>CM077304.1:135917832-137167832 GCA_039655065.1 Glossophaga mutica
GGGGGATCCACTATAAAGCCTGGACTGCCTGTTTGCTTAAGTGTCTGGGCAGCTCTTTCCAGGGCCCTGTAACCAGCCAGTTAGTGTACAGCACCTACTATAGTCCTCAGACAAGTTCCTAAAGGTGGCTCCAGACTCAGTGATAAAAATGCACAACCCTTCCAGGCCAATACTCCAACAACAGCACCTGCTTTTCTCCCCTTGTCTGAGCAGAGGACAAATCCCAGTGCAAGATCCATCGGAGTGCTTACTCGCCCCCTTTCCAAGACTTATCCTCTCACTTAGATTCTGAAGAAAACTCTTAAACATAAACAGTATAATGAAACGATGAAAAGTAGCTCACCCAGAGAAGCGATTTTCAACCTTTTTCATCTCATGGCACACATAAACTAATTACTAAAATTCTGCAGCACACCAAAAAAATATTATACTTTTTTCTGACAAAATCTGACAAAAAAATAGGTATAATTTTGATTCATTCACACTAGACAGCTATTGTTGTGTGGTTGTTGTCATTTTTTTTATTTGACAATCTAAGGGAAAAGAGCTCAGTGCCCCTGACTAAAGAGTTGGGTATTGCATGTTTTAAACATTCTTGCAGCACACCAGTTGAAAATCGCTGCTCTACGGGGAACACAATGTGAAAGTGAGAAATGAAAACGTATGCATTCTACACAAACAACTCTCAGCAGGTGTAATCCTTCTCCGGTTTCTCACTGGTCCATAAACTTGACACTGTCCCTCAGAGTCCATAGAGTTACTCTATCAGGTACAAAATCTTTCTTAGTATCTCAAAAGCCTCAAGATTAACCCACCCATCAGGTAGCTGCCTCCGACAAATGCCTCTTCCTCCTTTACAAATCCACCTCTCCTGCATTTCACAGGATGAAGCAGTTGCCACAAGCAGGTGACCAGCACACCCTCTCCATGACCCAGTGAGCAGAAGGGCTTTTCTCATCTCCTCAGGGTGAGCCTCTAGGCTCGATCCACCAGAGGAGGAAGCACGTCCCAGAGAGCCCAGTGTGCTGCACTTCTCCCTCCTTCCTGCAGAGGGAGGCAGGCAGGGAAAGAGCCTGCTCTAGGGCCAAGAGCTCCCTTCTCTAGTCTAAGGAGACAGTGGAGAAAAGGAATCCACGGGAAGCCCCGTGCTTCTGGAAAATGAGACAGGAGGCGAAAAAGCAGGTGCTACTGTTTTCAAAATATTGAAAAATTTTAACTTGGCCACTAGGAGGTTGTTTTTTTTAAATGTATACATAAAACCTGGTGAGAAATAGGTTTACAACAACTTTATCCACTGACAAATGAAGTTTCAACTCCAGCCTCTCTTCCAGAATCAAGTCTGTGTCCCCACCGGCTAGAAGGCAATGTGGTAAAATGTCCTCTCCTGAATGAATTTATATTCAAGTTGCTTTCCCTCTGTAGCTCCTCGCTGTTGCCTGGAAACAGGAAACCCTTCCCACCTACAAGCTTCCTGACTACTCCCCCTGTCTCCCTCTTACAGTGCAGTGAATGTACCTAGCCATGCTTCTAGGTACTATTATCTTAAAGGGCCGATTCTTATAAATGAAGCAATGCAGGAATTTTGCCATTTGACTCTTTAGGAAGAACATTCACCAGCCAAACAAATTAGTGTTTAAAACTTGAATTATGGAGGCACCCTCCCAAAACACACTTTACCTAAAAGCACTTAAAATGATGAATGTTAAATACCAATTAATTAAAACAAGCATGTCAAACAAAAACAAAAGTTATCCTGAGTTATTTTACTCACTACTTTGCCTCAGTGGTATTTCTTTGAAAACCCTTTCTTGGGCTAAGGGACAACACCACCTCTTTAATAGACAGAACCCTATGCTTGAATCATTAGTCACCTTGGTGCCCCCATAACCTCAATACCCACACCATGGCCGTTGCTAAGCCCTTATGGAGTCCAGTTATCTACTCTTCACTTCTCTGATCGTCCCTGTCCACTCCTTTTGCTACCACTAAAATTTAGACATAAATTAACTTTCATTTAAAATTATTGAAGCACCAAGAGCTACTGCTATTATTATCAATTACTTAGTGCCATGTGCCAAGAAGCATAAAAGCCATTTACATATTTTACTTTATTCCTTTCTATAGTCAATGAAGAGGTACTATTATTATCCCACTTTAAAGATAAGGAAACTGATTGAGAATGCTTAAGTAACTTGCCCAAAGTCATACACGCAAAGTAAGCCTCAAATTCCTCTCTTAGGAAGATAGAGGCAGAACATCTTATCTTCCAATCCTTCATTCTATTTCTACTAATTTTCCTCTTTGGAAATGTTTTGATAAATGTAGAATCAAAATGTGCTTTCGCTTCTTTGCTAGGTGAATCATAGCGCGCTTCACATTCACATCAACAGTATCGCACACTGGTCCACATCCACCCTTTAGAGAGAAACAGGTGTGTTAGGGATCCTTTTTAGTATTTTAATTAATGGGATTTATGACAAAAGTTTTATGTGCCTTTCAGAGTGGCAGTAAAAAATAAATTTCTTGTTGTGATTAATGTTTACAAAGAGCTTTGGGAGAAAATAAAGTCCTAAGAAAGGTTTTGGTCAGTCTCTTGTAGCCAAAGCACGTCCCTAATGCCAAAACAAAATTCACGAGGTAAAAATAACTAACCAGATAGACAGGTCAATCCTTGGAATGTTGACTGGTACCTAAGGAATATTGAACATCATATACTAAATTTGCATCACAAATTTATTCAGCTTAGAATTTTTTCCTGGTAACATACTCTTGTTCATAAATTGTCTTATAATGTGGGCTTCGATATCCTTGAAAGATACAAACAAGTTTAACTACACCTTAGATTCAAACAAACAAACAAATAAAACAAAGAACCTAAAACAAAACTGAAAACTAGAAATCGCCCCAAAGTTAGTGGATTGGTGAGGGCAATAAATTAACATTGTAAACTGTTATTGATAATTTCCAAATAACATATTCTCTGGTTTTATAAAAAAGGTCAGTTACAGGTAGTGTTTTGATTTTTAATATGTTAAAGAAATCACTCCTCTTTGTGCCAACAAAATTATAAAAGAGCCATTTAGTTCTAAGCAAACACTACAGGCAGAACTGTGTTCCAGTTGTAGTGTTACAGTTTACCAGCCACTTAACTTTCAGCAGATCCCTCGTATTGCCTAAGCTTTGGTTTCCCCACATCTGCAAAGATAATAATGGCAACACTAGCCATCTATAGGTTATTCTGAAAATCAAATGAGACTATGGACAGGCTCTAAAAATATAAAGTTAGGTTTTCTGAACTATATATTCCTTGGTTCTCATCATATTTTAAACCATCAAATATGAATGAAAGACTTGAAGTCAGCACTCCTATAATTTCTGGCATACATGCTTTGTTTATCTGCAGTTAGAAATCTTGCTTTTCCATTTTTTATTAAAACTTTGGAGATACGTTACTCAGGGACAACATGCCTATTTAAATTAGACATAATTATCCAGTGGAATTTGTACAATAACCAGTACTGAGCCAGCAATTATTAAAGATATGACTTTTACTTACAAGTTTTCAGCCATGGAAATTGTATTTATCTAAAGCTAAAATCAAAAACCTAAGAGAAATGGGTAGATGAATCATGTTCCAATAAAAATTAGTATTATAATTAGCAGAGTCCTGTATACCACTTCTTCGGACTACAGATACCCATTCCCATCAGATGGTCAGTATGGGCAACACTGATGGCAATTTTGCAAGAAACTAAAATAGTTGTGAGATAGTAGGGATTTTTTTCCTAAATGAAAATCTATGCCACTTACTGCAGAACAGTCCTAAAATATGTGACTAATTAGAAAAATGATAAAATCAAGCAAACCTTGGATAATCAAATGTCCATGAACACTGGCAACAGAATGAGAGAAGAATAAATAAACCTGAAATGATATTATTAATTTTCTAAATTTAGTATGGCTCATAATTTTATACACAACTAAGTAGTCTATGCCTTCATAACATGATAAGGAAGGGGAGAGAAAAAGGAGAGGAGGTCTGGAGGAGGAGTTGCTTGCTATCTTTACTTGAAAGTATATAATTAGACAATTAAAGAGAAGGAAAAATTCTTTACAAAAAACTTTATCATCAAATTCATTGAAACAGCAATGTTTTTAGGTCTACATTATCCAAGTAATGGTCTTGATTTTGCCACTAGAATGTAGAAGGGTAGAAACAATAATTAATTGCCAGTGTCTTTGTGGGTTTACTTAATTCTTCAGTTCTGATACACCTTTCATTTATCCTTCTCTGTTTTTAAGCCTGAGGCAATTTTAATATCAGTGGTCAGATACTTGGGGTGTTAAAATGTAACTGGACATTCGGACACTAGCAACTACTTCAGTACCTCACTAACCCAGAAAGTCAACTTGAGTTGGCTTACACCGCCCTCTACAGCCTTGAGTGATTCCTTCTGAAAAATAAATCTGTATTTTTGTAATGTGGAAGGACAGCACAGAATAAAAGGTAAAGAGATATTCTTTGGCATTTGGTTTCATCTGTAAGTCACATTAATAATGGTTACTTGAAAGCTGGATTTTTTAATATTGTTACATACCTTTTACCTATTTTTATTCATTAACCTCCCAATGAGGAATTTCCTTCAAGAATACTTTTAATCTTCATTAAACATTACTTATTTAATTCTTTTTGTTGTTATTTAATCTATGTACATAATTATGAAACACTGAAAAAAAGATAGATTCATGTAGGTTAACTATTGTGAATACAATCTTACTCCAATCATAATGGTGTAAGATTGTAATATTTTCATTGTTTTTAGTGGGTTACTATTTATACTTAACAGGATAATATTAAAAATTAGTATGAGTTTCAAATTTACTTAAAAATCTTAAGCCAGAAAGCATCTGTTGGTACACTGGTAGTAAATTAAAGGCACTCATGTCTTTGAGATCAAAATAAACAGGGCGGCTCCTTTAACAATAGCACGGAATGAAATTTGTTTGGTGTTTTATACTCGCTATATAGCAGAGGTAAGTCAGCATTTTTCCTGAAAAGATTAGCTTTCCTAGTCATACTTCAATAACTGTAATAATCTTTCATTTAAATGGTTGATGATTTAAAATGTTACTTTTTAAAATGAGTCTGTTTACACATTTGTATATCAAACAATGAAATGATTATATCATATCGATGGTAATTTTAACCCTTTTAAAAAGAATCTGAAAACATACTAATGATCAGAAGGTTGTGAAGAAAAAAGGTAACACATTCAGAGTTTACTTGTAATTATAAAACATTTAGACACAAAGACCAACTAACATGCAATTATTTTTAACATATTACAATTTCAGGCATTTTTGGCTTCCTGAAGACTAACAATCCTGGTAAAATAGCCCTTTGATGGACACCAACTATCTTAAGACAATGTATTAAATGAGTTTTAATTTTTTGTTCTTAGTTTTTAAAATGAGTCACTGTCACAAAACCTTTCGCTAGAAATTTCTGAGAAAGAAAGGACCTTCTAAATACTGCAGTTTGAAAGAGTTCAGGAAATACAGACTTTCAGAAGTAGCCACCAGAGCACAATGGTTCTGTTCAGGAATAATTGTACCATCCTAAGTGCCTTAAAGAAAGTAGTGTTCTTTCTGGGCAGTATCTTCAATCTCTTAGTCCAGTTATGATATAATTTCCCAAAACTTTTATGTACCCTTTCATATCACTTTGATAAATGGTTTTTTCACAAAATAAGTACATTATCTTTTCAGAAAGAGTAAATGCCCTGCACAGTCAACATCATGAAGGAAAGAACCTGAACCAATGATATCTAGCTTAACTAACAGATCCCAACGAATGGACTGATTGTAGTGCGTGAGCACACACACACAGGTGCACATGCACACAAACGCAGGGACCAAACACTGGTCAGAAAATCCAGGACAAAACAAAAATCACTCCACATAAGAAACACAGTCAGAGGTAGACCAAACACACCCCTCTGGTAAACACTGTTTGCTTGCTACTTGCGGGAAGCCAGTAGGAGAGCCAGGGGTCAAAAACCTGCTGCTGCAGTGAATTTCAACAACTACAGAGACATGATTAGTTGCTTCCAGGGGAATAAGATATCAAAAAACTATCAAGAATACTTTCTTAGTGTTATTGTAAAGGAACTGTTGAATTAAATGACATAACATTTTATGAATAAAATGGCTTAGTTCTTGGTATTGTGTCTAATAAGTTATGGAATTTCGTCCCTACAACAATGTAGTAGAGTGACATTTTTATCACAACTTTGCTAGAAAATGCTTAAACAGAGGAAATCAAGTAACAGCCATAACACAGTTAAGCAGGAGTAAGATAAGATCTGAACACAGGTCTGTGTGATTGTTGGAATCTATGTGCTTGTGTCAGACATGTACTTTATACATATTTCAAAATCATCTGGATGTATGTAAAAAGAATCTAGAATCCTATAAATGAAACTCGGAAAGCTTAGAAATGAAAAATGTACATCTTCAACTAAAAGACAATAGTGGGATGCCACTAAAAGAATATCACTGATGAATTAGTAAGCTCTAACCTGAGACAAAGATTTCTCCAGAAAAAAAAGATAAATTATGAAAAATGTAAAAAAAGGAAAGTTATGATTATGAGACACAGAGTCAGAGAGGACAGATCTATTTTCCATCTACTTATTAGCAATCTAGGAGGCAAGAGTAGAAAGACTGAAGGAGAGGAAATATCTAAAACAGTGTATTTGAGAATTTGACATAATTGACCTTGATTCCAAAGGCATAAAGCCTCATATTGAAAGAAGCCAATGAGTGCCAATTGGGATAAATTAAAAACAAAACATTTGGACATATCAGAGAGAATTTTTTTTATTTTTATTGAATTTATTGGAGTAACATTGGTTAATAAAATTATATAGGTTTCAACTGTACAATTCCATAATACATCATCTGTATATTGTATTGTGTCTTTACCACCCAAAGTCAAGTCTCCACTATCATTTGCCCCTGCCCCTGTACCCCCTCCTACCTGTTTCCACCCCTCTTTTCCTCTGGTCATCACCATTCTGTTCCCTGTACCTATGAGGGGGGACCCCAAAAACCTGAAATTATCTTCTAGAGGGCAGCCCCTTGTACTATAGGCTTCCTCATTAAGAGTTCTAGGAACCCATCTGTATCAGTGTACCAGCTGGCGTTGTTGTGAGAGGCTGTGTTTGGCTTCAGTAAATTTTTTTTGAAGACTCAACACTTTTGTCCATTTCATGATGGGTGATTTATGAGTATACCTGCCCACACAGTGCTGAGTGTTCACCAGTTTTTCACCAAAAACAGCATGACTCCCATGCCCCACCCTCCCTATTCACCCGATCTCGCCTCGGGTGACCTTTTTTTGCTCCCCCCCCCCCCAATGAAAAAATCCTCAAAGGGAAATGTTTTGCCACTGTGGAAGAGGTGAAACAAAAAATGACAGAAGCACTAAAAGGCATCAAAATTGACAAGTTCAAAAACTGTTTTGAGAAGTGGGAATATAGCTTCTCAATAGGTGTATTACATCAAATGGAGAGTGCTTTGAGGGTGATTGAAGTTTAACTATGTCAGAATAAATACACAATATTTTATAAATAAAACTGGGGTTTTTTTGGTCCCTCCTTGTATGAATCTACTTCTATTTTGTTTTTTTTTTTGTTTTGTTTTGTTCATTAGATTCCACATGTTAGTAAAATCATATGTTACTTGGGGAAGTTTTGAGTAATGAGGATAAACCAAAAATCTTCAAAATATAAGGAAAAAAAGTAAGGAGATCAGCCATAAAAGAGACAACAAACTTTCACTTTCAACAATAATGCAAGGAGAAATTTCTGTCTTTATCAACCTAAGAGGCTCAAGTGACAGAATGGAAGAGAAATAAAGCACACTCAAGTTCTCTTGTTTAGAGACAAGGTTTAAGCTGTTAGAAAAGCATTTTAAAATATGTATGTTAAAAATGTTTTGTGGGGTTGAGAGAATTGGGTGAAATTGGTCAAAAGGTACAAACTTCCAGTTATAAGATAAATATGTAATGGGAATGTAACATATGACATGATGACTAGAGCTAACACTGCTGTATGGTATATCTGAAACTGTTAAGAAAGTAAATCCTAAAAGTTCTCATCACAAGGAGAAAACTATATTTTTGTATCTACATGAGAAGATGGATGTGAACTAAATTTGTGGTACTAATTTCACAAAATATGCAAGTAAAGTCATGATATGCCATAAACTTTAAACTTATACAGTGCTGCGTGTCAATTATATTTCAATAAAACTGAAAGAAAAAGTAAATAAAAGTAACCACAAAATAGAAAAAGAATGTATGCTATTCAAACCAGCAGAGCAAACAACGACTAAAACAAATTTGATCATTCCATCAAAAGTCTAGAAAATTAAAAAGAAGAGATAGCAATAAAAAAATTAGTAGATTTAAGTCACAATAAATGTAAACACGCCATGTGTCTGAATGTAAATATTCAGAGACATGTTTGGGCTAAATTTTTTTAAAAAGTAAAATCTAGTTATGTGAATATCCATAACAGATAAATCTAAAACAAAATGACAGGCGAAGATCTAAAGTTCAGGGATGTGAAAGTACACAGCAGACAAACGGAAAAAGAAAGTGTGTTTGGCAACGGTGACAAGAGACAAAAAAGAAATCATGGATAAAATTATTAAAAGGGATAAAACTACATTTACATTTTCACAAAGAATATTCTTCCAAGAGTGAACAGCAATCACACACTAGCCCACAGATAGGCTAGAACAACCAGCTTCCCCTTCGTGTGGGGAAGTGAGGTGCTGGGAACAGGTAAAAAGGTACATCTCTACCTCACAGCATTAACAATAAATTGCACAGATTCTTTTTAAGGCTTAAACATGACAATCAAATGGATATATGTATGAGAGAATATACAAGGGGGTACACCAATGATACTGGGGTAGGAAAGGCCTTTAACAAAGTACGGAAAGAAAAAGCAAGATAAAGATTGCTAAAGATTGCTCAAGTTGACTACATAAAAACTAATAAAGTTGACTACATAAAAACTGACAATGTCCCCATGAGAAATGACACTATAAACAAAGTTCAAAAATAAACTGAGGAAGGTTTGCCATGTATACTAAGATATATTAGATAAAGGAATAATATATAAACTACATGTGTAAAGCTCATTAAAAAAAATACCAAGGAAAGCCTGACGGCAAAATGGGCAAAGGATATACAGTTGGCACTCCATATCCTCAGGTTCCACGTCCAACCCACCGCAGATTGAAAATATTCATGAAAAAAAATGTTACTTTGTTGCTGGCACATACTGTGTAGTTAGGTTATGATAGTTGTGTCTGTACTGAACATGTACAGACTTCTTTCCTTTTTCTTTTCATTATTCCCTCATAATACAGAATAACAAGAATTTACATTGTACTAGTTATTATAAGTAATCTAGAAAAGATTTAAAGTATACAGGAGGATATGCATAGGTTGTATGCAAATACTACACCATTTATAAAACGTACTTGAACATCCATGGATTTTAGTATGCACGGGGGTCCTAGAATCAATCCCCCACTGACTCCAAGGGAGTCATTAACTGCATAAGCCGTTAATTTTTTTAAAAATAATTGACTAATCAACAGATGAAAGTATGCTTGCTCTACTTAGTAGAAAATTCAAATTTAAACAAGATGTCATTTTCATACATCAAACTGGAAAAAAATTAAAGTTTGATATCAATTTTGGTAAAGGTACAGAAAAATGCTTCTTTTTTTCAAAAAATATGTATGTATATATAAGTAAATGCATAGAAAGGGTTCTGAAAAATACATAACTGATAAAGTAGCTAACTTGGGGAGGTTTGTAGAGTGGGTGGCAAAACATTAAAATTGGGAATAAAGTCAAAAGGAATTTTTTATCTTTTATTTATTCAGAATTCATTCACAAACATTTATTTAGTGTTTAATGTATGTCAGGCCGTGTCATAGCACTGGATACATGGAACGAACAAAACACAGAGCCCTGTCTCCCTGAAGCTTCCTTTCTGGAAAGGAAGAGGCAGGCTATAAATATATAAGCCAGCAAATAATTAAAATACTTTTTATTGTAAATTAAAGTAACTTCAGAAATTAGTAAGTACTAGAAAAAATACAACAGAATTACATTTATTCTGGAATGTGTTGATCTTTGACAAAAATGTATTCATATATTACCTGTGAAATAGAAACATTAATTTTCAAAACTTTATAAAGGTTTATTTTCTATGTAATAGTATGCATTTAGGAAATTTATGCATATAATAAATATTTCACCATCTGAAATGCGTGGATAAATATTCCTGAAAGGCCAAACCCAGCGATGACTTTTTTGTACCTACATGAGATGTTTCATCCATAAACAGGGGTCTAACGAAAGGAATGCAGACTTGCGGGCGATACCTACACATCCACCGCGGCA
Source organism: Glossophaga mutica (assembly GCA_039655065.1). NCBI lineage: Eukaryota > Metazoa > Chordata > Mammalia > Chiroptera > Phyllostomidae > Glossophaga > Glossophaga mutica. The sequence continues at coordinate 135,928,328 of CM077304.1, forward strand.
CCAAGTGGAGGGCAGCACACGGTGTCTGCTCCTCAGAAACAGAGCCAAAAGCCGCACTAAGCTTCAAATGGGTCTTGAGAGAAAGGCAAAAGAGGATCCCTGAGGCCACCCTCAGGCCCTCACTGGGCAAAGGGGACTATCTGAAGAGTCTTTCCATTAAAAACCTGCCACTCTTCCCCTTCCTCCTATCCTCCCCCGTAAAAACACACTGCTGCCCCCAGCTACTTCCATACAACAAGGAGGAGTCCTGCAGAGCCCCAGGCTGTGGGGTGGACAAGACTACTAAACCACAGAACCTTACTGTGAACAATGAAATAACTTTCAGGCTTTCAAGTCAAAAAATAGATGTGTTTGTCTGCACAACACCACACATAAAACCTTCCCTCCTATTTTGGAGGGAAAAAGAAAAAGACCTCTGGCTCCTGTAGTCTTGTGTCTCATTTGGGGGGAAAAAAAAGATAACCTCAAATACTGGTACTCTGTTAAGTTATATTCTATGCAATTAAAATATTTTGTAGAAGGCATGTTATCTCATTTCTATTCAGGTTACCTATAGTCCTTTCAGCAGAAATACCTACAAATGTGAATACTATTCTTACTGGTTTGGAATTTTCCTCTATTTTCATTCTGAAATTTGAAATGTAAAAACACAGACTTCAAATCTGGTTAAACAAGGAGTTTCCAAAATTAAAAAAAGCTCCTCTACTTTTCAATTTATCATTAATGTCTTCTAGAATATACTTACATATGTATGTCATATGTTATTTAACTTGTTAAAAATTCTATTCCAGTCAGTTAACCTGTCAAGAATAAATTAATTATATAAATCATGATATTCAAATATTTTTAATTACACAGGACAACTACAAACATATTTTAAAAATCCATCCATTAAATAAACCCTGCATTTGTCTAAAAGGAATGACAAACTCTAAAGAACTATTATTCTTTTAAGATACACATGTCCACATCTGCCTACTATAAAACACATGTTCTAGGCATGAATATTTGAATAAAGCAAAACTTCCCTTAAAACAAGTGTGTTTATTTGAACACACAATTTCAGAACCAAATCAACAAGTGCTTTACAGGTTCACGCACATAAGGGATCACATGTGTGTTTATTTTAATGTAATCTCATTGAAATAAACACAGCTGCATTGAGTTCGACGTGTGAGAATCCAGATCTACACATTAGTGCAAAAGTGAATCACAAAAGCATGACTCAGTGCATGGAAATGTGACTAGGAAAGAGCATATAGCCCAATCACTTCCTTCAAAAACACATGACTGAAAATTAAATCTGTAGCTAAAAAGTATTTCAGGAAAATGTACAATTCAGTATTTCCAAGAATGCGCTGAAGAATATTAATTTATACTTTCAAGCATTAAAGTATTTCCTTTATATTTCATTTGAAAAAAAATAAAGGAAAATGCAAGGAATGATAAATAACAAATATGCATGAACCTACAACCCAAATTTAACATTTTTGTAGTACAGTTGGTCCTTGAACACCAAGGGTTTGAACTGCACGGGCCCACTTATAGGTGAATTTTTTTCATTAAATACTGTAAGTGTATTTTCTCTCCCTTATGATTGCTATATAACATTTTCTTTTCTCTAGCTTACTTAAAAATAAGGAATATAATACACATAACACACAAAACATGAATTAATAGATTTTTTTTTTATCAGCGAGGCTTTCAGTCAACAGTAGGCTAGTATGTAGTTAAGTTTTTGAGAGTCAAAAGTTCTATGCAAATTTTCAACTGTGCCAAGCAGGGGAGGACTCCTAGCCTCACATTGTTCAGCAGTCAACCATATATGCTGCAGACCCTTTTTAAAAACATTAACAAACAATGTAAATAGATCTGACATCCTCCCATTTTCTCTCCCTGGTCCCATTCATCTTCATCCCTTTCTCCTCAGAAGTGGACACTGCCAGGAATTGGAGCAAAACATAAAAATTGTTTTGGGTGTTTTCTAAAACATACAAGGAAGATAAAAAGCATATCCTACAATTTTGTTTTTGTTCAACATACTGTTTTGAGGTTGATCCATAGTAATTCACTTCATTCATTTGAACTGGTTGACATTTCTTGCGTCGGGTTAAATGTGCCATACTGTATCTGCTTCCTTACTGGTGGTGAATGACGTGTCTCTAGTTTTCCCTCCTACAAATCAATTCTGCCATGAACGTCATGTACCTGTACCCTTGTGCAAATGCTTGACAGTTTCTCTAGAGTATAAGTACATACAGAGTTACTATATTTCTCAACTTTTGCTAGATATTGACAAATTGCTCCCCTCTAGTGGTTGTATCAAACTGTACTTCGATTTGGAATGGGTTCTACAAAACCAGCTCAATCCGTCCCAAGCATAGTGTTCAAGGAACTGGTTTCTAAAATGGCAAAATTTCACTTATTCCATATTTTATAACATCTAAATACAGACTATTCACACTTTCATATTCCTTTTTGACCTATTTAGGTTAGTTGGCAAAGTGGTTCTCAACCCGAGGTAACTATGGCCCCTCGGAGACATTCTAACTGTCATGTCTAGGGGAATGATTCCAGCATCTAATGGTTAGAGGCCTGGGGTGTCTCGCTTTCCGCAGTGCTGTCTTTTGAAGAACAGAATGTCCACCTGGTTTATTCTTGCATAAACCCCCTTTCACTCCTTAGCCAAGTATAAATTCCGGAAATTTCTGGCCTACGAAATCATTCTGTAGATAACAACAAACAGTGACACCAAGTGGAAGTGTTTTCTGATATTACAAATAGTTGGACTCAGAATTTAAAAAATAATAAGCTAAAGCACATAATGACATTCTATAGCCCAATTATTCAGAGTATCTATACCATCTCTTTCTGAAGCAACTGACTATACATATCTAAACTGCAACAACTGTAAATACAACTAAATCTGAGTCTCATTGCTTACCACAAAAAATTTTTTCTCTAAACTCCTAGTTGACTTTACTTAGTACCTTGGCTGATACTTCAGCCTTTTCTTTTATTTAAAAAATCTAAGTTGTAGCAAGAGCAAGAGAGAAAGACTTTTAAACCAAACTATTTAATTATCTCTTTTGGAAAAAAAAAATAAAGGGAGATTAAAAAAAAAAGCCAAGACATATCTAGGAACTGCTAAAAAGCCATGTTTGCTTTTGACTAAAAGGATTTTTAAGAATTTCAAAAAAAAAATTCCCATTATATTCCCTCCCCTGAGTTAGAAAGCAGTAAGAATTTTAACTTTCTCTTGATTTAATATGCAAAATGTAACTCCATTATTCATTTGGAGACCATGTCAGTCAATGTATTAGAAAAACTGAACAAGAAGAGACCAAGAATTTTAATTCTGACACTGACCTTCTCTTATTATTGCCATCTTTCACAATTTTATCATCAGCCTGTGACTTTCAATAATTGCTTCTACAATGAAGCAATTTTCCATCCCTGAGTTTTAGGTCAGCATTTCCAACTACTTGCTTGACATCTCCACATAAGATTCCCTTACCAAATTCCATACTCCTGAACCTGAACTGCACTTCCTCTACACACTCTCAAATACCTCCCCATCAGGGAAGCCCCATCCTTGTGTGAAAGGACCAGCATCCTCTTAGGCAGGCAGCTTCTTCAATGTTTAACGGCTTGCTATCGCTTATTCTCTCAACTCCCTGTACAGCTTCTTCTGTAGTATCTTTGCTAAGTTTATTCTTTTCCAGTTTAATTGCCACAGCCCGGAGCAGGTCCTAATTTATCATGTACACCAGTGATTTTCAGCCAGTATGCCACAAGAATTTTTAAAACATGAAATACCTGCCTAGTCAGGGACACTGATCTCAACTTTTCCCTTAGACTGTTGAGTTAAAAAAACTGTAATAGCCAACACAGCAATAGCCATCTGGTTGAGTGCAACAAAATTTTACCTATTTTTTGTCATATCGGCAAAAAAAAGTTGGGGGGGTATGCTGTGGAATTTTAGTAATTAGTTTATGTGTTCCTTGAGATGAAAAAGGTTGAAAATTGCTACTGTATAGTGACTGCTTCGAGACTTGTGTCCCTTCTGCTTATCCCCAATTACTCCTCCTAAAATTCATCCTACATCTGCTATAACTTTAATCTAAAATTTTGACTACATCACTTCCCAGATTAAAAATCTGAATATGCCTGGCATCTAAGGATATCCATGAACTGGCCTCAAACCAGTATTGACTGATTTTTCTCCCAGAATTCCTTAAAAAGCCAAATCTCAAACAGAATAACGAGTTTTCTACACACAAACCCAAGCTTGCATGCCATTGTGCCCTTTCTCAGACTAATCCCTTCTACCTAGAAAGCCTCTCACATATACTTGTACATGTCCAGATCTTATCCTACTTCAAGTCAAAATTAAATGACACCCTTTTCATGAGGGCTTCTGTTTCCTTCCGTCAGAAGAAGCTCTCTCCTCCAAATTGTCTCTTGTTCATTTATGTCCATACTATTATTGCTATTATTGTTCTGACCACAGAAGACAATATAGCTAATGGTTAGGAAAACTGATTTTGGAAACAGACTGCCTGAGTCCAAATCCCACTATTGGCTGTGGGACTTTAAGCTAGTTATGTAACTTCCCTATATGTTAGTCTTCCTCTACATGAGTGGTTCTCAAATTTTATTATCAATCAGAATCACCTGGAAGACTAGTTAAAACACAGACTGCTGGCCCAACTTCCCCTGAGACCTGAGAACATGGATTTCTAACAGATGATGCTGACATTGCCAGTCCAGGGGCCAGTGCCCAGCCCCAGCCTGCTTCCCCTGCTTGCCCTCAGGTTCCTCCTGAGCCCTCCCTCAATAAAACACTTGCACAAGAATCAGCATCTTAGGCTCTGCTTCTAGGAAACCTGACTAAGACACACAGCTTCTTAATGTATAAAACAGGCAAATCATTAACTCAAATGAATATTGTGAACATAAACTCAGATAATACCTGCGACAAGCTTAGAATAGTACCTAGCACATAAAGTGCTCTTAATAAGTATTAATTACCATCATCAGCTCCCCTAATATTACTAAATATTCATGAGCAATGGCTCTATCCCTTAGCCAACTTTCTATCTTCTCCATTACCTAATATCAATATCTACAATTGAAATCAATTAATGAGCTTACTATACTGTGCATTGTATAGATACAATCACTAACACTTGATCTCTACAGAAAAGAAGCTTTAATATATGCTCTCTGAAAGAATCTGGAGAAAAACAGAGGTAGAGAGCACTTACAGTTGCAGGCACTGTTCACAAAAGAATTCAAGAAATGGGAATTAAAAGCTAGGACTGCGTCATCAGTGGGATTCCTGGAGGATGACTACTGCAAAGCAGAGTGTCAAATGCTACCCTGAAAAAGATGTTAAATGGTAGATCACAAACGTGTGAGTAAGGCCTTACTATAAAATAGATTACCAGTAAAAACAATGAATACAAATAAATCTTTAATTTCTGATCACAGATCCATTACTAGACTTGATAAACAATTTACAGTTAGAGAAGTTTTCTGATGTGTAAGTAAAACAGTGGGTAATAATCAACTTCTCCGGCTAATGTTAGGCTTTAGCTAAAGAAAGTTCATTACAATATCTAGGCATTTTGCACAGCTATCTCAAAGCCCACATTTAACAAAATGGAATAATCATGTCATGTCCACTGCCACCATCCCTAAGGAATACACATAATGGTACAAGCCATAAAATTTAAAAAGTAAATATCAATTTTCATGATGAAAATAATTTCAAATACCACTTCTATGTTAAAACTTGTAGGTATATTCTTTTATTTTAATCCTCACCCAAGCATATATTTATCGACTTTAGAGAGAAAGGGAGAGAGAAAAGAGAGAGAAACATTGATTGGTTGCCTCCCATACATGTCCCAACTAGGAATCAAACCCGCAACCTAGGTGCCCTCACTGGGAATCAAACCTGCAGCCTTTTGGTATGTGGGACAACGCTCCAATAAATGGAGCCACCCAGCCTGGGCTGCAGGTATATTCTTCATAGGTATGTGGATTATACCAGCACATGCTTTTGTCAATGCTCACCAAACACTATACTGAAGATTTATGCATTTCACCATGTCAATTTTACCTTAATTTTCTAAGTATATATTATGGAATAGAATGTAATATTCAAATGGATCTTTAAAACAAAGCATTCTAGAAACTTCAACAACTATGAGCTTCTGGTAGCACAATTTGGCCTATGACCCCTGACTTCATAAGAATTTTTTTATAAGTTTACTTCTTGTAGCACTCAGAAACTTTAATAAAAAAATTTGAGCAGTAGAACACTAAGAAAACCAAAGATCCTCTGATTCTGGCTTCCAGGTTTATTTAAGAGAGATCTCCAAAATCTAACCAAATGCTTGGTTCCTAACTTAAAAGTTTTCCAACATCTTCATCGAATATTTTATATAAATTGAGGCTTTTCTGCCCATTTAAAAATGGATGACCTGGTAGAAATACTCCTTAAGATGGGTCTGTGCCTTAAAACACATTTCCTAAAGCAACCTCTTCAAAAGAAAGACTGGAAAATCATCACAACCACAGTAGCCCCAGTGGGACAGCCCCACTGGTTCTGTTAATTGAAGGAATAACTGCAGAAAGTTCCCAGACACCTGTAACACTGTTTAACACCCAGCATTTACATGTAATACTCCACGACCAGAAAAAGGGTTCTAGAAGTTAGCTCAGCAAAATGGTCTGGCTCAAGGCCAGGATCTAAAACAGCATCTAATCCAAAAACTAAAATAAATATACATACATACATCAAAATTATGAACCTAATATGAGCCATTTTACATATATTAAGCATGCAAACCTGTTCAATAAAGATCTACTGAATCAGAGTTGAATAGGCAGTGGTTTCTATTAATCAATATTTTTCTAAAATGAAAAGCAAAGCCCTATCTTAGACAAACTTGGCAGGATAGCAACAAGAGGAATACCAGAGCATGCAAACAACAGAGCTGAGCAGACCCCGAGGTACCCAGGCCATATTCGATCTAACAGCAGAGACAAGTGTTTGCTGTGGACGGACATGGCTTTCTCCCGACATCGACCTCACAAGATTATGGATAAGCTCCAAAACCTCCTACTTGCTATAAGGCCCCGTTATTTTTTACCATGAATTTATGTAAGTTGTATTTTTTCAGAAATGTCTATTTTCTATTTTTACCTTCTGAGGACAACATTTTATAACATTTTTGTCCTACTATTTAAGACAGTTGTGCATGGGGAATGGGGGGCATTTGTCTAGAAATTTTTAGGACAGTAAAAAATTATCACTCATTCAAATTCATGAGAACGTGCACGAATAATTCTTTTCTGGCTTTATCCATGATTTCATAGGCTTAACCGGAGATGCTCTGGGCATTCAAAAAGGAAGCCTATTTCAGAGACAGCTCCCCATCCCAGCCGTGTTTCAGATGCCCTTTCCTTGGGGCTTCTTTAACCTCCTTCTAACCTGGAAATGCATATTGTATTTCCAGAAGATGAGCATCATGTTCTTATACTTGAGCGGGATAGTATTTTTGGTTCACATTCTGCTTTTTTGATGAATAATTTTTTGTTGGACTTTTATGATTACAGCAGTCAATGTCTTCTTGAAAAAGTTAACAAGCACTCTCCAAGTTTCTCTCTGGGTCTTTAATGAAAAACCCAACTTGTGTAGATTATTTTGCTGTTTGTACATCACTTTTTCTTTGCTCAAGTGCCCTTGGAAATCTATAAATTCCTTCGTGAGCTGGATACACCTAAAACCTTAAACTAAGAAGCAAACACAAGAAAAGTATCCCAACTACACTACAGCTGAACAACATGGATTGAACCTCTGCAGGGCCATTATATGCATATTTTTTCAATAAATTTACACTATGCTCTCCATATTCCCAGGTTTCACATCTGTAGATTCTACCAGTTGGGGACTGAAAGCAGTATTTTTGATCCACAGCTGGAAATGTGCAGATGTGCAGAGCCAACTGTATGCATTGTTCTATGCCATTTTATATAAGGGACTTGAGCATCAGAGGCTTTTGATACCCATGGGGGTCCAGGAAACAACCATCTCTGGAACAATTCTCCTGGCTATTGTTTTCTCGTCTTCATTTCAGCTTCTAAAATGCCCCAAAGTCTCTCCTCCCTCAGGCTGCCTTTGCAGACACAACCCCCATTTACCTGATCTGTCATTCAGCCCTTACATTAAAAGGCATGTGCCTATGTTATTTCATTTATATGTGAGATAGAAAACAGAAAACAACAAATGAACAAGCAAGATAGACAAACTCATAGACACAGATGACAAAAGGGTGGTTATCAGAAGGGGTAGGGGGTCAAATTTATGGTGATAGAAGGAGACTGGACATTGGGTGGTGAGCACACAACTCAATACACAAATGATATATTATAGAATTGTACACTTATATAATGTTATTAAAAATATCACCCCAATCAATGTAATAAAAAAGAAAAAGGCACAGCCCTAGACATTAGCCATAATAACTTGGGAGCATGGGGAACATGCTCTCTAGAGTCAGAATGACCTGAATTCAAATCCTGAAGCATAGAAACAACTATGTGGTCTTCGTAGGTAATATGGGGAATAACAATATGTATCTCATAGTATAATTGTAGAGATTAAATAAGATGATTTAAAATACCTATCAGATAATGCTCAATACACATAGCAATGATTATTACAAATAAAGAAGAATTTATAAAAATGGATTCCACTGGTATGACACAGTGAGGATTTTCACCATTCAATGGAATAGGATATTTAAATATCAAATAAGTCAAACTTTTCACTACTGACTGGGCTATTCAAACTCAGCAAATTTAGCAGATCCTGACCAACCTGAGGTCACTTTGTTACTCCAAAATAAAATTTTTGAAATGAGTTTTTTCCTTATGAAGTCACAAGAGTAGGTAAATTGAGCTCTTTGCTACCTCAGTAAAAATGACTAAAAATGCCTTTATCTATAAATTCCCAAATAATTGCAATGTCCTTAGAGATTGCAGATCTCCCTGCCTCTCATCATGGTTGTTAAAGACTAGCTGAAATGTCCTTGTTTCTTCAGATCTAAATAAGGAAAATGTGAAGAAACCCAGATGAGAACTTCTCAATCTACTTCAAGAGAAAGAACCTTAGCCCTGGCACCAATATGCCAAAGTTGCAGGTTTGATCCCCAGTTGGGGCACATACAAGAATGAACCAATGAATGCATAAATAAGTGGAACAACAAATTGATCTCTCTCTCTCTCTCTCTCTCTCTCTCTCTGCCCCCCACCCCTCCTTTGCTAATCAATATATTTAATTTTTTTAAGGAGAAAGAACTTTTATTTGGGAGAGGGGAAGTTGAGGTAAGTCTTATTATCTTTTAACTTTTACAAATGTGTACTTTTACTGATTTGGACATTTAAGAAAAAACAATTTTATTTTTAACAATGATTTAGAGTATAAATCACTTCACACTTTTCCATCTGTAACTGGCATAATGCCTATTTATACCATAATGCTTCTTTTCTTTACTACTATAGAGGCTGACGTTGGGGGTGCCTATTTTTGTTAACTTTATATTCCCAAGGCTTAATACCATGCTTGTAAGACAAATGGCAGGACCTCAATAAATGTTCATTGAGTGAATGTAATGGGTTCTGTGATTGTCTACTCAAGAGTTGTTTCAACTGTTCTCTAACATAGCAGAGGATTAGACTAAGCCCCAGAGCAATCCCTTAACACACTAACGTCTCTCACAGCTGAAAGAAACCCAGCAACTATTTATTGGGGTCATCTTCCATGGGCCTTGCACTCTGCTCAGAAAAAGGCAATGTTTTGAAACAAAAGTAAACATAGGCCTTTCAGCCTCCTACATGAAAAAAGATGTATGTCAGGAATACCAAATAATCTGAATTTTGAAATATGACAATTTGTCAATATTTATGGGAGATACTTCCTCTTGGCTGTAAGAGGTCACAGAGTCACAAGGAGTTGCCCTGTAAAGGACCTTCCTGATCATTCCAGGGCAGCCCGTTTCATAGATGAGAAAACTGAGACCTACTGAAATAAAATGTCTGGCACAGGTTACACTGATGCAAAAGCAGGGCTAGAATCTGGGTTTATCAGTTTTCAGGACTTACACCCTAACATACAAGTACATTAATAAGGCCTGTGATCTTGAAAGAAAGGATCACACATACTACATTTTCACAGTGTCTCTTCTTTTTAGTCTTACACATTTATACTAGATGTGAAGGCAAAAGCTCATATCATTTTTCTGAAGAATACATTTTCTAACAAAAATATATTGTTCTAAACAAAACTTAAACATCATTACTATTCTAAATGTTTCTTTAAAAAAGGAGGGGTCTGAAATGCTTTCTTGGAAACCACTTTATAAAACTGATGATCATAAAGATTTTTCACATCGAAATCAACAATGTAATAATTGGACTGCATTACTGGTTCAAAAGGTAGCATCAAATAAATAACTGATATGTGGTTATTTCTGCATTCCCTCTCTCCTTTCCTGCCTTTCCTAGTGTATGTGTGTGTATTTATAACACAGAATATACAAAGGGCCCAAAAGGGCTATAAAAATATATTTACAGTATATAAAAACTGAACTCTGATATAAATTACCTAAACGTTGATGTAACTTTACTTAACACTTTTACTTTCATAGTGTTTATAAGATCTCTTGCGAGCATGACTTAGTGCTAAACTGTTAAAAAATTTGTTCCAGTATGATTTGAGGCTTTCATTTTCTCAAAGAGTTCCTATAGCAAAAGGAGGCATTCAAAATCATTCCACTGAGCTACAGTTGAAGTAGTTTAGTGTGCTGTCAATTCAGCCTCTAAAATACCTCTGGGCTTGGTTCATGACCACTATAGGTGAGTTCCTAATTACTTCCAGCCTCTGATGCTGCAATAGTACCATCACCTGATGTTCCTGCCACTCAGTCACCTTCTTCAATGTTACCTATGCATGGTACAAAGCCTGCTTCAAAGACCCTCCACTGCATGGCCTGGTGAATAGGAGCCTCTAGAATCTGATCCATTACTACTTTGAAGCATTATTTCCTTTGCACATACCTACAGGCCTCCCAATCTTTGGCATGCCCTCTCCCTCACTATTCCCTTCACCAAGATTGTCTTTTCCCCTTATTTTTTCATCCAATAAAAATTTGACAACTGATCTGTACCACCTGCTAAAAATACAAAACCAAATAAGGTAACTTTCGATGCTCAAGGGGTATGCCCAAATCCCATTCAAGCTTCAAGATACATTTTAAGTTTCCATGAAGACTTCCCTAATTATGGATCCAGATGTTACTTCTCTCTCATCTGTCATCTATCTTTTGAGCGTATTGTCTTATTCTCCACAATGACTAATCATTTTATCCAAAAGTCAACACATGGGTGTTGAGCATCTACTGTGCCCAGGCGTATGCTAGCTTCTTCCCTGTTATTATTGTCTCATAAGGAGGTTATTTCTGTACTTTCCTCTCCTGCTGTACACATTCCTTGTGAGCAGGAATATCAATTTACCTACCTTTATCTTCTTGGTAACATTCACAGTGCCCAGAACATAGTAGATGCTCAACAAATATATGCTGAAAGAATTAACAGATATATAAATAAATTTGGGAGGAGAAGAATTTTTGAAAAAAGTATTAGCTCAACACTACTTCTTGTCTTGATTCTTTGCAGATTATTTTAAAACTTAAAATGTACACCTCCTGCCATCAGCACTAAAATAATGGAGGGAGGCAATCAACAGCACAGTCATTGAAGATACTCTTCTTCTCAGTCTGACAGGTCTACTTACTAGCTAACTTGACTGCTATCAGGGAATTTCAAATTTCAGTATCTTAAGAGAAGTATGAGTAAGCCTCAAGGAATGCATGTGGTCTGTCCGTAATTCTGCCAACTGCAGAGAAAGCCATCCAGAGTACCTACCATGCATCCTCTTCCAAGCATAATAGTGGATTCCCCCAAAGCTAGCCACCAGGTACAAACTTTTGTACCATGTTTCATGCTGAACAGGAATGTCTCCAGGAGTGCCAGAGCACTCTAAAAATGGTGCAGAAAGAGACACTCAATTCTTGGAGAAGGACAGGGCTTTCCTGAAGTCAGCATCAGGCACTCCATCTTTCTATGAATGCACTCCTGGACTGGCCCAATTCCTGAGAGAGTAAAACTCCTCTCTACTCACAAACCATCCGTTTAAAGCTGCAACCTGCACTCTGCCTCTCTTTCCTTTGCTCTATTTTTCCTGTAATATATTACCATCTAACATATCATACAACTTACTTATTTGTCTTTTTTATCCCACTAGAAGGTACCCACCCACCCATTCAGGCATTTTTTAACCATCCTACCATCACTATAGCCCCAAAGACTAGAACAGAGCCTAGCCCATAGGAGAAGCTCAAATGTTTGTTGAATGAATGCTGAAATTCTTTTATTGATCCTTAAATGTATATTGCCCAACATCAGGATTCCACCACCCAAGAAAACCATCTGTTTTTTTTTTAACCCGTTTTTATACATAGGTGAGTATAAATGTATGTTATGCTTGCAAAAGACAGGTGAACACACATAAACAGATACACTGAATATATCTAACAGAGACAGAAGAATTTATACAAAGTAGTATAAATTCATAGCTGGTATCTATCTGCAAAGCACTTGACTGTTTTATATAGATTTTGCTGTTTAATTTTCAAAATGTCTTTAAAATGTAACTATTATTTTTCTTCTTTATAAATGTGAAAACCAGAGTACCAAGAGATTAAAGTGCCTGGCCCAGACTCACAGAGCTAGGAGGTAGCACAGGTGACATTCAAATGGGTCTTATCAGACACATGAGGGTGGTTTTAAACCACGCTGTCTCCCAGGTAGATATTAAATGAGCATTTAATTAGTTTTCTGAGAGTCTGGCTAGGCCCAGAACTGTTTTAAATCATGAAAAAGAAGCCAATCAAATGAAGCAGGGGGTGGAGGGTGGAACAACTGTTCCAGCAATCAGATATTAAGAGTCCAGGTGTAAGATTCACTGGGTAAGTAAGGTCACTGAAAAGGGCACTGGCTTTGGACTTACATGCTGTGGCCCCTCCTGTGTAATGCTAGCTAAGTTACTCATCCTCTTAGATCCTCAGTTTCAAGATTGGAAGGGGAAGGACAGGAAAAGGGGAAGAAAAACAGAAGTGGTGGAGGGTGTTTAAATTATATCAACCAGCAAGATTTGTTATGACCTTTAAAATGAGGTATCTGCAAGTGCATTAAGTGCCTGATATAAAATAGGTAGTCAATACGGGTTATATTTAATGTCACATTTTATTCACTTCATGAAGAGTAGGGCAAATATACAGAAAGAGAAAAAAGAAAACCAACTGGGATAGTTTCATGAGAATCTGGGAAAGACTGAATTAGATCTTTATATATGTCAGAAAAGCCTGTAAAACTCTAAATTCATCCTTACATTTCATTCATCCACTAAGAAACTCCCAAATGCCTCTTTAGTTGATAGGTACTAACGTAGGTACTGCCAAGCATATAAGGCACAATGATCACCTATACAAATAAGACAAAGTCTTATAATTTCATTCGCTGAACAAATATTCAGTAAGTGGTCAGCAATACCATTAATTTACTAAATATATGTTTTTAGAACCACCATAAATCCTTTCAAATTTTTCTTAAAATTCTGTAAGATAACTATATTTATGCCAGCATCCTAACTACTACAAAAATTTAAGCTACAACTCTCAACCAAAAAAATTTTGAAAACTCTTGAGTTTCATTTCATGTTATCAGAGCAAATACTTTGGTAGCACGACTTCGTTATAATATAAAGCAGCTTATTTAGATCATTGTTACTTGACTAGCACTTATACATTTATATAGAAAATAAGAATTGATTAATTTTTCAAACTAGTTTGAACATTATGAAATTTACCTAAAATATTCATTATTTCTAAGTCAAAATAAATACACTAGCAGAGCAGTTGTATAATAGACCATAAGAGAAAATGGTTGGGTAAGAAGTTACTCAGCAAATCAATATAATTACTTTTCCTTCTGAAAATATAGCAGGAGTGTGAGGGATAAAGGAACCACATGTTACTTTCAGGTATAATAACTGTATCACACTTGTAATGAATAAAGATCGTTTTGCAGGTATGCTAAAGGACAAGGGCCAGCATAACGAGCAGCTTTCAAAATATTATGATAAAATATCTAATTCATATATTTTAAATTAATAAAACATTTAAAATTTTATTCTTGCATTAATATTATGATTATTATGGATTTTTTATGAAGGTAAATTGTTTTATGTTATTTAACTCAGAATTCACTTTTCATAACCTAAAAGAAAAATTAATTGCAACTTCGGGTGTTTAGCCAAAGAAAATAAAAAGTAATTTGGAAAGATACATGCACACCTATGATCATTTCGGCACTATTTACAATAGCCAAGATATGGAGGCAACCTAGGTGTCCATTGATAGATAAATGGATAAAGAGGATGTGGTATACACACATAATGAAATATTACACAGCAATAAAAAAGAATGAAATATTGCCCTCTGTGACAACATGGATGGATCTAGAGGGTATTATGCTAAATGAAATAAGTCAGGCAGAGAAAGACAAATACCATTTGGTTTCACTTATATGTGGAATCTAAAAACAAAACAACAGACTCATAGAAACAGAGACCAAAGGGAGGGAGTTACCAGGAGGGAAGGGGTGGGTGGATGAGTGAAAGGGAAAGGGGAATATAGTCAATAACATTGTGACAAGTTTGCACAGTGACAGATGATTTCTGGAATTGATGGGGTGACCTACACCTGCAAATAATATAACAAATAAGATTGTATGCCAACTATACTTAAATTTTTTTAAAAATCCAAAAGAGAACATGAGTTTCTTGCAAAAATTATCTCATGTTGCATAAATGATTTTGTCACTTCCTAAAATGATTTGTCACTGAAAGCACTTGATAACGATTTATTTAATCATGTGGCCCTGTGTACCATGAAATCTAAAAAATCTGGATTTTATTTAGTCAACAAAGTAAGCACATAACCAGTGTTCTGACAAAGCACTTTTAAAAATATAGTCCTTAAGTTATCCATACTAACATTTCCAAAAATTATGACAACAGTAAAACTACAAATGTAATAAGTTTAAACACTTGTCATTTATGGGCAGGAATAACTACAGAATGAATGTCACCTCAGCAAAGTTTATTAGACTTAAGGAATCAAAAGGACGATCAGTGGCTCTCAGGTCTCAGAAAGAGCTGATTTTCAGAGGGCATACCAAAGGTTGCTGATTCAAACAAAGACATGAGCCAGGAAGCCAGCAGGAAAGTTCTGAGAGGTTAGGTATTACAGTGTGGGCAAAATGGTCAGTGGCCAGTGGAACCTAAAGAGAAGGTTAAGGATTACCTTGGGGCTTCATGTGTAATATCCCTACTAGAAACAATTAGCACCTTTGAACTACTGCAAACAAGCAGTCTCATCTTTACAAACCAGCAACATTTTACCTCTGGTAATGGAATAGATAACCATTCCAAACTCTTTGTTTGAATCCTGTATTTTACAATCATGTCACTGAGCTAAGTGAAAGGTCCAATACAACTGTTGTGTTTATACTTAATGCATCATCACTACCTACTGAGCAAGACTCAAACTCAACCAGGGAAGCACCAGACTATAAACAGAGTAATGGATTTCCTGCTGAATATCCTACCAATGGCCAGTCCTTAAATAAGGAGGAGAAAGGTAACTATTGCTCCTTTTAAGAAAATCATTCAATTGACCAGCACAAAGATAGTGAATGCATTAGTTACCCTTCCACATGCGCAGGGAGCTGAACCTCTACAATCCTAGTTGCCCGAACAAACCCTTCAAGTCAGACAAGCTGCATTCTGAAACCTTCTGCTTCCAACTAAATACAAGGTGCTGATCTTCTATCACCACTCTCACACAAAAGTCAAGAGCTTTTATTTCCATTTAGCTGCCACTTAAGATTAATAAAAAGTTTGGTTTTCCTTTTGTCCTCATAACTCAAGTCCTCACTGAGCATACTTTCTTCATCATGGATTGCCAACTTTTGGTATGTTAAAAATCCAATCAAATTGCACTTATATGGTATAACAATGAACTGTTAGTGATGGATAAAAGGGGTGGATGCTTAAAGTCATTCTGTATTCTATTACTGCAACCGTCTAATTTAAGAAAGAATCTTTAAAAAGGTCACAAGTTTTTCTTCTTTAATCAGAACTCTAACAGACAAAGTTTGAAAATATATGAAATTTGTTGGGCTAAGAAATGTGTAATAGAATACAGAACCTTTTGCCAGTACATTGCAGAGGTAAAGAAGTATCCATTATCTATTCTTTCAATTTCATTTTTATTATGTTTATAAATTTAAAAATAAGCACTTCATCAATAACTAGCATTTTATATGTAAAGACTATATTTATAGTTTTCTTGATATAATGTTTTAATATCTAAAGACATGTTCTCCTCAGATATAATTTTCTGCAGGGTCTCCACCTACAGCTGTGTAAATTCTTCTGTGCATAACCCTAGAGGGCGCCATTCACATCAGGGAGCCTAGATCTATACATTATGACAATTTCCTGCCAAAATGCAGAAAAATGTCTAACAAAATCAATCTATTATGACAATTTTTCAACATTTGGAACTCAAGTATCTCAAGAAAGGGGTGCCTTCTTTCTAAAATACACAAAGAGAAAAATAGGCTAGCAGCTGCTAGGACTACCTGGCTCTTGAGGATTTGGGGGATGGCCACCCCCACGTTAACTCCCAAAACCAGACCTCTGATAAGACATGTCAGACTTCTTCTCTGAACTACAGAGCAGAGGTTAATTTCTCCTAAATGAGACATAAAAACACCAACCTAGAAAATATCATCTAGGGTCTCAACTCACTAATGTTTAGTCCACCAACATTTAAGTGGATTCAGACAGAGTTACAGAGTTCACGGTCACTACGTTTCACTACGGTAGTTTCTTAATAAGGCCACCATGAGGCGTCACAGCATACAAATCAGTTAAATTACTTTTTCACAAATAAAGCTGTTAGGGCTTTACAAACTTCTTTTTCCTGATCAACAGCAATGAGCAGTTTATACTTTGATGGATAGAACACAATCTAACAGCCCTGGAAATTTTAAAGGCCCCTTTACTTAAGATTAGGATAAACTCCTAAAAGGCTAGGATGGTTTTTCCTAAAACCACACTGTAATAAACTTATGACATCTGATAAACTGGGATGCCATTTAACAACATGGTATTGTTTTGCAAATTCTTCCTGTTTTCACAGGACTCAGGGAGCTATACCAAAGCCATGTTTCAGTTTATTATCTGTTAGTTACAAAAATTATGTTAAACTACTAAATAAATTAAAAGTCAGTCAATTTAAAAAGTCAACTAAATAAATTAAAAGACAATAAAATGATGTCAAGGTTATTATGTATAATGTATTACATATAAGCTTTATTCTAACATTTTTAGCTCTTCAATCTTTTTAACTACTTATAAATAACAACATAAAAAGTCACATATTCCTGCTATGGAAATGGTGCCATCAACTGACTAAAGTGATTTTTATGTTATTTTGGAGTAAGCATATTTCTATAGCAAAACACCACACCAGAAGTCTTATGTATTGAGTTCTAGCTTTGCCATTCACATAGCCTGGGTCCAAGTTTCTTAATCTAGGCCTAGCTTTCTTCAAATTTAAAATGATGGATTATGCTACTCCAAGATCATCTACAATATCTCTTTTAGAGCTAAAATTCTATTTTCTTTGTTTAAGTTAGGTGAATTCCAAAACTATTTTCTTAGGATACTATACGACACTAACTTTAACTTTAGAACTTTACTGTATACTGAGAATGATCCAAGAAATAAAATTATTAATGACCCAGAAAGCTGTACTTTAAACCCTCAGCATTACAACTCACTAGGAACAAGACAGGTACATGGCACTATGGAGTGATACCAATGCCATGCGGGAAGCACAAGAGGCAGGTAAGGGAGTGAGGGAGTAAGAACCTGGCCTCCATAAACAGAGTAAGCTGGAACAGAATTCCAGCTCCACCACTTACCGGAAGGATAACCTCGGGCAAGTGGCTGAGCCTAAGACATGGCTCCCTCATCTAAAATGGAGACTATTCCTTCCTCACAGGCTGTTTTGAGGTAGAAAGAGAGGGACCACTGGATTCAGAGTTGACATAATTGCTTCAAGACTAAGGATTTTAAGTTATCCTCGTGACTTTTATTTTTCATGCCCCATCTTAAACGAAAAGCCAACCTAAAGAAAAGGAAGCTGACAGTTCCCACCCCCTTCCATCTTTATATGCCTTCTCCAATAAACACATGCTCTGGCTTTTCTTCAAACTGTAATTCTTTACAGACTTTTTGAGGTATTACTACCTACATCATGCCCCAAAGTTAGTATAAATATTCAAGTACAAAATTATAAAAATTAAATTGAAGCCAAAGGAATCTATAGAAACAAATATGCTAAATAAATTGCTTTTGAATCAGACTATAATTTTTTTTTTAATAAAAACAAAGTTTCTGGAACTCTAATACAGTCAATCTTTTATCATTCTACCACAGTAAAATAATTACTAGCCTCTTTACTCTTGGGGCACTTTGAAATAAGATGCTAACACATAAAACTTTTCTACTATGTAAAATATTAATTGAATAATTGATTCTGTAGTAATTTTTGGATAAATATCTTCTCTTTTATAGTTGGCAGAGGTGATGTATTGAATTCTCTAACAAGCCTGTGAAAAGTTCCTTTTCCGCAAAGTGCCAAATTAAATTGTCTTTTAAATTTAAAATGAAGAAAACTACAGCACATGCCTTCACTTCTTTGAAAACACCAGTTAATATCAAATTATAATATGAATGTGTTACAGATATGGGTGTATCTCAAATATCTAGATATCAGTTCTTATTTTCCAATTAATTTTCATTATAATTTCAGAAATGTCTCACAGGATTAAAAAAAAAAAAAAAAACCGGCCCCAATAGATAATCTAAATCTCACTTAAGATTCCTAATACACACTTCAAAGTACTTCCTTGTCAGTGTGTGGTCCTATACCTTTAATTTTCCATCACAAGCTAAATAAAGTTAAATCAAATGGACAGTTGTTCCACATGATCTGAGAACACTTATTTAAACACGCAAATAAGAGTTAAGGACACCAGAAATTTAAGGCCCATTTCACTGACATTTTATATCCCACCGGGCACGAACAATTAAATTACCATATTGTCTATGCCACTGCTGTTCCAGGTATTTATAATAACTTACTTGGTTTAAAATAAGTAAAAGGAAAAAAAACAAACCTTTGTTCAAATAAGATAAATTCTGCTCTGCACAGTGGGCAGCTCACTCAAGGAGGGCCAGACTACTGGGTTCTGGTTTCATGGGAGCCACTGCAAACTCAATGACCTGGGTCAAGCCACTTAACAACATTGAGCCTATTTTCTCATCTGCAAAATGAAAATAATGACACCCTACTATCTACCTCACAGAGTGGTTTTAAAGAGCAAGTGAGAGGTCACTGAAATCACAGTGTTAAATCTAGATTGAAATAACAAGTATATGGTATGTTACTACTGTGCCTTTAAGGTTGACAGCCTTGCAACAAAGAAAGATTTGATGATTTGATAACTTAATGATGAGTCTGTGATAAAGATGGAGGAAGGCTCTCTGAAGAAATTTTTATCCAATGCTAGTAAGTTTGAGCAGAATAAACTGTTTCTGTAAGGGCAAAGGGGAACTTCCTATATTTACTGAGGCATCAGAAATGCAAATTAGAGTATAGTAATTTATTAATTCTACAGATGTGAAACTGCTTTAAATAAACGTGTCCTAAATGAGACTGAACTATAAGAGGTGGTCAGAGGGTACCCGTCTTGACCAGTGTGGAGGACCCAAAAAAGGATGGATACCTTCATCTGGCCAACTTCTAAAGAAGAGAGCTAATGCCATAACTTCTCAGGAAGGAAATGTTTGCTCTCCCCAACTCCGACAGCACTCAATAAAATGCACGACGGGTTCATT
This sequence comes from Glossophaga mutica, assembly GCA_039655065.1. NCBI lineage: Eukaryota > Metazoa > Chordata > Mammalia > Chiroptera > Phyllostomidae > Glossophaga > Glossophaga mutica. Next base: position 135,948,501 of record CM077304.1, read on the forward strand.
TTATGTCCGCAAAATTAGAATTTGTAGCTTTTAAAGAGGAAATCTGAATAAGAAAATTCCAAAAATAGGAAAGAAAATACAAAGTGCCTTGTTTCATTTATGTGTAAATAAATCCAGTCCTATTTGTAATCCATAACATTGTTGTGATCCATGGCATATTCCAGCTTTAGTGATGGGGGAAGAAGGTACAGGATAATAGCTTATAAGAAATAATTCTATTGTAAACTCCATTTTCTTCACTGATACCATGTCAATAAAAATACGTTAGTAACAACTTTTAAATAAACAACTGTAATTTGGCAGGTGTGGTCACTAGAGCCATCTCTGTGCAGGCAACACTGCCAAGGCTTAAAAACATATCTGCGTATGAGGTAATCCCAGAATCACTGGCTTTGCTTCAATCAGGGCAGGATTCATTTACAGGCCTCCATCTTGATACTGATCCATTCCGTACACACAAAGCCTCTTATACCCAGTACACAGTATACAACAGAGTAATTCAACAAAAATTAACCTGACATCTACCATACTATGTCTTAGGCACTGTGGGTAAAAAGATGACTAAAATCCAGACCCTACTGCTTAAGAAGTTTACATTTTTTGAGATTTGAGGTTACCAAAGCCATTCCTCCAAGACATTCTTACTAACATTGTGCCCCCATCACCACCACCAGCAGCTATAGCTTTCTGCCTACCTATAGCTAGTCATATTCTGCCCCAGGTTAGGGGACCTCCTGGAACCTACCTCTTCACACCTATGGATCGATGGCCAGATCCTTCATGCTGAGCCACACACTGTCTACACTCCTACTTGGTCAACTAATATTTATTGAGTTCCTACTATGTGGCAGCCGCTTTTATAGGCATGGGAGATATAGCAATGAACAAAAATTGTTTTCTGTCTTACCAGATCCTTCATGCTGAGCTGGCCTAATTCTGCCTATTCACTCAACAGTATCTACTGAACTCCTACCATGTTCTAGGAGCTGAAGATGCAGCAGTGGGCAAAATAAAGTCCCTGATCTAATGCAACTTACCTAAATTTGGTGTAACACTACTCAATTTTGGCCTATGGTCTCTATAGTGGGTTCTCGAACACTAAAACATAAATAAGACATTAAGCCCCACTATAACCCAGATTTGGCGCCCTGGAGTAAGTAACAAGAAAATAAGAAGTGTTTTGTTTTTTTTTTTTTTTTAATTTTATTTATTTATTTTTGGAGAGAAGGGAAGGGAGGGAGAAAGAGAGGGAGAGAAATGTCAATGTGTGGTTGCCTCTCATCTGGCCCCCACTGGGGACCTGGCCTGCAACCCAGGTATGTGCCCTGACTGGGAATTGAACCTGTGACCCTTTGCTTCGCAGGTCTGTGCTCAACCCACTGAGCTACACCAGCCAGGACTAGAAGTTTTCTTTATATTCAATTTATCTTTTTTATTTTTAAGCTATTTATAGCTTATTATGTACCTAATATATTAATAGCTTGATATATCTAATTTATAAATAAATGTACATATATCAAAGATACATGCTCAAATTCTTTTACTGAGGATAGGACCACACTGGTTTAGATGACACATTTGGAAAACACAGATACCACTGGCTTAGATGACACATTTGGAATGAACTGTCTGGCCCAGGTAGGGTTAATCTGGGCTTTCCACCAGGTTCATTTTCTCTCTGATAAATTCAAGTTAGCATTTTGCAACAATGCCTAAATACAAGTAATACAACCACAGTTTAGGTCCATCCCAATTTCCCCTCCCTAAAGGTCTCCTATCACCACCCTATATTTACCATCCCTATGTCCCATAGGTATAATAGCATCTTTATTTTACCTATTCCACCTGTGGTATATGTGTGTCATTACTGTACTAGATACATGCTGAAGCCACAACCATTATCTTTTTATTCTGCAAGCCCAAGAATTCCTAATTCAGCTTTATAGTGGGTTGGCCAAAAAATCTGTTTTTCTTTTTTCCCCATAAGATGGCTCTAGAAACACTTAGTTGTCTTTAACTTCATTCAAAACAATTGTTAGATTGTATTGTGACAGTTGTCATATCAGTGTGCATTTAAAAAATACATCAAACTTGGTGAATTTTTATGTAGCCATTTTAATACTGAAGATAGACACAAACATGCAACATTTTCAGCACATTATGCTTTATTATTTCAAGAAAGGTACAAATGCAACTGAAATGCGAAAAAGATTTGTGGAGTATATGGAGAAGGTGCTGTGACTGAACATGTCAAAAGTGGTTTTGTTAAGTTTCGAGCTGGAGATTTCTTGCTGGACAATGCTCCATGATCAGGTAGACAAGTTGAAGTTCATAGTGATCAAATCAAGACATTAATTGACAACAATCAATGTCATAACCGTGTAGGAGATAGCGGACATACTCAAAATATCCAAATCAATAAAATAAAGAATGAATCTTTTATTTTATGGAAAAAAACACAGAGACTTTTTGGCCAACCCAATACATTTTGAGTATTCAATAAATATATTTTGCATAAAATAAAGACAATTCAGTATATAGAACCCAGAATTACCAAACAGATGTGATAAAGGATGATCATTTGCTTTATCAAAGATGGCTCTTCTTCATAAAATGATCAGGAGTGTATTCCTTTACACAGCTCCCTTACGTGCACTTTACATTGATTACTTAATACAGGAACCTGGGACTAGTAAAACTTCAATCTGTAAAATCAGAGCCACTGCTAATTGAAGATCATTTAAAAATACACACAAAGCATACTGAAATTAGATTTTGCCAATAATAATATATTAATTTTGAGAAACTAATTAAGTCAGAACTTTTCAAGAAAACATCTTTAATAAAGAACAGTACCAACCACCCTAATTCTAAGATCTATATATTAGACTTAAGGCCATCTAGCTGTATTTGAAAGTTATGTCAGAAATTACATGTATGGTCACATTTTAAAAAATAAAAGGAAATCCACTTCCTAACAACTGATTCATGATCAGTAAACTTATTACTATGTTTGAGACAAGTTCTCATATGTGTAACTGTGTCCACATATGATCAATCCCCTTACAAGCCCTTTCAAGCTTCTTTATAGAAACTTTTGTATGGATTTGTATTACTCATGCAAAGGCTGTATACAAAAAATTATTAAAATAAAACCCTGGTCTTACAACAAATCTGAACATGTTCTCTGGGACTTCTAAGAACAGGTAGCACCAAATGAGATGAGAACATGTGTCCATGTACATGGAAGTTCATTATCACCACAAGGACTGGTCAGTAATGAAATCTGAATAGCTGTACTTCCATGATGTCAAACAGTCCCCAGACAAAGAATGGAAGAAAGATTCACAAGTTATTATTCTGTGTCTCTGTTCCTTTTTGCTGCTTTAATGTAATTAGGCTCATTATCAATGTTGTGAGTTTATGAAGAAATATTTTCTCAGATCAGCTTCTTTATGATTTTGCTTATTAATGTATTTGCTTGTTATCAAAAGCATCCATGCCTGGCATCTGGAACACTGAGCATCATGTTTTAGAAACAAAGTTTTCATCTAAACTGGGCTGATATCCAGAAAGGATCAGTCAAAAGAGGGCCACAGCTAAAACCAGTGAAAAGGCAGATATTCTGAGGTGTAATAAACCAAGTCGTGATCAAAAGAAGCAATATTAAAGGTTTGATCAAGTTAAAGGGAATCCAAAGACCAAAGGCCTTATCACTAAGGCAACCAAACTCATGGGAGTCTCCAGACCACAGCTTACTAAGCCATAAGACAAAATACAGTTGTAAATACAGCTTGAAAACACCCTGGAAAACCTGAAAACTAATTAAAAATTATGCCCGATGCTTCCATCAATCTATAATCTCTTATGTGAGATAGAAAAGTGCATGTTCACCTCTTTAGAATCTCATGTTGTACTTCAATAGCTGGGCCACTCTTATTAATATACTCCTAACTAGTATAATTTATCTAAGTGAAGGTAAGTACACTATAGTGGTTTATAACATTTTTATCATCATGTGTTTGGACCCCCAGTTTGGAATCTAGTCCAAACTACCAAATCATATTAAAGGCATACTGAATAGAATAATGATTTGGTATATGTGGAATCTTCAAACACTTCACATCACTTCGAATGTGTTGTCATTACAGATTATGACATTAACAGCAATAAATTAAAAAGGAAAAATAGATAAAAAGGAAGTCTGAAACATTTGACTGAACATAATTTTTTAATCGTCACCCAAGGACATGCTTATTGATTTCAGAGAGAGAGGAAGGGTGAGAGAGACAGAGAAATATGAGTGTGAGAGAGAACCATCAATCAGTTGCCTCCCAGACACACCCAGACCTGAGAATTGAACCTACAACCTAGGCACATGGTCTGACCTGGAATCAAACCTGTAACCCCTTGGTGCACGGGACAATGTTCCAACCAACTGAGCCAACCAGCCAGGGCTGCAACATACTTTTAAAAATAAAAAGTCAGTGGCCTTTTAAATAGACTAAAAGCTACAGAGATGCACTAATACTTAAATAAAAGCCAAATTAGGGTTAGAAGTTTTTAATATCCACTCTAGTGCTTGGACCAAATTAGTTTTACAATCCCAATGACAATTAGGACACAGTGTCACAGCAAGAAACTGCCCCCACCCCGTTCACTGTCAAGCTCCTATGCTGGAATTAGCCAGTTTTTCAGTGGTATTTACTCAGCACTATTTTATGCCATATCTGTTAGGACAATTAACATAGAATAACTTATATGATAGATATTTACATATAGTGGCCTTTTCCAGCTAGTAGAACACATTTGCTTTGGGGACAAGAGCTGTTCCATATTCATCTTTTTAATCTCAAAGTCTAAATCAGCATCAACATGCCATAGGCTCTTGATCCATGAAAAGTGAATTAAATTGATCATCGTTTTTGCTACCTTAATCTCACCAACACTGAACCAAATTAGTTAATAGGCAAAATATTCTTTGAACATGACCCAAGAAAAGTTGAAAAAATAGTGTCAGATGCCATAAATTTATGTTTCAGTTTACCATCCACTTGAATGAGAATAGCATGCAAGTGGTTTATTGTGGGGGGATGAAACACAAGAAATGGAAACCCACCACCTTTGGTAAAGTATCAATCAGCTAAAACAATACAAGAGCATACTTTTAATAAGACTACTGTCCACAAAAGCTACTTTGCCAAATTAGGAAAACACCCTATTTCCATGGTTTATGGATCAAGGAAAAAGAAAAGCCACTAAAAAAAAAGGTAACATTTTGATCTTCCATATATGATTTATTCTCTGACTTTGCAGAATTTGCAAAAATAAAAGAATTTAATTTCAGATGAGCAGAACTCTTAGTATAAAAAAGCAACGTATTACTTTGTATTTTCTAAGTGATTTGCTACTTGTACACAAATGTGTAATTTATAAAACCTCTTCTACTTACCAGAGCAGAAATAAATTTTGTGGGTAAAATAAATCAAACATATCCATACACCACTTCAAAACCTGGAAACTTTTGACTGACCCTATATCTAATTCAAGCTTGATCATCAGACACCCTGAAGTGAAGTCTATGAATCTATTTATTAATGTTTCCACTAGTAAGGAATTTCTTTTCAAAGTACATGTCAGAAAGCTATTTCATAATACTATCATATTATGTTGGTAAATTCTTTTAGTAAAATACAGGTCTGTCCGGAAAAAGTCCAGCCATTGTTAACACAATGAGAACAGTTTGTGCAACAGCGATGTAAACTGGCAGCCAAGGAGAGTGGACTGCAATGCACATGTGTGAACAATGATGACTTCACTGCACTAGTCAGTGAGGGTGGTAGACACCACTGAGTGAGCACGTGCACTGTGTGGCCCTCATATTCAAAACGACAGAGAAAGTAGAATAAGAAATCTGCATCAAATTTTGTGTTCAGCTTGAACATTCCTCTGTGGAAACTTCAGAAGCTATGGGCAACTGGTGATTGGCGGCTTCATCACAACACCCCCATTCATGCATCACGTCTCATGCGTTTTTTGGCAAAACATCCAATCACCCAGGTGCCTTAGCACCAGATTTGGTGCCCTGTAACTTCTGCCTTTTCCCAAAACTAAAATCTACCTTTGAAAGGGAAGAGATTTCAGACTGTTGATGAGATTAAGGAAAATATGACAGGGCAGGTAATGGCTATTGGGAGAACTGTGTGAGGTTCCCAGGTACCTACTTGAAGGAGACTGGGGCATCATTGTCCTATGTACAATGTTTCTTGTAGTATGTATCTACTGTTGTTATTAGACATTTCTATACTAGATATATCAATTAAAAAGAAAGTTCACTAAATGTCAAATTTATGAACTTAGTTTTGGACTAGTTATTCTTTGTGACCTCATGATAACAGGCCCTAGCTCAGAGACTTCCTCATTTCTCTCCCTTAAGAGTGATGGAGAGTAGTAGCATTCCAGCCCTATCACTTCAAAATGAAGATTTCTCTTTAGGGAGAAAGAAAAACTGGGGGCAATTCTTGGCTGGAAATTGCCCCAAACCTTTCATTTCTAACCTTTTGGAATGTGGTCCTAAAGGCAAATAAACAAGAGAAAAAACCCTAAAGACTGGCACTACAGCCAGACATACTTGTGTGACCTCTGAAAAGTTACTAAACCAGAGACTTAATTTCCTCATCATTAAAATAGGGTTACCCCTCATCAGAAAGTTGTTATGGAAAATAAAGTAGTAAAAATAAAACTTGTGCTCCAGAAAGAGGCCTTCAGTCCAAATTAACTTTCTTCCCCTCCCCAAAGTAAAACAGTATTTGGGAAACTCTTCTAAAGACTGCTTTCAAGTTTCCCTTAAATAAATGAAACTATGTAGTCAATCTAGCACCCTAAAACAAAAAAATAACTGAATAAAAAAATTACTTCAATTTATTTCATAAAAACAATAGGTGACTTGACTTTACATAGCCCTGCTAATCGCACCTCATAATCCCTTCCTAATTGACACTTTCACACTGAGAATAGGGTGAAGTCCGATACTCCTATATCATCAACTTTATTTTGAGTAGTGATAAATACTAAAACATCCCAAAAACTAAAAACAAGTATTTAAATCAAATAAGAGTAAAAAACAAAGTTCAACTCCATATTCTCAGTCTCAAATATTTGTAGGCAGTATCACAGATGCACATTAGTGAATATGATAAAAGGATGACGGGGAAAAGAGATCAGATAGGAAAGAAGGAGAGGGGAAGAAAGAAGGAAAAAGGGAGGGAAGAAAGGAAGGAAAGAAAAAAATTATGACTTCAGTAACTCAAAAGATTATCAAAGTTTGACAGCTGAATGTAGAGAATTATTTTCTCATTTTGTTCCACGCTCCATCACATTCCCTCGCAGTCAATGAGAACTCTACTTGGGTGAGTTTTGAGAGGTACACCAATAGTGGAAAAACAACTCAACATTTTTTTAATATTAAAAGAATCAGTATGGCTAATAAGACTCCCTCTGAATTCCTCAATCTGTGATTTTCGTACAGTAGTCAATCAATAAACAGCAACAGAAGAAAAGCTTTCTTTAATCATTTGGTATCCATCTATAGCAAATGAAAACTAGTTCAAGTCTAACTATAACAATAGATCACATTGGCTACTGCTTTATCCTTAATGAATGTCATATAGACTTTTCTTCACATCAAACTTTTCATTTTTCTATGGTTTTATAGAAAATTAGAAGTACAAAGGCAAGATCTTAAATTTTCATAACACTAGGTACCCTTTATTTTCATAATTATTGAAAATAAAGGTAACTAGAACCTCTATAAAATAATATAACACAAAAACATTCTCATCTGATAGTAGACTAAATCTGCAAAATCATTTTTTATTGTGATTTTTGATAGAAGGTAAGAATTGCACAAATGGCACAATAATGAAGGATATATAACCCCTTCGTGAAACCTCTCACAATAGTAACCAATAGCAAACAAATTTAGCCTAAATTTTGTTCAGTTACATAAGAAACGTTCAACATGGTAAGCATTTCAAATGTTATATAGATTTCAGTGTTTGTTAATCTAATAAAACTGACAATTATAAAAACAACAAAAAGGGGATCACAATGTCAAAATGGATACACAAGGTTCAACTAACGTGTGTGTGTGTGTGTGTGTGTGTGTGTGTGTGTGTGTGAGCTTTCCTTACCCAGGATAGGAGCCTTTCACTCTGCTCTACTTAGGAGGTATGGTACAAATGATATCAACTACCTAGGTACTACCATTTCGCTTATCTGACTTCATAACCTCTAATGCCTTCCACCCTTGTATTTGAAGGCACAGGGTTCCAACAGTTTTACTGAGTTAGAATAGAATGTTAAGGTAACTTCAATGATTTACCAGCTTGCAATGAACGCAAAATGTTCAGTGATCAAAATTAGCAAAAGAATTTTCATTGAGTGAAGTGGGTAGAAATACCAGATAATTTCACTCCGTAGACTAAGGAAATTAATACAGTATGATCGCAGTCCCATATGTGAAATTCTTAGGTCAGGTATGCTTGAGATTTTTGAATGTTTTTAAAAAGTTAGAGAGATATTGTAATAACTATGTGTGGTTGGGGGGACCACTGTGTAAAATACAGAACTGCCTAACCACTAAGCTCATACACACGAAACTATGCAGAATAATATTGAATATAAACTGATTAAAAAATAAAATTTAAAAACAAAGTCAGAGAGAGCACATAGCATATATTATATAACACTCCTAGCTAGAACTAGGATAGACCACACAATCAAATATATCACTAATTCTATAGCAAAGTATGTGATTACTCTTTCTAAGTGAGCTTTAAAACTATTTTACATAGGCCCATGACAGCTTGGGTCAGGTTTTGCTTTTGTCACCAAATGAGTCTTGATTCCAAACTTTTAGAGGAAAGAAAAAAACTTTCAGTTTTCCAGAGATTTTCTTTTTTAGATAAAGGATTGTGAATATATATCCAATACTTCTACACATCAAAGTACAAAGACATTTTCAAAATATATAGAGCTAATTAATTTATGGGAGATGAAAAGGTGCACCCAATTAAAATTTAGCAAAGTAGAATGATGTTCCTGACAAATATAACCTTAAAAATTAGGAAATGCAATTACTTCACTTTAATTTATTCAAATAAATGAAATGTTCAGACTACTTAAAAATAAATGTCTATGTTAGAGGTAATGAGTATTTGAGTAGGACAGTACTGTTTGAGAACTCTGATATTCCTTGCAGTTGTTTGCACTTCCTTTGCATTTGATCGCAAGTTGCACTTTCCCCCGTTTTTAGTTTTCACATTGTTTGAGATTTCGAAGATTTGGTGTATTTCTCATTCATTTTCTTCGCTTGCCCCTCTTTTCTTTTTCAGTGTCTATTTTGTGCAGTGTAATTTGTTATGCACTCTGGATGTAATGCTTCTCAATCTTCATGCCTTCACACAAGGATAAGATTTAATTGGTTGTGAAGAGTGCCCCAAATAATTACTTACAAACAGTTAAATTACCACAGTTTATAAAGGATTTCACGTGTGTATGAGAATATTCAAGATTTTCATTATGATAATACAATTCTCACTTATATTCTAATATTCTTAATAGGGAAAGAAGTGGCTTTATCATACTGTGAACTATGTATAAAACCCACCACATAATTTATGTCTATAACCAGGGAAATCACAATGTCCCACATGTAAACATCAGTGGTATGAGTGACAGCAGAAGAAAGTTTGAGGAGTGATGCTCTGTCTAAAACATTCCATTCCAAGATGTATCAGAGTCGCCAGAGAGAATCCTCAACTAACCACTTCGAAATATGAAAAGAGCTGTTCTTCCGTCCTGTGCTTTATCTTCTTTAAGAGGTGGGAAAATCCTTCCCCAAACCTGAAAGAGCATGGTACTTAGTTGGGCATGCCTCAGCTATTCTTTTTTTTTCTGGTTAATGTTAAAAACACACTAGTTTCATGATACCAGAGTTGAGGACCAGTAGTTTTCAATCTTTTTCATCTCACGGCACTCATAAACTAATTACTACAATTCTGTGGCACACCAAAAAATATATTTTTTGCCGATCTGATGCAAAAAAGATATAATTTTGATTAATTCACACCAAACAGCTATTGTTGTGTTGCCTGTTGTCATTTTCTTTATTTGATAACCTAAAGGGAAAGAGGTCAGTGCCTCTGACTAAACAGTCAGGTACTGCACATTTGAAAATTATTGCGGCACACTGGTTGAAAATTGCTGTTTTAGAGAAAACAAAAATTAAAGGTATAGCTTTGAGAAATTTCAAACTTGGAAGTCAGGATGAAATGAGATGTATCTATGAAAACTAATACTTATTTTGAGTGCTGACTGTGGATAAGGGTCACTATGGACATCATTGTCTTTGTAATTCTCATTCTGTGCATGGTAAATATTAATATGCCCTTTTGCACATACAGTAAAGTCTATTCTGAAGTGACATGCTCAAAGTCTCCCAGCTTAGTGAGCAACAGGCAGCAGGAGTGAACCCAGGTTCTTTGGCTGGGAAGCCTTTGCTCCTTGTACTACAACTGCTACTACAGTAATATCTACAGAGAGCAGTGAGGGTCCTCTCAGTACTGCAAAACGCTGACTGAAATACAACCATAGAATCTGGAAGCTGGAAGAGACCTCAGGAATCAATGAACTCCAACCTCACTTTCAGGGCATGACTCCCATTCAGTCTTGAGCCATCTTTCCCTTATACTACTTTCTCAAAGTGTGTCAGAGGATCTGTGCCTGCTTCAGTGTTCCCTGCAGTATGAGTTGAAATGCAGATTCCTGAGTCCTATACTAGACACACTGAATTAGAATACTCGGAGATCAGGCCTGAGGACCTCCAATTTTAGTATTAGTAAGCACTCTAGGCTGGTGTTTCTCAAACCATAAGTCATAAAAATCAATTTAGTGAATAACACCTTGTATTTTTTTAGTAAAATAGTTTGGAGCAGATTAGGTGTTTAGGATTAGGTAGAAAAAGAAAATACGAGAGGGCGCTACTGTTAGTACTGTTTCAGAAAACTTTTCTTTCAGTGTTTATATGTGGATTGTGATATAAAAAGTATTTCTTTTCATATATCTCAGTAAAAAAACACTGAAGAAATACAGCTGCTTTAGACAATTTTTGTCCTTGTTCTTATTTCACCTTGGAAATAAGTTATCAACCTTTTATTTAATTATCCCCTTTTGGAATAATTCATGGATAAAATCATTCTATGTCCTTATTAGGAGTTCGCTTATTCCATTCCAAGAGCTTTTTTATTCCCTGATCTTTTCACCCAAGGGCCAACTTTAGCTACATGGTTTAATTACTTAATCAGTATTTTGCAATATTTTTTATTTTTCTAAAATTTCATAAAATTCAATTCATTCTCATTTTTACTTTGTGTTTTAAACATCCTCCTCACTATCTGAAGTTATTTCACTATCTAGATCCTTAAACTGACTCACATGTTTTAACTTATTTAGTTTACATTTTGGTAGGTATGTCAATGCTTCGTGATCTGTATTTAATCCTTTAAGTCTTTCATTCTCCTTAGTCTTCCACCTTCCATTTATATATACTTTTAGACAGAATTCTTTACTGGCTTGCCTTACTTTGAATTTCCATTGTACAACTGATACTTATTTTAATTCTCACCTTATCATTTTCTTTGAAAGGTAAAAAATGAAAACCATCCCCATTAATACATGAGGATTTTATGGGTATATCTTTACCATTTTAAAATGATGTCCTGGAGTTTCAAGGAACTGTAAGTGCTTTCTAAGGACTAATATGAACACAAATGAATGTTGAGTGAAGTTATACTAACAAAGTGCTTTCCTCAGGTATGACTTAAAACACCGAAATCTCCCCAATTCAACACTGTTATGTGATAACTGTCCTTGAGATAGTACAAACCCACTGACTGAATGAGAGTCACAGAATTTTCAAACTGGAATAACCTCCATTCAGTCTTTAGCCTTAGTCTTTACTTCCTTCAGAGCAGTGTTTTTCAAAACGTAGCCTGAGGACCACCTGCGTGGGATTTACCTGGGGGCACAGATTTACTTGGGACACATGATAAAAAACGAAGCCATGAGATTACAATGTTCTTATAATTGGGGGTTGTTTTCATTTCATAGTGAGAGAAAGGAAGCTGACTAAAAACATTAGATACCATTCAGATCTATTTTTAAAAGGTGCCCTTAATGATGAAATTTTTAAAAATGAGATGGACTTCAAATGACAAATTCAAGGAAAGTGTGGCTGTAAGTTAAGCACCTCCTTAACTTAAATCTTAAAATACAGGTATGACACACCGGTGGTGATGCAATATGCAAAAATTAATTGCCTAAATTTAGTAATTTAGAACAGGTAATAATCACAATTTTAAACATTTTTGCACTTTTGTAAAACAGTATTAATTTCAGGATTTCCCTTACTACAGCAAAAACAGGCATGCCTGTATGAGGCTATTTTCCAAAAGATTTTTTTAATAGGGTTGAGATGTGAAGTCTTTATTACTTCTCTAATATTAAAGTAATTGATATGTTGGTAAGAGCTCCAAAAATATGGCTCTCACTTCACTCATGCTCTTTATGGAATGTAGGAAAACGTAAACTTCAAGTATGTTAGCTGTTGATTAATCATTTAAAATTATGTTTGTAATTTTACTGAAAAATATGGTTAAATACTTTAACTGCCAAGTTAGATTTTTATGAGTTGCGCCACCTTTAGACTGTTGTTTCTTCTTTCTTTACTATATACAAAAAAACCTTATCAATCACAGTTACTTACAACACAAACAAACCATAATTATTACATGTTCATCATAGCTTTCACTCAAATGTCTAAACAAATCTGTTTCAATGGAGTAAGTATAAAGATCAGGTCTATAAGGTCAAAGGTGGCATACACTTTTCAGGTTGCATAGCAGAGCTTTACATATGTTAAAAGCAGAGCTATCTCACAAACTCTTAAACCTGGAACTATTTTCTTTAGTTAGGATACAAAGATCAGGATGGATTTATTTTTAAAAAGTATAAAAATTGCAAATTTTTGTTAATATGTAAGTCTGTGGTGAAAGATTCTTCCCAAAACTGCCACAGTACCTCCAAACATATAGCGCTGAAAAACACCATAGATGAACCTCCTTTTCAATAGTGAGCATTAAAATGAAATGTAGCCCGGGCTGAGTGACACCACTGGTTGGAGCGTCGTCCCCAAAAGGTTGCAGGTTTGATCCCAGGCCAGGACACAAACCTAAGTTGTGTGTTCCATCCCCCTGTAGGGGCACATACGGAGTTCTCTCTCTCTTTTTCTCTCCCTCCCTTCCTCTCTCTTTCTAAAATCAATAAGTATGTTCTCAAATGAGGATTAAAAACAAATAAAATGCAAATTAAGGCTTCAGTTTCAGAACTTCTTAGATATGTAGAATACTAAAATGTGAAGTTTGGAAACACTGGCAATGGAGAAGCAAAACCTTTAGCTAAATTCTTATTTTGATAATTAAGCCTCAAATCTCATAAAAACATTTTAGATGCAAATAACTAGTAATTCATTATCAGAGTGACTTTTTTAGATCCCTAATACAAGTTACATTATAAAAACTACTCTGACTTCAAAGACTAAGACCATTCTTAAAAATATTGTCTTAGCCCTGGCTGGTGTGGCTCAGTGGATTGAGCACTGGTCTGAGAAGCAAAGGGACACAGGTTCAATTCCCAGTCAGGGCACATGCCTAGGTTGCAGGCTAGGTCCACAGTAGGGGGTGCGGGAGAAGCCACCACACACTGATGTTTCTCTCCTCTTTCTCCCTCCCCTCCCTCTCTCTAAAAATAAATAAATAAAGTCTTAAAAAAATTACTGTTTTAATGAAACAGTTATTTGATATCTCAAAGAAATACAAGATATCATCAAATAGCTTTTATTCTGGAAAGTACAGATTATCATTTTAAATTCTGAATTAGTCAAATATATTTCCATGGGGAAAGAACCAACATTAAAAGTTTGCTCCAGTGAACAAAATAATGTGCCTCACATGTATGAATGTGGTGCTCTTTAGTAATCAGAAATGCACTTTGAAAACTCTTGCCATATGTTCAAAAATGAAGAACTCTTCCAAACAAGCTTTAAAAAAAAATCAAAGACATTAAATCCACATATTTTTGGCATGCACTAAATTCATCTTATAGAACCATTGCATTCTGACCACTCCAATTAGCCTGTTATGTATGTGAAGTATTAGGAAATTCTCAAAACTATCTGAAATGTGATATTTATATTCCACTAAAGATGTTGAACACAAGAGTTTATATTATATCTCATCTAAGCCTCAGCAATATCAAAGGATATTTTGCTACTGTATGGAAACTACCAGAAAGGCCTAGTCTTCAAACTCAATTCCTCTTAATATGAAGACAGCTTTTTAGTACACACACAATATCTCAGCAAGTGAAGAAACAATAAAGGTAAGTTCCCTTTTCTTTTTCTTATATGGAAAACTGAGTCCAAATCCATTTTCATTCACAAAATATAATCTCCACCTTCACTATGGTAGTATTACAAAGCACCATAGCTGATTTATACAGTTTAGTATAACCCGTTTTCTTAACGTATCAGCAACTTAAGAGCTCCTCAGAAGTTCCTTAACAATGGAGGGGCAAAATTACAAGTTGGTTTTCTCCAGTTTGGGTTCACCACAATGCTTCCAAATGCTCTATAAACCCTCAATTTTCACCTAGACCATTACTTCTCACAAAGTTTTCAGGGACTCGCTATCCCACACATTATTTCACCAATTTTTCCATTTGGGAGGCATATACCTGAAAAAAAGCACTTAACGACCTTCAAAGTCACTATTTATTATATATACAGGCTGTTAAAATGTACCAAATTTCTCCAAATACATAAATTTTGAAGAAAATTATGATCAATTTGGTCAGGAATTTGCCTTTACAATCAAGCTGGATGGTATGCTAAATGCTAGATTTATTACACTGCCCAGTTCACCCTTCCCCACCACAAAAGTAACTGTCACAAACAACACAAGTTACCCAAGAAAGAGGCCTAGGAAAAGAGTGAGCAAATGTCAGTCACTATAATTAGACAGGCTTCTGTACAATGCTTCTTTGGGTTTTTAATAATTCTCTCCACTCATAAGCTGCAATCTTTCTACAATACTACCTAGCATTAACTATCCTGGGCCTTCAAGGCATTATCAATTAAAATGCCTATTTGAAAATAAGTTTTCAAATGACACTTGCAGACAAACGTGATAGGAACACTTCAACTATCTTAAAATAATAGTAATGATGGTTGAAATCTAAATACTAAGAATACTAATGTGGTTTCTGTTGTTGGAGCCTCAGCGAAACAAGCTTGCTGGGGTGCTGCAACCCCAGTAAAGCATCTTCTTTTGTAAACAGTAATGACCCTTATGTCATCACTAATAGCCATCCAGTTTTCCTCAATGAAGAGTTTGCATACTTACCCAGGAAGGCAAATGGAAAGTACACAAGGAGGAGATGAACTGCGGCGAAGCCTTTGTCATATGATAGTGACCTATAAAGTATCAAATAAAGGTACATCATCAGTATGGTTGAGCTTTACAAGAGTCCCAACTCCTGCAACATCTATGAAGAACCCCGAAACCCAGGAGTCCATCTCCCACCAACCGCTCCCCTCTCTCCACCTCATGCACAAACTGTAGGGCAATAAAGGCAAAGCAGCTCCCTGTATGACAGGGCAGAGGCTGAGGGTAGCCCAGCTGGCATTCCAAGGTGTCTCAAGCACCCTCTCTCCCCACTTCCCGCATGTACAAAGCAGAAAGTTGATCCATTCTGCAAACCCAAAACCCACACCGCAATCATTCATCAACTTGCACAAGTGATTACCGCCCCCAGGACAAATACACCAGTAACCAAATCATAGCAATCGATTGGCAGCCGAGCCTTCGCGGTGTCCAGGAGCCAGCCAGAGGTAGCAGGGCGATGGCAGTGGGTCCAGGTAGCACAGCCCTCAGCCCTGCAGACCTGGGCTGCCACAGCCTTCGCCCATACACCCGGCTCCGGTCACAATCCCGAGACTGGAGATTGGAACCGACCAAGGAAACACATTAGCCAGAGCCCTGGGCGGCAAGTGCAGGGCCACCAGGTCTGCGAGTTCGGGGTGGGGGGAGCTAGGAAAGGGAGAGGGAAGAAGGGAGCAAGAGATCCCACCCTGGCTTTGTTGCTGGTCACCATCAAGTTTGCATCTTAGTACAAAATGTCGATCTTAAGGGCTGACAAGACAGAGGCAAAGGGAGAAAGAGAAAGGGAATAGAGTCCATCTTGCTTTGGGGAAGAGGGGAGAGAAAAAAAATTAAGTGCAAATCCCACACTCCGGTCGTAAAAGTCTGCCAAACACCTTTCATAACGGAGGAGCAACGAGTGGGGTGTCCCTGTACCCGCGGCCGCTCGAACTGGCGGCAGTCTGGGCAGAAAAAGCCTCCCTCTCCTCCTCTTCCTCCTCCTTCCCCTCCTCCTCCTCCCTCTTCTCCTCCCGCGGGCCCCGGCGAAGATCCCGCCGCCACCGCCGCTGCCTCGGCTGCCCCCCGGGGAGGCACCGCCGCCTGGCCCGGCGCTGCCATTCCGGGCTTGGACCGCGCGGTGCGCGTGGGGCCGGGCGCCGGATGGCCGCGCGGGGACGTCCGCGCCAGAGACCCCCGCACCCCTTTGCCGCGGGCTGGCTACAGAAGTCGCGCGAGCAGAGGTGGTGGCGGCGCGCAGAACAGGGGGCGCGCGTGAGATTCCCCACGCCGCGAGTGGGCAACCCCAAGAGATGGCGAAGAACGCCCCTCCCTGCGCGGGGAAAGTACCCCAGTCCCCCGCAGCTCGGCGTCCGCGAACTGGAGACGAGAACTGGACGTGTCATTAGCAGGACAGGCAATGGTTTCAAAGCCCCAGGCCAATGATCATTAGCTGAGGCTGAGCTCGTTCCGTCCCCATCCCCCACCACCTCCACCCACCTTCCCCTTCGTACCCCCCCACCTCCACCCCACCTCGAGAAACTTTTCAACAAGATCCACCTGGACTAATTTGTCTTCAGACAGTTAAAATATTGACTAGACCCTACACACCGGTAGGGAAGGGGAAGGCACGCTTTATTTTCCTTTCTACAGAAAGGAAAGCAAAAAATAGCTTCTCTCTCCGTCTCTCCCTCTCTCCCCCCCCCCCCACTCTGTCGTACATGTTGTGTCTTAGCTTTTTGCATCGTTTCGTTTTACCTTCCTCATTTAGCAGAAATGATCGCGAATATTTCACACATTAACGTGTTCCAGATTCTTGGATCCAGGGTCCTTGTAAATTACAGGACTCCGGTTTGGTCTCAGTTACGTTAAGTTTCACACAATACCAAAATAATTAAAAAATAATAATACATTTCTGAGGGTAAGCGAGCGAGACGAGGTGGAGGAGGAAAAGAAACCTCGAGTCTGATTTCTGTAATTTACTAGCGACCCGGATCGCGGCAAATAACAGTGTAACACGAGTGTGGCCTGAGAGGGCTAGGGAGCTCTTTCTAGAGGCATCGACCCCATCCCCGGATAAAGGATCTGCAAGTTTTCTGTCATCGCGACCATGCAATGCCATAACTTACCTTCAGAAATAAGACTTTAAACAGCCAAGGCCTTCCTCCTCCCCGCCACCACCACCCCCAGCCTTGATCTCTCCACCTTAAACTTATTGACACAACATAATCCCACATTCAAGCAAAATCCTGACACAGCCTCCCTCCTCGTCTTCCCCCTCCTCTTCCCTCCGGTTCGTTCTCTCTCTCTCTCTCTCTCTCTCTCTCTCTCTCTCTCTCTCTCTCTCTCTCTCTCTCTCTCTCCCCCCCCCTTCTCTCGCCCCCCCCCCCCGGCGTTCCCTCCCTCTTCTCTCTCCCCTTCTGCCTCGCTCTCTTCCCTCTCCCCCTATTCTTCCTCCTGGCTACTCTGGCACTAAAACAGCACTTTCTCTACTCGCCGCGCATTTGGTGAGGGGTGGGGGGTGAGAGGGCAGCGACCCGCGGGGCCGGAACACCCAAATCCCAACTCTCCAGATGAACGAGCAACTGGGCTGCTGTTCCCGGTCACCGACGCACAAGAAACGTTCCATAAATCCACTGAGGGCAGGCTCCTCGTACCTTCCTCCCCTGCCCCTGCTCCCCAGGCCCCACCTCCCCAGCAGCCGAGACCAGGCTGGAATCCACGTACTTTCGCCGCGATGAAGTTTGGGGCTCCCCGGGCGGCCACGAGCCGCCCGCCGGCGTGAGGGCTCTGTTGTTGTTTTCCTCCGGCTGCTCCTGCCCGCGCCCCGGCTCCCGTGCCCCTCTCGGGCAGCGCTGCCTGTGTGCCGAGAGGTGCTGGTTGCAAACGCAGCCTGGCACCGGCTGGCCTACTACTCCCCAGCCCGGCCCCCAGCCTCCCGCCCGCAGGGCACTGCCTCCGCGCCCTGCGCCCCCCGCCCCCCGCCGGCGCGGCCGCCGCGACCCTCGTCCCCGACCTCTCCCGACCCAAAGTTTTGGCAGAGGGGGAAAGTGCCCGGGGAGCGGGCCGGCTGGCGGCGGCTCCCGACGCGCGGGGTTCCCTCCGTCTTCCTCAAGTCCACCCTACCGGCTGCCGCCGCCGCCGCCGCTGCTCCTGCCGCGGAGTCCTTGGGGCTGCAGCCCGGCGGGTCGCAAGTGAGTAGGAAAACAGAAAGTGCAGCGAGAGCGCCCAGGAGGGATGAGGGGCGCTTACCTCGCGGGCTCGCCCACCGTGAGGGCGTCTGTGTGGCTCGCCCTCCGCGGCCAGTCAGGGGTTCTCTATGGGAAAGTGGAGAGGAGCTCGCGGAGCCGCTCTGCCTCCGCTTCACTGTACACTGCTCCACATACAGTACATGCAACCCGGAGAGACTGAAAACACTCATTTTATATAAGGCAGCCTGCCATTGGCCCGCGCCCTGACAGACAGGCCGCGCGGCCAAACAGAAGGCCCGTTACACCCAAACACACGCACACATACACACATTTCACAGAGACACACAAAGATCATCACATTTTCTATTTTCTAATGTTCGGGACCTGTAGACAGTAGGAGAGGACAGGTAGAGAGGCCCAGCAGAGTGAGGTAAGGGCGAAAAACCCTGTGTGCACCAAGTTGCAAAGCTTGAAACTGGTGTCCTTTTGACTTGGGAGGGTGATAGTAATAAACTACAACTCCAGTGGATATGGAAGTGAGGGTTTTTTTTAATCGATGCCCCATGGAAGAGGCATGCATTGTGTTATGATTTCACAGCCTGACCTGGCTGATAAGTGGCCAAGTAAGGCTTTTATCAGCTTGAACTTCCTTTGTCAGTGGGTTAGGTATTACATAGGCCAAAAGAGTGCAAGATACCATAAGTTTATTAGGACTGTAGTGCATTGAGGTTATTAATGCTTCATTCGTAGGTAAATTCAGAAAAATCAATACAGAAATACACAAAATCAAAGATAAACATTTCTCTGAAATAGCCAATCAACTTTTAGCTGGTCTGAGGACGAGTCACTTGTGTCGGCATACAAACAGCACTTAAGGTAGAATAAGTCATGGAAGATTGTCTATGGCCCCTTCTTTTTAAAATAGACCTTTTGAGTGAATATATGCAAGATTTACATTTTGCATACTATGTATATATTGACTTTACGTATTTCACATCTTATGTGAACATCATATGTTGGATGACGTTTGGAGATGGTGAACCCAAGGAATTCTTTTTGATTTACTTTTTCTATAGTGCATCTTTGGCAGATTATATTCAACAGTTCTATATTTAAAAAGTCAACAGGTTGCTGGGAGGAAAAGCCATAGCTGGGAATTAAGAGGAGTAAATTCTAGACCCAACTCTTGAACTAGTTGAACCAATTTTGAGCAACTAACTTGGCAACTTTAAAGTTCAGAATTGGTTTTAGGCATTGTTTTCATTTTTTCCTTTTAAAATTAAAATAAGAAGCTTTCCCCAGTTTATTTTTCTTAAATTTTTATTCATCATCTACTATATACCAGGCATTATCATAGGTTCTAAATGTTTTCTTAAGATTCCTTCTGATTTAAGAATATCTGGATTATTCTTAAACACAAACATTGGAAGATTAAACAAATACTATAATTGTATGGCCTAGATGCATAGCTTTAAATCTTAAAAGCTGAATAAGAGAACTTACTTCAAATCCCCTTTTATTTCCCTGATGCCATCTTACAATATTCCTCTCATATCCATAACCTTATCAAATGAGACACACAGAGAGAGAGAAGGAGAAAGAGAAAGGGAGAGAGAAATCGATACTGAGAAAACTTAAGTTTATGGAGTTTAGAAAACAAATAGTGGTATTTAGAAATGGGATGTTTTAATTATTTTTAATAAATATAATTTTTAAAGGGAAAATATATAAAAATAGCACTTTAAACTGATACTCTTGAAGGTTGTATTTAATAACACTGCATTTAGTTGACTGAAGGAACAAAGTGTTCTTTATCTACACTACACTGCTATGAAGTCAGTTCTAAGTATTATTATCTCTATTTTATCTGTAAGAGAAATGAGACAGAGACAAATTATATAATCTGCCCGATATTACACAAAATACCAGTGAAGAAGTAACTTAAACCCAGTACTGGACTCTTCCTTCCCAGCACAGGTTTTGAGTAACTTCACAGTTCTTCCTTCGAAACAACAAACTTCAGGGAGCAGAGGCAGATGGAGAAGAAACCAGAAAAGAACTTTCTCGGGATTTCACTCTGCTGTTTTTTGAAGAGTAAAAAAATTAACACAAGTTGCTGCTGTATGTAATTGCTAAGTGAACTGTAGTGAATTATTTGCTAGCATATTTGTTATGAAAATTATGAAAGACCAGCCCCCTTCCCATCCCTGCCCCTAAATCCAACCATAGGAAAACATTCTTTATCTCTTTATGGTCACAAGGATTTGGGAGGGGCTGTTATGCTTAGCTTAGCAGAATTATTTAGAGCTACAGTTTTAAACTTTTACATCACATATTGCTATCAGTAAAACATTTGCACATGTACCCTCAGTATACGTATATTTATTAAGACATTTTTAAAATGCACCACTGCATGGATGTATTATTTATTATTACACTGACAAAAATTGAAATAAAAATGCATGCGATAAAAATAGGCTAAATTAAGAGTTTTAATATTTTCTTCCCACGGTCCTATAATTTAGTCTTAGCACATGCCCCAGGGTTTTGCATGCAAGTTTGGAGACTTCTGACAGTGAGAGGTGCTAACTGCCCAGGACTGATCTGAGGAGCATAAAATGCATAGCAATAACTACCAGAAAACTGATCAGTCGACAGAACTTTTAGATTACAAGAATGACACTTTTTTTTTAAAGAACACATCAAACAACATATCAGTGGTACATTAGGTATCATGTGGCAGTACAAGCCATCATCCAATATTTGTTTGTGGATCATTTATTGTGAAGGATCTACGTGCTAAACATGTGTGCATGCTGGACTCTGCAAAAGGAAAACAGCCTTCTCCTAGGAAGTGTGATGAAATAGAAGAGAATTCCAGTCTCTTGCCTGATAGATAGTGTCTCACCACAAAGTGAGGAAAAGAGGCTTAGAATTAAATGTAATGTATTTACCATTTAGGAAATGCTTTTCGAATTTTTAACTATTTCATTTAGAATGGAAGGACAGATAAAGCACTTCTCAGATAAGGTCAAGTTCAAGGAGTTCATCATCACCAAGCCCTTATTATATGGAATGTTAAAGGGACTTATCTAAGAAAAAGAAGATAAAAAATATGACAGTGAAAAGACAGCAAACTGACAGCTATTAAGAACCACACCTAAAACAAAAGCAAACTAAGCAAACAACTAGAACAGGAACAGAACCACAGAAATGGAGATCATATGGAGGGTTAGCAACAGGGGAGTGGGAGGAGGAGAGAGGGGGGAAAGGTACAGAGAATAAGTAGCATAGATGGTGGGTAGAAAATAGACAGGAAGGGCCAGAATAGTATGGGAACTGTAGAAGCTAAAGAACTTATGACACATGGACATGAACTAAAAGGGGGGAATGTGGGTGCGAGAGGGTGTGCAGGGTGGAGGGGAATTATGGGGGAGAAATGGGACAACTGTAATAGCATAATCAATAAAATATATTTAAAAAAAATAAATATCAAGAAATTTTAAATGCCAGTGATGCTCAAAACTATGTTCAGGAGAAATCAAAGCTTTCATACAGTTTATTTAATTTTTATAATGTAAGGTTATGAAAATGAAAACAACTATTATGGGTAAAATGGCTTTTAAAAGGGCCTACATTTTTCCCTTCTTGTTTTCATATTTGATGATACAGGTTAAGCTCATAAGGTTAGCATAATCTTCCTTCTCATGGCCTTGACTTTTCATTTTCTTAATTTTATGTTATATGAGCCCTTTGTTGTAAGCCACAAGAAATAATTTTTAGAGAGTAAATTTAAATGTGTATAACTGTGTGTGCACTAACGTATATGTTATTTAAGTAGGTCTATAAGTAACATTTTGTTCCTTTATTCAGATATTACTTCTTTATACTAATTCAGATCCTGATGTCACCACTTTCTAACTGTGTAAACTTGAAAAAATTCCTTAATCACTCTACGACTCAGTTTCCTAGTTTGTAAAATAGCAATAATAACAGTAACCATAAATGAAATGATTCATATAAAACACTTAAGCTAGAACATACTAAACATTCAATAAATATCATTTTAATTTATTTTTCACACACAAGTCAATGACAGCTGTCTTACAGAAAGAATTGTAAGACTTAATCTTCATGTCAAATGAAATTTATGAAACCTGTTGCAACTTACTTGCTCAGTGTTGACAATTTCCCTTTAGCCTATATTCTACTAACTTCAGCATCTCTGCACATAAAAAGGAGTTAAGCCTGATTTTAGGAAAAAGCAAATCTCCTATTGGGTGGTCATTATTAAACACCTAAAAAGGCAAACTTGTAAAAAAGTCACTCTTAAAACAAATCTTGTTTTGTGCATTGAAACTCTAGATCTGCTTGCATAAATTTTTGACTTTGTACTTGACCTGACTGAGCTCACATTTTTGTTTTTGTTTTTTTCTCTATAAGAGAAATAGAGAAAATAATACCTCTCTCCTCAGGGTCAGTGCAAAGGGACTAAAAGCTGAAACTTGGACATTTGGACCACTTCTCAGCACCAAAGCAAAAATGTATAATCTTGAAGAGAACCAGCTTCTACTCGGTCTCAGCAGAGTTGGGGATTAAAAAAAAAGAGTCTCTTGCTTTTCTAGAGTGATACCAGGCAAAGCTTCTTAGAATTCCCACTTTCGTGTGATCTGTGGCATTTTATCTGTATTAGTCTTAAGACATTCAAATACCTGGCCTTGTATTACATTATTCGTGTATTGATAGAATCTCTACTTGATGGCAAACCCCTTGAAGAAAACGATGCTATTGCATTAATCACTGTTATCCAACAGTGGCTAGCACAATAATCTGTACATTGCCTAACATATAAGGTTAACTTGACAAAGATTTATAAAACAAATGAAACAAACAAGCAAACAAAAAGATATAAATTCTAAGAAGAATCAGAGAAAATTCACAGATGAGAGAAGTGCCAGAGAAAGCTGGGGGTCCCAGGTATTACGAAGGAAACATACTTACATTAATCATCATAGGTTATACCTACCTTTTGTTTTAATTTTCCAAAGCACATCTGAGATAGCCTGGCATACTGACTAATATCCTCATGAGGCAGGTGAGACAGATAGATGGACCTTCTTTTTAAAGATGAGAAAATGAAGCAAGGAAAGTTTAAATGACTCCCTCAATATTGTACAGCTAATGGTATAGCTGGGTTACTACTAAAGTTCTAGGTACCTAGTTCTGCAAGCTAGCTGCCTTTGGGGGTAGGGGGATTCGCCAAGGAGTCGTTTAAGGATCATACCATAAAAATAGGTCTCTAAGTGGATGATGGTTTTACACTAATGGATTTGAAAATAAAATCAGTAAGCACTAGCATTAGACGATCCTTCCAGCCACTTTCTCATTAGAAGCTTCAACAACATCCCTAACAAGGACGTCTGCTATGACACATCAAGCTCCTGGGAACTCCCTTCTCTATTTCATCTTCTGATGGTTTTGACCACTAGAGTTCTCTCTAATATTTAACATAATTTCTTTCAAGTGTTAGCCATTGTCCCTTTTTCTATTCCCTTGTTACCACACAGAACAATCTAATCCCCTTTTCCTGTGGCACTTGAAATATGTGAAGATAGCTCTCATGACTACCTCCCATCTTGAATTGTGTCTTTTCCAGGCAAATAGTCCCAGTTCCTTAAAACATTCTTCCTAGAGCACCGTTTTCTATTCTTAGTCTCCTTTCAAACCCTGCTTTTTGTTTTTGCGTGCTCCTTCCAGCAGGATCCCCAGAGCAGGTGGGGGTCGAGGCTCTGGGCAGTACAGCATGACCCAGGCTCCATTTCCTTGAAACAAAGTTTCTACCACTGCAGCCTGAGATGGTATTTGTTGTCCTGATAGTCACAGCACTCTGCTGACCAATATTCTGGTTACTCTAAAAGAAAAATTGTTTTTGAAATGTGTGCTGTTAAACCATTTGTGGTATATAATTTATTTTGAGGAAACTAAGGCATATGCCTTAATAACGCAGGTATTTTATGTAGTGGTTAAGATCCAAGGCTTTGGAGTTATAACAACCTGTGTTAATAGCTTAGTTCCAGCACTAACTCAGTGGATTTGGACAAATTATATAACCTCTCCTTGCTTCAGTTCCTCATGTATAAAGAAAGGGGATGGTAATATGTACATCATAAGATTATTGTAACGATTAAAGAAAATAATACTTAAAACGATGCTTGTTATAGGCAACCAATAAATGGTTGAGTTTTTTGGTTTTTTTTGTTTTTCATTTAGCTGCTGAGATTCCGCTCAGAATTCCATTTTGCCACACCTTTCTGTATACTAATTATTTCATTCACCGTATTTGCTATTGATTTTACCATCTTTTGTTCATTCACACATTTGATGACTTCTTTACATTTTTAAAAGCATTGCCTAAGGCAAAACCCAGAGCACCTACCTCCCAGTAGATTAACGTTGATCATTAATCAGCACTCCCGTGGACACAGTTGTTGAACCTGCAATAGAGCCACTTAATTTCACTTAAATTAAAAAAATTAAACCTAAAGTGAACAATATAATATAGCAATCATGTAGGAGCTTTATTACAACTTAATATGTTATTATATTGCCTCAGATTTCTTCATAAGAGATAAAAAATATTGCATATACAATCGAAGTACCCTTCTCTGCTCCAAATCCTCTCTAGTCCCCCCCCAGAGGTGACTATTATTTTGTAATTCACTCTCATCCTATCCATATACTTTGCAACCCACTCATGAAAATACCCGATGTGACTTTATCAAATGGCTTTATGACATTTTTATTCACTAACGTTATCACAGAGGAGTTCTACAGTGGGTAGGGTATACTAATTGGTTAATTAAAACAAAAACAGAAAATTATGGAAGGAGATGGGAAAGCTCTTAGAATAAAAGTAAAGCTGGAGAACTAGATACCAGAAAGCCCAGTGACACTGTCAACTCCAGGGACTGAGATCACTTTAAATGAGAATATCTTCATTATGATGAATTTACTCAAACTCTTTTCCTTCCTTTCTTTGTGCCACTAAAGAGAGTGGAATAAAGACTCCAATTGTGTTTACCCAAGTTTTGTGCTTACCCAAGTTTTTAGAGTAGAAAAAGACACTTTGCTGGATCCTCCCACCAAGACTGCATGGTTTCCTGGTGTGGGGAGGAGGAGGCAGTGATGGGGGAGGCAGGGAGTTAAGACAGAAACATTTAGGTGCCTGCAGTGTATGAGTAACATTCTAGTTCTTGGTGGATTCACAGGAGCTCATTTTGTAATTTACATAGATGTAATGTTATTCTTTTACATGTAGCAAATATTTTTAAAATATAAGTAAACTTTAAGAAAACAATAGAAAAAAAGATTTCATCCAAAGAAGGTTATTTAGGTCTGCAAAGTAAAATCAGAGTAGTACTACGAAGAGGAGAAGGCAAATAGATACTGGGTATGTGAAAACAAGAGGCCTATAACATCTGCAAAAGCCACAGTGCAACTGAGCTGTCAGTTTATCAACACCGCTACAAAAGAAAAATAGGTTTAGGCCAGTCTTAGTGTCCACATGCTGGCTTCTAAGGATTACTTTGTCCTTTTTCTAAGCACATACCGATCTTTCCTCTACTTGCCTATCTTAGATTTCATTTCATTTCAAGGACCATAATGCTGCTCAGATAAGCTTAAGGAAAAAAGGAAGTTAATTGTACAAATATTGGGGTCTCTCACAGAAGTCAAGGGCAGTAAGGATAACCAGGCAAGGAAACAAAAGCAAATCGCCTCCTTTCCTGCCAAAGTCACTAGGTAAGGGGCAAGGATTCATCTACTATGGAGGGCTGCTTTCTTGGTGTTTGTAGGCAGCGAAGTGCACACAGGAATAGGAGGCTACAATGAGTATTCTACTATGTAGCACTTCTTGGGCTCCATGTCTCATTCACCACGCTTTAATTTGCAGAATCCAACCTTTTTTCCTTAAACCCAAGAAATTTAACCAGAATTATTCAGAAGGTTTATGGCCTGATTTTATACTCACATACATTTAGAAATAAATTATTGCATTATATGTTTATTTACTTATTATATTCTTCACTCATTCTGGAAGGATTTCAGTTGGCCTTCAACAGTTCAAACTTACATGTTTCGTCAAGACTCTCAGCTATTATTCAGTAGGTCTAGGAAATCTGAACTCATTCAGAGTATCTAGGTGGTCTCTAAAATTTTTTTAACTTATTTTTTACTTCCTATTGCATTCTATACCAATCTGCCCAAACTAGCTGAAGGCAAGGAAGATTTATTAGAATCACTACTACACAGGTAAAGTTACAGTAAGGAAAAACCAGCAGAAAGCTATAATTTAAACCCCAAATGAAGTGGGATTATCGGGGATTGGAGATAGGCAATAGGCCAGGGACATTTTCCCAAGGTGCAGTTGCGATGCAGGAAGTAAGTACAGCTGGGAAAAAAAAAAATTGCTTTTCCCTGAAATAGAATGGGACAGACAGGGGAGGCATACAATTGAGAAGTTATCTAAAACAAATAATGATGTTTCAGGTAAAGGAGATAAAACTAAGGTAGTAGGGGAAGCTTATGTTAAATAATGGCTTTGTATAGATTCACCTCGAAGCTCACCGCCACCATATACCGAGTTACTGACAATAAGCAAATATATTGAGGCTGGCCTACCTGACATGACATCTTTGAAAAGAACAACATGACAGTGTGTTGAAAAGGAAGCACTGAATGCATTACCTGAAATTAGGCTGGAGGGTCTTCGCAATGGAAGAATTGACTCCAAGTCTTCGGAGTATTTGACTGTTTGGAATGGGATGTTTTCCTTTTCCTGTCCTTTGATGCCTTTTCTTCCCATCTTCCTCATTCAAAAACAAAACTCTCTAACCTGTTGAACTATGAAAGTTCTCTTTCCAAACATCAGATTGACTATTACAAGTTTGTTAAAGTCCTGACCTCTGGCCAGTACTATTCAAGAGAAGGAAAGTGAAATGGGTAACTTTGCTTGTCACAATAGAGGAGGGAGGAAAGAAAGGAAGAGAAGGAAGAAAGAAAGACATGTTATAAGACAAGTTTTGCTGGAATGAGTTCAGAAGCCACCACCTTTGACTTTGTATTTAGATGTGACCAGAGTAGGGCTTGGAGAGAGGAAGGAAATAGATATCAAATAAACCTCTTCCTAAATAGATAATTCTCATTTAGGAAAAAAAAAAAGCCTCTTCAGCAACACCTAGGTCCCCAACACCGGACCAAGGGATAAGGGGCTCTCTGCCCTCCAGGTCCTCAACTACTCCAGACATAACCAAGTCAGTTGGTACAGCAAGGATGAGGCTCCTTTGGCTATCCTGACTTAAACAATGGGTGTCCTTTATATTAAACTTTAATCGCCGATTGGAGTCCTGGAGTTCCTTCTCTCCATTATACTTGTTCTCTTCAGAGGAGAAAATCAGGCAGCAGGAAGTTGCCCACCCCTTACCCTTTTCATTCTCTACCACTGCATCCAGTCTTCCCTTCCTAATTTGGAGGCTGTAGCTGCTCTCCCATCCTTCACAGACAGGAGTTGTCTCCAGCACTTCAAAAGAGAAAGAGCCCTAACTCAAAAGGTATCTCAGAGTGATGAATGGAGAATAGCTGGTCCCAGGTGTTAGTGGTCATCTGAGAAACCAGTGGCTTTTCAATACTGAGTGAAGTAAAGAAAAAGCGTTCAACAAACCTCTCCTTGTGAGGTTGCAAGAAAGAACCATGCTCTAGAAGCCAGCCAGTAAGATTCATGGGTCACACATTCCTTAATTCATTGGAAAACATTTATTAAGTGGCTTCTCTGTGCCAGGTACTGTGGTTATTGCGACAGACACCAAACAGATGTGGCCCCTGTGCTAATGGAGCTTATGGTCTAGCAGTAGAGACAGATGTAGTAAACCACATAATACAACATGTTGCTCAAGGTCAGGGTTGGAGCAGAGCAAGCCAACCTTGCATTGGGGGAGGAATCTGAAAGCGGGGGTGCAAATACAGGGTCGGAGTTAAGGTTTAGTTAGCTATTTTAAAGTGTAAAGAGATTTTCCTTGGTTGGCTAAGGAAAAAGGCTGAATTATGGCATTTTTTGATTCTTAGGTTGGCTTTATATCTAAGTAAAAAAAAAAAATGCCACTTTGGGATTGTCCTTTTTTATAGTCAGTATTATTTTTTTTAACTCTTAGACTTGTGTGTAGCAGTGAGTGGTTGGGAGAGATTATTTTCTTTGCTTCAGAAATTTCACTAGGAGGCTAAATGTATTAGAAGTATTCAGAAAAAAGATACATATTCGTGATTATAAGAAGATATGTTAGGAAATACTACACACTGGGGTTTTCATGTGGCAACTCCACTAAACAAACGAAAGTTTACATGCTCGAAACAGAAATGACTATCTCTATAGATAAAGCTTGCCTGGTAAGAATGAAAAACACTGGGTATTGATGTAGATTTTAGTTTTTACTTATATTTTGGAGAGGCATAATTACATTTTGATTTTATGTCATTTTTTATGGAATAGACCTGTTACTCTACTGGGATTGTGTATCTTCAGTAAGCTATGCAATTTGTATTGATATTTGCTTTATCCATTCATGTTCATAGGATGCGTGTGAACTAAGGCTCCCAGTGGAGGCTGAATCGCTTAGAGCTTAAGAATCAGTGCTTCTGGAGTCAGAAAGATCTGAATTCGGACACTGGCTCTGCCGTTTACAAGTTGTATGACTTTGGACAGACTTCTTAAACCTGCCCAGCCTTAGGCCTCAGTTTCCTAAACTGTAGGATGGGGATTATAATGGTTCTTACCTCTACGGCTTGTTGTGAAAATTAAATTGCTGCTACATATAAAAACAGTCCCCAGTGCTCAATAAGTAGTAGCTCTTATTTTAAGTGTGGCTTGTCACATGGAGTAATATTTTGTGTCCAGTTGTATGGAGCCCTGAAAGATAAACAGAAATTTTATCTTTGGAGGATAATTAAAGTGTTTGAGAGATTTCGGTGGCCCATTTTCTGAAGATTGCTAAGATGTAATATGGTAGAACAGTAATTACAATGGATAGAATGAACTAAATATTTCCTTCTCTTTTCTTTATCTTTTCAAATCCTTGACCAAGGATATGCTTTTTAAAAAATTTACTTTAGAGAGAGAGGAAGGGAGAAAGAGAGAGAGAGAAACACCAATGTGAGAGAGAAGTATCAATCGGTTACCTCCCATTACGAACCCCGACCGGGGATTGAATTTGCAACCTAAGTATGTGCCCCAACTCACAACCTTTTTGGTGCACAGGACAACACTCCAACCAACTGTACCACCCAGCCAGGGCTCCTTCTCTTTTCTTTACAAAACATAGTAGTGTTCACAATTATTTAATAACACTGGAGAATTTTAGAGTACTTACACAACTCTGACTTGACTGGTTTAGTGTTCTGAATATGTGACTATAGTAGAACAAGAACTCATTTTCAGCTCCAAGTCACCATTATATCTTTAGCACTCTGCAGTCTTATGATAGCATTTTTCAAAATGTGATTCATTAGAATCACCCAAGGTGACTTGTTAAAAATTCAGATTCCTGGCCTTGATGTGTGAAGAAGTCTCTGAATTTTACATAAATATCCCAACCCGCTGATTTTTATCAACACCTAGGCTTAAGAATGACTAAACCACACAAATAATGGTGCTCCCTGTACAAGCTACACTCCCAAAGCTCAGTCAAGTTGTGCTCATTATTTAAATGGTAACCTGTGTAAAACATTTATGGGGCACACCCTAAAACCCTCACAGGACATAAAACCTTTTGTTCTTTATGCCTTAACAACCATTCCAAATCATTTGATTAATAATTATTTACTTTCTCTTCTAGTCTTCAGAAACAATTATCTCTCCTTGCTCGTTGTGGTAACAGCTAAACTGTTACATTACCCTTGTTCCTGAAGAGTAGGTCTGGAGATGGAGCCAAAGCGAGTAGATAAATGTATGTTGGAATCCATAAAAAACCCTCTGGTTTATGCAAACTTCTCCAGGGCAGAAACTTCTTAAAGCAGGCCTTTCTCATCCCGGTCCCTCTGTCCCTGAACTCTCATGTATATATCCCATGACATCCCCAACCTATATATCCCCGACCCTTCTGTCCCGATCACTCCTCCAGCTGCATTTTGATCACATCAGCTACATATCTGTGATTGCTATCTGATTCTGTTTCTAGAAATTTGTTGGCCACAAATGCAGTAAAACCTATATTTCCATGTTCCAGTTTGTAAATAGAACGTGTATATATGTGTAAAATTGTCAACATGAATTGCAATGTGGGGAAAAGAAAGGAAAAGATGCCTCTGAAGCCAGGGCAGAAATTTCTACCTCCTTATTGCCAGACCTAAGCGGTTACAGGTAAGGAGACAGTTGAGCCATGGAGGCAAATCCGAGGCTTGGTACCCTCAGTGTGATGAACCTGTGAGTACTTACTTAGCTTGCTGAGCCGTTTTCTCCTGCACAGGCACATTTTAATATTTGAAGTTCTGTTGTTTGGCAGAGTGATTTGTGGATGAAACAGTGCTAATTTACTTTTGATTTAAAATGTTTTTAGGAGATCCTCCTTGCTTTGATGAAAAAAGACTTTCTTCATGTGCTAAATTTGGAGATTGGAACTCAGGAAAGCAAACTTTCTTCAACATGAATCTGTTAGTGTCCCACGAAAGAAAACTCTCCCCTTAGCCACTCAAGTGGAATCAGGCCCCTGTGCCCAGGAGGCTGCAGCAGCACTCCGGTTCACAGAGCTGGGATTGTATGGTGCGTTGCAAGGCGGCGGCTACGCACAGGGGCTGGGACTCATCCGCGTTTTTGAGTCCTGGCTCCACCCCTTGCAGTTGTATGAATCTGGACATGTAACCTCAGTTTTATCAACTGTAAGATGAGCATAATAGTAGCTGTGGTGAGATAAATACGGTAATGGCTTTAAAGGTCTTTGTGTTGTTCTTAGCATGTAAAGAAGTCTCTGAATTTTAAATAAATATCCCAACCCAGCTGATTTTTATCAACCCTGAAGCTTAAGAATGACTAAACCACACAAATAATGGTGTTCTCTGTATAAGCTACACTCCCAAAGCTCAGTCAAGTTGTGCTTATTATTTAAATGGTAACTTGTGTAAAACATTTTTAAAGTATATTTTATTGATTATTCTATTACAGTTGTCCCATTTCTTTCTCCCTGTTCTCCCACACTGCCCTGCACACCCCCTCCCACCAGCATCCCTTAGTTCATGTCCATGGGTCATACATATAAGTTCTTTGACTACTCTTTTTCCTATACTATTCTTAACTCCCCCTGTTTATTTTCTACCTACCATTTATGCTTCTTATTCCCTGTACCTTTTCCCCCTCTCTCCCCACTCCCCCTCCCCACTGATAACCCTCCATATGATCTCCATTTCTGTGATTCTGTTCCTGTTCTTGTTTGCTTAGTTTGTTTTTGTTTTTGAGGTTCAGTTGTTGATCGTTATGAGTTTGTTGCCATTTTACTGTTCATAATATTCATCTTCCTTTTCTTAGATAAGTCCCTTTAACATTTCATGTAATAAGGACTTGGTGATGATGAACTCCTTTAACTTGACCTTATCTGGGAAGAACTTTATCTGCCCTTCCATTCTAAATGATAGCTTCGTTGGATAGAGTTATCTTGGATTGTAGTCCTTGCCTTTCATGACTTCAAATACTTCTTTCCAGCCCCTTCTTGCCTGTACGGTTTCTTTTGAGAAAGCAGATGATAGTCTTATGGGAACTCCTTTGTAGGTAACTGTCTCCTTTTCTCTTGCTGCTTTTAAGATTCTCTCCTTCTCTTTAATCTTGGGTAATGTAATGATGATGTGCCTTGGTGTGTGCTTCCTTGGGTCCAACTGTTTTGGCACACTCTGAACTTCCTGGATTTCCTGGTAGTCTATTTCCTTTGCCAGACTAGGGATCTTCTCCTTCATTATGTTTTCAAATAAGTTTTCTATTTCTTGCTTTTCCTCTTCTCCTTCTGGCACCCCTATGATTCAGATGTTGGAACATTTAAAGTTGTCATGGAGGTTCCTAAGCCTGTCCTCATTTTTTGGAATTCTGTGTCTTCATTTTGTTCCAGTTGAATGTTTATTTCTGCCTTCTGTTCCAAGTCATTGATTTGAGTCTCAGTTTTCTTCCCTTCACTGTTGGTTTCGTGTATATTTTTCTTTATTTCTCTTTGTATAGCCTTCACTTTTTCCTCTATTTTACAACCATATTCAACCATTTCTGTGAGCATCCTGATTACCAGAGTTTGGACTCTGCATCTGATAGGTTGGCTATCTCCTTGTCACTTAGTTCTTTTTCTGGAGTTTTGATCTGTTCTTTCATTTGGGCCATATTTTTTTTGTCTCAGCACACCTGTTATGTTGTAAGGGGCAGAGCATTAGGTATTTGACAGGGTGGGACAACCCACCTGATTGCATTGTGGTGCTATATGTGGGGGAGGGGTCCAAGAGGGAACAGTGTTGCTTGCTTGGCTCTCACCTTGCTTTCAATCACTTCCTCCTCCACCCACAAGCAAATTGGTCCCTTCTGTTGCTGCCTCCTGGGTGCATGGTTTTGTGTATGTTCTAGAACCCCATGGGTGCCTCCAAGGAACTCTTCTGTGAGGCTGGGAGTTTCTTCTACTGCTGCAACCCCCATAGGTTTTTACAGCCAGAGGTTTTGAGGCTTTAGTTTCCCAAGCTGGAACCCTGGGTTGTGTTGTCTGTTTCTCTCCCCAGATGTCCCTCCTGGCTTATTCCCATGCAAATGTGGGACCTCCTGGCCCACCAGCCTCCACCTCAGCCAGCCCAGTCTGTTGCCTTGCCACATGTCTTCTCCACCCCTTCTACCAGTCTGGATGAGTGTTTCTTCTTTAACTCCTTAGTTGTTGGACTTCCATACAGTTTGATTTTTCTGGAAGTTCTCGTTATTTTTTGTTTTAAAATTGGTTGTTTTCTACCCACCATCTATGCTACTTATTCTCTGTACCTTTTCCCCAGGGGGAGGGCAAGAATAGTATGGGAAATGTAGAAGCTAAAGAACTTGTGACACATGGACATGAACTAAAGGGGGGAATGTGGGTGGGAGAGGGTGTGCAGGGTGGAGGGGAATGATGGGGGAGAAATGAGACAACTGTAATAGCATAATCAATAAAATATATTTAAAAAAGAAAAAAAATTGGTTGTTGTCCTTCTTTTAGTTGTGCAAGGAAGCAAAGTGTACCTACACCTCCATCTTGGCCAGAAGTCCACTTGTAAAAAACATTGTCCCCATCTTTCCTTTATATCTTGTCTAGGTTTATTTCAAATCTACTCATGTAATCTGTCAAGATGCGCCTAATTCCCTATTCTTCATTCTCTCAATTGCATTTATTTATTCAACAAATATTTCTTGAGTGCCTACTGTATATAAGGCAATATTCTAGGTACTTAATCCAGAGAATAAAACAGACTAAAATTCTTACAGTCATGGAGCTTACATTCTAGACTAGGGGAGAAATGTAATGAATAAAAAACCAAGTGAATCAATTATATGGTGTGCAAAGTGGAAGAAGGGAGATATCTGAAAGAAGAGAGCGGGGGAAGGGAGAAGGGTGCGGAGGTAGAGGTGTTGCAGTTTAAATGAGATGATCAGGATAGCTCTCACTGAGTCGTTCACACACACAGTGTGTGGGAACTGCCTTTTTCCGTGAAGTTGTACAGAGCTCACTATACTTGGGCAATATTAGGCAAAGCGAGTGGCTGGAATGCCTAAACGAAGTGGGAAGTCATTATTTAATTTCTCAAGTGCTGCACAAAAGCAGCAGAAAGAAGCTTAGTGGTGCTTTCCCACTAGGTGGCAAGAACTGTATTTTTTTGTTTGTTTGTTTTCTCCTTTTGACTTCATTAACCTCTAGTCTCCAAGGCCATAGAATCTTTATCCCCTGCTCCCCTGGATTTCATGTCCCTGGTCCTCCGGTGCCAGATAATGTTATCCATAAGAGATGAAGTATTAGAACTTCTTATTCTATACCTTTGTGTTTTATGTAACAGAAACCCACTGCAACTTAGGGAAACATATAAATGACTATAAATCCATTATTGGTCTTACTTAGAAAATTTTTATTAAAACATAGCAGCGCAATTCTTTTACATGCCTGATGAAGTAGGAAGAACACTGCAATGGGATTCAGAAATCAGGGTGGACCGCAGCCTTACCACTGTGACTCGATAGCTCTGTGTCCAAGATTTTCTCACCTGCAAATTGGCGGTGGGGCAAGGAATCCCTTCCATCTCTCTAATCCGTGAGTCTTTGACAAGCTCCAAGAATTTTTTTTCCTCTAGAAACTAAAACAGGTATAATGTGTGGGCCTATAATCTCTTGACATCTGCTTTATTGAAAACTGCAATTACAGTGATTTGTCCATTTTTGGATGGGAACAAAAGTGGGGTGGTAATTTACCACATATTTTTGCACCTCTTTATCTTCCATGCTATAAATAAAGAGAATGGATTCTTTCCACATACTGCTCACCAGTGTACCTAGAACATCAAGGCTGAATTCGTAGCCCAAGTTCTTCTCACCATTACAAAGGAATAAATCTGCATGGGGACCTATAGCTTAATCTCTTTGAGAATTTATTAAATATGAAATACTTGCTTGAATTGGTCAAGCCTGTGCACATTGACAAAATCAAATGTCTAGTCCCATAATACTCCAGATCCACTACTGATCTGGGGAAACTCCTCAAAGGCCATTGACCCCGTGAGGTCCAGCCAAGGCTGCCAGTTGGCTACCTGCCTCTAATATTCCTATTTCCGAACTTTAACTTCAGCATTGGTGACCTCATAACATCACAAAATAATCTGCCACAGAGAACTGTTAACATATTTACATTTTTATAAGAAGAAAAACTGCTTTATACATAAAGCCCAAAAACTTAAATTTAGAATTTAGTAAGGTTACCAGATAAAAATTACATTTGATTCCTTCAACAAAAAGCATACTCTGTAGATGGAATTACTGAACAAAGATGTAATTCAGAAAATATACTTTTGAATTAAAAAGGATTGATAGCAATAAATCAAAGTAAATGTGTTTTCTTTAATGGCAGTTTTATTTTCCCAGAGTGGGAATTCAAAATTGCTTAAATTGCTTGTAAGTTAGTAAGTAGAAAAAGGGCTTAAATGGTGATAAAATGCACAATCAGTGTTTGACCAGCATGCAAAGGGTGACAACACAGAGAAAGATAGTTCTGCAGGTGTCACAACGAACCATGAACAGTGAGGCCACTCTGTACTGTTTTTTCCAACCAGTGTGCAACACACAAAAGCACCAACTTCATTTTAATCTTTTGCATTATTACATATCTTTATGTAGAACTAACCCTTGCACAATGTATCATTTCTTTTGTTTCACAATATTTCTGACCCTTTGCTTCTTATGTTGTCATTTCTGCTGGTTCTTCACTTCTGAATTACCTCATTGTTATATTATAGAAGTACTAAAGTGTAGGTCAAAGTGTGTCTTTCAGAAATCACTGTAGGATCCTTAAAAGAAACAAATGTGCTTATCCGGTATAAAATGTTCTTTTCTCATACAGTACATTGTAATGATGACAATTGCTCACTGATGTTCTTTGGAGGAGGGCTACTGTAAATGTGCAACCTGAGTTGCAACGATGTTCTTCTGGTGAACTCTACAAACTTGAAAGCCCACTGCTCTCAAGCGAATCACACTACAGCCAGGCTCTGTCACAAGTAAACAGGTGACTATTATCCAACTCCACATCTGTATCCATTGAGTGAACAACTACATGGCGGCCCAACCAGGCTGGATAATTCATTGATCTATTAGCAACGTAATAGGGCAACTGCAACTCCTACTCCCAGAAAGTGGCAGAGCACTGGTGAGGAGTGCAGATACCTGATTCTAGCTCAGGTTCAACTCTGTGAACTCTGGGGAATTCCCCTAACCTTCTGCAGGTTCAAGTTTTTCATCCATAAATTGACGAGGATGGACTAGATCCACATGATCCCTTCCAGATTTAAAATGTAGCAGTCCTACCCCATTTTGAGTGAGGGAAAAAAGCCTTTCTTTAAAAAAATTGATTAGTCATCTATGTGAGATGATATTTTGAAAATAATTGCAGTCTAGGTGGTTGCAGTACTAGTGTAGCAAATATGAATGTTCTTAGTGAAAATGACTGCATTTCTTTTTGTCCTATAAACCACTTTAAACCTGAGCCTGCATCTTTGGCCTCCAGGCTGGCAAGAGGTGGAATCAGTGATCCTGGGACTCCCCATCCCTGCAAGGGTTTGTGTAAAATTGCTCGATTCTGCTAAAAGCCAAAGCTCCTGGAAAGCCAGTCTTGTTTCCACTGGGACGTATGCCAGCCTAAGAGGACCTTTTTGTCTCGGGTGTTCTGATGCTTCAGTGACACTGCTGGGGCAGAATAAGTTTGGGTGAATCTCACGTCTGTGCCTGGGACCCAGCTCTGCCAGGAACCGCAGTCCAGGGTCACCTGCCCCAGAGTCCCTCTAATCCTGACATCTTTCAAGCTGGAGGACAGCCCTCCTTTTCCCTGTTGCTGCTTTCAAAGGCCCTTCCTTTGCCACCTTCCCTCTGTGGAACACCTTCAGTGAGCATAAACTCTTCAGTGAGGTTTGATTTTTCATCCAAGTTGGAAAGGGAATTTGCCTTATGTAGCTTCTTTTTGACCACACAAACACCTCTGAAGAAAGGAAATACAAAATCTTAGGCTTGCATCGGAGATTGAGAACAGAGAAAAAACAACACAGTCTAAAACACAAATTAATATTTAAATAAATCATCCTGCCTGTCTATCAAATAATTTAAAATGTAATTCCACTTAGGGGGACATAGATTTGTATTTTATTATAATGTTTTTATTAACAGCTTTATTAAGATGCAATTTATCTATCATACAGTAACCTATTTAAGGTGCATGTATTTAAGTGAGTTTGAGTAAAGGCAAATTTAGTTAGAGAGTAGCTGGAAAAAATTATGAATGTTTTAAAGGGAACTTCTGAATACCTTCAAAGGTTTAAGAGGTGTTAGCATTTTTTTTACATAAAATTTCAATAAAATATTTCACTTTATAGGACATTATGGGGTGTACAACAATATTAAAAGTTTTTCTACTATAATGTTCACTGAAAGGGGCAGATCACAAAACTGTGAATATAACATGACCACACTTGCATGGGTAAAAAGACAACAAGAATTTAGTAGAATCTGGCTAATTTTGGATGGTCAAATTTAGGGTGTATATGTTACATTTTTATGGAATATTACACTACTCGATTAATATGTGTATTTTTGCAGTGAGAAAAGAAACTTTATATGTGAAACTTTGGAATTTTCTCCTTTTTTGAAACACTTACGATGGGCACTACTCATTAGGCCTAACTTGGGTTATTTGGACAGCTCACAAACAATGACAATATACTGCCTTTGTACACTGCTTTATAGCTTCCAAATTGCATGTAAGAACATTATCTCATTTCATCGGTCAAAAGGTAGGGAGTTTGCTGAGGAAAATCAAAAGTTGGGGAAGCCAAGGAAAGAAGAAGGGCCTTTAAAAGGACCTCTAAGTGCTAGGAATAGCTGTCACCTGACATTAAAGAATGCAGAGCAGTTACAAGGGGCTGTCACCGACTTGAGAGCAAAGGGAGATGATGGGGCGTGGGGGCATGGGATTTTTATACATATTTCTGTGCCTTTCTGTAGTATCCTCAACTGCAGTCAGGTGAGCAGTTGTTCAAAGAGAGATTGTTCAGAGGAGAAAGAGGAGTGAGGAGCAGGGAATCTCATTTCGGTGTGAGTGAGTGAGTGGGAGAGAAGGAAGGAGACAACCAAACAGCCTTAAGTCAAGGGTACCTATGAATCAGGCATCTGTAAGTCTGAAACCACTCGGCTTTGAAATAATTGGGGAGTAGTACGCAACATGGGTTTATGTCGAGTCAATGTCATATAAATTTTTAGAGAAATGGAGTTTCACTTCTTCCAATAAAATAGGAAGATTTTATTGACAGCAATAAGCAAGATGAGGTAAATGAAAAAATGTAACTTTTGATGGACCCACATTTTACATGAAGATTATAAACACTTTAAAAATATATACATATCTTGATATCATTGCTGGCTCCTAAATAAAAAGAAAGTTCTTCATTTTTATTTTACAGATGCCTTATAAGCAAAGCTATGAAAGTTCAGAGAGAAAACTATATCATCTATTTTACTTAGTAGTAATAGCTTATTTATCAGAATCATCATTATGTTATCACAGGCTATGTTTTTTGTACATAAGAACTTTTAAAAGTAACCACTATTAACTGTTATCAGAATCTGTAGTGCTCTAAAATCACTTGAAGTGAGGGAGTATTTTTTTGGTGTTGAAGCCTAGGCAAGCATTTGAAAGATGCCTAAATGCCATAACCATTAATGTAATGTTATTACAAGAAAAAACATAGAATATAAACTGAGTCAGGGAGGCACAGTACACTGGAATATATAACTGCTTCCTTCAGCACAGACAGACTGGGAAACTTCAGATCCTGATATGTTGCAAAATTCCTGGGATGGGAAATTCTATCAGTTCTTTCCAGGCTCAGCTGGAATCCAGCTTCCTTAAGGAAGCCACACCAAACGCTCCTGTCTACAGTGACCTTGTGCTCATTTAAATGCATCACCCCTATTAAGTGTTTCCATAGGTTGACAGTTGTAACGGGTAAATGTGGTGCCCTTGTCACATCCCTTTGACCCACCTTTGAGTTCAGCTGCAGCTCTGGTGCAAGTTCAAACTTACTTCACTCAGTGGGCATCCCACCTCACCCACCTTGAGTGCACTTGCTCACTCACAGGCCTTCTCCGATATAAGGAAACTCGTGCTGTGGACAAGCCCAGCCTGGAAATGTGGGAGAGTAATTGTTCCTAGTGAAAACCTTTCATCTATGGGCTGGGAACCAGTGGATAAATACTTTTGCCTGCTGTTTTCAGGTGGGCATATCTATTCTGTATGCTTCTTAGATATCCTGGCAGAAATGAGTCCCCATTGTCCACAGCACAGCATTGGGGGCTACAACAATGACCTCTAAATGAGGTCACTACCATATTGGCTTTTGACCTCTAAATGAGGTCACTGTCATATTGGCTTTTCCTCTTTTTCTCATGCGTTTTTCCTACTTCCTCACTCCTGCTTCCTGGGACCAAGTTTAAGACACATTGCCTTCACTAAGTTCTTGCCTCAGGTCTGCTTTGAGAAAAACCCATACTAAGACCACAGTTATACACTATTTTGCATTGTCCTTTGTTTTAATTAGGTTAGCCTTTTAAAATCTTGTTGATATAAGTCTTGCTTCCACAAGTAGATTATAGTCTTCTGAGGGTAGCAAGAATTTCTCATACATTTTATCATGCCTTGCATATGGTAGGTTTCTATTACTAAATATCGTTAAATAAGAACTAAAGATGGTATATGGAGATGCTGGCAATTCTTTTGAGAACTTCTGGTGACACCATGTCCAGATTCTTGTAAAAACTCTGGGTGTTTTTCTGCATTTGCCTAGGGAATGGGGATTTGACATTCCTTATGCCTTTCCGGCATGTGAATCCTTCCCTCATAAAATGAGCAAACCTTATCTTAGGCACTGAAAATATCAGCAACTCACTTTCTAAGCCTCCCTTGCAGCTGTGTCATAGAGTCCACCAATCAGACTCACCCACTCTGGACCCTGAGTCAAATTCAGGATGTGAAGAAACAGGGACTACGCAGAATCCAGCCTGTTAATGGGACAGTGGCAGTTACAGAGGCAGCCTCACCGAGAGGCCAGCTCTGCAGCAGGTTTGGGGGCACTGTGCCTGGCAGGATAGCTTCTCGTCCTGGTTGACCAGGCTTCTTGGAGATACCATGAGCTATTGAATGCTTTTTAAGTTATTTTTTTTTTCTGAGTGAATTAACCAGAGTAGGAGTTTGTGTTTTCAATAAGACCTTCAGTTGATTCATTTCCAAGGAACCTTGAGGATAGTTATTTTAGGTTGCTGGTGAGAAATGTCTAGCAAACTCCAGTGGGGGTGAGTGGGGGATGCAATATCTCCTGATGAATTCTAATACATTTTATGAAACTATGTATCATACCTAAGTAGAACGCCAGGAAACCTCCCTAGTCCTCATACAACACAATCTGAGGACTCTGGATATTGGATGCTGTTGAGAGGACAAAAATGCAAGAGGGTCATCCACTATGGCAAGCAGGAGGAAGAATGCACTAGAAGCCAGAAGAATGAAGTAGGAGGAACACTTTGTAAAGCTACCATTCTTTTTCTTTAGCTGCACTGGAATTGCTGCGGGATATTTCACAAACAGAACACACACACACACACACACACACACAAAGATAGTACTTCAAATTCAAAAGACAGTTGATTATTAATGTGCCCAATATCTACAAGCTGGGAAAATTTACTTTAGAAAACAGGATTCACTCACATGTTGAGAATGATCTCATTAATGAACATTATAAATAATAAAAGACCTGTAAAGGCTAGGCCATTATGTACACTATAGACTTATCAGACAATCATAAAACAAATAAAGCAAAACCATATTTATTGTTAACTTTTTTAAAGCATATAGTTCAGTTACTTTAAATTCCCATCCCGCAAAATGCTTAGTAATGTCTACAGATTTTGAAAATATATTTAGTTTAACTTACATATTATCAAATAGTGAATATATTATTATATTTTTTTAAAAAAATGTCTACCTCATGTTTTATACTAAAACTTAAATAATAAAATAACTGGGACTGGATAAAAAGGGTAGAATCGGGGTGACTATCTGATGTTCACTTTGAGAAGAATCCAGTAAACATAAAATCAGTGCAAGAAATACTAGGAGAAAGATTGATTTAATACATAGTTAAGATACTTGCTATAAAAAATTTAAATTTTGCACACTTAAACTAAAATGAAAAAATCTAAATATATGAAAAATCAGTTAATAGACATAATATAAATAACTTAAAAAAATTATGTAACAATATGTTGCTCTCAATTTTTTTAAAAAGCAGGGTGCATACAAATAAGTACTTAATTTTAAAAGGACTAAACATGAAAACCTACAATAATTACAAAAAAATAAAAGAAATACAAATGTTAAGTAAATAGGATTTTCAACAATTAAGTTGGCATTGTTTTCAAATCATTTTGTTGCCAAGTATGCATTGAAATGCTATTTTCATGTTGGAATGCAAATTAGTTAAGGTTTTTGAAAGAAATTTGGCAATAGTTTCAAAAACCGTAGAAATATTTGTATGCTTTGATCTACTGTATCCTCCTACTAATATATTTTAAGGAAACAATGAGAGATGTGCATAAATATTTATAAGAATGTTTATCTTAATAGTATTTTAAATGCAAAAAAATTAAAATATCATAAATGTCCCATTAACTTGATAAGTTATTGGTGGCTATTCATATGATAGAATATTATCAGACAATAAAACATGTTTCGAAAGGGCATTTAATGACCTAGGAAAATGCTCACAATGTTACATTGAATGGTAAAAGCATAATATGAAAGTTTATACATAACAGCTTTTTCTAAATTTCAGTTTTTAAAATGTTCATGGATAAAAGTACTGGAAATAACTACATGAAAATATTAACAGTTTTCTCTCTGGTTAGTAGGATATTGAATAATTTTTAATATTTTCTTTATATTTTTGTGTCTTTACAATTAATTATAATATTTAAAAAATAACATCTTATTATTAAAAGAGTAATTCTTCAATTATTTTCCCACATGAAATAACATATTTAGTAGCATGATCTGCCTTCCATTGTACTAAGGAATCAGGAACAACTATTCCTTTAGTCCATTTTAAGAACTTTTGAATTAGGTAGAGCAGGTGTTAATGATCCCAGTTAGAAGAGAAAGAAATTGAAGATCAGAGAGACTAAATGATTTGCCAGTATTCAGTTAGTTCAACAAGCATTTTTTTTTAGCATATAGTAATTACTGTGAATTGGATTAGGCATTAAAGCATTAGGAATAAAAGATTAAAAATCGTTCCCAAGAGTGTGTATTCTTATAGTAGGTGATATTATATTTTTAAAAATTGATATTTTCAATTAGTATAAGAAGCACTGGCAGAGGTATGCAGTAGGAACTACAGGGAAAAGTATTATTTTGAACCACTCCAAGTTGCTGATATTCAACTATTTTTGACCTACAAAAAAGGCATTTTCATATCATTCATTCCAATACACCTGAACCAGGAAGATGATGATGGCTGAACTGAGTCTTGATGAGGAGGGAGAAGATTACCAAAGGAAGGTGTATTCATTGTCAGGGTCAAATCAGAGACAAAAATCATACAGTGAATTGAACAGGGCAAGATTAATATAAAGAATCTGGGTATCTGATTAAGGAGGAACTGACTGGAAAGAAGTGAAGAGAACTCTAAAGAATATAGAAATAGCAAATGCCAGAATCACCTGCAACCCAATGCTAAAATGGAATACCCAAGGAAGAACTCACCTCTACCCCAGATCTGAGATCCAGAAAAGGTTGCACCCATGATTTACTGAATGGCAGAGAAGTTGCAGTGATGGGAGTACACCCCTGGGAATACATCCTGGGGGTGTGAGGGGAAAGCTGTTCACAAGGATGTATCTCACTAAGGGCACTCTGTTAGCAAAC
This sequence comes from Glossophaga mutica, assembly GCA_039655065.1. Classification (NCBI taxonomy): domain Eukaryota; kingdom Metazoa; phylum Chordata; class Mammalia; order Chiroptera; family Phyllostomidae; genus Glossophaga; species Glossophaga mutica. The sequence continues at coordinate 135,991,977 of CM077304.1, forward strand.
ATCTCAAGCAGTGCTTAGGAAAACTGCCTGCAGCTCCTTGCTGCTGACAGCCTTGCACTGGAGAAGCTTCCTGAGTGCTGGAGCCTGGTGCTGGTGAAGCCACCCACACTACAGCAGGTGGGTGCTTGGGAAGCCATGTGCCCTACAGGAGCCAGACACTGGGGATGTTGTGAGTGCTACGGGAGTTGGGTGCTAGAGAAGCCTACTGAAGAAACACACCAGAAACCGGAAGGAAAATCCATTTATCTTGTAATGTCTGTCTATCACCCCATTGCCAAAGTGGAGCATTATGTCAGCCAATAAATAAAAACTATTTAAAAGGTCCAGCTGCATTTTTGCATGGCAGGTAATAAAGAGTGCCTTTGAAAGTGAGGTAATAAATTACGCAGTAACTGACACAGTGTGGAAAGAGAGTCTTCAGCTAACAAAAGAGCATAAGAGAAGACATGTAAAGAGGATTTCCATACCTGTTAGCAAGATGGACTCAGATACCCAGAGTGACACTCCCAGTTTAAAACAAACAAACAAACAAGACCCTAAATAGGGTAAGAATAGTATGGGAAATGTAGAAGCTAAAGAACTTATGACACAAGGACATGAACTAAAGGGGGGAATGTGGGTGGGAGAGGGTGTGCAGGGTGGGGGGAATGATGGGGGAGAAACGGGACAATTGTAATAGCATAATCAATAAAATATATTTAAAAAATAAGAAATGTGTTTAAACACATCAGTAAAATGGCAAGAATGTATGGAATATGTAGATGCTAAAACTAAGTGAAAGCATGAACTTGAACACAGAAAAGGTCTATTAGTGGCAATCTCTAAATCTTTTGAACTTGAACTTCACTTTTTGGGTCTTGAGGAGTACAGGAAGATTAATTCCAAAGTCCTGTCAAACTAGGGAGCCTTTGAGATTTTTACATTTCACTAGGATGTAGAATATTCAGTGTGAAAGTAGACACTGATGGAGAATCTGTACACTTATTCAGTGTGACAGTGAAATAAACCCACATTATTAGCCATTTCCTAAGGGAACTGTGAGAAAACTTTGGTATTGGTTGAAGGAGGAAAATTGTCTCCTTAAAATTCATATCCACAGCCAACCCCAATTCACACACCTACAGGGTCTGAAAAACTTGAAGGTGAATTTCAAATTTAAAGTAATGCCAAGTTAGTAGTGTTCTCCAGGGTTTGGAAAAAGTAACCACAAATCCTCTCAAAAGGAAGATGCCTTCAATGCAAATCAAAAAATTTCTACAGATAAACCCCAAGAATTCCTACATCACCATCAAAAATCACAAAATATATAAGGGAGCATGGCCACAATGAGCAAGGACCCACAGAATCAATAAACCTGCAATAGCTTTAACTATGTTAATTATCAACACAATTGGTATATTTAATATGTTTAAAGAAATAAATCACTAAAAGATGACTAAAATAATTTGAAAATGAATCACACAGAACTTCTAGATGTGAAAGGTGTAATATTTAAAAAATATAATGGGTTGCTGCTAAAGTCAGAATTAGTGAACTGGAAGACAGTACTAAAATATATAGAGTATAATACAAGGATATAAACACGCAAGAAATATGAAAAGACACTGAGACATAAAAATGACAGAGTTAGAAGATTTCACATATACCATGGAATTCCTGAAAGAGGTGAGAGGTAGGATGGGACAGTGGCAATACTGGAAGAGTTAATGGTAGAGAGCTTTCCAGAACTAATGAAAGCATGTATCCAAAAATTCAAAATGCACAAACAGGATAAAATAAAAAATAAAAAAAACTCACTCAGCCACCTTGTAGTAAATGTAGAACACCAGTGCCAAGGGAACTCTTAGAAAAAAAAAACAAAAAGTAAAAGAAAAACAAACAGATCACCAAGAAATGATGATTAAACTGAGAACAACTATGGAAGGTGAAAGAAAGTAAATAATTGTAATATGATGAAGCAAAAGAATTCTCACCCTGGAATTGCATGCCTGTAAAAATATATTTAAAAACAAGGGCCAAATGAAGACATTTCAGACAAACAAGAACTGAGAGTTTGCAATCAATAATCCCTAACCTAAAGAAATTCTAAAATATGGGCTTCAGCCCTGACTGGTGTGGCTCAGTTGATTGTTAGCCTGTGAACTGAAAGGTCTGTGGTTCAGTTCCTGATCAAGGCACATGCCTGGGTTGTGGGCCAGGTCCCCAGTTGGGGGCATGCAAGAGGCAACCAGTCAATGTTTCTCACATATCGCTGTTTCTCTCCCTATCTTTCTCTCTCCTTCCCCTTTCTCTAAAAATAAATAAATGAAATCTTTAAAAAAATTTTGAAAATAAAATAAAATATGTGCTTCAGATGGAAGAAAGTGATTCCCAATCAGTGGTCTGAGATTCAAAAAGAGATGATAAAACAAAATGTAAAATTATGGATTAATCTAAGCAAACCCTGTAAAAAATAATCTGAGGGGCTAAAATAAAGATATATTTAAAATAAACAGTTATAAATTGTAAGGGACTATCAGAGTGTTCTAGAGACTTTATTATTCAGGAGGATGACAGAGATATTGACTAATTTTAGATTTTATAAGTTAAATTTATGGTCAAATTTCTACAGTAAGTATAAAAGTAATGGAAATAGAGTGGGTTTATCTGTATTTTCAGATTTTTCTTCTATGTTTATTTATTACTTAGTTAATAAAAATAATCCAATAAACTAAGACTGGAATACTTCTATGAAAAACTTCAGATGTGTAAAGGGCTTTGTGAATGGCTTAATCTGGGCTTCATCACTCTAGTTTCTTTTTACGATTATCTCACTGACCTTGGTATGTCAGTTTCACTTTTTATAACAAAATGGCTGCAAAAGTTGTAGAGATTACATATGTGTGACTTGGATTCCAGAGTAAGGGAAAACTTTCTTTTTGTTTAACTGACAACCAGAAGTTTAGCCCTCACTTTGATGGCACCCACACATACACCATTCATTGTGGCTAGGGGGATGTCACGCACAGACTGTCATCAGCCAGGGTTGCACAGCCCTCTCCACATCTGATTGGGCCCAAGTCCAGTGAGCTAAAGAAAATGACATGGCTGTTTTGATGATTAGCATCCCTCTATCAGTCATTTACTCCATGTAGGCTCATTGAAACTTCATTTTAGTTCTAAATCTCACTTTTTAAACTTCTAAAATAATTTGAATATTAAACCAAGCTCACACTTCTAGGATAAACCCCACTTTGTTATGATGTAATATCCTTTTTGTTTATGACTGGATTCAATTTTCTAATGTTTTGTGGAGAACCCTTGAGTCTCTAGGGATTTCAGTTTGTAGTTTTCATGTAATGTTTCTGTCTGCTTTGGTACGATAGTAATGCTGTGTTCATAAAATGAATTGGGAAATATCCTCTCCTCCACCTTTGCTTTCTTCAAGAGCTGGTTAGTTTTGTTGTTGTTTTTTAAATATTCAGTAGAATTCATCAGTGAAGCCATCTGGACCTGGATTTTTCAAGAGAATATGTTTAATTTATAGAATTCTAGTTATTTAATAAACATAGGATGATTCAGATTTTCTCTTTTTTCTTTTGTTAGTTTTGATCATTTGTACCTGTCAAGGAATATGTTGATTTCATATAAGTAGTTAAAATTATTGGCATGAAGATGATAATTTTTCCTTATGCCTTCTAAAATCTGTGAGATCTGTAGTGATGTTTTCTCTTTCATTCTTGATATTAGTAATTTATGTTCTTTTTCTGAAATTTTTAAAATAACTTGAATAATGATATACACCTTCATATTGCATAGTTTCAAATGTTAAGAAGCAAACGATGTAAATGAGGCTTGAGTACTACTGAAAGTAACATCTGTAGATTTAATAAAAGGAAATATAAGAATATTGGAGTTTCTTGAAGTTGAAAGAAATTAACTGTTAGTTAATCAAAAATAGTAATAATACATACTGGGTCATGATAACTCAAAATAGGATCTTTGGCATGTGATCATTAAGTGAAAAAATGGGTAAATATCATTATTGCAGAATAAAGGAAATTAGCTTGATACTTGATGAATATTCATGGATCACTGCAATTCAATTAATACTCCACCTTGGCACATGCATTATTTTTCTAAAATGCAAATATGCTTTTATAAATCTTCACATTAAAAAACTTTAAAAAATAAATTTTAAAAAAGCTTTTAATGGTTTTCCATTGTCTTTATGATACCTTGGAATGCCTTGCAGTTATGTGATGGTCCCATCTGTTTATCCCACTTTATTTTTAATCTTTTTCCCCAATATATTGCAGCCATCCTAAACACAATCCTTTCCTAATTTAATTATTTTGCCTCACTTTTATAATGTTTTCTCATGTTATCTTTTGCATGAATTTTTTTCTTCCCTCAAAGTCAGACTCAAAGGTCATGTCATATGCCATTTTCCATGTCTCACTCCTAGAATAATTAATAGTTTTTTTCTGTTCTCTCATGGGATTTGTTCATCGTTCTAGTATTATACACATGTCAAAATAAGGTTTAGAAGGTTTAGTGACGGCTTCCTAACGAATAGAAGCTCTTCGAGGACAGTGGTTATCTTACTCATTATTGTACTCCAAACTTCTAACACAATGCTTTGATTATTGTAGGTACTCAGTGAATGTTATGTGATGCAAAGATACATTATAATTCATAATCCAAAATCACACTCTCATTCATGGAAATAACTAGGATTTTATAGAGGAAGACACTATACTTTGGTCTGGGAAAACACTTCCAATCTGGATCAACTAATTTATAAATGTGAGGGTTTTTTTTTTTTTTCCCACAAAGAACAATCCAAGTATAAGTTCAATTGGGAAAGGATTATCATTTTCATGTACAAAAGAAACTGCACTCATCAAATCAATTATAAAATAATTAGAAGTTGTACCAGCTGCTGGATGAGCAGCAAAAATATACTGATAATTTTTCAGGTCTACATTATGACCTTGGATGCAAGTTTGCAAATGGATTATTACTATATTATAAATGTAATCCCAAGAATGTGTTGGAAAATTGCTAAAAAGTATACTGGGACAAACATAGCAATACCATTAAAATCTACCAATAGACTAGACATTCTGCTGCTGATGGGCATATAAAATTGTGGTATTTATTGGTATTCCTATTTTGCTAAGCATAAATATTACAAGAAATACACAGAAGGCAAGCAAATATGTAGGTCAGATTAAGGAGCTAAAACAAAAGTGACATTCACAGCACACTGAACTAATGCAAATCGTTATTTCAATGACTCCATTTAATTTTCAGTTACTTAAGAATTCAGGGTGGGGCAAAAGTAGGTTTACAGTTGTGAGTACACAAAACAGATTTTTCTTGTGTTATCGTTTGTTAATTATTGTATTATTCCCATACAAACAACTGTAAGCCTAGTTTTGCCCCACCATGTATATACCAAGTTAAATACTTTAAGGAACAGCAGTTATCATATGTTTGAAACGTAATTCTGCAAACCTTTTTCTCCTTAACATAATACATCATTATAAATCACATTAGAGAATGGTTTTCTACCTTTTATCCAGATAAGCAAAACTAAAGGACATAATATCCTCCTACAGCGGCTTGTTACAATGTTGTAGTGCAATGTGAAGGATGGACACCCACCTCCCTTGTGTTGATAGTCACTTTAACAGGGCACATAAAGTGATGACAATCATTTTTTCTCCTCCCTTCAGTTTTTTTGGAGAATTTGATCCCCCATAACATGGGAAGAGAGAGAACTTTATATCACATATTCTCCTATCAATGCATCAGATGCTCAAACAAGGAATTTGACCCAGAGACTATGTTAATGGCCACAAAACCTAGATGTGTGAGGTCAGATAGCATAGCAAGGCCTCCCCCATTTAGGGGCTTTCACAGTGGGACAGGTGATAAATAGGCAGGAAGTGTTGAACTGAGCCATCATGTGGTTTTGGAAAAGGTGAGAGCTGGAGAAATAAGTGGCCAGTGGACTCTGATGGCTTTCTAGCCCATTCCAGCCGCGAGACTCAGTGATCCCATCCTACCTTTGCATTCTGCAATTTTCTGCGGATTTGGTCTTCATATAAGCTTCCAGTATGCGTCTGTTTCCTATCATCAAATGGTTCTTAAACACCAGGACAGAGAGTTAAAAAATAAATAGTAAATGTCCATGTGTTTTAATGTTTTAATATCTGATCGATCTGGCAAATATAAACATACCACAATTTTAAAAAAGATTTTATTTATTTATTTTTAGAGAGAGGGGAAAGGAGGGACAAAGAGAGGTAGAGAAATATCAATTGGTTGCCTCTCGTTACGTGCCCCGACTTGGGACCAAACTTGCAACCCTGGACATGTGCCCGTACGGTAAATCAAACCGGTGATCCTTTGCTTTTCAGAACCAAATGAGCCACACTGTTCAGGGCTAAACACACTACAATTTATCTATTAAAATATTGCCAGCATAAGGACATTGTCAAATATTTTCAACATGTTTAGTCTTTATCGAGGTTTAGAAAATACAGATTTGGAGTTCATAACATTTCTTATTTCAGCTTATCCTTCAGAGTTGTAAATGAGTAAGTTGTGTTTCAATAAAACAGGTAGTGGGCCAGATTTCACCTTTAGCTGTAATTTGCTGACCTATGAACGAAAAATTATAAACCATTGGTCCTAACCAACTTCAAGTTTTAGTGTTAGTTTTTCCAGTGATTCTTGGAAATCTTAGAAACATATTCATTGTTCTTCACATTCTTGTTTTTTAGTTTATAAAATGAGATTGTGATGGTTCTAATTGGCCTTATGGAATTTAATGAGGAATATTTAATTAATCAGATCAAATGAGATTAAATATAGTAAAGTAGTAAATACAGTGGTTGGCTTAGAATTTATTCAGTGAATATTTTCTTTGTTGTAAGCACTAGAGAGATAATATGGGGAAACTAACAAAAGTAGTAATAAGTGCTATGTTATTTGTGAGAGGTGGATGGGACACTGGAGAGAAGTCCATAAATTCTGTACATTTTACTGACCACCTATTAAATAGGAAGCTTAAAAAAATTTAAAACACTGGTAAATTAAATTAATTGCCAGGAGCTATAAATAGTCCTATGTCAAGACAGGAAAAATAAATCACAGTGTAACTACTAACAAATGTAATTTGGCATTTGTTACATATAAAAATGTGTTTAATATGTCAGGAAAATATTTAGCTTCTTTGATAACATGAAAAAACTACAATTCCAACCTGTCTGTTTAGATACATTCATTACTGAATGAAGAATTTACCACCCCTGTGCTAGATAGAGTCTAGGTGTCTTCAGTTAAATTTCTAATAAGTCTTGACTAGTGAGACTAATGCCAAAAAAAATTAGGAAGTCTCAAACTTCCTTCCTGTGTTTCTTCCAGAAAGAAAGCTCAAGGGTTGAATGACAGAGGTTTATACGGTTGTTCTCTTGACACAATTTGGAGTTATCTTCCAGATTGCAGATAAGATAAAGGAGTTATGCTATACACTTTGGAACAACAAGCCTCCCGAGTCCAAGAAATCCTTACCCTGTGTGCTCCAAAGTTATGGGGTTCTTGAAACATCAATGTTTGTGTTTGGCACCTTGGTTAAGACTCCAAGCCTCTCCTGGAATTCCTTTTAGTCTTTGCAGCAGCCTAGGCAGTAAACAGGGAAGGTGAGGAAGAAAAGGAGGGAGAATGTTTCTGTTTCTCAGAAGAAGAAAATTTAGTTAAAAGATTTTATTTCTTTTTTTTTTAAGTTTTGTATTATGGTATTTTACTTGATTTTTTATTCCTTTTTTTATTTTTTAATTTTACTGTTCTTTTACAGTTGTCCCAATTTTCCCCCATTGCTCTCCACTGCCCCACCCACTACCACTCCCACAGTCAATCCCCACCCTGTTGTCCATGCCCTTGGATCATTCATACCTATTCCTTGACTAGACCTTTCCCCCTTTCTGCCCCTCTCCCCTACCCTCTGATCACTGTCAGTCTGTTCCTTGTTTCAAAGCCTCTGGTTCTATTTTGCTGGTTTGTTTGTTTTGGTCATTATGTTCCTCTCATAAGTGAGGTCATATGGTTTTTGTCTTTCCCTGCCTGGCTTACTTCACTTAGCATAATACTCTTCAGTTCCATCCATGCTGTCTCTAAAGGTAGGAGTTCCTTCTTTCTTTTTTCTGAGTAGTATGCCAATGTGTAAATGTAGTATGGTTTTTTTGATCTGCTCATTTACTGATGAACACTTAGGCTGTTTCTAGTAAATAACACTGTTATGAACATTTGGGGTGCTCAGGTTCTTTTGAATGGGTGATTCAGGATTCTTAGGGTAAAATCCCAGCAATTTCACAGATTTAGAACAAATATTTCAAAAATTTATATGGAACCAAAAATGACCCTGAATAGCCTCAGCAATCTTGAGAAAGAAGAACAAAGTAGAAGGGATCATAATACCTGATATCAAACTATATTACAAATCCACTGTAATCAGAACAGTCTGGTACTGGCATAAGGATAGATGTACAGATCAATGGAACAGAATAGAGAGCCCAGAAATAAACCCATATCTCTATAGTCAATTAATATTTGACAAAGGGGGCAAGAGTATAAAATGGAGTAAAAATAGCCTCTTCAATAAATGATGTTGAGAGATCTGGATAGGTATGTGCAAAAAAAGATTTTATTTTTGAAAGGAACCATAAACAGCTCTGCTCTGATGGTGAATCTTAGAGTTAGGCTATGTCTGCCCTAAACAGGCCACCTGGCATGGTACTGGCCTGACATCTGTTGGTAAAGGTTCTGAAAGACTTGACTACTTGCTTCTTTCTCTGCCATTTGGAAAAAAAAAATGAATTGTTCTTAAAAGAAATTTCTGGTAAGCTAGACTCTAGGCTAATGCACCTGAGGAGCAACAACTTAAATCACCTAGCAGGATCATTTTAAATGCAGATTCCTGGGCCCTGCCCCAAACCCACTGAAATAGAAACTGAGGTATGTGTACATGGTGGGGGAAAAGGGAGGAAGAGAGAGGAGAGAGACATTTGTTGGGGGGGTAGGAGGCTGAGAGTGTCCAAGAATCTGTATTTTTTCTCTAGATTCCCCGGTTGATTGCTAAGAAAAGTAAACACAAAGGCTATGGTGTTTTCCAGAAATACTTTTCTAACTAATTCTTCCCCAGCACACTGCTCAGCTCTTGTCATTGTAAGGGTCACTGTGCTTTGTCAAGACAGTGTGTTCTGAACTTTTGGAAAAACCTTCATGGCCAAAGATTTTGACAGTGATGGAGCTGGTCAGTGGCATTTCCTCAAACTGAGACAGGCCAAACTGGGCAGGGTTTGGCAGAGACAGTGTTAGGCTGTTAGAGTTCTGTAGCAGGGGTTTTAACCTGGAATCCACAGGTCCCCCCAAGGGGTCCATCTACATTTCTATTTTCATTATCTGAGAATTAGTATTTCTTTCTACTATGAATTTGGCAACAAAACATATAAGTGTTAGCAGTATCTGTTACTCTTTGTCACCAGTAGAAACCACAGATTTATAGGGGTGGGCAAAAGGAAGTTTACAATTATAATGCAAATAAATAATACAAAATAAATAATAATACAAGAATAAACTCTGTGTTTCCTGTATTCACAACTGTAAACCTACTTCTGTGTCATGTTTTGGTTGTTACACATAACTTGAAATATTCACACTTGTCACAATTTCAAATTAGTTGATTTTATTTATACTTATGAGTAGATCTTTTTAAAAATCTTAATAATGAAACAGATATTACCTTATTATACAGTTAAAAATATTTTGATAACCGTAACCCAATGTACTATTTGGTTCCTTTATAATCTCATAACTTTTTTACACATCAGGAACATTATTCTGAGAAGTGGTCTATAGACTTTAACCTTTCTCAGAACAATTTTCTAAATACATGTTCTGTGATTTCACAGATGATTGCCAATGGAGTTCATGGAACTTAGAAAAGTTAAGAACTCCTGATTTAAAGGAATCTTAAAACCATCAAGAAGCTTTTGAAACAATGGACAATGAACATTTTGAGATGTTGTTATACCTCTGTGTTAATTGTCATAAAAAAACTGGAGATTTCCTAAGTACTACCTAAACCTCTCAGACTAAGGACAAAGTCGTCTTCATCTTTGCCCATTTACCAGTAACTCAAGGTAACTAATCCAGTCAGCCAATGGAATCTAAGCCCCTGTGGTCTCATGATCTTGATCTAGGTGCCCCATATCCCTACTGCTGTCTGGCTTTGGTTCTTTATTTGTATCACGGTCATTAACTCAATAAGTGCTCTTTGGCCTCTTCTATATATGAAGCATTCTGCTTCTCATGGAAGGAAATAGAAGAGAATTATGGAGCATGTTTTCTACCCTCCAGTATAGCAGTTCTCAAGCTTCAGTACTTGAAGCCCTGTGATTAGGAGTTAAGTACCAGAACAGAAATGCCTGGGCTCAGATCTTTCCTTTGTCACTTACCTACCTGAGTGTTTTGGGGCAAAATTGTTCTCTGTGCCTCTGTTTCTTCATCTATGAAGTGAAATGATACGAGGGTGCACTCAGGAGAGTACTTTATATTTGTAAGTATACAATAAATGTTCGTTGTTATTCAATATACAGAGTTCTTGGCCACAGCCCAAACTCCTGAGTCAGAATCTCCAGGGACTCAGTCACATGCAGTTTGTCAAGTTCTATAGGTGACTTTGATACACTTTAGAGCAAAGTTACAAACATTTTTTATTATTGCCCCTCTAAGAAGTCACTTTAGACATTTTCCCCCAAATTGCCTCCTCATCATGAAATTTTAGTACCATAGGTACATCTACTATATATCTATTTATTTACTTCTATCTATTATAATATCTAAGGTTTTTGTTCCACCACCCCACCCCAAGCACCAATTTTAGCCTTCCCTGAGAATGCATGCTTTAAAACAGTGAATCCTCATTCTTGGCTACACATTAGAATGAAATAAGCAAGCTTTAAAAAAAATATCCATACCTGGGACACCCCCACCATCAGATAAATTAGAACTTCTGGGGGTGGGACAAAAGTAACTATGTCTTTTGAAAGATCCTCATATGATTCCAATATGCAAACAAAGCTGAGATATACCATTTTAGAGTTTGAGATCTTCTCAAAAGAGATTAAGATCTGGTTGGTAAACAGGACCTATAAACGTGAACATGAACATGACCAACACAGTGATGAAGGGGACATTGGGTGCTATGAAAGTTCAGAGGTGTTCTGATTGGGAGAAGGTTTGTGAACTACACTCAGGTTCTGAGCAGGATCTGGCCAAGAGACTGGAAGAGAAATTTGAGATATGGTAATAAAATGGCCAAAGTATCAAAAAGACATAGGGTGCTGGGGGATGTAGTGGATTGATGGCATGGCCTCGCAAGATACATCCACCCAGAACCTGTGGATATGGACTTATTTGAATAAAGGATCTTGTCAGATGTAATTGAGTTGAGGATCTCAAGATCATCCTGGATTAAGATTGGCCTAATGACAAGTGTCTTTAGAAGAGAAGAGAACAGGAGAACACACAGGGCAGAAGGCCACATAAAGGGAGAGTAGAGATTGGGTTGATGTGTGTATAAACCAAGGGACACCAATGATGGCTGGCAACACCGGAAGCTGAAAGAGGCAATGAAGGATTCTCCTCTCGACTCTTAGGAGGGAACATGGCCCTGCTGACACCTGGATCTCAGATTCTGGATTCGAAACTGTAAACAGAACAAATTTCTGTTTTTCTTAAGCCACATAGTTTCTAACAATTTGTTATGGCAACCTTAGGGAACTAATGTAGGGGACAATGAGGAAACCAATCTGATAGGGTAAAGGGATTGTTATAAGAGTGAAAAATAAAATTGGAAATATAGGGCTGGTCCAAACAGGAAAGGCATTGTTTGCATTGTGTGCTGCTTGCCATGAGAACAATGAAAGGTCTGGGGATAAAAAGTGCAACCTGAAAAAATGAGTGTTACTGGAAAATTAATCCAGTAGTGAATGCTGTTTAATTTACAGGGTATACATGCAGTTAGGGAAACCACCTTTAATTATAACAAAATTGAATAAGGAAGCCAGGAAAATCTGCATCAGTAGGATGGCTTCAGAAAGAAGAATAAGTGGGTTCATGCAGGAAAAGATCAGAGGCAGAACAAGGACGGCCTTGCTTGGTACCTGATCTGTGTGACCCTGAGAAGGGGAACGTTTCAATAATGACTTAGAGATCTGAACTTGAGTCAGTGAAGTGTGTATGGTCTAGAATCAAATGATGCATTGGCATTTACTAGTTTATTTTTAAATGATACAATTTTTCATTGAACAATTTTATTGCTGTATATTTTACATATAAAGTTGACCTATTTCAAGTACACAATTCAAGGATTTTTAGTAACTCTACAAGTGATGCAACCATTACCATAAATCAATTTTAGAACATTTTCATCCCCCCAATAAGATTTGTCATGCCCAGTTACAGTTAATCCCAGTGCATACCTCCAACCCCAGGCAACCACTTTTCTACGTTCTTTTTCTATAAATGTGCCCTTTTTTGGTAATTTTATATAAGTGAAGTCACACAATATGTGATCTCTTGTGTCTGTTGTATTTTACAATGAATAATGTTTTGAAGTTCATCCGTTACATAGTTCCTTTTTATTGCTGAATAATATTCCATTGTATGGAGAGGTCACATTTTTGTGTATCCATTCACCAGCTGGTGGACATTTGGATTTGTTTCTGTTATTTATTGGTACAAACATTCTAGTGCAAGTCTTTGTGTGGACACATTTTTGTTTCTTTTGGGTAGAAGTAGATGCCTAGAAGTAGAATTGTTGGGTTGTATGAGATTGTATGTTTAACTTTTAAGAAACTGTCAAATTGTTCACATTCTCACCAACAAAGGATGAAAAATCCTATTTCTCCACATTCTTGCCAAGATTAGTTATTGTCTGTCTTCTGGTCATTCTAGTGGGCACAAAAGGATAACTCATTGTGGTTTTAATTTGCATTCCCCTAATGAACAATAATGTTAAACATCTTTTCATGTGCCTGTTTAGCCATTCACGTATCTTCTTTGGTCAACTCTCTTTTCATGTCTTTGCCCACTTTTGATTTTTTTTTCTTTTTACTATTGAGTTTTAAGAGTTCTTTATATAGCTTGGATACAAGTCTTTAATCTGCTATGATTTTTGCAAATATTTTCTCCCAGTGTGTTGCTTCTCTTTTCATTTTCTTAATGATATACTGTAAAGTGAAAATCTTTAAAATTTTGATGAGGTCCACTTTGTCTTTTTTCCCCCTGTATTCACTGTGCTTTGGTGTCATACCTAAGAAACCTTTGCCTGCTCAAGATCTAGAAGATTTTCTTTTGTACTTTCTTCTAAAAGTTTTATTGTTTTAGCTCCTACATTTACATCTATGGTCTATTTTTAGTTAATTTTTGTGTAGAGTGTATGGTAAGGTTTTTTTGGGGAGGGGGTGATATTCAGTTATCCCAGGACCATTTGTTGAGCAGAATTCTTTCCCCAGTGAATTGCCTTGGGACCTTTGTCAAACTCATTTGAGCATAAATATAAGATTTACTTCTGTACTCTCTCAGTTCTGTTCCACTGATCTATATCTGTCCTTAGGCCAGCACCACACTGTCTTGATAACTATAGGTTCATGATAAGTTTTTAAATTGGGACACAAAAGCTCTACAGTTTGTTCTTTTTCAAAATTCTTTTGGCAATTCTACATGTTTTTTATTTCTACATAAATTTCTGAATCTGTTTGTCAATTTCTACAAAAAAAAAAAAACACAAAAAAACCCACAATCCTGCTGGAACTTTTATAATTGCATTGGATATCTAGATTATCTTGGGGAGAATGATCATTTTAGCAATATGGAGTCTTTCTTTCCATGAACATGGAATGTTTCTCCAATTATTTAAATCATCTTTAGCAAAGTTTTAAAATTTCCAACGTATAAGTTTTGCATTTCTTTTGTTAATTTTTTCTTAATATTATTTAACTTGTCATGCTATTTCAAATAGAATTATAGTCTTAATTTTATTACTGAATTTTTAATTTCCTCAAAATACCAATTTACTAGTCCACCTATTGCTTAATAAATACTTTTTAAATTAATGGATTAACATGTGAATGAGCAAGAGGAAAATTTTCACCCAAAACAGAGAAAAAGAGGTAAGATTTATACCTCTTCAACATAGATTTATACAGCACAAGCTTATTTCGATTGAACTTTTGTGAGGCTGCATGATTTGTGTAGTTTGGGACAAGAGTTTAGAATGCCTACCTCATGGAATGATTGTAAGATTGAAATAGAATACCATATTAAAGTTCTTGGCACAAATATGACCTTCAGATGCTCTGGAGCTGGTGTTCAGAATGGGAGCATTTTGGTCAGGAGTGAAGCTGTTTTGGCACCCACTGTTTTCTTGTCAATCTGGGGAACCCTGGGGTTGTCAGGACTGTGCTTCATAAAGATTGTGGCTCTTCTAACAACATTTTTTTGGTTGTATCTTTCTCTTACTTTTTCTTTACTCTTGGTTTTCCTTTCTATTCTCACTACTCAAGTCAATTTAAATAATTGTTAATATTTGGGTTCATTTCAGGCAAAAACTTTTAGAAAGTAAATTGATGCCTTTCTGTATTGAGTTTTTAATTGCCTTAACTGGAGGAGCACTGATTTTTTGCATCTTGCATTCCTTTCAGATGAGAAAAAAATTTATTCATTCATTTGTTCATTTATTCAATCAAGCAGTATTCCCTGTTTATTGAGTGCCTTTTCTCTGTCAGGCTCTGTACTAGTTGGGAGATGATTCCCCAGAAACGAAAATGCATAAGAAGTCTTTTGCCAATTTCTCTGTGGAGAAGATTGAGTCTTTCAAGAGTAGAAGAAGGAACACAACCAATGGCCTCAGGAAATACTGTTCTGATCAGGATAATTAAGGGCCGTATGAAAATAAGCTGTTTCATTAAGTTTCCTCTCTGGGTTAGAGACTGTCTGAAAAAGTGGTCACCATCTGGCCAACGTTCCTGCTCAAAGGCACCTCTGAGTGGTAAACAAAAATATGGACTTAAGTAATGGTGTGTTTTTCTAGATCTCTTCTTCAAACGTGAGGAATACTAGCCTAAGATCTTCCACTAATTAACTGTGTGGCTTTGGGCACATCACTTCACCTCTGCACTGACAGGTTACAGTAAGTGATCTAAGAGGACATTTCTTACTCTAGATTCTAGTTTTGGACTCTTCTTGACTCCTTAGGCTACATGTTTGCGGGCAGCGATGAAGGGAGGGAGATGAAAAAGAAGAGAGGAAACTCAAACAGTTTCATGTTTTCACAATATGGAGCATCCAAGCAGATGAGGGACTGAACAATAAATGACAGCTTATTAGTGAGTATGAGACCAGGAACTAGGCATGCATGACTCTACTCTTTCCCCTCTCCTTTACTTTGGAGAATAAATTGCTGTGAACATCAATTTTGGTCAAGTTTTCCATGCCTGAAGTTTGTTTTGCAAGTAGGTTACCACATGGCAATGCCCGAGGTTGTCCACTTTTGCATATGACTTGATGGATAAATCTGTCTAATTCAGGGGTTCAGCCTTAGGATATTCATTGTTGTTCCTCATCTAAGCCACATCTTCTTACTTGGCCTTTGTCTATGGTGATGATTATGATGGTGGTGTAGATGATGATGGCAATGATCATGACAATAAGAAAGGCATGTATTTTGTTTTCCATTGGCCTGATATCTTTTGATTCAAAACTCAAAAGATAAGGAGAGCAGTAGTGATATTTACTGGATTTCTTCATCATTAATTGTCTGCAGAGCTTTAAGTAAGGAGAACAGCAAAGAGGTGGCCTAAAGTTGCTAAAGAAATATTCTGCAGAGACTTTGGAGGTGCAAATCACCAGGTACATATAGCCTTTGGAAAAGGAAGTCAAGGGGCCAGTTTAGAATATTAGTGGAGCTTGACAAATCTGAATTGGCTGACTGCTTTATTTCATCCTTTAAAATTAGTAGATCCCCTCCTGGGACACAACTGGAGTGGTTCTGGAATCAGTCAATCACTATTGTAAGGATATAGGGGTTCAGGTACTTTCAGTTATCATTGCCCCCAAATCTGAACAGTACATCTATTGTTTATTCTCAGCTTGCACTTGTAATTCTTATATTCTGATTCATAGAAATAAATTACATTGAGTAAGAGAAGGAACCTTTACATATTTTAAAGTTCCATAAGCCTTTTACTCTCATATTTAAATAATAAATTTGAAGGGGAAATTCTATATCTTAATTCATGGGTATCTTGAAATGATTGTCCCAAATTATATTTATAGAAAAATATCACTAATTCTGAGTATTTGCAGAGACTAACCTGGAGTTGTTTCAATTCATCCTCCTCTGTGGTAACTTTGTTTGGATGAATCCTAAATGTATACCTCTGGCTCCGGCTCTCTCTTGGGGCTTTGGATGCATATTTCTAACTGCCTACTCGACCTTTCCAGATGAACAGTCCCCCCTGAAATCAACAGATTCACACTCCCACTGCAAAACCTTATCTTCCCACTATGACTTTGTACCTCAGCTAAAGATATCAGTGCCCTGGGTCATCAGGCTTCATCTGGGGTCGCTCCTCGGCGCCTCCATCTTCTTCTCTGGGAGTTCCTGTCAAAGTGCCTTGCACCAGAGTTGCTTCTGTTTTCACTGTCATTTTCCTTGGACCGTTGCTCACTGTCTCACCCTGGCTGCGATGATAAGCCTCCCGTTCACCTCCTCCATGCCATCCTCCACATTATGACAAAGTTTCTGGGGCAATCTTGCTAAAATAAAAATTTAATCATGTCACTCCAGTAATCAAACATATTCTGTTTCCTCATGACCTACAGAGAGATTTTTAAGTTGCTAGACAAGACATTTAAAGAGGCCTTCTCATTCTGATTACTGTTTGTCTTCTTAGCTATATTTTCCTCTATCCCTCCTTCCTTGTGTACCAAACTCCCTTTCCAGGACTGTCTTTTGTGACCACTACCCACCCCTCTCCATCTCTGTGCCTTTAAGTCTATAGTTACTACTATCAGCATTGCCGTTCTTCTGAGATAGGCTGAGTCTCTCTTGGGGGGAGGGCAAAAACCCCTTCTCCTGTGATGCCCCCATCACCACCTTCATCTTGCTAAAATACCACTTCTTCCAGCAGCCTTCTTTCATAACCATATCAGGAATCATATTTTCCCCTTGCAGAGCAGCTACCATTAGGACTCTACCCTTCCACCTAGGAATATCATTCCCCTAGGCACCAACTAGATGGGCTTCCCTAGGGCAGGCCACAGGAGCAGGTTTTTATTACCCACAACTAGCTCTCAACCAATGAATGAAGCAAGTTGGAGGATAAAAAACCAGGTGTCTGTGCCCCTCAGGATAACTGAGGCATCTTCTGTGCTGTGTCCCAGAGTTCCCCAGCACATTTGAGCCCCAGTTGCTCACAGCAGGAATCTGCTCAATAATGCACCTTTTATTACTGGCTACCTTGCTTGCTTGCCTCTCATTTGTGCTCCCCTGATGGTGCTTTCTGTAACACCCGAATAAACCATAAGCACACATATCCTTGTCTTGGGGTCAGCTTTTGTTGGAACCTGAAAACCTGTACAGTGTGTTTATACTCTTATAGCAGGCTGCTTGAGCTGCTCCGATTATGACTTAATTTACCTTGGGAAATATTCATTTGGGAATCTATCCTAAGGCTTGAAGTCGGGAAGAGCATCTTCCTCTGTCTGTTTCTTTCAACACCCAGCACAGTCTCTTACTTCAAATAGGAGCTGAACAACTAAAGTTTGAGTACAAGTGTTTCAATAAAAAGGAAAATCTCCATTACATAATTTAAAAAAAGAAAGAAAAAGTTAAAAATTTCAAGTACTTAACAGAGTTGTGAGTTAGGTATAAAGTACCTAAGGGTGCTTTAAACTGGGTTTAACATAGTTTGTTTTTCAATAATCATCTTTATGGTTGTCATTTTTTATACCTATGATAGAAAGCTAAAACAACAGAGCTCTTTCATATTGCTTATACACATTTTAAGTTGAAAACATTAATTGGGTTTTACTGTACTTCTGAAATTACTTGAACAATTATTGAAATCAAAATCTGTAGAAGGAATGTGTGATACAAATGAACAGTTTCTGACTATCCTAATTTTGTAGGTTTCATCCTTCAGCTTTTTTTTTTTTTTTTGCCATCACCCCTAATGCAGCATTTATTCACATTTAGCTCTCTGTTCACTCCAAAGAGGCAGCCTACAGATCTTTTAACCTTTCATGCAGCTAGAAAAGCTAATTCACCATAGCAGACATAGCTGTGTGTGCCCTAGGCTGCTGTGGACATAACCCTTTGAAAGTTAGCTTAGTTGACTTCTAGTCAAGATGGCAGCATACACAGACATGTCTCATCTCTTCGTACAACCACATCAAAATTACAACTAAAATACACAGTAACCATTACTCAGACTCATCAGAAATCAAATTGAATGGAAGTCTGACAACTACAGAATTAAGATACCACATCCATCCAGCCTGGTATGAGGGGTGCAGACGCAGAGCAGGCTGGTCTCATCCATGTGTGGTGGCTAAAAATTTGGGAGGACTCTTGGGAGCAAGGAGTCCCAGCCCTACAACGGGCCCCCCGGCCTAGGGTTCCAGTGCAGGAAGATAGGTCCCCATAACATCTGGCTGTAAAAACAGAGGGGATTGAATCTGTGGAAGAAACTTCTGGAGCTCCAAGCAGTTCCTCTTAAAGAACCACACATGGATTCAACTACTCAGACACTCCCTCTGAGTTCCAGCACCTGGGTAGCAGCTAGAAAGGCACCAGTGGCATACAGGGAGAAATGAACTGTCTGGTGTCAAGGTGACCAGAGCCATTGTCCCTTTCCTAAACCTTCCCCCACCAAGCCACAGAGCCGGAAAGCTGGTGCCATATCTGAGACTCCATCAACCTGGCTAACCCCACCCTCCTGAGGCTCTGAGACTCTGCCCTACCCAACTTACAGGCCCACTCAAACTGCTTTTCCCTATGAGTGATGGGTCTAGGCTCCTGCAGCACAACTTCCTAAATCCTATCAAACAAGTAACAGCTGGCCTCAGTGAGCCTCAGGCCCATCCCTAGCAGCAACCAGCCCACATTCACAGCTTGGCTTCGCCTGGGAATCTCCAAGCCCAGCACAAGTAGCAGCCATCTGAGATCGCTTTATAGCTCAGGCAGGATGGCCACAGGCAAAACACAGGTGGGGGCTGACCTTGGCCTGAACGACCTGGGAAACCCTAGGGCCAGCACACCCAGTAGATAGCTACAGACCACATTGGAGCACC
This sequence comes from Glossophaga mutica, assembly GCA_039655065.1. NCBI lineage: Eukaryota > Metazoa > Chordata > Mammalia > Chiroptera > Phyllostomidae > Glossophaga > Glossophaga mutica. Next base: position 136,011,390 of record CM077304.1, read on the forward strand.
ACCACCCTGTCCTGTCCCTGCATAGCAGATCCTCACAGAGGGTGGAGGTTGGTGGTAAGTGATCATAGCCAATCCTCACAATTGACTGGCCTGAGTAAATTCCTCCCATTGATCTTCCGACAGCCATCAAGGCTCAAGTACAAGAAGAGGGTGTACTCAGTCCACACAAAGGATGCACCTCGAGTACCCAGCTTGGTTGATAGGGGAACGCTGTGCCCCTGGACCCTGCAGGACACCTACTATATTAGGCCATGCTACCAGGACAGGGAGTCAAAGCAGCTCTACCTAACACATAGAAACAAACACAGGGAGGCTGCCAAAATGAGGAGACAAAGAAACATGGCCCAGATGAAAGAACAGATCCAAACTCCAGAAAAAGAGCTAAATGAAATGGAGATAAGCAATCTATCACATGCGGAGTTCAAAGCACTGGTTAGAAAGATGGTCAAGGAACTTAGTGAGGACCTCAGCAGCATACAAAAGATCTAGTCAGAAACGAAAGATACATTAATTGAAATAAAGAACAATTTACAGGGAAACAAAAGTATAGTGGATGAAGGTGTGAATCAAATCAATGATTTGGAACGTAAGGAAGAAAAAAAACCAATCAAAGCAACAAGAAGAGAAAAGAATCCAAAAAATGAGGATAGTATAAACAGCCTTTGGGATAACTTCAAGAGGTCCAACGTTCACATTATAGGGGTACCAGAAGGAGAAGAGAAAGAGCAAGAAAGTGGAAATCTATTTGAAAAAATAACAAAATAAAACCTCCCTAATTTGCTGAAGGAAATAGACATGCAAGTCCAGGAAGCACAGAGAGTCCCAAACAAGATGGATGCAAAGAGGCCCACACCAAGACACATCGTAATGAAAATGCCAAAGATTAAAGATAAAGAGAATCTCTTAAAAGCAGCAAAAGAAAACCAGATAGTTACCTATAGGGGAGATCCCATAAGACTGTCAGCTAATTTCTCAGAAGATACTTTGCAGGCTAGAAGGGACTGGAAAGAAATATTCAAAGCCATGAAAAGCAGGGACCTACAGCCAAGATTGCTCTATGCATCAAAGCTGTCATCTAGAATCCAAGGGCAGATAGAAAGATTCCCAGGCAAGAGAAATACTAAAGGAGTTCATCATCACCAAACCATTATTATATGAAATGTTAAAGGGACTTGTTTAAGAAAAAGAAGACCAAAATCATGAACAATAAAATGGCAAAAATACATTTCTATCAACAATTGAATCTAAAGAGCAAATTAAGAAAACAAGAACAGAGACAGAATCGTGGGTACAGAATGCATTTTGATGGTTGCCAGATGGGTGGGGGCATGAGAATAGGTGAAGAGGTGAGGGGATTAAGAAGTATAAATAGGTAGTTACAGAATAGCCATTGGCATGTAAAGTACAGTATGAGAAATGGAGCAGACAAAGAACTTATACACATGACCCATGAACATGAACAATGGTGGGGGGATTGCCTAAGGGAGTGGGGAGCACTGGGTGGAGGGGGGCAAAGGGGGAAAATCAAGACGACTGTAATAGCATGATCAATAAAATATAATTTAAAACAAAAAGAAAAATAAAATAAAAGCTTAGTTAAAGGAAATAAAATAACATAAAACAAAAGGGGGAAATAAGTGCTTTTTGGCCTGGACCCAGTCATACCTTTTCTTACAAAGCTACTCTTTCTGTGTCTGACGTTCAGATTTACTTTAACTATCAGCAAGCCCTGGTAAGTTCACTTGGGCTTCATCCCTTAGGAAATAGTGTTAGAGGTTCCTCTGCCACGAGCATTTCAGCCAAGAAGGGACAAATTAGAACTCAGTCAGTACTCACTGCAGTGCCCTAGACAATCCACAGATCTGCATGGCTTTGTATACGGAGATCAAAATCAAACACTTTTGAATGGATTGTGCGTGTGGATATGGGCATAAGGCTTGTGGATGTATCTGATTCTGGTTCAGAAGCAATTACTCATTAAAAAGGCCTTTATATACAACACAGACATACAATATGTAAAGACAAATCATTCTGCATGAAACTATATTCATAGGATTACAGTTCTGGCATTTTGTGTGTGTGTGTGTGTGAGAAATAAATTTTGGATTAAATAAACTTGAACTTTGCAAGATTTTAAAATAATTGTTAAAGAACAATAGACTACACAGTTTATGAGGAGTAGCACCTGCTTCGAATGATTTCTTTTGTAAAATATCACAACCAGGAGGAGGAGGGTGCCCAGGCAGCAGAGATTTGCCAGAAGGGAGGGATCTGCTGTCCAGATATTACATTGTTACACTCCGGGCCAGCTAACTACATAATCTGACCTCTGACGCACAATGAAAATGCAGAGCCCTTTGTTCAAAACTCGCTAAAACTGTCAGGGCAGTGGCAGCATGGCTTTGAACCAAGTTGGGGGTGGAGGTCTTGTGCGGCTGCACAGGTCCCACACCCAGGCTGCTCTTGGTTACACTCCGTTTATGTAGAACCTCCTCCACAAGGCTACATGCTCAGTGGCTCTTGACTGAATACAGTGTCCCTGGACACACATCTGAAATCTAAAGTGTGACTGAGCCTGGAAAGGGCTATGTAAACATGATTCTGTAATTTCTTAATATACCTGGAATACCTATCCGTGCCATGGAAACATCGGAGATTTGTTGGGTCGGGCTGTTTCTTAATAGAACCTGTATAATTAATTCTAGAATGATATTCTCTTATTCCTTCCCATTTGATTGTCTGTTTTTAAAAGCGAACACCCCACTCCTGGAATCCTGAGGTTTTGTGCAATCCCCTGTCCTGACAGTGCTTGGGAGTGAGGGAGGAATGTCGAGCGCACCCATGTTATTTTATCACTATGGACTTTCCCACAAACCCTGTGATTTCCCTTACTGGAACTTAATTCTTGCACTCTTCTATTTGAGGACCAACCCAGGCAAGTCTGAGTAGTCTCTTCTAGAACTTTCCATTCTGCCCCCTTTCGCTCCCCAAGCGATGGAGAGATGAGAATAGATCTTCATGAGTTAGAGAACTTGTCTCCCTCACTCCTGCCCCAAACTCCACCCCTCTCCTTATCTTGGAGGCTCAGCTGCATCCTTGAGTTTATCCTTGACATGTATTATTTTATGCTCCCTGGGAATATAGTGAGAGAATTGAACAACTTATATTTTCTCCAGAAATTAATATAAAAATATAGTGGGTATGTGACCCACCTCTGGCGTACATGCAGTTTTGTATTCCCAAGCCAGATGGGTTCCATGTACCTTCTAAGCCACAATTAATTTGAGAACAGCATGTATTAGTAACCCTGGAAAATTCCAACAATAGTTCTATAGGAATGTCTCCAAATTTGATTTGAAATTTTTGTTCACTGTCATATTTCTCCCAAGTCCTAAAAGCACATGTGCTGTGTGAATTAATTTTATTATAATTTTCCTAATTAATGTCTTTAAAAAGCATTGGCTTGTCTGCTTATTGGTGAGCTCCTATGACAAACCTGGGCATTTAACTGAATTTCAAGCCAAGTTGTGGCACTAAGAGAAGCAAACTTCTAAACATATTATGATCCTTGTTATCAAAAGCAGTTAAGAAAAAAAGTTATGAAAAATGCATGTTGCGGTCACCTTAAATATTAATGTCTATTAAATGAAATAATCCTATCTACCCTGCAAATAATCTCATAAGTGCTGAAGTTCTTTGAAATTTTTCTTTTAACGGGAAATTTAATAAGAAGATATTACTACTACTAGCACTATGACTATTGTAATTATATTTAAGTATTATTTTAGTTTTTAGAATCTGTGACCTTTTAAGAACCAATTGTTTTTAATGAACAAGAATTTAGCAATAAATTTTTCTTTTGAGTTAGATTTTCATAGAAACTAACTTACTGTTTAATTGATATTTCACTCAGAAATTGTTAAGTCAAATTGGTTATACATTAGATTTGCTGAAGGTATTGGTTTATCCATATTTCCTCTTCCATAGGTATGAACCTATACTGAACACAATTATCAATGTATTATTAGTAAAATAATAATGCTGGTCTACTTCACGGGATTTGTGGATTTTACTTAATATAGTTAAACCCAAATTTTTTATAGCTTTATTGCACTATAGTCAACGTAAGAAACTGCATTTTTAATTGTACATTTTGATAAATTGAAACATATTTAGACACCCTTGAAAGCATCACCACTATCAACATAATGACCTATTGATTGCCCCCCAAATTTTTCCTTGTGCCTGTTTGTAATTCTTCCCTTCCATATCTTCTCAAGGTCTCCTTCCCATTGTCCCAAGGTAACCACTGATCTGCTTTCTGTTATTGTAGATTAGTCAGTATTTTCTAATTAGTTTTTTTTTTTTTTTTGGTTTGGCATCTTTGACTCACTATAATTATCTTGAGATTTATTCAGGTTGTTTCATGTTATTTTCAATAGTTTAGCTCACCTTTCTTGCTAATATTCTATTGTATAGATAAACCATATTCAGTGTATTCATTCACGGTCAAATATTGCATCTTTCTCTCTTTATTCTTCTGTAAACTCAATCTTTGCTTAAATCGTGCCTCCAGGGGGGCCTTGTGGCATCATGGGAGTTTTGTTGTCAGCATATCTAAATCCAAATTCTAGCCATGATTCTTGTGAGCTCTTTCCTCATCTGAAAAATGAGTACAGTAGTTTTCCCATATCTGTGGGGTGTCTGATCCAAGACCCCTCAGTGGATGCTTCAAATCGCAGGTAGTCAGGAACCCTTTATATACTATGGTTTTTTCCTATAATACACACTTATAATAAAGATAAAGCTATACTTATAAATTAGGCACAGTAAGAGATTAACAATGATAACTAATAACAAAAAAGAAAATTATAATAATATACTGCAATAAAATTTATATGAATGTGTTCTCTCTCTCTCTCAAAATCTTATTTTACTACATGTACAGCATGGGTACACTGGAAAAGCCTGACTCACGTCCCAGGCAGGATGGAGAGGGATGGAGTGAGATTTCATTAAGCTCCTCAGAACAGGAAGCCACGGTTAAGGGGGTCTATATACAGAAATATGTACCTCATAAGATTGTTGTAAGAGTTAAATATGTAAAGCACATGGAAAAAATATTGACACACAGTAAGTGCTATTTGGGCGGTGGTTTATTATGATTACTATTGTTATTATACTACTCTTAATTCTATATGACATGTTCAGTAGATCTCCTGGCCTACAATAAACCCTCAATGAATGTTAACTATTAATATTAATTTTACTAATATTACTATGGCACCTAACAACTATTCATTTCCTCCTTTTCCTTTCCTCTTCTGTTTTCAATCTCTTTGTTATACTGCTACTAGTAGTCCTCTTACCTGATCAGGCAGAATAGAGGAAGGCAATGGTTCTGAAGTATAAGCAGCAACCAACATTAGCACCAACCCGGGAACTTGTTAGAAATGTGGATTCTCAAGGCCTACCCTAGAAAGGCTGAATCTGAAACTCTGGGGGATGGGACTGTAATCTGAATTGTAATGAGCCTTCCTGGAGATTCTGCTAAATCTAAAGAACTGGAGCAGTGGGGTAATCACCAGGCCTGGGCAGGAGTTAATGCAGGCTCAGTTCACATCAACTTTCCTGTTAGCAAAAGCACACAGTTGACTAATTGAGCTTAATATCAACTAAAACCCTTAAGTCTTTTTCACACGTGTTGCTGCTAATCCCCATATTCCCCATCTAGTACTAGTACAAGATTCTTTTTAGACTGAAGTATGTCTTTACATTTATCCCTATTAAACTTAATCTTGTTAGATTCGGCCCATTGCTCCAGTCAGGTTTGGGGAAATTTTAGTTCAGCTGGAATGAACCATGACAAAAAAGCAGAGCCTGGAGACGAAGGAAGGATGCTGTAAGGACAACGTCCTTTGATATGTTGGCTGAATACTAGCCCATGAGATTTGGGCTGCACAGGCTTCTAATTAAACACTTGAGACCCAGGACCAACCAGAGGGTAATTTGATTACAGTTTAATTCAACTAACATTTGTTGGGCACCTACCTAGCTCATGGCTGTGAATAGGTACAGGAGGGGCACTAAACAGCCCTCTATTTTTTTTAATTTAAATTAAATTAAATTTAATTTAATTTTAATTGTTGTTCAAGTACAGTTTTCTGCCTAAACAGCCCTCTCTTTAATATCAGATATAAGTAGAGATGAAGGGGTTGTTGTTTTTGTTTTGGGGGTTTTGGGTTTTTTGGGGTTTTTTTTTTGTTTTTTTTTTTTGTTTTTTTTTTACATGTGAAGCCCAGTATAGCAACACTTGCAAGTTTCTCAAAGAAAAACTAATATATTTTTTAGTGTAAATCATTTGCTATCTGCTTTGTTTACACTTTCAGATTTAATTTTCAAGCCAATTCAATGATATAGGAATGACTGCCCCAGTTACAGCTGAGGAAACTTTGAACCAGAGGTTAATGCATTTCCTCAAGGTCACACAGGTAGTTAGCAGTAGAACTAGAGGAAAACTCAAATCTGTATGGGTTTAAAGAACATGGTGTATATAACCTTTGTCCCTGAGACCAAGAAAACTAAGCTCTTTAAATAGCACAACTACCAGGAGCTTAACCATAAACCAATTATGTCCTTGGGCTGATTTATGATGAGTTAAGTTTGCAACCCCCAAATCATCAAAATATGGTATCAAAGATGACACTAAGAAGTACCTCTAACTGTGCTCGCAGCACTAACTTATAAAATCTTACATTTGGGTTTATTTTTATTTGCTTCTTTTAAAGTGCTAGCCATATATTTTAATTAATATCTATCACAATATTAATATTGTAATTGCAAGTTGTTTCTGCTAGCAAACACATCTTTGGAAAAGATATAATTTTATCCTCTAGGGGGCGACACTAGCCAATTCTACTTCAACAGGTAATAACTATATTTTACTATGATATAAAATGTGCATTTTAACAAAGTAGATTGTAGTGTAATGGATAGTGCACTGGACTTGGAATCTGAAGATTAAAATTTGATTCTACTTGCTAGTTGTATCACCTCAGGGCAAAAAAGTTTAACTGTTATAAACCCCAGTTTTGAGATCTCTAAAATGGGGACATTAATTTGTGGAGTCATAAGAATTAACTGAGATAATATCTAGGAAATAAGGTACTCTGTAAAACATATAAAGTCTTAAATGTTTTATATGTAAGGTATTATTATTATATTTTGGTAATGTATTTTATAAGTTACCATCAAGAAAAGAAAATGTGAAATATTTTGGACAGTTTTGCCACCTACACATCCACTTAATTTGATAAAGCAGCATTCAAAGTTTTTGAGCTTTCTGAAAAATTTTTTCATAGTTTCTTTTTAACAGTAGAGCTCCCAGTAGAATTGTATCAGAACAGTGTGGTAGAACTGATATTAAAATACTAGATTTGAGCCCTAGCTGGTGTGGCTCAGTGGATTGAGTGCCAGCCTGCAAACCAAAAGGTCACAGGTTCAATTCCCAGTCAGGGCACATGCCTGGGTTGCAGGCCAGGACCCTGTAGGGGGGGGCATGTGAGAGGCAACCACACATTGACATTTCTCTCCTCTTTCTCTCTCCCTTCCACTCTCTCTAAAAGTAAATAAATAAAATCTTTAAAAAAATACTAGATTTGATTTGTTAACTTACATTTCAAAGATAAATTCTTTTTAACCAATACTAACATTGTGACTACTACTAACATGATTGTTATAAAAGGACACTCATTAGGTGTCTGTTTTCCTCAAGTTTAAAATGGGAATAATATTGATAAATAAATAAATAAATAACCATTGAACTTTCTTGATAGAGATGTTGTAAGAATAGAATGCTGTATTGTGGGTAAAGTCCTTAATGCAATATCAATACCTAATGCACAGAGAATATTAGCTATGTTAAAAGATAAGTTTATAAGTTTATAAGATATGTTAAAGGATAAGGTAAACTTATCTTTTAAAATAGCTAATAAAAGAGGCATATTAAAATTTTTAAGTTTATTTGAGTAAAAATTGATTCAAATCAAGTCATACCAAACCAGAATTATTTAGCAGCTCTCTAAGGATAGGAGCTCAAGGAGATTTTTTTAGCATTTTATTTATTTATTTTTAAAGAGAGGGGAAGGGGGTGAGAAAGGGAAAGAGAAAAACACCAATGTGTGAGAGATACATCAACTGGTTGCCTCTCGAGCCCACCCATCTGGGGACCAGGCCTGCAACCGAGGCAGGTGCCCTGACTGGGAATCAAACCAGCACTTTTGGTTTACAGACTGGCACTCAATCCACTGAGCCACACCAGCCAAGGTCAGGGAGATATTTTTATGGAGAAAAGGCAGAAGCAAAGTGTAAGAAAGCGATTGAATGGCTATAGCTTGAAGCCTAGTTAGATGTTTGTGATTGGTTGTCATTCATTTTCATTTTCATAATCATGAGGCATTTATAGGCCAGGTTTTGGTATATGTGTGTAGGCCACCATAGGATCAGAGCCATCTCAGTATAATGGCCTCTTTGTTTAATTAATTTAACTGGTATTATTCAAGCAAACTACTCTATACTCCAACATCAAACTCCTAAGCATTTCACATATCCCTTTTGGCTTTCATACCCTGCAAACAATGAGCTTTTTCTGGTCATAATGAATAGTACATGTAGCTTGGAAATTATTGTCAGTCACCCAGGTTGCTTCATGAGTTCCTTGGAATCACAGAATCTTTGAGCAGGACCCAGACATTGGAGGTGACGGGAAGCCATTTAGACCAATGACTTCATTTTGCAAAAGAGGGAACTGAGGCCAGAAGAAATTAAGTGTCCTACTCAAGCTATAGGGCCAGTTAGTGACAAAGATGGACTGAAACCTGGACTCCACACTCAAAGTACGTCACTCGCCTTCCTCTACACCGTCTCCAGACTCCCTTTTCTCCTCAATCTCCTCTTCCGCTTGCCCTGCCAACAGGACCATGCTGATTTGGCCTGCTGCCAATTTTGGCTGTCTGGTTTCAGCTTAGTCTTCATGGTTAATCTTGTTACTCATTTTCTCTTTTTTTCTTCGCATGTAAGTTTCACAATTTATTTAGTAGGTAAAAAAGTTAAAATGCTGCCTTTATTTATTTTTCCAAATAAAGCCTTACTTGTGCCAGTAAATGAAACCAATAAAAGCTTGGAGTTAGGGTAAGGATGGGGCTGTAGGTCCACAGGTCCATAGGCTCAGCTCAAATATCTCTCCCATCCCTTCTAAAGTGGTCCCTGAGGGAATTCCACTGAACTCTCAAAGCATCTCTTAGCAACACAATTTAAAAGTTACTACCTAACACATACACTTAACAAGATTATTCCTGGGGGTTCTCAAATATCAGGAGAGGTGCAGGACACTTTAATAAAAAAATAGAAATGCTAAACAAGAGTGCACATATTATTATATATTTTATACTTTAAACCTTTGTTTTAAAAAAGTGGATTAACATTTTCAACTCAGATACAAAATGTATGGCATGTATGGCCTCATTTTGACATAATATCAAAAGCTTAACTGTGAAATATATTATTCCCACCCCCAACTTTCCACTGGCTCTGACTTTTCTTACCCTGGCATGCTCCTCAGTCCCTCAGTTCCACTACTTTCTCACTCAACCATCATTTAATCAATGTCCACTCTGTGTTAAATTTTACGCTGGGTACTGGGGCCACAAAGATGAAAAAAGACATGTTGGCCTTGTTTTAGAAATGTCACTTTATTGTCTAAGTCTAATTAAACACCCAATTTAATCCTTTCCCCCCAAGAAAGTTCAGCTCCTTCTCTTCATTTACTCATTTCTGTAATTTCTTTCTATTACTCAGGCTTCTAACCTCAGAATCACATCTTCAATTCCCAACTTTCTCACATTTCTAATCTATCAGACAAGCCCAATTGTTCGTCCTTTAAACTTCTTTATATTGTTTCTGTTTTATTGCTCTCCTCTTTATAATTTCCTTAAAATCTAGTATTGACCTTGTCGATATCCCACTGACTTATTTTTTTCCCAAGGCCATTGTCTTTGCAGCTGAAAAGCTAGTCCTTCTACAGTCTGGTCCTTATCTATCTTATTTTTCCATACTTTATTTCCTGAACTCACTGCTTCATACCATAGCTGCTAAAGGGCCTTGATGTCCAGTCTAATGTAGGACCCCATCCCTATGTTGTACGTTCTGTGTAAAACACTCTCTTTTATCTTACCAAATTGGGAAGTAAGCTCAGCTAAATTAGGAGAATTAGGAGATGTTTGCAGGAAAGAGAGGAAAATAAGAGATGACATGTTTGTTTTTTCTTAGGAGTTAGACAAAGCTAACAGAAATATAAGATAGATGCCTCGATTTTGAGGATCAAATGCTTTCATGGGTTGGCTGGGAAGAATCACCTGGGGAGCTTACTAAACGCACAGATACCCAGGGCCTACTACCTACAGCAAGGGGTCTCCAACCTGGCTACACATGGGAATCACCTGGAACACTTAAGAAAAATACCGATGCCAGGCTCCCACGACCAGTAAGTCTGGTTGAATTGGTCTGTACTATATAGCCTGGGCATCAGAATTTTTTGAAGTTTCCCAGGTGATTATAATGTGCAGCCAAGGCTGAGAACACTGCCCTAGAGGTTCTGTTTGACTATATCTGGGATAAGGACAATGAATAAAGCCTCCCATGTGATTCCAGGGGCTCACTGTTATAGGTAAGAGCAACTGTTTTCCTGGCTATTTCTGGAAAAGATTCAATAAATGCAAAAGGTAGTCTCAGGCTGGAGCATTAGGTCAGCAGCGTGTTGTTCTTAGAGCTAGGGTCAGAGACTGACTTCTGAGTCGAGGCTAGCGGGTGTGCTGAGCTCATCCTCACACCCTCCCCTTGCCGTGAGATTATCCCACTCTTTTCCAGTTCTCTCTTCCCAGAAACTAAATTGACTTAGTTTCCTCACTTTTTCTGCTCCAGCTACATTGTCCTGTTTTGTGTCCTCTATGATTTTTCACTTTCATAACCTCTTCTTTATACTGTTCCTTAGCTACTTACATCAAAACTTACCCATTCTTAATACTCAGCATAAATCATACCACTTTAGTGACAACTTACTGTCATCTAAAATTTCTCTCCTGAAGAATCTGAATGCCCATTTAGTGTATCACATGATCATTGTGTGTCAATTTCACTTGCATGTGAGTGTGTATGCATATATGATTGCCTGATGAGCAATGCCTCTGCTCCAAATACAATAAACATATGCCCATGGTTAACATACATACTCACACTTTTTTAAAAACTGAGGGCAATGGCATTTCAATATCCATATATTGCACTAAAAGTCAGTTACATTACTAACCTATACAAGCAACTAAGTCTTAGCCATTATATTAGTTTGTTAGAGCCATAAAAATGGACCACAGACTGGGGGCTTAAACAATAGGAAATAATTTCCTTGCAGTTCAGGAAGCTGGAATTCTGAGATCCAGTTGTCTGCAGGTCTCTTTCTTCTGAGGCCTCTTTGGCATGTACATGGCTGTCTTCTTCCTGTGTCTTTACATGGTCTTCCTCTGTGTGTCCACGTTTCCTCTTCCTGTAAGGATACCAGTAACATTGGATTGGTGCTCATTCTAATAACCTCATTTTAATTTACTTTTTTCAAAGACCCTATCCCCAAATACAGTCACATTCTGAGTTACTTGGGGATTAGGATTTCAACATACAAATTTGGGGGTGAGGGCACAATTCAGCCAACAATAGCTATCTTCCTACATTACTGGCATACCATATCTGTCAGGTCTGTATGTAAATTTTAACATACCGAAAACAAAAAAGCAAAGAGATAGCTAGTTAGGGTTACACCTGTGTTTTATGGGCACGCTAATCGTTTTACTTTGAGTGACAATTCTATGCATAAGACTCAGTAGAGGAGAAAGGATAACAAAACATGACTTACTTAATTTTAATTACTTTTATTAATATTACTTATAAAGTTTTTGAATCATTATTGCCCACATCAGAATTTACTTTTCAAGGAATAGAAGTACCTGAAGTTAAGATGGAAGAACATAAAAGCCTTTAGGATATAGTTGAGAGAGTTTGGGACTTGGAGGGTGCCCTTGGGTAAATCAGTATTTTTCTGAGCCTTTGTCACACCATCAGCTGCTTTCCCAAGGAAGGTGGGATGAGACAATGGATGTTAAAATCCTTTGTGAATTATAAAGCACCATTCAAATATTATTCATCCACTATTGTGATGGGCCAGGGAGACATTTAGAGAGAAGCCTCTAGAACTGTATCATCCTCCCCCAAAAAGAGTTGACAAAGGCTCAGAGAAACTGAGAGTACAATGTCTATTGCTTGAATTTTCTAGTATCTCCCTCTGACAGGTGTGTATGTTTGTTCTAGAAGAACCTTTATCATTAACAATTCTAGGAATTAATCCATTGTTGATGGAATGCTTTATGTATATGCTTACAATATACATAGCTTTTAGTGGCTGTCCTCAAGTCATTCACAATTTTATTGTGAAAAGTCAGAATCCACCTATACTCTGTGACAAAATGGATGAGCCTAGCCATTGTGCTAAGTGAAATAAGGTGGTCACAGAAGCATAGATACTTTGTGATTCCACTTACATGAGCATCTTAAGTAGTCAAACTCATAGAAACAATTAAGTGGTGGTTGTCAGGGGTTGGGAGAAGGAGGAAATGGGGAGTTGCTGTTCAATGGGTATAAAGTTTCAGTTTGCAAGATGAGTAAATTCTAGAAATCTGCTGCACAACATTATGATTCTAGTTAACAACCCTCGCTGCACACAAAAATTTGCTAAGAGGGTAGATCTTATGTTATCTGCTCTTACCACAAAAATAAAAAGTCAGACCCAGAACCAAAGTGGGACAACCAGGCCTTTTTCCAGGGCACTGACATAGAAAGGCTCCCTATATTCTGAAATAATGCATTTAACAGACTGTGAGAATTTTTAAACCACACCCTACTTGGCCTCCCATGAATCTCTAGTTAAAGAGGCAAAGTACCTTGGGCCTTGGGCCCTGGGCCAGCCCTCTTGGCAGCCAGCTGAGATGACAGAGTAGGAGATCAAAGATCTGAGACTTGGAAACCTCTTCACGCCTTCAGGATTCCTCCCCTCACTCTCTTTTCTTCCCCACAACACTGATTTGAGGATACTGTTGTACTCTTTGCGCTTAAGTTGGAATTGCTACTCATGGCTCAAAGGCATGTAAAAGGGTCAATAGCTATGAAATCAATGACTTCCTGGTCGTAGCTCTTCAATTGTCCATTTTGTGTCCAAATCACTGTTAAAGGCAATAAATAAATGTAGTAAGAAGTCTGAATACCCACTGGGTCTATAGCACAGTGAATAAACACCTTATACATTTGCAATTCTTTCTTTTGGCTTTACTTACCAGTCAACAAAAACTCACTATCTTTTTCCCTTTCTCTCTTGTTTATGCCTGAATACAAATATGTAAGCAACACCTTCCACTTAGTGAGTATCTCAGTGGGAAGAATAGGCATAGGACCTCTAAGGTCCACATTGCTCAAGCGAATCACATTAAAACTAAACAGGATTCCCTTGAAATTATCTCTAAGTTTGCTGTTTCACTTCTTAATGGTCACCAGACTTGTCAGTGGTCTCAGAGCCATGGAGAGTGGGGAAAGTAGCTAAGCAGCACCTGAAAGGAGGGAAAGCAATTTTATATAACCTGATTTTGGTACTGCATAATTCATTTCTCCTTTCAAAGTCCAGACCATAGCTTCTCTTTGTCCCATGCTAGCTAGCTGGCAAGTAAGGCAAAGTGGCACAAAGTTTGAGAGAATGACTTCTTTAACCATTGTCAGAGCCCATTAAGTTGCAACTAGCCTAGGAAATAGCTGGGATCTTCTTCAGAATTAAGGACTGGTGTTGTTGACCTTGCTTTTTCAGGAGATTGTGGAGATGAAGAGTCCTTCTGACAGACATGCGTTTGTCGGAGTGCTGATGGCAGCCAGTGAAGCCATCCTCATGACATCTATTGAGCAGAGAAAACAGCTGGACAGCTGATATTTTCATCAGCTCTGTTTTCCCCAGCTGCACAGATGGGCACTTAAATTATATAATAAATCACCAGCATTCTAATGTGCCATCAAAACCATCAGTCATATTGCTTAAAGCCTTTAAAATTACAAGGTCCTTGAGTATTTTAATCACAGTTGGGCCAGTTTGTTTTAAAATATAGTATTTTACCTATTGTAAAGGAAAGGAATCTATTGGACAAGGAGTGATAACACTTATATTTGAGTCCATGCTATATCACTGATTCTCTCTCTTTGCTGTCGATCTTGTGTGGCTTCTTAGGAAATAAGCTTTCTTGTCTGTGAATGAGAATTGTTGCCATAGCCCTCATGTCTCTTCTAGGGTAAAACTGACATTGGGCTTTGTGAAATATAAAAATAGTAATATTTTTATTTCTCACAGATTTTAAAGAGTTTAGTTTCATCAGTATTCAAGTGATTTTGTATCATTTGTGATGACTCAATAGAAACATGTCTACAAATTATTCAAGCCTTTTCCATGACTCATGCCATGTATTATGGAAAAGTAAATTTTTTCCTCTCTCCTGAGAAAAAAAGGCCTATTTTTCTTAACAGAAAGGTTAGACATTTGGAAACTTTTAAGAAAGAGATTTTGCTAATAATATGAATGGGTATTAACATTTTTAAAGTGAATTAAAAATTCTAAAAATCAAAGACTTCAATCTGATGGAACATGAACACCAATATTATAAGGATTTTACCATGACTCTTCCAGGAATGCAAGCTGCATGTACTCAAGTGAACAGAGACTGGTCTGTGGTCCACGTAGGTTTGGAATCAGCTTGACATGAGTGTTTGTAGAGAGACTATTGTCATTATGAGTGAATCTAACCCTTTTGAAGTTTTCTCCATTCACCAGACAACTTTCCTATCCTTTCTTCTGGCCAGTTTACCAAGAATACCAGGAATAAACTTGCTCGGCGTAGAGAGGATGTGTTGATGGGCAGGGCCTTTCCTACTCCCAGTGCTGGGTATAAGCAGATCTGCAATGACTGATCAGCTCAGGATTGCCCTTGCTTCCGGCTGGTGCCTTGTGTCACTGTTAAGCCTGTGCCCAAAGACCAACAGATGCCTCTCTACTCTCTGTGATGCCCTTGCTGGTCTGCCTGGCAGCCTCACAATGGGGACCTGAACTTGGCTTTTGAACATTTAGCTCTCTTAGTTTACACTCCATTATTCTGCCATTGTTCATCACAACAAAAGCTTCCGTGTGTCACTTCACTATGTCATCATGGCTGACCTTATTCACACAGTATGGAGATCATTCCACAAGTGTAGCCAGGATACCACCCTCTACTTGTCCTTTCCTTAAGGTTATTTCAGGGGCCTCCTTGACAGTTTCAGCTCCTGAGCTTTGGGCAGGACTATTCTATCCACCCTTCCAAGTCTACTTAACTTTGAGTCCCAAGGAGCAAAGGTCAACGAGTTGGGTGGGCCCTTCACTGCAGAAAGCCTAAGCTGCTTTTGCAAAATGATCCATCACCTTCAAAGACAGGTTCTCTTTATGAAGTAGTGAGGCAGATTGTATTAAAACAGATTTTTAAAGTTACTGTTGCACTCTCCTTTTAAAACCATGGTTACTTAGTTATTTACATAACTAATTTCCTTTCAAATAATTCTTCTCTGAACTAGAAAATTGCAAGTAATTTGTAGGCTATACATCTAGACATAAGAGTGAGTGATGTAATTTTTAAGTACTTCTTTGCCCCTACCTCAGGGTACCTCATTTACACTCAACAATAATAGATATACTAAATATATAAATATTATCCCACTAAATGACACAGCCTTCACCACATTGCTTAGGCTAAAAACATGCATGATTGTCTTATTTCAATGTCCAAATCCAAGTCCTATTGACCAAACAGGATATACCACCAGAATATATTTAAATATAAACAACAGCCATTTCAATATATCATCAAATTATACCACTTAAATCTATCTCAAATTTCTCGATCTTAATAGCCACCCCCTGGTGCAGAATTGCATCCTTTCTCACTTGGACCACAGGAATGGTGTCCTCACGGGTTGCCTGCTGCCATTCTTGCCATGCTCCAATAGCCTTCCTTACCACAGCAGGAGATGAAAATACAAATCGGATCATGTCCCTTTCCAACTTAAAATCCACCAAAGGCTTCTCCTGATCTTCATTTCTCAAACACAGAAAGCCCTTTCCAAACTCTGGCCAGGCCTTGCATCTGTTCTCTGGACCTGGAATAGTTCTCTCTTTCCCGCTCTTCACACAGATGGCCCATTCTCGTCCTGTGTGTTAACAGACCTCATATTGCCCTCTCAGAGAGGTCTTCACTGACCTCATTTCTCAGGTTGCCACCTGTAGTCACTCGTGTATCATCCTCTTTATTTCCTTCGTGGAATTGCCATTTTAGTTTGCTTTCAAGAATGAGCAAAGGGATATGTTGTTCAGTCTGCAATATTTATTTGGCTATTGTGGTCGTGCTTTTTTTAAAACAAAAGTTATCACTGTGCTTTGTATAGTTTTAGAACCTGCTTTTTATAATATTAAATCATAAGCATTTATTAGATTATTAAATACTCATCTAGAACATGATTTTTAACACTTGACCTTATCAACGTGTCATGATTCGGGTAACCAGACTCTACTGCTAGACATTTAAGTTATTCCTGGACTTTTGCAAAAGAGTTGGAGAAGACCTAGGTATTTATTAAAGCCCTCAGAAATAGGGGTGGGCTTTGAAAATTAGGATTATACTGTGCAAAGAGAAATGATAGATCATTGAAAGGGTAGACAAAAATGTATGTGTTCACCAAATTAGAAAGAACTAGAACTTAGGTTGCCCATGAAGCTCAAAAAAACAAAATTCAGGACAAATAAAGGAAGTACAATGCTAAACATTACTGAGCTCATTACACTGAAGTTTCTCACTTAGCAACATGGTGGACAGTGACAGAGAGCAGATTTGGTTGGGTTTTCAGAAATGATGAATTTCAGATATCTGTGGAGCATCAAGGGGAGCTTTTTAGTAAGCAGCTGAATTTAATGAGATGTGACTTAGGAAGAAGTTCTGACTTAGAGTAAAGGTTGAGTGGTCATTGAGACCCACGGAACTGGATGCAAAAATCCGGGGAGAATATGTGGAGTGAGATGAGAAAAGGGCCCAGGACAAAATGGTGAAGAACATAAACATCTGCAAAATGGACAGAGGAAGATGGGCATTTAAAGGAGGTGGGAAACAAGAGGCCAGAGCGCCAGGAGCAAAGCTAGGACAGAATGTCTTGTGAGGTTCTCCAGCACTGATTAGCCTAACCCTGCCTGACTGGTTATGTGACTGGTGACTTTTCCTCCCCCTCCCTCTTTATTTATATCTCCCCAGACTGTGCTCACACAGAGAATAACTTTTCCAGATAGAGTATATCCTTCTTTAATAGAAGATATACACGTTGTTGGATTCCCCAGGCAGAATATCCAGTAAGTTCTTCGAGTTCATTGAATGAGTAGGTGAAGATCTCTAGGGTGTGATTTGAAACATTCAGAGAAAGCTGTTTCTGTGTCCTAAAGTAGTTCCCTGGCTGACCTGTAGTGATGCCTGACACAGTGTGCAGTCAGTAAACTCTTGTGAGGAAAGGGTCCATGAATATTGAGTAACTAAGTATCCTATTAAAATGCAACAATTCTGAGAGGGATGTCAAATAAGCCATCAAACCCTATTTAACATGTTGGTAGGCTGGGACTTTTTATCAAAACTCTTTCCACTGTGGTCAGTTTCTGTGCAATTGACTCATAGGGCCAGCTATTGTGGCAGGTTTATAGGCCTAGAGTGGAGGCTTACCTGGGAAAGGGTGTATCTGAGCACAGTAGTTCAGTTTTACAACTATCTATACAAACCATCAGTTTTCGTTTCCTAAGCTGCCATAACAAATTACCACAAACCAGGTGGCTTAGAATAACAGAAATGTATTGCCTCTCAGTTCTGGAGGCTAGAAATCTAAAATCAGGGTGTCGGCAGGGCCATACTCTCACTGAAAGCTCTAGAGGAGAATCTTGCATTGCTTCTTCCCAGCTTCTGGTGGTTGCCAGGAATCCTTGGTGTTCTTTGTCTTGTATATCCAGCACCATCCTCATCTTCATGTGGCATTCTTCCTTCTGTGTCTTTGTCTGCTTGTTTCTGTTTTCTCTTCTAATAAGGACACCAGACATTGCATTTGGGCACACTATAATCCAGCATGACTTTATTTTCAATTTAACTAATTGTATCTGCAAATACCCTGTTTCCAAATTAGGTAGCATTCTGAGGTCCAGGTGAACATGAATTCCCAAGGGATACTATTCAACCAGCATACTATCTATTATGGCTAAACACTCAGCTAACCCCTAGGGAAGAATCTAGTTGTGAAAACAAATGATCATCATATGATACAGGTCTCTGATACCTACGTGTGTGTGTGCGCGCGTGTGCGTGCGTGTGTGTGTGTGTTTGTGTTTCTACCTGGTAGCATAAAGGAACTAGTCACCTAGTGAATGTGAGAAGTAACCTGGGATTACTAGGCAGTAGCAAAGGAAGAGCGAAAAGAACATTAATTAACTCTAAAAATATTATTAGTACTTATTATGGGCCAGGCTTTGGGTGAGACACTGGAAGGAGAATGGGAAGTGGAAGAGGCATTTTTTGTGTCTTCAGAGAACATACAGTCTAGTAGGACAAGATAAGGAATAAAGATGTATAGAATGGCTACATTTGAAATTTAGAGACCAAGGAAGTATTATGAGATTTACAGAGTGCTTTCTGAGAGAGAATAACTGAGAAGAACCTTTTCAGATAGGATGGTCATGAAGAAACATTTATGCTGTAACTGAAGGCTGAGGAGGATCCAGTCATTGAAAGAGTCCAGAACAGGCATTTGACTTCCTTCATCAGTGCTTCAGGGCTGGCTCTGAGCCAAGAGTCTGAAACTCAGCAGTGAAGATGAGGGCCTTCACGTCTTATCATTTGTTGTTTTTCCAGCCAGAGGATGAGAGGCCTGGGTATTTCTCTCCCCACATGTGCCCTGTACCTCTGTACACTCTTCCCCTGCGTGGACACCCAAATACACACACCGCTTTTTTCTGAATTATTTGAAAATTACAGATATTTTTATACTTTAGCCCTACCAATTTCAGCATGTATCACTTAAGAGAAAGGATATTTTCCTATGTAATCACAGTATAATTATTATACTTGGATAGTTTAATATTAATACAGCACTGTTATCTAATGTATAGTTCATAATTTAAATTTCCTAAATTATCTCAATGATATCTTTTATAACTGTTTTTTTCTTTTTTATGACTCAAAATCCAATAAAGAATCAAGGATTGCATTTAGCTGACATGTCTTTTTAGTTTCCTGTAACCTACAACAATTCCCAAATACTTTTCTCCTTTATGATATTGACATTTTGAAAGAATCCCAGCCATTTCTTTGTAGAATGTCCAGAGGCCCCAACATGTACTGGATTTGTAGTATAGTTTTTGAGATTTGTCTAAACGCTCACTGCGACATTTACAACTAACTGAAATTGCTAGCGACCTATCCTGTTACTGTTCACAGTGTCCCTACCCAGCCCTGGCTGGGTGGCTCAGTTGGTTGGAGTATCATCTTATACACTAAAAGGTTGTGGGTTCGATTCACAGTCAGAGCACATACCTAGGTTGTGGGTTTGATCTCTGGTCTGGGTGTACATGGGAGGCAACCGATCAATGTTTCTCTCTCTTTCTTAAATCAATAGACATATATTTGAGTGAAGATTTTAAAAAAGTACCCCAAGCCAGTTACCCTGGGATAAAAGATATTTTGTTAAAAGGGACTTGGAACTGTATTATAAAAAAGTAAAAACAGGGTTTTTTTTTTTTTTTTTTTTTTGGCTGCAGGACTTTGTCAAAAACTTATACACTAACAGCTTTTATGAATCCTTAGGAGGGTTTAAGAGGATTTCCCAAACTTAACTGATCAAAGAAAACTGTGTTTGAGGATTATATTAGTTATCTATTGCTGAATAACAAGTTACCCAAAATTTATGAATTTAAGGCAATAAACATTTACTATTTTATACAATTTCTGAAAACCAGGAGTCAGGAAGTGGCTTAGCTATGTAGCTCTGGGTTGAGTCTCCTCAGGTTTTAGTAAAGATGTTGGCCGAGGCTGCAGTCATGTGGAGGCTTGATCAGGCCTGAAAGATCTGTTGTCAAGATGGCTCACTCCCATGGCTGTGGGAGGAGGCCTCGGTTCCTCACCAGGTGGACCTTTC
Organism: Glossophaga mutica; assembly: GCA_039655065.1. Lineage (NCBI taxonomy): Eukaryota > Metazoa > Chordata > Mammalia > Chiroptera > Phyllostomidae > Glossophaga > Glossophaga mutica. The sequence goes on from CM077304.1 coordinate 136,031,757, forward strand.
CATAGGGCAGCTTGACATGACAACTGGCTTCCCCTAGGGTGAATGATCTATGAGAGAGCAAGGAGAAAGCTGTAATGTCTTTTATGACCTAGTCTCAGAAGTCACACACCATTGAATCTACCAGTGAGTCAATAAATCCACCCCCACACTCAAAAGAAGGTGAATTGGGTTTCACTCATTTTTTTTAGGCTCCCGTTGATGAAAGGAGCAATGTCAAAGAATTTGTAAGAATTAAAGAAAAAAAATCATTTTGTAGACCATATTGGTGGTCCGAAATTCTTCATAACATACTTTAGAAAACATTAGTTACAGTGTTGAAAGAACTCAGGGTGAGAAAGTTACAAGAGGTAGAGCTGAGGTCCACCTCATGAATTGTATCATCTTGGGTTGGTCTCTTAACTTTTTGAGCTTGACTTTTTACAAAAGTAAAATAAAGATGATAGTACCATTTATCTTTGTGATATCTTAAGGTTGCTGTGAAGATAAAATGAACCAAGGTACATAAAAATGCTTAAATGATTATACACTACACAGATGCTCACTCTTACTAAAATCACGAGCCAGCATGTGACCTGTTAAGTCACTGAACACTAGATATCTGACTTTTCACATCTATCCAGTTCTCCTTCCTGTCTTCCAGGAGAATGTCACAAGCACAGATGTGCTTAAACAGGCTTTTGATGAGCCTTGAAACAACTCCATAGGAATTTTTACCAGCCATTTGTCTTCTTATACAATTGCTTCTTTGCTAGACATATCGAACTTTGTCTTTGCAGGGTACTGAGTTACCTGCCAAATGAGTCGTTGTTGATGGTTTTAAAGACCTTGGTGTATTTCCATGGTTTCCCAGACCATAAGGAGGCTGTTTTTCTCCTATGTCTCAGAAGCTGGCTCCAAAACAGTTCCTAAAGAGGAGTCCAGAAATGGCAGCCTCATCAGAATACGCACAGAGTCTCTCACGGTTACCACATGGCAGGACAAAGCAGGTTTGGATGAATGAGACTTGATGGGATGTGCTTGTCCAAGATTAGTCTCCTTACTTTAAAGTCGTATCTCATTACCACACAGACTAGACTTAAAGAAAATGTTGCTGCCAGCCAACTGCAGTTTTTAAATCCAAAGTGCTTAGAATACTTATAGGCATAATCTCATTAATCTTTGTAATACAGTGAGGTAAGTTAGAATACTATCACTCTAAAGGAAAGTGTGGCTGAACTTCAGTTTATTTTGAGTCTCCATTTTTCTAATACCTTGCTCTGTGCAACTATTATTTGAATATTGACTATGGTTTGGTCCCAGGACATTAAAAAAAAAAAAAAAAAAAAAAAAAAAAAGAACATGGATACTATGGCTGAATTAGGATCAGGGTTCTTAACTTGGAAAGACCTATTGGTCAATACATTAATTAAGGGATCAAGTTTACACCCTGTTGTCAACTGTAATTGTTTATTGCCTAAATAAACCCTCCTTAATTTATTATAGTCATTAGTGTCTGTTAGCAAGGCAGAGCGTGCTCAAATTTTACAAGGCTATGTGGTTAACAGTTTTCTGTCTCTGAACTGGGACCTGCCTCACTTGATCTTCTCACCTCACACTTTACACAGGACTGGGACTTACTTAACAAATGATTAGTCTTCACTGCACAATTGTTAACAACCATTGGTCCTGCTCTGTGCCTTTGCTCTGAAAGCTATAAAATGAGAGGACAGGATTGGATCTCTAAATTATCTTGTATATGTAAAAATTTCAGTTAATGATTATCAGCTTTGATCCAGAGATTAAGGCAGCAAGGACAGAAATAAATACCCCTAAATTAGAGCATTTGAGACTATCTGAGTTGTTCGCACACTTTGATAATTACCTAAGAGCAGTCTGAGGGTCAATAACTTGATCAGGAAAGTGAAAGTCCTCTGGCCATCTCAGTGTTAGGTTTCAGAAAGGGAGAAGAAGAGGGAGAAAGGTGCTGGAAGGGGTGTAAGGGGGGAGGGAGAAAACTTTTTTGATTCAGCAACATATGTCTGGGGCAGCAGGAAGAAGCCAGGAACCTACACATCATTGAGGAAGTAAGCTGGTTAAAGAGAATTGCTAAACCTGTAGGCCCAGATCCAGGCTTTGTAGGACCTAAAGCTTTTTCAATCATAAAGGGTGTCTTTAAGAAAAAAGAATTTAAAATCAGGCATGAAAACGCATATTTATTTAGAAGTGAATCCAGTTGGAAGTGAATAATTATTTGAATGCTCACAGCCTCTACAACACCATCTAAAGCAGGGCAAGTGGCATAGAAGAAATTTGGAAAAAGACTGGTCTTAACTGATCACTTTTGAAATATTAGTCTTGCCAATTTTATAAAAAACCTATGGCCATGTGAACATGTTGCTGACCCTCTGGTAGGGGCCTGTGAAAGTGAGGAACCCTGAAGCCTGACCTTCATTAGTTTCATGTTCTTCCATCATTGAAAGTATGAAATGTCTCTAGAATATTCCAGTAAACAGTTCAATTGGAAGTTCATTTAGCTAAAAATAAAAAAGCCATTAAAAAATTAGATATATCGGAGTTCAGGCCAAGATTGAGGCGTAAGTAGAAACCCTTTGCTTCCTTGCACAACCAAAAAGAACTTCTAAAATCAAAAACAACCAGAACTTCCAGAATAGCAAACTGCATAGAACTCTGACAACCAAGGAGTTAAAGAAAAAGTCAACCAGACCAACCAGACCGGTAAGAACCTGCAGCAAGGTGGGGCTGGCTGAAGGAGAAACTGAGACTCAGAGCTGACTGTGGACTACCGTGGTTGCTGTAGTAGGAGAAACTCCCAGTCTCACATGACAGTTGGTTGGAAAGTGGGCTAGAGACGAGCAGGTGAGCCATACCATTCCCGCTCTGCGCCCCCCCACCCCAGGCAGCACTGCAGCACAGCAAGGAGGGTTGCCTGGCCCTGGTGAATACCTAAGGCCCCACCCCTTATAACCTATTAGCTGCACCAAGACAAAGAAATATGGCCCAAATGAAAGAATAGAGCAAAACTTCAGAAAGAGAGCTAAGTGACAAGGAGATAGCCAACCTATCTGATGGAGAATTTAAAGCCCTGGTGATCAAAATACTCACAGAACTGATTGAGCTTGGTAGAAAAATGAAAAAAGCAAATGAAAGCTACCCAAAATGAAATAAAGCAAAATATTCAGGGACCCGGCAGTGACAGGAAGGAAGCCAGGACTCAAAGCAACAATTTGGAACAAAAGGAAGAAATAAACATCCAACCAGAACAGAATGAAGAAACAGGAATTTAAGAAGATGAAGAGAGACTTAGGAATCTCTAGGAAACCTGAAACATTCCAATATCCAAATTATAGGGGTTCCAGAAGGAGAAGAACAACAGCAAGAAATTGAAAACTTATTTGAACAAATAATGAAGAAAAACTTGCCCAATCTGGTGAAGGAACTAGACTTCCAGGAAGTCCAGGAAGCTGAGAGAGTCCCAAAAAGTTGGACCCGAAGAGGAACACACCAAGGCACATCATCATTAAGTTACCCAAGAATAAAGATAAAGATAGACTCCTAAAAGCAGCAAGAGAAAAGGAGACAGTTACCTACAAAGCAGTTCCCATAAGACCATCAGCTGATTTCTCAACAGAAACCTTGCAGGCAAGAAGGGACTGGAAAGAAGTATTCAAAGTCATGAAAGGCAAGGACCTACATCCAAGATGACTCTATCTAGCAAAGCTATCATTTAGAATGGAAGGGCAGATAAAGTGCTTCCCAGATAAGGTCAAGTTAAAGGAGTTCATCATCACCAAGCCATTATTATATGAAATGTTAAAGGGACTTATCTAAGAAAAAGAAGATCAAAACTATGAAGAGTAAAATGACAACAAACAAACTCACAACTATTAACAAATGAACCTAAAAGAAAAGAAAGACAATGAAAACAAAAACTAAGCAAACAACTAGGAACAGAATCAGAGAAATCAACATCACGTGGAGGGTTTTTAGTGGGGAGGGGAAAGGAAAAAACGGGGGGTGGAAGGTACAGGGAAGAAGAAGAAGAATTGGTAGGCATAAAATAGATGGGGAGAGATCAAAAATGGTATAGGAAACAGAGAGCTCAAAGAACCTATATGAACAATCCATGGACATGAACTAAGAAGGGGATGCTGGAGGGTTGGAGGGTGCAGGGCAGAGGGGAGATAAAAGGGGGAAATTGGGAAAACTGCAAGAGCATAATCAATAAAATATACTTTAAAAAATTAGATAGATCTATGCAAACAATCATGAAAATTCCAGAATATATTGTTAAGTGAAAAAACAAGGAATGCAATAATATCACATTTCATTTATGCAAAAAAAAAAAAAATACCCAAATAAAACAACAGTGAAGCAGTGTGAGTGTGTTCCGTGTGTGTGTATGATACACATTTGATGCACATCAAATTCTCAATAGTGGTTACATTTGGAGAGTGTATGTAGTTGTGGGGTATTACTTGAATTTTGCATAACAAATAATCATATGTTACATGTAGCATGTAGGCCTCCTCATTAGTAACTACATGTCCCTCCATAATCTCTACTTCAAGCATCCCATTCTCAACCATCTTTGGCCACCTTTCTAGTTCACTTCCTTTAGAATTTAACTCCAGCAATTTTGACCCACTAGGATCTACAATCAAGCCTCCTGTCATTTCAGTGCCCTCAGTCCCTTCATATCCCCACTTCCATCCTTACCCAGCTTAAATTCCATGGTCCGTTGTTGCGATCACTTTTTTGCATACACCTTAACTGCCTGCTATCTCTCACTCTGGCATATTACTTGATAAAGCCATCCCTGCTGGTTTTAATTGAATGTGGTTGTAGATAAACCACACAACTTATGCTGCCTGGTCTCATTTTAAATTCCTCACCTAGCCTCAGGGGGGCTTTTAGTGCTGCCTTACAATCCTGCTACAGTTTCCCTGGTCCATTCATTCACTCTCCCACACTCCTCAGTGGCTGTTTCATACTTTTTTCTCTCTCTTCAAAACTTCGTACCTCCTACACCATCCTTACCCTTAGCTTATGACTATGCTCACTATTTCACTGAAAAAAAAGAAACAATCAGGGAAAAGAAACCCAATATATCCATCCTGCACAAACTCCCTCCATTGTCCACACCCACTCACTATACCCCTATCCAAGGCCTTCCTTTCTGTTCCTGTGGGTGGACAACCAGGGCTTCTATTTCAGGCCTCCGTTGTGCACTGACCTTGTCCCCTGCCCCTTTCATACCTACATAGCCATATCCAGGGCCTTGGATCTATAGGGTACAGCAGGCACAGTGCCAAGGGCCCTCCTTGCTTTTAGGGGCCCATGGAAAGGTTTAATTCCCTTTAAAATCACAAGAAAAAGATGAACTTTTAGGTAAAAGAAAATGTTTTAATATATAATGTTAATATGCTTATTCTTATACAACATAGCTGTTACATATTTGACATAAAAATTTATAGATAGACGATAGATATATAGAGATAGAGATAGAGAGATAGATATAGATATACAGGGCCCAGGAAGGTGAAAGTGCCTAGGGCCCTATGTGAATCATAATGCAGCCCTGGCAGCATTGCTGTTATTTTTTATCTATAGCATTAGTTTCCCCTTTCTTTTAGGCCATCCCATTAGCCAACATACTGCAGTTTTCTCCATCTTCCCTAAGTTTTTTGGGGGGCTGCTACAACAAAAATACCATAAACCAAGTGGCTTATAATCAACAAATGTTTGTTTCTCACAGTTTTGGAGGATGGAAGCCAAAGATCAGGGCCCCAGTAGATTCTGTGTCTGATAAGCAGGCTTCCTCACTGGCAGTGACTTCTCATCAGAATGTCACGTCACATCACATCATGGAAGGGGCAAAGGAGCTGTTGTTCTTGCTCTCTGGGGTCTTATTTATAAGGTCACTCATCTTATTCATGAGTGCTCCACTCTGGTGACCTAATCACCTACCAAATTTATCACCTCGGTGGCAGATTAGGCTTCAACATATGAATTTGTGGCAGACACAAACATTCAGTCCATAGCATATCCTAAACCCTGTCTGGACTCAGCTTCCCTTCTAACCACCCACTCTCCATCACTTTTTTTTGCCTCTTTTTTCTTTTTAAACAGCAAAACTTCTTGAGAGATTTGACTCTGTTTACTCTTATCAACTGCCCTCCTCCCATTCTCCTCTGGTGCCTTGTTCTCCTGCCTGCCGCACCACTGAAACTGCTTTCCCAGCAGTCCAGCGGCCTCCTTGGCACTAAATCCACACCCGTTCTCAGTCCTCCTCTTATTTTACTTAGCAACAGCATTTTAAATAGTTAATCATTCCTCCCAACTAAACTACTCCCTTCACTTGGCTTTTTTGTAGGGAGACCACACATTTATCACCAGAATAAAGACAATTTTGGGAGTGAAAGATGGACACTACTGCTATTACACTGACACAGACACCGACCTGTACTGTCCCAGGAGAGCTGGACCATATAGTCACTGTTCTTCCAGGACACCACACCTTCCTGGTGCTTCTCCCACCACACTGGCTCTTCCTCCTCAGTCTCGGGTGCTATCCTCCTCTTCTTCCTGACCTATAAATATTAGACTGCCTGGGGCATGCATGGACCTCTTCTTATTCTGTCTCCTTCTCCTTTTCTACACTCCTTCAGGGCTATATTCCAACTCTTGCACACTAACATGCTGTACTGCTTGATGAAATGTTGAGATGCTTCCATAAGTTAGTAAAGAGCTGCTCTCGAACTCTCCAGTACCCTCTCCCACCCACAACTCCGGCCCCACTTATGAGACCCTCGCACTTACTCGTGGTCTAGTTTCTAAAATGTTAACACTTGACCCTTTACAGCTGTGCTCCAGCACCTTCTGATTGGCTAGTACCATTACCATACCGGTTGTTAAATATTTTGAATATGTCACCGTTGCACTCATTAATAGGGCTTTAGGTGAATGCCTAAACTTAGATGTCCAACTCAAGCCAAAACACTTGCCCTGAAACCCAAGACTTGTATATCCAATTGCCTATCCAATATCTCTAACTTACATACGTAAGTAGTATTTTAAACTTAAAATATCTCATTTTTTCCCTCCAAACCTGCTCCTCCTACAGTCTCCCCCAATTCAGGTAATGGCAACAATGTATTTTCAATTGCTCAGGCAACTGAGCCCTGTTTTTTTTTTTTTTTTTTAATTCTTTGCTACCCTGCATCTAGGCCATCAGCAATTACTGTTAGCTCTACCTTCAAAACACATATGCCACTTACCGCTCCCTTTACCACTGCCACTTTCCACCATTGTCTCTCACCTTGACCACTGCAGTAGTTCCTCTCTCTCTGCTTCCACCCTGGCCCCTGTTAGTTATTTTCAACCCAGCAGAAATAGTACTCCTTACAAAACATATGAGGGCTCATGTCATGTCTCTACTCAGGACACTCATAGATTATGCAGAATAAAGGCATAAAGCCCTTGTAGTGGCCTCAAGGCCCTGTGTTTCTAGTGCATACGACCCCACTCCTTCCCTCTGGCCCCATCTCCTACTCCTGTCTCCATCTGCTCCAGCCACACTCACCTCCCTGCTCTACCCCCATCTGCCCCAAGCCAGGCATACTCTTGCTTTGGAGCTTGGGCACTTGCTATCTCTCCTGCCATCTCTCCCAGCTTGGCCTATTCTTCCCGATGCTGCAAACAGCTGATTCTTTGCCTTCTTTAAGTTATTAGTTGAAGGTCACCTTCTCAATGAAGTCTCCTTTAACAAATTATAACACCCACCACATTGCCCTTCTCTGTTTTATTTTTGTCCACAGTGCTTATAACCACCTGATGACACATTGTAGTTTTGCTTCTATGTTGTTCGTCAGTGTTGTTCCTTACTGTCTTAGTCTGCTCAGGCCGCCATAAGAAAATACTATAGTTGGGGTGGCTGAAACAACCTAAATTTATTTCTCACAGTTATGGAGGCTGAAATTCTGAGGCCAAGGTTCTGCAAGCTAGATTCATTCAGAGACCTCTTCTCTTGGCTTGTAGGCGGTTGGCATCTCATTGTGTGCTCATGTAACTTTTTTGTACAGGTATCCGTGGGAAGAGAGCAAGCAAGCAAGTGAGCTCTCTGGTGTCTCTTTTCATAAAGGCACTAAACTGATCACGAGGACCCTCCTCGTTAGTTTTTTGAACCCTAACTACTTTTCAAAAGCACCATCGCATTTGGGGTTAGGACTTCAGCATATGGATTATGGGGGAACACAATTCAATCCATAACACCTGCTGTAACTGCAGGGAAAGAGGGCCTAGTACAGTGGGTGGGTGCTTGGGAATTGTTAAATGAACTCATAATTAGAAAAAAGTGTCAAATATTTACTAATCTTAACTTCCCCAAAAGTTTTACTACATTAAATTTGACTGACAATTAATATACTATAAAAAAGTCTCCAAAAACAGAGCAGTTGGTTACTTATAGCCCTGTTCTAGAACTTTAATATAGACCTAGTAAATTATAAATTGTATATATTATTTGGAAGCTTATTTATTAAAACATACACTGTATGGATTTATAACCTCTAGTGTCTATCGGTAGATGAATGAATAAAAATTGTGGTATGAATATTTCATCAATGGACAAATTAAGAAATTGTATATATGTAAACACACATGGAATATTATTCAGTCATGAAAAAAGTAAGATCTTGCCATTCGTACATGGGTGGACCTTGAGAAGGCACTTGCTAAGTAAGTCAGACAAGGATACATAAATACCACATGATCTCTCTTACATATGAAATTGAAACAAATGAACAACAAAAATAAACAAGCTCATAGATATGGAGAACAGATTGGTGGTCATAAAAGGTGAAGGGTGAGGAGTGGGTGAAGTGGATGAACTTTTTTTAGTTTAAGTATATTGAATAAATTTTTAAATGCAATTTTTCAAAAGAAAGAAAAAGGAATAAGGACAAAAAGGGAGGAAGTTTAGCAGTAAGGATTTTTTTAAGTAAAAAAAAAAAAAAGGCAAGGAAATGTACAACCTGAGACTAAAGTGGAAAAAATGAATTTGGTTTGAATTCAGATCATTACACCATACTGAGGAGAACTCAAACAATGCCAATTAGAAATATGGCACTGTATTTGAAAGAAGATTTCCTCACGGATGTTATAGCTGAACATACAGTCTACCCTGACCTTCCCTCCAAGTGCCAAGGCAACAGAAAAGGAATTGAGAGAAGGGAGTGGACAATAACTGGGAGTAAAAAAGAAAGAAATCATAATGGGACACCTATTATTGGGTCAATTATTATTTAACTCAATCACTTGATTTACTTTTAAAAATAGCTTTAAAAACTATCCACTTATATTGTCTCTCTGCATGTTGTCTCTGGAGTTTTGTATTGGTCAATATTCTGATGCAGAGAACAGATTCCACTCTAGACAAATTTTAGAATGAAAGGATTTATTACAGCATGTCAGATGGCTTACAGAATTATTAAGATGGTTAAATAAAAATCTGTAGCATGAGATCCCAGAATCTATTCTCACATCTATTCTGCAGAACCAGGCTGCCAAAGGAGCTGCTTCTCCTGCCACAATCAGGAAACTGCATGTCAAATCAGGAGGCCTCCCTTATTATGTATATAAATATAGGACTGCCTCAGCATAAGCTGCTTAGTTAGTTACGGTTACTGGTTCCAGAGCAACATCACTATGCTCCAGTCAGAAAACCTTATGTGAAAAATCAAGCAGCTGCCATTAAGGCTTCAGGGTCTCATACCATGTTAACTTTTCTACTATTAAGAAGTTATTTCTGCTAACTCAGCAAACCTTGGAGACAGAGTTTGATTCCAGAACCATGCCACATTTGCTACAATCCACACTGATAAAATACATGCCAAAGATCCTATTTATCTCAGTTAAAATTTCAGGTCTTGTGCAATCTCATCTGATGTGGAACCTGAATGAAACTTGGATTGCCAGCTGCAGAGGAGCTGGAGAAATTTTTGTTTTAGCTTTTGCTCTCCACAGGAAAGGGAAGTCATACTAGAAGAAAACTGGAATAGATATTCTGAGTCCAAACTCAATAACTGCATTAAAGTTCACTCTTACTACCCTATGTTCATCTTTAGAAATTTCAAACTTATCCTTTGTTATACAGAGAATTATATATTTGGTCTATTTTTTAAAGTATAGTCCCAAAGTCTAAAACATTCCTACTGTAAATAAGTGCTTAATAAATACCTATTCATTTTTTTAAGAAGACATATTGTACAGATTTACCACCTGGGGTCCAGAGAGAAGTCCAAGGCACTGCAGCCAGGCACAGTAGTCTCTGTGTAATCTACAGCAGTCTCTGGTCGCACTGCTGAATTCCATATAACATGGCGGCTATAGAACTCTTTTAGTAAACCATCTCTCTCAAATAACATTGAGAAACAAACTAAGGAAAAGCAAGAAATAAGGTCCTCTGCTCTTCAAGGAAGATTGGAGATAGAAGAAAGTTAAAAATGAACTGTAGCTGTAGAGATGTTTGGAGGGTTTTCTTACTCATCATTTGCTTTTCTTGTGATATTTAGATTGATGCTCCTCGTGAAATTCATTAATTGACAGTATCATGAAACCCTTTCTTTTATCATCTATACTTTTGTGTAGTCATGGGCCTATTTTTTATTCTGGCCACTTAAGAACAGTGTGATTTACTGAGTTAATCAGGAAAATACAATCATAAAACTGAAGAGGCATTAATAATTCTAGTGGGTGTTTTCCAGTGTTTTTGAACATTAGCCTCTGAGGAGTCTCTTTCACATGCCCACACATACAGATACTCATCTATAAACCCCTGGACACCTTTGCAACTGTGCAACAGAATATTACTCAGTTCTCGACCTTTTCAAGAAAACCTCCAGAGAACATCACTTCATATTTGCAAAGAGAGGGCAGTTGCCAATCACTGCTCTCCTCAATGCAGAGATATCCAGAATCATCTCAAACCTGGTCTCTCTACCTGTTAGAAAGGAGTTCAATTCAGTAAGTCACTCGGGATGGTTATAACCTCATAGGATTTAAAAGATGTAAAGAATTTAATTATATGTACAATTCTTACATAATTTACTTAGGACAGTGATGCTCAAATTTTCCCTTTCCTTATTCAAAATAAACAAAAAATTGAGTTAGGCATTTATTTTCTATTTTCATTTTGCAATATTGTTTTCTCTGTTTTCTGTAGGTAGGATGAAAGGGGGGATGTTAATGCAATTACTGTGAAAATGATATACATGATAATCATTAATTACTACTAGAGAAAGGGAGGCCTGGGAATCAAGGCAAACGTGTCTTATTTAAGGAAACTTAACTGGAAGACATAGGTGTTGTTTTGAGTTATGATGCTACTTGCTGCTTAATTCCTATATAGCTATTTTTATCAATATGTTTCTTCTCCTTCCAGTTTGAGCAGCACTAGTTTAGCATTATGAATTTGTAGCATCTTTTTGCTTAGAAAAGAAATGGTTTCATAATCAAATGTGAGGATCTACAACAGAAAAGAACTTTTTTTGTTCCTTGATTTTTTCATCTGCCTTGCATATAAACACACAAATTAAAATTAAATAAATGGCTACAGAATTCGTAAATGTTTTGTTCAAAGCTGTCAGCATAGATGCTTGTAATGAATCCAGTGAACTCCAGGAAGATAAATTATGGAAAATGACAAGAGAAATCAATGATACTTTTTGTTATAGCATTAATTTTTTTTCTTCACTAGTTTGTTTGGTAGCTGCTGTAGTATCAGAACTCATTGTACTGACCAAATACAAAACAAAACAAAACGAACAAATATTTCAGAATGTAGTTTCTTGGTATCTAATTCAGACAATTAATGCTATTCTGTGATTGACCCCAAGAATCAATTTGGATATTTCTTTAATTCATTTCAAGGAGTATTTTTCTTAATTGAAAATTGTATGACCTACATCCGAAATATAGATTTGAGCTGCTCTGTGATTCAACATGTAGTCTTCATTTCCAGTACCGTATTTCATTCTCACAGTGCGTGTCTGACGGCAGAAAGGGCAGGTGAGATACACCTGTTTCACACAGGTGTTAACCAAAGGAGGAAACAAGATGAACATGGCAGAAGTCACATAGCTAATAAAGGTGGGGATCAGGATTTGACTCCAGATATTTGCAATATATTCTTGCCTCTTCTACCTTAAGGTAATATGATCGTAATGGTGATACTGCTGAGATAATTCAAAGGTTGTTTATCTGGCAACCTAAATTACTCAGATAACTGATTGGATATTTTTGGTTGCTTTACAAATTGAGACAGGACCAGAGTGTCACTGAGAAAAACAACATAAAAACTATACTTCTAATAATGCTCCGTATTAAGGGGCACTGAGAGTTGCCCCCATTTCTTTATTCTGTAATCTAAGAAATGTTTCTTGAGCCAAGAGTTCCCAAAATGTGTGGGTTTTTTTCCTTTAGAGGATATAATCACTCTTTGGAAATATAGACTTCATTGATTCTTCATATCTTGCTATATTTCAAATTATTTTCCTCAGGACTAAAGAATCTAAAGTTCTCAATTCTCCTCCCTAGTGATATACAAGGTGTACTTTAATGGTGTTAAAAGTATATCCAACTGTACCTACTATTATTCCAGACTTTCTCCTTCATTAGGTATCTGAATTACTTATCTGAGTATATGGGCATTACTAATATACCTGAATAGTCAAACATATAAGGTAGTCATGGTATTATTAAATGCTAAGTGAATCTTCTAGACATGCAGATCTCTTATCGCTTGAGCTCAGTATATTAATTTGAAGCCATTTTTCAGGAATGTAGGCTGTGTGTGTGTGTGTGCGTGCGCACGCGTGTGCTCTAGAGGTTCTATTAAATACCTCAATAATTTTTTTGAATTTTGCATAAACATACTCAACTTAGCATACATGTACACAAAGTTTCTTATTCACCAAAGAGTTGAGCTGGTTTGAAAAACTTATCTGCACAAAGCCCTTACTTACTTTAAGTGGCTGATTTTGGCACACCTTCATGGTCGCAGAAGGCACACAAGGTTCTTGCCCACTGGTAAGCAGGCTTCTAGCAACAGGGAATTTGGCAACAATCGCAACTGGACATGTTGGCTCCTCTACAAGTGTGGGAGGCCCTTGTCTGGCCCAGAGGCTGACGTGTAGCATGTGCTGGGGAAATATTTGTTGAATAAAAGAATGATTGACCCGCTAGATGATTTGGAGGCCTTACCTGTCCTACTGCTCCATTAACTCTCTCTACAGTTCAATAACTGGTAATCAGTGGGGAAAAACTGGGAGACCCCCTTCCCTAATAAATGTCAAAAGCATGTAAGTAATCAGAGTTTAGCCAAAATCATTAATTGTAACTGGAAGAGAGAGCAGATAGAGGAGTGTGACTGGCAAAGTAACCGAAGCTGGTAAGAGCTCACCAAAAGGAGAGACAGAGTTTGGAACTGTGATGAGCTAGAAATGGAAGGCCCTGGGCCAATGGATGTTTAAGGTGGGTGCTCTGTTCAGTGTAGAACAATTCCACAGATGCTTATTATGTGTCTGGCACTGGACATTGTGTTCAGTGCTGGGACTACAAGGGGTCTGAAATTCAGGTAATAGGATATACTTATATTTAAACAGTATTTTAGTTGCATATTGAAATAAATATGCTCAGTATGTTTTTCTTTAACCTCCAGAAATCTTTCTAGGTTAAGTACCTCTAAGTTCAAAGTAACAGGGCAATCTAAATAAAAGTACAATACACTGCTTTCCTATTTCCAGATTTTTTCGGACATTCTGTACTATATAACAAATGAACCTATTGCTTTAAACATACTGAACATATTATTTCAAAATATACATCTACTTAAAGTAAGTTAATCCTATATTCTCTAACTTTTATGACACCCTAAACAAGGTTTATATAGATAGATTCCCAAGGAGCTTCAGTCTAAATGAAGAGAAGGACGGGGGGAAACGGCGTTACGCAGACTGAGAGCCATAGTAGAAAATGTATAAGGAATGGAAGTGGCCTCCTACATAAGCAAGGGATTATTACCTTGGGGGGAATGTAGCAAAAGATCAGGGAAGAATTCACAGGTGTGGAGTTGCTTGAGCAGGGTTTGGGGCAATAAATAGGCACTTACCAAGGGGACAAGGGGAGAAGGAATTCCGGGGAAAGGATGGGCATCATGCAGGAACACAAAGGCAGGAGACAGCATTGTATGTTCAGGTGGTTACAGTTAGTTTAATATTGCTCAAGGTTTCCATGAGAGGCAGCGCTGTGGGCCCGGAGGAGTAGTCAGGGGCTAATCATGTAATATCTTGTTTGCCACTTTAATGTTTCACATTTTATTCCATACAGTTGATGGGAATCCGCAAATGCTTTACAGTGAGGGAATAATTTGGTCAGAATGGTTGAGGAAAGGCAGCATTTCAAATGGTTCTTACACAGCTTCCCAACATCCCTAGGACTCGAGTGGATTAAGAAGGAAAAGATCAAAAGAAAAAGTGGAAGTGAGGAAGTTATAAGCAGGCTACTTGTTTAATGGCAATGTGTCACCATCCGTGCTGAGGATGGAAGAACAGTGGCCTAGGAATTTTTTGTACTATAATTCTTCCATTCTCCAGAACAGCAGTAGAAATTGTTTCAGAATAATTCATTATACTCCATTTATTTCCTCTCCTTTTTCCTATTTCTCAAATATCAGCAACAGGGTGGTATGGGTACAAGGAAGAGGAAGAGTGGAAGAATGGTAGCATTAGGTAGAGCATCCATTTTGCTTTTTCCCTCACGTCAAGCCTTCGCTTTAGCCATGGGAATTACTAGCAGCATAGAAAACGAAGTTCCAGGGATCACCTGCAGGTCTGATTTTAGGAACTTGTTCTAGCCTTCTGCCAGCAAACCGCTCTAGGTTTTTTTCCCTTCTATTTATTTATTTTTTTAAATTATTTTCCTCACCCAAAGAATGTGTTTTTAAATTGCGTTGAGAGAGACAGAGATAGAGAGAGACAGAGAGACAGAGAGAGAGAAACATCAATGAGAGACAGTAGCATCAATTGGTTGCCTTCCATACAAACCCACCAGGACCAGGGATCATAGGAGCTTGGATGGGGAAGAACTGTCAACCTAGGCATGTGCAGCCCACTGGAAATCGAACCTGCAAATTTTTTGTTACGGGATGATGCTCCAACCAAACTGAGCCAAATGGGGCAGACCAGCCAGGGCTTTCCCTTTTATTTTTAATATTGGAGTTCTTACCAGTTGTCAGAAACAAACAAACAAACAAATAAACAAAAACAAAAAACCAACTGAGCTTCATTTGGTTTCTCTCTCCCTCTGGCAGAAAAGGTACAACAAATATCCTGAAGGCAAGAAATTAGAAGGGGAAGCTAGGGATAATCAAGATTTGACTGTGCTGTTATTGTAATTGTTGAATTATTTCCATTTTTCCACTCCTCCTGGACTGAGCTGATGTGGTTTGGACGGTAGAAAGGACACTGGGCAAGGAATCAGGAGGTGGCTTTTCGGATCTCATTCTGCAATTAATTGTGTGTCTTTGGACAAATCACTTCTTTGGGTCTGTTTTCTGAACAGGAAAAAGAGAAAATGTGATTATATCAATGCTTCTCAAGTTTTATTTTGCACCAGACTCACCTTAGGTGGTTCCAGAGTGTACAGATTCCCAGATCTGACTGGAGAACATGGTGTGGTGGTTGAGCCTGTGGACTTCGTTACTGTCTGGGTTTCACCCCTGCAGTGCCACTTACTGACACTGTGACCTCGAACAAATGTTTTCAAGCCTGCAATATTTTGTTTTTCTCAACGTAAATCAGAGATAACAATAACAGTATCTATCTACTTCATATTGTCTCTGGAAGGGTAAAATGATATAATGCTTTTAAAACCAGTATATTGCCTGTCTCATGCTAAGCATACAACAGATATTATGTTATCATTTGTGTAGCCCACAGAGTATATATGGGGTGTGTGTGTGTGTTTCATGTAGGTGTAGGTGCTTCATAAATATCTGTTAAATAAGGGAAGTATAACTGAAGGTTTTCATTTAATGACTTTTTCTTTTGTCTTCAGATCTTAAATTCTTTTTTAGCCCAGGAATTACTTCTCCAAGAAAGGTAAAGATAGCTTGAGGAAAGTGTTTTAAGTGTTGTGCTCAATCTTCCCCCTATGCTTACTCTTAGACTCATGAAAGCCTCATGATAATTTAAAAAATAATTAAATGATAAAAAAAGAAAAAAAGTCCCACTAGAGTGGCTGAGAGAAGCAGGAAATGAGTTTCAGGGACTTCGTTGGCCAGATCCAGCCTGCCACTATATAATACAATGACTCTCACCTAGGTGTGCATCTCCATTTTATCTCACAAGATGCCGTGAAATTCTCAAAATCACTGTCACCGCAATTGATTTTTGAATCACAAAGAAAAGCAATATTCTACTTTCCTTGTTGTTGACCAAGCAGAAAACAGACCAATGTAACTTTAAAACTTGAAAATCAGGGCTATCAATAACAGACAGTGAGCTTCTATCCCCCATTAACCCACTGATCGAAACGTTCTGTGCACATTGAACTGTGTTTTTTCGATGGTAGTGGTGGGTGGTCCCTCTCCAAATTTTCAGCGTGTGATTCTCCCTGTTTTCAGGGAGAGGAGTTAGCAGTTCGCTACCAGCAGAGAGGAAATCGCCTCGGAATCTCTGGAGGTGGCCTCCTAGAAAGATCGCTCAGGAGGGGAGGAGCCCTGATTGTCCTGGAAGAAAAGCAAGGCCCCATCCGGGAAGTCATGGTTTGCCGAAGGGGGGTGAGGGGGTTGGGGTTGGCCTCTCTGGGTCCTGGAGGTGGCAAACCAGGGAATGGCCATCTCCGAGCTGGGGCCTGCGCGCCTGACGTGGACTCAGTGTGTGCAACTGAAAGATGCACAGCCAGATGGACACGCGTGGGCTTTGGCCTCGCCCCACCACGCGCATGTACGGGGTTGAAACTGACCAGGGACCATCCTTGCTTGGCTCCTGCAACGGCTGTCTGGGGTCTGCTCCTGCACTGACTGGCGCCGCCGGGGGTCGGGAGCCCTTAGGCCTCCGCTGGGTGCGGCATCCCCTCCCCCCAGAGCCCGCGCTTCCGCCCGAGACCCGGCAGCGGCAGTGACCGTGGCCGCGCCGCGCCTTCCGCCTGCGCGGGGAAGCTGCTGTCGCTCTCCTGCTCCCTTGCGCGTCGAACCCACTGTCTGCGGCAGTGGCGAGCTCCCAGGCGCAGGGGCCCCGCCACTCGCCGGAGACCCTCTCGGAGCAGGACGCTGGGAGGGTTTGGCTAGTTTCGCGGCTGCAAGGGGTGAGCCACTCAGCACCTGCGGCCGTTTGGGAGCTGGGAGTCGGCGAGGCCATGGCCGGTGGCTGACTCCTTGGCGAGCTGGGAGGGAGAACGAAGCCAGTGGAGTCTCCTTCGTTTCCCAGACTCGCAGCGACACTGGAGGGCCCGACCCTCAGGGCGGACCGGCGGGCGGGACCTCGGAGGAGACCCGCTGGATCCAGATCTACTGCTCCACCGGCTGATTGGGACCAGTACTGTGACTCTCTTGGGGCTGTCTTCCCGCTGAAAGTGTAGTGTGGAAGACGATTCTCCCCTTTTCCCTCCCTCTCTTCCCCTGCTCACCTGCGTTCGACTGAAAGAGCCAAGGCAATTATAGACAAGAGTGAACAAGTTAGGATACTGCAGTGTGTGTGTGTGTGTGTGTGTGTGTGTGTGTGTGTGAGAGAGAGAGAGAGGGAGAGGGAGAGGGAGAGAGAGAGAAGGAGGGAGAGAAGGAGGGAGAGGGAGTGGGAAGGTATTGGGTAGGAGAAAACAAAAATAAAATCACAAATATCTCCGTAGACAATAACACAGGTTCCCGCCTGCTAGTGGTCTCGGCTATGTGCAAGTGGAGACAAATTTTACACGTTTAGTCCTAATAAAACTTCACATGTACAGGGATCAGTGGTAGTCCAGTGTATCCGTCATCTTCCTTCTCAGGATTCACTTTTCTGAAGCATATCCATATCCCCACAAAGGGATCGGAAGAAGTAACATGCAGTTGGGAGGCCATTCCTGGACACAGCTGAAGCGGTTTCTCAGGGAGGGTGGTCTTTGTCACCTGTGCAGCAGAAGTCACTGGACTCGGATCAAGGTGTAATATGAGGGGACGGATACTTCAGGGGCTTGGGAAAGCACCACGCGGTGCTCTAATGAATGTCCCCATTCCGACCGAGGGCTAGTGAAGGGGATTGGTGAACAGGAGGGTGGAAAACAGAAACTGAACCTGGAGGTATCCTGGACCCGTCCCTCCGTTCCGCCCTTTCCCGGCGTTCACTGAGCCAGCGTCAGGTTCCTCTTCACAATCCAACATCCTCTCCTTTATTTGAGAACACTTGCATTAAAACGCGGCAGTCGGAAGCAGGTGTCTGCAGAAAGCAAGCTCCCTGGAAGTAGACTCGCTACTGCGTAGCCGTGGAGTGTATATATACATATATTTATTCAAGAGGCCCCTTCCAGTTGATTACAAACGGGCTCGGGTTTTTGTTCGCCTCACCACCGATAGGGGGCAGCAGATGCCCTACGATGCCCGGGCGACGTGCTGCAAGAGCGACCTGTCCCTGGGAACCCGGCTCAACTGAATTCTTGGGTACAAGGCGGAGCTACCGTTTCTTCGTTCACTGAAGCAGCTCCGGGCATCCGGCCTCGGACCCTGGGCGCCTGTGGGCTTACCTGCCCATGGGGTGGGGAAAGCCATCTGTACACCAAGCATTGCCTGTAAACTTAGCGAGCGTACAGCATTAAAAAAATTCAGATGTACGCAAATACTATGATTAATATGTTGGCATTTGAAAGTATTACAGAATCTGTTGACGCCTTTGATTCGTTTTCAAGTTTTCTCGATCAATAAAGAATTTAAAAGTACTACAATCTGAGTAACGATGGGGAGGGGGGATGTCTGCTAAATTTTTAATTTTAGAAGAGTTTCTCTCATTAGAAGTTGGGAACTACTACTGATCCATCGAGTCCTCAGATTACTGTGGTCAAGATTCCAAGGCACCCAGGAAGGGCATGTGGGAGGACTCCGCCAGTTCGGCCAGGGTGTGTGTCTGCTACACGGGAAGACCTCTGTCTGCAGCGCAGCCGGTTCCGCGCGGAGCTATGGCAGCTCGGATTGGTTCAAACTAGAGATTCGCCCGGCCGGCTTTTTACTGAAAACCTACCTTACTCGGTAGCCCCAGCACTCGATTTTTCAGAACTGCCAGGGGGTATTATGTAGCTTCTCCGAAGCTTGTATTTCCTCAGCACTGGGCACTCCCCCCCGACCCCCAATTAAAAATACATTTGTGAATATATATATATAGGAGGGAAAAGAAAAATGTAAAAATTTAGAGACTGGCTAGTACAGTCATCTCTAAATAGCTTTAAAAAGTGATACTTTAAAAAGAATACTTTTTCATGAAAAAGTATTGTACCTAATAGTAACAAACTTGTGCCCTTACTCTATAAATCTCATGCCCAATTAAAAGCCCTGATTAATTCCTGAAATGCCTTTGGAAGGTAGGGAAGAATTACAAGCTCTTATTTATATAATCTATTATAATATGTCACTAAACATTTAATTTTGTTACAATTAAATATCTACTTTAATTTTTTTTCAACACCATAGCAGATTCTAGAAATTCGGCCACAACTGCTAAGAGTGGGAAGAATTTTAATGGCACACTTGACAGAAATGTCACTATGTGGAAAGTCCATATCATGATGTAAGAATATAGGATCTTCCCAATATAATTATGAATACTAATTAAAACACTATAAAATTTGTGGGACTATATTAAATTTGTATTTGAGAGGGATGAGGAGGAATCAAGAAGAGAAGGAAAGAACTGACTTGTGGTCCAGGTCGGGGAAAGAAAGTGAATAAATCCAGGCGGTGGATTTCCAAATTAGGTTCAAAATCTTAAAGAGAAACCAGGGCCCCAGCTGCTTCCGTGGATAGTCTACAGGGACCTACAGCTGCTGAACTAGGGGACTGGCTCCCCGTGGGTTCTGAGAACACAGTTCTTTGCGCCTAAAGATAAACTTCAGCAGTTTGAAGTGTGCCAAGGACCAGTGCTCTTTACCTTCAAATCCGAGTAAGTGTACTAAGCAGTTGCCCACCAAGCATGGAGATATGTCTGTTTCAAGGTCTAAAGGTGGCAAAAATTGCACAAGGGACCAATCACAAAAGGTTTCTTTTCATGGAAACACCAATGGGCAATAATATGAAATATCGGTGGGTTTTAACCTTTAAAACAACCTATTGTGTTGTAGGACAATTGGGTTTATTTGCTTAATAATGACAACCATCGTTTTGGGTGCCACACAGCGGTTATACAAGGCAGATGTCATGAGCTCCATTTCACATATAAGGAATCTGAGGTTCAAAGAGCTTAAGTTACTTGCTTAAGTTTACACAGCTATTAATTGGAAATACACATTTTTTATTCTAGAGCTCAGGTGTTTACACACGATCTCACTTCAAACCTTAAAACTTCAGTGAATCCCTGTAAGGAACACGAACCCTGGACTCTGAGATGTCTGGTGGCTGAGCACAAATGGGCAAACCCACCGCTATCACATTTGAGACATTGTAAGGCATGTAATGTTACGTCACTATATTGTACACTTCGAGCTAATATAATATTCTATAACAACTATCCATAATTTTTTTTAAAAAAGCCCTTTTAAGCCCGGAAACTAAATTAAAAAAAGACACCTTATACGCATGAAGAATTTCAACTTCGAGTTTCTGTATCCCGAATGATTTATGGAGGTAATAATGGATAGAGAGGATTCTACAACCTACTTTAAAATTGCAGGTATCTATACAGAAATTGAATGATTCAGGGGTGTCCAACCTGCAGCCTGTGGGCTGCATGCAGCTCAGGATGGTTACAAGTGAGACCCAACACAAAACTGTAAATTTACTTCAAACGTTATCAGATTTTTTTGTGATTATGTGTTTCAGTGTATTTAATGTGTGGCCCAAGACAACTCTTATTCTTCCAATGTGGCCCAGAGATGCCAAAAGTTTGGACACCCCTGCAAGGAATTAAAATTGCATTGTTTTTGCTTTGCCTGGCATTACATGGAGGTGGAGCTGTATGGTTAATCTGAAACAGGAAAATGAATGAACTGTTACTTAATGTAGTTTGTTTGCTAGGCGATATATGTAAGGTCCATGGAGGGTTGTAAATGATAACAAACGTTAAAAAAGGAGACTTTGGATGTGAAAAGGAACCACTGATACATCATCAAAGCTCATATAATCCAGTTAGTTGTTCGATGTGTAGTTATTAATTCTGCCACTTAATAGATTCCTGATTGTATGAGTTTTGCTGCATCTGGGGGAATATATGTTGCATTTCCACAATTACAATATATTGTTACAGGAAGAGCACTAAGTGTAAATTGGTAATATTTAAGTAATTAGCACAGTGCATTTGGAGCCTTACAGGACTGAAAGGGAAAGGGTATGTTTGGAGGTTATACAATAGTTGGTCCCAGGGGAGTTTCCCAAACTTCTGATTGCTCCGTTTTCTCTAGTCTAGCAGTTCTCAAATATTTTGGTCTCAGGACCCTAAAAACTTTTTTAAATGTAGATTTACGTGAATTTCATTTATTGATACTGATTGTATCGCAAATTATGATTGGAGAGATGTTTGAAGTATTCATCTGATACTTAATTTATAACGATATGTTCATTACATACTAAGTGACATTTTTAATGAAAAATAATGATGTTTTCCAAAACAAAATAAATTGAAGAAAATGTTTTACATTTTGTAAATCTATTTAATACCTATTTGGATTTAATATCTAGCTGGCTCTAAGTAGTCAGAGTCTCACATTTGTTTCTGCATTCCATCTGTTTTGTTACATTGTGTAGCCTGCAGTATATTAAGAAAATCTGATTGCAAAGAAATATATAGTTGAAAAGGGGAGGAGTATTTTAATAGCTTTTCCAGATAGTTATGAATATTCTTTGATACTACTCCAAAATTCTTCAAGTGGTAATTTTTAAAAAGTTAGCTGCAATGTGGAATTAAATTCATATAAATATACTGTTACATTAAAACCCATTGGTCTAAATGATGGATTTCTACCCATGAGTGATTTGTAATGTTATTCACTGGTCATTTGGAAACTGTTGGTTCACTGAGTTATGCAGATCTTCTAAACATTGAGTGATTTCATTATAAAATATCAAAAATATCACATTCATTAATTTTATCATTGATTTCATCTGGAAAATTTTTACATATTAGGAAATAAGTTTTTTCAAAATGATAATTTTTGCTTGGAAGTTCAAGTTTTATTATTGGCAAAAAATACCGTTGGTTATTTTCCTTGCAGTGGCAGGGTCACTTTGTTTATTTCTGAGAAAATATTTGCCAGCTACTTAAGTCTGAATAACCATATTTTGTATGTCAGGTGTTCTTTTAAATAAAAATGCTACTGTATGAAAAAAGTGGCTCGTTCCACTTGAAAGTCAGTTGCACCAGTGCTTTCTCTCAAACCAGCCGTTGTAAGTAGCAGAAACACTTTATCCATCCCATTTCATCCCACAAACCATTATGTCTTTGACATTCTTTTTTTTAAAGGTTTTATTTATTTATTTTTAGAGAGAGGGGAAGGGAGGGAGAAAGAGAGGGAGAGAAACATCAATGTGTGTTTGCCTCTCCCACACCCCACCACTGGGGACCTGGCCTGCAACCCAGGCATGTGCCCTGGTGGGGAAGTGAACCAGTGACCCTTTGCTTCCCAGTCCGGTGCTCAATCCACTGAGCCACACCATCCAGGGCAAAAATAAAAATAAAAAAATAAAAAAAAAATCAAAGATATTCATAAATGAAAGTGACTTTTTTCTTCTCTTTCCTCTTCTCCTCCTCCTTCCTCTTCTCTACTCCTCCTACCCCGTCTTCCTCTTCTTCTTCTTCTTCCCTCCTCCCTCCCCTTCTTCCTTCTTCCCCTTTTTACTATAAGTGTGTGGTGGCTAAGAACACATTGACTGCCCTGGCTGGTGTGGCTCAGTGGATTGAGCAACAAGGCTGCTGTAGCAAAACGTCACTGGTTTGATTCCCGCCAGGGTACATGCCTGGATTGTGGGCCAGGTCACTAGAGGGGGTATGAGATAGAATTGATAGAGATACAGAGGTTTCTCTTGCACATTGATGTTTTTCTCCGTCTCTTTCTCCTTCTCCTCTCTCTAATTAAACAAAATCTTAAAAAAAAAAAAAATACAGTGACTACAGTGGGCTGCCAGCCTTGATCTGCGCTGAGGCAACCACACAGTTCTAAGCATGATCACTGAGACACAGCGAAAAAGATAAATGGCATTTTAAAATGATCAGGAAAATAGTTTTAACCTCACAGAACCCTTGAGAGGGTCTTGAGGACCTGCAGGAGTCTTTGAGAACCACAGGGGACCTCCAGTGGACCTCTAGAACCATTGCTCCAGTCCTATAGCAGTTGTTTGAATCACTCACTGGGAATCTAAGTACATGCTGCCTCATGTTGTTGATCTTCTGCCTATAAATCTGATCTCCCTGACTAGGTGATGTGTCATTTATACAGATGTGGCCTAACTGCTGAAGTGCCCGGCACTCAGTACACTTAAAGCTTTTCCCCCCTATTTTTGCATCCTAGAATCACAAACCTAAAAGTGGAAATGGACCAAAACATGCTGGACGTGGAGCCATGACCAAGTTTTCTTTTAAAAGTTTTTAAAAAGTTATTTTATTTTTTTATTTTTCCCACCCTTTTGGCAACAAAGGAAGTTTGCTGACTGACATACTGAAATGAGTGGTTCATGTACACTCATATGTCATCACATGATACATCATAGTTAGTTTTGCTTTTTACTTACGTTAGTAAGTGAGGACGATGGTTTGAGGAAAATAAATTTATTCGGAAGAATTCAAAAAGGAGCATTTGTCAAAATATACTTTTTCCAAACTGTCAACATCGACAACCATGATCGTGTACATGCTCTGTTTTAGCTGATCCATTGCTAGTCTTCAAAACACAACTTCACATAACCACCGTGCAAGTATTCAAGTCCAGTTGGTGATGCATTTAAAACATCACAATCACTAGCACCACCGAAGGAATTGCCTCAGACAGTAAAGGGCTTGTCCAATTTGTATGGGCAAACTGAATAGCACAGCTGAGCTTTGGACAGTTCATTAGTTCCACTCCTTTGGGTCATGCAAGACTTTTTAAATATGTGAGGAAGTTCTGTTGCCTGGGCAGTCACAAATCTACTATAAATAGCAAAATGCTTCTATTTTACACTGTTCACTACCTCAGTCTTTACTATTAGAAATTGTTTAGTGACAAAATTATTCCTAAACCTCCCTGAAAGGAAGTGAAATTGTGCCTGCAACTTATTACTGGGAGCAATACGTCATTTTCAGTATGGGATATTCTTTTTCCGTAGATGAATTTGCTGAGAAGACTCATCTCACATGTGATTAGGTATTAAACAGTGGCCAAAAAAGTAGGTAAGGATCCACAGCTGCATTCTTTTAACATGATTAATAATTAGATTTGAACTTGTTAAGTATGGGTGTGTTCAGGCCTATTCCCCGTAAAGTAGTATTTTCCAGAAGAAGAGATAAGGTAGCCTAATAAGGTAATTTCTAGTCACACATGAAATGTGGCTAGTACAACTGAAGAACTTGATTTTTAATTTTATTTCATTTTAATTTACATAAATTTAAATTTGAAAACAAATTCAGTAATAGGAAAATTAATTATGTTGGGAAAAACTTGCATATATAAACTCACTTTTTCTAGAGTAGATTTTATGAAATCTAAATACTGATAAAATATTTCCACTAAAAATTTAGCAAATAAATTGAGTTGTGCTGCAAATATAAAATTCACAACAAATTTCAGTGAGTTAACACAATAAAGGATAAAATACCTCAATTTCTTAATACTATGACATGTTGGAATGATAATATTTGAATATATTAGATTAAACAAAATCTATTATTAAATATTATTTTACCTATTTCCTTTCACTATTAATTTTATTGTGACTCCCTGGGAATTTACAGTTACTGTATATATACATCCCATATTTCTGTTGCACGAAACTGTTATAACCACTTTCTGTTTATCCATGGGGATAAATGAAAAAATACTATTTTTTAATTTTATGATCATTATGTGAGCAAAAGACTTATTACACACCCAATCAGCATATTTCAAAGGCTTCTACAGTAAACAGTATTGTTTTTAAATTTCTGTATGATATAGTACCCAATCCACTTTGTGTGCAATTTGGGGATATTCTAGGAATCTTTTTTGTTTTTACTTTATTTTTTAGCAAAGTTTTAGTTTCACAGAAAATTTGAGCAGAAAGTACAGAGAGTTGCCATATATCTCCTGCCACACACATGCACAGCCTCCCGCACTATCAACATCCTGCACCAGAGTAGGACATTTGTTACAATCAATGGATGTACTTTGGTACATCATTACCAAATCCATACTTTATATTGGAGTTCATTCTTAGTGTTGTACATTCTATGGGAATTGAAAAAGGAATTATATGTGGAAATGTATGGTATCTCTGCTTTACCATTAGTATACTTGATTTAAAAATAAATTAGTATGAAACCAACTCTTTTCCTGAATAAAATGTTACATTATTGAGGAAATTAAAGTACAGCAAAAGATTTTTCAAAAAAAAGAAATTAATGTTCTTACCACTCAGAAAAAATCTATTAACAATTTGTTAGTCTCTTTTCTTTGTGCATATAAATATGTATTATAATTATTCTATAATATAGTTTATTACAATTAATTTAGTAACACATTTTAATCACTTTATAAATCCTTGAGCACTTTCTAATGTAATTATTTTTGAAACTGAAAAAATAACCGAATAGCATTTCATTACTTGTATGTGCTATTATTTATTTTACCAATCCCCACTGTGATTATTCTTGTATATAAAAATTTATTTTACATCTTGATTGTTTCCCTTGAACATACAAGACTGTGTTCTAAGGAACTGCTGGGTTTAAGGATGAGATCATAAGACTTTACATATGTATTGTTAAATTGTCATCCAAAAAGATTGTAAGTGCCATTTTGCAACACCTTTTCTGAAATGAGGTATTAATAACTTTAGAAATATTCATTGAGCCCTGGCCTGTGTGGCGGCTTAGTTGGTTCGACATCATCCCACAAACTGAGAGGTTGCAGTTCCATTTTGAATGGTCAGGGCACATGTGTGGGTTGAGGGATTGGTCCTGGTTGTGGGCGCGCAGAAGGCAACCGGTGGATGTTTCTCTCTCATATCAATGTTTCTCTCCCTCTTTCTACCTTCTTTCCCCTCTCTCTAAAAATCTAAATAAACAAATAAATAAATAAATCGGTTTTAGAGGCAAAAACTCACAGGATTAACTTGCATTTTTGATTGCTAATGAGATTGAACATAAAAAAATATATTGAACAAGAATATTTCTTTTGAATTGTCTATAAGCTTTGCTCATTATTTGCTGTATAGGTATTTATATTTTCTTATTATTTGTAGTTTATCTTCAGATCTAAGTATTAAAGCTTTACCTTCCATTAATGTTGAAAGTTATCTTTCCGAGTTACCATTACTTTTAATTTTATTTATGATGTTTTAAACAGAGATGCTTTTAATTTTTATGTTAACCCACATATTAGCCTTTCTCTTTATTGTTTTTCATTTATCTACAGTATAATCCAATAGATATTCACGTTTTTAAGTAGACATGTGAATAGACCTTAAATAGACCTTTATTTTTAAAAATTGTTTACTCCGGGTTTTATTTTTATGTATTTATGAGATTGAAGATTAAATTTTATTTTAAAAAATAGTCAACCAATTGTTATATCATTTATTAAATAAATAATCTTCCCTACTTTTAAAAAATAATAACTTTAACAGATGCTAAATTTTTTCTCTACTATGGTCTGTTTGTGTTCCATTTATTTGTTCGTATCACACAGAGATTTTAATTTATACAATTTGTAAATTAATCTGAGGGGAACTGTCATATTTGTAAGTGTCAAATTTAGAGGATAAAAAGAAGAGGTTTTATGTAAGTGTCCTTTTCAACTGGGCTGGGTAATTAGTGTTTTGCAGAATATTTGTATTTCGAAGTGATTGTACTTTAAAAAAACACGTTTTTTTAAAAGTGCTTGTTGTCATTGTCTGATAATAAGGAATGGATTCTGAATAAAGAGAAACCGAAGAGAGTGTAATGGGGTGCAGGGGACCACCCCCCTAGAACTGGGGAAAGAACGGAGCAAAAGCATAGAAGACTGTGCCTGCTACCCTGGCGCAGCAACCACAGGTCGCACGCATGACTCAGCGGAAATGAAGCGCAGATGACTAACCTGGCCTAGCGGGGTGATTGGGCACGAGGGGTGTCCCCTCCCCGTTTGCTTCCTCTGCGTGGAGGATTATGGGGGCGTCTTTCAAAGTGGAACACGTGGGAACGGTATAACGTGCTTTTTCCCTCTCCTTTCCTCGCTGAGCGGTCAGAGGCTGGGGACTGAGGCCCCTGAGCCACTGGGCCTTGGCTGCACGAGCTCGCCAGGACGGCAGAGCGGAGTGGAAGAGACTCGAGCTGGTTTGTGACTGTGGTGGTTGGCCGACAGGCGCTGCGCCCTTCACCCACACGGGACGCCCATACCCCTTCCCCAGATAGGAAGGCGCCGCAGGTGATGCCTACCCCTGGCCAGTGATGGCTCTGGCGTGGTGGATGCCTACCCCTGGCCAGTGATGGCTCAGGACTGCTTGCCACCTGAGCATTCCTCCAGCGGGGGCTTGGTGAAGGTGGTTTTCACGGTCGCTACGGATCTGCCAGTGGGAGCAGCAGCCACGGGGACTGCTCGGGGCTCAGGCCCCACAGGGTTGGAAGCCGGCTCCCTGGAGGCAGGGTCACACTCTGGGATGTGTGCCTCACAGGGCTCTAGCCTCTCAGACGCTTGCTCCATGCGGCCCGTGGGTCCTGAACGGCCTATGGTCTCACACCCCAAGAGCTGTATATGGAGGCTCCTGCAGGCAGAGCTTCCCCTGCATGCCCCCGTATCCAATCTGCAGCCACCGGGCCCCATGTGGCCCAGGATAGCTATGAATGTGGCCCAACGCAAAATCGTAAATTTACTTAAAACCTTTTTTTGTTGTTGTTTGCTCATTAGTTTTCTTTAGTGTTTGCGTATTTAATATGTGGCTCCAGACAATGCTTCTTCCAGTGTGGCCCAGAGATGCCAAAAGGTTGGACACCCCAGCCAGTGATCTGCCAGAGAGAGAGTGTGAGCGAGCGAGCGAGCGTGTGGGCTGCTGCGAGACAATGGGGACTCTGAAACCCCGCAGATGCATACCCTAAAGAGGTTGGAGACCTGTGTTTGTGGCAGGCTTAAGTTCGAAAGGAAAGATAAGCAATAATGGGGAACTTTGGGATGTGGTTTTGGTATACAATCTTTTTGGGAGCAAGGGAGATTCTATGTAAGGGTACAGAGCAGGAATGCTCCCAGACCCCACGCCCAAAATTGGGAAACCTGTTAAAAACCTGTTTTCTTCCATACAAATGTTTGTGTTATGGGTATACATGGCAAAAAGCAACCAGACTCCACGCTGCTTAGTTACAAGAGGGAATTGTATACATTGCTTATAGGGTATAAAAGAAATTGGCCACTTACAATAGACTTTCTGAATGAAGGAAAGATAAACCAATGAAAAGTGGAGGACGATGGGAAAGAAGATAGGGGAAAGAATAAGCAAAAGGAAAAAAATTAGATCAGGAGCAGATTATTAAAAAAAGCTGAACTTTTAAGAGGAAAAAAATAGCAGGAAGGAGAGAGCAAAATTTTTTATGTAAACAGAGATATTCAAACATTAGAAAGCTGCCACAGAACTGCTTTTAATTTTTATGTTGACCTATAAATGTAGGAGAAACTAAATGTAAAGGGGGGAAATGCTTCTATTTTAGAAGCCTCAATTTAATACATTTAAAGAAATATTTTTCTTATAAACTGTATAAATTGTTATCAAAATTACTTTTTAAGTTGTATACCTAGATTTCATATATACACACACGTGTGTGTATAGCAACTGAGATGTGTATATATACACACATATATACATCTCAGTTGCTGTATATATATGCATATATATTTGAATATGTTTAAATAATGAGTATATATATTTCATTATTTGAGCACAGAAAATAGTCTGGAACTTGATTTTTATGCTTCTTATAATTTAATACCTGAAAATATCTGTTCTTATTGAGGTAGTTTTTATTTGATTGACAGGAGTGAATTCTCTTCTAATTATTATTTCTGAGCAACTTATCAATGTCTATTTGGGAAAAAAACTAATCAGGCAAAAAAGTATACAGAAATAGATTACTAATATTTAGATATATAGAAAATAACAGTATACTTCACAACTATGATTAAAGACAGGGAAGTTGAGAGTTTGTATATAAGGGTCTCCACTTGAGAATACAGTTGCAGATTCCCACATTTCTTCCTGAAGGTGGCAGCATTTCTGTGCCTAAAACAGTGACAACAAGCTGAATAACTACCAAGAGCTTTTAGAGATCTATGAAGGTGTCATTTTGTGAAGTGAATTTTCCGCCAGACTTTTCTATTCCTTGGTTTGAATTATACTCCTGTAGGGACACACGCTGCCTCCTGTTTGCTGACCAATAATTCCTCAGAATTCGGGCTCTGGAGAGTAAGGTAGTAAGGTAGCATCTTAGTTACTCAGATATTGGGGGGAAAGTTTTGTTGGCATTGGATATTAAAGTTAGAATTTAGTGTAAAGTAGCAAATGCAAAGAGACAAGAAGCAGAGCGATGTGTTTAATGATTGTCAGACACCATCTTTAATGGATAAGTGTCCATTTAATCAATGGTGTTACTTTTTTAAAGAGACAAACCAAATTTTCCAAGTGTCTGGTACATATAATGACTATATAAATACAACTTAATTTTTGTCACTAATGAACATATTACAAAAAGAAGTAAGAGCATTACCACATTTTGGAATGACTATATTAATCAAAAGAAAATGAATTTTTTACATTTTAAGCAGGGAATTCTAAGAAGAGAATGTATATATCTATATACCTTAATTAACTAATATATGGAGAAGTAAATACAAGTAATAAACAAAAGTCGGTACAGATGAGCAAAACCAATCTAAAAAGTGGGTGTGAAACTGGTAGTATTATTTAATTTTATTTTTATACTTTAAATAACTGTTAAACATTAATTTGGTTGATATTCAGAGTTTAATGCATTTATTTTGATTGACCAAGGCTACATTAAACTGAAAATGTAATGGCTAGTTTTTTTGTATTGTCTGATGCTTAAAATATTTGGATAGTTCTTACAAAGGAATTTGAAGCTAAAAAGTCTCAAGAGTTGCTGGGAATTGTAGTCCTCTGAAAGTTGTCATGAGGAATAGAAACAAATTCTTGTACTAGAAGCAGCGTATTTTATTTAGTTGACAGTATTTTAAAAAATTCTCTTGAAAATATTTCTCCTTTAGACTTTTTATACGTAGGTAGAATTGTAAATGCTTTTATGTATAATTATACCAGTTTTAAGTTTCCTTTCTGTCCCAACTTATAAATTTTGCCAATTTAATTGGCATTTTTAAAATCACTATTTAGGAATGGCTTTGGAGGCATTATGAGATGTCAATGTAGATAAAAATTCAAACAGAAATAAAAATGCACCCTTGCCCCATCTGTACCCTGACTCCTTCCTGAACCCTCACTGTTAGCATGTGGAACCCAACTTGATGGTAGAACAGACATGGTAAACACAAGTTGACTATATTTCATTTTATGTTCTTTGTTTGAAGTGCTACAAAGAATTTTTTAAAGCTCTCAAATTACAGAATGTTCTTGAGCTGTTAAATATTTCACCAATGTGGTCATAGTTCCATATGGGTTATCATCCTAGAAAGCTCAGAAAACAGTTCTTGAGAAGACACTTGTTCTCTGTGACAACTATTAATCTTCACATTCAGGAAACAATATCAATACCTGCTATTTTCTTAGCTTTGGCTCTCCAGAAAAATGTGTCCCTATGTTTTGTAGGTATCGTTTTGAAACTTTTATGTGTAGAATAATATAACCAAATGAACATAAATTTCAAATATGATAAAAAATAATTTCATAGGTAAGTGAAATTACCCTTGGTTGAGGGATCAAAACAGAGATCAAAACATGCTAATGGAATTGAAGACAAATACTTTCAGGGCAACAGTATGTACCTACAGCCTTAAAACTGATACCATTTTGTCTAGTCATTCCACTTTAAAGTTATTCTAATTACAAAGTTATTCACCATAACATCATTTATAACAGCAAGACAACTAACAGGGGAATAGGAAAAAAAAAAAAAAACCCTAAGTTTCTTTTATCCTTTTGGTGGAAAGCCAAGCAGCCATTGGAATAACCTTGAAAACATTTGTCTCCTATTCCATGAAATTTATTATCTTTATTTCTTTTTTGATCTCTTGACCAAAGGTAATTTTGTTCATCTATGAACTTTTACATCACTTTTGAGCATTATGTTCTGAGATTACAGAATGTGTAATCTTTTGGTGCTCATTAAACTTGAAGTGAGGAACTTTGCCTTTCTCATCTCTGTTTTTCTTGAATGGGGTACACACTACTAGATTCTTCAAGGAAAACACAGAATAAAGAAACAAAGTCCACTGAAGGCATTTTAGTTACCATGATTTAGTTATATAACATCTGTTCCCCTCAAACGTGATTCAAATTTTAGTAAATATGGTATGTTAATAGTGGCTAATTGTATAAAATACAAACTTCACTTTTGCTCTTCAGTTTGGAAATCACTTCCTAAATTAGAGAGCCACATTGTAATCAGTGACCAGTCACTCCACATCTGTTATTCAGTTTATGCACAGGCAGCAAAGCATGTAGTTGTGTAGTCTCCTTGTCTTCCAATGATGAACACATATGACATTTTTACAGAAATTAATAATAGAGGGAATTGGCTAAGAGAAATGAACAGTCAGCAAAACAATAAAAAGTAGAAATAATGGAAATGAAATTTGTAAATGGAGTTATAGAAGAAAGCTGACTGTGGGACTGTTGATGCTACTGATGTTCAAGAACATAGATGTGCAGCTGGAGGAAAATAGTGAAAGTGAGCTTGTAGGCATATATGAGCCACTGGTTGTGATATAAGGAATGAAGATGTCCCAGAGGAAATGATGATGGAAAAAAGTTTCAAATTAAAGGAATTTTTGGAAATATTTAATGATATCGAATATGAAAAGGATAAAATGTTGGGAGCTGATACAAACTTAGAAAAGAGCATTACAGAGAGATCCAAGATGGTAAACAAGTAAGTGGAAGCGACATTAACCTACTCCCAGGACCAATCTGGAATTACAACTAAATTGTAGAGAAATCATTCTGAATAACCAATTGAACACTAGCTGGAGAGAAGCATTATAACCAAGCACAGACAGAAGAAACCACTTCACCATGACGAGACTGGTAGAGAGTGTGGAGGAGGCACGAGTGGACTGGCTGGGCTCCCACTGCTGGCAGCTGAAGTTTTAGAGGGTTATTTCAGTGGCTGGGGGTTCTCCCTGAGAAGTATTTGGTCTAAACCCCAAGCTGGGCTCCCCAGCTTACAGCAGCATGGCTGGGAAAAGAGCCGAGGTAATATCCATGTGAAAAACAGCAGGGTTTCTGTCTTCCAGGGAGAGATGGCTGGAGATGCAGAGTCTCTTAAATGGCCAATGCACAAAACTTGTTTGGAGCCATATACTGTGGGCTCTCGCAGAGGGAGGGCAGAGTGGACTAGATACGTTTGAGGAGAGTGTGGGGTTGGTGGCTCTGGAGAAAGAACTGAGGGAATAGTCGGTAGGATCCCTGTGCTGAGTCATACCCCACACTACAGAAACAAGCTTTCTCTGGCCGAGTACTGTACTCCAAGTGGCATCAGCCTGAGGGGAAGCAATAGCTCCACCACAGGAGTTATTCTGACCCACCCTGTGGAGCTTAAGTAGGGTTGTTGATTACAGCTTGATTAGTTCAACAGCTGATTAGTTTAACAGCTAAGGCAAACAATACAAAGAAGCAGCCAAAATGGGAAGACACAAAATCAAACCCCAAATGAAAGAACAAAAGAATTCTCCAGGACAACAGCTAGATGAAATGGAGGCAAGCAATTTATCAGGTAGACAGTTCAGAGTAATGATTATAAGGATACTCAACAGCATGAAAAGAGACATAGACCATCAAAAAGGATCGGTCAGAAATGAATAACGTAATATCTGAAATAAATAATACACTGGAAGGGATAAATGGGTTAGATGAAGAAAAGGATCAAATTAGTGATTTGGAAGACAAGGTAGAAAAAACACCCTGATGGAGCAGCAAAAAAACACCAAAGAATTTATAAAAATGAGGAGAGCTTAAGAAACATTTTGGACAACAGGTAGCATAACAATATTCACATGATGGGAATACCAGAAAGAGAAGAGAGAAAGGAAGGGATTGAGAACCCATTTGAAGAAATAATGACAGAAAACTTTCCTAATTTGGTCTAGTAAGCTCAGAGAGTTCCAAACAAGTTGGATCCAAAGAGGCCTACACCAAGATACATTATAATTAAAATGACAAGGCTTAAAGACAAGGAGAGAATCCTAAAAGCCACAAGAGAAAAGCAGGTAGTTTCCTACAAGGGAACACGAATTAGACTTTCTTCTGATTACTCAGAAAAAACATTTCAGGCCAGAAGGGAGTGGTGTGAAATATTCGAGGTGATGAAAAGCAAGGATCTACAACCAAGGCTTCTCTACCCAGCAAGACTATCATTTAAAATTGAAGGAGAAATAAGGTGCTTCTCAAAAAAGAAAAAGCTAAAGGAGTTTATTAATACCAAACTAGTATCACAAATGTTAAAGGGCTTGCTTTACAAAAGAAGAAATAGAGAAAAAAAAAGAGGAAAACAGTCTAACAATAAAACTGCACTAAATATGTATTTATCAGTAATCACCTTAAATGTAAATGGCTTAAATGTTCCAACCAAAAGACATGGTGTAGATGGGTGGATATAAGAAATCAAGACCTATATATAAGCTGCTTCCTAGAGACCCATCTCAGATCAAAAGATACACACAGACTAAAGGGATGGAAAAAGATATTTCTTGCAAATGTAAAGGGAAAAAAAGCTGGGGTAGCAGTACCTGTATGTGAAAAAATAGGCTTTAAAACCAAGGCTATAGTAAGAGAAAAAGAAGGACACTACATAATGAAAAAGGGAACAATCCAACAAGAGGATATAACCCTAGTAAACAATTGTGCACCAAACATAGGGACACGTAAATATGGGAAGCAAATCTTGATGGACACAAAGGGAGAAATTGACAGCAATACAGTCATAGATGGAGATTTTAACACCCTACTGACTTCAATGGATAGACCTTCTAGACAGTAAATCAACAAGGAGACAGCAGCCTTAAAGAACACACTAGATTAAATAAATTTAATTGACACCTTCAGAGCATTTCACCCCAAGCAGTAGAATATACATACATTTCAAGTGCACTAGAACATTTTCTAGGATAGACCACATGTTAGGACACAAAACAAGTCTCAATAAGTTTAAAAGATTGAAATCGTATCAAGCATCTCTGACCACAATGCTGTGAAACTAGAAATCAATCACAAGGGCACTGAAAAGCATGCAAAGATATGGAAGCTAAATAACATGTTATCAAACAATGAATGGGTCAACAATAAGATCAAGGAAGAAATCGAAAGATACCTCGAAACAAATGAAAATGAGGACACAATAATCCAAAGTCAGTGGGTCACTGGGAAAGAAATCCTAAGAGGGAAAGTCATAACATTACAGGCTTATCTGAAAAACAAAAGAAAACAAAACAAAACAGAAAAAAAATGGGAAAAAAAGCACCCAAGAAAAAACTCAAATAAATAATCTAACTTCACAATTAAAGGGACTTGAAAAAGAACAGCAAAATTTCAGCAAAGTGGGATTAGAGGGAACATACCTAAACATAACAAAGGCCATATATGACAAATCCACTGCCAGCATCATACTCAAGGGGCAAAAACTACAAGTGTTTTCTTTAAGATTAGGAACAATACAGGTATGTCTGATTTCACCACTCTTATTCAACATACAACTAGAAGTTGTAGACACAGCAATCAGAGAAGAAGAAATAAAAGCCAAAAGTGAGTAGAAGAAAGGAAATAATAATGATCAGAATAGAAATAAATGAAATAGAGCCTATAAAAACAATACAAAAGATCAATGAATCCAAGAGCTGGTCCTTTGAAAAGATAAACAAGGTTGATAGACCTTTAACCAGACTCATCAAGAAAAAAAGAGAAAGGACCCCAATGAGTAGAATCAGAAATGAAAGAGGAGAAATAAGAACTGACACCAAGAAATACAAAAGATTGTAAGAAAATATTTTGAATAACCATATGCCAACAAACTGGATAACCTAGGAGAAATGGATAAATTCCTAGACATACAATCTTCTGAAAACAAATCAGGAAGAACCAGAGACTCTGAATAGACAAATTACACCTAGTGAAACCGAAGCGGTAATCAAAAAACTCCCAACAAACAAAAGCCCTGGACTGGATGGCTTCACAGGTGAATTTTACCAAACTTTCCTAGAAGAACTAACACCTCTTCTCAAATTATTTCATAAAATTCAAGGGGAAGGAAGGCTCCCAAACTCTTTCTATAAGGCCAGCATTATCCTAATTCCAAAACCAAATAAAGACACTACAAAGAAAGAAAGTTATAGGTCAATTTTCCTGATGAACATAGACACTACAATCCTCAAAAAATATTAGCAAACCAAATACAGAAATGCATTAAAGAGATAATACACCATGACCAAGTAGAATTTATTCCCATAATGCAAGTTTGGCACAACATTCACAAATCAATAAATGTGATTCACCACATAAACAATAGATAGAAGGATAAAAACCACGTAATCATATCAACAGATGCAGAAAAAGCATTTGCTAAAATCCAGCACCAATTTATTTCAAAACTCTTAGCAAAGTGGGATTAGAGGGAACATACCTAAACATAATAAAAGGCTTTATATGACAACCCACTGTCAGCATCATACTTAATGGGCAAAAAGTACAATTGTTCCCCTTAAAATCAGGAACAAGACAGGGATGTTTGCTTTCACCTCTCTTATCCAGCATAGTAGTGGAAGTTCTAGCCACATACATCAGACAACAAGAAGAAATAAAAGGCATACAAATTGGGAAGGAAGAAGTAAAACTTATTATTTATAGATGACATGATACTGTGTATAGAGAACCCTAAAGATTCCACCAAGGAACTACTAGAACTGATAAATGAATTCAGCAAAACAGTAGGATACAAAATTAATATCCAGAAATAGATGTATTTTTATATGTCAATGAAAAAGTAACATAAAGGGAAATTAAGAAAACAATTCCATTTACAATTGCTATAAAAAGAATAAACTACTTAGGAATAAACCTAACTTAGAATGCAAAAGATCTGTACTAGGAAAATTATAAGACATTGAAGAAAGAAATAGAAGAAACAAATAAGTGGAAGCACATACCATGTTCATGGATAGGAAGAATTAACATCATTAAAATGTCCATACAACCCAAAGGAATCTAGACTCAACACAATTCCTGTCAAGATTCTAATGACGTATTTCACAGAACTAGAAAAAATATTTCAAAAATTTATATGGAACCACAAAAGGCCCTGCAGAGCAACAGCAATCCTGAGAAAGAAGAACAAAGTTGGAGGAATCATGTTACCTAATATCAAACTATACTATAAGGCCATAGTAATCAAAATAGTATGGTACTATCACAAAAACAGACACATAGATCAATGGAATAGAATAGAGAGGCCAGAAATAAACCCATAACTTTACAGTCAGTTAATATTCAACAGAGGAAGTGATCACAAACAATGGACTAAAAATAGTTTATTCATAAATGGTGTTGGGAAGATTGGACAGATACATGCAGAAAAATGAAACTAGACCACCTTTTCATATCACACAGAAGAAATTCAAAATGGATTAAAGACTTAAATGTTAGACCCAAAACCATAAAAATTCCAGGAAGAGGTAGCAAAATCTCAGACATTGCTTGTAGCAATATTTTATCAGGTATATCTCCCCAGGCAAGGGAAACAAAAGCAAAAATAAATAAGTGGAACTACACCAAACTAAAAATATTTTGTACAGTAAAGGGAAATCAGGAAAATAAAAAGACAACCTGCATAATGGGAGAAGATATTCACCAATGCTTTTGGTATGGGGTCTATACCCAAAAATATAAAGCACTTAACAAAACTCAACTCCAAAAAAGCAAACAACCCAATTAAAAAATTGGCAAAGGACCTGAATAGACACTTCTCCAAAGAAGACATACAGATGGCCAGTAGACATATGAAAAGATGTTCAATGTCACTCATCATCAGTGATATGCAAATTAAAACCACAATGAGATATCACCTCACACCTGTCAGAAAAGCTATCATCTATAAATCAAGTGCTGATGAGGATGGGGAGAGAAGGGAACCCTTTTGCACTGTTGGTGGGAATGCAGATTGGTGCAGCCACTGTGGAAAGTGGTATGGAGATGCCTCAAAAAATTAAAAATGGATCTGCCTTATGACCCAGTGATCCTACTTCTGGGATTTATCCAAAGAAATCCAAAACACTAATTCAAAAGAACATAGGTACCCCTATGTTCATTGCAGCATTATTTACAATTGCCAAGATATGGAAGCATCCCAAGTGTCCATTAGTAGATGAGTGGATACAACAACTATGGGACATTTACACAATGGAATACTACTTGGCCATAAAAAAGAAGATTTTTTTTCCTTTGCAACAGTATGAATGGAACTGAAAATCATTATGCTAAGTGAAATAAGCCAGTCAGAGAAAGACAAATGTCATATGATTTCACTCATATGTGGAATCTAATGAACAAACTGAACTAACAAGGAAAATTGAGATAGGCTCATAATTAAGAGTAGGATGACAGCTAGTGGAGGGGTGGAGGGATTGAGAAAAAGGAAAGAGTATTCATGGACATGGACAACAGTAGTGATGCTGGGGTGAGGTCAGTATAAAGAGAATAAATGGTAATGCAAAGCAATACAATACAGATTGAATCAGTATAAAAAAAAGTAAAAAGCATTATAGTTCACCAAAACACAGAAGCAATGTTTGCTTCATGTTTTTTTTTTTAAATAAAGATTTTATTTATTTATTTTTAGAGAGAGAGGAAGGGAGGGAGGAAGAGAGGGAGAGAAACACCAATGTGTGGTTGTCTTTCACGCGCCCCCTACTGGGGACCTGGCCCACAGCCCAGGCATGTGCCCTGACTGAGAATAGAACTGGAAACCCTTAGGTTTGCAGGCCATATCAGCCAGGGCAACTTCATAACATAAGTTAATGCGATGAAAAGAAGGCAAGCACCCTTGTAACTAATCTTGATAAGATTGTTTTGTTTGTTCAGAAAGAGATCAGGCTCTTCACTTTTAAAGTTTCAAATTATTGTGTACCAAGTAAATACTAGTTTTACTAGGTCTGTTTTTTGTATTTTACATGTTGTATTTATATTTGAGTTTTTAATGTTTTCACCAAAACATTACACTGAATTTAGGAAACAGCATTATCAATGTAAACATGCTAAATTCCTATATAATTATTTAATTTTTTAACAATTACCCCCATCTCTTTTGTTATGAGACTACAATACTTTTGCAGTTAAAATAAGTTCATAAATTATAAAAGTAAGACAAGCAGCTAAGGTGAAAAACATTTAAAGTAAAAATTATTGCTTCACTTTGGAAAATAGAAAACTCTACATACATAGCATTTACTCTTATACTTCTGTGAAAAAAGAATGGAGTTGCTTCTCCTTCCTTTTATAATCTATTCTTTTTGTGGTCAGTGCTCCACATTGTCAAACTTTTCAGCCTCTTTCCATCTCTTAGAACAAGTCAGAAATGGGAATTTTACTGTGTGGCCCAGTCCTTGTTCCTCCTTGGTCTTCCTACTCAGTGTGTCCCCTGTGTGCATGCTTCCTCAAGAAATAGGTCCTTTGCCTTCCTTTGACTTCCTTTTACAGTCCAATGTACCATCCACTGATATCGGGATTAGACAGTATCACAAAATTGCTTTATCCAGTCATGTTTATACTTTTTTTAGGGCAGTAGAATGTGTTTTTCAAAAGAATTCTTAGATGGAAGCTGAATGTCAGAATGAGATGAAAAGCTAAGTAGAGAAGACTGGAGACTCATCTGATTTGGTTCAAGAGGGGCCTCTGGGGCCTCTGCCTGGGAACCTCAGTGCTCAGAACATTGTCGTGTTTCTGGCTCAACTCATCAATTTTTCTTCACCTACGTATGCAGAATTCCTACCATTTTAAGATTTTTTTAAAAAGGCCCGATGTATTTTCTCCTTTGAACCTAACCTTAATAAAGCATATTCAAAAGTGTTTTTTTAATAGAGGTTTTACCACATGGAGATGGAAATTTTAATGTCTTTAATTTCCACTTGCATGACCTTGCAGATACAATGGACAAAGACACATATTCACTGGGTTTCCCCCAAATCAATGACAAGATACATACAAGCAATGGTGGTATAAGGCTAATAGGAAATCAGTGTTTCAACTAGATGCAAGATTGAAATTTAGGCAGTTTATTTGGGGATGAGTAAAATAGTGACATGTATTTTACATACCATGTTTGATATTTCAGTTGTCATAAGACTTTCCAATATATACCAACCGTAGTTCATTTCACACAAGATGCACTATAGATAGATTGCCTTTTCTTTAATAAGCTGCCACTTGTTTTGTTTTGTTTTCCAAGATTCTCTTCACAGTGAGGTCACCTAAAAGAAGAATTCTCAATTAAAACACAGTTATACTATAAAATGATACAGACTATATATTTTATAGCTTATCTTTAAAATCATATACACAGGGTGGGGAAAAGTAGGTTTACAATTGTATGGGAAACACAGTTTATTGTATTATTAGTTACTAGTTATTGTGTTTTTTTCATACAAACAACTGTGAAACTACTTTTGCTTCACCTGGTATACCACAAAGAAAGAGAATTTAGTAATAGTTTGCATAACAGAGTCAACCAGAAAAAGCAGTTTGGGAACTCCAGTAATAGGAAGGATATTTTTGATTTTTACCTATGATCAAAACAATAAAACACATTTTAAATGTTATTGGTCACATTGACTATTCTTAGACTTTTAAAGTTCAAATCTTTTCTGGTTTTTTTTTTTTTTTTTTTGTTATCTTACTAGCAATGCTATTTTAGACCACTAGGCTTTATTGAGACCCAAGTCATATTTTTCTCAAGCACCAGCTTTGAATTTTATTATATAACAAAATATATAATGTAATATATAATTATAAATTAACATATATAATAAATTATGTAATATAATCCTTCTGATACTCTTAGAGCCTTAAACAATATAAATAATATTTAATATCATTTGCTGGGAATAAACAGGTAATGTGAAAGTATTAATTATAATGGTTTAGGAATAACAAACTTTTGAGGAGGAGGAAGTATAGTGCATTTTCAATGACACTTTTCCTTTAATATTCTTGTCTTGCTCTGCTTTCGAAATGAGCTCTCAGTTACAAAATATCAAACTACACTAAAAAACGCCAGCCATTGACACTATGGAGAAGCCCACAAGTAAGGGCAGATAGCAGCAGCAGGTAGGAAGTGATTGAAGCAGTGGTTACAAACGTCCAACAGGTGGTGTCCCGATGTTAGCACAGGTTAGACTAGTCCCTACCTTGGCGGGTGACCTCAGTGTATTTGGGTTCAGATTCAACACGGCAATACAATTTCTTCTGGTTAAGGGTTCTTGGTTTGCACTGATCACAGGGTGGCCGGAAGGCACCAGACCAGTCTATTAGTTTTCAGTTTTTCAAAATGTTTTTGTAGACCTGATAGATGTACTGAGAGACTGCACGAGCTCTCCACTTCAGCGATAGAGTAAATGGGTTTTCCTGGCTGGATACGTATCTTAGCCAGGATCCAAATGCCATTAGTGAGCTTAAAAGATTGGTAGAGCATGTGTCCTTCCACATTCCTCTTGGCAACTGTATAAACGTTGTTGTTTTGCAACTTGCTGGAAATAACGTCAGCATTTAAATGACATTCCTTAAGCTGAAGCTGAAGTTCATTTTCATTGGGAATATCCTTCCATGTTGCATGGAAGACCTAGCTTTCTATTTTGCTATCTTCTACAAAGAGCACACTGAGTGGGATGAGGTGGTTGAAGTAGAAGACAGTAGTATTGTTTTTCACAGGCATCTGCAGGTTATTGGAGGTTCCATCTTCACGACTGGGCCCAAGGTATTGAGAGACAGGGGGACATCAATGCTCTGGTTTGGAGTCAGTGGTGTATGAATGGCCAGAGGAGTGCTGGGGATGACTCCAAAGCTATTCTTGTTAAACTGGATTGCAAAGTCTGTCATGTGCTACAGAGCTTAGCTGGTGAAGTTCATTTCTACATAGATGTACCCTTGGCGATGAGTAAATTTTCTGGAAATCTTCAAGCCTTTATCTTTTGCTGCAGGCAGCCAGACAACCTTAGGAGCCACGCATCCACCAGTGCCATGCCTATCTCGTAGAGTTCAGAGAGATCATTCAGACGACTGCTGACCACAGCAGCAGTAGGTAAAGGAGCAAGGGTTGCAGGCACTGATGATGGGATTAAGGATTGCCCCTCCAGACTACCTAGTCCCCTTCCTAAGAGATCCACTGCTCCCATTCACCTGCCTGCAGGAAGGATACCTGTGGCACATTGGCTGGGGGAATGGGGTCAAGGTTTAAAAGGTCCCCCAGAAGGTTACTTGAGAGTAACCTGAGGCTGTTCCAGGTTGGTGGCAGTGGTGGTGCCAACAAGGTTGTAACCCGCATCAGTGCTCCCATGATGTATTAGCAATTGTTTGCAGTGGATTCCATGACTTCCTTCCACAAAAGCATTGGGGAGCTTGTGATACCTAGAGGCCAAAGAACCAGTGTGGCATATACACTCAACCAGCAGAGTTGGCTCAATAACATGTCTCCTCAGAGATCAGCAGCTTCTTAGACAAGACTAGTTTTTTGG
Source organism: Glossophaga mutica (assembly GCA_039655065.1). Taxonomy (NCBI): domain Eukaryota; kingdom Metazoa; phylum Chordata; class Mammalia; order Chiroptera; family Phyllostomidae; genus Glossophaga; species Glossophaga mutica. Next base: position 136,074,078 of record CM077304.1, read on the forward strand.
CTGTGACAGCGTTCACTGAGAGAAGCTGCCAATAAATATAGCCCCTATGTTGAGGATCAGAATTACAAGAATCCTCTGTTGTCAAACTCAAGACCTGCTGGACCAGTTCCTGTGTCTCTGATAGTTTCCAGAGAAACATCTCCACTACAGCAGTAAGCAGAGTTGCTGGGTAACAACCCCAGAAATTTCATTAGGACTTCTACTGCTCAGCACCACTGCTGAGTTGGCATGAGACATCTGGGCAGTTACCCACTGAGAGATGCTCTGAGCCTCCCTGTCATCTTTAGGGCTGTAATTGCATAATGGGGTGTAGGCTGAGAGGCCCCACCGCAAGCTTGGCTGGAGGATGGGAGACATGGAGCAGGTCCATTGAGAGTTATTTGGCATACCAACAGCAAGCTAACTTCATACCTATATGCAAAAATTGTTATTTTGCATATCAAAAGCAGGCTAGCCTCATATATATGTGAAAACGGTTATTTTGCATATTGGCTAGGGAAGTAGGCGTTACTTTGACCTACGATGTAACTGGGAGGCAGCTCCTCTTGCTACAGCACCTTCACAAGAACTTGGAGATAGTTTACTCCATACCTTGGGGCCATGCCTGCCTGGACTAACTGTGGCAGGCAAAAAAGGCAGAGAATACAAGAGTGCTCGCAGGTGTAGCCGATTGTTGGAGGAGTTAGAGATGGGGTTACGGAGAAGGTTCCAGGCTGGGATTTAAAAAGGCAGGCTGCCGCAAGGAACAAGAGACAATGAGGGACAATGCAAGACCATGCAGGAAGAAAAGGGGTAAAGGACTCTCGCTGGTGGGCCATGAGGAAGTGCCACATCATTTTGGGTTAAGAACTAGAGATCACGGTGATACAGCTGATGGTGCTGGGGATTGTGGGAGACCTGCCAGCTGAGCATGGATTACTGGGAGGAACCGGGAGTCTAGTCAAGCTATGAACTTCTATTCTTTTCTTAAGATGCAGTACCCTTGACTGGCCTGGTTTAGCAAGGGGAGGCAGGATTGTGTGTGTGTGTTTGTGGGTGTTTTAAAGGGGCTTTGAGATTTAATGGTGACATTCTGCCATTACTCTAAACCTGTATAACTTTTGAATGAATGGTTCCTTTTCTTTTTACCAAACTTGGGCATTGAGAACCACAATTCATAACACCTGGCAGCAGGCAAGAAGCCCCATAGTACAGAAAGACCCTGGGAGAGGGGGCTTCTTTCGATAACAGGATCTGGGCTCCCCAGTGGGTTAATTCTGTACGGTTGGACAGGCAGTCCAAGATGAAGATCCGTCCCCATTCAGTGCAGTCATTCAGAGGCGTCAGTTTATTAATGTTCTGTTAATAATGTTCTGTTACTGGGTTCTGATCCAGTAAGTTGCTCTTTGGGTGAGATTCACTGATTTTAGATAACACTGCTAACAATACTAGCCATCACCACTGAATTTGAATCTTCTATGAGATCCTGCAGAGAATCTAGAAATCCCTGATCTTCTACAATTTGGGCACTGATACGGAGTTTTGCCATGCAGACTGCTTCTGTTTTCTGAACATAAGGATATTCATCTTTCCAACATTTGTGGAGGGGCTCACAGAGATATTCTGTACTCTGTCCACCCAGTTGCACCCTATAGTTCCACTGCCAAGGCTAGAATCAGAGGATTGGGATCTTCACAGTCCTTCACAAAGCCATTGACAGTCACGATGGCCATGTTTGGCTGACTCTTGGCATAGCTCATCAAGTAGAGATCCGATACACCTGGAAAAGAAAGCTAACACCCTTCCCTACAATCATATAGCAATTGCTTTCTTCACAGTCTCCTTCCTCTTTTCTTTCTTTTCATTGTTGAGTTCAGCCTTCAATTCAAAGATTTGTCCCTTTTTGTTGGTTGTGAAATACTTGGAGACAGACATAGCATTGGATCTTTAATGTGCTCTGGAGGCAAGGGCAGGGTAGTGGAAACAGCCAGAGAGCATGTTCCCAAATGTTGGGTGTTATAATGGCTTTGTGCACGTTACAGTGGCACTAACTTTTTTGATCATACGCTTCCCAATACCAACACTTTTGAGTGCAGCTCAGTGTATATTTATGAATTACATAAATTAATGTATTATGTCTTACAAAGAACATTCCAAAATGGACTTAGAAAATATCAATATTTAAACATAATGTATTTTATTTTACTTTTGATGGTATATTGATATGTTAAATTAAGAACATTATTATTACATATGCTTTATTGTTTTTGAAAAAATTTTCAGCACTTTCTTTTAAAAGTTTTTTTAATTAGACAATTTTTTTTATTGTTGTTCAATTATAGTTGTCCCCATTTTTCCTCCATTGCTCTCTCCTGTCCTGCCTATCCCCTGGTTCCCACTTTCAATTCTTACCCCCTATTGTCCTTGTCCATAGGTCCTTTATAGATGTTCCTTGACCCTTCCCCTTCTTTCCCCTGTTATCTTCGTTCCTCATCCCCTCTGCTCACTGTCAAATTGTTCTTTATTCTCATGTCTCTGGTTCTATTTTGGTCCCTTGTTTGTTTTGTCGATTATGTTGTATCCTGCCATTTTACCAAATTCACTTATTAGGTCGAGCAGTTTTTTGGTGGTGTCTATAGGGTTTTCTATGTACACTATCATGTCATCTACAAACAGTGACAGTTTTACTTCCTCCTTTCCAATTTGGACGCCTTTTATTTCTTTTCCTTATCTGATCACTGTGGCTAGGACTTCCAATATTATTTTGAATAGAAGTGGTGAAAGTGGGCATACTTGTCTTGTTTTTCATTTTGGGGGGAAAGCTTTTAGTTTTTGCCCATTGAGTATGATGTTGGCTGTAGGTCTCTCATAAAGGGCCTTTATCATGTTGAAGTATGCTCCCTCTACTCCCACTTTGCTGCATGTTTTTACCATAGATGGGTGCCGTACCTTATCAAATGTTTTTTCTGCATTTATCGATATGATCATGTAATTTTTGTTTTTCCTTTTGTTTATGTGATATATTAAGTTTATTGATTTGTGAATGTTGTACCATCCTTGCATCCCTGGGATGAATCCCACTTGTTCATGGTGTATGATCTTTTTAATGTATTGCTGGATGCGATTTGCCAATATTTTTTGAGGATTTTAGCATCTATGTTCATCAGCAATATTGGCCTGTAGTTTTCTTTCTTTGTTGTGTCTTTATTTGGTTTTGGGATTAGGATTATGCTGGCCTCAGAAAAAGAGTTTGGGAGACTTCTTCTTCTTGGATTTTTTGGAATAGTCTGTGAAGGATAGGGGTTAGCTCTTCCTTAAATGTTTTGTAAAAGTCTGCTGTGAAACCGTCTGCTATAGAACTTTTGTGTGCCAGGAGTTTTTTGATCACTGCTTCAATTTCACTAGCTGTTATCAGTCTGTTCAGGCTTTCTGCTTCTTCTTGATTCAGTTTTGGAAGATTATATATTTCTAGAAATTTGTCCATTTCACCCAGGTTTTCAAATTTCTTGGAATATAGTTGTTTGTAGTAATTTCTTACAATCCTTTGTATTTCTGTGGTATCAGTTGTAACTTCTTTCATTTCTGATTTTATTTATTTGGGTCCTCTTTCTTTTTATCTTTATGAGTCTGGTTAAAGACTCATCGATTTTGTTTATTTTATCGAAGAACCAGCTCCTCAGTTTATTGATCCTTTGAATTGTTCTTTTAGTCTCTATGCCATTTAATTCTGCTCTGATCTTGATTATTTCCTTCCTTCTACTTCATGCTTTGTTTGTTGTTGTTCCTCCAGTTCTTGTATATGTAGTGTCAGGTTGCTTATCTGAAATGTTTCTGTCTTTTTTAGGTAAGCCTGTATTGCTATGAACTTTCCTCTTAGGACTGCCTTTGCTGTGTCCCATAGGTTTGGGGCTGTTCTATGCTCATTTTCATTTATTTCCAGAAATTTTTTATTTCTTCCCTGATCTCATTGTTAACTCATTCATTTTTTAATAACATGTTATTCAATCTCCATGAATTTGTCTATTGTTGAGTTTTTTTCCTTGAGATTGGTTTCTAGTTTTAAGCCATTGTCATCCAAAAAATGCTTGATATGATTTCAATTTTCTTGAATTTGTTGAGGTTTTTTTTGTGTCCTACCACATGGTCTAATTTTGAAAATATTCCATGTACATTAGAAAAGAATGTAGTTTGCTTCTTTGGGGCAAAAGTTTCTGTATATATCAATTAAGTCTATTTGATCTAGTGAGTCATTCAGTGACACAATATCCTTGTTGATTCTTTTTTTGGAAGATCTATCCATTTTTGATAGTGGGATGTTACAATCCCCTACTATAAGTGTGTTGCTGTCTATATCTTTCTTGCAGCCCTTCATGATTTTCCGCATATATTTGGGTGCTCCTGTGTTGGGTGCATATATGTTTAAAATGTTTATGTCTTCTTGATGAATTCTTCCCTTGAGTATTATGAAGTGACCTTCTGGGTTTGTTTTATGATCTTTGTTTTGAAATCTATTTCATCTGATATGTGTTTTGCTACCCTGGCTTTTCTTTTCCTGTCCATTTGCTTGGAATATTTGTTTCCAACTCTTCACTTTCAGTCTGTGTAGGTCTTTTGTTCTGATGTGGGTCTCTTGTAGGCAGCATATGTGTGGGTCATGTTTTCTTATCCATTCAGGTACCCTATGTCTTTTGATTAAAGCATTTAATCCATTTACATTTAAGATTATTATTGATAGGTACTTATTCATTGCCATTTTCTCCTTTTGTACCTCTCTCTCTTACTCTATACCTTCATCTTCTTAAAGCAGTCCCTTTAGCATATCTTGCAATCCCAGTTTGGTGGAGATGTATTCTTTTAGACTTCTTTTATCTGGAAAGCTTCTTATTTGCCCTTCCATTTTAATTGAGAGCCTTGCTGGGTGGAATAGTCTTAGTTGCAGGCCTTTGCTTTTCATGACTTGGAGTATCTCTTGCCATTCCCTTCTGGCTTGTAGTGTTTCCGTTGAGAAGCCAGATGCTCCTTTGTCAGGGCTCCCTTGTATTTTACTAGCTCTTTCTCCCTTGCTGCCTTTAAGATTCTCTCTTTGTATTTGAATTTTGCCATTTTAATTATGATGTATCTCTAAGTGGGCCTCTGGGTTCATCTTGACTGGGATCCTTTGTGCTTCCTGGACTTGTGTGATTTTTTTCTCTCATCAAATTAGGGAAGTTTTCCATCATTACTTTTAAAAACAGGTTTTCTATCCCTTTCTCCTCTTCTTCTTCTGGTATCCTTATTATACAGATATTATTATGTTTCATGTTTTTCTGCTACTCTCTTAACCCTTGTTCAGTCTTTTTAAAAAAATATTTTATTTATTTATTTTTAGTGGGGAAGGGAGGGAGAAACAGAGGGAGAGAAACATCCACGTGTGGTTGCCTCTTGCACACCCGCAACTGGGTACCTGGCCTGCAACTGGGAATTAAACTGGTGACCCCTTGGTTCGCAGACTGGCACTCAATCCATTAAGCCACACCAGCCAGGGCCCCTCTTCATTCTTTTTGAGCCTTTTTCTCTTTTCTTGCTCTTCTGGGAATTTTTTTCTACCTTGTCCTCCAGCTTGCTGATTGGATCCTTTGCTTCATCTAGCCTGCTTTTAATTCCTTCTACCGTGTTCTTCAATTCAGAAATTATATTCTTCATTTCCTCCTGGCTCTTATTGATAGTTTCTATGTCCTTTTTCATGCTGATGTAGTTCACACTAAGTGTCTTATACCTTCCCTCTAGTTCTTTGTAATTCTCACTGAACTCATTGAGCTTCCTTATAATTATTGTTTTGAACTCAGTGTCTGACACTTTACTTGCCTCTATTTCATTTAGCACTCTTTCTAGGGATTATTCCTTTCCTTTTGATTGGGTATTTTTTCTTTGTCATCCCATTTTAGGGGATACTCTTCTAGTTTGTTTCTGCTTCTCGAATTGATCTTTGACTCCCTGACTTTGTGATGTGAACTTCTATGGTAGGAGACCTGTGGAATTCAGTGGTGCAGTCTCCTTGATCTCCTGAACCTGATGCTCTTGGAATGCCCCTTATACCATTTATGTTGGCTCTCTGGATGTAATTGCGTTTTAATTGTTGTTGGGTCATTTTTTGGTGGGTCCTTCCTTCTAGCTGGCTGACTGAGGGTCTCTCCACCCACCACATCTTGTGTGCTGTTGGGCAGGTGCTACCAGAACAAAACCACACAGCCCAGGAACAAACCCACACCTGCAAAAATAACTCCCACCCACAATCCCAGTATCAATAGCAAATAAACCAGTATTAATAATGGTGTAAAGAGACTGAGACTATTATAAGAAAGGAGAGTGGATATGAAATGACCTGTTGAAAGAAAATGATTTTGAGAGAGTAGAGGGAGGTTACTAATAAGCATAGGGAATTGGAACAATACAAAGAGAGAAAGTAAAATTTACATAATAAATGAAAGAGGGAATGAAGAAGGTGGATTGGAGTAAGAGAAGGGAAGCATATAGTGTTAGGTTTAAACAGAAATGGAAAGAAAATAAAATAAAGTGAGCGAGAGTAAGGAACAGGAAAGAAAAGTAAATAAATAATAAAAAATCCATGAACCCATATGGGAGAAAAAGACCCACCACCACACTTTCAACAACAAATGAGCTAAGATTAATGTAGGTGGGATGGAAACAAGATGGAAAAAAAGAAAGAAAGAAAAGCTTAGGAGATATGTAGAGGAACAGGAAGTGATTTTGAGATGATAGAGGGAGAGGGAATATTAAGAGTGAGGAACAAAAACCAGGCAAAGAAAGGGAAAAATTAAAATTTGAGATGGAAAAAGAAAGGGCAGGGTGAAAGAAAAAAATAGAAAAGAAAAAAGAACAGGCTAAGACAGGGAAAATTTAAAAATTGAGATAAAAAGAAAGAATGAGCAGTTGAATGTAGAATGGAGTAGAAGATAAAATTTGAAATTTGAAATACAAGAATAGTGAAGCTCTAGAGATAAAATTGAAAAAGTGCAACAATAACTACCCTATCTACAACCAACAAGCAAGAATTACTAAAGGTGAAGAGAGAATGTGGATATTTTAAGAGCAGGAAAAAGAATATGAGAGGACCATTAACAGGAAAATTAGGTTTGAGAGGCTGGGTTGGGGAAATATACTAGGAGTGCAGAATGGAAACAAGTGTTAGCAATAGAGAAAACCCAATTTAAAACAAAAATAATAAGAGGAAAGAAGGAGGTAAAATGGAGTAAGGGAAGGGAGGAGCAAAATATGAAAATTGAAATAAACTATAATATAAAATCTAGTTGGCTTAATATGCACAAACTTGAAGGAGAAGAAATGAATGTTAAAAAACAGTGCAGAAAATAAAATGTTGTAAATCATGGAGAAGACCACTGTGGATTTAGTCCTGGTAGCATCTAGTATTTACCACTGTTTTTTCTTTCTGGATCCACCTCTGATGATGTCAGATGGTGTCACAGTATGGCCTTAGGCAGACAGCTTGAGACTACCAGGGATCTACTGTCTGTGGCTGTCTCCTGCAGTTGTTAATCTAGTCACTCTGCACTCAGCAGTCAGGCTTAAGCACGCACCACAGGTGGAGCAGAGTATCTTGTAGGGTCAGGGCTATTGCTTCCCTCAGGTTGCTGCCACTGGGAGGGGAGTGGTCTGCCTGAGCAGGATGGCTGCTGCAGTATGGGGGATGACTCAGCCCTGGGATCCTGGCGGCTGCTCTCTCAGTTCTCTTCCCAAAGCCTCCTTCCCCAGTCTCTCCTCAACCATCTCTAGTCCACTCTGCCCCCACATTTGCCAGAGCCCAGGGTAAGTGGCTGCTTATGAAAGTTTATGTGTTGGTCCTTTAAATGGCTCTTTGAGTTTCTAGCCATCTGTCTCTGGTAGAGAGAAACCTTGCTGTTCTTTGCAACTGGTTGTTATCTGTGTACTTTTTTGGCTCTGGTGCTGTAGGCTGGGTAAGACAGCTTAGGGTTTAGACCCCACAGTTCTCAGGGGGATCACCCCCGATGCTGCGATATCCCTCCAGCACTTAAGCTGCTGCCTGCGGGAGCCCAGCCAGCCCTCTCATATCCCCTCCACACTCCCTACCAGCCACATTTTGTTGAAGCTGTTTCTTCTATCTGTTCATGATTATAAGGTTTCTCTCCTGCTATTGTGTGGTTGTTTATACTGGATGATTTTTCCACAATTTTGTTCCAATTCCAGATTGGTCCTGGGAGGAGGTTAGTGTAACTTCCACTCACTCCTCCACCATCTTAGATCCCAGCATTTTCTTTTATAGCAATTCAGAATTCTAGATGTGTATTTTATTTTAATTCTGTCTTCCTGGGGGGAAAATCCTCAGAAAGATATACAGGTTAAAATGAAAAAAAAAAAAGTATAAATGGCTAAGAAGTTTTCATTGTGACACTAATTTTTCAATTCTGTCCAAAAAGTTTTAGTTGAAATTGGTACAATAAATTACCATACTCGTTCATGACAACTAAGTCTTCTTACAAAGTAATATGAATGGTTTATATTTTTAACACGGGGCCCCAAATTTACTAAAATGCTTTTTAAGTGGGTTAGAAAGCTTTGTTTTCAAGGTTTTGATTAGACAGCTATGATGATATCACTTTTTCAGCAACAAAATGATGAAACTATCTCCAGCCCACATTTTCAGAATTCCTTCTTTATATCACTTGTTTTTGAAAAGTGGTGATTATTTCACTCATTATTAAAGTGTTACTTTTTCCTCAAAAGGAAAGATAACAGTACATATTTTTTAAAAAACCTGCTAAGTAGCATGCTATTCATAGCAATTTTTCAGTGCAGAAGAAGTCAGTAAATCAGGCATACTTGTCAGTTGTAAAAGAACAATGTACCTCATGCTTTAAGTTTAAGACCCGCAAGTGCTTTGTCCTGAGGTATCCAGGGGACCTCTGTTTTCAGTGGCTCTTACCTGCTGGCTACATGTCAGAATCACCTGGAACACTAAGAATCAAGTAAAACAAACCTGCTTCTCAAAAAAAACAACCTCCAAACAAACAAAAAATGAGTGTCTAGGCTTCACACCTAGAGGATTCTGATTTAATGGATATTTCTGGTTTAATTGATATGCAATGGGACTCAGCAGGTAGTGTTTTTCAAAAACATCCCAGGTTATTCTCACATACAGTCAAGACTGAGAACTATTGTTAGGTTTGAATGAAAATTTCCTTGGATACTCCTTATATCACCACAAAATGTTTTACACATTATACTTACGCTAGCATAACCCAAAACTTCACTTAACTGAACACATGTCAACAGCGGTGTATTGCCGTGTCCAGGAGGAGAAAGACTATGGCTGTCCCACCCTCTGGAGAAACTTGTATTCTTCTCTGTAGTTTCTTTTTTGTAATTGTCATAAAAAAAAAAACCACATAGAATTTACTATCAATATCATTTTTAAGTGTGCAGTTCAGTGGTGCTGACTATATTTACATTACCGTATAACAGATCTCCAGAACTTTTCATCTTGCAAAACTGAAGCTCTGTTTCCATGGAACACCTCCTCATTTCACCCGCCTGCCCCATTTCACTTTCTGTTTCCATAGTTTTGACTGCTCTGGTTATCTTCTATAAGTGGAATCACATAATATTTGACCTTTTGTGACCCTCCAGTTATTTTGTAGACCTTATTGGTGGCCATCTCACAGAGAGTAAAGGAAGAGAGCTAGGTTTATAAGCTGTTACATATTGATTAGGATTACTTTTTTCATTCTTTTAAATAAAAATTTAGAAATGGAAGTTCTAGCATTTTTTTTCTCCAACCCCATGGATGGTCCTGCCTAACTCACTGTCAGTGTCCTCCAGCCAGAGACCACCAGGAATAGGCCTGGAGTTTGTTACTCACTGCAGTGAGGGTGAACACAGGCAATGGGAACAGTGTGCATTTCAGTAAAAGGATGTTTAAAAGGGTTATAATAGGGTTTAGGCTTTGATGCGTGATTTTGAGGGAAGTCACAGGAAGAAGAGATTCACCCTAGGAAGCGAGGGTAATTCTATGATGGGCAAAAAAGCAGCAGAAACTCACACTCTCCAGGAGAGGGGGCTGTTTGGTATGTTGTGAGTTTTTCTCAGTGACCATATTTTTTGGTCTGTGTTTAGACAAAATTATGAAGTGGCCTTGTTTTGTCTCATGGCCTCAGAGTGGCCTTGTCTGCTGGTGTTCTGTGAGGCTGTTCATGTGCGACAGGAGGAAAGCATGCACTGGCCACTCAGTTCAGTCCAGTTTGTGGTAACAACGAGACCTGGCTGTGAGTGTCAGACCACGTCTTAGATTTCAGGGCCCAGCTACTATCTTCCTCACTGCTTTTGGAGAGGTGGAGGTTTGGAATCAGGAAACCTGTGACTCAGCCTCAGTTTCACTGCTGGCTGGCGATGTGATCACAGGCCAATGACTGTCACTTTACTTTCCCATCTGGTACCCGCCTCAGAGGAACAAATGAGCAGTAAATGAGATAAAGCATCTGGAATGCTGAGTGGGTTCGTTGTTATAGGGTGGGGACTCGTGTTAGCCATAGAAGCCTGTTTTCTAGCTCTCTGTCACGGGAGATTCTCTTGTTCACTTCAGAGACAGTTATGGGATGACTACCGTGTATTAATTGCTGTGCTAGGGAACTGTGCCAGTGAACAGCACGTACGAGGCCTCTGCCCTCACAGAACAGATGATCCAGAATGGCAGTTGAATAGAAGGTGAAAGGCTCTATGAAGGGGGTCTGTGGCAGTCCCTAAAATAGCTGAGCAGGGCTGGGGAATGATCTCTGGGAGAAAGCGGTCTTTAAGCTGGGACCTAATAGATGGACAGGAGTTACCTGGGGAACAGTGCTCCTGGGAGAAGGAACAGTGTAAGTTAAAACAGAAAAGTCACAGAGAACATGGCACAGCTTGTTTAGTGGGAAACAAACTGAAAAAAAAGAATGGAAAGGAAAGAAACTTCTCACTTTTTAAGTGCACACGATATGAAACAATTTCTTTTCAAATCTTGCACATAAATTTGTGTGGCACTGAGATCGTAATCATTGCTCATTAATTAGTGAATGATGGTACAATGCTTTGGAAATACAAAGTGTAGCACATTTGCTAACAAATTGGTGATTAGCATGATTGCTGTTTTGATATAGCCTCTGTTTACTCTCTGCACTTGGACTTCCAACTGTCTGCTTGCTTTCTTGCACCAAAGACAGCTGCTTCACAATAGGCTTGGTTTGGTGGCTATTTTTGGCCTTTCTTTTCCTGGGTTGTGAATGAGCTTAGGAATGATTAATAATGGAAAGAAAAAAAGTGGTCTGGATGATTTCCAGAGCCCTTTCCTAATAAGTCATTCTGCAAAGTTTACTACCCTCCCGGTTTCTGGTATACTAAAATCTGGCTAAAAGTATTGGACTTCTGTGGTGTGGGGACATCTGGTGAAGCAAGTGTAGCAAGGGCTATTTTTGATTATTTCAGTATCTACATTTTCTTGATTGGGGTCCACCAAATAACATAACTTCTTGTGGATTCCAGTTATTACCTCTACAATTACAGATAGTTTCTAAAGAAATAACTAAGCGGAATTCTAACAGCTTGTATCTTTACACTTGATAAAGAAAGATCTCGATGCCATTAAAAAAACAAAAAAGACCCCCACAAAAACTAGCTCTAATGAGTTTTGATTGTTGATGAACATCTGAAAGCACTGAATTTATAATTAAACTCTATCAAAAGTGTTTTTGTTTCTGTGGTGAATCACCAGGATGACCAGATACAGGGGCAGGGCAGGGCCCATCCTATCGATAAGAAACTTGCTGGCTAACACAGCAGTCCCCAAGCTTTGGTACAAGGGACCGGTTTCGTGGAAGACAATTTTTCCACAGACCGGGATGGGGTTGGGAGGAAGACAGGAAGCAGAGCTCAGGTGGTAATGTAAGGGTGTCTGTGGATGGGGAGGAGGGGGTTGGGGACTCCTGGACTAGTAGATCCAGTTGCATAAAATGTGGGCTTTAACACAGTCTGAAAGAAGTTTCTTCTCATTAGTGTGTAGAAAGCACTCCTCAGTTGTCTTGCGTATCAAGTAACTCATGTACTTGGTTGGTTGCCTAGATAAGCTGATGGGAGTTTGTCTTGGGGTGGCTGCACTAACAGACCTTGGCCTGGATATGGGTGAGGACATGTTTCTGTTGCATGTTTTGGATGCTGGCAGCTATCTTTGGCCTACAGTTTGGTCTCTGTCATCAAGAGCTTGCTTCTAGTAGGAGAGAAAAGACACTTTCACAATTATATTTCTATTAAATTGGGTAGGTGTGACAAGTACAGTAGCAATGTCATAAATCCACCCTGAAATAGGAGCAGGGAAGGGACACATTCATCTGAACTGGGTAGTTTTCATGGCAGAGGTGGCTTTCAGAATGGGTCTTGAACAGCAGGAGTTGCTTCAAAAACAGACGTGAGACTGTGGGTGGGCAAAGGAAGAGCGTAACAGGACTGGGCAATGGCAAGAAAACAGAGGGAAGATGGCGATAGATGTTTGGTTCTGTCTATTTTATCTCTGATTTCTCATTAGGAAGGGTGACCCAGTGTCTAATTTTTTTTTTTTTGGGGGGGGGGGTAATTCCAATTTATACCTTCTGACCTCTGGTAACCATGGTAAGCAGAATAATGTCCCCGAAAGACATCTGTGTCCTCATGCCCAGAACCTGAGTTTGTTGCCTTCCATGGTAAAAGAGACTTGAAAGATGTGATTCCCTTAAGGATCCCAAGACGGAGAAGTTATTTTAGATTCTCTGGATCAGCCCAATGTAATAACAAGAATACTTGTAGGAAGGAGGCAGGAGTGTCAGAGTCAGTGGTAGGGGATGTGATGAGGCGGCCTGAGGCTGAAGTGACATAAGAAGGGGCCATGTGTTGAGGAATTCCGGCAGCTCCTAAAAGGTACAAAGAGTGAGGGAACAGATTCTGCCCTCAGAATGTCTACAAAGAGCCAACGCTGGCAATGCCTTGAATTTAGCCCAATGAGATTGATTTTGGACGTCAGACCTCTAGAACTGTAATATGGTAAGTATATTTGTGTTGTTTTAAGTCACTAAATTTATAGTAATTTGTTGCAGCAATGATAGTTAACTAATACAGTAATGATATTGAGTCCCTTTACTCCCTGACAAAGGACGCGATTTTGTGATACATTATATGTTTATTCTATGCATAAGCCACAGCAGCTTACAAATCTGTGGTTCTATCAAAATAATTTTGGGAAGTAATATTTGGGCCCATCTATTCTGATACCAGGGATTAGACGCTGGAGGGTGGGGATGGGTTGGGTTACATGTGCATGTACATTGGGGCAATTACCAACTAACCAGAGCAAATGAGGTGAGGCCCAGAGGGTGCAGGTGGGGAGATGGGACAGGACAAGGAATACTTTACTTTACAGCCTTTTGGGTCAGATACTCATGGGTTCTTCACAAAAGGCTTGATTTGCCTTCAATCAGGTCTTGTTCTGTTTGTTGGATTCCGACATAAACAAAAATATAGAAATTACGGAGAACATTTTTAGAACCATATTTCCAGAACAGTTGGGAATACTTATTTGCCTTTTGGTTTCATGTAAACTCTTAAGATGTTCATTTGCTCAGCAATATCTCTTAGTTTATTTTCCAGAACTATGCAGAAAGGGTATTTTTCTTCTAAATAAATACCTCAGTTACATCTATTACCTATTTTTAAATAAATGCAGTAATTCTAATACCATGAGTTCTCCAATCAAAAAGTCTCTTGAAATATTTTAGTCAGAAGTTCTCCTGTGGTTAATTTCTGTAACTTTCATATTGCCTGAGGGATCAAATCTCTTGTCAGTTGTTTTATATTTATAAAGCATTTTGATTCTTCAAGGATTTCCCACAAATTTCTGAGGCATTCTTTGTCGGAGAACTAATTTAAGATGACAACTCATTCGTATATGTAGCATAATGGTGGCTTGGCCCAGTTTATGACATAATAGAGAAATTCATTTCAGTAGTGACTAAGTAAAGCAGTAAAATAATTCTATCTTGGTGACACTGTAAAAGCCATCTATTTCTGTCTCATTGTGTTTTTAGCTTTTAGATTGGCTTAAATGCCTATGAATGAATGATTAAATTACATACTAATTTTAGTTTTTGTAAAGGTATTAAAAGACTAGTTTTTATACTTTAGGACCTTATAATATAAGTCCTAGGAAAATTATCATTTGGACTTATAAATTGACTATTTTTATTCTTTGTGTTGACAGACTATGACTTCACACTATAATTATTCTACTAAAGAAGGCTATGCAGTTAACTTCACAGCAGAGTATTTATGGTCCTGATTGTGCTTCCACTTAGTTTTGTTCTATTCTAAATTTTAGACATTGTTTATTAATTAGAGAAATTATAGAAAAAATCAATAGAATAAACAGAACAGCTATATAGAAGACAAGTAAAAGTTAGATTAGAAGATAACAATTAGCAGAAATTAAAGTAGAAGAGCAGTAACTTATGGGTAAACTCTCAGATAATAAATAATTAAACATAACTTATAAAAGAACAATATTAAACATGGATTAATGTATTATCAATAAAATTTATTTATGAATATCTAAGACCAGTATTAAAAATATTAAATTTAAGAATCTGAAAATAAGATAAAATAATAGTAGTTGATAGCTGGATAAAAACAAGTTGTAAGAAGGAAAAAAACTGATTATTAAAGACAAATGTATGTACATCAACACTAAGAAAGCATATGAAAATACAATAACATATAAAAATCAGTTTGAGCGGTACAATCGCACATACTCAGTAATTAGTAAACTGAAAGGAAATCCTAATTCATGGGTAAATAGGAACTCAGCCTAACATGCAGTTAGGACCATCCCCTCATAATAAACATTTTTAGCCTTGACTTATTAGTGTTCGTTAGGATGAACAAACTTTCATCAAGAGAAACGAAGAGCAACAATTAAGCTGAAACAACCTAGTGTACCCTAAACCATATTTTCAGCAATATTCTGGAATCTCTTCCAAAGCTAATGTTTCATGATTGTCAAACAGGATGCTCTATCACAGAGAAAGAAATACCATGAAATGACTCCCAGTGACCTCTGCTTCTTAATAAAGGCAAATGGTCTAGTCTGCATATAGAGCTGAATTATTTTGGAATTTTAGATTCTTCACATGACTGAAGTTACTTATTAGTCTCCATTTAATAAGTTTTGTAAAACATCAAGCTGGATCTTTTAGGTAGTAGAATGAATATATATATATGTTTATTGATGTCAGAGAGAAAGAGAGAGAGAAAAAACATTGATGTGAGAGAGAAAGATCGATTGGTTGCCTCTCATATGTACCCTGACCAAGGATAGAACCTGTAACCTAGGTACGTGCTCTGACTGGGAATCAAACCTGCATCATTTTGGCATATGGGACAATTTTCCAACCAACAGAACAAACTGGCCAGTGCAGTAAGCGTAGAAATATAGGCAAGTTTTGAACTATCAAATATCCTTTAATGAACATCAGTTGCAGCCTTTGGATGCAATCAATATGGAAAATCATTTTGTGTCCCCCTTGCCGCACTCACACACCCTGCAGGCTACCAGGTGGTGAAGGCTTGTGCATCATTTACTGGAGAAGAAACCATTAGATTTTATACCTAGAAAAACTCTTTTAAAATATCTATTCTAAACTTTTTATTTAATAATTTATTTATAATTGGAACTTGAGCCCCAAAAAGGTGACTTCACATGCTTGGGTTTAGAGAACCACTAGGTGGCAGAAAATATCATGTCACGAATAAACAATGCTAATCACAGATTGTTCCTTTAATTAACATTTACTGAGTATTTCAAGGGTATCTGACTCTAAGTGGTATAGGTATGGAGAGATTCTATGGAATGATATGGTGAGAGTTAATTTAGGAGTCTGGAATCTGTCCTGACTCTGGTACCTCCTGGCGAGATGTCTTTTGGAATATAACAGCTTCAATTTTTATATCCATAAAGTAATGATAACAGCACATGACATTCCTAAATGAGATCACGTGTGATCAAGTTTTATCGGGTATAAAACACATGAGTTACTATCACCATCTTTTTTTTTTTTTTTTCCAGAAAGTAAAGATTTTTATTCACTCTCCAAGAGGGAAGAGGGCGCTTTGGTGTGGAGGGATACACCAGCGCTGCGGGGTGGGGGCTTTGAGCTTTTATCGGGTAGTCGGGGTGGTTGTGGAGCAGGACGTTGCACTTGGTCTTATAAGGTGCAGCTTGTTTCGCTGTTATCTTTGAGTTCAGGGTCCAGTCACTGAGGTCCGGCACGTCCTGTTTCACAAGTTCCTGGAGTCTCTGCACCTTCAGGGGGCTTCCAGTGATTTTCTAGTCCTGAGGATAAAGTCTCATAAAACAAGAGTCAGTCATGCTTTATGGGGTCCAGGTAGCTCTGGCAAAGAGGGCCTGACAAGGGGCTTTTGTCCTAGTAGCCTCTTCTTTGGCTTCCTTTCCTGGGCAGATCTTGCTCAACCTGCTGTCATCACACCAGAACCACCTGAGAAGTGAGACAGAAGAAGCTCTGAACATGGACCACCTCAAGCAGGAAACAGAACACAGGGCCCTGAATGTCCCTCACCTCTCCAAGTACATTCTCAACATGAAGATTTTGCTGTGTGCACTGGTTCAAGATGAAACCGTGTAGAGACTAGATAACATCACAGACTCTGCTCGGTTACTGAGGTGTGAAACCTGATTACTGCCCCCGAGACCAGGCCCCTCCTGTCGGCAGACGCTGGCTGGCAGCCCCTGTCTTGGCTGGCCCTTCCCTGCTGAGACCTGACTAGGTCCTTTCTCTCTGGCCTGTTAGCTTTTCTTTTCCAAAGATGGCCTTGTGGGGCCCTCTGGTTATACTTAGATGGACTGGCCCCTGTATAATGTCCTCCCATAAAACAGTGTAACCTTTTCTTCAAGATGTTCAAACATCGCTTTCTTAAGTTTTCTTGCTGCAGTTCACATAACATGAGGGGCAGGGGTTATCTCTCTTTATATATATTTGGGTTCAATAGAATTTTTGGTTTTATCAGAACCACTGGGGAAAACCTAATGAGATTGATTAAGTCTCCTTAGGCTGGAGAATAAATGTGTAGAATATACTCTAACCTTTCAGGGAAAGCCATGAGGGGTTCACACTGTGAGAGAAGGATGTGCCTTCTCTGTATGTTTGTGGGCCAAGTTATTTTTTATAAGCAATTTGAATGGAATGTATACATTATCATTTCCTCTGTACCTAGAGTTTCTTCCCAGAATGTTTTTCAAAGTTCTTCTGCAACAGTGATTTCCCCCCTTTTCTCCAAACAGCCATTTTCCCTTTAATGCTTGGCAATTTCTTGTCTGTCCCAGGTCTTTTCCCTGTTCTGTTATGATAATTCTCTTAGCTTGCTCCTCACATGCTTCTTCTCTCAGTAGCTGGGATTTTCTGATCTCCACCTGTGGGATCAGCCTTACTCAATTCCCCGAGATCAATCAGCAATGAAAACATGTTTCTTCTCATAAGATTAGTCTCCAAAATTATAAAGTATCAACCTTTTTTTAAAAGGTGATTATTACTATGCTGAAAAAAATGCTGTGGAAGTAGTGGAAAACCCAAAGGTTGAGGAATGTGGGAGAGAGTCAAATGGTGGCTGTCTTTTAGATACTTATGGTACCACCAAACATGAGCCACGCCCTTCCCACAAGAACTATGTTGGAACCTTAGCTCTGAACCTCAGTTCCTTCACTGTGTTGCTTCTAGATCTCTTTGAAGTCACCCACCTGCTTTGATCTCTAAGTTTTGCCTTCTCTCAACCAAGACTCCATGGTTGACATGCCCTGATTGCATCTTGCTGACTTCCCTGTCACCCACTGCTTATCTAAAGCACCACATTTTGTCCATTACTGTTTTGAGGTCTCCACAGTCCTTTTTTGCAGTGTTATCTGCTTGATCTTGATATAAACCGTTCTAATCTCAAAGGATCATACAACACCAACAGTTGTGTGAAAGGTAGTAGTGGTAATAAGGAAGGGGGTTGGAGGAATGCTGGGCACAACTGAACTGAAACACCCCCCAGACTTTTAGGTTGATTTAGGCAATTGTCTTGGAATCGTCATGAAATAAAACAAACAGCGTATCAGGCTAGCAAAATTATAAACCACCATCTTAGTGGCTTGCTAGTACTATTATCAACAAATAGTCAGGAATTCATCCCACCTTCCTCTCCCTTCAACATTTATAAATCAGAAAGCCAACACTTTACTGAAAGTGATGCTAAATAATACATGCTTAATGCCTTAGTGTGGGTTCCCTGGGAAACAGACTCCGAGATGAAGATTCTTGTTTGGGAAGTTTACTGGGGCATGCTCTCCAGAAGGGCCACTCCAAGGGAGTGAGGGAAGCAATGTAGATGCAACAAAGGCTTCAGCTGATACCAAAGGAAGCTCTGGGATGGTTCTTTAGAGTCGTTCAGAATTGAAGTGAAGCCTTTTTATGCCCACATCGATTAGTCTTTGGAGATGGACTGCACAGCAGGGGGTGTAAACTTGACTGAGTCATCTCCGTTCCCTGAGGGCAGTTGCTTGACAGACCTGAGCTGTGAGCAGTCTGCATCCAATCTCCCTTGGGGCTGACAAAATGCATGCCTGAGTCCCAAAGGGTGGATCCGGACAGCTCCCACAGCCCCTACGTACGTGCACTTATGTGTACTCACAAACATACATTTACACAGTTATACATGCACAGTATACACATGTACATGGACATGCACACACATGCACATGCATACATAGATATACACACATTTACATATGCAGCTATATTGCTGCTTATAATATTACCTTGACCTCACCCAACAGCTTCCTTGATCTTTTTATTTAAATATACAATTCTTCAAGAGAAAAATTAGTACTATTTAGTTAGTACTGTTTCCATAAGAAGTCCTTCTGGAAATTTCAAGTTCAAATCAGGTTATTTTATACCAATCTTAGTATCAAAAGTTATTTTAGAAATTCTCCCTACCTCCACATTCTCACTACCCTACAGCCTCACCAGAAAGCTTTTATAATAAATTATTTGAAATGTTCCTAAAGATGTTTCTTTCATAGACAGAGCAATATGCTCATGTACAAAAATCCGTATCTCAGCTAACGGCTAAGGATTATAATGACTAAGGCACACTGGATCACCACGTTAGGTTAATGTTAAGGATATTTTTCTTTAGCCTTTTGAGTCCAAATGTCTAAGTGATTATTCATCTGTGTTAAAAATCTATATTCTTTTTTCATTTATAATAAAAATTTTCATTAAAGTGGCACCCTGGCCATAATCTCTAACCTTGGACTCAATTGTTTAGTCCATTTTTGTTTCCAGCTGACACTGTCAAAAAACTTAAAAAAATTTTTTTGATGATGCCTGACTACTGCTAATTCCTTTTTTGTTATTGTAATGAATTTGTCACTGAATTAGTTGGATTAATTGGTTAAATTTTCTTCCTTAGTAGGAAAAAAGCATTAACAATAAATTTTATATTAGGACAAATTATATTTTAGTGCAGTCAGTGGAATGAACGTTCTGTGACAAACTATATTATACAATGATATTTGAACTAATTGCAATATAAGTCAAATTGGTTATTAAGAGCCAGTGTCTTTCTTCACTAACATTGAATTTTTTTCTCTGGTAACTTATCAAGGTCAGGGTCAGACTTTCCAGTATTATTTTTTTGAAGTGTCCAAGACACTCTCAACCAAAAATCTGAATTATCTCTCTTGATCTCTTGTGATTTCATTTTTATCATGTGCATTGTCATCATTCTCAATGACTAATTATTATTTTTGGCAGAGAGATGGGCATTTAAAAAATGGTAGGATAAGATAAGACGTTAAGGTAACAAGCTGAAAATGTACTTGTCATTGAAGAGTGTAAAACAATAGTAGATAACATTCATGGAGTGCTTAATATACAGCAGGCAATGTCCTAAGAGTTTCAGTACAGAAAAAAGAACATTGGCCAAAATCCTATGATTAAAGTGGAAAGGCAAAATTGTAAAGATTTGTAGATAGTGATGTATAAGACATTGGATCACTTCCAATCTTTCCTCATAGGAATCTAGCACTTTGGAGTACAGTGAGGAAAGAGATTGGAGCTAGAGATATTGGTATCAGGTACTGCTTTCACTTTTTCACATTGTGGGCCTTTGGCTTGGCTAATGGTTCTACCTGAACCTGATGTTGGGAAAAGGTACAACAGACTAACCAACAGCCACATTCGTTGGAACTAATGAAGTGAAACTGGTCAATAATGGCTGATAAAACATTCACATCTACTATCTGACTCTTGATTATCTTACAAATCTCGTGCATTCTAAATAGTATGAAGTTCAGGAAGAGTCACTATCTAACTCAAAGTAGCAAATTTATTCTTGGGGTAGAAGTGGGATTTAGGCTTCAGAAAAACAGACCTCAGTAAGAATGTAATACCCATTGTTCCTGTCCATTTCTCTTGACCATTTCTTTAACACCTCTGTCTTTTGGCCATTGCTGTTTTATCTTTTTAAACAAATAATGGTTTTAATGTACTATGTCCAAAAGCATCTTTTCAACAATATCCAGCTGTCTTACTCTGTTCAGGCTGCTATAACAAAATATCAGACTGGATAGCTTATAAACTAATAGAAATCTATTGCTCACAATTCTGAAGGCTGGACCTTCCTATGAGTCCCAGACTTCTTCTTGTATCCCCACATGGTGGATATGGCTAGAGAACTCTGTGGGATCTCTTTTATAAGAACACTTATCCCATTCATGAGAGCTCCACCTGAATGATCTAAGGACCTGCTAAAAGGCCCTACCTTGTAACACAATCACATTCTAGCACCATTTACATGGTGCTTAATTAGGATTCCAGCATGTGAATTTTGGGGAGTCACATTCAGACCTTAGCACCAGCTGTTTTTTGGTGTTAGCCTAATATTTTATATAGTAAATAATGTTTTCCATTAATAGAATAAATATTCTTTCCCTCCTTCTTCTTAGATACACCCTTCTACTCCCAGTTTAAGCAGCTAGGTTCTTTGAGTTCATTGCTTCATTGGAAGAATGTGACAGGGTGGGAAAGAGAAACCAAAGTGTCTTCCTGTTTTTTTGTCTGAAAAACCCTATAATACCTTGGGGAACCATCACAAATGACAGCAGGACCTCCTTCTCAAGACTCTCCAAAGGAAAAACACCCCCCAAATCTATACTGAAGATGGAGAGAGACTAAGGACAGGAGCAGAGAGGCTATAAGGATGAGAAGAGGATGGCTGCATCTGAAAAGGTGAATCCAGCCAAGAATGAGGGCTGCCTTGGAAGCAGGAGCACTGTGAGAGGTATGGTCAAGCATCCAAGGTCATCCTGAGAGTGGAGTCTGTGTCTTCATCATCTCAGGACTCTTCTAGTTGCTTTCCCATTGGAGCCTAATGAGGATTTCCTTTGTTGGGTAACTGTCCAGCCTGAATGTTATTGCCCATCCTTGCGCAAGCCTTTAACCAAATCTAGCCTCTGTCCCACTACACAGTGTAAATAAATTTCTCCCTCTCCTCCAGTTTTCAGCATTCATCGAAGAGTGTGTCTTTGAAAACAGATCAGGTTGGCGGAATAGAAAACCTGAATGGAAATGACACAAGGTGCCCAGCATTTCATAAGCAGGGACAGTGTAAAGTCCACCCACCTATTAACATTTTTTACAAATCAAAATAGTTACCTTACTTGATAAAATAATGTTTGATTCTTCTTCCCTCACCCTTCTGTCTCCTTACTTATTTGGATATTTCCTTTCAATCTTTGCTTCTTTATTATTATTATTATTATTATTATTATTATTGAGAGAGAGAGAAGAAGGGAGGGGGAGAGAGAGAGAAACATTGATCAGTTTCTCTCTGTACATGCCTCAACCAGGGATTGACCCTGCAATCTAGGTATTTGCTTTGACTGGGGATCAAACCCACAACATTTTTAGTATATAGGATGGCACTCCAACCAACTGAGCCACCTGGCCAGAGCTCAGTCTTTCCTTCTTTTCTATGTATATTCTGTCAATGTGGTTGTTCCTTAGATCCCTTTTCATTCCTCTTCTCTTTTTATTGTATACAATTTAGGGGCAGACTAAGCTTATTGATCCCTCGTAACATTAACTTCCTTTAATATTGCAAAGATTTTCAAATCTATTCCACTAGCCTAGACTCCCTTCTAAGTTCCATATCCACATATAAAAGTGCCCAATGAACATCTCCTCTTTGGTGTACAGCAGATAATTTCAAACTCAGAACAACTATGACTGAGATCAGTAGTCTCCCCACACTCCCAATTTCTCCCCCTGTGTTTTAAATAATGCCACCACTATTTTCCGGTCTTTCAGGACAGAAATCTGGCAGATTTTCCTGTGGTCGTTTCCCCCATCCTCACATCCTATTGGCCTTCTAATTCAGATCCCTTTACATTTCTAGAATTCTGACCATCACATTTTCTTCTATGGATCACTGTTATTAACTCTGTACAGGGCTCCTTGTATCTATTCTCTGATATTCTAAAAAATGCAAATCTATTTATGCTACTTTCCACCTAGGCTTTGGGACAAAATCTGCAATCCTAACAAGTCCTACAAGGACCACTCTGAGGTTAGAGGTTAGAGTGGTCTTGCAGAGGCCAAAGGTTGGTAGACAAGGAGGATGGGTTTGATTCATACTGAGCTGGCCTAGGAGTTAAGATTTTGGGCTCTGTTTGGACCTCAATTTATTACATCATGAGAGCAGATCTCTAGGATTGCTGGCCTCCTTCAGGTGTACATTTAATTTTTCAGTTTACTTGGGCACCTTTAGAAGTCTCAGAAACAGCATTCAATGCTACAATAATTTTGTTTTAAAAAGGACTATTTTCAAAGTATTAATGTACTTTAATTTTTTGCAGTTCCATGTACTTGGAAATATCCATTTGCTTCAAGGAATGCTTAATGTGTGAGATTACACTCATTGCATCAGAAGTATGAAGGAAAAGGGTTATCATCAGCTTCTAAAATTCAAAATAAGACTTAAGATAAGGCATGTATTGGAAGATTAACCTTTGTAGAAAAAAAATATAAGAATTGCTTCAGTATATTAAAAAACTGAGCCTAGAGGACTCAGAATTTGGTGGACAAAAATTTCCCTTTGCCTGTGGCCTATACCTTGAAGCTTGCTCTCCCAGAGTTGACTGTTCCTACTACACAGACATCCAGTTTACTGTTCTCAGCCTCCCTGGCTTTCAGGTGTTGCTGTGTTACTGAGTTCTGGCCAATGGGACACAAGTAGCAATGATTTGTGTCTTCGCCACAACCCTGTATGTTTCCCAGCAACCTTATATGTAGGATCCCTCAAGGACCAAGAGAAGATCAGAATCATGTGACAACAGAGAATTAGTTACTTTGTGACCCCATAGAAAGGCACCTGATAGGAACACATACGTGGAACTGTGACAATAGGAGTGAGATACTCTTTTAAGTCATAAACATTACAAAGTATATTTGTTATAGTTATTAATGTCCTCCTAACTATTACAAAGATATGACTCAAGGGAGGTGAAAAGCTCTTACTGGGTCCAAAAGGTTGTGAAAAGGAGGAAAGGAAGGAGGATGGAGCTGCTGGCTTTGGCTTAGACAATAGATGTCTGAGTGTTAGAACAGCTGAGGAAACATCGACTGCCAAGGGGCCTTTCTTCACATGTGAAACTCAGGAAGGAGATGCCCCACAGACTGTCCCACACCAAATGCAGTGAGTGACTGCATCAAAATACACTCAAATGCTCAGCAAAGGTGGGGTGTGGTGGAAGAAATTCCACAATTTAATTTTTCCAGATCACTCTCCATTCTTAAATTGTGGCTGAGATCTAGATATTTTCTCATCCCCTTGAAGGGGAGAAACCAGAATTATTTCCTGAAAGGCTGGCTGGAGAGCTTGCTTGTTTGTAGGAGAGGTGTCACTATGGAGAAGGGGTGAAGTGGCTTGAGATGAAGGCTACAGAGTGGTCAGAGCCAGATGTGTGTGTGTGTATGGGTGGGTGGGTGGGGGTGTCCATAACACTGGAGAGGGCAGAGATGGACCTGAACCAGCCAGACAGGGATATGGAATCCTTACACAGTACAGACCAGCCTCTGAGTTACAGTGTCCCAACATCAACCACAAATGTCAGAAGGGCACATGGTCAAGTGGTAGATAAATGATCTTGCTGTGGAGACAGAGGCAGCAGAGCAAAGATCAGAGGGCCTTTCTGCCTCTGCTTTCTGGAGAGTACATGAGCCACACACCTCCCCACATGCTATACTCTAGATGTCACTTTAGGGATGAGAATTGGGCAGAGCAAAAATCTAAAGTATGTAAATGGAATCATCCAAAGGAGATTTTTAAAGCAGTTGGATAGGAAAATGAAATGCTGGTAGGTTGAATGTTTAAAATGAATGGAGAGAGTATAAACCAGAAAAGTCAAAATAGTACAATCAAGTATAAATTGCTAGCACTACTTATAAGGATGGTAGTTCAAAAGGAAGATTAGGTATATTTTAGAGATTAAAGGAATCTCAGATCATTTGCATGTTTGAATGTCCCTCCTTTATGGTGGTGAGTCTTTCCCTCCCTCCCTCCCTCTCTTTCCTTTCCTTTCCTTTTCTTTCCTTTTTTCTTTTCTTTTCTTTTCCTTTCCTTTCCTTTCCTTTCTTTTCTTTTCTTTTCTTTCTTTCTATCTTTCTTTCTTTCTTTCTTTCTTTCTTTCTTTCTTTCTTTCTTTCTTTCTCTCTTTCTTTCCTTCCTTCTTTCTCTCTTTCTCTCCTTCCTTCCTTCCTTCCTTCCTTCCTTCCTTCCTTCCTTCCTTCCTTCCTCTTTTTTCTTTCTCTGCCCCTCTCCCTTTCTTTCAATAAAATTATTCCTACTAGCAAAGCAAAAGAATTCTGTTTTCTTTTCCTCTTTTTCTACTCTTAGTTTTCATCCAAAATCATGTTCTTTCTTCAGCCTTGCCCATATTCCATATCTCCTGCTCTAGAAGAAAAGGAAGAAGTTTTCCTGTTGTATGCAATGGGCCCACATTGGACCTTGTTCTAGGCCCCAATTTTCCTGAGATATGTTTTTTTCTTTACCTTTTACCTTTTCTTAAGATAGGAAAACTCTTAGTCAAAATGTCTTATAAGTTTCAGTCAGAGGAGAGACTTGTAGAGTTGTGACCCTTGTCTTTTACCAAACATGTATGAATTAAGTGATGCATCATGGTATCTCTTCATTCTGTTGTCTCTTAGTTGAGCATTTTTGCATCGATAACAAGTGGTTGAATTTATCCTTAAATATGGATTCCTAATTCTTTGCTTAGAATGTCTGCAAAAGATTTCTTTATGATATAGTATTGAAATGAAAATAACTTCTGTGCATAGAAGATTGCCTGTCACATACACCAGACGATTGAATTAAAGGGTATTAAACTTGCTAAATCTCTTGGAACAGATCACAGGCTTTTCAGAGTGGGAGAGGTTAATACGGTTAATTTTTTTCACATACAGCCATTACTGAGTTATAGAATATGAACCTGTGAAAGTTTTAGGAGGCTAACTTTTAAAAGAAGTTATTTGACCTAAATTACATGGTACTATACGTACTTTCATAGTGGAATAAAAAATATGAAATGCAAAGGAGGAAATCTTAATATAACTTGATATGGCTTGAAATTTATCATCAATCTTAAAAGAAGTCAAAACCATAAACACTGGTGAAAAGCTAAATATAACCAACTACCAAATGACATGTCGGGAAGTGATTTAGAAGGATCTCTAGACTCTCTAGGCTCTCATAGGCAATGTTGTCAAGAAGGTTTAGATGTAAATTCTGATTTTGGTATTAAAAAGAGAGTTTAGTTAATATTAAAAGAAATGAGTACAGTCTTGGCTGGGCAGTTCAGTTGTTTAGATCATTGTTCTGAAATGCCAAGGTTGAGGGTTTGATCTCCAGTCAGGGCACATATAAGAGGCAACCAATGAATGCATGGGTGGGTGAAACAATGAGACATCTCTCTCTCTCTCTCTCTCTTTCTCTCTTCCCTCTCTCCCTCCCTTGATCTCTCTCTCCAAAATCAATAAATTAAAAAAACTAAAAGAAATGAGTACATTTAGTGTAGTGTTTCCTGCTTGTATTAAAATCAGTGGCCTATTAGACTCAAGAAAATGTGGAAGTTATATTGCTCCTCCTACTTCATGATCCTGTCTCTGCTTTCCAACTGATCTCTCAACATCCCTATTTATCATCATACAATTCAGCTACCCTGAACAATTCCTAAGTCTGTAAATGTCCTATGCTTTCTTGACTTTTTAGAACTAATGCACATCCTCTGCCTTTTCCCCGTGCTTATATGCAATTTTTCTGGCACACTCCTACTCATACTTTAAGGCTCAGCTCAGACATCACTTCTCTAGAAAATCTCCCCTGACTAGGTACCATATCCATACTGCACCTTATGCTTATCTCTGGCACTGCACTTATAGGGCAATCTTATATTTTTACTTGTATCAGTCAATAACACATAAACAAAAGCAAACATGTTTTTCATGCAGCATGACCTCTAAATGGAAGCGAAATTCTTCATCTGGTGCTTAGCTGAAGAATCTATGATCTGTTTCTGTACTGGGGGTGTGTGATCACAGTGTGTGATAGATTTAGTGAGTTATTACAGTTTGTTGTACTGGGGCAGGTTTCATTTTGCAGGACTCATTCTAGATAGTTTAAGCAGGGTGAGCTATAATTCAAGGATTCAGTTTGATACATATTCATCAGCATGCTAGAGGCATATGGCTGAATCTTTCAGAATAAGTTCCAGAATAATACTGCTACTTGGCCTGCCAGGAATGCTGCTGCTTCTCTCAGAGTAGGATAGTAGAATTAGGAGTCTGTTGCTGATAGAGTCATAGCTGCCATCCAGGGGTCAGGAAGCCACCATTTCCCCCACTGCACCTACTTCTAGACCCCCACAGAGCTTGACTGAGGTGAACACTGGAACACTTTGGCAAGAAACTCAGGGTCTCAAGGACTGTGCCCCTGAGTAGTAAGCAGCTGGAAGATGGGTTCTTCTTCACTGTGGATTCAGGCTCATGCAGAGAACTACAGGACTGAGGCAGTCTGCACCAGGAACCTGGCAGCAAAGGATTCAGGCAAAGTAATTTTTGTTTTCCAACTAGTGCAAGTCAGGAGGGTACTTTAGGAAGCTGAATGGAATGCTAAATGCTAATTCCCTGTGTCCTTCATAATGAGGTGTACTATACGTTTCAAACAAGGTTAACACCTTTCTTGGGTCATTTTCTTTATGTAGTAAAACCTACATAACTACATATCTCACATAACTGCAAAGTCATGAGTATTCTAAGATAGTGGCCTCTTTATCTTTCAGTAGACTTTTAGCTCTTTACAGAAACTGGGCTGTACTCATTTTTGGAACACAGTGTCTAGTACTGTGGTTTGTCTAATGAATTAATGTATGAATCAATAAACCAATGAGTGATAGAAAAACTGTCTTTTTGTACTTTTTTGAATTGACAAATCCCTTTGATTTTCTTTAATTTAGTGGCTATTTTTCATCCCCAGGGGACATTTGGCAACATCTAGAGACATTTTTGAGCATAACTATTTCAAGGTGCAGTATATTGTCTTCCATTGAGGGAGACCAGCATTAGTGTTGAATATCCTACAACACACAGGACAGCCCCCTACAACAAGGAATATGCAGCACAAAATGTCAATAGTGCCAAGGTTGAAAAATCTGTTTTAATTATTTCGTCCTATCACTTCTTGCTATCTAATATTCTTATGTCAGCAGATCAGAACACTTGAGAATTTGGACTTTCTTAGAACTGAAATCCTCACCTGCATTTTTCCTCTTTGGCAAGGGATTCCCCCATATTCTCTCATTCTATGTTACTTATTCTATTCCCATACATATTTATAATGGACCTCAGGGACACGATTGGCTGTTAAGGTCCTTGTATTAAAATGTTACTAGAGGGGATTTTTGGAGTGTCACTTTCCCACTTCTTTTCTTAATCTTACAATTGTATATTTGGAATTAAAATTTAATTCAACATAGAAAATGTCTCAAAAAAGAAGATGTTATTCTAATATATTTTGAACATTGATGGGTAATATACCAATTTTACTGAATTAGTTGATTTTTTACTTTTTTCTCTTTTTTTTTAAAGAACCATGACAATTGCTTGGTCAGCAGTGTTCAAGAACAATAAAATTCTGCCCTTAAAGTTAACTTTCTAGAAAAATCCATGACTTCTTTTAGTTTGTAGAAATATATCCTTTTTCATAATTAAATGCTTTGGAAGTATAAATATAACAATTAAATAATTAACATAATTAAATACTATCATAGTTAAAACATAAGTATGTAGTCATAATTAAAATTGTATGTGTCTGTGACTAGAACAGTAAGTCAGTAGAGGTCTTAAAGCCAGAGTGATATAAAACTCAGTGTATGCATCCAACAGCTCTTATTAAGCACTTACTATTTCCTTCTGCTTGCCTTTGAGAATACACTAGTGAACAAATTATATCTTTACCTTCAGAGTTTGCATTGTTTAGTTGTCTCCCAATTAGATAATCACACAAGTAGGGTTTAATTACTATGGTGACAAGTCCTATAACTGGAAATCACAAAGTGGTATGGAAATAAATAGGGAATATATTTCTAACTTAATCAGGGCAGATTTCCTTAAGAAAGTAATAATTAAGCTCATACCTGGAAGATGAGTAAGAGTTAGTTGTGCATAGTCTGGAAGAAACGGCATTCCTGGCAAATACAATATCTAGAGGCAAAAAAAAAAAAAAAAAAAAAAAAGCTTGTTTGTTCAGGTACCACAAAGAAAGATTTTGGAATAACTCAGTTCTGGGAAATGATAAAATAGTTTTAGTAAGGAATGATTTGGGCCATGGTTGGGCCAAAGAAAAGTGGGTTAGAGGAAACTAGTAGAGGATAAGCTGAGTAACCCAAGTGAGAGGTGATGGTGACTTAAATTAGCAAGCCAATAGACTTAGGGGGCAGGGCCGAATGGATTTGTGATTGATTTGGGGGAATGCGAGTGGGGGAGAAATACTGAAGGACAGAGAAGTATTAAGGATAGCTCGCAGGCTTCTGGCTGGAGGACCTGGTTACTTGTTGGTACCATTTACAATGACTGGAATGCTAGAGAAGCTGCAGTTTTGAGGCAAGGTGGTTATAGATAATAAGTTTATTTTGAAGCATATCATATTTGAGATTCTTATAACTCATTCAAGTGTCCCAAATGGCGATATTATAAACATTTGGATCTATGGGTCTTTAACACAGAACTGTCTGGGGCTGAAGATATGATTTTGAAGTCATTTCCTGTAATAGTAGGGATTGTGTTGGAAGATAAAGTAGTAAATGAGATTACTTTTGGAGAGAACTGAAAAGAGCTCCAGGCTGAGCCCTGAGGATGTTTTACACAGAAATGTTGAGTAGAAGAGGACAAGTCAACAAAGCAGCCTGACGATAAGTCAGAAGAAAAACAAAGAAAGGATGGAAGGCAAGGAAAGAGACTATTACTAGAGGGAAGAGTAGAAACCTGTGTACAAAGGAAAGAGTTCAAATAAGATAGATAAGAACATTTTCATTGACTTGGCAACATGAAGATTGTTAGTGACTTAATGCTATAGTTAGGTAGTAAGAATAAATGCCAGGCTAGAGTAGATTGAGAAATCAATAGTAAGAAAAAGTAGAAATTTGAAGCTATAGCTATATATTATGTAACTGGGAAAATAGATATAATTTTAGTTGGAGATTTGTAGTCTAGTAAAATTTTAATTTTTTAAATATAGGAGAGACAATGGTATGCTTAAATTATAATGAAAAAGTTCTAGTTAAAAAAGGAGAGTTTGAAATTAAGTAAGAGGCAATGGCTATAACGCAGAGGAGGAGGTTCCTGCGAAAATGGGAAGGGGTAGGATTCAGAAAATAGAAGAGGAGATTTTGCTATGACAGAAACCACTTTCTATTTAGTAACAAAAGGAGAGAAAGAAATAATGAGTGTGAAGTTTAGAATATTTAAATATGATTCTCATTTAGAATGAACTATGACTTAAATTCTCTAGAAGGAATGTTCTTAGTGATCTGAGGTCATTTGCATAGATACCCCCAGAACTTGAAATTAGTATCCATATCCAGGGAGACTAAGATGTAGGAAGGCACTTGTAGATGTGTTCCTATTAGGGGAGTGTGTAAGAGATAAGGTGCTATAATCTTATTTGAAGTGAGCTGGAGTCTATGTTACTCCACTGGCTTGAAGATTGAGTACATACACGTACTGCTGGTCTCAACTTGTTACACCGCATCCCCCAAAGTGATTTAGTTAAATACTCTCACACAAACAACCAAAGTAAAAGTGGATGAGCACCAAGCAACCAAGGGAGTCCTGAAGTGCTGGTAAACTTCCTTAGGAATGAAAAATACTTTAGGGTTAGTTTTTCACCCTTGTCTTGGACAGCAAAAGAATAGAAAGATTCAAAACAAACAGGTGAGCAAAATAGAACCGGAGACATGGAAATAAAGAACAAACTGACGGTGACCAGAGGCATGGGGGTAGGGGATAATGGGGGAAAGAAGGGGAATGGTCAAGTCAAGGAACATGTATAAAGGACCCATGGACAAAGACTATGTGGGGTGGGGTGGGGGGAGGATTAAATATAGGAGGTGGGGGGTGGGTAGGGCAGGGGAGAGTAATGGGGGAAAAATGGGGGCAACTGTAATTGAGCAACACTAAAAAAAAATTTTAAAAGAATAGAAACATTCACTAAATCCCCAAATGCAAAGGCAGTTTTGGTTGTGATAGTGGCAATGAAAATATGGAAGCAAAAAAACAAGCAATCAAAACAACAAGAAGAAAAAAGAACCCCCCCCCCACCCCCACACACACACACAAAACCAAGGATAGTGTAAGGAGCCTCTGGCACCACTTGAAGAGGTCCAACATTCACATCATAGGAGTGTCAGAAGTAGAAAAGAAAGAGCAAGAAACTGGAAATTTACTCAAAAAAATAATGAAAGAGAACCTCCCTAATTTGGTGAAGAAAATAGACATCCAAGTCCAGGAAGCACAGAGAGTTCCAAACAAGGTGGACGCAAAGAGGCCTACTCCAAGACATATCATATTTAAAATGCCAAAGGTTAAAGTTAAAGAGATAATCTTAAAAGCAGCAAAGGAAAAGCAGTTAGTTACCTACAGGGGAGTTCTCATAAGACTGTCAACTAATTTCTCTAAAGAATCTTTGCAGGCTAGAAGGGATCGGCAAGAAATACTCAGAGGCATGAAAAGTAGGAACATACAGCCAAGATTGCTCTACCCAGCAAAGCTATCATTCAGAATCAAAGGGCAGATAAAGTGCTTTCCAGACAAGGAAAAACTAAGGGAGTTTATTATCACTAAACCATTATTATATGAAATATTAAAGAGACTTATTAAAAAGAATCAACATTTTGAACAATAAAATGGCAATAAATGCATATATATCAACAATTGAATTTAAAAAAACAAACTAAGCAAACAAGAAGAACAGAGATAGAATCGTGGATCCAAAGAGCATTTTGACGGTTGCCAGATAGGAGAGGGGTTGTTTGGAGGAATTCATGAAGAGGTGAGGGGATTAAGAAGTACAAATAGGTAGTCACAGAATAGCCATGGGGATGTAAAGTACAGTATAGAAATGGAGAAGCCAAAGAACTTATACACATGACCAGTGGGCATGGAGAATTGTGGGGGGATTGCCTGAGGGAGTGGGGAGTGCTAGGTGGAAGGGAACAAAAGGAAAAAATTGAGACAACTGTAATAACATAATCAATAAAATATAAAAATATGTCAATAAGAATTGCATTTGATTGCAAGTTACAAAAAGTCCAACTACATCGGCTTGAATAAGATGAGTTTATTTCTCACATAGTAAGTGCTGAGGCATAGGCTGCTAGTGTTGTTTCAATGGTCCATCAATGTTAGGCTGGCATCTTTGTGATTGTCTTGATCTTTTTCCTCACATTCACACAAAAATGCTGACGTTCCAGCCATTATTTCTGCTTTCAGTCAGGAAGAAGGAGAAATTTGGAAGTGCTTACCAGTTGCATATGTCCCTTTTCATCAATGAAGCAAGTTTCCCAGAATTCCCCCCAGCAGAATTCTGTTTATATCTGGGGCCAGGGATAAAAAGAAACTGAAGAAGTATGTATTTGACTACCTAGCCTCTGTAGTTGGAGGTGTCATAGTAGAAGAGGGTGGGAAATGGCTTTTGGGTAGCCCAATCAACAGTGTTGGTCACTTAACAATAGGGAGCCAAAGAAGCACCCCTGGGGAAAGAGTGGTTCTCGAGGACAGTGAGGGCACGAATCCTGTGGTAGTAGCAGCAGCAAGCCATGGCCATGGCCAGAGCAGAGCAGCAGGAGTCACCACATAGCAGTGACCCTGAAGAGTTTGAAAACAACTTGGCATCTGCCAAAGAGTGAAGAGGAATCATCAGGAAGGCAAAAGCTCTGTGGGCCTCTAACCTAGTCCCTGGGAGCCTCAGAATAGTGTCATACCTGTTTTACTTACCAACACATCTTCAAGTCCTTAGTATGGTGCCTGGTATATAGTAAGGTCTCAGTGATTACTTAATGAATGAACGAATAAATGAATCATCTGTGACCATGTGAGATAAATTCAAGATGATAGTAGCAAGAGCTAATACCTCCTCGCTCAATTTTTATACTTATTTCTATGGAGTTGGGGTGATTTGGCAGATTAAAATATTTAAGTTTTAGACTGGGAAGAGGACATAGCCTCTTTATTTTTCTTTCCAGTGCATGTCCTGGAAAAGGACCTATTTAAAAAACAAAACAAAACAAACAAAAAAAAAACCCAACACATAGAATTGAGGAGTTTGGGATCGAGATAAGTTTCAGGGTTTAGGAGAACCTAGATACCTACCCACTGGGGGGACTGCAGAAGAACACACTGGGGAGAGGATCCTGGTGCAGCCCGGTTCCATCATGTTTGCCATGGCTTTCTTGTCCTTAAAGGACATTCTACGCATTTAGTTAACAAAGAGAACACAAGATTTGGCTGGGGAAATTTCTGATTAAATATTACATTTGTCTGTGAGTTGAGCTTGTTTTCATAAAGGGAAAGAGAAATGAATGACTAGTTCTTTGGCCCATTTAGATGAGTCATAGTGAATTGAATCTTACCAGTTTTTCCTGTCATCTTTAGGCTGCTCATTCATATAGTATTCTAAAACTTATACATATATTGAGATTGATTTTATAATTTTCAAAGTTCAAAACTTATGAATTTTAAAGGAGAGAGAGAAAATGGGGTGCTACGCAAGCTATCCTGTCTCAGATTCAGTAATTTACAAAAACCTGAAATTTTTGTCTAATTATTTTGCCCATGTTATTCTTGACTTTCCTTTTATTATTGTAGATGATAGAGTTCTGATTAGTGTTTCTGCAAAACATGCTTTTTCTAAAAGCAATTTTTATTGAACTGGAAAACACAACCAAAAAACCTCCTATTTCTCCATAGGAACTTAAAAAAATTAATTTGCTGGAAACCATAAAGGGACCAGAATATTACAACAAATAAAGAGAAGGAAATTAGGTTAAGACCTTTTTTTGTATGTTTTCAGGGTAGAGAGTTTTTTTCTTAACTGACTATAGGAAAATAATGAGGAAAAATGACGACATTTAATGTTTTTTTCCCCTAGCTAAATTATAACTTGTTCCATTGACCTGTGTTTGAAGTTCAGACTAAGGCATAGTCAATTCTCTTCATTATACAAAAGAAATTATATAATACAATTTTATTTTAATTATAATTAGTTCTGTGGTGGAAATAAATGAGGGTTGGATCGCCCTGACCAGGGTGGCTCAGTTGGATGGGCATTGGCCTGCAAAGCCAAAGGTTGCTGGTTCAATTCTTGGTCAGGGCAAATACCTGTGTTATGGATTTGGATCCTTCTTGGGGCATGTATGAAAAGCAACAGACTCAATGTTCCTCTCTCCTATCAGTGTTTTTTCCCCTCTCTTTGTCCCTCCCTTGCATTCTCTCTTTAAAAATAAATAAATAAAATCTTTAAAAAAAAAAAGTGTTGGAGTAAAAAGAGAAAAGTGTGTGAAAAGATTGACCAAAAATAGAGGAAGTAGCGACTATTTGGGAAAGTGTGTTAGAGGCTTCTCTAAGGAGTTTCAATCCAGATCAATCAGAGCAGAGATTCAATCCAGGGTACGAAATGTAAATTTAAGCAACCATAAAAAGGAGAAAATCAGAAGGTGAAGCATGGTTGCCGGCATGAATTGGAAACAGAAATCAGGATGTGGGGAGGGAAGTTTGGGAATGGGATATGGTGGTAAACAACTATGAGGGTAAATTGAACTAGGACCAGGTATGATGGCTAATTTTATGTGTCAGCATAACTGGACCACAGCCATGTCCAGATAAATGGTTAAATATTATTTCTGTGTGTGTTCCTGAAAGAGATTAGCATTTGAGTGGGTGAACTGAGTAAAGCAAATGGCCTTTTCCAACATAGGTGAGCATCATCTAATCTGTTGAGGGCCTGAATAGAACAAAAAAGGTGGAGGAAGGTTGAATTCACCCTCTTCCTGGCTAATAAGCTTCTGCTGTCCATGCTCCTGAATCTTAGGCCTTCAGACTTGGACCAGAATCTATACTCTTGGCTTTCTTGGGCTTCCAGCTTGCAGACAGCAGGTCTTGGGACTTCTCAGCCTCCATTGCCAAGTGAGCCAATACCTTACACTAAAGCTCTTTACATATATATTTAAATATATTGGTTTTGTTTTTGGTGACTCTTGACTATACAGAAGGGTTACAAGGAAGCAGAATCAAGAATGATAGGGAAAGGTCAACTCGAAGGCTCATGGGCTGAAACTGAGTAGGAGAAAAGAGGAAAGACAAGTGCACACAACCTTGTCTGGCAAATGAATATATATGTGACCTCATGGGTTGCCACACCACCCTGAGAAAAACTGAGATGAAAGGAGGAAAGAAGGAGAGACACAGAGACGGATGGAGAGACAAAAGCAAAGAAGAGGAAGAAACCCATAGGTGGAAATAACACTTATCAAAAACATAGGAAAAGAGATAGGGAAAGAGAAATATTATGTTTTAAAAGATGGTGAAAAGGAAGACAAGTTAAGAATGGTTTACTAGGTCTTATCTTGAATATATTAATACATGTTTCCTTTCAAATTCTGTTGGTTCTTTGAATGACAGGCTTTGCAATAAGTTATCATCATCTTTTGAAGCTCATATGAGCCACTTAAGCATTATTTACAACCGTTCGATTTTTAAAAAATACTTTAACAATTAGAGATACTATATGAGGCTTCTACCAGAAGTATATGTGTGCACGATTGTTATTATTATTACTTTTTAGATGAGATCAGGCATGTTCAGTTTGGTATGGCCATAGACTATTATTGTTATTATTACTTTTTAAACTATAACTATAGTAATAAGAACAATATCACTGATGATATACATATGATATATATGCACACATATATATTTAATATATGTATGTATGTATATATGTATATATGTGTACACACACATACAGTACTAGCATCTGATCCCTGATAAAATGCTCAGATAATAGAAGACTGACAGCAAATTCTGATGTGAGAAAGGTCAACATTTCAAAGAGAATGGAATATGGACTGAGTGACCTAGGAAAGGGTGCTTTGTTTAGGTGGCAATACTTGCAGATTTCTTGTCCTTGATCAATGCACTGTTCTTTTTATGGAACATTAGGAACCCCACACAAATAGTAAGAGGCATGGTTAAATGTGTCTTCGACCCTAGGCATGCATTTCCTATGCATCTTGCTAGTCCCTTTGGCATCAGAATGCAAGAATTCAGTGTGGCCTAAAAAGCACCAGACCCACCATCCTGAATCCTGGAACATGGTCCAGACCCATAAGCTGGGTAACTTTAGGCAGCTCACTTCCACTCCATGATCTCAGGGTCCTCCTCAGTGAATTGGACTAACTTTCAGGTCCTCAATCTTTTTCTACCTTAATATCCTGAATAACTGCTGCCCTGCCCATTCAATAGTAATAATAGTAGAGTTGTGTATCTGTCAGGGTTCTGCAGTGAAAAAAAACAATATATGTAGATACATAGAAAGAGATTTTTTATTAGGGATTGGCTCACATGATTATGGAGCCGAGAATTCCCATGATCTGCCGTCTTCAAGCTGGTGGTATAGTTCCCGTTCAAACCTGAAGGCCTGAGAACCAGGGGAGCCAATGGTGAAAATCCCAATCTGAGACCCCAGGCCCAAGAACTGCGGGGCTTGATGGTGTAAGTGCTGGTCCAAGTCCTAAGGCCCCCAAACCAGGAGTGCTGATGTCCAAGGGCAGGAGAAAATGGATGGCCCAGTTTAAGCAGAGAGGAAATTCACCCTTCCTCTACCTTTTTGTTCTATTCAGGCCCTCAAAAGATTGAATGACACCACTGCATTGAGGAGGGCATCTTCTCTACTCAGCCTATCTATTCAAATGCTAATCTCATCCAGAAACACCCTCACAGACACACCCAGAAATAACATTTTACCAGCTGTCTGGCCATCCCTTAGCCCTGTCAAGTTCACATGTAAAATCAGCCATCACAAGTTATATGGAACAATTACTGAGTACTGACTACGTGTCAGATGCTGACTGAAGTACTTTTTCTCATTTCATCCTCAGCACAAAATTTTGCATTATACTGTTATTATCCCCAACTTAGAAAGAAGAATGTTGGCTCAGAGAATTTAAGAAACTCAGCAAGTTCACACACCTGGTAGGTAACATAGCCCTCATTAATTCAGGCTATCTAACATCTAGGTGTTTGTTCTTAGTCCCTACCTTTGCTGTGGCTTTATAATCATGATTTTCAAATGGGGTAGGGGTAAGGATATGTCTCCTGACCCATAGGCATATTATCATATTGACAAGGAGTTGATTTGCAAAAATCTACCCGATTTTAAGAAGCCGCTTAGAGGTACTCCCACTTGAATATCATGGAACTTGTTAATCTTTAGGCTTCTTCTATAGCTTGCCTTCTATGACTTTGGGATTCTATTGCTGAGAAGGAAGGCCGCTTTCATTGTTATCCCTTACAATAAGGTTGAATCTAGTATTCCGCTGCTTTCTGTTGTCTGCTGAAGGCCTGCATGAATCTCCCAGTCATCATTTCCTCTTTGTCTGCTTCAGTAACTCACTGTGTTCAGAGCAGCCTCCGATCAGAAACTTCATTAAGTCAGCTCTGATTTGTCTTATCTTACCTCTTAGATAACATGTTGAAAATACCAGCTGGGTCACCTATGGTGCTCCCTAATTAGAGTGCCAGAGGCATAATTTTGTTAATATTGCTATAACAAGAAATAACCATGTCACTGATGGCTGTGATCTAATTACAAACTGTACCTCAAGCAATTATTATCTTCATAGTTGGCAAATATAAGTTGATGAAGGGTCAGTATAAGTAAGAGTGGCACCCACATTTTAATTTTCTGATATCCCAAATGTGTTGCACCTTCCATTAGAATACTGGCTTGTGAGATCACCCCTTCTGAAAAGACTGAATTGGATCCTTGACTAAAGGAAAAGATTAGAAGAGTCCAGCTGAGTGTTGTTCCTGGAAGCTTAGGCAGATTCTTTAGAGCTAACATGTAACTGAGAGTTGAAAAAGAATGACCATCACATTTGAGTAAACCGCCTGTGGAGGCACACTGCCTTTTTTAGTATTTTCAGAGCGTATGGTGTGGTGTGTTCCCTCTGTCTGGTAGAAGTATCTTTGCTGTACGAAGGACTGCATCAAACCTCAGCTGTTCCTCACGCCTAGTGGGAGACATCCTTCTTCTCCTCCTTGTCTTTTCCCCTCTCCCTCACTCTACTTCTGGCTGGGATGCATCTCCCAATACCCCACATGCTTGCGCCTCGAACTTTAGGTGAAAAGAGCAGGGTAGGGAAGGGGAAAGATGAGGGATATGCAAACCTGTCCTGTCTTTGTCACAAAGGTCCACTACAGCAATACTTCTACCTGCATGTCCCATTGACCCAACCATTGCCCTGTTCTACTTGCTCCACCTGCCACTAACATTTTGTAGCGCAGAAAGGCTTGGAGTTCCATATTCATCAAAAATAGTTATTTCCCAAGTAGATTGTATTCCAAAAGACAAAGGAGGGCGCAAACCTACAAATTTGCCTCTACCTCACTATCTCCAATATCTGCATCACTATTTATTGAACACTAATGGACTTATGCTAAGTACTTTTACATGTATAATTCTCTTCCTTCTAGCTCAGCTTTCAATCTCTCATCCCCATGAAAGATGGCCCTGGCCCCACTTCAGCCCTATGCCCTGGACTCAATTCTCAGGAGCCACATGGAGCCGTATCTCCTTCCTTGCCCAAGAACTCCCCCTGTCAGCTTCTCATCCCTGGAGTTTCTCCTTGGTCCCCATTAGCCCATGTTCTTTGTCCCTCTATTCCCCGAAGTATGCTCCTTATGGCATCAATCTATGAAATTTTCATTCCACTATCAGGTAGAAGAGAGAGCAAAGGGAGTGGGGACCAATTCAGCTGTTAGGACTGCTGCTTTTGGACTTGTTTTCCTAAATACACTTTGCATGAGAACACACAAAAGCCTGGTGTCATAGTTTTAGTAATACCAATATCTCAGGTATACAGTTTTTACAGGTTGGCTCCCCAAATCTAACTTTACTCATTTTTTTATAATACGCATTCTGAATTGTTAACATAGATTTACTAATGAAGTTCTGGAGAATGATCTACTAATAGGTTGGGGAGTGTCTACATTTTGCGGGAGTATAGAACAATAAATACAGAAAAAGTTGTATTTTTGTGGCTTGAAGAATTAACCTTAAAATATTACTTTTAGGAATAGTAATGCGTTTTTCTACATGGAATGCGGGTTGTATCTCATTAAAAAAACTAAATTAAGTTTTAATGAAGTATGTAGTGTTGTACTCCAAATCTAAGCCACAGGCCAAAATAACTGGCAACTGGAGAGAACATCATTGGAAAGTATGTTTCCTGAGGACAAGACTGGTATCTTTTCTGTCTCTATTTCTTCCTACTCTAGCTCAGTTATTTCCTGGCATAGAGTCAGATTTCAATAAATGTTAATGAATGTTGTTTTTGAATGAACAGAATGCTCTTAGCGTCTGTGTATGTGAGCAAGTATGAGGTCTGTCCAGAAGATATCCAGCCATGCACTATGAAAAACAGAGACATTTGTTGAAGAAGATGCAAAACACAAGAAACATTGTACATGGGACAATGACACCTCAGTCCCCCTCAAAGTAGGCACCTTGGGACCTCACACAGGTCTAATCACCAGCTGCCCAATCCTATTTTCCCGAATCTCATTGACAGTCTAAAATCTCTTCTGTTTTAAAGGTGATTTTAGTTTTGAGAAGAGTCAGGAGGTACAGCACACCAAATCTGGGCTATAGGCAGCTGAGTCACCTGATGATCTAATGTTTTGCCAAAAAATTCTGCACAAGACGTGATGCATGAGTGTACAGGTTGTCATGATGAAGCTGCTAATCACCAGTTGCCCATAGCTGTGGCTTTCTGAATCACCTGAACAATATCCATGGAGGGATGTTTATGCTTAAAGCAAAATTTTAATGCAGATTCATTGCTCTACTCACTCAGTCATTTTGAATGTAGTTGCCACACAGTGCATATGCTCACTCAACAGCGTCTACTGCCCCCACTGACTAGTACAGTGAAGTCATCATTGTTCACACATGCACATTCCAGTCCACTCTTCTTGGCTGCCAGGCTTCATCAATGTGACCCAAACTGGTCTCATTATAATAACAATGGCTGGACTTTTTCTGGACAGATCTCATATTCCAAACTGAACTAAATTATTTGCCTTAAACTGAGTTTCTCTGTTTTGCTCCAAATACTTTTCTCTGATGCTTATTTTTATAGTGCGCAATTAAAGGTTAGTGAACTGCTGTTACAGGTGATGGAATATTGATTGAGTGCCCAGACCCGAAAGAAAGCTTCCACAGCCTATCTTATTCTTATCACACTATCTTTGGATGAAGGATTCAAGAGTTGTTTTGGAGTTTTTGTCTTTAGTCTGTCAGTTGGTTCATTATTTGCCTGGAGTTCTTTATGGCTGACAAAAGGAGGTAGTATTCTGCATGTGAGCTCCTTGAAGCAGGGTCTATTGTCCTGTTGGATATACATATTGTTTCATTTAATTAACACAACAGTTTTATGACATAAATTGTTTTCAATTTAGAGTTGATAAAGTTAAACAATACAGGGATTCAGGACTTTGCCAAAATCACATATTTATATAGTTTACCATTGTACAACCAACTTCTAGCACAGTACCTGATACATAATAAATGTTCTGTAAATAGGTGTTCTGAGGTCTGTTCTTTTTTGAATGTCTTTACTTTTTTTACTATACAGTTCCAGCAACAGCAACAATAATGGTTTAAGACATTTTGGTGATGGCACAATGGTTTCCATGTTTGACATATACATTACATTCATCTAATTATATTTATACCCATTTTTATAGGGCAGAATGGTGCTTTCTTTTCTTTCTTTTAATTTAAAAACAATTCCTGAGAACATATTAATAAAACCAATTTAGGTTTTCAAGATAAACAAGTATGTTTTCATTGCTATCATAAAAAAGATCAAAGTTCTGTGAAGGAGACAGACATGTGAACACAAAATAATAATGCAATAGAAGTAAATGCTATTCTTTCTCTCATTCATATATACATATATAAACACACACACATACACATATACATACACACACACACACACACACATATATAATCAATGTCAACACTGGTGGTGCTGTTGAGGGAGTCCCCGTTCTGCCTCAGAGAGGCTGAGGTAGATAATAAGGAGATCAGGGAAAGTGTCTGAGAGGAAAAATATTTGAGTATGTCACAAATGACCAATTATTGCTCGTTAGCCAGATAAAAGAAGGGCATCCAAGACAGCAGGAGCAGCATATACAAAGATAAAATACTTGAAAAAAAGCCTGCAAGGCATTTACTATGGCTGGGTGGTGATTTGCGTGCCAAATTATCATGGGAAGATGAGGATGAAGAAGTAATAATGGCATCATGTATTTCACACTTACTGTATAGCAATTAGAACTTCACATAATAATCTTCATTATTCTTGGCAACGACCCGTGATTATAATTCTTATTTTAGGAATAAGGACACTAAGGCCTTGGGAATTTAAGCTTTGGCTTTGTTCCAAAGTTACACAGCTAGTAAGTGACAGAGCCAGCTCTGAAACCAGGTCAGCCTGACGTCCAAGCCATTGTGCTTCACCACGACAGAACTCTACTTTCCTAAGTAAAAAATGCAGGATGGAAAGGGCTGTGTAGGCTCTGGTAAGAAATTTGGATTTCATTTTGCTTGACATGAGGAGCAATGAAAACATTTTTGTACTATTTAAGAAAAACCACCTTTAAAACTTGGATTATCAACATCCTGGAGGCTGGGATACCAAGTAGGAAAAGTTTTCATATATAAAGAGATGTTATAAAGGCTTTAACCAAAACAGTAGAGGTGGGAACAGAGATAGAGATGGGTCCCGTGAATTGCTGGAAGATACACAGGGAAAGATTTGATGGTTGCTATATCAAATGAGAGAGAAAAGGCGGAAAGTAATGCCCAGGGTAGGGCTGTGGATAACTTGCATTGTGATGCCATTAAGAAAAGGAATGCTGGAAGAGAAATGAATTCAAGTCAGAAAAAGGAAGGGTAACTAAGGTTAGTTTTGAGAATAAGGAGTTTCAGATTACTGTGGAAATCAGAGTGGAGAAGATAGTCACTTGGGATGGGAGCTCAGGAGGTACTTAAAGAGTCTGAGTTAATAGTCCTCTGATTTGGGAGTCATTAAAGTGAAACAAATATTTTAAGGGAATAATTAGTGGCAGAGGAATCATCTAAGAAACTGGGAAGGTTCTGCCAGAGTGATGGGAAGAGAAGAGAGAGCATCGTTATGGAAGACATGATCCCACGAGCAGCCAGGGAGGGAATGGGAAGAGGGGACAGGAAGGGAGGGCCTCTCATTCAAAGAAGACAATGAGAGATCAGCAAGAGAGCAGGTGACACAAGGATAAGGCAAAGACGTATTTTTGTAGCTGAGTACAAAGAAATGGTAGGCGGTGATTAAGATAGGGGAAGGAAGAGGACCCTGAACACCACCAGAGGAGGAATGTAGACAAGAGAGACCTGACCTCTGCTGTTCCAGGTGGGATGGAGGTGAGTTGGGTGTGAGGCAGAATTTGAATGCAAGGACTGGTGAAAAATTAGTTTCTTACATGTAGTTACAAGTTGAATTATAATTTTAATGAGTTATCTCAGGTGATGCTAACAATTGACTGAAAAGCAAAATCCCTGTTCCTCACAGAGACCGTGGGTAACAGAAAGGACAGTCACCTTCAGGGAGAGTTTGAGACTGTGAAAATCACATGTGTCCTCCTCTCTTTCTCCTCCTCTAACATTCTTATGTAGGCAAAAGCCAGGTTAAAATGAACATGATGGGGATCACTGAAGAGGAATGTGTGTTCCATAAAAGGGTTAAAATAACCTAACAGTACTTTATGTTTATAAAATACTTGGTGGCTTTGATTTTCCACGTTCTCTCCACGTCCCACTCCTGTGCTCTTGTACACTTCTCCTTCTGCCTGGAGCATGGCCCTCACCTCCCCCAACTTTCCTTATCTCCTCACTCACTACCAGGCTCATCACCCTCTTTTCCCCCTGGTGCCAGCAGTACTTCTTATACTGCTATTTGCTGCCCATCTCCATCTGTCATGCATTAGAGTTGTGTGCACACACTATCTTCATCTTATTCAATGTTGTGTGTCCACAGCACGGGGAGTGTCTTCTACTTTTTCTTTTGTCTTCCATGACCCTATGCTATTAGTGAACACTGAGAAGTATTCACTAAGGTAATAGAATTATTCCCTTTTTAAAAGATGACAAAACAAACCTAGTTGAGACGAACTAACAGAGCTCGTAAGTGTAGGATATAAGACTGTTCAGAACTAAAGTCTTCTGATTCCCAGCTCTATGCTCTTTCCCTAAATTCTTTGCCTCTGTGGAAAAACAATAAGCAAGAGCTAAGGGGACATGTAATAAAAAGAGAAGTAAAAGCCTGCATAAATATAGGGCTCAGATGACCCAGCAAATGCCAGTTGGATTGCTTTTTACTCTCCCAGAAGCCACTTGTGATATCATTTACCTGTGTCATAGCCTACCTTCCCTGGTTACTCTCCGAGGGGAGGGCCATACCCATTGTGCTGAACCAGACCTCTAGCTGTTCGTTATGGGTGTTTCTGACAGTGAGAGACACATAGTGATTGCTGGTGCCTTTTCCAAAATGATACTTCACTTCTTTAGCATGGTCATTCTATTTAAAACAAACCATTTAATAGGTAGCCTTGCTTTAGGTATATGATAATACCATCCATGCTGCACCTATTGAATATTGACATATTTAAAAACTATTTGTACATACATCTATAAATTTGTTTAGAAAGATCAAATAAAACATGTTTGTAAATGAAAAAAGTTGTCGTATATAATTACCACTACCTGGTACCAGACAATATTGTGTCTTCTCATCACACTTCTGCCTTGATTTCCTTTATACCCACCTTGGTACCTTTCTCCTCACTTGAAACTAGGTGGTTCTTAGTTA
The DNA here is from genome assembly GCA_039655065.1 of Glossophaga mutica. NCBI lineage: Eukaryota > Metazoa > Chordata > Mammalia > Chiroptera > Phyllostomidae > Glossophaga > Glossophaga mutica. The sequence continues at coordinate 136,117,942 of CM077304.1, forward strand.
ATTGCCAAAGCTGTCTTTCAAATTGTTAACTAAGAATAATTTAAAGTAGTAAATTTACCATGAATGCTTGTCACTTAACAGCATATGACTGACTCTCTATTGGTAACTTTCACTCACTGAGTTATATGGTGAAGGATATATTTGTTCGTAGTTATTCTGTATGATATTTAGAAAAATTACATTTTTATGATAATGAGCTATTATATCTAAAAATGAAGTCCATCCTGGATATATAGTATATGGTCATACAAAAAAAAGATCTTGTCATATAAGAATCTGTGGTAGATAGTGTTGAAATTTAACTTGGGTTACGAATCCCTCCTTAGATTTCTCCCCTTTTCCTCTATGGCAAACCTACAAGACATGGTATTTGTCTCATTTTATGAACATGTAAACCATGCTCAGTACCATATTCAGCACCCCTGCCTTTTCTGTTTGATAGAAATGAAGCCGAAGTTGAAAGAAAAATCCCATTTGGAATGAACATTTTTCTAGCTTAACTTGTCCTTTTAATGTGCTTCTTTTCTATTATCTCTAACATTAGAAGCTTTGATATTAGGTACCTTTTCCACTGTGGTGTTTGAAATTTTGTTGTTAGAATCTGTCTCTGGTATCACAAATCATATACAAAGGCCACTAAAATAAGAGTGGCTAGAAAACTCACTTGGGGCTACCAAATGTGTTTCTCATTCCCTTGACCCTTTTATTTTTTTTTTTCTTCCATTTATCTGTGAAATGGGCACTGGCTGAGTCACGATTTTGCCAATGAGAAAATAAGAACAAGGAAAGAAAAGCACCACAATTTTCCAGTGGAATGATGCACCTTAACTTACTGTAGATGTATAGAAACTTGCTGGGCCCACAGTGAGCGAACCACCAGGGAGTTCACAGCAACCACAAAGATGTGTGAATGTTTGGAGCTATGAGGTTACATTTATTTCATGCCAAGCAAAGCGGAATTTAACTCTATAGTCGAGTTACTTCAGCATTTGAAAAGCCAAAAAGACAGTAAATGTAGTTGAAAACAGAGAGACAGATCGTGGTCAAGCTCACAGTAAGCCCAGTGAACGGACAGTGTCTCTGGGTCACGAGCTGTGGTGCTTCAGGAGGGAGGGTTGGCCTAGAGAGAAGCCACTGGACGAATTCTTCTAATTTGGTAGCACTGAGAAAAAATCCCCATTTTCCTCCATGGACAAAAGTTAGCTTGATCCACGTACTAAAGTCTGGATAAATATAAATATTTGACTTTGCCTTTTTAAAGCTTCTTAATGTACTTTGATAGTTACTTTGCTTCATAAATTTAATTTTAGGACAAATTGTTTTTTCCTCAAGATAATCAGTAGGATTGGAATAACTGGGCACTTTCTCTGGTTCTGCGGAAGAGACTCTGGAGTCTGTAGGAGCCAATGTGTTCTCTGAAGTTTGTGGTTGTATGAGTTTGTGAAGCAGAGCCATGATTTCTTTATTCTTTTCTCTTTCCAGAACTTCTAAACAATGAGTGCTGGAGCAAGAACGCTGGTGTTTCAGTTCTGTTATCTTTTTCTTTAAAGCATCGATGTCTTCTTTCATAGAGAAGACATCTTTAATTGTTGTGCATTGTTTGTTGTCATTAACATTCATTCTGGCTTCCAGGACCTCCATCTGCCTCTGAAAAAAGTCGGTCTTTCTCTGGATTTTTGATACTGCACTGACAATATCAATCATTTTCCCAAGGAGGTCAATTTGGGTAGTTTTATTATCTTGGAGCATTGCTATAACATTCACTTCTTCATCGGTACTAACGTCATCTTGATCACAACCATAAGTCACAGCTGAATTTCTGGTTGAATCTGGATGCTTGTTCTTACATCTATGGTAAACATTTTTAAGAGATTGTCTGATCTTAGAGATATTGGAAGTCCACATTTTCCCAGCAGCAGCTTTTACCCTTTTGGTTTGAAGTTTGTACATGTTTTACAATGAAACAAGAGGCAAGGTTTTGGAAGACAGATGAGAATCAAAGAAAGAAGCAATGTTAGAATTAAATGGTCTTTCTCTTACTATTTGTTGGAAGTCTTTCTTGGTGACATTGTAGAATGCCCCATGGAGAATACCAAGGGCAATAGCAGGCACTCTAGTTGGTTAGCTTCTTACAGGGACGGCACTGTGATTGGTGAGCTCTTGTGAATAATGGTTAACTGCACGGACTACTTTATGGTGGTTGTTGACCGGATGCTGATGTCACAATGGCTGCTGGCTTAGAATACATTTAACCTTGGGTCAGTAGTTCTCAAAAATTTTGGTCAGCCCTGGCTGGTGTAGCTCAGTGGATTGAGCGCGGGCCTGCGAACCGAAAGATCGCGGTTCAATTCCCAGTCAGGGCACATGCCTGGGTTGCCAGGCCAGTTCCCAGCAGGGAACATACAAGAGGCAACCGCACATTGATGTTTCTCTCCCTCTCTCCTTCCCTTCCCCTCTAAAGATAAAAAATAAATAAATAAATAAATAAATAAAAATTTTGGTCACAGAACTGTTTTTGCCTGGTAAAAATTGAGGAACACTGAACTTTTCCTAATATGGGTTATATCAGTTCATATTCCATATTAGAAATTAAAACTAAGAAAAGCCTTAGGATATTAATTTATTAAAATGAAAAATAACAAAATTATTACATGTTAACATAAAATAATTATATTTTCCAAAAGAAGAAAGAGGTATTTGTATTTGCCAATATTTTAAATACCTGGATTAATAGAAGACACCTGGATTCTGCTTCTGCATTAGAGCTATTACAAAATGTTGTTTAGGCTGGAGCATATGAAGAAAATAGTATTTGAGTTTTGGGAAGAGGCCAAGCTCATGGTAGCAGATAAAATTTCCAAAATTGTAATTTCAGCTTGAAAAGCTGGAAATTTATTAAGTTTGTAGGTTGTTTTCTTTAAAGTGATAGGGCCAGCCGCATCAATTTCCCCCCTCAAATTCTTGCCAAATACCCAAATATAAATACTATAGTTTTCTGCCAGTTTTTCTTTCAGGTAAAAATTATGTTCCATGAATAAAGCAGCTAGTTTAGTTTGTAACTCAAATAAGCTCTTTTCCTGGAGAGGAGCACTCTGCCTTGGTGAGCAGCCGAAGGGCCTTGCCATTACATCACAGATACTGAGAAGACCGACTGAAGGGTTGAGAGTTAACAAAATTAAAATTTTTTTTACTGCTTTATCAAGGACATTCTAGAACTGAACTGGCTTTTTCTTGCATTCTTTCTCTTTCCCTCTCTATTGGTCCAGTTCAGTGCCACTGCCTTGGTTTGTGCTGTTTTACCCACCATTGCTTTTGTGATACAATTTGCAAAATGAAAATGCCAACACAGTGAAAGAGTCAAATAATGCTCTAATATTATTTTGAAAGTTTGAAATACTACAACACCTTGAGAACCACTGCCTTAAACTTTTAAAATAATGTCATACATTTCTCATGCTTCTTCTTATAGGTTTTTAAAAATATATATAGTATTTGAAATTCATTCCCTTTGAAATATTAATTTTTTTCATTTTATATATTGAGGTAAATGTTTAATTTTTTCTTTGATTACTTAAGAATGAATATTTTGGAGTTAAAAAATCTCACGATAATGCTGTCTCCCAAGGTGCAGTTCCATTTTATTAAAAAGGATGTTCCTTGTAGGATCAGTGCCAGCCGCAACCCTCTACTAAATCACTCTTTCTCCTTTGTACATCTAATTGCAGGGCCCTCTTTGGCCTAGGTTTTGGTACAAACTCTGAATTTAAACCAAAGTAACTTAAGAATTTTGGCTCATCAATGGTATGTGGGAATTTGCTTTACTGTACTATCTTTGAATCCCTGTTTAGAAGCCTTCCCCAAACTTCTGAAAAACTTTTCAAGCTCTTGCTGAGGAAAAATGTTCTCCAGGAGCCAGGCTCTCAGAGGAATACTGCTTGGAGCCAGAAAAGCTAGCATTCAGAGCCACCCGGTTTACCTTAGCCATGGCCATTCTCCCCATCAGGTGCTGCAGGCGTGTTGCTGAGGGTCCATGAAGTTTTCAAGGGCCAATAAAAATATTTGAGAGCACACACCAAAAAATGAGCTTAGAGTACTAAAAGAAAGCTGAAAGATTGAAACAATAAATGTTTAATTAAATATCTCCACAGGGTACCATTATATCATCTTCATTAATTGTTAAATTTAGTATTAAAGTTTCATTACATTTGGAGGCAATTTGTAGATTAGGTTCCTTGCTTTACAAGAATTCTCAATTAAATCAGAGGGATTGCTTGTAGCAAATGCTCCCTGTGGGTTTATAACAGCTGAGACTTATTGAGTGCATACCAGGCACTGTTATAAATATTAGCTTATTTAACTGAAGTTCAGAGAAACCAAGTAATTTTTCTTTCTGCTAAAAAATGCCATACAATCATGATAAAAATATCTATTTGTCAACTCAGAAAGAGATCAGTGTTTCATTTTTTAAAAATATCACACTGTATAGTTGTAGAAGACATTTTGATTAAAATTCTGTTTGTTTAGCAGTATGAAAAAAGTAACGGTTTGATTGGTTATTTCATCTATCAAAGATATTGAAGCTATTCTTGTCTTCATTGTAACAGTAGTATAACACCTGTATAATAAAGAAAAATAGACTGTAAAATTTTCAACTAAAATTATTCATGTTTACTGATTATTTTTGTAAAACGAATTAATCCAGTAGGTTTGATACAAACATAAACCTGTCTGGTTCCTAATTACTTATTTATCAATGTTAGAAAGGAGGCTGCAGCCTATTTGGGGCTTGTTGAACAGTGGAAACCTATCATGGGGGATGTAAGCCTATTGATTTGGGTGAAGTTGTAAGAGAAGTCAAAAAGTGAATGAAAATCGGGAAATGAGCTGACTCCCGCCTTTTGGTTCCTGCCAGATACGTGGGAATATTTAGAAATAAATAACATGGAAGACTGGAAACTAATGGTGGATTCCTACTGAGGAAAAATGTTCTTCAGGAGGCATGCTTTTACAGAAATGGTACTGGAAGCCAGACAATTCAGAGTTCAAGGTGGTCCCATTTACTAACTCTGTGTACTCTCAGTTAACTTTCTAACCTTTAAGTTATTAAGACTGTAAAATAGGATAATAATAGCACCTCTTTCATAGAGTGGCTTTGAGGATTATAGTGTTCACCATCTGTAAATTCCTTCCTTCCTTTCTCTGACCACCTTCTTCTCACTCTTCATTCAAATGAAAGTAGAAAATGGGTAAGAGCTTTAAGCTCTAGTTCTACTCTCTTGCTCAGCCTCTTACTTTGCCTTTCATTCTCTCTCAATAAAGAGGCCACTCCACCATCTACATGACTGTGGCATAAAGCAAGTACTGCTCACTGTTCCATATACCATGCAGATCAATCATTAAGATTAGAAGAACATCAGAGTGCAGCAAACAAGGTCAGACAAGCCAATATTCTGTCATCCAGTACAGCTAGTGCAGCTAGTAGAATCAGCTATGGTGTCAGGCAGACCAGCATGAAATACCCATTGGAGAGACGGCTCTAATAATAGGTAATATTGTTCATATTTAAAATGCTTGTGTTTTTGAGTAACTTAGCCATAGATTAATTATGGTGGAGTCAAGATTATCTATTTAAAACTTACCCTAATTTACATCCTTTTAATGCTTTTTTTTTTTTTTTTTTTGAGTAGGAGAGAATGGGTAGAGTTATAGTTATTCTGCTAGCAATTGGACATTATCCGTAACCTTTATGTTACAACTATAGTCTCTGTTATTACTCATTTACTCTTAGTGGTTGTGACTATGAAAAATTCCTGATGGTCTTTTACATCCCCCACAAAATTTAAGGGTGAGGTTTACAAGAACCTGAGCCCTCCCACCTGAATATCATCTGTCATGTGCAGAGTGAGATAAAAGATTGAGGAAGCAAGAATCAGGGAAGTTTTTCAAATTTGACCAGGACGATAAGAATGTGTTAATCAAATGGCTTAGATCTGGTGTTACAAAAACCAAGTAGTTATGAAGGACCCAAAAGTGAAGCCATCTTCTTCTTTTACTTTCTTTGTACCTCTGAGAAATAGGACAAAATGAGAGTGACATCAGAGCTGTTGCACTGGACCAAGGGATGGAGATGAAAACAAAGACATAGCATTTGTAAGGCAGAAAAAGTCAGGCAGTGGTGCCACATTATTTGCTGAGGGACATGATGGAGCCCTGTGACACAGATAAGGCAACCTGGCTAGAGAAACCCTTGGGGTGAGAGGGTCAAATTTCACTCTGTGGCATCGACAAATGCTCATGATAACACTTTAACATCATATAAATCCTTGGCCCAATAAGCTGAACAACTCTGAAGAAATGATGGAATCATAATTTCCTGTCACATAATATTTACTTTATCACAGTAACTAAAATTATGTGCTCTCTTTCTGTAATATCCTCTATGTATTTATCACCCAGGCAAGTTTCCACTCATCCTTTAGGAGACACCCAGGCAATACTTCCCTTGTCCTGTCTGTTCTCCGAGATCCTCCATGTAGACTTACTGAAGTTCCTAAAGGTTCTGCATCACTACCGGTCAGTGATCAACGTACAACAAAGATAGTATTGCTGTATGTCATCGTTGTTGTGTGGGTCTCCCCTGTAGACTGTGAGCTCTTCGAGGGGAGAGACTTGCTTTTCAACTTTGTATCTCCATTGTCACAAAGCCTAACACAGAGTTGGCGCTCAGTACATCTTTATTCAGTGAATGAATGAATGAATGAAAGAATGAATGCACTTGTGGATAATTGTTAAGATATACATTGGGTCTCTCCTGAGCCTATTTCTATGGGTGGCTAAGAAACACACTGCTTTCTTCATAAAAGGAATTTATGATAAATTTTCTCAGTTCCCGAGGGGTCATTTAGCATTTGGGGATAGGGATTTATTAATTGCTTCCCCAAAGACCTGAAATAGTTAAATGGCAAGAGAGGTAAACTGAGATCAGGGAGATGGACGTAATTTATGAACCTGGACACTGATAAGGCGTGGATAAGAGAGAGAGCTCAGTAGGGATGGTAACAGGACTGGTGTTAAAGGCACTGATAATAGTTCAGGTACGCAGCATACTTCCCCCTGCACCACATATTGAGTCTTTCAGGCCTTTAGGGAACCACAGGTAATCAGTGTATTCTTTAAGCCCCTGCGGGAATGGCTGTGAATGCATTTGTCATCATCTTGGGCACTCAGGCACTTATCTCTTTATTCACGTCATTTTATACTCTGAACTCCACATTTACAATGAACTCTCTCTAGTTTATCTAGACATAGCCTTCACCATTTAGTTCCAGAACCCTGGGGGCACATTAGTATTTTATGTAATCTCTCCTCCTTGTCATCTTCCTTGAGTTCTTTCTGTTATGCTTGGCTCTTGCTGGTAATATATTATATAAGGTTGCTTGGTTTCTGTCATTCTCAACCTCACCTCTTGGTTTCCCTTCTCCAACATTACCATTAAAGCTCTGCTCCCTGTAGCTTATGATTGACACTCTTCGCAGTGCTTTATGAGTCCTGATGTGCACAACTGATGCTGCCACAAAAATAAACGGCTGGGCAAAGGAAGAGAAAGAGGAGTGTTTTTGCTTAACCATTTACCTCCTTCCTTTAATGAAACTGGTGAATAAATTCAGTGAGTTATTCTATTTAAACACCTCTGTTTCACTGAATTTATATCACTTAGCAGATCTTTTTAGAAATAATTATGTGCTGGGTGCAGCCCTGGATTAACTTGCTGTATTATTTCTGAATTGCACTGAGCTTCCTTTAAGGAACACACACACAAAAATGATATAGAATACATAGTGATTGTATAGGAAATGGGGATTTAAAATTTAAATAAGTCCAGAGATCATAAAGTATAAAAATTAAAGAATGTTATTTTTCTTATTTCTAATTGTGGATATTGTATAGTTTGCTGTGTTGTCATATTTGGGTCTGTTAATATGTTACTATATCCTTAATTTGAAGAAAAACTCTCTTAGTGTTTAGGTTTTCAGTTGTAATGATGCTTTACAGGACTTTGGACTACAAAATCCAGAGAGCTATCTTCTTTCTTAGTTTCAAGTTTCTTTCTAAACCTTTTTTAAAATAAGATTTTATTTATTTATTTTTTTTAGAAAGGTGAAGGGAGGGACAAAAACAGGGGGAGAGACATCAGTGTGTAGTTGCCTCTCATGAGCTCCCTACGGGAGACCTGGACTGAAGCTCAAGCATGTGCCCTGACTGGGAATCGAACCGGTACCCTTTGATCCACAGTCTGGCACTCAACCACTAAGCCACACCAGTCAGGGCTTAGTTTCAAGTTTTAAAGATTATAATGTGAAAGATTGCACTGGCTTTCCTCATGGTGCTAACCTTGAAAGGCATCTGTTAATATGAGGTCTGTTTCTGAAGAAATTTGCACCAGTATCTCTATGAAGAAAACATGCATCTGTCCCTTGGCTCTGTCATTCCTTCTATTATTAGTCTGTTCTCCCTCCTGGGCATATTACTTACCACTTTATATCATTACAGTTAGAACAGCAACAACGCCATTCGTTAATATTGAAGGAGTGCCATAGGGTTAACATGAAAACATCTAATTTTAAAATTTATGTAACACTTCTTATTTAAGAACCATAAACTAGTATTTTTATTATGCACTGTTTCTGCAGTGTTTTTTCTTCAGGAGTTTGATTTTAGAGTCATTTTTTCTCTCTCTTTAATGCTATAGGCATCCTTTCCCCTGTATGGGTTCAGACTACAAAGAACTTATTTAATGTTTCAAATATAAATAGAAAATGCCCAAAAGGCAATCTTAAAACTGCACTGTTTTTTCCCTCTTTCTTCTCTACCTAGGCTTTACAATTGTGATCTAACGGGAAAGGTATTTATTCATTGTTTAAATATTTATTTAAAGCTCCTTCCACTTGGTACCCCCTGAAATATGTAATGTTGCTGCAGCTGTTTCTGGTGTGCTCAAAACCAACTAAAGTATAAAAGTATTTAGGAATGTTTGACTATAAGATTAAGAATTAGATTTTTTAAAATCCACCTCCTTCTGGAAACTGAGGTCTTTTTTTTGGTGGTCTTAATGTAAGGATCAGATGACAGAGATTGAAAGAGACAAGGCAGTTCTATTAGACACATATTTCAGTAATTTTCAGCTCCAGCTTTTGGCACTAATGGCTATGATTCTCACTGTAACTTGTGAGAATTAATTACCACTCCTTCTATTTAGGTGCCCAAGTTTCTCCTCCATGATATAGTGTAAAATGATAGCAAGCTGGCTTACGACCTTAGGTAATTTACATAATAGGTAAAAATCTTTACAATAACCTCCATTGAACTTTACATTAAAAATGTTTAATGGTACTTAAAAATATAAAAAGAACATATTCCTGGAAATCACATTCTTTGTTGTTAGAAATTGGAGCTAAAGTAAAATGGATGCCAGGTTCATTATAATGATTTTTTAAAAAGTGACATAATTGCTTGAAACCTAGTAAACCAGAAGACCTTAAATTTTTGTCTCCAGTATTCCTCTGAGAATCCAAAGAAAACTTGGCATTCATCCTCAAGTAACAGCATATACGAGGGCTGTCCAGAAGGTATCCAGCCATGTAATATGAAAACTAGAGACATTTATTGAATTTATCTTTATACAAGATACAAGAAACACTGTACACAGGATAATGACGCCTCAGTCCCCTTCAAAGTAGGCACTTTGGGACCTCACACAGCTCTCCCAGTCACCATCAGCTGCCCCATTGTATTTCAGGAATCTCATCAATGGTCTGAAATCTCTTCCCTTTCAAAGGTGATTTTAGTTTTGGGGAAAGCCAGAAGTCACAGGGCACCAAATCTGGGCTGTAAGGGGGCTGAGTTATTTGGGTGATTTGATGTTTCACCAAAAAACTCTGCTTGAGACATGATGCACAAGCAGGTATGTTGTCATGATGAGACTGCCAATCACCAGTTTCCCAGAACTGTGGCCTTCTGTATCATCTGAATAGTTTCCTCGGAGGAATGTTCAAGCTTAATGCAAAATTTGATGCAGATTCATTGCTCTACTAGGTCAGTCATTTTGGATGTGATGGCCACCCCCACTGACTAGTACAGTGAAGTCATCATTGTTCACAGAAGCACATTCCAGTCCACTCTCCTTGGCTACCAGGTTACATTGATGTCACACAAACCATTCTCTTTATATTAACAGTGGCTGGACTTTTTTTGGACAGACCTCATATATACAAGTCTGCACATAATTTTAAGTGATTCATAGACCTAATCTCCAGTCTACTGCTCCAAAGCCATTTTTAGACACTATAAAATAACTCCCAGGTTAAAATTCCTGGCAGAAGGAGAAAAAGGGTGGTTCGGGCTTCAGTATCTGCTTGTAGGTATTTTGTTTGTAAGGGGCCGGAATCTTTAGGTGGTTTTGTTTGAGAACTTAGAATATGTGAACTGCTGAGAATGAAGGCAGTTGATTATTCCAGGATCAAAGGAGAGAGAGGCCACAGAATGTAGTGGTTGGAATTGGTTGTAGTGAAAACCTTCAGGAATGAATGAACATAGGAGCACCTCTAAGTTCATTGCAGCGTTATTTACAATCACCAAGATATGGAAGCAGCCCAAGTATGCATCAGTAGATGAGTGGATAAAACAACTATGGGACATTTACACAATGGAATACTACTTGGCTGTAAAAAAGGGAAAGAATTTTACCCTTTTTAAAAAAAGATTTTATTTATTTAATTTTAGAGAGGGAAGGGATGGAGAAAGAGCGGAAGAGAAATATCAATGTGTGGTTGCTTCTCGTGCATCCACTGCTGGGGACCTGGCCTGCAACCTGGGCATGTGCCCTGACTGGGAATCAAACCGATGACCCTTTGGTTTGCAGGCCAGTGCTCAATCCACTGACCACACCAGCCAGGGCAAAAATTTTACCTTTTGAGACAACATGGATAAATCTGGAGAACATTATGCCAAGTGAAATAAGCCAGTCAGAGGAAGACAAAGACAGCATGATGTCACTCATATGTGGAATCTAATCAACAAACTGAACTAACAAGCAAAATAGAGACAGACTCATAGATAGAGAGCCAATGACAGCAGGGGTAGGGGGGGCTGCACGTCAGAGGGTGGAGCGATCAAGCAAAAAGGTAAAATGACGCATGGGCATGGACAAAGGTGTGGTGATTGTAGGGGGAGGAAGGAGCTATAAGAGGGCTGAAAGGAGGTGTAAGAGGAAAAAATACAATAAAAATCAAATTAAATTAAGAAAATTTAAAAAATGAGTGAGATCTGGGTAGATTAAAGTCAGAAGAGTTTTCTAGGCAGTTTGCCCCAAGAAATTAGGGTCCCTATTTGGTGCGTTATTCACTCTCTCTAACATGGTTCCTGCTACATACCACTAGGCTTTCAGTAAATACTTATATGGTGTTTTGTGCCTCATTTCTAGTGAAAAGCTTGAGCCAAGAGAAATGGCATCAGTCAGGGCTGGAGTTCTACCTGGGCCCCTGATGCACAGCAAATGAGATGAATGTTGGTGGCCCCTCTTGCTATCTCTGGTGGTCATTTGGGGGCATGGAAAGCATTTTATAAGAATTATGGGGAGGTCAAAGCTGCAAAAATAGGTGTCTTCATCTTATTACTAAGGAACTAAGAAACAGCGGAAGTGATATATCCAATATTTTATAGCGAAGTTCCAGTAGCCCTCAGGACTAGAACATAGAGTGGCAATTCCAAATCCGAGACTGAACGGCTAGACCTAAATCCCATGGCAGTGGAGAGGCTGCCGTGTTTTCTGTAGCTCCTCTAGGTTAGAGCTTTCAATGCAGGTGTTCCCTGGGCCAGGGACCTGAGAGTCTGCGCCTACTGTGGGTTCTTGGCTTTGTGCAGAAAAGAATTAAAAAATGATCCAGCATAGAGTTTAAAGTGGAAGTGAGTTTACTGGTGTTCGGTACCCCCAAACAGAGGAGCTGCTTAAGTGTTTGTGATATTCTGAAAAAAACCCACCTGGTGGATTAACAGATGTAAACATGCCGTTTATTACGCACATTTCAGGGGAGCACCCCCACGGCAGCAGGTCCGTGTGAGACAGACTCCACCCCTCCAGCCTGAGGCTTGTGCAGGGGTGTCCAAAGTGTTGGTGTCCCTGGGACACCCTGGAAGAGAGTTGTCTTGGGCTACACATTAAATACACAAACACTAACGAAAACAAAAAAAATCTCATGTTTTAAGTAAATTTATAGTTTCGTGTTGGGCCACATTCATAGCCGTCATGGGCCGCATGTAGCCGGTGGGCTGTGGGTTGGACACTGTAGGGTAAACGGAGTCAGTATGGCTCCCTCACCCAGATGTCTAGGGAACTAAGGTAGCTGTGATCCCCTAGCCTTGAGACTGGGTAGGATATACCGTTTCCACAGCCTTGAGTGGGCTTGCATGCGCAGAATCTTGCTGTGTTATACAACATCTTGGCATCCTGCTGGCTTTGTGGGCACGTAGTATATAAGGGAGGTGGGACTCCCCACTGTGCAACATGCAGGGACACGCAGGGGGACATGCGACTTGCAGCATTGGTGGATCGCCCAGCCTTGAAGAAAGGCACATCAAGCATCCCCACGGCTCTGTGCATTTTCTCCCCTCTGCCTGAATCCAGAGTGAACCTGCCCAGCCTTGACAGGCTGCAAGGCAGACACCCCATATTATGTAAGGGGTCCCAGACAAAGGCAGCACAGGTCCAGGCTGCACACAGCTGCATGTGGCTGGGAGCTATGTTACATCAGTGTGCACGTGTGGAAGCAGTCACAGGACAAGAAGCCGCTCCCAAGAGGAGATGAGAGAGTTGTGATCCATTCCTGAAACAATACCCATTCCTTCTGGCCAGGAGCCTCCTGGCCAGCCCTTGTCCTGGGTGGTGGGAGAGCCATGAATTAATCCCACAATTGGTGAAGCAATGAGACAGAGAATGGGCTACTGCACAGACAGAGCAGCCCCCTTCAGTGGAATTTGCTTCCTTTACTGAGGTTCATTTAAACTGGGGGTGGGGTGTTCAATAATAGGGAGGAATATGCATAATCTTCCCCTGAAAAAGGTGGAGATTTCTCAGAGGAGCTCCATGGGTCATTTTGTGTCCTTATATGGACTCCCCATGTCCAATCGTGGGGACACGCGCTGTGTCATTTAGCATGCTAATGTATTGCAATGAGTGAATGAGGCTGGGGGTTCCTGTTAGGGGAAATTACTCACCATGTTGTGCTGAGCTCATCTCTGCTGGTTTGAAGTAGTAAATTTGGTGCCGGCAGTGGGATGGTTCTTACTTCTTGGAAGTTCCTTGTAGTGTTTATCAATTGCAGCTGTTTTGCCACATACCCTCTCTCACTTTCACCTGAGCCTAGTGCCTAACTTCCCAGATCGGGGAGGAAAGAAGGAAAGGCTTTGTGGGACACCTAAGTCATTTTTAATTTTGACTTTTTCCCTCTGCTCTTTCAGTACCGTTTTGAAAGGAGGTGTTAACATCAAATGCAGACCCTGCTCCATATCACCCTTTTCCACCGCCTCCTTTCTCACCTGCACACAAGCGGACTGCTGAGTCGTTGCTGCAGGCCAGCGCATCACCTGGTGGCTTTCCTTTATTCTGAGATGTAAATTAACCAGTGGCTGTTTAATCTTGCCTCACCCGTGGGCATTTTCTTTTTCCTTTCTATATAATTTCAAATCTTTTACATCTATTTGTCTGTCTTACACATATAATACAAGCGACGATGATGTTTTGCCTTTTTAAACCTCCACTTTCCCCACAGCAGGACTGTGTCATTTCACTTCTTACTCCATTTTGACTGTTAGGAATAAAATGTTATGAAATTTTCTATTAAAATGGTCATATCCTGAAATGCCTGAAACCCAACCTGTCCAAAATGAAGAGAATAGACTATATTATATAGTACATGTGTGTGGGTGGACGGTAATCCCTCCTCTCTCAGACTTTGAGGTTTCAGAAGGAGAGACAGGAATTAGCATGTCACTCCTGCCCTTTCTCTACCTCCTCAGGGGAAAAGAGTGCCCTTTCTTAACGCTGAGTTTGGGGTAAGAAATTGGGCAGGCTTAACTCTTCTTCTGTCTCCTTTCCTTTGTCTTTGGGATTTGCCTGCCTGAGGAAGGAGCTCTGCATTCTGTCCCCCTTGCCACCAGCTGAACAAGGGAAGACTCTGCTCCTCAACCCTTGCTTGGCACCTCTAGCCCGCTGCCTCACTACACAGGGGTCAGGGCTGAAGTGTAGAGAGTCAATTCCATTCTGAGGTCGGGTATAAGACTGAGGTTGCCACACAACTACGCCATATCCATCATAAGGGTGATATTTTTATCTCTGATTTGCTGTACTCTCTGCTTATTTCCACGGTAGAATTTGGGAAAGGAAAAGCACCAGTTTATTGACCTTCTCATACCTCAACACAAATAGGCTCATTTTTAGTCATTATAAATTTGGATGACATTACTCAGCCTGCTGCTTGGAAAAGCCCAGAATAAAGGTTATTTAGAGTGCACTACATTTGGTGAGAAGCCTATGAATTTGAAATTTTGATTTTAGGTGCAGGGTTTATAATTTTGATATGACTAGACATCTTCCCCCCCACTTTTTTTTTTTATCACAAACCTGAGAAAAAAAATACTGACCTGATTTTTAAAGAGGACATCATGAAACCAATATCACCCCAATACATTTTTTAAAAGAAGAGGACATCATGAGTAGTAACCTGAAATTACCTGGTGTAGCTGCTTCAGTCAGTTTTTTAAAATTTTCTATGTCCCCGTTTTCTTCTCTGTGTGCTAGGGATGATAGCACTTCACGAAGCTGTTGAGGGAATTAAATTAAGTGAGGAAATATATATGAGAAACAGTCAGTACCTGGCCCATCATAGATATTTGATAAATGTTTAATAAACACCTATGGTATGGGTGTTGTGTCATAAAAAGAATATTCCCTATAAATCAGTGAACTCAGCAACCCAGCACTTTGCTGTCCAGATGGAGCAATTTAAAAAGTGGGGAAAAGAAATCAGTCTGTTCCTGGTATTAACCTAAGGAACATGTAGAGAATTTTGTAAGAGTTTATTTGAGCAAAATTGATGACAGTTGCTGGGAAGCAAGATCTCAAATGCTCTGGGGAATTACAGTTTTGCAGTTTCTTTTATGCATTTGAAATTAAAGAGGGGAAAGAAAGGAAGATCACATGGAGGTGGGAGAAAGCAAGGCCAGGACTGGATTACTGGATAGTTAACATGATTATGTGCTCTCCGGAGGGTAGCTGCTGTTTGTTTCAGAGGCCCATTAATCTAGATGCACAGAAACAATGAACGGGCAGGGTTTGCTTAAGGCAAAGGTTAACCTTTTACTAACAAGTTCCATGCCTGGGGCATGACTACTCACCATAACCTGCCCAGTTAGGAATTTGTGATCAGGTCATACTGCGAGGTTACTTTCTGTAGAATTCCCCACCACCCCCTTTTTCTTTCTTTTTTTTTTTTTTTGTCTATACAGGTGATCTTATTTTCCCCCTTCTCTTTATTCTCTAAATTTCTTCTTATTTTTAATGGAACCAGTGCCACCTTAATCCTGTGAGACAGGGGTCCCAGCCTCTAGGCCTCAGACCGGTACTGGGTAGGACCTGTCAGGAACGTGGCCGCACAACAGGAGGTGAGCTTGAATGTAATGCACTTGAATCATCCCGGAACCATTCCTTCACTCCTGTGGTCCTTGGAAAAATTGCCTTCCACAAAACAGTCCCTGGTACCAAAAATGTTGGGGGCCGCTGTGTGAGATATAGTGCTTGATGTTTCCATGTGATGAAATTGTCTAATAAAATGGTCAATATTGCTTTAAGAAAGAGGAAAAGCCAGATATCTGCTGCTAGCTGTGTCACTTGATGGCAACCTGACTGACCCCTGGACGGAGGGACAGGGTGGGAAGGCTGGAAGGCATCTCATGGTGCCAGACTAGTTTAAACTGAGTTTCAGGTGCAAAAAGGAGAGACACATAAATGTTTCAAGACAACCTCAAAATTTTCTTTCCTCTATGTCATGATAAAGCAAGCATCACCAAACTTCCTTAGTTTCTTTGATGTTCCTGTGGAATAGCTAAATTTTCTGTTCGTAAGTGCTCATGAGCCATACATTTTGGGGGTGGAAAGTGGGAGTTGAAGTGGTCCCCTGACTCTTCGTCATCTCTCCTACCTCACAGAGGTGCTGTCACGGTTGGTTCTTCCCAGGGATGTGCTGTGCAAGAAGGCTGCTGCATGAAGTCAACCCGTAAATTCACCATCTCAAACAGTTCCATCTCCCTCCCAGAAGTGGTAGATCCAGTAATTCCCTACTAGGGTCATGGTTTAAGAAGAAAAAAAAAAGTAGGAGGAAGGAATTTTTTCTTATTTTTAAAGCTCTGAGCCTGTAGGATTTGTTTGCATCTCCATTATTTATGGCAATGAAGAGGCTATATGGTCTTCGTGCTGAGTGAGGGAGGTCATCTCTGAGGGGCTTTAGGAGGCCTCTCCAATGCAAATGTGACCGTCTAAAGTCAGCGTGTAAGGTGGTGGAGAGAACTGCTTGGCAGAAGCCTCCTAGACAGCAGGCTCTGGTTCTGCTCTGTCAACAATCGTCTGTAAAGAAATACACCTCACCCTCTGAGTTTCATGGTGAATTTTAGAAAAACAAAGGGACTAGACTCAGTGATATCTTAATTCCACTTCAATTCCAATATTAGAAAGTGTATACCTACCTTATGAGTCAGAAGGGGGATTTAATTAACCTTCAGATTTATGAACTTAAAAAATATCTCCTGTTGTATTAAATGTTAAATATTCAATTATGTACAATGCTTATAATGTAAACCAACTTTCATGTGCTTATTAAGCTTGAAGTTTTAAAAAATTATTTGATTTTTATCTAATATTTGATTAACAAGTTAAACATTTACCTATTTAATTGAGAATAATCACATGTCCTGTGAAAGTATCATAGTCCCTACTTATCCACCATGGATATGTTCCAAAATCCCCTGTGAATGCCTGAAACTGTGGCTAGAACTGAATCATATATATTCTGTATCTTTTCCTGTATGTACATACCCATGTTAAAGTTTAATTTATAAATTAGACACAGCAAGAGATGAATAATAACATCATAAAATAGAACAATTACAATATAATGTAACAAAAGGTATGCAAATATGGTTTCTCTCACAATATCTTTTTGTATGGACATGACCGAAGGGTGTCATGCCTTCTTGTGATGATGTGAAGAAACACAATGCCTACACGGCAAGATGAAGTCAGGTAAATGGCATGCACTGGGACAGAGTGTTAAGGTTACGACTATAGAGGTCACTTGAACATGAGCACTGTGATACCTTGACAGTTGATCTTAAACTGGGATGGCTACTAGTGGCTAACTGGGGGCTGGGGGCAGAGTACACAGTGTGGGTACACTGGACGAAGGGGTGACTCATGTCCTGAGTGGGAGGGAGTGGGATGGCATGGGCTTTCACCATACTAATCAGAACAGTGCATGAATTTATGAATTGTTTATTTATGTAATTTTCCATTTAATTTTTTTTGGACCCAGGGTGACCTCAGGCAACTGAAACCACAGAAAGTGAAACCGCAGATAAGGGAAACTACTGCAATTCAGGAATTGGAGACTCTTTCTTTATTAATGTCTGTTTCAGCTATTAGAAATATACACATAATCTGAGACCAGAAAAATCCCAAGTTCATACATGTACCACATTTCATTAGATTAAAGATACCCTTTTTTTCCACATTTTTATATCACTGAAATTACAATTTGCCTTATAATAGAAGGCATCTGAACATTGTTATAGATTAATTGTTGATCTTTTAATGATACATAAAATAACATGTTTGTAATTAATGGCATTTTAAATTTGTTGAAATATAGTAAATATTAATTTACTATAATATCTAAATTTAAAACCAGCTTTTTAGTCTTACATAAATAAATGCATTATACACACTAACCCTTAAACTTAAATCAGCCTTTCATGAACCTAATATAGTCTAACATAATCACTTTAAGTATACTAAGTTACACTGAACATTTTTTACGCAGTGAAAGTTCCAACTTAAACCTAAGCAGACATTTAATATGTGTGGGCCTGGTGGGCGAACATGGGCATTCATGTGAGATGTTAACCCATATGAACTGATTTATATGGGATGCTCTCAGAGGAAGAAGAGTGTTTAGTTTTGGTGTCTGTGACAGGACACGGTGTGTCAGTTGGATTCTCTGGGAAGCAGACCCTGAGATGGAGTTGGAGTACAAAGAGTTTATTGGGGAAACATCCATGAATGATAAAAGTGAAAGGAGTTGTACTGAGCAGAGAGAGCCTATGGATCTGACAAAGTTTTGGCCAACACAACAGGGAGCTCTGGAGCAAAGATTGTCCATGAGACTGAGTCCCCTCTGAGCAGAAATGTGCTCACATTAGTATACTCATCCTACTCACACTTCAGTTGGGGCTGCCCAAGAAGGGCAGGGTCTCTGATTAAAAGCTAAAGTGGATCTTGAATGTCCTATAGCTGGAGACTGTTAGTGAATTGTACTCTTTGTGGTGAAATACAGATTCTTTTTGATGGAGATTTGAGAACTAACTGATCAGTGTCTGTCTTATCTAGCAGTTCTTATCCAGGGACTTATATCTGAAGCCAGTAGTGTGAATCGTGCCAACAATTGTGTAGGGTCTATGATTTTACCCTACTTATGAGGTAACCACATAGCCTGTCAAGTGTCATGGATGCTGACAGAAGACATGAGACTCCTGGGTCAGAGACAAAGGGTTTTGTCACTCATGGCACAGTAGATAGCATGTTTGCATGATCTGACAGGCTGATGCAAAGAGGACTAGGTGATGTCTGCATATACAGTGTGTTATGTTACAGGAGAACCTCAAGCTTAGAGAACATGAACCTTTTATAATGGGCAGAGAGCCTGCCTGACTTCTGCCCCTGGGGACAGTAAACAAATCTGTCCTTTGCTCCAGAGGCAGATTTTCTACCTTCCAAGGCTTTTAGCTATGCGAAGACCCTTAAAAAGATAATCAAGAACAAAGGCAGCTAGTGTTTGTGCTCATAAGATGTGCATAAATGTGAGAGACCCATGAAGAATCATCTCCCAACAATGTGCTCCAGACAGAAGCTGAAGAAATATTTTCAGAAGTGACTCTGGAATACAAGGGGCACAAAGCAGAGAGACAACTCTGCTTTGGTTCTAAAGTGACCTGTTGACACAGTAAGGAGAGAGACATTCTTCCTACTTGTTGCAACACAGAGGGACTTGAACTCAAAGAAAATAATAGGGGAGTCCATACCATGTAGGCATCTCAAGTGTTTGTAGTTTGAGGAGCATCAACAAACAGCATTACTGACATTAACATCAGTACCCTCACTGGTACTTAAAGGCCGGGGATGAGACAGGCTGAGAGAAATTTGAGATGTGACTGTTAATATTATCCTACTAGTACTGAAAAGCTGGGGATGAGACAAGCCAGTGAGGACAGTGAATAGGGAAACTGAGACCAATAATTAAACAGCCAAGCCATTTGCAATCATCTAGTAAACCTCAAAATTCTATCTTACCTAACCAGGGACACTTAAGAATAAGTGGTTTACACTTCTCCTCCTTAACCAGAGGGTAAATAGCTTAAATCACCCTACTGAGGGAGATAGTTAGCAGAAATCCAATTAGTGCCATTTGTGCCAACCACATCCAAGGATGGATCAGCATAAAAAGCTAATGAATATTCCATTGAGATCCTCCCTTAAGACCTCCCCTAAACTCCCAGCCTTTAAAACCCTCAAGATGAAGGGCCCAGGGAGTGCTGTCCCTCCTGGGAGAGGCATGTCCATGCCTTTCTTCCTGCTTTCTTTCTCAGGCTTACTTTTTCACAGTAAGTTCTAAGGGTTCTCATGAGGCTTGCAACCAGAAGAATAGGGGACAGCGAGCGCTCATCCCAGGCCAGTCCCATGAACCTGTATCCAAGGGCCCTTTTCTCTGACTTTTTAGTGAGTCAAAGCAGGCCTGCTAGACTCATTTCTTTCTTGGAACATTTCTGAGAGAGCCAAAGCAGCTCTGCCTAGGCTCTGTCCTATTGCTTTTTCTATCCTAAGCCTTCCTTGTTTCACTGTCCCCAGCTTTAATAAACCTACTCTTAAAAATCACCTGGATTTGTGTTGTGAAATCTTTCCTGTGTGAAGTCAAGAATCCACCCACTACTGACCTGCCTGAGGCAGACTCATTCGGCCCGGCTACTATTCGGTAACAGGGAGGCCTGCTTAAAGAAACTCAAGTAACACCATTGGGGCTTATTCAGTAGTTTTCATGAGTTCTTTGATGTATTGCATGACTATATTTAGTAACTATTTCCAGCCTAATTATAGTTGGCAGTGTGTTTGTTTCCAGTTTTATCTTTTAACCTTTCTTCCTCCAGAATGCTAAAGGAAAAGATTGTGTTAATGAATAATTTCATCTAGGTTCCAATAAGAGATTAAAGTTTAGAACTAATGAAGGAATTCCTTATTCACATTTCCAAGCTCAGTTCAATATTTATCTCCTACCTGAAGCTGATTTATTTTGATCGGAATAGTGTCTTTCTCATTCAATTCATATGGCTGATTCTAGGGATGGCAAAAGCGTTTCACCATCTACATTTAATCATTTGAGAATGTCTAGCCAGAGTACTTTTTTGAGAATTGTGAGACCATGTCCCAGCTCTTGGGAAAGGCAGCCATGAGCAGTGTGGACCATGAAGTTGGCATATAAGGTTGTGGCATAGATGTTATATATTTGATAACACTTGCCCAACTAGTTCTTTAAAAGGTGTTGCACAGAAGATAGTCTTTTTTTTTCCCCACACAGAAGCAATGAATTCTCATAAAACAAGTGTTATTTTTTTCCAAAAAAGTTTGGAAAACATTAAGATGTGAAACTCATAGGAACTCACAATGAACATTACCATACAAAAGCTATGAGAAATCGTGCATTAAAGAATCTTTACTATATTATCTAGAGCCTTTACATTTTTTTTTTTTTTACTACATAACCTCTTTTCTCCATGGTATCCTAACAAGTAGTCATTAACACCCTGTGATAAACTTTGTTTTATTCTCTTGTGTAGAAATATATAACTCAAATTATTCTTTCATGTATTTGGTTATCTCTTTTTCATGTATTTGTTTATGTCTTTCTGTAGTTGAACTATGAACTAGCTGCGAACAGACTATATCCTCAGCTTGTATGTGTGACAGGATCTATATCAGCGCCATGTGGGAGTTCAAGATATATTTTTTTGATGTCTTAACTAAGTTTGCCATAGTAATATGATGGCCATAGATACTTTCATAGAGTTGCAAGTGTGTTTCCTATGCTTAGCATATTAGAACTGAATTAAAATTTACTGCATGTTAGAGTTATGTGCTAAGACAAATGAGGATACTAAGGTAACACACAGTTCTTGAAATAAAGAAATCTGAGGTTTTTGAGAAAATTAAAATTTTTTACTTGTTTTATTTTTATTTTTTCCAGATACATTGAGATACAATTGACATAGAACATTGTCTAAGTTTAAGATGTACAATGTGATGACTTAATACACATATACATTGTGAAGTGCTTACCACAATAAGGTTAGTTAATGCATCTTCCATGTAACTTTTGAGTATACAATACAGTATTGTTGACTCTGCTCATAATGCTGTACCTTAGATGCCGGAAATGTATTCATCTTAAATTTCAAAGTTTGTACCATGTGTCCATCATATCGCCATTTGTCTCACCCCCTGGCAACCACCACTCTACTCTGTTTCTATGTGATTCATGTTTTCATGTTACATATGTGAGATCATACAGTATTTGTCTTCCTCTGACTTATTGCACTTATCATAATGTTGAGGCAACTTTGAAATAAAGTCAATGGGCTCATGATGTAGAAGAGAATGGAGTAAGAAGAATATAGAGAAGAGCCGGGCAGAGAGTGCTGGCTTCCTTGGAGCAGGTGATCTGAAACGGGGGCCCATCTGGATGAACGTGCAGTTCACTGGATGCTTACGGAGCAGTGAGTGAGCGATGAAGTGCTCTTCCCTGGTTCGATCGCTGAAGTTCAGGACTTAGCTCTGCTAGTGGCTAGCTGTATGGCCTCAAGTCAATCTCAACTGCTTATCTAGAAAATGGAATACGAAGAGTGCCTACCTTGTACAGTTGTTGTGAACATTAAGTAAAATATTTAAAGAATTTAACACAGTGTCTGCTCCATGTAGTAGGCCAAAATTAATACATGTAATCTATTATTTTTGTCAGGGTGGATTAGAAAAAACACAGAAAGTTCTTTAAATCAAAACTTTTTTTTCAGCCTCACCCAAGGACATTTTTTATTGCTTTTAGAGAGAGAGGAAGGTGGGGAGAAAGAGGGAGAGAATCATCGATTAGTTACCTCTTGTATGTGCCCAGAGTGGTGGACTGAACCCACAATCTAGGTATGTGTCCTGATGGGGAATCAAACCTGCGACCTTTTGGTTTATGGGGCCATGCTCTGACTGGCTGAGCCACCCTAGCCAGAGCTCTAAACTTTTGAATAGCAATGTGGTAAACTGTTTTTCCTTGATGCTTTCAGATGTCTGTTCTTTCCCAGTGTGTACACACTTGCATGCAGCACCATCAAATTCATACAATCAATTAAAATGACATTGTAATGTATGGCTTTATCTGAGGGCAAAACCCATATCCTGTGCTTTTCTGAATCCCTTGTTGAGCCAGTGCAGTAGTTACATACTCAACAAGTGCTTATCACACATTACCTTAAACAATTTTTAAAACATGCTAAACATTAAAAATAAATAACTACCAAATGTGATTATGAATTAAAAGGTAACTAGTTCTTCAGGAACTACTTTAAAATCTAAACTATAAGCTATGTTAGGTGGCTAGATATATGAATTGGTGATTTCTATATTTTCCTAAAGCCTCTATTACCTTAGATATTAACTATTTAAGTATAAATTTCTTAGAGCCAACTTTTAGAGTTGCCTCTGTTTTCCAACTCCAAGCATTTTATTGCTTTTTAAAATAACCATTTCCCCTTTTATCTTTTAAAAATTCATTATTTATTTCCTCCAACAGTACCAATAATTCTTTCCAAGTTTAACACTGTTAAGTTTATTATGTATTTTAAAACAGTTTCTCAATTGTGTTACTGAAAACATCATAGATGATTATAACAAAGATTCTTTAATGCCCTAGCTGTTTCTCACTATTAGGGTTTACCCAGTTTAGACCAAGTATGGACTGAGCACCGGCTTATGTTTTTCTGTGTTCCTTCACTAGCCAGGAGGTCTGTTTTGGTGTTTGGCTGGAAGACTGTTCCTCAAGCACTATTATTTTTTCACGGACAAGAAAGTCATAGTGAAGAAAAAAACAAACAAACTTGATAAACCTCCTGAATTTCTGCTATGTTTTAGGAACTTGTTATTATATCTGAAAGCTTTATAACAATTTTATGAGACAAGTAGTAACATATTTTGCTAAGAAACAGGAAGTCTAGGGAAGTTGAGGAACTCACCTAAAGTTAAATTGCTAGTAACTACTAGTTGAAATGGGATTAAAGCCTACAGGTCAGTCTGATCTCAGTCTGTAGTTTTAACACTACCCTATGCCACTTTTTACTTACGACTTTGGACACAGTAGTATTATTTTTACAGTTAAAGTATGAATGATTAGGCAAAGTAGGCCATTTTGACTGCTTATGCTACCAGGATATTGGAATACCTCCTACTTTTCTTTGTACGTACTTCAACTCTCTGGACATGTATTAATCTTAAAAAGAAATGGAAATGTTTCACAGTGACTTTAAAAAAGATGTAATTTTTGCAATAGACTTGAGTCTGGTTCTCACTTTTTCACATTCACTCAACACCTACTGAAAACTCCCATTCACGTTGAGTCAGCCAGTGAGGTGTATAGAGAGTTCTGAAGCTTATGAATAAGAGAACTGGGATGACAACCATTGTGTAAATCTTTCTTTTAAAGTGAGAACTTGGAGTTTAAATAATAAGTGACTGTCTTAATTACTATGTTGATTCCTCTGTAAGACTAAGTTTTTATAGTACTGATTCATGTGAGACTTATTAAGTCACCTAGAGCAAGTAAAACATAATGAAGAAGAGAAAGAATTAATTATTTTATTTATGCTATAAAGTATTTCAAAACATGTATTTGTCTTTAGTGGAAATGTGTGTTTTTGTTTGCAATTAGTGTTTTCCATAAGAGCTTTCAGCCTAAAATTGTCTTCCTTATGGTAAGTATTCTGAGAATGTTATCTTCCTCAAAAAGCTCAAAAAATGGTAAGTTAAAAAGAGATAGGGCAGAGACTTTTGCTTCTAGACCTTCTATCACACAATAAGAAGATTCTGCATAAGACCTGTATTGAGTAGTTTTCTTGCATTCCTGAGCTTGCAGGAAGGAGAACTTTCTAGAAGTCCCCAAAACACAATCACATAAAGAATAAAATGGGGGAAAAAAAACTATGATGCAAAATTAGAGCAATGAGAAAGCATTTGTGAAGTAGTAGGGTTACGCTGGTTGTGATGCCAATATGGCAGGTAAAATAAGGAAATTGAGCCTCCTTATTGTGCAACAGGCCTGAGTGGCTGCTGACAAGATCCCCATATTAACCTGGGATCCTGGAATAAGCTAGAATGTTCTTAAATCAGTAGTTCTATCTGAGTCTCAGAAGAAACAAATTTAATGCTCTGGATAAAATTCAATTTAGGCTTGTTTCTCCCAAATATTGGAGAGCAGGGCCGGTTAAGAAAGGTGAACAGTAGTAGAATCTGAATGCTTTGAGCTGAGACCCTCTTCACTGTGTTATTTTTTTCTTTTTGTTACCTTCTCTTTTCTTTCTTACAGTAAAACAGCGACACTCTAGGAGTAGCGGTGAATGGGAAATGAAGCAAATGTTTGCAGGGGCTGAAACCTAGCTGGTAATAATCTGTTTCTAAAATTGCATTAAGGTGACTCCATATTGTTAGAGCCCTTAACCACATGTCAAAAGCAATATAAACTGTCTCCTTGGGAAGATAATGTAAACCCTAATTGAATTTTATATACAATATATGGCATCCAAGTAAATAAATAATAAAAAGGGCAT
Source organism: Glossophaga mutica (assembly GCA_039655065.1). Classification (NCBI taxonomy): domain Eukaryota; kingdom Metazoa; phylum Chordata; class Mammalia; order Chiroptera; family Phyllostomidae; genus Glossophaga; species Glossophaga mutica. The sequence continues at coordinate 136,143,172 of CM077304.1, forward strand.
ATAAGTAATATAATATGATAAAAATTTAAGAGAAACAATAGATAATGGAATAGTCCCATAGGAAATCCAGAGACACAGCATATCAGATACAGAATTTAAAGTAACTATGTTGATTTTGTTCAAGATAATTTTAACAGAAAACTAAATGGTTAAAGACAGAAAATTGGTAAAATAGTATGAGAAACTTAGGGGATAGTCTGAGAAAGGCCTAAATTTGGAAAATTGGTGTTCCTGGAGGAGAGGAGAAACAAAATAAAACAGAAGTGTATTTGAAGTGATAATGAACTTAGAATTTATCAAAAATGATTGAGGACATTAAACCAAAGCAAAATCACGCATAGTAAAATCAAACAGTAAAACTGCTGAAAACAAAGAGAAATACTTAAAAGCAGCCAGAAAATTTTTTTTAATAACTCTGAAGGAATAATAGTAGGGTTAACCATCTAAACTCATGATATATAGCTAAACCCATGTTGGGAGAAATTTGTAGTTTTAAATATGCATATCAGAAAGGAAGAAAAATGAAAGTCAGTGACCTGAATAGAAGCAATGGAGGCTAGAAGACAATGAAATAAGAGCTGCAAGAAAATAACTGTTAATCTAGAATTCTACTTCTAATGAAAATATTCTTTATGAATGAAAGTGAAATAAAAACATTTTTCACACAGCCAGAAACTGAGGGAAATCATCACCAGCAAGTCCATCCTGAAAAAACACATAAGCATGACCTTCGGAAAGAAGGACAAATAATTCCCAACGGAAGATTGGAAATGCAAGAAAAACTTAAGAAATCCAAAAAGGGTAAATGTTTGGGAAAACCTATAGAAATATTTACTGTAAAATAATCATAATAATAATATTGTTTTTGAATTTTAAATACAGAGAATTAAAATACATGACAATAATATCATATGGATGTGAAGAGTGTTAAACTGAAGTCTCATGTTAAAGGTTTCTGCTTTGTTTTGGAAGAAGTAAAAGAACTAAATTATGTTAGACTTTGATAAATCAAGAATCTGTGTTTTCTGATATGCTGTGTCTCTGGATTTCCTATGGGACTATTCCATTATCTATTGGAATCAGAGTATAAACCCTTCACTCCCTCAATTTAAAAAAAAAGCAGGACAGAGTTTATAATTAAAATAGTCAGTTATTCAAAGAAGGTAAGAAAGAGAAAATGTAACATTGCATGGTGATACTTTTAACTTAATTCTCTGTGATCAGAGAAAATTTGCTCTAATTTAGTATGTGCTAAGTCAGAAAGTATGTCTTAACACATTTAAAAGGGTTAAAATAAAAAATAAAAATTAAAAATAAAATAGAGTATGCTCACAGACCATGGTGAAGTTAAGACAGAAGTCAATAATAATGAATAAATAAAATATCCCCAAATGTTTGGAAAAGAAACAATATACTTTTAAATAATGTGTGAGTCAAAAGAAATTACAAAAATAGAAAATATTTTTAAATGTTAATAAATATGCTACCAGTCAATCTCATGGTATGTAACTAAAGCTATGCTAAAAAAGAAATGTTTAGTTTTAAGTTTGTATGTTGGAAGAGACAAAAGATTAAAGTACATGAGCTAACCATCAAGAAGTTAGAAAAAACAGTACATGAATCCTGAAGAGATTAGAGAAAAGATAGAAATCATAAAGAGGAGATAAGATGTCAATGATAGATTTTTTAAAAACTCACATAGATCAACAAAAGCCAAAAGTGATACTTTGGAAATAATAAAATTGAGAAACCCTTTATGAGACTGATCAAAGGGGGAAAAAGAAAGAGAAAACACAGAAACACAACATTGGAAATGAAAGGTTACATTTCTAAAGATCCTTATGTATCCAACTTCATGCCAAGTAAATTTGAAACTTTAGATGAAATCAACAGTCTGAAAAAGTGTAACATTAAAACTGATGAACTGATGTAGAAAAAAAAGAAAATATGAATATTCTTGAATAACGATATTTGCCACTGAATTTTATAAAGTATTTTTAAATGTGAATTTTTGTGCCCTTTTATGAAGAATACAATGGGAGAAAACACTTCCCAGCTCACTTTATGAGGCTAGTATAATTTTTATAATAAAACTTCTAAAAGGTTATTAAAAAATGCAAATTGTAGGACAAACTGACTCATAGTTTGAGAATCCTAAAAGTTCAATTAGAAAACTGAATCAAGCAATATATAAAAATACATAAAATAGTGACCTCATTTGATCTATTTCACAAGTGCAAGGTTGTTTTAAGATTAGAAAATTAATCCCACATGAACACCATAAATGAGAAAATGATGTGATCATCTCAGTAGAGTCAGAAAAAATATTTGATAAAATCTAATATTACTGATAGTAAAGATTCTAAAAACAAAATAAAAGTTCATTAATTTGATACAAAGTAATTTAAAAATGGAACTGCCTTTTGACCCAGCAATTCCACTGCTGGGATTATACCCTAAGAATTCTGAAACACCAATTCAGAAGAACCTATGCACCCCAATGTTCATAGCAGAACTATTTACAATAGCCAAGTGCTGGAAATAGCCAAAGTGCCCATCAGTAAATGAGTGGATCAAAAAACTGTGTTACATTTACACAATGGAATACTACGCAGCAGAAAGAAAGAAGCAGCTGCTACCCTTCACAACAGCATGGATGGAACTGGAGAGCATTATGCTAAGTGAAATAAACCAGGAGGTGAAAGACAAATACCATATGATCTCACTTCTAAGTGGAACCTAATTAACAAAACAAACAAGCAAGCAAAATAGAACCGGAGACAAAGAAATAAAGAACAAGCTGAAAGTAACTAGAGGGAAGGGGCAAGGGGAATAATGGGGGAAAGAAAGGGAAGGGTCAAGTCAAAGAACATGTATAAAGGACCCAAGGACAGACAATGCAGGGAGGGCGGGGGAGAGTAATGGGGGAAAAATGGGGATGACTACAATTGAACAGCAATAAAAATAAGGTAATCTAAAACAAACAAAAAACTGAACAGTGATATTTTTAGTTTAATTCTTTGTGATCAGAGAAAACTAAAATTCAGTATGTCTCAACTATAGCAGATGTTATATTCAATGGTAACATAATAAAAATTTCTGAGATAGGAACAATGGTAAGAATACTATCATCACTCTTTTTTTTTTTTTTTTTGGTATATATTTATTGAGTTTAGAGAGATAGGAATGGGGAGAGAGAGAGAGACAGTTGCCTTTCATATGCACCCTGACTGGGGTTCAAACTCATAACCTAGGTAGGTGCCCTGACCAGGAATCAAAATCCCACAACCTTTTTGTGTATGGAATGATTCTCCAACCAGTTAAGCCACTTAGCCAGGGCTTGGCTATCATCATTCTGAGTTGATCCTTTACGTTAGGTTCTAGCCAGTGCAATAAATCAAGGAAGAGAAATAAGAATATTACAACTGGAAAGGAAAGAAAATGCTATTTTTCATGCACAATGTAATTTTATGCTTAGGAAATCCAAAAGAATCCCTGGTAAATTATTAGAATTAACAAATGATTTTAGCAAGCTTTTACACAGAAGTTTGATATGAAATATCACTTGTATTTTTATATATTAGCAATGAGTTAGTTAAATAAAATAACAATTATAATAGCATTAAACACACACAACAAATATGTAGGAATAAATATAAGAAAGATTATGCAAGACTACTCTTCAAAACACAAAAAATAAGAGAGAAAAAGTTAAAAGACTTAAGTAAACAGAGGAACTTGGCTTGAGTCATTATTTCAAATATGCCAGTTTTCCACATATTGAGCCACTGGATTTGGTGAAACCCAGTGAAAATTCTGATGGATTTTTATGTAGAAATTAATAAATTGATTCTGAAACTTATATAACAATGCAAAGAGCCAAGAGCCAAGCATAATCAAGTACCCTATTTAGTAAAGAACAAGATAAGAAAACTTCATCTATCTGATATTAAACTTATTATGAAGTTACAGTAACAATAATAGTGGTGCTAGACCAAGGATGGATAGATTGTCATAACAGAATAGTGCTCAGAAGCAAACCCACACATGTATATCTATTTATGATAAAGAGGGAACTACAGAACATTAGCAAAAGTAGGATCTTTTCAATAAATTGTTCCAGGTCAACTAGATATCCATACAGACAAAAGTGGTATGTGATCCCTGCCACATGCAAATATCAATCCCAAAACCATGTTAGATCTCATGAAGACAATACAGAATGTTTTCATTAGTTTGAGGATAGTGATAAATTTTTTAAGCAGCACACAGAAAACATTAATCATAAAAGAAAGATTGATAAACTCAAGCACCTTAAAATTAAGAACTTCCATTCATCAAACAAGTGAGAAGGCAGGTCAGAGAGTGGAAGAGCATGTCTATAACACTTACAATCAACAAAAAGCTTGTATTCAAAACGCATAAAGGATTTTTAGAAAGGGACAAGGTATGGATAAGAAAGAGATGTAAAAAAACACACAGAATTAACTAAATAGAGAGAAAGGGATAGTAAAAATACGCAATAGGAATGATCAACCATGTTATTTTCTGAAATATTACTAAAGTCAACAAAGTTTGGCTGGATTGGTAAAGATAACTCATAAGTAATATTAATAAAATGGACACAACTGTGTATTCTGTACAAAATAAAAAACACAGTGAACAATTTTGTGGTGATATATTGAAATCAGACAAAATGAATAATTTTTTAAAAAAAGGACATCAAAAACTGACTTAAGAAGGAACAAAAAACTGGAAAGTCTTAGGATTATTATTTTTATTAAAAAAAAAAAAAAACAACCCAGCAGGGACAAATTGTTTTAGAGGAAACTCCTGCCAAGCATTTAAGAAGCAGATGATTACAGTCTTACTAAATATTTTCCTGAGAATAGATAAAGAAGAAATATTTCAGACTCATGTTATTTGACTAATTTTACCTTGGTAACCAAATTATAAACAGGTGTGATAGATAAAACATGTACAAAGTATTGGCAAATCGAATCCAGTGAAGTCTAAAAAAAGAACACATCATGACCAAATTGGGATTATTCCAAGCATGCAAGATAATTTATTTTTAGAAACATCATTAATGTAATTCACTGCATTAATAGATTAAAGAAGACAATTTTATTTCAATAAATGCAAGCAAAGCACTTCATCTAAGTCAATACACATTCGCTATAAACGCTCACAGAAAAATAGGAATGCAAGGGTGTTTTTAAATTTTGATAAAGTCTATCAAAAATAAACAGCAAACATCATTCTTTTTCATTGTTGTTTGAATACAGTTGTCTCCATTTTCTTGCCACCACGTCCCCGCCCCCTCCCCTCCTCCCCACCTACTTCCCACCCTCCATCCTTCCCTCCTTTGTCTTTGTCCAAGGGTCCTTTACACACGTTCCTTGACCACCCTTCCCCTTCTTTCCCTGTTATCATTATGCTAAGTGCGGTAAGCCAGGCAGCGAAAGACAAATACCACAAGATCTCACCTGTGAGTGGAACCTAATCAACAAAACAAGGAAGCAAAAACAGACAATGGGGAAAGAGGGCAAACGTCATCCTTAAAGGTAAAATGTATTAGCTTTTCATTTAAAATCACAGGTTGTCTATCATCATTTCCACTTAACATTGTACTGACGATCCTGCTCACATGGTAGTTTATGAAAAAGGAATATGAAGCATTAAAAAAATACTGCTTGCCCAGTAACAAAAATAGGTACAGAGTAACCAGTCTAACAAAAGATAGGCAAACTATATGGAAACAAGTGAACATTTTGTTTAAATACATTAAAGAAGACCTATATTAAATGAAAAGACATATTTTGTGGTTTGAAAGACTCAATATCATAAAGATTTGTGTTTTCCCTCAATTAATTTTTATAACTAATGAAATTCCAATAAAAATTTCAAGTTTTTTTAGTGAAACTTGACAAGTTGATTGATTCTAAACTTTTATATGAAACAGCAGAAACCCAAGAGAAGACAAAATGTTCTTAAAGAAGAAAAATAAAAAGAAAAATAAGGTGAGATGATTTGCTGTATCAGATATCCTGTCTAATAAAATTATAGTAGTTCATATATTTAATATTTGTGAAAGGAGAGGCATACAGATCAATGGAATGGAATAGAAACCCCCCAAATAATACAGAAAATATAATTTCTAATTTTATACACATAATATCTATAATAATCAAGGAGTACTAAATATTATAGAGCTATTTCAGCTGCAGCTGTAAACTAGTTAAGTCATCCAACAGTTTTGTTAAAAGATGCACTCAGAAGGGGCTGAGTTTTCCCAGGAGACCTGGTTTTTGAGGGTAGAAAGTCCATGACGATGAGCAGGGTTCTGTCTGCACCCGAGCAGAACACCTGTTACTGAGGCCCCACCGAGGGCACGTCGTGTTCTCTGGGCTGCCTGACTAGTTCCTAAGCATTTAAAGGATCCATTTCGGGTATTGAGATGTTCTCTCCTTAATTGAGTTTCTCTGGACTAGCTTAAAAACCAGTGTATCACTCTCTTTGCTGTACTTTCTTTGTGAGAAATATAAATTACTAATGTATCTTTGGACTTGAATCACAGGAATGAAATGTATTTATATGTTTGCTCTATCAGATTGAGTTTCTTGAAGATAGACAGCTCTTTTTATAGGCAGCAGTTTTTGCCAGTCTGTACTAGATATTGAAGATACAGAAATAAATATGTATTGAGACGTGGCTGGGTTCCTGAAAAGGACTGAGGGGAAAGGCGGGGGGAGGAAAAGGGGAAAGAATGGAGTGGCGGCAACATCTTCTGAATGATCTACTATGCTCTCCCCACTGTGCTAATCCCATTTACATAGATGGAGTTATGGAATTACAGAACTGGAATGGACTTTGAGACCATTTGTCAAATCTTCTTATTTTACAGAAATAGCTAAGCCCCAAAGAGGTTTTGCAGCTCATCCAAGGTCACCTGGCTATTTGGTTGTAGAAAGCACTAAAATCCAGACATCCTGACTCCTGGGCCAGTGCTGTTTTCCTCTGTATCATGTTGCTTCTTGTTCTGGCCTTCCTAAAATAAAAGGACAGAATTTCATATCTGAGAACCCATGTATATCATTTGACCTCCGCACACCACCAGAATGTCCCAAGGCTTCCAAACTAACGATTTTAAATTTGCTTAAAAGGTTGTTTGTATCATTACTTTGTTTTCAGAATTCATATGGATTATGTGATTTAATACTAAATTATCTGCGTGGTTTAGTCTCTAAGTCTGTAAAATCAAAATATCATTAAATTATTCTGATTTATGTTAGAGAGAAAAATATCCATATGAATCCTGGGCTAGACAAGTAGCATTATTCTTATTTAAAATCTTGAGCATATGTAAATTTACAGAATTAAGCATTTTTAAGCCTTTTTTTTTTTTTTTTTACTGTCTATAATTATGTCAGGTCAAAACCTCTCCCTAAAATTTGGTTTCCACCTGGCTTGTATTCAATCAAGGCACTTTTATTTAATATTTGCTTTTACTGCTTTCATAGTTTAATGATCCACTTAATTTTCTGAAGCCTGAAGTGTTTTTGAATAAGCTTTGCCTTTAGCTCCTATTAGGATTTCTTCTCTCTCATAAAAAACTTGGTCTCATTTAGATTGCAAGAACAACACAGTAAAATAAAATACTTTTCATGGTTTCTAATACTGTTTCAATATGAATGTGTACCATTAAGCCACCTAATTATAAAAACATTCTACTAAATATCAGGCATAATATGGAAGTTTTAGATGTTGGGCCTTTAGACACTTCCAAAGAACCACTGGTCATTTGTCAGAAATCTGAGCTCAGTCGAATTTCCGTTCCCTGGAGACAGAGGGTGCAGGAAGGGGAGCCGTTGTGAATGGAGGCAAAAGATACTCAAAATACTCTCTACCTTCTCTGTTCTGCATCATTGGAGATACTTTGACTACCATTCTCTCAGACTGCTAAAGAATGTTTTGGAAGTTTTTTCTTGACCTCTGTCAAAGCAGGCATTTTATCAATCAATTTGAGAATCTAAACTTCTCAGCTTTTCCTACAAGAGAATATCTGAAAACCTAACTGTATCAGTAATAGATTGGTATGAGAGACTGTTGACTAAAACCTGCAGAAATGATGCTGTTTGTTAGGAATACGACTTGACCGTATTTCAGTTCTCCTGCTCCACTGTGTCTGCGCGTGTGTGTCGGTGAGCGACTGTGTGTATGTTGGCTGGTGTTTCATTCTATTTTCTCATTTATAAATGGCCCCTAGCTGAGAGACACGTTGGGAAGCGGGAATGACTGTGGCTCCGAAGATCCACCCTGACACTCTGCTCCTTTGGGAGGGGGGCCCCGAGGCTCAGCTGGGGGCTGCGAGTCACGCAGTCACACACTCGCACACCCGCACACCCAGTGCTCTATCACAGGGTGGACAACCGGCCTGACTGGGCCAAAGACAGGCTGCAGTGACCTGGTCAGTGTCCTCTACAATGTTCTAAACAGGAATTGATAGAGAAAAATGTGTCTTTTCTCTGTGCTCAGGAGCTGTGAACATAAAACGTGTTTAGGAGCTGTGCAAATGTGGCCGTGTCCCCGCCACGTGAAAAAACGGAGCAGTGCTGAGGCGCAGCGGTGAATAAAATGGGGCAGAGAGAGAAAGCAGAGACAGGGCTGATGACACTTGAGTCCCTTGCCTGGCCCTGTTCCCAGATGGGCTGTTCCTGTTTTTCTTTGATTCTGGGGCATAATCCAGGATCTTCAGGAAATACTGTTTTCATGCAAATGGTTTGAGTTGTATCTTCCTCAAAATACAATTAGCTATCTAACTATTCTTTCCTTTTAAAAAATGGCAAAAATAAGAAAAGAAAGCTGCTAAAAGGAGGCACTTTTTAGAGAGAAGTCTGGTATATCTTACATGGACAGTGGATGAACAGCAACATGCTAGGGCAGGTTCATCCTTACTAGGTTAGTTTATGGAAGTATCCGCCGATTTTCAAATCAGAGAAAACGCCCTTATACAACCTCTCCCTAGGGCTCTTCTCTTCTTATGAGGCACTCTTGGAAGTCAGGCCAGGTGTTCGGCGCTAAGGGGGAAGCCCGGCTGAGCTGACTACTTACTGTAGGCAGCAGTACTTTGGGTCTAGACAGAGTCCCGAAGCCACTCAGGAGTGCACGGAAGAGAAGGGACTCACTTACCCCCGGGGGCCAAATTAGGGTTGTACCAAAACCTGCTCTCCCAGAAACCTGTAACTCCGATGTTGTATCAAGTGCATCTATTCTTGCCAGCACATTTATAAACAACTTTCTAAACAGAAAATTTGATAAGGTTTCTGAACAGAAATTTAAAGCAGTTTTATGATAGTGTTAGTTCCTGTAGATCCATAACATTTCAGTGAGGAGTCAGGTAATAATACCTTAGATTATTTTTTTTATATCTAGTTTACTAGAGAGAAGGATAAAGAAGGGCAGAGGATAAAGAAGGTATACTTCCTCCTAGTCATGTGAGTGGTGTACATGTGGAGGAAGAACAGTTTGTTGAAAAATTAGATGGATTGAGAGGCATAGCTTTGTCTTTGAATTCATGTGAAGGATCTGAAGTTTTTCCTGTGATCCTAAAACACTTTAACTTTTTAGAAAGCTGTTACACCTCTGAAATGTGCTGTAATAATATCAGCTTTTGGCAATGAAGCTGACATACTTCGGTCCAAAGTACACACACAGAGATACCATTTTAAAAACAACGGTCCAGCAAATTACCCATGATGTGATCCAACTTCATGTATCACATTCCTGACTCTACTGAGTAGCAATGCTGGGAAGGAAATGCTGCATTTTAAATTGATGATATCAACCTGAGGTTTCACACAGTAAAAGTGAACCCGAGGAACCACGGCAGCACATCATTTGTTGTCAACATTTAAAGCTACATCTGGATGCGGAGATACTCTCCTGCACATTTTAGGCAGAGTTTAGCTGTTTGTTGTTTGTTTAGGTTAGAATTTAATTGAGTATTTGAAGAACATCGCCTGAGTATTTTTGTTCTTAATCATTGTTATAATATAAAATCATTATGATTTTATATATAGTAGTACGTTTTCTTTTCCAGGACTTTGCTTCATTTTAACCAGCTGTCTTCCATGTAACATATGCTTTTACTAATGGATCATAATATATTAATAAAATGTTAATACATTGCATTTATTCATATATTTCATTGGAATCAATGAATAATCTTTCTTAATTACAAGGTAAAATGAGTTCTAAAAGATTGAGACAAATTTAATTATTGTGAAATAATTATTCTTGGCTAAATGCAGGTAGTGATGTGATTTCCATGCACATGATGTAAATGTCATTACTGAGCTACATTTTTTTAAGTATATTTTATTGATTATGCTATTACAGTTGTCCCATTTTTTCCCCCTTTATTCTCTTCTGCCATGCACCCCCCTCCTTCCAGCATTCTCTGCCCCTACTTAGTTCATGTCCGTGGGTCATACATATAAGTTCTTTGGTTTTTCCATTTCCTATACTATTCTTAACATCCCCCTGCCTATTTTGGGCCTATTATGTTTCTTATTCCCTGTACCTTTCCCCCATTCTTCCCTTCCTCCTCCCCACTGATAATCCACCATGTGATCTCCATTTCCGTGATTTTGTAGGAACAAAATCAGGAACAATAGAACAGGATTCTATTCTTTGCTTATTTTTATTTTTGTGTTTTTTAGGTTCAGTTGTTGATAGTTGTGAGTTTGTTGTCATTTTACTCTTCATAGTTTTTGATCTTGTTCTTTTCCTTAGATAAGTCCCTTTAACATTCGATGCAGTAAAGACTTGGTGATGATGAACTCCTTTAACTTGATCTTATCTGGGAAGCACTTTATCTGCCGTTCCATTATAAATGATAGCTTTGCTGGATAGAGCAATCTTGCATGTAGATCCTTGCCTTTCATGACTTTGAATATTTCTTTCCATCTCCTTCTTGCCTGCAAGGTTTCTTTTGAGAAATCAGGTGATAGCCTTATGGGAACTCCTTTATAGGTAACTGTCTCCTTTTCTCTTGCTGCTTTTAAAATTCCCTCCTTCCCTTTAATCTTGGGTAACTTAATTATGATGTGTCTTGATGTGTTTTTTCTTGGATCCAACTTCTTTGGGACTCTCTGAGTTTCCTGGACTTGCATGTCTAGTTCCTTCACCAGACTGGGGAAGTTTTCCTTCATTATTTGTTCAAATAAGTTTTCAATATCTTGTTCCTCCTCTTCTCCTTCTGGCATCCCTATGATTTGGATGTTGGAATGTTTAAAGTTGTCCCAGAGGTTCCCCAGCCTCTCCTCATATTTTTTTTGATTTATTGCTTCTTCATTCTGTCTTGGTTGGATGTTTATTTCTTCTTTTTGTTCCAAATCGTTGATTTGAGTCCCAGTTTTCTTCCCTTCACTGTTGGTTCTCTGTACATTTTCCTTTATTCCACTTTGTATAGCCTTCATTTCTTCCTTTATTTTGCAGCCATACTCATTTCTGTGAGCACCGTGATTACCAATGTTTTGAACCCTGCATCTGATAGGTTGTCTATCTCCTCATCACTTAGTTCTTTTCCTGGAATTTTGATCTGTTTTTTTTTTTTCATTTGGGCCATATTTCTTTGTCTTGGTGCACCTGTTACATTGTAAGGGGTGAAGCCTTAGGCATTCATGGGGTGAGGGGCAACCCAGGTACCTGCATTGTGATGCTGTCTGTGGGGCAGGAGTTAGAGAAGGAACAATGCTGCTTGCTCAGCTCTTATCCTGCTTTCAGTCACTTCCTCTGCTACTCACAAGTGGACTGTGCTCTTTCAGGTGCTGATTCCCAGGTGGGTGGGTTTATGTACATTTTAGGACTCTACAAGTTTCTCCAAGGGACTCTCCTATGAGATGGAATGTCTCCTGCCACTGAAACCCCCACTGATTTTTACAGCCAGAGGTTTTGAGGCTTTATTTCCCCCATGCTGAAACCCTGGGTTGCGTAGTTTGTCTAGCTCCCTATTTGTTCCTCCCCGCTTATCCACATGTGAATGTGGGATATCCTAGTCTGCCAGCTGCCACCTTGCCACACATTTTCTCCATCCAGGCTTCTTGTCTCCACCCCTCCTACCAGTCTGGATAAATACTTCTTCTTTTACTCTTTGGTTGTAGGACTTCCATGCAGTTTGATTTTTTTGGAAGTTCTGATTGTGTTTTGTTTTTAAATGGTTGTTGTCTTTCTTTTGGTTGTCCAAGGAAGCAAAGCGTATCTACCTATGCATCCACCTTGGCTGGAACTCCCCTGAGTTACATTTTCACATTCATGTAATTTTGTGATTCGTGTGCATGCCCTGTGTAGGGTAAATGGAGGCAGTCGGGCTTCCTCACCCAGGTGTGTGGGTAACTAAGGGAAGCAGTTTTCCATAACCTTGAATGGACCTGATAAGTAGTGTTCTCATAGCCTTGAGACTGGGTCTGATAAATGGTTCCAATAGCCTTGAGTGTGCTCGCATGTGTATTCTGAAGCTCTGTTGGTGCCCTGCCCTCTTTGTCTGCGTTCTCATATTTAAGGGGGTAGGGACTCTCACTAGGTGCCACGCAGGGAGATAGATGGCATGCAGGGTCATGCACCGGGGACACACAGCTTGCAGCGTGCGTGGACTGCCCACCCTTGAATAAAAGCATGTCAGACATCCCCATGGCTCCATGTATGTTCTTCTGTCTGCCCAAATCTTGTGAACCTGTCCAGCCTCGAATGGTCGCAACACACCCTGTAAACAATGCTCCCAAAAGAGTAGTTGTTTCAGACTGTGAGTGGATTAAATGTAAGTTTTTCATCATGATTTCATGTAAAACAGTGCCACCAAAAGTGTGGTGTGTGCACCTTCATCACCCCTTAGAAATTTAGACTCTTGCTAACCAGAATCTCTGCGTTGGCATGAGCTCAGGTGTCTATGTTTTGATGAGCTATCTCAGTGATTCAATGTATGGTAAAGTTTGAGAACACCTAATGCAGGTATAATAGCATCTCAGTTCCTCATCTATCAATGCTGATTCAAATTTTGTATTCAAAAACTATGGGAAGATCTGGGTTTTACATTTGGTGTCTTCATGGACACCAAAAATAAATAACCAGGTGCCTTTAGAGAATAAATGGATCAATCACTACTATTGTGTTCAAAATACTTCTTCATGGGGAGCTAGTCATTCCTTTAGCTTATGGGTTCTGAGTGTAAGTACTGGCCAAATTCTGGAAACAGGCAAGGGATTGTGACAATCCAGAGGGGCAAATGACTTCAGCCTAATGCTCATCCTTTATTAAAAATTTTTGTTAGTAAACTTACAGAGCTGTGTCACCATCACCATGATCCAGTTTTAGAACATTTGTATCACACCCCAGAATTCCCTTGAACCCATTTGAAGTCAATTCTCACTTCCACCTCTAGTCCCAGAAAACTTCTGAGCTGCTTTATTTCTCTATAAAATTATCTCTTTAGACATTTTATATAAATGGGATCATACAATATGTTTGTGCCTGGCTTCTTTCAATTTGCATAATGTTTTGAGGTTCATCCGTTTTGTAGAATATAAATATTTTGTTCCTTTTTATTACTGAATAGTACTCCATTGCACAGATATCACATTTTGTTTATCCATTCACCAGCTGATGGATATTGTGAGTAATACTGCAATGAACATTCATGTACAAGTCTTTGTGTGGGCGAGTTGTTATTTCTTGTGGGTAGAAACATAGGAGTGTGATTACTGAGTCATAGGATATGCTTACATTTCAACTTTCAAAGAAATTACCCAGCTTATTTCCAAAGTGTCTGCAGCATTTTTCATTCTGACCAACAGTGTATGAGACTTTCAAACTCTCTACATCCTTGCCTACATTTGGTATTGTCTTTATTTTTAACTGTGGCTATTCCAGTGGCTGTGTAGTATAATTTTCTTGTGTTTTTTTAATTTTCACTTCACTAATAACTAATGATCTTGAGTACTGTTTATGTGGTTATAGCTATTTGTATGTTTTCTTTGGTGAAATGTCTATTCAAGGCTATTTTTATATTTAGTTGTGTATCTTCTTATTGAATTGTAAGAGTTCTTTATGTATTCACAGTATAGATCTTCCACCAGATATATGATTTACAAATATATTCTCTTGATCTGTGGATCCTTCTTCATTTTTTAATATATTTTATTGATTATGCTATTACAGTTGTCCCATTCCCTCCCATCATTCCCCTCCACCTTGAACACCTCCTCCCACCCACATTCCCCCCCTTTAGTTCATGTTCATGTGTCATAAGTTCTTTAGCTTCTACATTTCCCATACTATTCTTACCCTCCCCCTGTCTATTTTCTACCCACTATCTATGCTACTCATTCTCTGTACCTTTCCCCCCTCTCTCCTCCTCCCACACTCCTGTTGCTAACCCTCCATATGATCTCCATTTCTGTGGTTCTGTTCCTGTTCTAGCTGTTTGCTTAGTTTGCTTTTGTTTTAGGTGTGGTTCTTAATAGCTGTGAGTTTGCTGTCTTTTCACTGTCATATTTTTGATCTTTTTTTTCTTAGATAAGTCCCTTTAACATTTCATATAATAAGGGCTTGGTGATGATGAACTCCTTGAACTTGACCTTATCTGAGAAGCGCTTTATCTGTCCTTCCATTCTAAATGACAGCTTTGCTGGATAGAGCAATCTTGGATGTAGGTCCCTGCTTTTCAAGATTTCAAATATTTCTTTCCAGCCCCTTCTTGCCTGTAAGGTCTCTTTTGAGAAATCAGCTGACAGTCTGATGGGAACTCCCTTGTAGGTGACTGTCCCCTTATCCCTTGCTGCTTCTAGAATTCTCTGCTTCATTTTAATCTTGGCTAATGTAATTATGATGTGCCTTGGTGTGTTCCTCCTTGGGTCCAACTTCCTCCTTGGGACTCTCTGAGCTTCCTGGACGTTCTGGTAGTCTATTTCCTTTGCCAGATTGGAGAAGTTCTCCTTTATTATTTGTACAAATAAGTTTTCCACTTGTTGCTCTTCTTCTTCCCCTTCTGGGACCCCTATAATTCGGATGTTGGGACATTTAACGATGTCCCGGAGGTTCCTAAGCCTCTCCTCATTTTTTCGAATTCTTGTTTCTTCATTCTTTTCTGTTTGGTTGTTTCTTTCTTCCTTCTGGTCCACTGCATTGATCTGAGTCCCAGTTTTCCTTCCATCTCTATCAGTTCCCCATGCATCTTCCTTCATTTCACGTATTGTAGCCTGCATTTTTTCATCTAATTTGTGAGCACAATCAACCAATTCTGTGAGCAATTTGATGACCAGTGCTTTGAGCTGTGCATCTGATAGGTTGGCTATCTCTTGGTCGCTTAGAAGAATTGGCTCTGGAGCTTTTATTTGTTCTCTGGTTTGAGCCATTTTTGGTGGTTTTTTTTTTGTTTGTTTGTTTGTTTTGTTTTGGTTTTAGTCTGGTCGCAGCTATCAGGTAGTGAGGGGTGGAGCCTTAGGTGTTCCTCAGGGCGGGGCAGCCCAGTGGCTGGGTTGTGACGCTATAGGTGGGGGCAGGGTCCGAGAGGGAAGAATGGTGCCTGCTCCACTCTCTCCTGGACTCCGGTCCCTTCCGCTGCTTCCCCTTTGCCTGGATTATCTGTGCACACGCGCGTGCTGTTACGTAGTGAGGAGTGGAGACTCAGGTGCTCCCCAGTGTGGGGCAGCCCAGTCGCTGGGTTGTGACGCTGTATGTGGGGGCGGGGTCTGAGAGGGAACAATGGCGCGTGCTCTGCTCTCTCCTGGATTCAGTCCCTTCCGCCACTTCCCCTTTGCCTGGACCGTCTGCACGCGCGAATGTGGGACCACCTGGTCAGCCAGCTGCCTTGTGCGGCCTCACTGGGTCTGCACAGTTGCCCCCCTGTGCCCGGGGTCCGCCAGCTGCTGCCTGTGCACCTGGGAACTGCCAGCCACTGCTGCTTGCATTCCCGGGTCCGCACCTCCACTTTTTCCTGCTGTGACTCCGCCCCTCTTACCGGTCTGGATGAATGGTTGTTGGACTTCCGTACAGTTCAATTTTCTATCAGTTCTGGTTGTTTTCTTGTTTCTAAATATTTGTTGTCCTTAATTTTGGTTGTAAGAGGAGGCACAGTGTGTCCGCCTACGCCTCCATCTTGGCCGGAAGTCCCCTCCTTTTTCATTTTTAAAGGTGTATTTTAAGCACAAAAGTTTTTGAATTTTAAGAAATTTCAATTTATCAGTTTTTTCTGTTATAACTTATGATCATATCTAATAACATTTTGCCTAATCAATATCACAGAAATTATTCTCCTGTGTTTTCTTCTAGAAGATTTATAGTTTTA
Organism: Glossophaga mutica; assembly: GCA_039655065.1. Taxonomy (NCBI): domain Eukaryota; kingdom Metazoa; phylum Chordata; class Mammalia; order Chiroptera; family Phyllostomidae; genus Glossophaga; species Glossophaga mutica. The sequence continues at coordinate 136,159,517 of CM077304.1, forward strand.
TCTCTTTTTGTCAGTGATCCATTTTTGAGTTGTCTATGTGTGAGCTAGTGAAATGACTATTAATGGTGTTGCTAAAGGGTTCATATTTTAAATATACAGTCTGTCCAGAAAAAGCCCAGTCATTGTTAATATTATGAGAACAGTTTGTGTGGCATTGATGTAACCTGGCAGCCAAGGAGAGTGGACTGGAATGTGCATGTGTGAACAATGATGATGTCACTGTACTGGTCAGTGAGGGCAGTAGACACCACTGAATGAACATATGTACTGTGGAGCCATCACATTCAAAATGACTGAGTGAGTAAAGCAATGAATCTGGATCAAATTTTGTGTTAAACTTGAATATCCTTTTGCAGAAACCATTCAGATGATTCAGAAGGATTTGGAGGGTGATGCACTGACTGCGGTGGAAATAAAAATGTGTCACCAATGCTTCAAAGATGTTTGAGAATCTGTTGAAAGTGATCCACATTCTAGAAGGCGCGGAATAAGCAGAACACCTGAGAATGTTGAACGTGTGTGGGCTGCAATCAACAAAGATCAATGACTGACAGTGTGAGAACTAGAAGCTGATCTGGGGATCCCAAAAACTACTGTGTCCAAGATTTTGATGCAGAATCTTGGCATGAGACGTGTCATGGCAAAATTCATTATGTGGCTTCTGCTACCAGAGCAGAAGAAACATCGTGCTGCAGTTGCTAATGACTTGATTCAAACTGCTACGAATGAACCAGATTTCCTCAAGAAGGTCATAACCAGAGATGAATCATGGGTCTACAGCTGTGATCTGGGAACAAAGGCCCAGTTGTCCCAATGGAAGTCACCTGGTTCTCCACACATGAAGAAGGTATGGCAAAGTCACAGCAAAATCAAAACCATGTTTTGAACAGTGGAAGAGATACTTGGAGAACTGTGTGAAGCCCCAGGTGCCTACTTTGAAGGGGACTAAGGCATCATTGTCCTGTGTATAATGTTTCTTGTATCTTGTATCTTCTTTAATAAATGTCTCTATATTTTCATAGTGCATGGCTGTATACTTTCTGAATAGACCTCATTGTATGTTTTTAAAGACATTCAGTTGCCCCAGCAGTATTTGTTGAAGAGAATATGTCTTGGCACCTTTGTCAAAAATCTATTGAATATTAAGGTAAGGGTTATTTCTAGATTCTTAGTTCCACTGATTTCTATGCCTATATGCCAATACTATACTGTCTTGATTACTGTAATGTTACGGTAAGTTTGGCAATAAGGTAGAGTAAAACCTCCAACTTTGTTGTTTTTCAAACAAAATTTTTTTTTGGCTATTCACATTGCTAGCAGAATTTCAGGTCATTCTAGAAGAAAGTTTCAATCTGTGATACAACCATATTAGGAATGGAAATGCAATATTTTGTAAATATATCAACTTGGATGGATATGTAAGGGCTCATGTCAGCAGTGGGGGAATCTAACAAATGACATAGGACAGTATTTTCTGATTTTTAACTTATGCTAATTTTTTTCACAAAGCCTGAGAAAATTTTGAGAACTCAGAAGCCTGCATATGATTGATAATTTTAATAAATCTGTTTTTAAATTTTTATGCATATCTCTGCTGACTTGAATTTCTCTGTGGATACAGCTGCAAGTGTATGTGCAGACACTTAACTGTATTAATCAAGTCTTCTTGCTGAACCAATCATCCTTGATGCCCTCTGTTTAGTCCACTGACACTTGTCTTTGTTATTGATTATCTGAATTCATCAATAAATTCTAAAAATGCTTCTTCAGTTGTATAATTTGACTATGAAAAAAATTTTATAGATGGCTTTATTCAGATTGTATCAAACAAAAAAGATTTTCTGACAGTACAATGTTAGTGAGTTCATCAGTCTGCAGAGAATTGTATTGGCTTTGTCATTCTCTGTATAATAATTGTTGCTTTACTTTCTGTTCATATCTATAATCCTACAGTGAACTCTATTATTCGACAAAGGTATCTTATCAATCATTTCACTTGCTTTGTCCCTAATTATTGCTTTGCCAGGAGGATTCTGTATATTTCACCAATTACTTCACACCACAAAACTTTTGTATTCTTATCCTCATTACACAGCATGTTAGTTTCTAGGATACTTGAATGTCCTATTTTGCTTCAGAATTTCTGACAGTTTCTCATAGCATTCTTTGTATGTGTCAAAATGACACCAGTGTTTCTAAACATGACACATAATGAAATAGCTGGCAATGAAATTCCAAATTGTAAACAATTTTCCTCATATTTTTGCAATATTTTGTTGGTGAAGCTGGTATTTCTATAATACTAACAGGTGAATTAGTCATTAATGCGGCTTTATTAGTACCACCATTTTTACTCATATTTGTTTTAAATCTTTTTTATTATGCCTAAAATCTTTTTAAACTTCTTAATGATCATAATGCCAATCAAAAAGAGCCCAGATTATAAGTGTAATAGTATATATTCATACAGTAAACTGCAATTGACCTCCAGAAGTGATTTATTGATCTATTGCTAAAACATACATGATGATGGGAATGGAAACTTGATGTATAAGAATCTGTATCAGTCATCTGTACATTCATACTATCCTTACACCCAAAGCAGACATTTGAATCGATGAAGGTTTGACCCGTTCTTGGATTTGTTTGGTAAGCAGTCTTAGTTGTGCAAAGTGGATGATAATGGCACTACCTATTTTGGACTTGCTGTAAGTAATATCTGTAAGAGCAAGTTTTCTTCTAGTTAATTTGTTTCCTAATTGATGTTAAAAGTACGTAAGTATTAAAATGCTAAAAATATATAACTAGTAAAATGTTCAAATGTTAACTAAAAACCATCTAGTGGTGGTACACATGGCGCAGTTTGGTAAGCACTGTCTTGTCCTAAAATATCAGAGCCTTGAGTCATCAGGATTCTAAACAAACCCACTGTCTTTGAGTCATCTGACCACTTACACTGTGCCATTCAAAGATATGAACTGTTATGAAAAATATCTGTCAATATTCTTGATTCTTGCTTCTGAATCTAACTTTTTAAAAATGAACAGTTGGTATTATTCATAGATGAAAGAGGCAAAGAAAAAATTGGTTAATAAAAACCTCCTCCACTTTCTCCTCTACATCCTTCTAATTGTGAAGTAACCAGGGTGTTTAAAAACAAAAAAAAAGCTGGAGCAATGTGGATTCCAATCCAAGTTTTTTAGCTGAGAACTCTTAGGTAGTTAAACCATTATACATACGGTTTCCTCCCACGTATATTAAAAATAATTATACCTATTTTGTAGGATTCTTGTGAGGCTTTAATAAAATATCAAATGTAGCATGCCTAGCACAGCACTTGGTGCCTAGATGTTCAAAATATTGAAAGTACTTTTAATTAATTAATTTTTTACTCTGGGCTAATCATAACTTCCATACACTGTTTGTGCAACTATAGAACCCAGATTACATTGTTTGTAAAAGTTCTCTAGGCTGCCTCTCTGTGAAAAATAAATAAGGTTTTCTTTAAAAATTTTAAAAGCACAACAAATCTAAGGAGACAAATAATGGAAAAATTTAAACATTTCCAAAATATAGTATTTTAGTCACAGAGTTAGCAAGGCCTAATAATATTACAGTTGATCCTTGAACAACATGTGTTTGAACTGCGTAGGCCCACTGACATGCAGATTTTTCCCCAAAGATTTTATTTCTTTATTTTATAGAGAGAGGGGAAGGGAGGGAGAAAGAGAGGGAGAGAAACATCCATGTGTGAGAAAGACATGAATTGGTTGTCTCTCCTAAGCACCCCAACCTGAGATGAAACCTGCAACCCAGGCACGTCCCCTGACTGAGAGTCAACCAGCGACCTTTCACTTTTCAGGACAGCACCCAACCCAGCCACACCTGTCAGGGTGCAGATTTGTTTTCAATAGATACAGTTAGCCCTTCGTATCCATAGGTTTCACATCTGAGGGTTCACCCAACCACTGACGGAAAACAACATTTTCACATTCTCAATTGCGGATTCCCACTGGCAGATCGAATATAGTCTTTGTTTTCTCATTTTTCAATTACAGTTTACTTTCAATATTATTTTGTAGTGGTTTCAGGTGTGCAGACTAGTGGTTAGACAGTCATATACTTTGAAAATACTGGTTTTGATCTGAGATAGGTTGAATCCACAGATGTGGATGGAAAAGGTGGACTGTAGGGTCAAAGGTCATGTGGGGATTTCCAACCCTGCTGGAATCAGTGCTGCTAGACTCCCACATTGTTCATGGGTCCACTGCCCTTTAGATGATGGGTGTTTTGAGATCGTCAGATGAAACGCACTGTAGAAATAAGGTAGCATTACTATTAATTTTACTAAGCCTTGCCTAACAAATTTTTAAAATTATAGAATCAAACATGTAGCGTAGGCTTCCTATCACGTTATCCCTTACAGGGGTGTCCAACCCACAGCCCAGGGTGCCTATGAATGTGCCCCAACACAAAATCATAAATTTACTTAAAACCTTTTTTTTTTTTGCTCATCAGTTTTCATCAGTGTTTGTGTATTTAATGTGTGGCCCAAGACAACCCTTCTTCTTATAGTGTGGCCCAGAGACACCAAAAGGTTGGACATCCCTGCTAGGATATGCACAATCTCTCTAGATGTATTAGCAAACTTGAATCATGCTATATAACATTATGATTCCCAATTATGAAAACACAGTATTATATTCTATAATTGGTGAACCTGGAGTTAAATAATATTATATATTGTTGTTATTCTCATTATTTTCCTCTCCAAGAAAAAAAAGAGTCAAAATTTATTTGTATCGGAAATCAGGAATAAATTTCCATAGCATGTGGTTAGTTGGTGGTTAGCTTTTTAAAGAGATAGGCTGCCTGGACCAATGGGTTGTTGTTCCAATTCTATTCTTTATTTTTCCTCTTCCTGTTCGCAGGCTCTTTTACTCATCACAAATATTATGGGATAAGTGCAGAGCAAAGGACCTTGACCATGAAATGTTAGAAATGTAAGGAACCAATGAAAATATCTTAACACTATTCAAAGACCATTGTTCCCTACAGGTGTTTATGACATGTAGTAACACAAAAAGAATGCCAACCTTATGGAATAGCGACTGAGTGCAGTGAACTTGTGTTTGGTTCAAATCATGTGTCTTTTTGGGGGGTTGTTCAGAGTTACTATAAAAACTGAAATGGATTCACCAGACATGTTTCTTTTCTTTTTGTTCCCCTCCAGCATCCATCAAAGATTATTGGGCGTTTTATTTTTTTAACATTTAAAAAAAATTTTTAAAGATTTTATTTATTTATTTTTAGAGAGGGAAAGGGAGGGAGAAAGAGGGGGAGTGGAACATCAGTGTGTGGTTGCCTCTCAAGTGCCCCCTACTAGTGACCTGGCCTGCAACCCAGGCATGTGCCCTGACTACGAATTGAAATGGTGACCCTTTGGTTTGCAGACTATCACTCAATCCACTGAACTACACCAGCCAGGGCATTTTTTAACTTTTTTAATCGTATTTTTTATTGCCATTTAGCCCCCCATTTATTTTATTTTTAGACTATTTAAAAAAATTTTTAATTATTTTGAAATTAAAAATGCATATTAGTACAAATGCAAAATGTGTTCACTGTACAAAAGTAAACAACTGAGAAAAATATATTTTGTAGTGTGTGTTGGAAATTCTTCTGTATAAATGTTAGTGTCCAAAAAAGTCTCATCTTTTCTTTTGTGTTTTTGTTTGTTTGTAAAGATTATTTATTTATTTATTTATTTTTAAAACATATTTTATTGATTATGCTATTACAGTTGTCTCATTTTCCTCCCTTCACTCCCCTCTACCCTGCATACCCGCCCCACCCACATTCCCCCCTTTAGTTCATGTCCATGTGTCATAAATTCTTTAGCTTCTACATTTCCCACACTATTCTTGCCCTCCCCCTGTCTATTTTCTACCCACCGTCTATGCTACTTATTCTCTGTACCTTTTCTCCCTCTCCTCCTCCCACACCCCTGTTGCTAACCCTCCATATGATCTTCATTTCTGTGATTCTATTCCTGTTCTAGCTGTTTGCTTAGTTTCCTTTTGTTTTAGGTGTGGTTCTTAATAGCTGTGAGTTTGCTGTCTATTCACTGTCATATTTTTATCTTCTTTTTCTTAGATAAGTCCCTTTAACATTTCATATAATAAGGGCTTGGTGATGATGAACTCCTTCAACTTGACCTTATCTGAGAAGCACTTTATCTGTCCATCCATTCTAAATGACAGTTTTGCTAGATAGAGCAATTTTGGATGTAGGTCCCTGCTTTTCAAGACTTCAAATATTTCTTTCCAGCCCCTTCTTGCCTGTAAGGTCTCTTTTGAGAAATCAGCTGACAGTCTGATGGGAACTCCTTTGTAGGTGACTGTCTCCTTATCCTTTGCTGCTTCTAGAATTCTCTGCTTCATTTTAATCTTGGCTAATGTAATTACGATGTGCCTTGGTGTGTTCTTCCTTGGGTCCAACTTCTTTGGGACTCTCTGAGCTTCCTGGACGTTCTGGTAGTCTATTTCCTTTGCCAGATTGGGAAAGTTCTCCTTTATTATTTGTTCAAATAAGTTTTCCACTTGTTGCTCTTCTTCTTCCCCTTCTGGGACCCCTATAATTCGGATGTTGGGACGTTTAATGATGTCCCGGAGGTTCCTAAGCCTCTCCTCATTTTTTCGAATTCTTGTTTCTTCATTCTTTTCTGTTTGGTTGTTTCTTTCTTCCTTCTGGTCCACTGCATTGATCTGAGTCCCAGTTTTCCTTCCATCTCTATCAGTTCCCCATGCATCTTCCTTCATTTCACGTATTGTAGCCTGCATTTTTTCATCTAATTTGTGAGCACAATCAACCAATTCTGTGAGCAATTTGATGACCAGTGCTTTGAGCTGTGCATCTGATAGGTTGGCTATCTCTTGGTCGCTTAGAAGAATTGGCTCTGGAGCTTTTATTTGTTCTCTGGTTTGAGCCATTTTTGGTGTTTTGTTGTTGTTGTTGTTGTTTGTTTGTTTTGTTTTGGTTTTAGTCTGGTCGCGGCCATCACGTAGTAAGGGATGGAGCCTTAGGTGTTCCTCAGGGCGGGGCAGCCCAGTGGCTGGGTTGTGATGCTATAGGTGGGGGCGGGATCCGAGAAGGAACAATGGTGCCTGTTCCACTGTCTCCTGGACTCAGGCCCTTTCCGCCGCTTCCCCTTCACCTGGATTATCTGCGCACGCACGCGTGCTGTTACGTAGTGAGGAGTGAAGCCTCTGGCGCTCCCCAGTGTGGGGCAGCCCAGTTGCTGGGTCATGACGCTGTATGTGGGGGCGGGGTCTGAGAGGGAACAATGGCGCGTGCTCTGCTCTCTCCTGGATTCCAGTCCCCTCCGCCACTTCCCCTCTGCCTGGACCGCCTGGTCAGCCAGCTGCCCTGTGTGGCCTCACTGGTTCAGCACAGCTGCCCCTCTGTGCCCAGGGTTCGCCAGCCGCCACCTGTGCACCTGGGAACTGCCAGCCGCCGCCGCCTGCATTCCAGGACCGCACCTCCACCTTCTCCCGCCGAGACTCCGCCCCTCTTACCGGTCTGGATGAATGGTTGTTGGACTTCCGTATAGTTCAATTTTCTATCAGTTCTGGTTGTTTTCTTGTTTCTAAATATTTGTTGTCCTTAATTTTGGTTGTGAGAGGAGGCACAGTGTGTCCGCCTACGCCTCCATCTTGGCTGGAAGTCCAAGATTTTATATTTATTTTTAGAGAGAAAAAGAAAGAGAGAGAGAGAAACGTTGATTTGAGAAATATCAATCAGTTGCCTCTTCTACACACCCAAACTGGGGACCGACCAAGCCCACTGCAACCCAGGCATGTGCCCTGAACAGGAATCAAACCGGTGACCCTTCACTTTGCAGGGCAATGACCAATCAACAGAGCCACATGGGTCAGGGCTCATGTTTTCTTCTCTAAGAAAATTATTTAATTCTTATGAAAAAAATGCATATTTCATTTTTTATTATCGGGATCATCATTTTGCACTTTATATTTAAAGTCTCCTGGTACATGAAACAAGAAAACAAAGATACGAATATACAGATAAGTGAAACTACCCAATAACCTTACCATCCAGGTGTAATCACTGTAAACATGTTAGCTATATACCCTTCCAGAGTTTTCTCAGTTTTTAAATCAGTGACAGAAATAATAAGGCTCTTAAATTTGTTTATTTGTAAGTCAAGAGTACATGGGCTCTGTGCATTCTAAAAGCATACCTGTTTTTTTTCCTCTACTACACATATTACTAAAAACTATTTTTTAAAAAATTGCCTTCCAGAAGTTCATAGTTAAGTGAAGGGATCAGTTGAGCAAATAACTTATCTTTCATAGTCTACTGTAGGAGCCAGAAAATTGAGCTCAGAGGGATGGCAGGTGGGGTGGGGAGGAGCTTTAGAGAAGAGGTGATATTTGAGTCTTCGAATAAGGAACAGAGAGATTGTCCTTCAGGCAAGGCAGAGGAGGCCACTCCTGGGAGGGGATTTGTGCAAAGGCTGGGAGAGGATGTAAACTAGGGAGCCAAAGTAGGTTGATATGGTGCATAATGATGAAAAATAGGCCTTGAATAAGGCAGAGACCTGGCTATGCAAAGGTCTAGATGCTCAGATGAGAGTCTGGGCTTATCTGGTAGCTCATGGGAATCCATTTAAGAAGTTTGTGAGTGTGTGTGTGTGTGTGGTATGTTTGGGTACTATAAGAAGTACAAATATGTCTCTGTATGGTGTCTCAGTTTGGTCCCTATAGATACAGCCTAACACAAGGATTCTTGGTAATCAGGGAAGAATGATACAGTGAGGGAAAAAGCCTAGGGGTGGCTGTGGACTCACAGGATCCTGGTGTCTATCTGATACCAGGGAGCTCAGGAGCACAAAGTGCACCACAGAATTAGTTCCATACTGAGGCAAGGGGCTGGACTTTAGGGCCTGTCAGTCACTGGACGTGGGTCAGGTGGAGGTAGGGGTGGTGAGGGGAGGTGGTGGAGCCTCGTGGGCTAGAATTGGACAAAAGCAATTCTCAGAAGAAGCAGGCATTAGTCAGCATTCACTGCAGCTAGTAGATGAGTATCTAAGCAGGTAAGTGGGAGCAGAAAATCAACTACAACCGCTGCAGAGATCTTTAACATAACTGCACACATGGATTCCCAATAAACATTTCTGGCCCCTTTTTTTGAAAGTCTGGAAACATGATCTGTCTATGTCTTTCTGACTGGGAGAATCCTAGGGTCTTGACAATCAACTGACTACTTTATATTGATAGTATGATTCTTTCTGATCCAGATAGTGTTATCTTCTTCCCAGTAGGTCACAAGGGAGAATTTGCTATCTACAAGGAGATACTTAGAATTGGAAAAATTGCATTTCAACATGTAGGGATAATAAATAGCATTGGAGGAGTAAAGATTTCCGTAAGGCAGCAGCACATGGCTTCTCAAAGAAATATAAGGGTAATTGTCAAATGAATGGCTATGACTTCAGTTAGACTGAATCCACTTCTTTGCTTATTTAGGATACCCTCCCTCTAACATCATCTCAAAATTCTTGAAGAATATCATCAGCTTCACCTGCATTAGCTTACCTGTAGTGCATATGGAATATGGGCATGAAAGCAATGATGGCTGTCTCTCAACATGAGGTGCCCATTATTCATTCATTCCTTCATTTAACAAATACTATGTGGCATGCAGTATTCCAGGTGATTGGAATATTGCAATGATAGCAGAAAATCCCTGACTTTTGGGATCTTGCAGTTTAGATGAGGGTCTTCAAGGAAAAACTTATTTATGATGCTTGTTGAAGATGGTAAGGCATACTTTATTCATTTGGGAGGCGGGGGCTATTTCAAGGTGATTATGTAATAGAGGAGAGAGATTGGATTCAACTTCAGCTCCAACAAAGACGAACAAGGATTTATATCCAAGAATCAGGGTGGGGATCAGTGGATGGGAAATTACTAAGAGAAAAAGTCAAGGGGATTCTTGCTAGACCGATTCAACAGAATATTTGCTGAAGGCAGGCCAAGGTGATAAAATATTGGGAATAAGTGATTTTTACTAAACTGAGTTAGTAGGAAGAATTTGCTTAAACTGTATTCTACAAGCAGAGAGAAAGAAGGCCAAAGTTTGGCCTAGTCAAGACGAGAGCTCAGAGGAGGCTGATTAAAGTTAGGTCAAGTAGAGAGGCTTTGTCAAGGCGAGGCCAAGCAGACAGACTATAATAAATAATTAAGGAACATGGATGTCAGCTTGTTATAAGTTTTATAGTAAGAAATAAAACAAGATTAAGTAGATAGGGAGTGCCAGCATGTGGAGGAGTGGATGTGGGTTTCTACTTTATTTAGAGTGATTACAGAAGGCATCACTTATAATGTGATGGCTTGGAGAACACGAGACTAGCAATGTTCAAGTAAGAGCGCAGCAGTCAGAAGGAACCACTGTGCAAGGGTCCTAAAGTTGAAGTGCATTGAGCATATCTGAGGAACCTCAAAAAGAGTACAAAAGGCAGAGTGACAGAAAATGAGATCAGAGCGGTGGAAGTGGGGTAGGATGGGTGTCATGTTGGTCCCTGGAGGCCATTGTAGGGCTTTTGTCTTTTACTATGAGTGATATGGGAAGCCTTTGTAGAGTCATGAGCAGAGGAATGATACAGTCTGGTTTTTGAGTCAACCTAATTGGATGATGTATTAGGAGCTGGTTACATAATTTAGAGGACCCAGCGCAAAATGAAACTGCATGACCATTTGTTAAAAAATTATGAAGAATTTCAAGATGGTGACAGCAGAACATAAAACTGAGCATTGGTCCTTTCTGAGTGTAGGGCCTGTGTTCCTGCATGCATCACATAGCCACAATGCTGGCCCTGTGTGCAGTGAGTATAGACCCCCAGGAGTGAGGGGCAGAGGCAGTGAGACCTGTAAAGAGGCAATGCAATAATCCAGAGTGGAGGGAATGGTGGGTTAGGTTACAGATGCAGCTGTGGACATGGTGAGGAGGATGCATACAATTTTTTTTGAAGGTAAAGCTGCCAGGGTTTGCTAATGGATTGATTGGAATTTATTCAGGTAGGAAAGAGAAGAAATATTTTTTTTGGGTAAGTCAGTGGTTCATATTTGGGCTTCAAGATGTCGTTAGAAATCAAGTAAAGATCACATGTAGGTAAATGAATATCTAAGTCTGGAATTGAGGGGAGAGATCCAGACTTTGGATCCAAATTTGGGACTCTCATCTCCATAAGAAGGCATATAAGATAAGATAAAGAGTGGATGTAAAGAGAAGAAGGATGAGAATTGATATGTAAAACATTCTGCTATTTAGATATCAGGGACATCAGGAAGAATGAACAAATGAGAATTAGAGCAGTGAATGAAAAAATGGTGATCCAGAAATCAAGTGAGAAAAATGTGTCCAGAATAATGTGTAAATAGTGTCAAATGACACAAGTTGACACTCTTTACGTATCAACATACTTATCAATGATAAGTTGAGTATTGAGCAGTGACATTGAATTTAGGTACACGGAGGTTGTCAGTGCGCTTGATAGGAACTATTTTGGTTGAATAGTGAAGATGGAAACTTCTCTATTCTCCACATCCTTGCTAGTACTTGTTGTTTGTTGGTTTATTGATGACAGCCATTCTACCATGTGTGAGGTGATATCTCCTTGTGGTTTTAATCTGATGATTAGTAACATTGAGCATTTTTTTCATGTCTGTTGTCCATCTGTATGTCTTCTTTGAAGAAGTGTCTATTCAGGTCCTTTGCCCATTTTTTAAAAATTGGATTATTTGTCTACCTGGTGTTAAGTTGTGGAAGAGATTAGCCAAAGAACACATATGCATATATGTAAAGCTCATGGACACAGACGGCAATGTGGTGAAGGCCGGGAGGGAGGGGCTTGGTGGAGAGGGGCTGAGGGGGGGAATGAGGAACATCTGTAATAATATCAACAATAATTTTTTTTTAATGATGGAAATTTCTCTAGAGTGGAAACAGTTTAGAATAAAGGAGAGAAACAGCTCTTTTAAAAGTTGTTTTTTTCTTTTTTAAGTGAAACTAGGAATGAATGGTGACTGGAGGAAAATGTGGGGTCAAGCAATTGTTGTTTGGGAGAAGTAGGAGCATATTGTTATTGGAGAGAATTATCCAGTAGAGAGGAAACATTTAATGATAGATAGGCAAGAGGGGACCATCACTAGAGTGAGGTTCCTGAGTAGATGAGAAGCGGTGTAGTCCAGGGCACAAAGTGGGGACTGGCTTTGGATCAAAGCACAAACAGTTCATTTACATGAATGAGAGGGAGAACAGAAATATGAGTCCAGATCAAAAAAGATGAGTAGATGTTATGTTAGGAGGATATAGTAATTCTGTTCTGATTAATTCCATGTTTTTTCAGCAACATAGGAAATAGATTCATCAACAGAAATTGAGATTTACCAACAGGATAAAAAACTTGGTGTTGAGCATGGATAGAACTGGAGAGCATTATGCTAAGCGAAATAAGCCAGGCAATGAAGGACAAATGCCATATGATCTCACCTTTAACAGGAACCTAATCAACAAAACAAACAAACAAGCAAAATATAACCAAAGACATTGAAATTGAGCACAGGCTGACAGTCATCAGAGGGGAGAGGGGAAGGAATTTCAGGGGAAAAGGGGAAGGGATTAGAGCAACAAGTATAAAAGACATGTGGACAAAAACTAGGGGGGGGTAGAAATGGGAGGGAGGTGGGGAGGGCTGGGGCGGTGGGCCGGGATGGGAGTAAAAGACAGAAAACTGTACAAGAACAACAATTAAAATAAATCAAAACAAAACAAAACAAAACTTGGTGTTGAACTTCAGTCTAGTTTCAGTCAGAATGTACACTGTTCACAAGCAAAAAGCCATATCAACCCAAATGGACTGAATCTGAAGTTTCAAGAGAGAGGTTGGTGTGAACTGAATTGGGTGCACCCCCTTCCCAATTTCGTATGTTGAAGTCCTAAACACCCCATGTGATGGCATTTGGAGAAAGGGCCTTTGGGAGGTAATTAGATTTAAATGAGGATGTGATGGTATGGCCCTCATGCTGGGATTAGTGCTCTTACAAGAAGAGACACAGGAGAACTTACTCTCTGTTTCTCTCAAACTGAGGACACAGGGGAAGGTGGCCAGCTGTAAGCCAGGATGCGAGCTCTCACCAGAACCTGACCACTGTCGGCAACCAAATCTTGGACTTCCCAGCCTTCAGAACTGTGAGAAATAAGTTTCCGTTGTTTAATCAAACAAGGCTAGTATTTCCTATGTCACCCCAAGCAAACTAAGACAGAAGTAGAGATATGAAGTAGTTGTCTAGTTCAGGAAAAAGGGAACAGGAATGGGTTAAAATTAGAATTGCTAGTTAGCACTAAGGAAAAAATTGAGATTAGAATTGATAGATTTAGAGTGAGGCTTGTCAGCCTGAGAATGTTTTTCACAAGTTACCTTCCTCTGTGCAGGTCCAGAGTCACAGATAGTCATTGTTTACTGCTCATGGAGAAAGAGTTGATGAGAACAAGACAGATAAGAAGTTGTTACAAGTCTAGTCACACTGGAGAAATATAGGTAGTTAGAATAAACAAAGAAGAGGCCATGAACCACGGCCCCAAACTTGATAGCAGAGCAGCATCTGTGGTTAAATGAAAACAACAAATAGCCTTGATCAGCAGACTTTAAGACAAGGAGCTTCAATGTCAGATGCCCTGAGTCCAGAGAAGCATGGATAATGGATTGCTTGCTCAATTTTCATCTCCTGTTTGGCGTATGCTCTAGACTTAATCACAAATATGTCTAAGACGGAGTCATAAACAGTGTCAAGTGCTGGGAATCTCTAACCATTAACATTAATCTAAAGGTGAATCTTCATAAATACAGTCAATCCTCATTATTCACACATTCCATATTTGTGAATTTACTTACTCACTGAAATTTATTTGTAATGCCAAAATTTATACTGTGCCGTTTCATGATCATTCATGGACATGAACAGAATGATGAAAATGTGAGCCCTCTGACATTCATCTTCCTAGCTGAGGTCAAGCAAGGTGATGATCTGCCTTCTTGTTTTATCACTTATATTGTAAACAAGGCTATGTTTTTGGGTTTTTTGTACTTTTTGTTGGTGGCTAACCAGTATAACAATGTTCCTAAGCACTCTTGGCTGGGATGTACCCTATGGAGAAAGTATGTGTGTTACATAAGCACTGTTCAGTTGTGAGTTACAGTGCAGTTGGCCATGGGTTCAATGTTAATGAATCAATAATATACATTGAATAAGGTGCCTTTAAGAAAAAAACCCCATAAAACAAGGTTATTTATTGATCAGCTATGATGAAAAGTTTATGACCAGAGATTAGCAGGAACTTAACCTTTGGAGCAAAGGTTCAGCATTTGCTAATTCAGTGTTCACAGAGACTTTATAGAATATAACTATCACAAATAATGAGAACCGATTGTACTTCAGTTACTCATATTAAAATTTTCATTCAGCTATTCATATTAAAATTTTCAGAAACACTGAGCTTTGGTCTGCCTCATCTCCACCACCCACCCACTGGGACTCACTCCATCATCTTTCCCTGCCCTTTAGTCTTGTGGGCTTCGTGTGCCCAGTCCTGTAATTACCTTCCCACCCCAGCAGGTCTCTCACTCCTCCCGTAAACACTGAACATTCATCATTGCTGTCTTGCTCTGAAGCCCTCACTGAAGTTTTATGACTCTACTCCCCCACCAATAACCTTTTTAAAATAAGCCATGAGTGATTCATCTCTTCTGTGTTCTTGCCCTTAGTATTGCCTTGGCTGTCCCCCCACCTAGCCTGTACCCAATGCCTGTAGAATCCACTTACCTCCTTTGACAACTTTTGTATGTGCCAACTTGGCTAGGATAAAAAACTGTTTCCAGAATTCTCTAGAAAGTATGTTTCTGGTTGGAAGGCAGAACTGAAGTTTTTTAGCTTACACATATTTTATTCCAGCTATCCATTGAACCGATAATCTAGGTTCTGCTCTGAAGTGACTGTGCCGATTCAATTAAAGTCCCTAATCAGTTTACTTTAAGTTAATCAAAATGAGAACTATTCTAGGTGCACCTAACTTCATCAGTTGGAGGGTCTTTAAAAGAAGGCTTGAGGCCCTGGCCGGGTGGCTCAGTTCGTTGGAGTGTTGTCTTGTGCACCAGTGGGTTGTGGGTTTGATTCCTGGTCATGGCACATACCTGGGCTATGGGTTCACTCCCTAGTTGGGCACACATGGGAGGTTGATGTTTCTTTCTCATATCAATGTCTCTCTCTTCTTCTGTCTCAAAATCAATAAACATATCCTCAGGTGAGAATTAAAAATAAGAAAAACAAAAAAGAGGTCTTAGGGCTTCTCTGCAGGAGAAACCAGCAGGTGTTGGGTCTATAATTGTTTTCCCTTCCCCCTGAATCTTTCTTCCATGCACCACAAGCATTGACTGGTCCTGGGGAGCATTGCTGCTCAGGAACCGCCTTTCCTGCCTGCTCTGCTGATGTCGGACTTGCTTGGCCAGCCCCCGTACTTGCATAAGGTAATTCCTTCTTTTAAAAAGAAACCTCTTAACATGTATGTATATATCTGCCCCTGCTTCTGCTCCTCTGGTTGAACTCTGGAGACTCCCCACATTGTGAACTGCGTCTCCCTGCCACCCTCCTTTCCGCTGTAACGTTCCACCTTACCCACGTATTATAGACTAAATAGTCAAATCCTGGTTCTGCTGCTTCCACATGTGCAGGTTTAGAAAAGTTATGGAACTTCCTGAGTCTCAATTCTTTATGTGTAAAATGGGAATGTTAATAGTATATAATTTATAGAATTGTGAGGATTAAATTAGTTAATGCGTATAAAGCACTTAAAATGCTGCCTAGCATATTGAAAGACGTCGGTAAATGTAATCACTATAATTATTATCCAGAGAATTCTATTCATTTATTTCACATCCCCAGCACTGCGGAGCACACAAAGAAAGCAGAAGACAGTTCTTTATCTTTAGGATTTTATAATGTGCTTGGGAAGAGAAGACAAACATGTGGAGATTTCTTTTCTTAGCCAAAATTAAAACCAGTAGATATAATAGACTAGATTGTATTTATAGGAGCAATGGACACATTACGTGAGAGGTATAGTCCTCTCCAAAAAGGCAGTTACTTAACCCTTTGCTCTTCTCTCTCACCTCTCTTTCTTAATTTTTCCCAGAAGAGGGGTTATTAATCTGGGTGCTTAGATTTAAGGACTCTAACTGGGTCGTGTATTTTGGTAAAGAGTGGTCAGTATGCATTTCAAGGTTCCACACATGCTCTCTTCCCATTCTTCTCCTGCTTCCAAAGTACTAAGTGGGCTATTGCAATGATCCCTGTTTGCACACTGGTGTCAGCTTCCTCTTCCCATAGGGTGACTCCAACATGACAAGCTCTGTTTACATGAACTCTTCTTCTTTTGTATACACTTTAGGTAGTTCACTATTTTAGTCTGTGTTCTATGTGGCTTGCAAGACAATGGTTATAACATGAGATTTAGGTTTGGAGGTTAAGGACATAGAGAGGCAAGTCCAAATAACCAGAACTCTCTTCACTGTGGTCTTAACAGCAAGTCTTGCTAACAAGAAATAGATTATTTGTTTTGTTTGGCTCTGTCTCTTGGCTGTATACATCTCTTAGGGATTCACAGGGTGGGGAGAGGGCATTGACCAACTCTATCTACCCTTTCAAGCCTTGGAGACATATACATAGGATAAAAGCTGACAATAATATGTAGTGTGTCATTGTTATTTGTAGTTTTGGGTTCCTTTGGGGAAAATTTGAGTATGCTGAGCCATGGGGCTCCTTTATGAAAATTATTGGCCTCAATGGTCTTCTTTCCTCACATTTAAAACCAAACTTCCAGGTTCAACACTTTAAAGAAGTAAAAAGTCACACATGCTAGTTCAGGTGACTTTGGCCTCTTCTCTATCTACACTGTAAGTAGATGACTGTGATGGTTAATTTTATGTGTCAGCTTGACTAAGCTGGGCATGTGCAGGTATCTGATAAAACATTATTTCTGGGTGTGTGTTTGAGGGTGTTTCTGGATGAGATTTGCATCTGAATCTGTAGACTGAATGCAGAAGACCACCCTCACCAATGTGGGCACACATTATCCAATCCATTGGAGCCCTGAATACAAGAGAAAGGTGGAGGGAGGGTGAATTTGTTGTCTACTTTAGCTGAAACCCTCTTCTTCTCTTGCCCTTGGACATTGGCACTCTGGGTTCTTGGACTTTTAGACTCAGACTGGGACTTTGACTATTAGCAGCCCCCAAACCTCCAATTCTCAGGTCTTTGGATATGGGATAAATTACATCACCAGCTTTCCTGGTTCTCCAGCTTAAAGTGGCTGATCATGGGATTTCTTGGCCCACATACTCACGTGAGCCAATTCCTATAACAATACATCTCCTCTTAGATTTATTTTATTGGTTCTGTTTCTCTGGAGAACTAATATAATGGCCTAGTACATTGTATGAAGCAATGCTCCATGGGAGGATTTTCTCATTTATGTCTTGTAGGGTGTTGTAGATTAAATTGAGTTGTATCTTCCAAATGATAGATTGACATCTTGTCCTCTGTGACTGTGACCTTATTTGGAAACAGTGTCTTCGTAGATACAATCATTAAGGGGAGTTCATATTGGAAGGTGGGCCCTCATCCTAGTGATAGGTCTTTTAAGGAGAGGAAGATTTGGAGACACAGTCACACTGGGACGAAGGCAGACACAGGAAGAGACTGGAGTTGTGATGCCAGAAGCCCAGGAACACCAAGAATTGCCAGCAACCACCAGAACCTGGAACAAGCAAGGAAGGATTGTTTTCTAGAGTCTTCAGAAGGAGCATGACCCTGTAGACACGTTAATTTTGGACTTCTTGCCTCCAGAATTGTGAGAGAATCAATTTTCGTTGTTTTAAGCTACCCAGTTTGTGTTACTTTGTTATAGCAGTCCTAGGGAGCTAATACACAAGTCACCCCTTAATGGTACTGTAGTGCAGCAGCAGTTTATTTAGGGCTTGTATGCATCTATCATCCAAACTCAGCTGTTTTTCTCCTTTATTGCTGGTCACAAAGGACTCCCTTGCTCTAGTGTGACATAGGCATGAGCTGAGAAAGAGTTGCCAATGCAATAATAGTAAATGATGTGGAGGTCTGGGCCATCTGTTGGTATATTTTTAATGCCCTCTGGCCATGCTCCTAACTGATCACAACAGATCTAATTTTCATCTTACAGTGGGTTGCAGCTGGGCTGCCTGACCTTATAACTTGATGGGTCTGACAGAATTCAACTCATGATGGGTAGCTCTCGCCATGTGGTCACTTCACATCATATAGTCAGGTGTCTTTTCACTACCAGGGCCCAATAGCACACCAGAAGCTTTTTCTCAAGTGATGTATACTTGTTTGCTGCAGGTGGCATGGACTTGCTCTAAAACTTAGGGTGTCTATATTGTGATTTTCTGATGTGGACTCTGGACAGCAGGGTCCATGTGTTGTGGCTGCGATGAACAAAGTCACACAGGCTACAGAAGTCCTGTGGAGAAAAGGGACGGTCCGGCCACTCTCTAAGTGAGAGAGGGCCCCAACCTTTGCCTGGACAGGCTTTTATTGCTTTTCTGGGCACATTACATGGAGGATGGTCCTCATTTACTATGCACAGGTTCGCTTTAGGTGATTATCTTTTACATAACAAAGAAGAGGATGTTGCTAATTACTACAAAGAAAAGGATTTTTGCAAATGCAAGGGGGAAAGTGGTTGAACTGGTTATACTCCATCCTTGGAAGGTTGAGCACAGACTTTAGGAAGTTACTTTAAAGATATGCAGTGAACATTTGCTGCTTCAATTCAGGGTGAGGGAGTTTTAGCAAAAGGCAAGTCTCACAGCAGCCTAGGTACAATGCAGGCCTGGTTTCCCATGGGAGAACTGATCTGTGGGTCCAGTTCCTGTGTGCTGACTTGCTCCTACTGGTTTTCCAAATCAGGGTCTGGGCTACACTTACCATTACCAAGCAGATCAGTTCCCTCTACTTTTTCTATTGTGACTTCCATAAATTCCATGCATTGTCTTCTTGCATCACAGATACCTTTAGTAACCTGGGATCTTCTGAGTCATGTGGCCCAAGCATCAGGACTGATTGAACCATGGCCTGGACCACCTGCAGGCACTTTCCTGCCACAGGCTCCACCAAGAGCTGGAAGCTTTCCTTATAGTGCAGTGACTAAGCTGGCATGCTATTCCTACCTGTGGAAAATGCTGCCTCCAGAATTCAGAGGGCTAGCAAGCTTTATGCTTCTTTCTTACTGTGGGGAGGAGCAAGATGCAATAATTTGCCTTTTACTTTCAAATGGATGTTCTTTAATACTTCAGACCACTTGCACTTTAAAAGCTTCACTGATGTGAAAGGATCACTATTGTACACATTTGCTGTGCTGTTGCCAGGGCCTTCTTCATAGGGACCCAGCCTATCTTTTAATCAAAAGGTTTTAGGACTGAGAATTGGCTCAAGTTTGGAAATGAGGTAAAGGGTTATTAATTTTCATTGGGATAATTTGTCCCATCTTTCCGCTCATCCACTATTAATCACTTTTTTAAAAAGATTTTATTTATTTAGTTTTAGAGGGGAAGGGAAGGGAAGGAGAAAGGGGAACAGGAGGAGAGAGGGAGAGAAACATCAATGTGTGGTTGCCTCTCGTGCACCCCCTGCTGGGAACTGGCCTGCAACCCAGGCATGTGCCTTGATTGGGAATCGAACTGCGACCCTTTGGTTTGCAGGCCCGTGCTGAGTGCACTGAGCTACACCAGCCAGGGATAATCACTTTTGATTCTAAATATTTAGCAATGTTCTTGTTGGTTGTCCATTTATCTTATACCTGTGAATAAAATGTTTTATAAGCCATCTCCATAGAACCTTACAAGTTAGGCCCTCCTGGCTGTTATTCCAACCTTGCTGTTCATTATGGCAGTTGTTCTCGCCTTGCTTCTGTTGGTAAAGTGCCACCATCTAGCCCGTGCCACTCCAAGATCTATTCCATGACCCTGTCATCATCACTGACACTAAGGGTTCGGCTGTGTAATAGCATCTCCTCCTGTTAGTCATGGCCCGAAGAGACTGAGCTTTCAGAGGTGCTGATGCCCTTCTCACCAGCACATTTCTTATTTTTATTTTCTATTTTTTCATAAACAGGATAGTCTCTGGGTTCTCCCCTAGAACAGAGTTGCTGGCCGTAAGAAGTATATCCATTCTTGCACGCTCTGTTCTCTGAGCCTTTTGATTTTTTCCTCCACTGTCTGCCCCAACAGATCCAGCATGTGTACGTCACGTATACATGTATGGCCCATAACTTTCTTCCAGCTGCCAAAAACCTCCCCAGCAAAGGTTAGTAATGCTGTCTATGACCTTTGCTAGGGTGTTAAATTCAGGGTTGCAGGAGAATTCTCTTGTACTAATAAATTCTCCCTTATCTATCTTTTGTGTGTGTGTGTATATATATATATGACACTCAGACATCTCATTTCCTTGTCCCTTATATACTCTTCTGGCTCCTACCAGTTCCTTCTGGGTTGCCTTGCACTCTTTCAGCATCTAGTCCCTTTCTGTCTCTTAGCAGGCCCAACAGTTTCTCCAGTAGGAGTTATGCTGAGATTTGGCCTTAACTAGGTTTTTTTCTTTCTTTCTTTCTTTTTTTTTTTTTGCTAGAGTTTTTTATACTTAGGGATAGATCCTGAGAAGTAATGTATTGTCTTTCAAGAATAGATCTCTCCATCATCAGTAAGCAAGGAGGCAAGGCAGCCTTTAACTGGAAGAGGTGAGACACCAGCTGGCCCATAGGGGTCATCTAGGTTTGGGATTCAAGGTTCTTAACTGTATAGACCCAGTTATCCTCATCCTTGGTCCCACTTCTTAATTGAAGCCTTTTCTCTGGTGTAGCATTGCTGCTGTGGTTAGAGTTCAACTTCTCTGAGGCGTCACTACTCTTACAATTATGTTATTAGGCTGACCTTAGCTTTTCTCCACCTTTCAGTGGGTGATCCAGGTGAAAGACTGCACTTTGAGTCTCCTTCTTAGGACCATTTCTGGTGCCCACCATCTTAGGTTGAGTTTCCTGGAAACAGATCTGAGATGAAGATTTGTGTGTAGGATGTTTATTGGTGACTTCCCTCAGGAACAATATCTATAAAGGAAGTACAGGAAGCAGAACTAGACAGAGAGAAAAATTCTACGGTGATGAAATTAGAGCAGAAGTTTCAAATGATGACCCTTTGGGGATCACTGGAGCTGAGATAGCTCTTCGGAGTAATCCACAAGTTGACACAAGGGCTCTTACACTTTGTAGTAACCAGATACAGGATGTAGGCTACCCTTGGGCGGTGATTGTAACTTCGAATGAGAAGGTGCCTTTGATAGAGAGCCATTTCAGGGACGAGATACAGCTATGAGGTATCAGCAGCTAACACTAGTGCCTTGGCTCTGATAAGAGCGTCTAAACAGCGTACGTTATTATCCAATACAATACATAATACATTTGCACATTTATATAGTATTTATTTTAGGACAATAGTTAGAATATAAACTCAGGAGAAAAGGGAACTTGTCTTATACATTGCCATATCCTCAGAATTTAGAACAGCGTGGCTTCATATTTACTCAATAAGTATTTGTTGACTAAATGATTGAACTAAATGAGTAATTAAAGCATATTTATAGGTGCCACATTTTGTAAGCTGACAATCACTTGGCACATCACACAGAATACAAATAAATGAAAACATAAATAAGAAAGCGTGCTAAAGTACTTTTCTACTCTCACATCCAAGAACAAGTCTCTAACATGAAATTTTTTTGTTTTATGAAATAAAACCACTTCTGATATGTTAAATGAATTGGCAAATGGCATGGACAATTTACTTGTTTTAAACCACAGCCTTCTCCTCTGATGTGGATTCTTAGTGAACTGACTTGTCTGTAATACTAAAGAATGTTGAGAGAGAGATTATCAGTGGATCAGCTCTTGTGGTTGGATTGACTAACAAAGGCAAGCTGAGTTTTGCACCTAGATCTCATTAATATTGACTTTCCATTGCCTTCTGACAGATATCTGTTTTTTTGTTTGTTTTAAACATAGATTTTTCAAACATTTTTATGATGCTATAAACATATAGAATCTTCTGAATCAATTTTTTTCTCAACATATTCTACTAAATATCGGCACTCTCCCATATGGAATAGGAAAAAAAAAAGTAAGTCTGAAATGTCATCTTGTCCACTCTTTAAATATTTTTAATACAAAATGTCACAAAAACTCAACATTAGTAAAACATTTATTTTTCTCCATATTAATAACTACCATGTGGGAGTTCAGGTTTACAACTGAAAACAAATTGGAATTATGAAAAGCAAATATCAGGAACAGCAACAATGAAGAGTTCAAAGGATGTGCTCCCCAGCAAAACAAGCATGAACTGGTAAAAAAAATTTTTTTTAATTCAAGTATCTGGTATTTATGCTGAGGGCATGCAACAAATGAAGAAATATTTATTCAAGAAAACCTAGCCCTGGCTGGTCTGGCTCAGTGGATTGAGCACTGGCCTGCAACCCAAGGGTCACTGGTTTGATTCCCAGTCAGGACACATGCCTGGGTTGTGGGCCAGGTCCCCAGCAGGGAGCACATGAGAGGCACCACACATTGATGTTTCTCTCCCCGTTTCCCTTGCTTCCCCTCTCTCTAAAAATAAATAAATAAAATCTAAAAAAAAAAGAAGATCTACTACAACTCATTAAAAAAAGCAAGGCTGGTGGCACTTGATCCATGACCCACTCTTTCACTCGCACCCACCAGCACACTTTGATGGAAACTCCATGCCATGTGAGTATGGCCAAGAAGAGGGGAGTCCCTCTTTCCTAAAGTCCCAGTCAGGGGATGCAGTGTCCCACAGGGAAGGACAGTCTGCCAGAATTTCTCATACCCTCTTATTCTCAGTTGTAGGGGCTAAATTTCTGGAGTGTGGCTGAGAGGTCAGAGTGCCCTTTTTCAATCTAGTCTCGACTCATAGGGAGGATGTTCTACCAAGGCATGGCAGGCTGAGAATCCTGGGCCCTGGATTACTTTCACTCCAACTCACTACTCAGGTAGAATTCTATTCCAAGAGAGACAAACAGAGAAGACCAGAGTCTGGAACTCCTGCCTAGGGCCCAGAGCACTGGCGCAGAGATTCGTTTTTCCCCAAAGAGGGAGGCAATCCATAAGAACAGACTTCTACAAAGCTCTCTTTAAAAAGGAAATTATTTTATTTGAAACGCAGCGTGGGGAAGATCAAGCCTAAGGGTGCTCTGGAAAACCATGGAGATTTGCGTGGTAAACAATTAAGAGGTGGTTGGTACATCTGTAACAGCAACAGCCAAAACCAGAGTCCGGCTAGCTTACCAGAGGGAATCAGAGGAAGATGTGGTTAAGAAGAGCCCTCCGGGGCCAGAGCAAACCTCAAAAACTGCCCTCCACATGTATTCTTGAAGAGGGGGTCACATTTGCTTAGATCAGACTGTAGAACAATGTATGCCCTGGGGTATTATTAAAAACAATAGCGCAATCAGTCAGTCAGTAAGTAATGAAGCAATCAGTCAGCGATTAATGGAGTCTCCAAACTTGGTGTGATGCCAAAGGAGGCAGGCTCTTCACCGAGAGATCAGAGACAGAGAAAGTCACGGAAGCTCTGCTAAAACTGCCGTCATCTCAGGGTGACTGTGTGTGCGCCCAAAGCTGCTCCCTCCAAGGAGCAATATCGGAGGTTTCCCACTGCAGGGGAAAGAGAGTTCACTGACAGTCTCCGGCCAAGTCATTGAACGAATAAAGAAGCACACAACAGAGACAACAAGAATCAAACAAGCTCCAGAGAGAGGGAGGGGGATCAACATCCAGTGTTGCTACAACATATTACCTAAAACAACCAGTTTCTTTAAAAAATATGAGACATTCAAGGAATAAGAAAGTGTGACCTGTGCAAAGGAAGACAAAACAAACAACAGAAACTGCTTGTTACTCAAGGTAGTAATTTGAATCCATATGAAAAAACAAGGAGCACTGGAAAAGCTGATGATGCAATTATGAGACAGTTACATACGTAATTCTTCTCCCATCTTCTCAGTTGAGTTCAAAACAATTACAAAAGAATATATGTACATAATTGTGTTGTTGAGCCTATAACAGAGAAGTGCAATATATTTGCCAATAAACATATAGCACCGAGAAGGTAGGTGGGAGCAAGGCTGTACTGGAGTGAAAGCGAGACACCACATGGTAACTCGAATCCACAGGAACAAGTGAAGAGAGCCAGAAATGGTAAACAAGAAGGTTGATATAATAAATTCTAAAATATATGCTTGCCTATCTTTTCTCAGCTTCTTTAATAGACATACAATTATATAAGTTATATTTATGACAATGTAATGTTGGTTCAGAACACATGTAGTATGCACAACAATCAGCAATTAAATTACTGCAAATCTAATAATACTAATTAGATAAAATATGAACTTATCAGAATTTAAGATATATGAAAAGCCCTAGAACAACCACCAAGAAATAAGTTTTCTTTTTTATTTTTTTAATATATTTTATTGATTGTGCTATTACAGTTGTCCCATTTCTCCCCCATCATTTCCTTCCACCCTGCACACCCCCTCCCACCCACATTCCCTCCTTTAGTTCATGTCCATGTGTCATAAGTTCTTTAGCTTTTACTTTTCCCACACTATTCTTGCCCTCCCCCTGTCTATTTTCTACCCACCGTCTGTGCTACTTATTCTCTGTACCTTTTCCCCCTCTCTCCTCCTCCCACTCCCCTGTTGCTAACCCTCCATGTGATCTCCATTTCTGTGGTTCTGTTCCTGTTCTAGGTGTTTGCTTACTTTGTTTTTGTTTTAGGTGTGGTTGTTAATATCTGTGAGTTTGCTGTCTTTTTACTGTCATATTTTTGATCTTCTTTTTCTTAGATAAGTCCCTTTAACATTTCATATAATAAGGGCTTGGTGATGATGAACTCTTTTAACTTGACCTTATCTGAGAAGCACTTTATTTTCCCTTCCATTCTAAATGACAGCTTTGGTGGATAGAACAATCTTGGATGTAGGTCCTTGACTTTCATGACTTAGAATATTTCTTTCCAGCCCCTTCTTGCCTGTAAGGTCTCTTTTGAGATATCAGCTGACAGTCTGATGGGAACTCCTTTGTAGGTGACTGTTCCCTTATCCCTTGCTGCTTCTAGGATTCTCTCCTTCATTTTCATCTTGGCTAATGTAATTATGATGTGCCTTGGTGTGTTCCTCCTTGGGTCCAACTTCTTTGGGACTCTCTGACCTTCCTGGGCTTCTAGGAAGTCTGTTTCCTTTGCCAGATTGGGAAAGTTCTCCTTTATTATTTGTTCAAATAAGTTTTCCACTTGTTGCTCTTCTTCTTCCCCTTCTGGTACCTCTATCATTCAGATGTTGGGACATTTAAAGATGTCCTGGAGGTTCCTAAGCCTCTCCTCATTTTTTTGAATGCTGGTTTCTTCATTCTTTTCTGTTTGGTTGTTTCTTTCTTCCTTCTGGTCCACTCCATTGATTTGAGTCCCAGTTTTTCTCCCATCTCTATTGGTTCCCCATGCATTTTCCTTCATTTCACTTATTGTAGCCTTCATTTGTTCATCTAATTTGTGAGCAAAATCAACCAATTCTGTGAGCATCCTGATCACCTCTGCTTTGAACTGTGCAGCTGATAGGTTGGCTATCCCTTCGTTGCTTAGAGAAATTGGCTCTGGGGATTTGATCTATTCTCTGCTTTGAGCCATTTTTCCCCCCAGTCGAGGCTGTTATGTATGAGGGGCAGAGCCTTAGGTGTTCCCCAGGGCAGGTCAGCTCCGTTGCTCAGTTGGGACGCTGTATGTGGGGGCAGGGTCCAAGGGGGAACAATGGCACTTGCTCCTCTCTTCCTCTCTCTCTCTCTCTCTCTCTCTCTCTCTGATTCCAGGCCCTTCCACCACTTTCCCTTCTCCTGGATTATCTTCATGTGAATGTGGGACCACCTGGTCAGCCAGCCGCCTTGCTGGCCTCGGCTTTTCTGGGTCTGAAGCTGAAACACAACTGAGGCCTAGATGTTATCTCCAGGGCTTAATGCTTAAGAGAGTGGTCATGCAAGTACTTGTATGAGGCTATTTTTCAGCACACTTGTTCCTTTTCTAAGGGGGTCTACCACGTGACAAGTGATATGAAAGGCCAGGGGTGTATATTGCATGACCAGCCATATGATAGAAGAGGCTTACCCTGTGGGCAAGGTATCATGCTACATTTGTCCCTGGGGCACCCAGGGCTTTCCTTCTGGTGACCTTTAGCACCTGGCCTATCATTTCTACTCTATTCATATCTAACTGCCTACTACAAAGTGACAGGACAAGGGACGCCAAGGACTACTGGTAACCACAGAAACTAGGAAGAAGCAAGGAAGAGCCTTCCTTGGAGGCTTCAGAAGGAGCATGGCCCTGCTGTCACCTTGATCACGGACTTCTACCTCCCAGACTGTGAGACAGTACATTTGTTGTTTAAGCCATTCAATTTGTGAGAACTTCGTTATGGCAGCCCTCTCAAACTAATATACTTGTAATACTATTTCCAAGTCATAACAACTATTCATTTTTGGGTTTATCTCCTTCCAGTTTCATCTCTATAAATCTATAAATACACATTTTATATATATGTAACTTCTATCCAAATATTAGAGACAAGTTCCTCTTAATCAAATTATCCAAAACTTGGAAATAATGCAGAAAAATTACTGTGTGACCTTCCAAAAGAGACTGTCTAAAAAACTGGTCTGGGTCTTCTGCCACTCTAAGGAAAGGTAATTTTGACAGATTATTCACTATTGACCAAGGCCTAAATTCTGTTCAGTTACATGTTAATTTGATAAGATACAAATTACTTTTTTTCTCATAGAGATTCAAATGGTTTTTGTCCTAGAGAAAAGATAATCCCTAAAGATCACAGTTTTCATTACCCTGTATGTAAACTAGCATTCTTATTTCAGCTTTCTTTCTTTTGGTAACTCTCTTTTAATATCTCATATTCTTCTTTGAAACAGGTTTACCATCCTGCTAATTCACTCGTTAAGGAGTTTTGAAAATCTTTGACACCTATACACTATATATTTGTATGCGAGTCATGATTTTAACTCTGACATGCCTAGATGAGTAGTTCCCAAACTTCCAGAGTTCACAAAGAAGAAAATTATTAAAATAACATCAAGTTGGGTGACTGAGATAGTGTTGCCAATTCTAATTTTCCAAGTAATATCAATTTAAAAATCACAAACACAGAAAACTGTTAAATATTAATGCCACCATTTCATAAAAGGCAGTGGAGGGCTTTTAAAAATGAAAAGAGTAAAATAAAATACAGTATAAACTATGTAACATTATGAAATTACCCTATTCTGCTTATTTTTCTCATTGCATGGCTTATCTGTGAAAACAAGCGTTTTTAGAAAGTATTGTCTGCAGATGACTGGTTTCCTTCCTACTTGAGTAGTTTCTTTTATTCAAACATTTACAGTCTTTCTATGTCCTAACCAGAACCTACTGTGTCACCCCAATTATATGCCAAGAACACTAATTATATAACAAGGAAGCATATTCTATGTAAATACAAACATGGTTCCTGACATTGGAAAAAATATATTCTAGTGGGTAATGATGCATTGAGTAATCACTCAAATAAATATATAATTAAAATAATGCTAAATATTATGAGGAAAGAGCATAAGTTTAATAGTGTCAATTAAGGAGTTTATATGCCAATCACTTAACAGTGAAAACTGTTACCCTAGTAGAAGGACCTAGGAAATTATTCTGAGTTGCTTTTCCCAACAAAAGAAAGCCATTTTTTGCTCATTAAAAGTCCAATCTGTGTCCCTGGCTCAGTGGCTCAGTTAGTTAGGGCATGTCCTGTATACCAAAAGGTTGCAGGTTCAATCCCTGGTTGGGGTGTGTATAGGGGTGGGGCAGCTGATCAGTGTTTATTTCTCACATTGATGTTTCACTCGCTCTTCCTTTCTCTCTCTTTCTATAAAAAGAAATCAATAAACATATCTTCGAGTGAGGATTAAATTTTTTTAAATATATGACTGTACTTGGAAGTAGATCATCAAAAAATATAATAGACCTCGACTTGCATAGCAAACTGAATTTAAAAGGAACCCTCAAAAAGAGCAGAGACCCCCACTTCTCCCTCCCCTCCTCCTCCTCCTGCATGCCTAGAGGGAAGGAGCTGGGCACTGAATGGTCTCTTCTGACTGGGCAACCCAGGTATGTGCCCTGACTGGAAATGAAACAACCTTTCGGTATATGGGGTGATGCTCCAACCAGCCAAGCCACACTGGCTGTAGCAGTTCATCACATTTTTGAGACACAAAAGTTCTTTATTGCAGTTGATAATAATGTTATGTAGTTAATTGGTTCTAATTAGCTCAGTGGCTCCAAAGTCTCAGGCCCTGACCCAAGGCTGTGAAGTAGTCTTACAAGGAAGGAGGCATTATCATGTACAAATGCCCCTTATTATAAACTTCCTGGAGATAAGTTTTGACTCAGTTGAGTAAGTGTGGGCAGCTTAAGCTCCAGGAGAGTTTGTAAATACATAAGAAAGGAATACTAACCGGCTGGACATTTTATGCTCTCCCACACTATGTCATGGAAAGTTGATGGGGAAGACAAGAAACAGAAAAATTTAGGACCAGGGGACACTTGCTTTAACAAAGATGGGGGTGACTCTTAAAAGAGAAAGACACCATCAGGTTTTTGGACTCACTTAAAAGAAATATCAATAGCTCTCAAAATGGAAAAATTGTGGAAGAGTACTTATGGGGTTTTAGAGTCAACTAATTTGGGAGATTTCAAGCTGAGTCCTGCAAGATGGGTAACTTTGTCAGGATTGGGAAGAGTAACTGGATTGGTGGGCACAGCAAAATGAGGATCTTGGAGAGAGTCTTGATAAACAAATTGCTAGTTTTTATAAGTCAGTTGTTAAGTTGGTTTACAAGCTTATCTTGAGAGCAAATAATCCCTGGAGCAAGCAAGTAGTTATTTTTGCTCTGCCCCCATATTTTTTTTAACACGGGGGTGGCAAAGTATGCATGGGTTTAACATAAAGATAGGGAATTATGTTGCTTTCAGTTGTCAGGATTCCTTTTGGTTTTTCTTGAGCCTGGGCTACAGTATAGAACACTATCATCCTGATCAGGTCTACATCACCGATGTGATGCGGTCATGTGAAAAGTTGCTCTATTGATGACAGGTTTTCTTGTTCATTTTGTTGGACGATCATGATAATTTTTTAATATAGTTTATTGATTATGCTATTACAGTTTTCCCACTTTCCCACTTCATTCCCCTCCATCCTGCACAACCCCTCCCAC
This sequence comes from Glossophaga mutica, assembly GCA_039655065.1. NCBI lineage: Eukaryota > Metazoa > Chordata > Mammalia > Chiroptera > Phyllostomidae > Glossophaga > Glossophaga mutica. The sequence goes on from CM077304.1 coordinate 136,189,052, forward strand.
CTACATTCCCCCTCTTTAGTTCATGTCCATGTATCATACTTACAAATTCTTTAGCTTCTACATTTCCCATACTATTCTTACCCTCCCCCTGTCTATTTTCTACCCACTGTCTATGCTACTTATTCTCTGTACCTTTTCCCCCTCTCTCCTCCTCCCACTCCCCTGTTGCTAACCCTCCATGTGATCTCCATTTCTGTGGTTCTGTTCCTGTTCTAGGTGTTTGCTTACTTTGTTTTTGTTTTAGGTGTGGTTGTTAATATCTGTGAGTTTGCTGTCTTTTTACTGTCATATTTTTGATCTTCTTTTTCTTAGATAAGTCCCTTTAACATTTCATATAATAAGGGCTTGGTGATGATGAACTCTTTTAACTTGACCTTATCTGAGAAGCACTTTATCTTCCTTCATTCTAAATGACAGCTTTGGTGAATAGAACAATCTTGGATGTAGGTCCTTGACTTTCATGACTTGGAATACTTCTTTCCAGCCCCTTCTTGCCTGTAAGGTCTCTTTTGAGATATCAGCTGACAGTCTGATGGGAACTCCTTTGTAGGTGACTGTTCCCTTATCCCTTGCTGCTTCTAGGATTCTCTCCTTCATTTTCATTTTGGCTAATGTAATTATGATGTGCCTTGGTGTGTTCCTCCTGGGTCCAACTTCTTTGGGACTCTCTGAGCTTCCTGGGCTTCTAGGAAGTCTGTTTCCTTTGCCAGATTGGGGAAGTTCTCCTTTATTATTTGTTCAAATAAGTTTTCCACTTGTTGCTCTTCTTCTTCCCCTTCTGGTACCTCTATCATTCAGATGTTGGGACATTTAAAGATGTCCTGGAGGTTCCTAAGCCTCTCCTCATTTTTTTGAATGCTGGTTTCTTCATTCTTTTCTGTTTGGTTGTTTCTTTCTTCCTTCTGGTCCACTCCATTGATTTGAGTCCCAGTTTTTCTCCCATCTCTATTGGTTCCCTGTGCATTTTCCTTCATTTCACTTATTGTAGCCTTCATTTGTTCATCTAATTTGTGAGCAAAATCAACCAATTCTGTGAGCATCCTGATCATCAGTGCTTTGAACTGTGCATCTGATAGGTTTCCTATCTCTTTGTCACTTAGTTGTATTATTTCTGGAGCTTTGATCTGTTCTTTGGTTCGGGTCATATTTTTTGTTTTGACACACCTGTTATGTAGTGAGGGGCAGAGCCTTAGATGTTCACCAGGGTGGGGCAACCCATGTGGCTAGGTTGTGATGCAGTATTTGGGGGTGGGGTCCAAGAGGGAACAATGGTGCTTGCTCCACTCTCTGCTAGATTTCAGTCACTTCTGCCGCTTCCCCCAAGCAAACTGGGCTCCACTGGTGCTGATTCCTATGTGGGTGGGTTTATGTACATTCTAGGACCCTGTGGGTATCTCCAATAAACTCTCCTGTGAGGCTGGGAGTCTCTCCCAACACCTCAACCCCTGCAGGTGTTTTCAATTGGTGTTTTGAGGCTTTATTTCCCCACACTGGGATCCTGGGTTACACAGTTTGTCTCACTCCCCAGTTTCACCTGGTTTATCTGTGCGAGAATGTGGGACCACCCAGTCTGCCAGCCGCCTCGTGTGCCAAGCCCCTCCATAATCCCCTGCCTCACTGGGTCTGCCCACTGCTACCTTGCAGGCCTGAGGTCTGCCAACCCCCGCTTTGCTTTGATTTCTCTCCACCCAGCTGCCCAACTCTGCCCCTCCTACTGGTCTGGATGAATATTTCTTTTAACTCTTTGGCTGTCAGACTTCCATACAGTTCAATCTTCTGTCAGCATTGGTTGTTATTTTGTTTATAAATTTTTGCTGTCCTTATGTTGGTTGTGCGAGGAGGCACAGTGTGTCCACCTATGCCTCCATCTTGGCCAGAAGTCCCTCTGATCATGATAATATAATGGAACAGTGCACAGAAGAATTTAAGGTTCCGGAGAGCACAAATTTGAGAGTCACACCATGGGAAATTACTAGGAGAACAGCTATGATATGAGCTTGAAATACCTTCTAAAGCAGGAGTCAAAAAATGACCAAATTAAGCTTGGAGAACTATTACCATTCCCATTCTGCAAAGGCCATACAACCAGATATGGGAATATTAGCCAAATTGCATAATTTTATGATTTTTATGTTCACCTCTCAGATAATTTAAGTAATAACAGAGATCCAAAATAGGTCTGTAGCAATGTACAGACAACATTCTTTCCCTACATCCTAAGTCAGGACATGTTCCACCTTGAAAGTCCTCAATTTTGAACCACTACCTGCTCAAATTTATGAACTTCTTAGGGGAGGAGTTCTCCTGCTATCCTCTGTAGTACTGCTTGTAGAATTCTGCCTACTTTTCTAGCCTCATGTAACATATGAAATGAAGAATAAAGCAGTCTAAAATATTCCTTCAGTGGTTACGTTACTATTTTTTAAAATTTTTTATCCTTACCCTAGAACATTTTTCTTTTCATTGCTTTCAAAAAAAGAGAGAGAGGAAGGGAGAGAGAGAAACATTGCTATGAGTGAGAAACATCAATTGGTTGCCTCCCGTATGTGCCTTGACCAAGATCATAGCACTGGAACACAGATGGGGGATCCAGGATCAAATCCACAAATGAGGTGTGTGCCCTGATCGGGAATGAAATCGTTAACCTCTCAGTTACAGGATGACTCCCCAACCAACTATGGCATACAAGTCAGGTTTTCAGTGGTTGTTTTATTTTGTTTCAGTGTATTTATTTTATTTTTTTAGTGGTTATTTTATTAATTTTAGAAAGAGGTAAAAAGAGGGCAGGAGGGAGAGAGGGAGGAAGAGGGGAGAGAGAAACATCAATTTGTTGTTCCAATTATTTATGAATTCATTTGTTGCTTCTTGGATGTACCCTGACCAGGGATTGAACCTGTAACCTTGGCGTATTGGGACAATGCTCTAACAAACTGAGCCACCTGGCCAGGGGCCCAGTGGTTATTTTCAAGTGTGAACTGAAGCTCAATTTTTTTTCTTTTTTGGATTAAATTATGTAAATGTCTATTTTTCTTAAAATGGACATTGATGGGTAAGAATAGACCCAAGGTAATATTAAGAACTATCCTGAGAGGGCAGTCATTAATTTACTGATCTTAGTGATGCCTGTCCAGTTTACAGATTTCAGAATGCAGCCAACAGTCTTTTGTGCTTCAAATATTTATATATAGCTGTTAAACAGAATAGACCTGGCACAAATTCCATTGCCTGGTGACAGGCCAATTCTATTTGACACCCACATATGAGTATTTCCACTAAAAGCAGATCATTGGGTGGCCCCTAACAACTAGTATTGGCTTTGAGCACACAGAAGACTATTGACTGCAATCTGCAAATTGGACAGGGATGAGAGTTTAGCTAAAAAAATGCACCCTTCTTGTAAGGTCTATGAAAGTGACACTTTCTCAGTATACTCCATCCATTGTTCCCTAGTTTTTTCTATGCTTTATATTTGTGAAATATTTGCAAAAGCTAGCTCCTCTGTATATGTTTTTTTTTTTCCTACAGAAAAAGGGGCAATCCTGTCTAGTTTTGATGTCTAGAGATGTTAGATTTTTAGTCTACTGTGGTATTTGCCATCTAAACAAGTTGCTTGGTGGTTGAGTCCAATCAACAGGGATTAACAAGGAATTGTTTTGTTTGACTTGTAACAAGGAATGGCACCAAATGAAGTTAGGTAGCATCCCATGTAAAACGAATACAGACCCAACAGCCAGTTTGATTTTATGCTGTAACCAAATCACAGTCAAATTATAGGCAGGTATTGGAATCATGCCAACAAGTATGCATGTATGTATGCAAAAAATTATTAAGTATAGAAACTTTACAGATATCATAGTTAATGAGTAATAAGTATCTGTTAACAACCAGGAATGCTTAAACCAGAAAAGAGGGGAGAAAATATCGAGGGAAGGAGAGGACAAAATAGTACAAATTAAAGCATCGGAAGCAGTGGTTCTTGTCATCTGGACCCTGTTCATCAGACTTAGATGGAAGCTGTCTGCTACTTAGAGTTGTCTCCTTGATCTGAACGTCTTAGTGACAAGCTGCCTCCACCCCTGGAATCACGTGCTTCTGGAGGGTTCCTAAAGATTCTAAGCTTGAAGTCTGGCTGGGATAGTTTTTCACTGTTTTAGGGTGAATTATACCTCTTGAGCTGAGAGAGGTAGATCTAAGTACGCACACCCTATAGTTTCTTTTCTTGTATTTATTATTAATAGAACCTAGTAAAGTTCTCTTCACCAAGCCTCAAGAACAGTGTTTCTCTGATGTCTCTCCCTAAGATGAAATCTCCTGGAGAATTAGCAGAATGGGAAAAAGTAAAATTCTCTCCTGAGGTGTAGAACATAAGTGTATAAGCATACAGCCTTATGCTGGAAGGAAGGACACACTATGAACAGTGAAAACACTGACAAACCTCCAGGGCCTTTTGGTTTGTGCCATAAAGTGTACTATGATCCCCCCCAAATAACGTAGGTATCGAAATTGAGTGAGCTGGAAAATAAGTCTTGTTTAGACAATTATACCAGTCTATGGACATGAATATTACTATGTTTCTTTAATATAAAATGTGCAGTTATTGAGGTATTTTGTTCAATACTTTGTTTAATATTTTATTAAACATAATACAATTAATTTAGTTTCCAGCAATATTTGGAAAAACACAAGTAAAAATGATTATTAATATTTTTTCTGAAAAATAAGAAACTCTTTATTAAAACAAATGAAGAAAGAGTCAAAAATCCAGAGAAGTATCTTAGTGATAAAAAGGAAACTTTATTACTAAGCAAAGAAATTCACAACTTGGGGGAGGAAAAATAAATTGACATCCAACAAGTACAGCAAATTCCAAACAAGATAAACTTAGGCAACATCTTCCAAACGTGAAATAATCAGACTTCTGAAAATCAAAAGAAAATTCTTGAAAACAGGCATTGAAAAGTGCCAACAATTCAAATGACTGAAGATTTTTCATTAGTAACTAGGAAATCAGAAAATAGTGGAACAACATTTTTGTAAGTGTTGTAAGAAGAGAACTATCAACTCAAAATTCTATAGCCAGTGAAAATATCCTTTAGGAATGAAGGAAAAGAAACATATTCTCAGATGAAGGAAAACAAAGAGAATTTGCTGAGTTAAGATGCTGCCTTAAAAGAAATGCTAATAGCTTCCCAGGCAGAAGAGAAATGATAACACTGAAGTTTGGAACTTTACAAATTAAGGAAGAGCAACTGAAATGATAAATATCTGGTTGTATTGGATTCCTAGGACTGCTGTAAGCAATTACTGCAAAGCTGGTGGCTTAAAACAACAGAAATCATCCGAAACTAAGGTGTTGACAGGACTACATACTCTCACAGACATTAAAAGGATAACAAACGATTGCTTTGAACAACTCTATGCACATAAGTTTGACAGTTTAGATGAAATGGACTGATTAAAAAAACAGGAGAAGGAGAAATAGAGAAACTGAAGAATTCCATATCTGTTTAAAGAATTGAATTCATAGTTAAAAATAACCTGGAGAAAACTCCAGGCCCTGATGATTTCATTGGTGTATCATACCAAACAGTTTTTTTGGAAGAAATAACACTAATTTTGTACACAATCTCTCCCACAAAACAGATGGATCATTTCCTGATTCATTTTATGTAGCCAGCATTCCCACAAGACCAAAACCAGACAAAGCCAATACAGGAAAACAAAGCTATCGACCGATATTTCTCATAAACTCAACTGCAAAATACTCAACACAAAGTAACACATTGAATCCAGCGTACTATGAAAAGAATGACAGATCATGACCAACTGGGGCAATTCACCATTGATACTGCATCTATTAATATCATATCAATAGATGTATATTATATCAATAGATGCAGAGAAGTCATTTAATGAAATTCATTTTCCATTTGTGATAAAATCTCTTCACAAAGTAGAAGGAGTAAGGAACTTTTGCAATATAATAGCAGGCATCTGAAAAACACAACCACCTAAAACTAACATTGTATTTGGTGGTGATGCAAAATGAAATAGCTATTCTGAAAGAGTTTGGCAGGGTTTTTTGTTTGTTTGTTTGTTTGTTTGTTTGTTTGTTTTGTCTACTATGTATCAGGCACAGTAGGCAATGGGAAACAGATAAGGTTCTGCCCAACTGCACCACATACCCAGTGGCTGTTCACCAAAATTCATTCTCTTCTTCTTTCTGCACTGTTAGCTAGCCTACATCTCCCAGTTTCTTTTTCAGTTAGGTCTCCAGCCCGCTGAAGGTGAGTGGAAAGGTTGAGTGACGTTCCAGACCCCGCCCATAAAAACCTCCATCACTTACTTTTTTCTCTGTGCTGAGATGACTAGTGCAACCTTGGAAGCCATGTGTGGAAAATGTCAAAGCTGCCTCTGCTGATGAGGAACATATGATTTGGCCTGTTACGTGAACATGAAATCAAGTTATGTTGTGTTTGAGACATTATGCATTTAGGAGTTTATTTTTTATAGCACTAGCCATATCTTATTAAAACACACTCCTGTATGAAAACTGCCTAGAGGGGTTTTCTTTTTACCAAAAGAATTAAGAGATAAACTTGCCTCTTTATTAAACCAAACTACTTTCCAGAGACAACTTTGACAATCTAGTGGTGGTATATGGAAAACAGACACTTGCTGGCTGGAAGGAGCTCCTGTTGGCTGAATGGGCAATATCAGGGACTCAAATGAGAACCCTGCCTTGGCCCAGCACTGCCTACAACTGAGGGGGTGATTCTCCCAAGCCTGGTTCTGTATTAACCGCCTGGTTCTGTATATACTTTGCAAAAAGACTTGATGCTACACCCTCAACATGGCCTCTATCTTAACTTAAAGGTGACATCTTAACTTCTCTCTGACTCTGACACTGTTTCTTTTCTCAGTTTGTACAGACCTCAGGTTGGGAAGATGGTTGCTACTTAATGGGCCCCCTTGGAGACCTCAAAAGTTAACAATTTGGGGGTAAATCATTAGTCAGTGATTATATTTCTAGTACATTTTTCCCTTAGAGATAAATGTCATATTTTTGTTTTAATTTTCTTTTAGTTTTCTATGAACCTATCACTTTTTCCCTGCTACTGCAGTTTCTCTGTCAGAGGTTTTTAAACAGTTCACCAGTGGAAGTTAATTTAGTGGCTCCCTTTGTTGGGAGGAAGGATGGAGGGAGACCTTCTGGGGTGCTGGTTATATTCTGTTTCACAGTCTGGGTTCTGATTACACTTTTGTTCATTTGTGAACATTCTTTGAGTTGAGCACTTATGATTTGTGTACTTTTTTATATGTGTATTATACTATAATGAAAAAATTTTAATCAACCAGATCATGGCAGTATACTGAAAAAATATTGGAAATTCTAGGAAATGAGATTCTCCTGTATAGATAAGATTCACAGTCCATAAATTCATCCGTATCTGTAGGGTTTGGTTTCTGGGAAGTTTCTTATAATACCTATCATGTCCAGCTCACAGGGGCTTATTTTATAGAAATAAAAACTTAGGTTCACATACAAGTATGGGCACAAATATTCTTAGCTGCCTAAAACAAGAAACAAACTAAATGTTCTTCATTGGGTGAATGAATAAATAAACCATGGCATACTAAGGTAATGAACTATCAGTACACACAACGGCATGATTGTATCTCAGATGTTTTACGCTAAAGCTAAAGAAGTCAATCCTAAGAGGTTAAATTTTTATGACATTCTAAAAAGGGCAAAACTATACGGACAGAAGAGCAGTGGTTAGCAGGCTTAGGTGTAGGAAGAGTGACTATTTTCTGGGCAGTAAGAGGAAATTTTGGGAGTTTTGAAATTGTTCTATATCCTGTTTCTGTGGAGCTTACAAGAATCTGTGCATTTCTTAAAACTTACGAATGTACACAAAAAGGTGCATTTTACTGTGTAAACAAGAAAGATTAATGTAGAGATTAAAATACAGGGTCTAGCACAAATAATGCCCCTGTTTCATTACTTAAAAACCTTTTATTACAAAATCATAAGCATATAATTGTGTAATATAACAATATCACACTCAAGCACACCATATGACATTTTAGGTGAAATATTTACATTGCTGTCCATCTCATACGAGACATTCATGTACCCCACCAACTACACTCAATGGTGTTACTTCTGCCAGGCCCTGTGCCTAAATATATTCTCATATACTTATTTATGGATTTACAGATATAAAATTTATATGCTTGTATAAATATATGAGTAAATAAAGATACACATCAATGAAATACTTTAAACAAAACAAACCATATTGTCTTAAATACATATTATGATTTCTTCAGAGTCAATTTTATTAATTATCATTTTAATGAAATTAACCAACTTTATTTTTCAGACACAAGAGAAAACTAGAAGATAGGAAACCAAGATCAGTATAGCTAATTTTTTTCTGAGCATATGTTTTATTTTACCTCAATAAATGTTAAGATGACAAGCTCAATGTATTTAATATCATTTATAGACATTTGCACATCTCTTTAATCTGTAGTCATTCTCTATACAAAAATAAATAACAAGGGAAATTTAAAACTATGTTTAAAGACCAAGTGTTATATTTTTCTTACTGAGAAATTATCTAGGTATCTGCACATTATTTATTAAATAATACAATATGACATTAGTCTAAAAATTTAAAGTGACTAAAAGCCTGGAAGAACAATTTAAATCAGAACATCCTGTGATTTCTATCATTAGAAAGTTAACAAGATAAAACTCATTAAAAAATATGTCAATTCAATCTCACTTATGAAAAATATTTGTATATTTCTTCCATTTAAACAATTTCTGGAAAAATTATACCTTCTGATACCCATGAAACTAATGAAGGAAATTTTAAAAATAGAAATTGTTACAAATTAAACTCAAATCTTGTATTAATTAAAATATTATGCAAACATTATTTTTTACACAGTGATAAAACCAGAGAGAAGACTTGGAGTTGTTTTTAAGCTAAAACTAAATCACTCTTATTTGTCCAAAGGCTTTTGTATTTATCAGGCATATTTTAAGACTCTTGAAATAATTCTAAAAGCTCTGAGTGTCTAGCTTTTCATATGTGGAATTCAACGTGATTAGCCAAATTCACAGTTAAACCTTTTTTTCTAAGTTACTGTTATCTGGAGAAAACATGCAAAAGAAGCAGTTAACATTTTCTCTTCTCTTTTTAAAATTCTTGACTATCTGAAGTAGATACTTCCAGAGTGTATAAATTAGTACAAAACATTTTTTTAAATGATCAGCTAATCTAATTTTCCCAGGAGTAGGGAAAAGGAGAGGGAACTAAGGGAAAAAGAAAAAAAATGTAGCTGGCTTCAGACAAATCAATATAAAATCATCATTATAAATGGATGATTATCCCCCCTTTTGGAAAGAGGTTTCCTTTCACTAAAAGATTCTGGGGCGTAAGAGTGCCATTTATGCAATACTTTGAAAGTGGTGATATAAGGATGAATTCATTATCATCCCAATATTCAAGGTGTTTTTACTCTAGGCAAAAAAAGATAATCATTTTAAATAATAAGAGGCCATCCTTGTGTTGTTCCTGTCCTTAGGAGTGTATGTGTTCCAGTGATTAAAATTATGATTACAACTAGTTTACAATAAATACTTTTTAAAAATCACATTATGGAAATGTTTTTAAATTCCTATTTTCAAAAGATTTTATCAGGAACATGGTTGAAGTTTATCAAGTATCTTTTGCATCTCTTGATATGATTGTGTGTTTTCCACTTTAACAAATGTCTTAATATTGATCTATTTGCTTTTATATTTATTTCACTTCTGTAATAATTTTATAACACTGTATTCAGGGTTTTGGCATCTGTGTTTATAGATGCTATTTCAAGCTTCACTTGACTAGTTTATGGCTGGGAATTAATTGGCTTAAAGAGCATGTAGGAATTCCTCTTTTCAGAAGTGTTTCATGGAGCCTTTCTCCAAAAGCATCCTGTTGCTTTATGGGGTGCAAAATCTTTCCATTTTTTTACCAGTTTATTTAATGCCCCACCTCCCTCCCCAAGTATGGCGTGCAGCACAGCCAAGCCCCCCCCGCCCCGCCTTCTCCCTGGGTGGGTTTGAGGATCTATTCAGATTTTCTACCTCCTCTTGGGTCAGTTTGTTAATTGTTTTTCTTTTGTTTGTTTGTTTATTTTAGTGTATGATATGTTTAATCTGGGTTTTCAAATTTATTGTTGGAAGGTTTACAGTGTGATTTCTTAATTTTTTTCTATTTCCTCATATATTTCTAATAGTTTTTATTAGCAGTAATAAAAAAGGTTGTTTTTTTTTTCCTTTTTATCTCTTGGTCAGGAAATGGTATATAAGACAAGGTTTTAGAAGGTTATAACAAGGTATTATGATAATTACTAATGCTTATGATACTTTCAATTTGGTCTATTTTTCTTACATTATTTTGTATCATTCTCACAAACCCTATGAGGTAGATCTAAACTGAAAGCCCATTCCCTTTTAAAAATCCTCCATCAGTTTCTAAATCTGGCATATTGAAACTGCATCTCTGTACCTTGCCGTTATTTCTGTTTCCTGAAAGAATATTTCTATTTTTCTTTCTTTCTTTCTTTCTTTTTTTTTTTTTTTTTTTTTTTGTAGTTCACTGGGTCTGTAAGAAATAATTACTAGAGAGAAGAATGAGGGAAACAATGACACTAAGGAAAACACAGGTAAGTTTTACAAATGAATACCTCTTGCTATCTGTTTTGCTTAGGAGCAAATGTTTCTTTGATAAATGACTTGTGTGAGCATTCTAAAAACTCATAAGAAAAAGGAAGAGATGCTGGAACTGTAAACATTACAAAATCTGCTTGGGTGGACAAGAACCAGAAGATAATATTTGTGAATATTTCTCCTATAAAAGAGGTTCAGGAATTTACTCCGTGTAGGCGCAGGAGACAGAACTAAACTAAGGAACATTTACCAAGAAGCTGATGTTGAATAAGTATGAGGAAGAATTTTCTAGTAATTGTAGCTTTTATCTCTGAATGGGAGGGAAAGGCTCACAGTGAAATGAATTTCCTTCTCAGATGGGTGACCTAGTAAAATTTTGAGAGTAAAATAGGGGACTAATTCTTGAAAAAGTATTTATAGATGGAAAAATTTATTTTACTTTATTGGCAAACTTATATAATGAAAATTCTATTCAAAAACCAATTAAAAATAAAATTCCTTTTTTTAAATCATTTTTTATTGTTATTCTATTATAGTCGTCCCAATTTTTCCCCCTTTGCCCTTCTCTGCCCAGCCCACCCCCTGCTCCCACAGTCAATTCCTACACTGTTATCCATGTCTGTGGGTCATTCATACATGTTCTTTGGTCCCTTCCCCTTCTTTCCACCATTATCCCCTCTTATCTGGTCACTTTCAGTCTGTTCCATGTTTCCATGCCTGTGGTTCTATTTTGTTCATTAGTTAATTTTGTTCATTAGATTCCTCTTATAGGTGAAGTCGTATGGTATTTGTCTTTCATCGACTGGCTTATTTCACTTAACATAATATTCTCCAGTTCCATCCATGCTGTCTCAAAAGGTAGGGGTTCCTTTTTTCTTTCTACATTCCATTGGGTAAATGTAGCACAGTTTTTTTATCTGATCATTTGCTGATGGGCACTTAGGCTGTTTTCAGCACTAGGCTATTTTAAATAACACTGCTATGAACATTGGGGTAAGTTCTTTTGAACTGATGATTTGGGATTCTTAGGGTTTGTTCCTAGCAGCGGAATTGCTGGGTTGAAAGGCAGTTCCATTTTTAGATTTTTAAGGCAATTCCATGCTGTTTTCCATAGTGGCTGCACCAGTCTGCATTCCCACCAACAGTACGCTAGGATTCCTTTTTCTCCACATCCTCGCCAGCACTTGCTGTTTGTTGATTTATTGATGATAGCCATTCTGATAGGTGTGAAGTGATATGTCATTGTGGTTTTAATTTGCATCTCTCTGATGGCTAGTGATGTTGAGCATCTTTTCATATGTCTGTGGACCCTCTGTATGCCCTCCTTGGAGAAGTAAGTGTCCGTTCAGATACTTTGCCCGTTTTTTAATGGGATTGTTTGTCTTCCTGGTGTTGAGTCATATGAGTTCTTTATATAATTTTGGAGATTAAACCCTTGTCAGATATATTATTGAAAAATATGTTCTTCCATACAGTCAGTTCCCTTTTCATTTTGATGATGGTTTCTTTAACCATGCAGAGGCTTTTTAGTTTGATGTAGTCTCATTTGTTTATTTTTTGTTTTTATTCCCATAGGCCTAGGAGAGATATCAGCAAAAATATTGCTACATGGGATAACTAAAATTTTCCTGCCTATGTTTTTCCCTAGGAATTTTATGGTATCATGACTTATATTTAAGACTTTTATCCATTTTGAGTTTACTCTGGTGTATGGTGTAAGTTGCTGGTCAAGTTTCATTTTTTGCATGTACCAGTCCAGTTCTCCCAACACCATTTGTTGAAGAGGCTATTTTTACTCCATTTTACACTCTTTCCCCCTTTGTCAAATATTAGACATGGGTTTATTTCTGGGTTTTCTATTCTGTTCCACTTATCTATGTGTCTGTTCTTATGCCAGTACCATGCTGTTTTGAGTACAGTGGCATTGTAGTATAGTTTGATATTGGGTGTTGTGATCCCTTCTACTTTATCCTTCTTTCTCAAGATTGCTGATACTAGTCTGGGTCTTTTATGTTCCATATAAATTTTTGAAATATTTGTTCTAGATCTGTGAAATGAAGCCATTGGCAATTTAATGTGAATTGTGTTGAATCTATAGATTGCTTTGGGTAGTATGGACATTTTAATGATGTTAATTCATCCAGTCTATGAGCATGGCATATGCTTCCATTTATTTATATGTTCTTTAATTTCTTTCTTTCATGTTCTATAGTTTTCTGAGTACAGGTCTTTTACCTCCTTGGTTAATTTTTTTCCTAGGTACTTTATTTTTCTTGTTGCTGTAGTAAATGGGATTCCCCCCCCCCCCAGTTTCTCTTTCTTTCTTTCTTTCTTTCTTTCTTTCTTTCTTTCTTTCTTTAATTTAATATATTTTATTGATTATGCTGTTACAGTTGTCCCATTTCTCCCCCATCATTCCCCTCCACCCTGTACACCCCCTCCCACCCACATTCCCCCATTTAGTTCATGTCCATGTGTCATAAGTTCTTTAGCTTCTACATTTCCCACACTATTCTTGCCCTCCCCCTATTTTCCACCCACCATCTATGCTACTTACTCTCTGTACCTTTTCCCCCTCTCTCCTCCTCCCACTCCCCTGTTGCTAACCCTCCATGTGATCTCTTTCTGATATTTCATTTTCGGTATATAAAAATGCCATCAATTTCAGAATGGTGACTTTGTATCCTAATTTTCCTAATTCACTTATTAGGTCAGATAGTTTTTTGGTGGAGACTATAAGGTTTTTTATGTATACTCTCATGATGTCTTCGAATAATGACAGTTTTACTTGCTCCTTTCCAATTTGGATATCTTTTATTTCTTTTTCTTGTTGACTGCTGGGGCTAGAACTATGATAAATAAGAGTGGTAAAAGCACACACTCTTGTCTTGTTCCTGATCTTAAGGGGAAAGCTTTTAGTTTTTGCCAGTTGAGTATGATGTTGACTATAGGTTTCTTGTACATGGCTTTTATTATGTTGAGGTATGCTCCCTCTATTCCCACTTTGCTGAGTATTTTTATTATAAATGGCTGTTGGATTTTATCAAATGTTTTTTCTGCATCTGTTGATAAGATCATGTGTTTTTTATCTTTCATTTCATTTATGTGGTATATTATGTATATTAATTTGCAAATAATGTACTATCCTTGCATCCCTGGGATGAATCCTACTTGATCATGGTGTATGATCTTTTCAGTGTATTTCTGAATCCGGATTGCCAGTATTTTGTTGAGGATTTTAGTATCTATATTCATCAAGGATATTGGCCTGTAGTTTTCTTTCTTTGTTGTGTCTTTACCTGGTTTTGGAATTAGGATGATACTGGCCTTGTAAAAAGCATTTGGGAGTCTTCCATCATCTTGAACTTTTTGGAATAGTTTGAGAAGGATAGGAATTAGTTCTTCCTTAAATGTTTGGTAAAACTCAACTGTGAAGCCATCTGATCCAGAGCTTTTTTGTGTTAGGATTTTTTTTTAAAGATTTTTATTTATTTATCTTTAGAGGGGAAGGGTAGGAGAGAGGGAGAGGGAGAGAAATATCAATGTATGGTTGCCTCTCGTGTGTCCCCTGCTGGAAACTGGCCTGCAACCCAGGCATGTGCCCTGACTGGGAAAGGATTTTTTTTGATTATTGCTTCCATTTCACTAGCTTTCAGCTGTTCAGAATTTCTGCTGCTTCTTGATTCATTTTTGAAAGATTATATGTTTCTAGAAATTTGTACATTTTGTGCAGGTTGTCGAATCTCTTGATGTATTGTTGTTTGTAGTAATTTCTCACATCCCTTTGTATTTTTGTGCTATCTGTTGTAACTTCTCCTCTGTTGTTTCTGATTTTGTTTATTTGGGTCCTCTCTCTTTTTTTCTTGATGAATGTGGTTAAAGGCTTGTTGATTTTGTTTATCATTTCTAAAAACCAGCTCCAGGATGTACTGATCCTTTGAATTGTTCTTTTAGTCTCTGTCATTTAATTCTGCTCTTACCTACATTATTTCCTTCCTTCTACTTGGTCTGGGTTTTGTTTGTTGTTCCTCTAGTTCTTGTAGCAGTAGGGTTAGGTTGTTTACTTGAAATGTTTCTATCTTCTTCAGGTAGGCCTGTATTGCCATGAACTTCTCTCTCAGAACTGCCTTCACTGTATCCCATAGGTTTTGGGCTATTGTGTGTTCATTTCCATTTGTTTCCAGATACTTTTTGGTTTTTCCCTTGATCTCATTTGTTGACTCATTCATTATTTAATAATGTGTTATTCAGTCTCCATGCATTTGAATGTTTCTGAGTTTTTTCCTTGAGGTTTGTTTCTAGTTTCAATCCATCTTGCTTTGAGCACACACTTGATGTAATTTCAATTTTCTTGAATTTGTTGAGGCTTGGTCTATATCTTACCATCTGGTCTATCTTTGGAAACATTCCATATGCATTTGAAAAGAATGTGTATTTTTCTTCTTTGGGGTGAAAAGTTCTGTATGTATCAATTCAGTCCATTTGTCTAGAGTGTTGTTGAATGCCACAATATCTTTGTTGATTCTTTGCTTATAAGATCTATCAATTGTTGACAATGGGATGTTAGAATTCACTACGATGAGTGTGTTGCTGTTGATATCCTTCTTGAAGTCCTCCATGATTTTCCTTATATGTTGAAGTGCCCCTAAGTTGGGTGCATATATGTTTACAAGGCTTATCCCTTCTTGATGGATTACTCTTTTAAGTATTATGTAGTGTCCTTCTTTGTCTCTTTTTATGGCCTTTGTTTTGAAATCTTTTGTCTGATATAAGTATTGCTACACCAGCTTTTTTTGTATGTCCGTTTGCTTGCAATATTTTTTTCTATTCCTTCACTTTCAGTCTATGTAGGTCTTTTGTTCTGAGATGGCTCTCTTATAGACAGCATATATGTAGATCATGTTTTCTTATCCATTCAGCTACCCTATGTCTTTGAATGCAGCATTTAAACCATTTACATTTAAGGTTATTATTGAGAGGTACTTATTCATTGCCATTTTTTCTCTTTGTACCTGTGTTCCTATCTCTCTCTTTTTCTTCATCTCCTTAAAGCAGTCCCTTTAGCATCTCTTGCAGTGATGATTTGGTGGAGATGTATTCCTTTAGTCTTTTTTTTTTTTTTTTTTTTTTTTTGGTCTGGGAAACTCCTTATTTTGCCTTCTGTTTTAAAGGAGAGTCTTGCTGAATATAGTAGTTTTGGTTGCAGGCCTTTGCTTTTTCATTATTGGAATACTTCTTTCCATTCTCTTCTGGCTTGTAGTGTTTCTGTTGAGAAATCAGCTGATGACTTTATTGGAGCTCCCTTGTTACTATTTTCCCTTGCTGCCTTTAAGATTCTCTCTTTGTCTTTAAATTTTTCCATTTTAATTCTGATGTATCTTAGAGTGGGCCTCTTCATGTTCATCTTGAGTGGGACACTCTGTGCTTCCTGGACTTGCTTGATTTTTCCCCTCATCAAGTTAGGGAAGTTTTCTGTCATTACTTATTCAAACAGGTGTTCTAGCCCTTGGTCCTCTTCTTACGTTGGTATCCCTATGATATGAATATTATTATGTTTCATGTTTTCCTGATGCTCCCTTAAAGCCTCTTCTTTCTTTTTGAGTCTTTTTTTGTTTTGTTGCTCTGTCTGGGAGTTTTTGCCTATCTTGTCCTCCAGTTCACTGATTTGATCCTCTGCTTCATCTAGCCTGTTTTAACACTTTCTACTGTGCTATTCAATTTAGAAATTGTATTCTTCATTTCTTCTGGCTGTTATTGATAGTTTCTATGTCCTTTTTCATGCTGGTGTAGTTTGCAGTAAGTTCCTTTTAGTTTCCATGGAATTCTTTGTAGTTCTCATTAAGCTCATTGAGCATCCTTATAACTATTATTTTGAACTCAGTGTCGGATAGTTTGCTTGCCTGAATTTCATTTAGCACTCCTTCTGGAGATTCTTCCTTTTCTTTAGATCAGGGATTGTTTCTTTGTCTCCCATTTTAGGTGGCTTTTTTTGTTTTGTTTTGTTTTGTTTTGTTTTTCTACATAGTAGATTGATCTGCTTTGACTCCCTGTCTTTGTGTTGTAAACTTTTGTGGTAGGAGACCTGTGGAACTCAGTGGTGCAGTCTCCTTGGTCTCCTGAGCTTGATGTTCTTGGGATGCCCTTTATGACATTTATGTCGGCTCTCTTGTTATAATTGGGCTTTGGTTGTTTTGGGGTCATTCTTTTGTAGGTCCTTCCCTCCAGCTGGCTGACAGTCACACCACCCACCTCGTCTTGTATGCTGTTATATAGGTGCTGCCAGAACAAAACCAAACAACCCAGGAAACAAACCGACACTTGCAAAAAAAGACCCTCACCCATAACCACACTATCAAAACAAATGAACAAATGTTTTAAAGGTGTAAACAGATTGAGGCCATTATAAGATAGGAAAAATGAATATGAGATGACTAACTGAAAGAAAAATGATTTTAGCCCTGGCTGGTGTAGCTCAGTGGATTGAGCGCGGGCCTGCGAACCAGAGGATCGCGGTTCGATTCCCAGTCAGGGCACATGCCTGGGTTGCAGGCCAGTTCCCAGCAGGGGACACACGAGAGACAACCCTACATTGATATTTCTCTCCCTCTCCCTTTCTCCTACCCTTCCCCTCTAAAGATAAATAAATAAAAATCTAAAAAAAAAAAAAAAAAAAAAAAAAAAAAAGAAAAATGATTTTAAGAGGAGAGACAGAGGACATATAATAAGAGTAGAGAATAGAAACAAGGTTAAGAAAGAAAAAAGAAAATTTACATCGTAAATAAAAAAGACAGAGAAGAAGGCAGAATGGAGTAGAGAAAGGAAGCAGATAACATTAGGTTTAAACAAAAAATGTTTTTAAATATAGTGGGAAAAAAAAGAACCAAATTGGAGAAAATCCACCACAGCAATATCAACAACAAATGAGGAAGGATTAATATAAGTGGGATGGGAATTAGAAGGAAAAAAGAGAGAAAGTAAGAAAAGCTTATGAGATGTCTAGAAAAAAGAAAAGTGATTTTGAAAGGATAGAGAGTGAAGAACACTAAGAGTGAGGAATGAAAACCAGTCTAAGACAAGGAAAAATTGAAATTTGAAACACAAAAAAGAAAGAGCAGGACAAAGATAAAATGGAATAGGAGAGGGGAGCAGTAGAATTTGAGATCTGAAATACAAAAATAGTGAAGATCTAGAAAAAATTGAAGAAATACAGCAACAACTACCATATCAACAACCAATGAGCAAAGACTGATAAAGGTGGAGAGAGAATAAAAGCCTTTTAAGACCAAGAAAAAGAATGTGGGATACTAATGAGAAGAAAAATTGTTCTGAGAGTCTGGGGTGGTGAGAATAGTACGAGTGTAGAATAGAAACAAGGTGTAGCATTGTTTCTATTTAAAAATAAAATTTAAAAATAAATTTTAAACAAAGAAAAGATAGCATTTAAAAATAAAATTTAAAACAAAGATAAGAAGAGGAAGGAAGAACCTAAAATGGAATAAGAGAAGGGAGGAGCTACATATGAAATTGGAAATAAACTAAGATATAAAATATAAAAACTAGTGAAATAATAGGCACAAATTTGAAGGAAAATAAATGAATGTTAAAAAGCTATGCAGGAGAGAAAATAATGTGAATCATGAAGAAGACCTCAGTGCAATTCATCTCAGTAGAATCCAGTGTTTTCTACTGTCTTCTTTTTCAGGATCCGCCCCTGGTAATGTCAGATGTTGTTCTAGTCTGGCCCTAGGCAGACTGTTCAAGACTACTAGCGATCTGCAGTCCGTGGCTATTTCCTGCACATTTGGCTAGTCCCCACTCTTCTGCACTGCTGGCTTTCCATCAGCCCAGGGCCCAGAAGTGGTTCCTTTAGTGACCTGAGAGGACTGCCAGTACCTTCTCCACCTGCCTCCAGAAGGGGCCTCTGGTGCGACTGGGTGGGTGGTAACCCTGGGTTGTCCCTGGAGGACACTGTTCAGTCTTCGGGGAAGATGGTGGGAGTGTTTCCCCAGCCCCTCACCACATGTCTTGGTCTGTCGCATAGTCTTTCCAATAATGTATGGTTTCTGGTGAATTAGCTGGCCGTTTCCTGTGAGGGGGCAATCTGTGTAAAAGGGGCAGCTTTTTTCTGCTTGATGCTGACAGTGACTCTGTGCAGGAGCTGAGGCTGTGTGGGGCCCTGAACCCTGCTTTTTGCACCTGTTGTAATCTCTGCTTTACTGGTTTTAGAGGATCAGGGCCTGAAGAACAGTATAGCTTGTAGTGTTTTGTGAAGGGCTTTTTCAGAGCTTTTCTCCTTCCCCTGTGGAAGTACACCCAGCCAGAAGCTCCTGAGCCAGTCCTTACTGACCTGCAGAGCCTGTAATCCCATAGGTGGGGGTTGGGCTCACCTGTCTGCCAGGGGCCCTGCCTGGCTTCAGCAAATCTCAGGCATTCAGCTCCTGGCCATCCAGTCCCTAGCCTGCCATTCTCTCACTGGAGGTTACAGTCTGAACTCTCTACCCTGTCCCATCCCCTGCTCACAGACTGTGCTGGGTTGGGTCCCACAGTCCTTTCAGTGTGACTCTATGCCTCTGAATGCTTTGTTAGCAGAGCCACTATGCATACACGCATGTGCATGTGAGCATCAGGTCCCTGCCAAGTCTCCAGTCTCACCGCAGCTCCTCCTTTAAAAGAGAATCTGTGTGTTCCCCACAGTGCAGCACCAAGCCCTGGTGGGCCTGTTCTCCACGTGCTCTCCTTCCCCAAATACTATAGAGTCTCTCTTTGTCAGGGATGGCTACCACCTGCTAGAACCTCAAACAGTTTTAGATAAAGTTCCTCTCTGGATTTCCTCCAGAGATGGCTCTAGGAAGAGTCCCTCAGCGATACCGTAACACAGGGTAGTGGTGGGGTGCTGTCCCCACTCCTTCCAGAAATTCTCAGCCTCTGGTGGGCCTGCTCCCACCATGCTGTTTTCTGCAGCCAGCACCTCCCTGGCCATCTCTCTCTGCCCCTGGAGCTCGGAGCTCGCCCCTCCTCAGCTGACCTGCAGCCTTCCTGAATTTGCGCAGCCAGAAGTGCTGGTTTGGGCAGCGGCGGTGGCCGTTCCTCTGCTAGGAGAGCCCGGGCCACCCACTCCTGAATGACCTACAGGTGGGCTGGCTCTTGCCCTCTCACG
This sequence comes from Glossophaga mutica, assembly GCA_039655065.1. Lineage (NCBI taxonomy): Eukaryota > Metazoa > Chordata > Mammalia > Chiroptera > Phyllostomidae > Glossophaga > Glossophaga mutica. The sequence continues at coordinate 136,208,947 of CM077304.1, forward strand.
TACACTCCTTGCACTTTCGTCCACGTGTGTACTCCCTCACATACATTCTCACTCATGTTCCACTGGATTTTCGAGTTGGTTGCTCTATGGTTTAGCCACAAGACCAGTCCGGGTCTGGTAGCAAGTATAGTGAGCTTCCAGCTACTCTGCAGCCATCTTCAAAGACCTAAAAATAAAATTCTTAATAAATAAGATATACAAGGTGTGGCATAAGTAGGTTTATACTTGTAAGTATGCAAAACAGTTTATTCTTCTTATTATTTAATTATTGTATTATTTTCCATACAAACCACTGTAAACCTACTTTTGCTCCACCCTGTATCTATGTATAGCAAAGCAACATATAAAAAGTACCTTTATGGATTATCTGTATAGTAAAATTATATCAGCATTTTTTAAAATTTTATGGAATACTTAAAAAAACTTCTTTGCACTTACTTGAATAATCAGTAACCTACAGGTTAGGACATCCTTACCTTTATTTCCCCCGCATATATTTACATATATCAGCCCTATAATCCCCCTATTTCCTAAAGACTCCACTGACTGGCAGGCTCACAGCTGTACCCTACTGGCTGAACCACCACTAAGCCTGCAGGGCAGCAATCACCAAGATGGCATTCACACGCGTTTCCTTTCATTACGAGTGTCCTGCCTGATGCCCTTGAGCGACTGATTCCTAGAGAGGTCTGGGCATCGCTCAGATTTAACCATGTGCTACAATGGGAACTGTGCTCACTGCACAAAATCTCAGTTGCTCCTGAGTCTGGGCTGAAGCTGGAAAAGTGAAAGTCCACCAGACCTATCTTACTGTTTTAATGCAACCATTACTAATGGTACTCAGTTAAAATGAAAAACCCAGGGCAGATGCTAAAGTGAACAGGCCAACAGTGCAACAGCGTGTACAAGGGGACCATCTCTGGCAAAGCAGCCCTGAAGATCTCAGACACCACACAATCGTTTTCCCTTTTATTTACGTATACATTCTACATAGGCAGAAGCAATTCAAAGTGCAAATTCATGGGGTGTTTTAAGTATGTATAAAATATGGTCACTCTAGTGTTATTTGTTTGGTGCATTTCTCATCAGAAATATCCCCCAGCCGCATTAGAGGCTGCAGACATTGATGACCTTCAAGAAAGGAAGAAAGTAGCCAGCTACCCCTGAGTGGTGGTACTGAGGAAATTGCATTTGAATTTGGGCTTGCTACCTGCTGGCCTTGAGCAAGTTCCTGTCTTCCATAGTCTCATTTTCTCCTTTGTAAATCGGAGGTAACAATAGTAACTATGTCATAAGATTGCTATCAGGATTAAAGGACCTAACATCGTATCCGCTATGTAATTGTTAAATAAAATAAAAATCAGCTCCAAAGCCACGTGGGAGAGAAAAGAGAATGCGTTTTGTTTCACTGTGTTCTGTTCAAACTGACTGTTGAGTGTTTCTCTTCACTTTCTACAAGAAAAAAATTGCCTTTGGTGCTAAAATAAGAATCCTCTTTGAAATGGTGACGAAGACATGATGACATGATTGCTGCTACTCTCAAAGGGCCCTTAATGCAAGACCATCTTGCTTGTGATTAGAAACTTAATTAAGGGCTTTTAGATCCCTACACTCTGGTTAGGAGATACCCTTAAGATTCTGAAACCCAGAGCTATTCATGATACTTTCTGCAAAGAACATCAGCCACAGACATTAAGTAGCAGCTTCAGGGAGGAAAATTAGAATGAGCTGAAAATCTCCTGAGACTCCCAACAGAGTTACAAGGGAGACCAAAACGTTAGCACCATAACTGAGATTGTGACTCATCATTAGATGGACCCTGACATTATGGTCATGAAAATCAAAATACTGTACATGAGAAGCCCTATAGCAGCTTTGATATACTGTAAGATTATGTCATGATTCTGGTTTTAGATTTAATGGCCTGTCATTCCATGTTTATGCTAATCCCACGCCACTGTGGGACATTGAGTATTTTTTTTTTTTAATTCTAGAATAAAATGTTCTTGAACTGAAAAACCATTCAGATGAATCACAGTCTAAAAAGTGCATGTGGGTAGCTCATAATAAAATAAAAGCATTACCTTTGCTAAAGCATCAGAATATTTTTTAAAGCAAGCTGCACTTGTATTCAATGGTAATTACTGTTTTTAAAAACAGCAGTTTGGAGAAAAGCTTGTTTTACTTGTTACTGACCTGCTGACTCACCTGAATTTTAGTGCCTCTGGATGATGTCAGACTGTTGTTTTTTGAGAGTAACATTCCAGATTTAGCCACAGATTAGAGTAATCTGGTCTTGGCGTGTGAAAACACTTCTCCGACACCCACCCCCGTTGTTATTACCTAGTTAGGACAGCCTCGGTTCCGGTTCTTATTATTCTTCAGTCACTGTGATGAAAGAAGTCTGAGATTACGTGTCAACAGGCAGCTCTTGTCTCCATCAAAAGCAAAAGGGTCAAACTCAAAGCATTTACCCATGCAGTGGGCTTGGCTCCGCTAAGGCCCTGCTGAAAAGCTCTCTGCAGGCCTGTGCTTTAAAGGTGTTAGTTGCTAAGGGATAAACCGGATCAGGCAGACGGCAACCTAGAAGCACTTCCACACACAGTACACACACGTTTCCACTGGATCAAATTCACAAACCCTTTGTTCAAAACAGAATGATGAGAGTAAGGAGAGGAATATCCTTACACTCCTTTCCCTCCAACGACATGTGCAGAGTTTAAAACAGTTGCTATCTGGTTCTTTACAGAGAAAGTTTGCTGATCTGCGAATTAGCACATATTTTCATAAAACTTTTTAAAAGACCTCGTGGGTTTTCTTAGGGTTGTTTGCATAATGGGCCCTGAGGGAGAAAGGAAAGGAAAATAACGTTGGTACAGCTGGGCTAAGATCCACTCAATAGTTTTTATATACTGTGTTGCCTTCGTTTACCCAGCCAAGCAAAGTTGCTTCTTCCTTCCTTTGCGTCTCTCTAGACCCCAGAGAGATGCCTATTTTTGCAGTCTTTTGTTTAAATGCTTGTCTTTCTCATTTGATATTGAGTTACTTAAGAGTAATATTCACGCATGACAATTTTTTATTCTCAAAAGTGAATACAGTACTTGACATACTAACATTTTTAAGCAATTGAATTAAATTGGGCAGAATTTTTCAGCATCCTAAAATATCTCAATAGAAGCATTTATGATGGGTACAAAGGAGAGGCAGAGAATGCATTCTCTCTCATAGCAGTTCAAATTATTAAAAAATAACATGAACTCTAACCCTTGGGTTATAGGGAAGAAAATCAGGAATTGAAAGTCTCTGTACAGCTCAAAATGAGTAGTAACCTGGAAATACATTTTAAAAAGACAAACATTTGTTTTTGCCTTTGATTTTAATTTTTCTTTTAAAATAGTTAAATGCTATGAACAACTTTCATTGAAATGATTGAGGAAATGGGGTATTACAGTTAATTTAATAGTCCGTTTGATTACAGTAATGGGTTTTCAATTTTTAGGGGGAAAATGATGAAATAAACAGTCATAAAATCATTTGGACAAATTTTAAGTTTGCTTTAATGCTTCAGAAGGCACTTCAGGATCTTGAAGTAACACAGTTATCATAATGAGCATAACTAGTAGGCGATCAAATATTCACTGATTTGTATTCTATACTTCAGAGTAGACAGTCCAAGAAATTGGGCTGAAAATATGCTGACCCTGTGGTATATTTTGGAAATTGCTTCAAAAAATTCCTGATATCAGCTTGTTTACTTGTCATTTGTATTTTTCACCTAAAAGTTCATTGCAGCTGGAAAAAAACCCACTTCAGTTATCTGAGTTTCCTAGCTATTCTCATTGTAGATAAAGGGAAGTTTTATAGTTTTTAAATATCTTGAGAGTTGGCAAGCTTCTAAAGTACTTTTCAATTTTGATGTTAGTAACAAATATTAGTCTTTAGTCATCTCAACCATCAGAAACAAATATTGTAACATCAATCTTTTTTCCACAATTGGGTTTCTGTCTCAGACGTTCAAGGTGATAACTGTGATGGGCCTGAATGGAGAGATGAGTTCAAGTCCTGACTTAGCCATGCATCATTTTTGTCACCGTGAACAAATTACTCAGGCTCTCCATGTTTGAAGTTCCTCTCTGTGGAATAAGGATACTTAAATAACAGAGTTACTTAATGTAAGGATTGATAAGTTAACGAATATAACACCTTTAACTAGCAATTTTCTGTCACATAATTAGAGATTTGAAAATGGTAATTACTTTTCTCTTTAAGAGTCTCATGCTCTGCAAACTGAGCTAGCCGGGTGACAGGTTCTTTTCCTCTTTATAGTTCAGATTATTATAGATAATTTACTTTTTTATTTTTTAAATTAACGTGCAGTAAAATGCACTTTTTGATGCAGAGTTTTATGAGTTTTACGTATAGATTCATGTACCCATCATCACAGTTGGGATGCAGAGCGGTTTCATCAGCCCCCGAATTCCTCATGCTGCCCATGTGAAGTCCCACTCCCCCCTCTCCCCCGCCCTGCCCTGTGACAACCTCTGATCTATTTTCCATCACTGGAATTTTCCTGGTCTAGAATGTTATGTAAATGGAATCATATGATGTAATCTTTTGAAACCAATTTCTTTATCCAGCATAATGTATCTGGGAGTCATTCAAGTTTTCGTGTGTTTCAATAGTTCATTCCCTTTATTGTAAAGTATTCCATTGTACGGATGCATCAGTTTCTTTATCCTTCCACTCACTGAAAGGACATTTGGGCTGGCTCTAGTTTTCCACAATTTTGAATAGAGCTACTTGTGAACATATATTGTATGAACATATGTTTTCAGTTTTCTAGGGTAAATATCTATAAGTGGGACTTTTGGTCATATGACAAGATGTATTTAACTTTATAAGAAGCTTTCAAGCTGTTTTCAAGAGTGCCTTCACCATTTCGCATTCCAGGAATGTGTAAGAGTTCCAGCATCTCTGTATCCTAACACTTGGTATTATTAACTTTCTTTTTTAATTTTAGATTTTCTGATAGGTGTGAAGTGTTACCTCATTGTGGCTTTAATGGTTATGTTGAACTTATTTTCCTATGCTTATTTGAAAACCATGTATTTTTTTTTTTTTTGGTGCAGTATCTGTACAAATATTTTGTCCATTTGGGTTGATTTCTTATTGGTGAGTTGTTGAGAGTTCCTTGGGTATTCTTTCTACATTCTGCATGCAAATATTATTTGTACACTCAGATATATGACTTGCTAATATTTTCTCTTAGTTCATGACTGGTCTTTTCATTCTCTTAACAGTTTTATAAAATAAAGGTTTTAAAGTTTGATAAAGTACAACTTATCAATATTTCTTTTATGAATTGTTCCTTCAGTGTCATGTCTGAGAACTCTTTGATTAACCTTATATCATGAGAAAGTGTTTCTATGTTTTCCTCAAAAGTTTTATGTTTTACATTTAGATCTAGGAATCATTTTTGGTTAATTTTTATATCATGTGCGAGGTGTCTTTTTTTAAAGATTTTATTTATTTATTTTTAGAGAGAGGGGAAGGAAAGAAGAAAGAGGGAGGGAAACATCAATGTGTGGTTGTCTCTGGAGCGCCATGTACACACCTGATACTATACATAGTTCTCACAATAGTACTGACTACATGCCTTCCCTATGCAGTAGTACTTCACATCCTTGCAACCACCATTTTGTACTCCTTAATTCCTTCACCTTTTTTCACCTAATCCCCCATCCCTGGCTCCCATCAGTCTGTTCTCTGTATCTGTGTCTTTCAATTTCATTCATTATTTTTTGTTCTTTAGATCCACATATAAGTGAAATCATGGTATTTGACTTTTTCTGACTGACTTACTTCACTTAGCATCATACTCTCTAGGTCCATTCATGCTGTTCCACAAGGTAAGGTTTTATTATTTTTTATGGCTGCATTTGTATCGTATATTGTATTGTAAATGTGTATCACCACTTTTTTATCCATTCAGCTATTGATGGTCACTTGTGTTGATTCCATAGCAGGGCTATTGTAAATAACACTGCAAGGAACATAGAGGTATATATATATATATATTTGAATTAGTATATTGTGTTTCTTTGGGTATACACCCAGAAGTGAAATTGCTGGGTCATAAAGCAGTTTCATTTTTAATTTTTTGAGGAACCTCCATACCTTTTTTTTCCACAGTGGTTGCACCAATCTGCATTCCAACCAACACTGCACAAGGGTTTTCTTTTATCCACATCCTTGTCAATACTTGCTGTTTCTTGTTTAATTGATGATAGCTATTCTGACAGGTGTGAGATGATATCTCATTGTGGTTTTAATTTGCATCTCTCTGATGATTAGTGACATTGAGCATCCTTTCATTTGTTGATTGGCCATCTCTATGTCCACTTTGGAGAAATGTCTGTTTGGGTCCTCTGCCCATTTTTTAATTGGATTGTTTGGTTTTTTGGTGTTGAGCTCTATGAGTTCTTTATAAATTTTGGATATTAATCTTTAATCAGATGTACCATTGGTAAATATCTTTTTCTATATTGGTAAATATATTCTGTAGGTTGCCTTTTTTACTTTATTGATGGTTTCCTTTGCTGTGCAAAGTTTTTTTTAGCTAGACATAGCCCCCTTTGTTTATGTTTTTCTTTCTTTTACCCAAGGAGATATATCAGAAGAAAATATTGCTAAAAGAAATGTCAGAGATTTTACTGCCTATGTTTTCTTCTAGGATGTTTATGATTTCAAGCCATACATTTTTTACTTTATTTTTGTATATGGCGTAACATAGTGATCTAGTTTTATTTTCTGCATGTAGCTGTCTAATTTTTCCAGTACCACTTATTGAATAGATGTGTTTACCCTATTGTATGTTCTTACCTCTTTTGTGAAATATTAATTGCCTATATAAGTATGGGTTTATTTTATGGCTCTCTATTCTGTTCTGTTGATCTGTATGCCTATTTTAATGCCAATACCATGCTGTTTTGATTATGAAGCCTTGTAGTATAGTTTGACATCAGGTGGTGTGATACCTCTTTGTCTGGTTTTGTTATTTGAGGAATGTTCATTTCAAAAACAGATTTGTGTGCTGTTTTCTGCTCTTTTATTTTTAGGAAGAGATTGTAGAATTGATGTTATTTCTTCATTGTTTAGTTCTTCTATATACTTGATGATTTTTGTTGGCTTGTTCTCTTAAATACTGAGAGGCATGGAGGTTGGCAAATGTAGTTGTGAATTTATTTTTCTTTCCATTTTTCAATTTGCTTCATGTATTTTGAATGATTTATTGTTCATTTAGGATTGTTTTGTTCCCTTGGTGGATTAACCCTTTTATATGATGTAATAGCCTTCTTTATCACTTTAACTTTCCTTTGATTAATGTTTGTTTGATATACCTTTTCCTATCATTTTACCTTTAACCTACTTAGTTTTTCTTTTTAAATTCTTTCTGACAACCCATGGCTTCTAACTTCTGTGCTTAGACTATTCATGTTTAATATACTTTTTTATAGTTTTGGATTTAAGTCTACCATTTTATTATTCATTTTTTGTTTTCTCCCCTCCATTTTTGTCTTTCCGTTTCCCCTTTATTGGTCTTTCTCTCTTATTTTGGATAATCTTCCTTTGGATCATGTGAACATTTTTAGTATTTGATTTTATCTATTGTGTTTGACTCTCTTTTTTAGTAGAGTATGTGGAGCTTAAGAGTTTTAATATACATACTTAACTTTTCAAAGTTTATTTCAAATCAATATTTTACCACATCAGTTGGATTGTAAAAAACTTATTTCCCTATAGGTCTTTTTATTCTCCCCTATTTATGTTGTAGTTGCCCCGCATATTACATCAATGTACATGAAAAATTATTAGAAACTATAATAATTTCTGTTTTTATCTATTAAATGTATTTTAAAGAGCTCAAGAACAGTGATATTTATACAAGTATCTACCATTTCTGTGGCTTCCTTTCAATCCTGATATTAGAAGTATTCCTTTGGTATCATTTCCCTTTAGTTTGAAAAACATCCTTTAACAATTGTTTTAGAGAAAGTTTTCTGGAAATAAGTTTCTTTACTTGAGAAAGCATTTATTTTATCTGTATTCCTTAAGAAAATTTTGCTCTTGAAAATACTGAACCAATTCCTCTGGTCTCCTGGATTTCAGATGAGAAACACCACTTGAATCATTATTCCCCTTTAGTTAATATATAATTCTCAATTTTTAATATTTTTTGTCTTTAATTTTCAAAAATTTCATTATTATGTGTCTTGGCATGAAATCCCTTATGTTTATTTTGTTGGGGGTTTACTTAAGGTTTTTTTTTAACTTACAAATTTATGACTTTCATTGAAAGCAGGATATTTCAGGTATTACTTTTTCATATATTTTTCTGCACCATCCTTATTTTCCTTTCCTTCTGGAACTCTGATTTCACAAATATTAGACCTTTTAGTACTCTTCTTTTCTGTTGTGTGCATTCTCCTATTGAGTCTGTCCAGGGAGGGTTTTTTTCAAAGACATTTAAAGTTTCTAAAACATTATGCTGGTGAAAAGATTCATGGAAAATCCCTTATATCTTGCTGAGTCTTTTATTTGCCAAAGATTTTATATTGTCAACAAAGTATTATTATTACTAGTTGCATTAATGTAAGCTGGTAGTCAGATTAATGGAAATAGGAGAAATTATAAGTCAGTTTTATGTAAACTATGTGGTGAATGTTATAGTTTTTAAACCCGTGCACAACTTTTTAATGTTCGTTCCATCAAAAGTCTCACTTGAATTGTCCTCCCCTTGAAGAGTGTTTAGTGCTATGTTAGTGATTTGCATCAATCAAACAGAATACATTGAAAAGTGATGCTGAGTCACTGCCAAGGTTGTGCTAGAAAAAGCAATTCAGCTTCCTTATGGCTCTCTCTCTTGAAAAACACCGTCGTGGAAATCAGTCACATGCAGAGAGCACTGTTTTAACTGATACCCACAAGGCTCCAGGAAATCTCCAGCAGCAGCCACCACATGCCTGAGACAGCAAGCCTTCAGATGATTCCCGTTGCTGGCCTTCAAGTTGCCCCAGTCAAAGCTGAGTGGAGCACAGATGAACTCTTCCAACTGAGCCCTGCCCAAGTGTTGATTTTTAAGCAACATATATGTTGCTGTTGTTTTTTCTTATTTTAAAAAATATATTTATTTGATTATGTTATTAGAGTTGTCCCATTTTTTCTCCCCTTTATTTCTCTCTGCCTTGTACCCCTGCTCCCACCAGCATCCCTTCCACCCCCTTAGTTCATGTCCATGGGTCATACATATAAGTTTTGTGGCTTCTCCATTTCCCATACTATTCTTAACCTACCCCTGTCTATTTTGTACCTACCATTTATGCTTCTTATTCCCTGTACCTTTTCCCCCATTCTCTCCACTTTCCCATCCCCTGCCCAGCTGATAACTCTCCATGTGATCTCTAGTTCTGTGATTCTGTTCCTGTTCCAGTTGTTTCCTTAGTTTCTTTTTTTTTTTTTTTAGGTTCAGTTGTTGACAGTTGTGAGTTTGTTGTCATTTTAGATAAGTCCCTTAAACATTTCATATAATAAGTGCTCAGTGATGATGAACTCTTTTAATTTTACCTTATCTGAGGAAAACTTTGTCTGTCCTTCCATTCTAAATGACAGCTTTGCTGGATAGAGTAATCTTGGATGTAGGTCCTTGCCTTTCATGACTTAGAATACTTCTTTCCAGTCCCTTCTTGCCAGCAAGGTTTCTTTTGAGAAATCAGCTGGTAGTCAATGGGAACTCCTTGGTAGGTAACTGTCTCCTCTTCTCTTGCTGCTTTTAAGATTCTCTCCTTCTCTTTAATCTTGGCTAATGTAATTACAATGTGCCTTGGTGTGTGCTTCCTTGCATCCAACTTCTTTGGGACTCTCTGAGCTTCCTGGACTTTCTGGAAGTCTATTTCCTTTGCCAGATCAGGGAAGTTCTCCTTCATTATGTTTTCAAATAAGTTTTCAATTTCTTGCTCTTCCTCTTCTCCTTTTGGCACCCCCATTGTTTGAATGTTTAGAGTTGTCCCAGAGGTTCCGAAGCCTCTCCTCATGTTTTTGAAATTTCATTTCTTCATTCTTTTCTGGTTGAATGTTTATTTCTTACTTGTATTCTAAATCGTTGATTTGAGTCCTGGTTTCCTTCCCTTCACTGTTGGTTCCTTGTGTATTTTTATTTATATTACTTTGTGTAGGCTTCACTTTTTCCTCTATTTTGACACCATACTCAACCATTTCTGTGAGCATCCTGATTACTAGTGTTTTGAGCTGTGTATCTGATAGGTTGGCTACCTCTTCATTGCTTAGTTCTATTTTTGGAGCTTTGATCTGTTCTTTCATCCGGGCCATATTTTTTTGTCTTGGCACACCAGTTACATTGTAAGGGGCAGAGCCTTAGGTATTCATCAGGGTGGGGCAACCCACAGTCAATGTGTTTTGGCACTGTATGTGGGGGAGGGGTCTGAGAGGGAACGATGCTGTTTGTTCAGCTCTCAGCAGGCTTTCAGTCACTTCCTCCGCTCCCCATGAGCAAATTGGGCCTTTCTGGTGCTGATTCCTGGGTTGGTGGGTTCGTGTGCATTCTAGGACCCTGTGGGTGTCTCCAAGGAACTCTTCTGTGAGGCTGGGAGTATCTGCTGCTGCCACAAGCCCCACAGGTTTTTACAGACAGATTTTGAGGTTTTATTTCCTCATGCTGGAACCCTGGGTTGTGGGGTCTATCTCACTCCCCAGTTGTTTCTCCTGATTTATGCACAAATGTGGGACTGCTTGGTCCTCCTGCCACCACCTTGCTGTGTGTGAGTCCTCTCCACCCCAGCTGCCCATCTCCACCCCTCCTACCAGCCTGAATGAATGTTTCTTCTTTAACTCCTTGATTGTTGGCTTTCCATACTGTTCAATTTTCTGGCAATTCTGTTATTTTTTGTTTTTAAATTTGTTGTCCTTTTGTTTGTATGAGGAGGCAAAGTGTATCTACCTACACCTCCATCTTGGCCACAAGTCCTATGTGGTGGTTATAAGCTTTTATATTTAGGATCATGTTTATCGAGAAATAGACAAGTGGAATAGATTTTGGGATTTGGTATCAGGAAGTGCTCCTGGAGGATGCTGCTGTTAACATAAAACCTAAACCTGTAGCAATTGCTTTGGAATCTCAAGTAGAGTGCTAACGAAAGCCTAACACCTTGAAGAAACTGTAAATAAAGAAAGAGCTCTTCCTCAAGGCCTCTAAGGCATTAACAAAATCCATCCAACAATGTTTTCCATTCTTTTAATTACATCTGCCTCAATACTATTTGAGTACTAGAGATACGGCATATGTTAAAATTTTTGCCTGTTACCTGCACTCTTTTCAATGTGCCTTTGATGGCCGTATTAGTCACTGTAGTGCCCCAGCAAACTAGGAGCTGACCTCCTTCCCACACAGCCCCAGGCAGTGGTTGCTGTTTGCTGGGTAATCCAGTTTCAAATTCCTATCCTGAGGGGCTATTTTCTAGAACCTCTACCCATTCCAACTCTTATATTAGGTTTTCTTGAAAGCAGAGCCTGAGACAATGACTCAGTGCAGGTTGTTTATTTAGGAGATAATCCCAAGAAACAGAAGTGAGTGGAGAGAATGAGACAGGAAAGGAAGAAAAGCCAATAAACAGTATATTATTTTGCAGGCTGTTGCTGAGAACAATTGGTACTTAATTCCACTTATGCATTCTGAAAGAATCTTGTAGAATACTTAGAGTCATTTTGCTAAAGAATATGAGGCTAGTCTATTTACAAAAAAACTACTGCACAACAGTGCTGTCTGAGGGTTGTGCCCTTGGTTGTTAACCTGTTTTGTGTCTACTAAGCATCTCCTGATTGACTTCAGACTTCAGAATTCCAAGACTTCAGAAAAAGCCCTGAGGCGGAAAAGCTGAGAGATGCCATACTTGGGGAGAGGCACTGACAACATGCATGGCATTATTTACCTCAGCTGAACTGCAATAAGATGCACTGACTGAGTGGGATGTAGCTTTGGGCATCACAAACATCTGTTACACCTACATTTATAATTGAAGAATATGCTGTGTTTCATTTGTTGGATAGGATGGAATTCGTTTTTCATCCAGGCTAACAGTCCTTTTGGCAACCCACTGTTACCAGACAGGGGTCTGGCCCTGAGTGAGTCTGCCTAAGGCCTCTGTAATGTGTGGGTTTGTGACTGCATGTAGGAAAGATTTCACAAGAGTCCAGGTGACTATGAGGATCCATTTATTAAAGTTGGGGATGGTGAAACAAGGAAGGAATTAGCACAGAAGAAGCGACAGGAGAGCCTAGGCTGGACTGCAGTAGCTCACTGGGAAGTCCGAGAAAAGGGGGCTTTGTGGATGGTTCAGAGGATTAGCCTGGGACAAGCTGCACATTGCCTTACAGTTTAGGAGACTCGTGCCTGTGAAGAAAGAAGTCAGGGAAGACTAAGGGAATGGTGAGGGCTGCTCCCCAGAAGGAGAGCACTGCACTGGGCCATTTGTCTTGAGGTTCTTATCTTTTCTCTTGCAGGCAAGAATCTTAGGGAAGGTCTCAGGGGAGGGTTTCAGTAGAATATTCATCAGTTCTCCAGCTGTGATTGGTCAGTGATAGGGCAGAGGGATTTTTAGTCATTGTATTTGGTTCTGGTCATTGCCCACATGGTTTTGCTGCTTTTCTGAGCCTGGAGCTGAAATATAACTTTGGCTTCAATGATATATCTTAGATGTTATCACTAGGGAGAAAAGGCGAGGGGAGAAAAGGGTACCCTGGGGGTGAGGTCCTTGTTTTCCCAGTTTTGCCCCTGCGAGGCACTGGAGGCCTTCGGCCCTGGGGACCACCTGTCTGCACCTGGCTGTAGATTACTCAGCCATTGTGTTCAGCTGTCTTCTCAGTTTCTCTATTCCACTTGCCAAGGAATTTCCCCAGCTTCTAACTGTCCTATCTCACCATGAGCCCCATGTTAAAACAACAACAACAACAACAACAACAACAACAACACAGACCCTGGTCTAGAGGTTCAGTAAATCTGTGTCCTCTTTCCAGGCATAAGGAAACCTCACTTTCCAAATTCCATTGCAGTTTCATTGGCTGTATGACTGACTTTGAGACAATGACTAGGGGACAGACGTAAAGTATACAACTTTCAGCTCTGACCCCTAAAATTACGGGACTCTGCTCATCAGCCAAGAGAGAACTCAGTGGAAAGATGATGGGAGTCATGCAGTGGAAAGAACTTGAATCCTTGAATTGTCGCTTGGAAGAGAGCAGCCCAGGCCAGTCATCTAACTCCTATCAGACAGCGACTTGAGTGAGAAGTAAGAGGGGTGTGTGTGTGTATGTATGTTTTGGGTTGCTTATTTTAGCAGTTGGTGTTAATTTCTTACATGAGACCTATAGTTTTTGATTTTCCCTACCCAGGGTCATTAAAGAAAGTATTAGTTATCTCTTTATGTTATAGGAAGATGCGTGGTGATATTGTAATTAGCAGAATCATGTTTGTGGTTTGCTTTTATCGTTTTAGGGGCTGGGGAAGAGGTGAGCTCAAAGCAGAGGTATCGTTATTTTTAGATAACTGATTGCTTTATTCATAGTTAGGGAGAATTGCCCATTGCTATCTTACACTTGCTGAACACAATTTGAGGGAGAAATTTTTTCCCTCACAATCCCAAGATAACAAACACAAGAGAAAGAACCAGCATGAAAAACTGCCTGCTTTCTCCTTTATCACGAGCAGACAAGAAAATATCCAAGATATAATGAATATGAATCAATGAATGACAGCAGATAATCACTTGGATTTTAGATGAGGAAAAAAGAAGCTTGCCTAGTGTTTAATAGTATGCTTCATCATTTTTAAACGAGAGTAAGGATAGTATCTGTTCTGTGTCACAGACAGACTGTGACAAAGAAGTAAGAATACTCCCTCTTGTGGTTCTTGAGAAAAATAATCTCAGCTCCGACTGCATATTGAGAAAATGAAAATTCTGGAAAATAGGAAATCTTTAGGATAACTTCAGTGGATAATTAGAACCTACCCTTTTCCCTCTGACTTGGCTCTATGAAGCTAAGTAACCATTGTAGGCAGTGTGGGTGTGGATCTTGAGAGCACTGGTGAGCACGTCCTGCTAACCTCAGGGTGGGACTGAGCACGTGACAGACGAAAGGACTCTTGAACCTCAACTGGAAGAATTGCTTTCCACTTGGATTCCCCCCGTCCCCCGCCCCCAGAAAGGTTAAAGAGATGGTACTGTCACTAAATGTCTTATTTCTTTAACTTGAAACTGGTTCCTGAATGTGGCCACTTGCTTCCTCCTGGGGCAGCTTTGATTCAAGAAGAGTGAGTTCGGACTTCCGGCCAAGATGGAGGCATAGGCGGACACACTGTGCCTCTCTCACAACCAAAATTAAGGACAACAAATATTTAGAAACAAGAAAACAACCAGAACTTATAGAAAACTGAACTGTACGGAAGTCCAACAACCATTCATCCAGACCGGTAAGAGGGGCGGAGTCGCGGCAGGAGAAGGTGGAGGTGCGGACCCAGGAACGCAAGCAGCAGCGGCTCACAGTTCCCAGGTGCACAGGCGGCGGCTGGCGGTCCCCGGGCACAGGGGGGCAACTGTGCAGACCCAGTGAGGCCGCACAAGGCAGCTGGCTGACTGACCAGGTGGTCTCATATTCGAGCGCGCAGACGGTCCAGGCGGAGGGGAAGTGGCGGAGGGGACTGAATCCAGGAGAGAGCGGAGCAGGCGCCATTACTCCCTCTCAGGCCCCACCCCAACATACAGCGTCACAACCCAGCGACTGGGCTGCCCCCGCACTGGGAAGCACCAGAGGCTCCACTCTTCACTACGCAACAGCACGCGCTCGTGCGCAGATAATCCAGGTGAAGGGGAAGCAGCGGAAAGGGCCGGAGTCCAGGAGAGAGCGGAGCAGGCGCCGTTGCTCCTTCTCAGACCCCGCCCCCACCTACAGCGTCACAACCCAGCGACTGGGCTGCCCCGCCCTGAGGAACACCTAAGGCTCCACCCCCTCACTATGTAATAGCCGCGACCAGACTAAAACCAAAACAACAACAACAACAAAAAAAACCCACCAAAAATGGCTCAAACCGGAAAACAAATAAAAGCCCCAGAGCCAATTCCTCTAAGCAGTGAAGAGATAGCCAACCTGTCAGATGCACAGTTCAAAGCACTGGTCATCAAAATGCTCACAGAATTGGTTGATTTTGCTCACAAACTAGATGAAAAAATGCAGGCTACAATCCGTGAAATGAAGGAAGATGCATGGGGAACTGATAGAGATGGAAGGAAAACTGGGACTCAAATCAATGGAGTGGACCAGAAGGAAGAAACTAACAACCAAACAGAAGACGAGGAAGAAACAAGAATTCAAAAAAATGAGGAGAGGCTTAGGAACCTCCGGGACATCTTTAAACGTCCCAACATCCGAATTATAGGGGTCCCAGAAGGGGAAGAAGAACAGCAATGAGTGGAAAACTTATTTGAACAAATAATAAAGGAGAACTTCCCCAATCTGGCAAAGGAAATAGACTACCAGGACGTCCAGGAAGCTCAGAGAGTCCCAAAGAAGTTGGACCCAAGGAGGAACACACCAAGGCACATTGTAATTACATTAGCCAAGATTAAAATGAAGCAGAGAATTCTAGAAGCAGCAAGGGATAAGGGGACAGTCACCTACAAGGGAGTTCCCATCAGACTGTCAGCTGATTTCTCAAAAGAGACCTTCCAGGCAAGAAGGGGCTGGAAAGAAATATTTGAAATCTTGAAAAGCAGGGACCTACATCCAAAATTGCTCTATCCAGCAAAGCTGTCATTTAGAATGGAAGGGAAGATAAAGTGCTTCTCAGATAAGGTCAAGTTCAAGGAGTTCATCATCACCAAGCCCTTATTATATGAAATGTTAAAGGGACTTATCTAAGAAAAAGAAGATAAAACTATGACAGTGAAAAGACAACAAACTCATAGCTATCAAGAACCACACCTAAAACAAAAGCAAACTAAGCAAACAGAACAGGAACAGAACCACAGAAATGGAGATCACATGGAGGGTTAGCAACAGGGGCATGGGAGGAGGAGAGAGGGGGAAAAGGTACAGAGAATGAGTAGCATAGATAATGGGAAAAAAATAGACAGGGGGAGGGCAAGAATAGTATGGGAAATGTAGAAGCTAGAAAACTTATGACCCATGGACATGAACTAAAGGGGGAAATGTGGGTGGGAGAGGGTGGGTAGGGTGGAGGGGAATGATGGGGGAGAAATGGGACAACTGTAATAGCATAATCAATAAAATATATTAAAAAAAAAAAAAAAGAAGAGTGAGTTCAATGTCAGGACATGCCTCCTCCAAAACGCATCTCTCCTTATTTTGTGGGGTGGGTGTCAATGCACTTCTCAGATATGTTTCCCCCCTGCTTACTTGGATGGAGTCTTATTTAGCAGCTTTGTTTTCCTCAGGAGATAAATGGATGCACAATGCTAGAAATAGGGTATTTACTCAGTTCTTAAGATGTAAAATAGGGATGGTCTGGCATTTGGAAGACGGCATCATATCCCATATCTACAGCAGCTTGATGTGAAATTATCATTTGCTTTCTCATAATTTATGCCCCCTGCCTTTTGCTTCTGTTTCATCATTAGAAACATGGAATCTTCCAGTTCTGAGCAGGGTTGACATCAGTACAGGACACCAATATCTATTTATCTCTCTTGCTGGTTTGCATGTATTGTTCTGGTTTGCCCAGAGAAGTCCTGGTTTACCCTGCTGTCCCTGTGCCCCATTTGGTTTAGGATTTATTCCTTTTTCATTTTTCCCCCAGTGGAAATTTTAACAATTTCAATCTCATTAGTCGTGCAGTGTAACTTTAAGAACACTGGAGGCCATTTTAAATTTTTAAAGATTTAAATATTACATTGAGTAGTACATTCTTTAGGGAAGTAATTGCAACATGACATTGGAAGCAAAGAAACTGGTTGTAGTACATGAATTGTAAGGGAGAAAGAAACTGCCTTGTACTGAATGAAACACATCACTTTTACTTGTGTTCTGCTGGAGAGACAGGTCACACGACCCTCAAGATGCACAGCTGCTGGGAGGTGTGGTTTAGCCACTGGCCCAGAAATGAGAAATTGGTTTAGGAAATATCTACTCAGTCTCTATCACATTATTTTAGAACAAAAATTTCTTATGGCCACCCAGGCAAAAAGGGGCAGAATTAAGCATCAAACTTGAGCTTACTTGACTTCAAATCTCAGCATTTACCATTGTAGAGGCCCAGAATGAGGCACCCCAATATTTTCATGTGGGGTATGTGAATTATTTTGAGCTAAAGGCAACTGAGACCCTTCGGACTCAAGAGAAACTTCTGCCTCCCACCCTGTTAACTATGTAGAAGAACTTAAATTAGGGACTTGCTGTAATAAAAGATGATCAGAGATAGCATTTTTGATCTGTCTATATGGTAGGCAGGACAACTGTTAATTACTGAACATCTGGTCTTCTTATTCATTCTGTCCTCCCCTCTGAAGCTCCGAGGCGCTTTACCTCATCCTTAGCTCACAATGCTGTATATACCTCACTTCAACTTTCCGTCCCTGAACCTCTCAGGTATGTGGTGCTGGACTCACGCATGTATCTGGGGTTTCTAGATGTACATATGTAATTCAATTGAGTTATTTTCTCTTGTTAATCTTTTCATGTAGATTTAATTAGACTAGGTGAAAGTGATGTAGAAAGAAATAGATCGGAATACAAGCCCTAATTGAGGAAGAAATAAATCAGAATACAACCCCTAATTGAGAGAAGAAATAGATCAGAATACAGCCCCCTAATTAGGGGAAGGAATAAATCAGAGGAAGGGGAAAAGGGAATTAAAATTTACGACCGCATCTGCCGTGGAAGCCAGGATGTAATAATGCTTAAAAGGAAAACTCGGAGAGTTTTCCCCGAGATCGGGGCCCAGAATTTGGAGACTGCCTCCTCTGGGACCATGCGTGTAATAAAGAGTTGTGCTTCGTCAACTCCCTGCGTTTGGATCGTTTCATTTCTCCATAACAAAAGAACTTTGAGCTAGATGATAGTTTCTTCCTCTACCATCATGTCCAAAATCTCTCTGTAGTTTCTAGAAATCATACTTTATAGTACTGTTGATATCTTTATTTATGGTCAGCAGAAGCCAAGATTTAAGTGATTGAAGTTATTTCTCATTTTACTTGAGTTATAATACTAGCATATGTTATTTGGAACCCACAACTAAGCATAATTATTGAAAGGATTTATATATAAAAAGAATTTATATATATGTATATACTTGTCTGTCAATAATTTAGATTTGATTTGAATTTCTTTGTTGTGAAAGTCCACTTTTTACCTTAATTATACACAGATGGAAAATAGCCTTTCCTTTTCGCTATGTATCCATCTATTTTATTTTATTTTGTTTTTTGACTTGAGACAGGGAGTTAGAAATAAAACACAGGAGATTTTATCAACTTTTTGGCTTGAGCATAAACACATAGCCTGGTTCTTACACAGAGGTTTTCATTAATTTTGGGGTGAGTGTACTATACACATAAATAATCTTGAGACTCACAAAAGGAAAATAAAATTCTGAAATTAAATTACCCGTTGTCTTTGCTGGTTTATTTTACCAACTGTTGACCGGTTGGTTTAATAGAATAGCTCCATAAAAAAAAAGAAATTGACCAATTGACCACTGGGGTTTTGGCTACAAGTTAAATAAAAGGGAAAATTTTTGATGCTGTTCAGAACCATCCATCTTCCTGGACAACTAAGGCTTTCACAACAAATCAACCAAACCACTTTGCTATTCCCCCCCCCCTTTTTTTTTTCAGAAGTCAAGGCCCATAACAGATTATTATTTTTTTGTTCAAACAGACAATGAAGAGAATTTTGTGGATCTTAGACTTTGAAAATAAAAATACAACAGGATACTTATTACATAACTTGCAAAATAGCAGTCTGTCCTGCTTTTCGGAGTTACATTTTGCCAAGGATGATCTTACCTGACACCTGTTTACAAGCAAAGGTGGAAAAATCAAAGATTGGTTGTGACCTTTTGCCCTTTCCCTTACTTTTCTGTCTGCCCCCTTCACCATTCAGTTGGGGTTCACAGTAGGGCAGTCTGTGTGTTTAGAGAAAACTGGATAGAAAAAGTGAAAAGAGAGGACACAATCATTCCTTCCCACAATGCTAACTCTGTTCTTGGTTCGATGCTGTTATTCTCTATTGTATGCTTAGAAAAATGAGGCCTAATTTTTTACTTGATTCCAGCTTTCTTGCAGGAACAATCCCATTTCTTTCTTTCCTTATCTTTCCTGGAAATATGTTCCATTAATTGTTAATTTGCCCTCAGCCATTCCAAGCACAAAGACTCTGAGGCTTACCCTTTGAAGAAGCATCTAAACTAGAGAATCATAAATCGCCATTTGTCTCAAACTGCAAGTCATACATTTAGCTGCTCGACAGGAAACATAGTCTCTCTGCTCCGCAGAAAGCGGCAGCTCAGGGTGCCCAACGTTCTGACGGGCACAGAGCTCGGAGATTCCATGTCAATAATGAGTAAATGCAGCAGCAGAACAGGCTGTGGGCACAGCTAGAACTCAGACATGTCTGGACATGCCTGATGTACGGGTAGGGCTGTCTCCACAATGGACTTGTTTTTCTGATAGACTAAAGAGATTTTTGAGAAAACATTTGTCGTAAGAGAGTATATGGATCCTGTAAATAAAGCCTTAGTTGTTTAGGCGGATGGGTGATTCTGAATGGCATCAAAAAGTTTCACTTTCAGCCCTGACCGGTGTGGCTCAGTTGGTTGGGTGTTGTCTGACAGAGTGTAAACGTCACTGGTTCGATTCCCAGTTAAGGCAAATAAATACCCAGGTTGCGGCTTTGGTCCCACGGTCGGAGCACCTTAGAGAGGCAACTGTTTTTCTCCCCCTCTCTCTCCCTCTGCCTCTCTCTAAAAAATAAACAAATGTATTTTTTAAAAAGTTTTAGTTTCATTTAACTCACAGCCAAAATCCTATTGGATTCAGGTTTAAATCCTGTGGAGAGCAATAGGTTTATACTTAAAAAGAACCCTGATTTTTCTAAAAACTCAAGTATAGGAGCACACACCGTGCTGCACTGGGGCTCTGTAAACCAGGGGGTGGCAGAGGTGAGAGCTCTGCCCCTGTGGTAACTGTGATAGACAGGATTCTAAAAATGTCCCCCTCAACCCTTGCCCACACCCTCAAGATTTCTCACCTGTGATTACTTATTCCAGCACTAATCTAGCTACTTCTTTGAAGGGGTTTTGCAGACAGGACAGAAGTCCCAGGTCAGCTGAACTTAAAGTAGGGAGCTTATCCAGGCGAGCCTGGTCTACGAGGTGAGCCCTCTCAGGGCAGAGAGTTTCCGTGGGTCGGAGCAGAAGCGGAAGTCAGAGAACCAGAGCACACGGAGGCGCTGATGCGCCGCTGCTGGACAGAAGGGGGAGAGGGCCTTGTGCCGGGGAACCCCAGGGGCCCCTTGTGGACAGCTGACAAAGAAACCTGGACCTCAGTCCATACTTGCCCAATGACCTGGATCAGTTTGGAAACAGATTCTTTCCTGGGACTTCCAGATAAAAACCCAGTCCAGGGTATACCTTGTTTTCAGCCTGTGAGACCCTAAAGAGAGAACCCGGTGGAGTCATGCCAGATTTGGGAGCTACGGATGTTTGAGATGAATAATTTGTGTTGTTTTAAATCACTACCTTTGTGGTACTTTGCTGTACAGCAATAGAAAACGAATGCAGTGAGAGAGTGTGGCGAGGCTGGTATGTTATGGGACCGGCCTCAGTGTGGTGGGAGGCCCAGCGTCCGGCAGACCTGGTGGAACTCGATGGAGGCCCGTGGTGAAAGGCGGAACACGGCAGGGCTTGGTGAGTGCTTGTGGAACGCCCTGCAGGAGCTCCCAGAAGTTTTCCTGGGTGGGGGAAACACCCAATAAAATTGGGATTGTTAATATGAGCCACTGGAACCTATACGCTAATGAAGTCCAGGGAAATCGTTTGTACTAATCTCCATAAAGTCCGGGCATGATCAATCTCCCAGCACACACTTCATTTACCAAAATGAATATGGTTGTTTTTGGTTTCGTTTTCTGATTTACTCTCCCCACTCCTAAATTTTCTTGTTGTTCTTGGGCCCTGATCTCTTATCGTACATAACAAGAGATGAACTTAGTAAATATACCCTTGGATAATAAAAACAAAAAAATTTTTTGTTTTATTATTTTATTTTTTTATTAAGTCTTTGCTGCTGAGATAAACTAGCAACTCATTCTTGAGAGATAGGTAGTCTTTTTCAGTATACTTAGGTGCCTTTGTCAAAAACTTAAAAAAAAAAATTGAGAGCAAACATCTTTTATTGGGTTTTTTTTGGTAACTCCAAAAAGCAGGACAGACCACTACTAATACTACTGCAAAGGAAACTTGATCAAAATAGAGAATGTGGACTTTTCATTTTCAAAGCTAAGATGAAGATTAGTATTAGATATGTAGTATAATTATATTGTAATTTTATAAGGATATTATTTGGAGACAATTATCTACAGATATCTTGCATGTCTTCTGAGCAGATATGCTGGCAGCTTCTGTTCTAAAATATATTTTCAAGTATATTTGTATGGCAAACAGCTTTGGAAGGTAAAGATAGCATCTCTCTCTGAGGCAAAGAGCAGATTTATTTGCCATCCAGGATTACAAAGATAATGTCTCTTTCTGGAGCAAAGTTTGGGCAGATTTGCTGGCAGCCTTCTTTTATAAGCTCTGTGTTTATAAGATCAGGGCATTTCGGCTGTGATACAAACTGTGTGCACCAGGTGATGAACTTGTCTACATTTCTGAGACTTGCCTGATTGTAGCATAAAGTCCTGAATACCAGGAACCCTTCTGTTTTGGGCACATCTGGGAGTTGGTCATCTCAGTGAGCTGCATGCACTTGATATGCTCCATGTCACTCTGTGACATTTAGAAGACAGAGAACCATCATGAACTTGAAGCCCATGCTGCCGCCGTATTGTGATAAAGTCCTTTGATTCTTACTCAGGAATCTTCAATGGGCACTGTTAAAACTGTGGTAGGCGAACTTGCTAGATACCCGGTCCAGTAAAATATCAGACCCTTCACAGTTCTTAACAAGCATAAGTCTCATAATTGTTGGAATTGCAGTTGGAAAAAAGTCTATTATAGATTGGGGAAATGAAGTAAGCCCATAAACTTCCTCTAAAGTTTTCCAAAAAAGCCATTTTATGAAATGAGTAATTCAAAAGCACATCAGTTTATGAAAGTGATTTTTTAAGAACTTGTGTTATTTCTTTTCCTTTGCAATTTTTTTCTGTTACTAATAGGTTATTTAAAAGTGTATTTATCTATTTCCAAACATTTAGGATTTTTTCTAGTTGTCTTTATGTCACTATTGTTTAATTTTACTCTGGTCAGGAAACAAACTCTATAATTTCAACTTTGAAATGTTTAAAGATTTGGTTTGGTGTATTTTGGAAAAGGTCTACATGCATTTGAAAAATATTGTACTTGCAGTTGTTGGTTGTAGGATTGTCAATTAGGTTAAGGTGGTTTATTGCATTGTATAAATCTTCTACATTCTTACTGATCTTTTGTCTGCTCATTCTGTTACTAATTGTAACATTTCCAAAAATTATTGTGGATTTGTCTGTTTTGCCTTTATATGTTAGGTGACACAGTTTTCAGAATGTTTTATCTTCTTATTTAACAGACTCCCTGATCATTGTGGAATACCACTCTATTGTCTAGTAATACAGGAGTACCTCAAAGATGTTGCACGCTCCATTCCAGACCACTGAAATAAAATTAACATTGTAATAAAGTGAGTCACGTGAATTTTTTTATTTCCTCGTGCATATAAAAGTTATATTTATACTATACTGTAGTCTGTTAATGTGCGATAGCATCATGTCTAAAAAAAGTGTATATCCCTTAACTAAAAGATAACTTTTTGCTAAGAAATGCTAACCATCATCTAAGCCTTCATGGAGGAATCTTTTTGGTGGTGGCAGGTGTAGCTTTGAGGTCGAAAATGATACAAATTTTCAATTTGTAAAAGACACATCTAAGATGTGTAATAAAGTGAAAAGCAATAAAATGAAGTATTCCTATATTTCCAGTCTACTTTGCTTGGCATTAATAAAGCTATACTAGCTTTTGTTTAGATTTTGCATGGTATAATTTTTTATATTATTTTTATTTTTTAATTTTTTTGGTGTCCTTATATTTAATGCATGTCTCTTATAAATAGCCTATAGCTGGATCTTGTTTATTTTGTGTTTTTAAAGATTCAGTCTTTGCCTTTTCATTGAAGTCTGGTCCATGTACATATAACTACTGACATGGCTGATGGTGCAGACTCAACGTGTGTGTCCCCCAAATTCATAGTCGAAGCCCTACCCCCAGTGTGGTGGTATTTGAGAGGTGATTAGAACTAGAAGAGGTCCTGACTGTGGAGCCCTCTTGAATGGGATCAATTCCCTTAGGACGGGAGCTTGCCTTCCACTCTGCTCTCTGCCCTGTAGTGACACAATAAGAAATCAACATTCTGCAACCTGGCGAAGGGTGCTCACCAGAACGCAGCTGTGCTAGCACTCTGATCTTGGACTTCTAGCCTCTAGAACTGTAAGAAATAAATGCCTGTTATTTATAAGCCACCCAGTTTAAGGTATGTTGTTATAGCAGCCCAAACTAACTAAAACTGTTGTGTTTACATCTACCAACATACCATTTGTTTCCATCTGTTCTTTGGTCTTTTTTTTTTTCTTGAATTGTTTTATTTTTTTTAAAGATTTATTTATTTAATTTTAGAGAGGGAAGGGAGAAAGAAAGGGAGAGAAACATCAAGGTGTGGTTGCCCCTCATGCGCCCCCCTACTGGGGACCTGGCTGGCAACCCAGGCATGTGCCCTGACTGGGAATGGAACCAGTGACCCTTTGGTGTTCAGGCTGGCACTCAATCCACTGAGCCACACCAGCCAGGGATCTTGAATTATTTTAATTAATCGGGTGCTGTTTATTCCATTTTCTCTCTACAGGATTTTTAGTTAGATATTTTGAAAATTGTCTTTTGTGTTTTCCATGTAAATACAATATATATTCATATCTTATTGTCTTCTTTAAAGTAGTAACTTTACCAGTGACTGACCAATGTAAGAACACTTCAGCAGCTTAATTCCATTTACCTACCTGCCACTATTTGGGCTAGTTTTGTTGTATGTATTAACATCATGAGACATGAACATGGGGAATTTGCAGGTTTGGGGACCTTTTTCTCAATCACTATCCTGTCTGGAACTCCGATGCTCAAGTTCAAGCCACTTTGGCAGTCTGTGAACTCAGACCTCTTTGCCCTCAGTCCTGTGAGACTAGCCTGTTCTGTCTGAGCTCTATTCCCTGCACCACAATTTGAAAAATGCCCTTAGACAAAAAGCCATGGCACGAATGTAGAGCTCACCATATGAGTGTCTCTGCTCTGAGGGACTCAGAGAGTCCTGCATGTCCTGGTTTCTGGCCAATGCCATCAAACAGTTGATTTATGTAAGTCATCTAGATTTTATTGTTGTTTTTGGCAGAAGGGTTAGTTCAATACCAGGTTCTTCATCAAGCATGGTTGAGACTGGAAATCCCTTAGAACATTTTTGTAAGCAGAAATTTCTCCTCGTGTAATAGCTGATACACCAGTAGTAGTATTCATGCAAATACATGATCATTTCCCTTTAGTTATCTGTTTTCAAAAAATGAAATGATTCCCTAGAATCCTTTGATGTTGAAGAATTATTATTTTTTGATATAATCATGACCTCATGGGTTTAGATATATTTGTTGTGATCAATTCATTATAGATATTATTCTTAGTGATGCCCAAATTTTCCCTGTTTTGACCATTGGGAACCTCTTTAAGTTAGTTCCTGAGTCCTTGGGACGTGACCCCAGTGGTCTTTGAGGCCTTCCTTGTCATATGTATGACAAGCTATTTGAGGAGCACCTTGTATATTTTTCCCTCCTGTAGGGAAGGAACCCACAAGAGGACAATTAAGGGTAGGTTGTGTTTTCAGGGCTCTTACTGCCAAGTTTCAGTTAAAGCAAGAAGGTGAAGAAGCTAACCAGAAGAAAAGTTGAAAGACAGAGGTGATATTGTTGATGACAATTCATGATTTCTGGAGGACACAGAGAAAGAATGTTGGAGTTAGAAAAAGAATGAGCAGTTGGGTAAACACAGTAAGTGAAAGGAGGAAGGGGCATGGAGAATGGAAGCCTGCGAATACCGATATGTGTTGTATGCTAAGCCACTTAATAAATGTGTGCTTATTTTTTGACCTGAAAAACTGTACTATATTAAAAATCACCATCAAACAAGTCCCTTGTCACCAGTAGATGCATAGACTCAAGTACAGGACTTGATTGCTTGAGGATATTTGCTGGCCATGCCTATGTTTTGATCAAAGATTTTCCTGGAAAATATTTTCCTACAGAGCTCAGTATATATGAATATTTCCACCTTTTTATTACCCTCGTAAAGTGATTCTCTTTGAATAGTGGGAAGAATTGTCAATGCTTGTGAGCAAAAAAGGGGCTCTTATCAACACTAACCCCACAGGACGATCTGATCATAAATTTCTAATCAGGCAGGTGGTGGGGTATAGTCACAGCCCAAGCCTATGAAAGGTTTGTCTTTGCCATAAGCAAGCCCTGCCCATCATTCTTGTGTATCCAGGTTAACACACCTTTGAAATGCCAGGAACAATTCTTTTCAGACCCGTCCTAGGTGTAACCACCCTCGAGGGAATGCATAATTTCGTTAACTAGCCTGCAATCCAGTCACAGACATTATCCTGCCTTGCTTTCTCTGGCCTTTCTGTGCTCTTCCTTCTGTTCCCTCCTTAATTTTAAATGCCTAAAAGAAACTTTGTCATTCTCTTGGGGAATCTGAGATCTAGTTTCCAGGCAATTGTTATCAGTTTGTGCTCAGATAAACTCTTATAAAAATTCCCTACAGGTCTGGATGTTTCTTATGTCCACAGTGTGTAAGGCTATTGATTTACATGTTCTTGTTGAGTTGGTGGATTTTAGAGAAATTCCAGAGATAGACAATATAGCTGTTTGAAATGTTATCTTCCCAGGCAGAAATCTCCTGGAACAGTAAAGCAATGCCAACGATGACACTGACAGTCCCCTGTGTGTTTGTGTGTGTGAATAGGTGTGTGTGTTCCATGGTTTTGATTCTCACTGCCATAGATGAGACAACAATTCTGATTTCCAAAAGATAAGTAAGCTGTAGAAAATATTTAGGATAAATAATAAGTGCTTTAAGAAGGTATGCTTAAGCACCAGGGAGTACCATAGGCTTCACTGAAGAAATGATCCTCAAGCCTTCTGGTTGGAGCTCACCCACAGTGAAGGGCTATCTCTTTGGCCTTTTTGCCATGAAATGGGGTTTGCACTTTATTCTATACCAGAAAGAGAAAATAACCATTGGTTGAAATTAGGTGTAGGTAAGAAATTTGGCTAGTAGAATATAACCAAAACATTTTAAATAATTAGGTATGAAAGATTAGGAAAAAGGACAGATGACGTGTGCTTTCCAGATCTCTGGTTTGATAACTAGCTGAATAATTAGAGTGGAACAAGAGTGGCGTGGAAACAAGCAGGCATTGGGGAATGTCAATATGATGAATTTGATATTTATATATCTCTGTTAACATATTTATCCATAATTGTGAGTGAGTGTATCTCTCATGGTATTTTTTAACCTTATATGTCTCTTAGGATAACCTCTCTACTTTTCACGGATAGTGAAATGTATTCCCGTGCTTTTATTAGGAAACATTTATCTTGTCTTGCTGCCCTTTCGGATGTTTACTTGTTCTGCAAGCTTTCATGTTTTCTTGAATAATGTTATGTACCCAGTGGATATGTTGATAATGAAAAGTCACACATAAGGCTTTTTCTCATAGAGATAATATTAGTCGCTTCAAGAAAATGTCATCACACAAATGTAGGCCAGATTGAAAGTTAGCAGGATATGCCTTGCGAGTTGTAGCCATAACAGGTTCAGTACTTGTCACCTGATTTAGACTTCAAAGGGAGTTGCCTGAAAATCCTTGAGGAACACACCAGGAGCATTCAGACAGGCAGACAGACAGACGGCAGAAAGGCAGGCAGGCAGTGTCAGAATGGAAAAGTTTGGGAGGCTGCCCTCTGGCTCAGTTCCAGCTTCCATGAGAGTCTGGCAGATTAACTGACTTTTCAGTCACCTTGTTACTTATTTCATGTGTAATTTTGAAATGGAAATGTTCACACCTTTGTAAGGACAAATGTTGAGAGACATGGATTTGAATTATTTCATTTAACCAATCCCCTGTCTTGGTAGGCGGTAGAACATCATTATGAAGAGTCGTGAAGCATTATCACAGTGTCTCATTTCTCTCCTTCTGCCTCAGGTTAAGTCCTTATTACATCACTCCTGGCCTATTGAAATCACATCCTTGTTTCTAGGCTTCCTTCAGTGAGATCCATTTCCAGCTCTGCTAGAAAGAACTTTAGATGCCATTCAACCAGCCTTAACAATAGGCACGTTGTTACATTAGTTAAACAAGGAGGCCATTAGACTAAGGTGGCTCTAATGCCCGATGGTGGCCTATGTGCGCACCAAAATCTAAGCCTGTAATAGCCTCAAGGTTATAAAATCAAAGGCTAAGGATGACCAATCACAAACAGCCCCCTAGGCTTTAAACTACAGCTAATCCAGTAGTTTCATGTCTTTGCTTTCACTCTCTACGTAAATCTTCCCAGGCCCCTGTCAGCAGAGTGCTCCTAAGCACTTCCGGTTTGGTGCTACCTGTTTCCAGTTGATAAATGTTCAAATAAACTCTTAAAATTTTAAATATAACTCACTATCTTTTAACAACACTCTTTGGGTCAGTTTGTACTTGGATCAGACACCTATCTTTTGCTTTTAACTTTAATATGGGATAATATTTTTGAAATTTGTTTCCAAAAGGCTTGAATAAAGTCTGAATACCTTGGCATTTAAAGTTTTCCATGATCTGGTTGCAAGTTTATTATCAGTCACTCTTCCCTCCACCCATCATGGACCACTCCATGTTTCTTGCTCATGTCGCTTCATTCCCCTGTGGGTTGGCTGTCTATGACTAGAGTGTAGGCACCACAAGGGCCGATTTCCAGGAATTACAGCAACGGGAAGATTTTGAAATGAATGAATCATTCACGAATCACCCGTTAATTTGCTTACCTCCCCCTCAATCTCTGCATATCTAAATTCTGTGCTTATTTTAAAGCTCAGATCAAATAACAATTTTCCAAGGTACTTTCCCAGATTCTATCACATAGAAAACTATGTATTCTGAATTCCCATATTTTATTTATTCATCTTTTATGATACTTATTTTTTTAATTCTTAACATAGTCTGTGGAATGGAGTCTATATTATACTTCTGTATTTTCCTTAGACCTTAGACTCATGCTACCCTAGACTTAGCACATAGTGTGCACTTAATGTTCTTTGATTAATGTCCTTTAATAATTAATAATTAAAGTTAAAAGAGAACTAGGAAGTGATCATGGCACAGATTCTTAAATCCCTAGTATAAGTTTTATGCAAACACATATATACATATATACACATTTTTTATTTAAAAAATCAGTGGAAATAAAGTTATAGCCAATTTTCCAATCATCATTTCAATGATTAACAACTTTAATAATAATAATAATAATAATAATAAGGCTCTGGTAGCTCCTAGGTTCAGAGTTTTCAAGGAAAGTAGGAAAGATGGGGGAAGGGGTGCTCCACTTAAATATGTTTTAGACAAAAATGGTTACATGCCAAGGGCCTTTTGTGACTCAATTGACTAACCGTTCCTTCTGGGAGAATAGCCAGTTCTTCCCCAAGGAAACAATCAGTGTTTACAGGTACTGAGTTAAAAAATGGTACTTTGTCTTCTGTGGAGAAGGGCTAGTTCTCCCTGGGAGACAGTACACCTATATTTTATTTTTACAATAAAGGGCCATGGCTCTGGCATAAACATGGAGGATTCTTAATATTTCTTTTTTTTTTTTTTAACGTGTCACACCTCCCATCCCACTTATAGCATGCTTTAGATTGACAAATTTATGAACACATTCATAACTTTCAGAAAGTTTTTTCTCTACTGGCAAATACATTTCCTTTTTTTGTTGTTAATTCTTATTGATTACTGCATTCCTTCAGTATACTCAAAAGTGAGCTGTCTCATTATCTAGTGTCCTTGCCAACTTCAGAGAGGTTGGAGAAGAGGGAGGGAGGATGCTAAGCTCCACACAGCTTGTTCCTAGGACTAAAGCAGTCCCTGGGCCTCCATAAGGAGGATTCAGAGTGGTTAAAAGATTTTCTTATTATTCTTCTTCCTGTGCTTTTTACTGTCTGAGGGAAGTGAGATCTTTTTCTCTTCTTTAAATAATGCATTTAAATTCTTTTTGAGTAGAATCCTTATGATGGAACAACATTAGAGATCTCATTCTATTTACCAGAAATTTAGCAAAATATTTTGCGACTGAGCTGTTCCTTTCAAAACAAAAACAAAATTCAAGCAAACCAGTATTTTCAAATTAAATCCTCTAAAGGAAGGAGTGAGACACTGACCTAGAGTCTTATCTCATACCGCCTCAAGTTATTTTAACTTCTGCCGAACTTTTTCCTAAATAAGTCTAAAGATCCCTTATCAGGGAGACATTCAACAGCCCCCAAATGCTGCCAAACTAGCTTAAAACATTGCTCTTGTTCCTTAGAGAGCCGGATTCCCATGGTTGAGGATTCGCAGAAACGTTTAAAGAAATTTTTTAACAAATAAAAGAACCTTTACCTGCAATTCCTCCTGCCGCAAGCACGGTGATCACAAAACCAGTCTTAATTTTGCCTTTTCTGCACCTGCACCTTTAAATTCTTATGCTGGCAGATGAAAGGAAAAGGCAAAACTGAAGGGGCCGCAAGAGGTGGCTTAAAACAAAGAATTTGCTGAGATGCTTGTAAATTGTTCTGTAACTAGTCAATGTTTTTAAAGCTGATTAAAGGGAAAATCTTTGCTCTTTCTCCCAAGCCTAGACCTAGCTGGGGGTTGTGCCACGGGGATTGGCTTCTGGGTGTTTTTACAGTGTTGTGATGAGCGCCCTTGTGGCTCTTAACTGCTTGACCCATACCCACAAGTTTGCAGCAAATACTTGGGAAAGAGAGCAAGGCTCCTGCTTACTAAAGAAGGTACATTTGCAAAGTGGTTGCAAGAGAGAGCGACCTAGGAAGAAAGCCCTTTTCCTCTGAAATCCAACACACCCTACAACCTTCCTGAAAAGCACTCAGGGTAGTCAGCCCTTACCTGGGCCGATGGGCACGTACTCCAACCAAGTTGGTGTGTTGTCCGCAACTACAGTCTTAGCCCTGGGTCCCTCTTCCTGGGTTTGAGCTGATGTGGACCCCGGCTCATGGGATCCGCCACATTGTGGATGAGGCATGAGAAATTCACACGGACTACCAAATCCTGTGGCGGAAAAGGGACAGTACGGCTTTTCTCTCACAGGGAGCAAAAGACTTGGCCCTTGCCTTGACCCTTTATTGGGTTTTTCGGCATATTACCTGATGGTCCTCATTTACTGTGCACAGGTTCGCTCTAGGTGGGGTTACCTTTTACAGAAAACAAAGGAGACAATGTTGCTAATCACATCACAGAAGAAAGATATTTGCAAATGAAAAGGGAAAAGTGGCTGAACTGCTTACATGCATCCTTGGAAGGTTTAGCATGGATTTTAGGAAGTTACTTCGTAGTAAATGTTTGCTGCCTCAATTCAGGGTGAGGGAATTTTAGCAAACGCAAGTCTCATAGCAGTCTAGGTACAATGCAGGCTTGATTCTCCATGGGAGAACCTATCTGTGGTCATGGGTCCTATGCATCTCCAAGTGGGAGCTGGGCCCATGCCACGTAGAATGGTCTCCTATAGGTTTTATGCAAACACATATATGCATCTCTTTTTTTTATTTAAAAAATCAGTGGAAATAAAATTATAGCCAATCTTGTAATCATCCTTTCAAGGATTACAACTTTAATAATAATAATAATAATAGCCATGCTTTACAAAAACTGACTCTGTGCCAGGAAATAAAACCGCTTTAAGTATATTATCATGGATCTCCAAAACTGCCCTGTGAGGGACCATATCTATTTAAATAATGTACAAATTTTGGCTGAGGCTGTTTTATATTTTCTAAGTTTGTGAACTGAGATTTAAAGGTTGAGCTGACTAACTCCAAAGCTCTACCCACTAGGCCATCCCTCTTTCACTCTCTGGGTTCAGAAGTACTTCTGGTTGACTAAGTTAGATGTCTCGTGTGGTGTCCATAGTGGCCATGCAAACACAACCAAGAAACCTAGGTATCAGCAGTGATAGGCCTTAGTCTCCCTCATGGGGATGAGATGACTGTATTGTTAACAAAGGAAAAAGGGACCTGTACTAAAATTTTTAAGTGAAGTCCCATCCCAGAATTTAAGTTCACCCTGGCCACCCTTTTATATAATAATTGAATATTACAATCTGGAACCCGGTGGTGAAAGGGATTTGGGGGCGTATTCCTAACTGTGCTACCTGATTACAGTTTAAAGACCTGTATACAAGTATTCTGAGGACCAGCAGGTCACAGGACTGCCTTCCTCTGTGCTGCCTCATTAACCTAACATCCCTTGCCTACTTTATCTCCAGTCATCCCTGGGATTTGTTAATTGTAATGTCTCTAGAGTCAATGGAAGGTAAACCCACACAGGTGCAGAACAAATTAAGTGCAGAATTGCAGGT
This sequence comes from Glossophaga mutica, assembly GCA_039655065.1. Taxonomy (NCBI): domain Eukaryota; kingdom Metazoa; phylum Chordata; class Mammalia; order Chiroptera; family Phyllostomidae; genus Glossophaga; species Glossophaga mutica. The sequence goes on from CM077304.1 coordinate 136,240,918, forward strand.
TTTATTTCACAGCATCAGCAGACTTTTGTCCCTATGATTTACTTTTTTGTTAAAAAATATATAGTATGGCTAAGTTAATGAAATTTTAATTTCGTAATCATGTAGTGGGTGTTCATTGTGTTTTTTACCTGGGAATGGGAGAACATTACCTTTCTTTCCATTCATGGCCCTGACTGGCAGAACCAGGAAACGAAGGGACCTTCCAGCTCTTTCATGGCTCTCCCTCCTGCTCTTCCACTCTGTTCCTGCTGGTGAGGGGATTTTCTGCCTCTCCGTTTTAGCTCTTCTTTTAGCACCTCCCAGTAATAATAATTACGGAATGGAGATTATCTATTTTTTTGTATAGTGATTTATATTTTACACATTCATTATCTTATTTTGGCCTAAAAGTAATGGTCTACAGAAGGTATTTTTATCTCCACTCCATAGATGATGAAACAGGTCCTCTTCCTTTTGCATGTGAGAAAAATAGCATTGGTAGTCCCGCTGTCACCAGAGCCATCAACTTCAAGACTATATCGTTGTAGCAGAGGGCCAGCAGAGAGCAAGCTGAACTCGGGTTCCTGTTCTTTGTTTTCTCTTGTGCTCATCCAAAAGTATAGCACTGAGTTAGTAGCATGGCCTTTGCACTAGGACAGCAAGAACACAAGTCTTAACTCTGACTCTTAGTAGCTGCGTGTTATTGGGCAAGTTACTTGACTGGTCTGAGCTACAAGTTCCTATCATAGAAAGATGAGGATTATGATGATATTTATACCTATTTCAGTGAAATAATAGTTAAAAACTTTTAAATTTCCAGGCCATGATTATTGTACTTACACATATCTATTCCAACTCGGTATGTTTTTCTAGTATTCATTCATTCCTTCAACAAATATTTGTGTTCAAGATGTACTAAGCGTTGGGCCATAAATCAGAAACAAGTCATCCTTGCCCTCAGCAGAGTGTACGCAGCAGAATGCCCATGTTCATTTGGATATCAGAATGTACATAAGAGAGTATCTAAGAACATTCCGGTGTTAAAAGGTCAGGATTTGGGTGAGGAGCTGAAGAGACAATGGACTGCAGTGAGGGAGAAGGACCGCTAGGCATATGCACTGCTGCCTTTAATCCAAGCAAAGGAAGTGTTTTACGGTGGTGGCAGTGATCAGTTGCATTAAATACCTCCGAGAGTTAGAGAGAGCTGGAAAATGAAAGTGTGATTTTGGCAAGATGGGTATCATCGGGGTCTTTGATAAGGACAGCTTTAGTGAAAGGCAGGAGAACAGAAAATTACTACTTGGTACATGCACTTTTAGATCATGATTGCTAGAATTCTTGTGTTCTGAAAGAGACTATTCATCTTTTGATAAAGTGGTTGACTTACTTAAATTGAGCATCTGTAGTACTGAAATCGATATACTTAGGCACCTTCTAGTGTTTACCATTATATCAAAATGCCTGGGAATATATCTTCGAACTAGCCTATCTGTTAGTGACTTTTTTTATATACTTAACATTGACTTATGGCCTAATATTCAAGGACAAAAATTTATCAGCCTATCTTATTTTCTTAATATCCAACATTTTATAATATTGGAATAAAAAACACAACTCCTGTTGGTCTGATAAGTTGTTCAATATTTTGAGTGTTTCCAGCTATTTTAGGGAACACATGTGCCATCATTTTAAGACATCTTCTAACATGGGACAATTATTTTGATTTCTTATAAAACAGCCAACAGAGCAGCAAATGTGAGTAAACCACTAAGTGAATTGGGTTTTCTTACCTTAAATATTAAAATGCATGATGACTTCTGGCATTTGATTTCTTGTTTGGGGAGAATGTTGAGAGTTTGTTTTTAAACATTGGTTTTAGAGAGAAAGGAAGGGAAGAGAGAGAGAAAGAGAAACATTGATTTGCTGTTCCAAACATTCAGGCACTCATTGGTTGATTACTGTATGTGCCCTGATAGGTGATTGAACCCACAACCTTGGTGTATCAGGATGATACTCTAACTAACTGATCTACCTGGCCAGGGCTGAATGTTGAAAGATTACAGAGATGGTGTAGTGAGTTTCCCTTTGAGCTTTATGGTCAGGGCTCAGGTATCTAACTTGCAACAGAAGCACCCTTCTGTTTGACACAAGATACAGGAACTCTCTCTGGAGGAGGTTATAAATGGTATTTCAGCCTAAATTGGTTTTTCAGATTGCTAGAGTCAAAGATAATACATCCAGACAAATTGTGGCACTTCTTTTTAAAAAGTTTAAAATTTTGCTTCTATTAAATAATTGCCAAAAATAATATGTAATAAAATCTGTGATTATATTACGAGGAATACCTGGCATTTGACTGTAGTGATTTCTCTGTGTTATTATAAACACATGACATAAAAGAAATCTTGTATATTAATTTTAGAAAACAAATATAATGAAGATTTAGAGAACAGCCAGGATTGTTTTGCTTTGTTTTTAATTTAAGTGCAAGTATTTTGTAAGTGAATGAAGCAAGGATTTATTTTTCCATTAAAGCCTTATCTTAAATCTTCTTTATTAATATATAGAGATAGAAAATTGGTTTTATTGGTTACAAAAAACAAATCTTTTCCACATTTGAATAGAAAAAGATGCTACTTGCTTATCATTTTGATTTGTAAAGAGATTTGTAAAAAATGAATCTCACCAAGATTTTTTCCCTTGTGAAAGGCTCTTAGATGAGAACAGTTTATAAAGCTAGTGCCTACCTTTATCTGCTTTCCTAGCCAAATATGATAATAACAAGCTTTTCACCCAGGGTTGAGTTACCTGCCTTAAGTAGATGGACCATAAGCAATTTAGGCCATTGTTTCATTATGTGAGACAGAATATGTTGTTCTTGGATTCACAATATCATTTACACAGACCCTTTATTTAGAGCATCTGTAAGTGCTTGCCTATCACTGAATGTTTGCCATGAGTCCATAGGGTGAATGCTATGAAGCTATTTCCTTCGAATAAAAGCTATTCACGGAACAGAGAAATCATAGCTATCATGTTTAAAAGTATATGAGTAGATAGGAAAGGAATAAGGCCTCCAGTTCACACAATGTGCCGTTTCTTTATGTGGATTGCTTTGGGGAATACTATTTTTAAAAAACATAGGTAGTATCAACAGAAGATAGCAAGAGCAGGCCATTTGCTTTTCGCTGCTCACATGTGCTAGGACACTTAGGGAGCTTTTCCCTGGGTGCATGAATCAGTTTAGTAATGATTGCTGCCAGTTGGTGGCTAGACATCAGACTGCCAGCCTCCTCGACAGTGTTGCCATCTGCTATTCAGATTCACAGTGTGCTGCTGCTATGCACCACCTCATTAAGAACAGGACCCTTGTGAGCCATAGACAGTGGCTTATTCAAGCGAGCTGAGGCAAGCTCCTCCCAAGCCGCGTCAGTAGAGGCGGCACAAATCTCATTTTATTTGGAAATTGCTCTGTTCTGATCATGTAGCCTGAGTTCACTGACTCTGGTCATTTAGGTGTTATTCTGTCATGCCAGCTCCTTGGTTCCAAGTAGTATTAAAATACAAAAATGCTTATTTCAAACATTTGTAAAAAAAGATTTATTTCATGTTTTTTGGCAATATAGTTATACCTTGAAATGCTATTCGTCACTGACTTCCCAAACACAAATATTTTAATAAGCTAAGTGTATTATAACCCATTAGACTTTTGGAGGGTATTTTCTAGTTCTGAAAGTTTTCAGTTTCGTAAATATCCTATTGCCTAATTTTAATTTCTTGGAAACTGATTTTCAAAGGTCTTCCTTATGCTTTTCCTTTTTCTTTCACTAAATATCCAAAGACAACCGTGAAGGCAAAATATTTGCATTTGTCAGACAGAAATGATTTCATTTTTTACACCATTGATCCTACCTTACAGACTTAAGCATTTTTAGAGGAAAAATAAAGTTTATTTGTGTAGATCAAATCATATTTAGAGTTTCTCTATTTACCTCAATAGATAATATATTCTGTAATACTTTAAAAATTAGACCTCAAAAATTGTTCTCAAAATTAGGTTGGTTTCAAATTTCACAGGAATTCATAGGCTGGTGTTCAAGTCTCGGGCACCCCTTCCCACTCCCCACATGAATACTTACCCAGTTCTCACACCTGCACCCAAATATGTGTTTCTTGAACCTCGTGCTTATTAGGTGCTCTGTGAAGAGAGGCTTTGGTGGGCACATAGGATTGGGAAAAGAGACATCTCAAACTAGATTCTCTGAGATTCAGAGTCTGAGATGTAGTTTAACCTGCAAGGAGTTTGTTTATTAAGTAGAGCTCTTGGGGCCAATGCTTGATTAGGTAAAGGGAGAAGCTGATTTGTACTGCAGGTCCAATGGGCAGCTGTGGCCAACACCATGGAAAGCTCTGGTGCTGGAATAACCTTCAGAGTGGTCCTGAGATGGGCAGGAGAACAACTCTGTGCCTTGCAGGGACAGATCACTGGATATGGGCAACCCCATGAAGACGTGTGCGCAGGTGAGGCGGCTCTGTGCAGTTGAGAGAATCTCGCAGAGGACTACAGCTGCAGGGCGCCTGCTGACAGTGCTCCGGACAAATGAGGAGCAAGTCCTTCCTTGAAGGGGCACCTGGGCTGTACATCACAATGCTGCCACAGGGGCCAGATCAATTTCTCTCTCTTGGGGGGTTGCATAAGCATTCACATAGGAATGGCTTTGAGAATCTGGTACTGAAGAAACGTACCAACTTTGTTTCTCTCCTAACATCAATTCATATTCTATGGAACTAATGTTCCACAGAACATAATTTGATAAGTGCCTCCCTAATCTTACAGGGCCTTGCAATTTCTGTTAAAAGAACTGAATGCAGACAGTTTGTTCCAGGTTCCTCTGCCCAGCAAGTCCTGCTTGAAAAATTTGTTGTTGCTATATTAGCTATGGACTTGCAAGTCACACACTCAGGGGTGTGGGGAAGTGGCTTTACTTTTCCATAACTGAACTCAATCTATGTCTTAAGCTCTCATTCTGCTGGGTTGTGTGTGCACACTCCCCCACCCCAAAATCCTTAACTTCAGTCATTTTTTAGGTAGACAGACATTATGTTTTAAAATGATTTAATACATTTTTTCCTCTTCTACTCAGGATTGCAGCTAAACTCCAAGGGACTTAAATCATGTCATAGCCTTGGGGGATACATCTAATTCTTGATTGTCATCTGTCCACAGCTGGTATGAGCTGAGATTAACACTGTCCTTTTCCAGTCTTTACTGCATCACCCTCCTTGCTGACCTCTGATGAGATGTCTGCATTTCCCTCCAGTACCTCTTCAATGAATTCACACTGCATCTCAGGCTAAGAAGGTCTGTCAGCTCTTGGGATCATTTTCCAAATGTTTTCAATCACACCAGACAAACATTAGCTCCATCCTGTGGCCCTATGATGTCTGTGAAGTACTTTAGGATCCATCTGCCTACTCAGTGCATATATTTCTGTTCCAATTTCTAATGCCACAGTGTCAAAACAACACTATGGAACTTAACATAACTAGACAGGAGGTAGGGTACTGGTTTCGTCTTCGATCATGTACATTTTTTTCTGGGGCTTCTATCATACCCTGATTTAGAACTTTCACTGTCTTTTCAGAGACCCTCAGCAGCAGTTAACTGTTTTATTTTTAAATAGAAATTGTTTTACAGATTTTATTTATTTATTTTTAGAGAGAGAGGAAGGGAGGGAGAGAGAGAGGTAGAGAAACATCGACAGGTGATAGAAACGTTGATTGGCTGCCTCTAGCGGGCTCTTAACTGGGCACCTGGCCTGCCACCCAGGCGTCACCCCTTGGGCCAGAAATCAAACCAGCCATCTTTCGGTTCACAGGCCAGTGCTCAGTCCACTGAGACATCAACCAGGGCAGCAGTTAACTCTTGCTTTCCCCCAAATGTGACTTATTTTCTTCTCATTTAGAGATGATTTTTTTTTTTCTTTCTTTGAGTGAGTTTGGAGAGGCTATTGCATGGAGAAGTTTAGCTATACAAGTATTGCTCCAATACTAAATTTTATGATTTAGTATTGATAGCCATTATTTTGATTATTGGAAAATGTAAAAGGCAATAACTAACCTTTTTATTTTTTGTATATTTATTTTTTATTTTTAAAAAGATTTTATTTATTTATTCTTAGAGAGAGGGGAAGGGAGGGATAAAGTGAGGGAGAGAAACATCAATGTGTGAGAGAAACATCAATCGATCACCTCTTGCACATGCTCTGACCGGGACCTGGCCTGAAACCCAGGCGTATGCCCTGACCAGGAATCGAGCTAGAGACCTTTTGCTTTGTGGGATGATGTCCAACCAACTGAGCTACACTGGTCAAGACTTTGCAAGTTTATTTTGGTGCATTTTCTATGGCCTCTTTTCCTCAGGACACGAAGCTTACAGTCTTGTTAGAGTGCAAGTATGAGTTTGAATGGGGGGTAGGAACAAAACATTTGCCTTTGGAGAAAAATACCCAGTTTACTCCTCTGTTCCATTCCATTGTCCTATTAGTTTATCTTTGTCATTGCTGTAGCTTTAAGGTGTGTCTTGATATATGGTAGTATAAGCCTTCCAGCTATTTCTTTTTCAAGACTATTGGCTATTGGTTCTTTCTACTTCCATATACATTTTAGATTCACTTTATTTTTTCAAAAAAAGAAAAAATTCCTGCTAGTATTTTGATTAGTTTTTGCATTCATTCTATAGATAAATTTAGAGCAAATTTAAAATATTGATTTTAAAATGTTTTTTTCCTTCCACTAACATTGTTTATATTTCCATTTATTTAAATCTTTAAAAATTTCTTTTCACAATATTCTATAGCTTTCCATGTAGAAAAATTTAAATGTTATAATTGCTTTATTTTATGTATTTGGTGTTTTTTTATTACTGTTGTATACTTAAAAAAAATTATTTGTCCAATTGATACAGTACAAGGATGTGTAGTGCAATTGATTTTGATAGTGATCCTGTATCATATTTTGACCATGCTAAATTCACATAATCATTCTTACAGTTTATTTATGAATTCCTTCAGACTTTCTACATACAAAATCATGAAGTAAAATTTTATTTTACTTTTTTTTCAATATATATTTCTGCTTCTTCCCCTCTCTCTCCTTCACTATCTTGCCTAGGACATCAAGTGCAATGTTGACTAGAGGTGAGGAGATCAGTGAACATCTTTGCCTAAATCCCAGTATTGAGGGGAAAGACTCCGTGTCTTACCATTAAGTATTACGTTAGTTGTAGGTTTTTAGTAGATACCCTTATCAGGTTACAAAAATTCACTTCTCTTTCTCATTTGCTGATAATTTATAATGTTAATGAGTATTGATTTGTCAATTGCTTATTCTGCATTTATTAAATTTATCATATAGTTTTTCTCATTTAATCTGTTACATGGTAAATTACATTAATTAACTTTCAAATGTTAAACCAATATTATGATGTATTGCCTTTTTACATATTATAAATTCCATTTAATAATATTTAAAAATATTTTAGCATCTATTTTTGTGAGATTGATTGGCTTTTGAGTAGGAAAGAGTTAAGTGGTTAGCTTCCAATTAATTTCTCTTCTAGAAACATTTTGGGGGATGTTTCCAGGAAAGAAGGGAGGCAACCCAGGCTAATCTCACTGTAAATATGTTGATAACAAACTTAATGTAAATAAAGTAATATTAATTATTAGGAGGTGAGTCCTTTTAGCAGGATGCCCCTAATTCAGGATTGACTATGGTAAGGAAAACCAGAACCTATGAATCTGCTGAGCATGGCTCCCAGGAAAATACACAGTTACCTGGGTATAAAATAGAGAAGTGTCATGACCCGAAATATTCCATGTTGTGTGAGGTGGCCTCACTTAGAGGACACATCTTTCCAGCATGGCCTCATAGCTCATCCAAGGAAGAAGGCAGAACTCGAAAGCCACAGGCACTGTTCAGGACTTTCTGCTTTGCCTGACCTCTCAAGTCCTTGTGTTCTTAACGTTATTAGAAAATCTTTATAATGGATAAAATCTGTTATCTCTGTCAGTCTTTGAATGTGATTAAACAATCCTGTCTTTGTGTTGGCTGCATTTATAGAATTTTCCTTTTTTGAAATATCTTCGTCAAGGTTTGATATCAAAGTTATGTTTGTCTCATAAAAGAAATGGGGAAGTAGTTGTGTTTTCCTACTCAGTAGAAAAATTGGGTTAAGCTTATTTTTTTTTCTTCTTAATTATTTGGAAGAATTTACCAATGCAGTCATATGGGCCCACATAGCACTTTATGGAAATTGTGGATTTCCCTATGGTAGAAGATGCCACAAAGGCCCCTCTATAACAAGGCAATGGGTAGGTGCCCCCTCATGAGATGTCTTATCTTCTTTCCTGGCTGCTAGGCAGATGAGTCGAGTTAAATCCAGCATAACTGCAGTTGGAAAGTGCTGGACCTGATAGAGGAAGAAAAAAATTATACATTGAAGGAGCTACAAGAAATAGCCTGTACCACCAGGAAGGAGCCAGGGGAGTATTCCTGGGATTGGATTTTGAGGGTGCTTTATTTAGGGGACCAGAATATAATACTACAGAAACAAGAACTTATTTATTTAGGGGTACTTTATTGGGACACGGGATTTATCATCTTAGCAAGAACCCCAGGGGATGGGACAAATTTCCTGTTAGGATACGAAACCTGATATCATGTTGGCCAACACTGAGTGAAATGGAAATGCCCAGTGGTCCTGGTAACTTGTAGGAGAAGTAATAAAAGGCTGAGAGAAGTGGTCATGCTGGGTTGGATATATCATGAGGCTAAAAAACCCACCACATGGTTTTGTTCCAAACCAGGGCCCAGAAGGCACATGATTCACTAAGGCCACTGAGAAATGTACCTGTGAGAATGCACAGGCATCATGGGTTCAGTGGTGACTGTCCTCTCTAGATCAGGGCTGATCATGGGTGAGGTGCTCACAGAGCTGGGCTTGTAAACGTCATTCCAGGGTGATGGGCCCTGAAGCAAGAGAGGACTGGTGCTTAACTACCCAAAGCCAAGAGGCCATGATTACTGTAACGACTGGTGAAGTTGGAGGGTCAATGAAGGGGGTTTGAATCCCAGGATGTTTTGGAAGTGATTGATTGTACCACTGCTATAGCCAAAACAGATGGGCAAGTAACAAAAATGCTGCTTAACATTTGTAACCAGTAGGGAAAAATGGGAAAGGAAGAGTGTGAAGGCATTGGTCCCAATGAAATGTCACAGTCCCTTGTTCAGGTCCCAGACCTGAGGCAGTTTTCAGATACAGAACCCACAGAGGGAAGTGGTGCCTGGGTCCTTCAGAGGAAAGACCCTGTGGCAGGAATATACACAGTGGCAGGAATATACACTGACGAATCTCCAAGTTCTTCTCTAAATGGACATGTGGCCAACTGCTAGGATGATAGTACACTGAGAGAGGAGAATACCCAGGCACTTCGAGGACTACTGGGCATAGGATCTGTGTTGACACTGATATCTGAAAACCCAAAGCAGCATAGTAACACCCCATTAAAGTGGAAGCTTATGGGGGCCAGGCCCTGTGGTACCAGCTAAAGTCTAGCTCACAATAGACACAGTGAGTCTGTGGCCCCACAGTTGTTCATGTCTACAGTGTCTCAATGTATAATTGGAAATGACTGCAACACACATAAAGCTTCTGGCATTTAAGGTAAGGCTTATCGCAGTGGGGAAAGTCGCATGGAAATCTCTGAAACTCCTCCTTATCCAGCCAATAAAGGAAATCAAAAACATTTGGCTGGGATGGTGGAGATGGAGCTTATTGGTTGTCCTCATCATTTTTCCATTCATTTTTGCCAGTCTGGGCTTTGAAAGAACTGTTTAGAATGACCGTAAGCTAGCATTAGCCCTGATTGCAGCTGCTGTGCAGATGTGGTATTGTTCATGACTAGAAATTAAGAAGGGCTTGGTTTTGTGAACCAACATCACCCCAATAAATTCAATAAAAAAGAAGAGCTCAGGTACATGGTACGTAGCCAATGATCTGCAGGTGTTCTTTTCAATTCCAATTAGGTAAGAAGAATGGACACAACTGGGTACATTATAACTTTGTCCAGAAATGGCCTTGAAGGACAACAGAAAGAGCAAATATTTCTAATAGAGCTGTGAATGGTATACTACATCATGTACTTCATGGTGGAGAACTGGTTCTGGATGAGAGTGCGTGCAGTTTTCTGGGCAGTGGCTAGTGGCTTGGCCATTTTCTCAGGGGTGTGGATAGAAAAAGACTAGGAAAGTACAAAGAAGTCTGATGTAGATGTAGGTGGACGGACATGCAGGAGTGGACGCAGAGTTCGAATGTTTTTGTTTCACGTGTTAGGACCCACTGGAAAGCAGCCATCATGAATAGGGTATTTAGCACTTGGCCAGTTGAGATTAGGCAGACTGTTGTCAGACCCTGAAGTGGCATGATGAGGACATAGTGGCAGAGGTAGATGTAAATGGGCCCAACCCATGGACTTATCATGGCTGATCCAGCTGCCATTGCCTCTGAATGTCCATGCTGTCAGCCACAGAGGCCATCACTGAGCCCTCAGTATGGCACTGTTCCTCAAGCAGACTAAATGGTCTACTGGCGGCAAGTCAACTACAGTGGGTCTCTTCCATTCTGGAAGGGCCAGTTGTTTGTTCTGTCAAGGACAGAACCTGGTCCAAGTCTGTGTTTGCCATTACTACCTGTGGATTTTCAGCCAGCACCACTATAAAGGACTTACACAGTATTCTACCACTTCATCATGATGAAGGTGCAAGAGTGGGCCCATGACCACGGGATCCCTTGTTCTTACCACTACAATACCACCCTGCAGCCTTATACACGCAGCCACTCATGGAATGCTACAATAGTCTTCTAAAGGCACAGCTGAAGTATGAGCTTTGAGGCAGTCTTCTGAAAGGATGGACTGCCATCTTTCAGAATACAGTGTATGCATTAAATCCAGGAACTCTATGGTACTCTGGGCCCAAAAGGATTGTGAGTCAAATGTGGTGGCACAAGGAGTGGCATCCCTAAAACACTTTTTTTTTTGAAGTATTTGTGCTTTCTGCCCCACAACTCCGCCCTTTGCAAGCTTAGAGGTCTGGGTTCCCAAAGTGGGCGTACTCTTGCCAGGGGCTACAGTGGGTCCCACTGAACTACAAGGAATGGTTGTCACTAGAATACTTTGAACTCCTCGTGCCCAGGAGTGTGCAGGCGAGAAGTCACCGTAGTCACAGAGTAATTGATTGCCATGAGCAGTGGGGTGGGCTGCTTCTCCACAACGGGACAGGGAGGGGTATGTGTGGACCCCAGGTGATCTGCCTGGTACCTCCTGTTGCTCCTTTGTCCCACTGTCACTGAACAGATACACACAGCAAACTCAGTCAAGATGGGGATGATTACTAAGGTTCAGGACTCTCAGGAACGAAAGTTTGCATCACATTGTCAAGTAAACCACCAAGAACTCCTGAGGTGATTGTGAGTGTGAGGGGATTCCAAAATGGGATGGTGGAGGAAGGAGAGGAAGAGGCCCACTGGCAACCTTGAGATCAGTGATAGTGGATATTCTTTCATCCTTCTAATCAACTGTCTTCTGCTAGGTTTTTCCTCAGGAAGATAGGTCCTCTCACCGAAATCATGGAGGTCTTCCTCCCTGACTAGTGCTGAGGGTAGCTTCCTTGACTGAGGGCCCCATCAGCTGCTCTCTGAATACATTGATATTTTCATGCCAAGGCTACATTCCCATGAGTCTTTTCCATCAGAACAATCAGCAGATCCGATACACCAATGCAGGCCCCTTCCTGTGTGCAAGGGACTGCTCTGAGGGGCAAGTTTCATCAGCCTGACCTTAAACTTTTCTTGGAATTGTGTTGCAGTCTGAGACACTGGCTATCCCACCCTCCTTCTTTCCCTCTTTCCTTCAAAGGGGTTACACATGCAATAGTCTGAAAACTTCCTCCTCTGCTTCCCTTTCTATTTCAACCCTCAGAGGTATTTTCCCAAATAGATCCCTTGTAAATATATTTTTGCACGTGCATCTTGGAGGACCTGAAAAAAACATACTTGGACTTGTTCTGACAGGTGGTGAACTTACTTGTGTATCAGCTTCATAATATTGAGGCTTGTTTGTAGATTTATTTTTTTGTGGCATGTCTAGTACAGATTTTACTGTCAGACTTACACAAGGTGTAACCTTCCTGGGATCCTAGTAAATGTCTGCAGTTCTGAGTGAGGACTCTCTATGACGGCTGGATGGAGGTTAAATGTTTCCCGTTCTTGTGTGAGTTTAGGGAATTGTTAAGCTTAGTGTTTGGCAATGGACACAAAAGCATCTATACACTGACTTGTTTTTATCTTCATACTTCGCTCTTCACTGATACTCTGCCCTGAAAAATTCAAGCTCGGTCTCATTCAACTCCAGTCTTTGTCTCCTCCATGCAGCAAGAGTTGCTCTCCTCTGCTTAACTGCAACGTGATCCAATGCTTAAACCTAGAGAGGCCAGGCAACTGGTCACCTTGCTTCCTTCCCTCCGTGACCAGTCTTTGCTGTCAGTTGTCTACTGTTTGAAAAGCTGCTTCAACACTGCCCCCCGCCCCCTCCCCCTTCTGGAAATACCAGTAGCCAAACTTTCTGTGAAATTTTTAATGTATTTAGAGCTATAAATTTCCCTTAAGTGTTTGCTTTCGCAGAATCCTACAAGTTTTAATATGTTGTATTTCCATTAGAATTTATTTCAGTATATCTTCTAAATTCCAATGTGATTTAGTTTGACTCATGGATCATTCAGGGTATGTTCCTTAAATTATAAGCATTTGGAAATTTTTCTTTCTATAATTGATTTCTGGTTTTATTTATACTCAATATTATTTCGGTCTTTGGAAATTTGTGGAGATTTTATTTGTGATCAATCAAATGGTCAGTTTTGGTTAATGGTGAATGGCAAACCTTAAAAGAGTATGTATTCTGAAACTTTTGGATATCATGTTTTATATTACGTCTTCCTCAAATGTACAGTGCCTATACTTAGCAAACAGTAACTCAACACATATTGAATTGAGTAACTCAAAGGTTCTATCCTATTAGTAGCAATTCCAGATCAAATAAGAAAGGATGATGACATCACAGGAGTGCAGGCACAGAGAGAACTGTTTTTGGTAAGGCGGTGCCTCCTAGAGGAAGGCTGGACCAAAGCATGCACTTCCCCCCCATTCCAACCAATGTTAATGGCAACGCTTTATATGATAAAAATTATCCCCATACTTTTCCTTCCTGTTTCTACCAATTGTCCTTTCATTGGTTGTAAGCTCCGTATCACTAGTGCTATGTAACAGTAGAAAACAGTACTTTAGGAAAAGTAAATGACATTGATTGATAAAGTTCACAGAGACATAACAAAAGGTTAATTTTTATTTCTCCAAACAATTCATGACTGTTTTCAGAGACTACATGAGTATAGAAGATATCCAATATCTTCAGCCATTATTGAAAAATAATCCAATTTTTCAAGTGGAATATTTAAAATTTTTTCCCAAATTCTCATGTTCTATTTGTCATGTTCATGTTCTATTTCTTATAAACATCCTTCTAATAAATATAACCCTTCTGCCATCCTTGTTCTGGACATTGCAATTTTAGTTACAGAAAGGGGAGGAAATAGACCTGGACAAAGCTGACAGCACATTCTGTACACCCGTGGGCACTGTCTCACATCTCTTCAACCTCCAATTCTAGCCGCAGATCTGGTGAACAGCTCTGGGCAGGCTTCGCCCCGCTCTGTGCTGGCAGCGCCTCACTTCCAGCACGCACCAAGAATCTAGCTTCCTGTCCCAAGGCTTCTCCGATGTGGCAATGTGTGATGCTCCAGTACCAGTGAGGCTCTCCTGGCTTTGCATAGGGGTGGGGGGTTAACCCCAATGGGAGCAGTTCTCAACACGTAGGAGAGAGAACTGCTTCTCCCTTTGAACCCTCAGACAGACAGTCTGAGACAAAGTTTAGTAAGACTCCCGAGAAAGTTCTTCCCTGAGAAACCATTAACAGAGGTGGACACTTGATAACACTACCTTGTTTTGCTTGTATTTTCTTTCCCTCCCCACCTCGCCCCACCCCTTCACTCCTGTCTCTCTCATTCCTGCTCCCTAGGATCACATTCCCAAGTAGAACACGTCTGCCTTTGTCTCAGGCTCTGCTTTCAAGAATAAACTAGATTAAGACAGTAGGTAAGTAGGTTGTTGGTAGGTTATATAATGCAGGAATATAATTTTTCCTTGAGTCTTTAGAAACGCTTATTCGGTTGGCAGCACTCGATGATTTTCCTTTTTGAAAATTCATCATCCATCCTGAAGCCTGACCACCTAAAGAAAAATAGTTGGTACAAATTACTCTCTAACTTGAATAGGCAAATTTCTTTGTGATGCTAGTGCTAAGTGGTTTGGTTGGATACTTCAATCTAATAAGGAGAAGCCCTCACTGTACTTAATCAGGTGGAGCTTTTTGTTGCTTTGGAAACAACCATATCGCATTTCTTATTCTCCTTGGTAAAAGCCTGGAGCTTTTACTACCATAATCCTTTAGGCTGTGAAACTCAAACATACCTTAAAAATGTAAAAATTATTAGAATGCTATCAGGCCTTTCTTATTCATGAAAAACTGAAAAAATAACCTGAAAGATATAAGGGTTATTAGGAAGAAATTAAGGTTGTCCATAAACCAGCCCTGAGAAAACTGGTAACAATTTTAAGTTTTTACAAATTCTAGGTACTGAAGAAACTAAAGAGAACAAAATCAGTGAATTCCCCACCCCTCTCACCAGAACTTATATTCTAGTGCTGCGGAAAGTGAGATAATAAGCAAATTAAATAATTAAAATACACAGCATTTCAAATAAAAGATATAGATAAAAATAAATGGGTGAAGGTTGGCAAAAGGTACAAACTTCAGTTATAAAATAAATAACCCCTGGGGATATGAAGTACAGCATAGTGACCAAAGCTAACAGTATTGTATTCTATGTTAGAAAGTTGCAGAGAGTAGATCTGAAAAGTTCTCATCACAAATAAAAACATTTTATGACTATGTGTGGTGATCATTTCACAATATATACAAACATAGAATCATGTTTACAATGGAAATTAATGTAATGTCATACATCAATTATATCTGAAAAAAATCAACTAGGGATGGGGAAAAGAATGAACAAGTTTTTTGTTTGGTTTTGTTTCATTTAATCTGTAAATCTCACTGAGAAAATGACATTTGAACACAGGCCTGAGGAGGAAAAAGAGTCCAGTCTTCTGGGTATTTGGGGGAGGAGCACTCTGGATGATGGAAAGAAATCCTAAAAGCTCTGAGATGGAAAGAGGCCAGTGTTGTTTGAGAGCTGTGAGCACTGGAAGGTGAGGTTATAAAGGGCTTGGAGAAAGGAGGCAGTACCAGATCGTGTGAGAAAGGGATTCACAATGGATGCAGGGCCATACTACATGCTGAGGACAGATTTTGAAATATTGTAAAAACATTTGGTATTATTATGATTGGATGGTACTAACGTCCTTTACCAGGCAGGCAGTATTTATGTTAAAAGTTCAGTAATACTCAGAACAGTTCCACCCAACAAAGCATTTTTCTACATTCTGTGCAACTGTAAAATGTCCTGTGGCTTACTCATGTAGATGTGAAACTTGGTATTATTTATGCTAACTTCTAAATTCCATTCATGGCAAGCTAGGTTATTGGGATCAACTCTTCATTAAAAATAAGCAAATAATTTCAAGTATGCTAGAGAGCATTTGATACTACTTTGTGAGTCACCGATGTATGATTTCTAGAGACCTGTCTTCAAGTTGATGATGCTTTCTACTATTGTGTCCAACCTACTGATAATCCCATCAAATAATTTCAGATATCGTATTTTCCAGTTCTAGGACTGCCATTTTGTTCTTCTTTTTTTAAAAATATAATCTGTATCTCTCTTAAAATTTCTTATCTCTTCATCTACTGTATCTTATTTTTAGTAAGATTCTTTACTACATTTGTCATCTTTGTTTTAAAGCCCTTGTTCACTAATCCCAGTATCTGTACTGATTTATGACAAAGGTGACATTGTAGAGCAGTGGGAAAAGGATGGTCTTTTCAAGGAAAGGACCTGAGTCAATTGGCTAGCGATATAAAAAATATTTAACTCTGATTCACATCATCAGTTCACATTGTTAGCAGATCTAAATGTTCAAAAGCACGCAGTATATTTTTAGAGGGTAACATAGGAGAATGTCCTTGCAGGCAATGATTTCTTAAACAGGATAACAACAGCAGTAACCATAAACGAAGACTAATAAATTCGATTTTACTAAATATTAAACATTCACATTCAGTAAAATTTAACAATGAGATAGTAAATATACAAGCCACAGACTATGAAAAGGTGTTTGTGTGTGTATGTTTGTAGCACTCAAATGAAAACAGACTCGCATATAGAATATATAAATAAAGTAGAAAAAGACAACTCAATAGAAAAATGAGGTAAGGAACTAACAGGCACTTTACTGAGGATCTCTAAAAGACTAACAATCACATGAAAATATGTTTTTTTTCCATTAGAGAAATGTAAATTGCAAACACACAACCACCAAATGTTGGCGACGGTATGGAGCAATAAGAACTCATTATATACTGCTGGTGGGTGTATAAACTTGAAAAACTGTTAGGCACTATTAACTATTAGTAGGCACTATTAACTGTTATTATTGTAGTAACAATAAGCAGAACCTATGTCCCAGCTATTCCACTTTTAGGTATATATCCCAATAGAAATATGTATCTTGATGTGAGAGATTTGTTTTCACTGACACATATCATACACAGTAGTATCATCTATAATTATCTCAAACCTGGAAATAACATGAATATCTAGTATCAGTGTAAGGGACCAGTTACAACACATCCCATATTATATGACTCCATTTTAATGAAATGTCCAGAATAGGCAAATACGTAGAGACAGAAAGTAGATTAGTGCTTGCCTGGGGCTGGAGAGAATTTGGGGGTGGGGGGCATTGTGACTGCTAAAAAGAATGGAGTTGTTTTGAAGTGATGAAAATGTTCTAAAATTGACTGTGGGAATGGTTGCACCTGTCTGTGAATATACTAAAAACCCTCATTGAATTGTACAATTTATATGGGTGAATTGTATGGTATGTGAATTATATATCAATAAAGGTGAAAATAGAAAATACTATAAAGGAAAAATAAATGATGGTATATTCATATAATTGAATGTCATACAGAATAAAAGAAAGTAAAATTTTTTCAAAAGGTCTGTTACCAAGAACAACACAGATGAATCTCAAATATATTATGAAGTAAAAGAAACGAAAAACTATAGAATATTTACTGAATAATTCATTTAATGTGAGACTCAAAAACAGATAACACAATCTTTGTATGTGAGGCTAAGGCGGTGGCACCCTTGACTGGGTGAGGGGATAAAGGAAGCCAGGAAAGGGTCTGTTTCTTGAGCTCTGTGGTGGTTGCAAGGATATGTTTGTGCTAGTCTTTGAAAGTTCACTGAAGTGTGTATTTATAGTTGGCCCACTTTTCTGTATTTGATACTTCAACAAAAGTTTATTAAGAAATATTTTTAAAAGTCCAGTTATTCAGTAAGTTGTCCTATTAATATGCATTGAAAAAAATGGACTAAAAGAATACGTAAATTCTGTAATAGTTATTTTTTGTGGGTTGGGATTATAGAGAATTTTTATTTCCTTTTATATATGCTTCAGTATTTTCCAAATTACCACAGCGGTCCTATGCTACATTCAACACTAGAAAAAAAAATGCTACAAAAATACAATTGTTTGCAATACACCTGCATTACTTTTATCCTAGTGTATTCACAATGTGAGTACTTGGGCTTTGGTCCTAGATAAGAGACTGTCATTTTAAAGTAGGGCGTGGCTGCAGGTCTGGGGGTTTCCTGGTGGCCTGGCCGCCTAGCAGGAACTCACCACCAACAACCCAGCAGGAAGGAGGAGCGGAGGTGCAGGTGTACGGACCCCAAAGACTGTGAACTAACCCTGGGCAGGAGAGTCGCAGTCCTCAGGGAACCCGAGCCTTACGGCAACCCTGTGGTTAGGATCCAAACTCCAACCTCCTTGTTGGGGAAAGGAAATGATCAGAGTCTAACTACTGCCATCCTCCTATTTTTATAAGGCCAGGAACTAAAAGTTGTTTTTACATTTTTATGAAGTTGTTAAAAAAAGTAAAATTAAAAAAAAAAAAAGCCAAATAGGCGACAGAGACTGGATCTGGACTGAAAATCCTAAAATATTTGCTATCTGGCTGTTTATAGAAAAAGCCAACTCTTTGATTAAGAGACGTAGGCTGGGAAGTCTTGAGGAATTTTGGAATCTACCTAGGTAGGCGCTCCTTGCGAGGAGCCGGGTGGGGAAGGACCCTGCCTCGGCACTTTCCTGCAGCGGTACCAAGAGACGCAGTATCGCCCCTGCCGGTCAGAGACAGGAAGTTGGCTTCCGCTAGCCAGAGTGCAGAAACTCACCTTGGGGGTCCAGCCTGGAAGGGGATGGCGCAGCAGCGCGGGCCCACACACAGCTGGCTCCTCCTGGCGGGGGCTCCGAAAGGAGGAGCTACGCTCCCCACCGCCCTCCGCGGATTACAGGAAAGGAAGTTTCGGGCTTGAGTTCGGAACGCAGTGTCCTCACCCTAGAGAAGACAACCCCCTGCCGCGCGGGAAAGTCCTATCCTCTTCTCGGTGGTGGGCAGCCGCTGCATGGTCCACCTGCCTGTCGGTAACTTTTGAAGCCGCGCTGCGTGGGCGCGGCTGGCCGCTCGGCGCACGCGCAGAGGCCTCTGCAGCGAGCGTTCAGCGCGCAGGCTCTGCGCGTTAGCCCCGCCGGGGAGGAAGGCGACCCTCCAGGTCCCCAAGGCTGGAGGGAAGCCAGGGCGGAAGGACACGGACAGTGTTTTTGCTGAACATTTTGAGTTAGTTGTGCACGTCGTAACCTTTGCCTTTTAAATATTACTAACATGTGATCTGCGCTAATGACAATTTCATTTAATTCAGTCTACCGTATCAGTACCTGTCCACTAAGAATTGGAGTTCTCTTAAATCAGGGTTCTCCAACGCAGCGCTACTGGCATTTTGGGCAGGATGGTTCTTTGTTGTGGGGCAGGGGAACGGTCTTGGGCATTGTGCGATGTTGAGCACTCCTGGCCTTTATACACTAGATGCTAGTAGCAACCCTCCCTTCCCCCAGTTGTGGCAACCAAAAATGTTTACAGATATTGCCAAGTTTATATGTGTGAGAGTGGTGCCAAATCACCCCTAGTGAGGACTACTGCACTATAGGATCACAATACAGTACCCTCAGGAAATACATCATTAGGCTCTTCAGACATAGGAAGTCGGAATCCACTACATACTGTCAACTTAGTAAACATAGTCTATATCCGAATTTTCTCAATTAACCCCTTCCCACGCCCCCACGCCGGCGGCGGGGTGGGGGGGGGATCCTTGCTTATCCTATTTATAAGTCCAGGGTTTAACAAGTATCACACGTTACATTTACTAGTTATCAAGTGTCTTTCGTTTCTTCCAATTAGGATACTTCCATACCCTTTCTTTGTATGTTGTTTTTTTCTGGTATTGACATTTGAGAAGTTCAGGCCAGTGTTTTTTTCAGATACTCAGACTGGTTCTCATAAAATTCATGTTGAACATTTTTGTTTTTGCGGGGGCTGGAATTTCACCTATGTGAAATTCTTGTTATGTTCAATTTTACCTATTTTAAAGGGGCTATCTAGCTGTTCTAACAATGTTTAATTTTTAAAACTCAAATTTTCTCCCAATGATTTGAGAGGCCACTTTTATCACATACGTAAATTTCCACATTGTACTTGGGGCTGTGTCTATATTTTCTATTTTTTCCCATCGATCTGATTATCTACTCATATGCTAACATTACAGTTTTAATTACAGAAACTATATAATGCACTCTAATATCTGTTAGAGCTAGGCCTGCCTCATTGCTATTTTTTGTTTGTTTGGTTGCTTTTTCCTATTTCTTGGATATTCTTGCTTATTCATTTTTTAAATAAACTATAGACTCTAGCTCTATAAAAATACTTTAAAGATTGGTCTCATTTTATGATTTTGCATTATTCTACTGAAGAGCAATGTTACTTTTCCTCTTTTCCAAGTCCCAGTTTTGTGTCTTCCGGGGAAGCTTTCAAGTTTCTCTCATATAAGTTTTGCACATTTCTTGTTAAATTTATTGATTACTATGGTTATATTTTATTTTTGTTGGTAATGTAAATAAGGTCATCTCTCCTACTTTTTCCTTTAGGTGTTACTGCTTAAATACACGAAGGTGTTGGTTTCTGTATGTTACTTTATATCCTGCTACCATATTGAACCTCCTATTGCATCTAGTTATTCATCAGTTCTATTGGCATCTCTATTTACATCTTTATATAATTACAGTAACTATTCACCTTAAAGCTCAAATGGTGCATCTTGGGCTTCTATGTTCATTTGACAACTGTGAATGTCTCCATGGCTTCCTTGCTTTTGGACAATGGAAGAGTTCCAGTGTCATATTGGAATAGCCTCGTTTATTGCTCCAGGCTTAATCAACCATTTCTCAAAAGAGCCTTCATTGCGTTCAGTGAAAATGGTGTTTGCCGACCACAGTCTGTGCACTTAAGGGTGTTCATGGCTAAACGGGTTGCTGCTACTTCTCAGACTTTTCAGTACAAGATGTAGAAAATAAGTAGTTTTTCAAAGAAAGATAAAGATAAGTAATAAATATGTGTTTATATAGTAAATTTAACAAAAGATTAAAGAATTCTTTACTTATTTAATTTTATATTGCACATCTTTACTTATTTAATTTTATATCTGCACAATATTGAAAAGCATGATTCCTACACCGTATGAACACAATTGCTTATTTACTTTTTCCATAATACATATAACAGTTTCACAATAGCAGTACCAATATTATACCTAATTGTAAAATCGCTAAATGCTGTTTCATACAGCTAGGTTTGTTTTAGGTTGTTTTCAAACATAGGTTGTTTAATTAAAAAAAGTAATTAAATCCAAAGTGGGAAAATAAAGCAAGTCTTAAATATTTCTAACTTTTTGAGTACAATGTTTTATTTTTATTTTCCTAATTTTTAATGGTGTAAAATTTAAATCTATGAATTTTATTCTGAACATTTTTAACAGTATTTCATAGACTCTGATGTAGTTTCATTATTTTCTTTTCTTGAAATTCTCAATATCAGTTGATATTTCCCCTTGAACCAACCTATGTTTAACTGGGATGGGGGGTAGGTAATGGGAAAAAGGGGAAGGGTCGTCAAGAAACATGTATAAAGGACACATGGACAAAGCCAGAGGAGGGTAGGATTGAGGGCGGGAGGCAGGGATCGGTGGGGTGGGGGAGTGTGGTAAGGGGAAAATGGAGACAACTGTACTTGAACAACAATAATAAAAAATAGATCATGAAAAATTTTAAAATTTCAAGGTGGTAAGGCTGTCTTATGTTTTGATTGTTATGGATTCCTACTTTTATCATATGGTCAATGGAGAATATTATTTGTATTTTTAATGTGATTATTGAGATATACTTGCCTTCATATGTAAATTATAGGGTAAATTATCATAAATGTTCTTTGCACAGTTTTTTTGGTTGTGTACTAAGAAAAGTGTACTAAAGTCTACTATTATGTATGTATTTCTGTTCTATTTGAATCTTCTCTTGTAGTTTCTGCCACATGAAAGAAGCTGCATTATTTCCTGCAAATCTTTCATAAATATTTAATTTTCACTGTGAATTGTAGCCGTTAGCATTACAAGGTGCCCTTTGTCTTGGTTTTGGTCTGAATTCTACTTAATTGGATTTCAAAATCTCTGTTTGTTATTCTTATTTGCATTTTGTTGGTATACCTTTTTCCAGTTTTTGTCATTAGCATTTCTGAATTATTTTCTATTAGGTTTTTTTTTTTTTGTCTTTTCTGTGCAGCATAGCGTTGAGTTGTCCTTTTAATAGTGGGGTCAAGCCCTCTATTGGTTGATATGTTTGGTTTCAGATGTCCCATCTCATGTTGTATTTATATATGTAATATCTAGCATATCTGATGATGGTAAGTACTATTGAGGAAATTACGGAGAAAGGGGGATAGGAAATGTGGGGCAGAATATTCCATTTTAAATAGGTTGTCAGGGAAGGCTTCACTGAGATGGTGATTTCCCACAGACTGTGGAAGTAGGTGCACGAATGAACTACTTGGGTAAGCGAGGTTAAGACTTGTCCTGGGGGACAGAACAGCTGAAGCAAAGGCCCTGAAACACAAGGCTACGTGCATGGTGTGTTTTCCAAGGCCAGCGAGGAGAAGAGTGAGAAATCCAGAGAGGAGGAGCAACAGGATGGATAGAGCCCTCTCAGTCTCAGGGAGGGTACAAGGCCACCCCTTCGACAGGAATCTTAGTGCCAGGTCTTGAAAATAACATTACTTCTGCCATCTCAAAGTCCTAAATGAATAACTATAAGGGAATACATTAGTAACCCTGGGTATACTAGCCTAGATAGGAGAGCCACCCAGGCTTATATTTTGGGGTACAACTCAAATTATACATGAAAGTAGTTCATCTTTGCTGATTTTGAGGGTTGTTTTATGAAACACCTTCCCAATGCAATGTAAATGATTGTTCAAATTGCTGATGTTTTAGTGTCTACTCTAGATTCTGCCCCAGACACATCAGATGCAGCTTCACAGTTTTTCACTACTTATACGAAGGTGTGCATTTACAGGGGAAGAATAGTTTTGAAATGTCATTGAAATAAAATGTTCAAAAGGGGTAGAAAACATTAAAATTCTATACTGGGAGGCTTGACTACAGTCCAAAACCTGACATAGAAGTATTTTTAATTCTTTTAAAGTTAAGTATTCGGTTTACAACACCCCCGCCCCCACTTTCTTTCTTTTCTTTTCTTTTCTTTTCTTTTCTTTTCTTTTCTTTTCTTTTCTTTTCTTTTCTTTTCTTTTCTTTTCTTTTCTTTTCTTTTCTTTTCTTTTCTTTTCTTTTCTTTTTTTACAAACAAATAGGCCTAAAATAAAATTTAAAAAAAAGAACAGAAAATTGGCAGAGAAACTAGAATGAAATAGATGTCCGTATAGGAGGAGGCACGGGGATGAATTAAGTCTGTAATCCATAAAAAAAAAAAAAAAAACCCTTCAGGATTCAAGTGGATGGGAACAGAGAAGGGACAAACTTTAAATTTATGTATCATTACTTCTTCCCTGACTTTACGTGTTTCATTTGGCAGCTTGTTAATTTTCTCTTTCACTTGTTTTTCTTAAGCGAAACTGGCACAGTGAAATGCTGTGTAAGTCACAACTCATATAGAAAACTGAACAGCGCATTGTAAAACAGGACACAAAACAAAAGACTTCATCTCCGAGCTGAGATCATCGCGGTGGAACACGCAGACCCAGTGCAGCAATTCACCCGTTTCTCAGAGCCTCAGACAGTTTTCACGATTCTTGATACGCTATTGCCCCCTGCTGGTCATGTGGGGGCACTGACTACAGAAATGGGTTTTCATAACATTCCACTTTTTTAGTGTAATGTTAGCGTGCTACCAGAAAAGTTAGACGTAGTTCCACGACTTAAAACGGAGCAAAGGGATTAAGAAAACAGTAACAACAAAAATTCATGAGTACGCACAACACTATGGCGATTACCAGAGTGTAGCGGGGGAAAGGACGGGTTGAAGAGGGTAAAGGAGGACAAGTGGTGGCAAAGACCAGACTTTGGATGATGAGCACACAATGCAGTGCACAGATGGTGTATTGAGGAATTGTACACTTGAAACCTATATAACTTTATTGACCAATATAACCCTAATAAATTCAGTAAAAACTAAACCAGAGTAATTTCAAGAATTGCTTTCTAAAAAGCTGAATATCAAACACACACACACACCCCCATAAAACCTGCAGCTTTTCCTACTCCGTGATATGTTGAAAATAAGTCTTTGATCCAGTTATTAGGCTAAGGGATCTGGTTGTCTTTTTAAGTTTCTGAGGGCAACAAGAGTACAAGGCAATTGAGGTAACTTAGAGAAAAATTGGCAAAGTGGGAGCAGGGAGTAGGCAGAGAAAACGGAGCTAAATGTGCAAAAGGAAGGGGTCATGAATAATTTACATACAATAAGGGAAAAGCAGTTCAATCTGGAACAGATCTGTGCATCCCTCTCAGAGGGTGCTGGTTAGAAAACTGGTTTTTTTCCAAGGAAAATCCTGCATGGGTCATCTGTGAGCCTTCAGGTCTCTGCCTCTTGTGGGTTTGGTCATAGAAACTTCTCAGAACCATTAATATGTGGGTTGGGGTCCCAAGGCAGAGCAGAGACACATAATGCTCAAAGTTGATTTCCTGGTTTACTCCGCAGTTTCTAAAGAGGACAGGGCTACCTCCTGGGTGGAAGTGAGCCCATGTGCAATCTGTGTGTTTGAGCGTGGGAGTTTCATGTTAACTGCTCCGGGTTTCAGATCTCTAGGGCCCAGGGCTGCTAGTCCTGCATGCCAGAGCTTCCAGAGGGTTAGGTAACAAGGTGCCTGGATCCCCTCTCACTCCATCAAAGCTGTTTACAAGCTTGGGACCGTGCTTCAGCTTTTGGATTTTGCTCAGGCTCTTTGTCCACGAGGAACATGATTAGAGAAGAACCTTTTGATATTTAGAAAATTGCATGCATATTTACCTACAAAATTATACCCTGTTAGGATAAACCTAGGAATCTAGACTGAATGATTCTTGAAGGACTTACGTTTTGATTTTCTTTTCAAATCTTTTTGGAAGATTAAGTTTTTCACACTGAGTGTCACCTTTAAAACCTCGGAAGTTCCCACTTCGAAGGGACAAATGATGGATTTTACTAAGTGAAAATGTGAGATAACATTTATATGACTTACTTTAGGTAGCAGTTAACAAGCTGATTCCTTAAAGCTTGAGGTAGTTATATTCACAGCATTGATTTCAGTGCTCATAACTGTTTCTCTTGTGTGAAATCTTACTATTTATTTATTTACTTGCTTAAATTTACATTCTCCACTGTGGCAGGTATTAAAGATGTGGCAAAAAATAGGATAGGCTATGCCCTTAAGCTTTTCATAGTAATTTAGAAAAATGTAGAACAACAATGCGATAACCATGCAAGGAACCAAGAGTACCTTTTTTTAAAAATTTTTATTTATTTATTTTTAGGCGGAGGGAAGGGGAGGGAGAAAGAGAGGGAGAAAAACATCAATGTGTGGTTGCCTCTCTTGCGCCCACTACTGGGCACCTGGCCTACATCCTGACTGGGAATCAAACTGGTGACCCTTTGGTTCGCAGGCTGGCGCTCAATCCACTGAGCCATACCAGCCCTGGGCAATTTTCCCATTTCTCTTCACTTCATTTTTTTTCATTCCATCCCATCCCTTCCCCTGCCATTTCATTTCTTCTCCTTTTTACGGTTTCATTTTATGTATATTTATATTAATTTCATTTGTTTAAATTACAAATCAGGAATGTTCGGTATCCTTTTCTAATGCAGGTTTGCATAACCCCTAGTACTGCAGCACTTAGTACAAATTCTGCATACGTTTGTAATAAAACTTCCGTTGAGTGAGTGTGACCACTCAAAAGCTGCCTTGCACTAGTGCCTGTATCAGGAGGGTGCATATTTGATTTCAGTACAGGAGAAGAATGAACTTGGAGGGGTGGGGGATTTATACAGACCTAGAAGGAAGTATTAGGAATATTTGCATTCCAACTCTTAGGGGTAGTAAGAAACCTTTTTAATTAAAAAAAAAAAAAAAAAACTAGAAGAACACAAACATTTTAGCCTATAAGTACCTGAGGAAATGTCTCTTTCAAATGATTGTTTTTATGTTGCTAAATGCATATGGGATTTTTCACATTTCTACCTGTGCACATCCTTATCAGAGCTGCATACATGCCCCTACTGAAGATGGGGTGGAAACCTGTGTTTTCTTTCCAAGAGAGTAGACAAACACCATGTCTGTTTTTTTAAAAAAAAGTTTTTGTCAAAAATGTTTAATGAATGCTTGTGGTTAGTCTACATACAAGTCAGGTTTTGGTGTAAAGGTCTTGGACCACACGAAAGAACATTTGGTTTACTTCACTAGTAGGCCTATCTCATTGCTAGGATGGCCTCTTAGAATTTCTTCTGCTGTTGATTTTTAGCTTAGTGACTTGTGAATGTATTAATGGAATTAAGTGAAGAGGTACTTATATTTATTCCAAAGAAGAGTATGAAACCGATTGCTATAGTAATGAGGAGGTGGATAAGCAATGCAACGCACCTGCCTAATATTTTTGAAGTCAATAAATTAATCATAAGGAATTTAGTCAAGATTCAGAAATAAAAGTTCACAAGCGATATAATGTGAGGCCAGATGGGTTGCTTTAAAAAAGAACAAAACCATAAAGCGCTCTTTCTGGCAATAGCGACGGTTAATTTTCCACCCTTTTCACCTGTTGCTTTAGAAAATCTTGGGTGCTTCAAGCACTCACTCGGGGCCCCTCTCAACAGGTCCACAGCTCGATCACGGCTGCCCTGAGTGCTCTGCGCAAGCGCCGAGCAGGGACCAGTGTGGGGGTGGGGAGGGAGGACAAATTCGGGGGAAGGCCCAGTCGCCACCGTGAGCCCCACCCTGGCTCAGGTGCACCTACATCCTCGCTCTGCTGGAGCTCTCCAGCTCTGAAGTTACGTTTAAAGTCTCCTTTCTTTCCCATCTGAAGTTCCGTAGACTCCACATGGAAAATTTGGAAGTATTTTCTTGTAGGTGGTGGTGGTGATAGGAGTTAGGATGGAAGAAGTTTGCAAGGTTAAGCAAATTGTTGACAGTACTATTCCGAACAGTGCAGGCCTCTTTTAATTCTAGTATTCTGTGATTTTCCTTCACCTCAGACGTGACCTGAAAGTATGTTTTTTAAAAAGTGCCGACTTCTGAATTTCACATGTGAGGTGGCTTACAAAGCATTTTGTAAATGCTTCATTGCATATGGTGCCGGGCTAGATGCTGATGAGAGAAGTTCTCAGACAGGTTTCCATCCTCGAGTTATTTATAATAGAATGTGAGAGGAACAAAAACAAGTCTTAAGAAGCAAAGAAAAAAAAAACCTCAGACGGGGCCAACAGTCTTGTGATTAGCAGAGGGAAAGGGGAGTGGGAGGGGGTAGAGAAGGGTGAGGGGGATGAATGGCGACTGAAAGAGACTTGACTTGGGGCGGTGGACACCCAATACAGTGTACAGATGATGTGTGCTAGAATTGTACACCTGAAACCTGTATAATTGTATTAACCAATGTCACCCCAATAAATTCAACAAAAAGGAAGTCCAAAACACAAAAGGTGAGTAAGGCATGTAACATTTTGCTTATATTTCAGTGAAACATCCATTGGGCAACTTGGTTAGTAGAGGGCAGAATGGTTAAAATGGTTGCAGGTACAGACATTCATCTCAGATTATCCCCCTGAAAAGCTGGGCTTTGTGCATGTAGATCCCCTCTATACAGCAAGGATTCTGTGTCTCCATCTGTCTGTCTCTTTTGCATTTAAGCTCAGACTCCCTCTGTGTGGGTGGCTGAAAACAATGGAAGTTTTTAGAGCTCCTCATAGTTGATCACTCTTGCTAAAGCCAGGTTGATAAATAAGGCTGATTTAGGGGAAAAATTGTCCACATAGTTTGAAAATAAAAATACATGTGCTACTGAGATGCTGAAAATATATCATTAAATAGCCCTAAGAGACATTGCAAATAATTTTGTATGTTTTAAACTGGTCATTATGATGTTTGTATTTAAATGACTTCTCTCAAATCGCCTTAGGCTTCTGGCTATTTAAAAATTTTTGTATTCATGAATGCTTCTTTTATAATTGATGTGGATGTTTGGTTACAGCCCAATCTAATTTGTAAGCAGGGAAATTTGTTTATTTATTCATGCCATGTCTATTACAAATTCACTGTGTGCTAGGTATGATGATAGTGATATTTTTGTTTTTTAATCGTTATTGTATTTTTTCCATTAATTTTTAGTCCCCTTATACCCCTCTCCCCCCAGTAATCACAGCACTATTGTCTGTGAACCCTTTTTCGTGTTTGTAAGTTAATTTTATAGCTTACTTAAATTTTTGTGAGCTCTATTTACCTAAATTCCAAGAAATTATGTATGGAGACCATCAAGTGGGCCAATCACAGTTCGTTGAGATCTCTGTTGTGGCACTTATCACACTTACCTTTTTTATGTTCACATTTCCTGCTGGAGCAAGAGTGGAGCATGGTCTATATTTGACCACCACTGTGTTCTCAGCATCTAATATAAAACCTGCAACGTAGGAGAGACCCAGCAAGTGCAGGGTGGGTGACGGAAGCGCTACAGAAACACATGCTGCTCTTTCTAAGGACATTTTAATTTCCGTTGGGTGTTGAGGCCATTTCTCACTCTGGGATATCTTCCCTAGGAAAAGTCAAAACCTTTTCATAAAAACCCCTGTTATCTAAATACCTTTCTTCCAGAATTGGGCTTAATATTGATCTGAAGCACTTTGACTTGATTTTGAACTTAATCTGAAGGACTAAGACTCTGATTTAAGTCATTTTTGTAATAATTAAGACCTTTAGGCTCTGATTATTTGGTTGACATATATGAGAATGATAGTTTCATAGTCATTTCAAGAATATTTTCCCCTTTTCCTGGTAGGTTAATCAGACTTTGGAGAAGGCTTTTTTTTTTCTGGGAAATGTTGATGATGGGTTTTCTGGGAAACCCTTCCCTTTCATCTATTGTTATTTGCTTCCCGTGTATTCAGTGGGTTTATGCCTATTTAAATATGTATTCTGAGTTACAGAGCATGAAACAGTGTAGAAAAGAGAGAGCAGTAATACGCAGCCAGGGGGTTATGTGATTCATGTGAAACTCTTGCTTGTTCTCCTCTAGGGTGGGAGTCACTGGTAGGACTTTGGCGTAAAGCCCTGGTGCTGCGTTTGTTAGGCTCGGAGGACTGCCATTTACTGTTGCCGATGTTGTGCATGCGCACAGCTCTCATCTAAAGTGCACAATATGTGGGTCATAGACGTTATCGATCTGAATATTTATTGAGACACTTATATGGCATAAGACAGTAAAGGTTCTTATTCTAATAAAATTAGTACATTATGATACCTTTTCTGACAAATGAAAGTACACTATCCCGAAGAAGTCCCTTGCCTTTTTAAAAAACATTTGTACAAATGCTCTGTGTAGTGGCAGCCTGAACTTGGACAAGTTACATAACTCCTTAGGTTTTCAAGTGGAGATATTAATACCTACTTCACTAAATTGATTGAAAGTACTAGGCATGCCTGGCACACCATCAGAGTTCAGTAAATGCTTTTGAGTGAAATGAAAGCACTAAGCGTAATGCCTATGCTAAAGGTTCGCTAAATTGCAGCTCACTTTTGCCTTGAATAGGGGAATTTTAGAGGGATTAAGTGTATGTGTAGATGTGTGTAGTTGAATCTTTGAACTTGTTAAGTGTTTCACATTTTCTGCTTAATTACTATATATTACTACCTGAAATGTCCCTACTGATGTGTTTGGGATCCTTTTTATTTTCCCAAGGGGTGCACATCCAGCTGAAAGGAACTACAGCTGTGTGACACGTTGACAGGAAAAAGTGGTGGCTCATTGTGGGGTTTCTTTTGGAACCCTAAGGTAAACCTGGAACCCCAGGTTTAGAAGGGACCATTTGAATTTCCTTTTATTGATCAAATACATATTAGTCAGTTAATTATATGTGAGTAACTATGCTATGCATTAGGACTGTAAAGATAAATAAGGTATTGTTGAGAAGTTCCAAGTTTTTGCATCAACATTTTCAGGGACAATTCACAGTTACTAACTTGATTTTTAGGATCTCTCCTACAAGAATTCAGATTTTGTCTTCCTGTAACTTCCATTTATTGGTGACAGCTTTACTATTTGGGGCACAAAAAAAATAAGTCTCACTCTTTACTAGAAAAGTCTTTCTTATAGATTAAGATAAAATATGCTGTTCCCCCCTTGAAACTTCTACTCTTTTAAGTTAAACATCACCGTACTATTCTGCTCTTCCTCAAGCCTCTTCTCTATCTTGCTCACTTTCCGAAGTGCCTCCTAGGTTGCCTACTTCCGTGTGAAGGTGTGGCACCCACAGGGCATTCCAGGCTGCAGGTGTAGAGCAGCCAGCATAGGATAGAACAGGACAATAGATCACGTCCTGCCTTCCACACCCTGTCCCACAAATCTCTGGCCTGATTTATATTTGCAACCAAATGATCAATAAGTACTCTAAAATGTCCCATCCTGACCATTATTAAGAAGGATTGTATCTGTTTTGCACATGTTACCATATCAGATAGTTTGGGATAAGAATAAATGACCTCCCGAATTTCTTGAGATTTTCATATACTGTTTCTGACCATGGAAATGGGAACAATAATGAGGGCAGCTCTGCCAGAGCTCGAGGCTATTGAATTACCATTTGGAAGTCATTTTTGGTTCAGTCTATTAAAGCCGCTGCAGGTTCATACACTTTCTGACAGCTAAGAGGTGAGGAGCCAAGGAAGGACTTCTATAGCTTTGCACAATCTGTTTCTATAGTGTGCTCTCTCACTTAAACACTTTCCTTTTTGATGAACAAAGAATATGACAGGGAAAGAATTGTTCTACTGCTAAGTCTAAGCACTTACTAAAAAAACTTAATGTCTTCTCAACATTTTTTTAAGTTGACAAATGTGTGTAACTCTCTTTATACCAGGTATATTCTGACTCAGCATTTGGGACAAGTAGCTCTGCCTGGTAGAATGCCAGAAGATGTCAGTTATAACTCAGCCACAATTTATAGGTGTGTGTACTGCTTTGCTTTGCTCCTTTTAGTAGAAGGAAAAGACAAAGACAGATGCTGTAATTAATTGGAATATAGGGACAGGAAAGAGACCTTTGCCCAAGCAAAGGAGAAATGTTTGGATGCAGTGGGGCTGGAACTGGAGTGTGGCATGTTAGTGTCCTGGGGCTGCCATAACAAATCGCCACAAACCTTGCAGCTTAAAATGATAGAAATTTGTTCTCTCGTAGTCAGGAGGCCAGAAGTACAAAATCAAGATGTTGGCAGGGTCATGCTTCTTCTGAAGGTGCCTGGGAAGAATCCTTCCTTGTCTCTTTCTAGCTTCTGGCAATCATTGGTGTTTCTTGGCTGGTAGATGTATCACTCCAATCTGTCTCTGTCTTTACATGACCTTCTTTCCTATGTCTTGTCTGTGTCTCTGTCCAGACCTCTCTCTCTCCTTTTTCTTACAGAGACATTGGTCATTGGATTAATACAGCATGAGCTTATTTTAACTTGATTATACCTATAAAGACCTTATGTCCAAATAGGTCACATTTACAGGTACTAGGAGGTTAGGATTTGAACATATCCTTTTGGGGGATACAGTTCAACTGATAATAAGTGAGATGATACCAAATCATGGAACATTTTAATGGTAGGTAGAAGAGTGTGGGTTTTATTTATAAGCCGGGATCACTGGAAACCTTAAGCAAGGGAACTAATAAGATCAATATTACAGGGAGGTATGGTAGCAAGCTGTATACTTCAGCATACTGAACTGAAGGTGAAGTTCAGAGGCAAGGATATTAGTTAGGAGATTGTTACAGCGTTCCAGGAATAATGTGAAGGAAAATTTATAAAGAAAGATGTGGAAGAGGGCATTTTGCAAAGATGGCTGCAAAAATGTCTCTCATACCACTAGCTTGCCTGCAGAGACCATCTTAGACCCTGCACAGCAGGTGGTGTCTATTTCTCTACCCACGAATCTGGGCGGAGCCAGTGACTACTTTGACCAACAGAATAAGGCCAAAGTGACTCCAGTTAAATGCATAGACCTTTCCTGACCTAGCTGCTGGAGATAACTGTCGTGTGGGAGGGGTGACTTTCCTGAGCCCACCATGCTGTGAGAAGCCCCAACACCACTGAGCCATGTGGAGAGGCCCTGAGTCAGGGCCCAGGGCTAGGGTAAGGCAAGGGAGGTGCCTAGGGTGCAAAATTCAAGGAGGCACTGGTTCTCCGGGGCCCTTGCCTGACACCGAGTATTGCACCTCCTTAAACTCTGCTCTCCAGGAGTGCAACGAAATGGTGGTTTTAAGTTACAAAGTATTAGGATAGTTTGTTATGTAGCAGTGTATTATGTGGGGCTAATAGTTGACTGAGAAATACCAGGTGGCTCTGTATTGACTCAGTTCTGATGGAGCACAATCTGTTTGATTGCTACTTAGGGAAGAGGGATAAAGAACGTGATGGAGACAGAGTACAGGAACTAGAATTTAATGCCTTGCTTTTCAGCTCACTGCTTAAGCTACACAGCCGTACAATTTTTAATGTTTGAGGTTGGCCATAACAAAAAGATATATGCACTCACAGTTTGAGTCTTTGTAGGAACAAAAATCTCTGTCTGTTTTGATCTATGCCATGCAGAGGAATGTGAAATTCCCAGTTTAAAGCAGATGGTCTGAATTCTGATGATAAATGAATAAAATTGTCATTGGATCTCATTAGCACTCATGTGGGCAGGCGGGGAGTCTGTATAGCTATTTCTTGGCTTTGTGTGAACAAATTAAGCTTTGAATGAAAGGTTTATTTTTATGAAGGCTGAATTTACTAATTTTTCATTGAGTACCTCTGTTTCACGGTGATTTACACATTCATTCAAATGGTTGTTGGCACAATTATTTATTTTCCTTTGAGGCATTCTCTAATTACTTGTAAAATAGCCTAAGAAAAAAATTAAACCTGAAAAAAATGTTAAGAAAGGGACTATTTGGTAGAGGAGGTGTATAACACATAAAATTAAAATGTAATGAATATTTTTAAAAGCCTTCATTCCATTTAATAGCTTTCTCTGCTTGCTCTTACAGGCAGGCAGTGGTAAAGACTTCCCCACCCATTATTCATTTCCACAGGATGTTAGACATTTTTATGACCTCCGAGAGTACTTACAATCTACACTACACAATTTAGCACCTAATTATATTCTGTCTCATAATGTTCATTATTGTATCATTGTACGATTTTTGTCCCCTCAAGTAGATTATACGATCTTAAAAGGCAGGGGCCATGTCTTATACTTTTTCCATATTTGCATTCCACCTGGCATAGTGCTGAACACAGGGAAAATTCAAACTGGTAGAATTATATTAAGTAATTCTAGTTTCCTAAAGCTCAGTGACTGTGTCTATGAAGCATTTGTCATGGCTCTGGGCTTATGGGTACGGACAAAGGCAAGTGACTTTTCCTTTCCTTGAGGAGTTTGTTATCAAGCAGAAGTACCAGGGTGAGGTGTTGATTTGACTAGTAAGGTGAATTTTCTTGTGCCGTGAGTGTCTGACCAGGGCAGATGACAAGCAGACAGGCATGTGCTCTTGTGCTACTACTATCATTCTGATGTAGATGGCGGTTGGCACTTTTCCCCTCATCTCTCCAGTTGAACAAGTCAATGAATGGAGTCTGACCTGGGGAAGGGCTCTCTCTTGGATGATCAGCTTGGCTAAATGGCTTGGCAAGATTGACCTTCCTCTTTTTCCCCCCTCAGGGCATCAGAGCCATGTTATTGTTCTTTTCATTGTTGTAAAACACATATAACATAAAATATACCATTTTATCCATTATCAGTGTACAGTGAAGTTGCATTCACATTATTGTGCAACCATCCCCACTATCTGTCTCTCAAAAATTTTTATTGTTCCTAAATGAAACTCTACACACATTAAACAATGACTTCCTATTTTCCTTTCTCCAAACCCCTGGCAACTATTACTCTGCTTTCTGTCTTTGCAATGTGACTGCCCTGTGTGCCTCGTGTGAGTGCTGAGTGTAGTCGGAGTAAAGTCGTCCTTTTGTGTAGTGCTTGTTTCATTTAACGCGATGTCTTCAGAGCTCTTTCATACTGTAGCATGAACCAGAATTTATTTCTTTTTAAGGCTGAAAAATATTCTATTGTATGTATATATTACATTTTGTATATCTATTCATTTGTGGGGGGACATTTGGCTTCTTTCCAGCTTTTGGCTAGTGTAAATAACGTTGCTAGGAACATGGATGCACAAACACGGCTCACGTTATTATGAGCACCCACACTGATTTAATTAATGCTCATGGTGAGCAAAGTAGCCTTCTCAGCGATATCTGGAAGAACCAACATATCTGGCAATTGAATTCTGAGACTTAAGTACTCAGGAAAATGTGTCCTGATGACACTTTTTAGATCAGGATTGTGACGAATACTTGATCAGTAAATATGTCTTTTTATCTTCACCCTTCAAAATATTCTGCCTCCTTTTTTTTCTTGTCACTGCTCCAACATGTGCCCCCACAGCAGGACCACCACGATCACATTGTAGCTGGGTTGTCTGACTTCTCTCCCCCTTTCCAATTTGTCATGCATTGCACTGCTTTGACCATTTTAATTACTAAACAAAAACAACATGTTTGTCTGGCACCGAGGACCTTTTGTAATCTGCCCCGAGCTTACTTTTCAGGTCCTATTTCTCTTCCTTATACAAACTCTGCTCCAAGTCAAAATGGTGTCCTCATTCTTTCTTGGACAAATCATCATTATTTTGACTTTTCTTATTACTGTTCACTCTACCATGTTTAACGTTTTTCATGCTGCCTTCAAGTTTTAGCTAACTGTGTTTTCAAAAGTTGAAGCAGAAAAGCTTAGGACCTGACTTAGACAATGTGAAATCCCTGAAAAACCTCTCAGAGTTCTCGCCTGAGAAGCCAAGAACACAGCAACATCAGGCACAATGCTTGGCACACAGTAGACATGCAGCAAGTACTTTTTAATTTCTCTATTCAGTAGAATACAAGGAACACTAATCAGTCATTTTCCTTTTATGACATGGGATAGATGTTGCTTTAATCTTCTAGCACATTTCTACTTGCCTGCACAAGGTTGTTTCATGGATTCCAGCTGTACTAGCACTGTCTCTACCATTCTGGAAGCATGTGGAAATGAGCAGGAGAACACAACATTATGAAGGCAATAATAACAACAATAGTAATGATGATATGAAAATAATAATGATAGAACTAGAGTATTTGAAGCATCAATCTAATCACTCATCTGTTAATAACCCTGCAATAGCTTCTAGTTGCCCAGTGTCAGTACCTAAACTTTTGTGTAGGACACAGAGCTTAGCGTGCTGGTAGTGTCAGCAGCAGCTGAGTACTTGTGCCCTGCAGGATGGAAATTCATTCTGGCAAAGGCCTCCCCCTCCCACCACATTTCACACCACAGAACTATCTGAAAAGACCTTGAGAGAAGCTAGAATAACAACTTGGTATTCAATGTGAGCTCAGGTCTGACAGGGGGTATATATAGATTCCTGGGCACTCAGGGATTGTGAACTACTCTAGGGAAATCTCAAAGAGGCCATTTGATATGAACAGCTTCTACCTTGGGACCTTTCTAAGCATTTGTTAAAAATGGAACAACAGTAATACTTGAACCTGTTACGAAGTTAGAGGGGCCACACACCAGGATGCACTTATTTGACTTGATGATTTTATTTTTGAGCACCACATAATCACTTCTCAGTGCTTTGGCAGTTTAATTATGAGGAAAAAAAAAACCCTCAATTTTTCTACATAATAGAATTTTAACTTTCATTGCATTGAGACATTAACTTTTTTTTTTTTTGTCTTTTATAAATTCGTTTATGGTACTTCCTGAAGGATTTCCAAGGAACAATTGAACCATTGATTGATTGACTGTTCTTTAATGTCCTAAGAAGGCTAAGGTAGTAATTAACTGATTTATTGTGCTCTTTTTGGAATAATGGAAAGAGAGACTCAGTTCAAATCCTGGTTCTATAATTTACATTGCTTTTAGACATTGGGCAATGCAGTTCGTCCATTTATTCATTCATTCAACAGATTACAGAGTTCTTACTTTATGTCAGACATAGAATTAAAACTCTGAAGACAGAAATCAAATAGGAATGATCTCTATTTTTAAGAGATTTTTCTCTAAAGAGAGAGACTGTCAAGTAAACCAGCAATTATGGTAGTGTACCATGGAGCCATGTAAAACGGTGGTATCCTATGGATGTAAACCCAAGGCAGGTATGCACCGGAAATGGGGAAGGTACTAGGGAAGCCTTCTCAGGGGAGGTCATACTTCAGCTGAGTCTTAAAAGCAAGTCCAATTTAGTTGAATATAGATATAGAAAGAACATTCTAGCAGCCTAAGTGAAGCTAACAGAGAAATAAGAAAAAACAAGATAGGTTTACAGATCAATATTTTCTGTTCATTATTACTGACATAACACTTTTTTTCTTGAGGACATAAAGGAGATAAATTTAGATGAATGTTTCCATTTTCTTTTCTCTGAAATGAAGGTAAGCATGTCTACATCACGGATTTGTTGTAACCACCTAACAAAACAGCATACGGGGAGTACCTAGCATGTAGGTGCTCCAGAATGCAAGCTCCTTTTTTCTCCCCACCATCTACCCCATTGATGGTTATTAAGTCTTTAGTTTGTAAATTATGGCTGTGTTTAGGCAAATGGAGGAGGCATCAAAAAGCTTAAAACTCTTTTTCTTTTTCTCTGACCTGGACTGCAGCATGTTGAAGGGGCAGTGCTGGCATATTTGACATTGCACTTTCCCTGGTCATCGCAGTTGGCGTGCGAGGAGGGCACTGGTTCCCAAATGGCGCTGTGTTCTTGCTGCGTTTGATTTGCTGGGTGCAGTGCTGAGCACGGGTCACTGGCA
The DNA here is from genome assembly GCA_039655065.1 of Glossophaga mutica. NCBI lineage: Eukaryota > Metazoa > Chordata > Mammalia > Chiroptera > Phyllostomidae > Glossophaga > Glossophaga mutica. Next base: position 136,277,831 of record CM077304.1, read on the forward strand.
CTGCGATGCTGGACGAACCCTTGGATGCTGTTGTGTGTTCTCTTTTCTTTCTCTATTTTGACGTCTCTGAATTTGGATGTGCTTCAGGGAGCTCGGTTTTTAAGTGTGCCCTTTATTCTGGGGAGCCCATCCATAATATCTATGATGTAGGAAATATTGTGGACCACTGCTTTGGGGGATTTTTTTGTCTACATTTTGATTTTTCTTTCAAGGAGGTTTGAGTCAAGTACTGGATTTGGGTGTGATAAGAGTTACTTAGTTTGGGGAGATTTTTGTCATCCTATCGTTTTCTTGTTGATAAGAAATTATTATTTACGTTCAAATGCAGTTTCCCCAAGTGTTTGTCATTTGCAAATATTTTTCATTATTTTTTATACCCAGGTACCTTCTGCTCTCTTGTTTACTTAATAAGTTTCTTTAACTCTCTAACCTTTAAAAAACTTGTGTAAATTTAATCTCATCCTAAGCAATAATAATGAATTTATGGATTTGATGTGTTATTTCTGTTTTTCTAATGCATATTCAGACAAGTGGTAAAATAAAAAAAATTATCCATTCTATCACCCAATATAGGGATCAGCAAACATAGTCAAGTCCACTCATTTGTGTACTACCTGTGCCTACTTTTGACTTAAAACAGCTTAGTAGTTGAGGCAGAGACAGAATGGCCCACAAAGACTAGTATATTTATTAATTTGACTCTTTAAGAAAGAGTTTGCTTACCTCTGACCTAAAATTACTTCCATACCATTAACAGAACACACAGCACACTTTGTAAAGCATCACCATAGTACATTCATCAACAAACAGGGTGTATGAAATCCTTAATCACATTTTTTCAGAACCAGCAAATACTTAATTTTTTTACTCTGGAATTGAAATATTTAATTATGAATAATTTATGTTCTGAGGACCTTGGTGTCAAGACTGTTTGAGATCAAAAGAAAAACATAGACACTGAGGATAATTTATATTTTAAATAAAGGAAATATTTGCCTATAAAATATTTAATACTGGAAAAATGCATAAAAGTAAGAAGTAAATATTTCATTCAAGGGAATTGCATTCTCATTCACAAAAAATGACTTTTTTTTTGTATTTCCTCCTAGTCATATCATGCATACCCAGAGTAAGTATTGTTTTTGTTCTTTGAAATCTAGCTTTTTTAAAATGAAAAAATACAATATCCATATATGCAACTTGTGTTTTATAACATATTTCTGTTGCTTAGAAATCCAAGTAATATGGCTACAACAATAAACTGTTTAATATTACTTTAATTATATTGAGCTATAATTTATATACTGTGAAATTTATCCATTTTAAGTGCACCAGTCAATGATTTTCAGTAAATGTGCAGAGTTTTGCAGCCATCAGCACTGTCTGTTTTAGGACATTTCCATCATCCACAAAGGATTCCTCATCGAAGTCATCCTGTTCCTTCCCCTACCCTGGGCAACCACTCATCTACTTTCTGGTTCTATAGATGTCTTTCTGGACATTTCACATAAATGGGATAATATATTATATGATCTTTTGTGTCTGGCTTTTTTCACTTGGCATTCCAAAGTGGCCTTAAGATAAAAGATGTGGGAAGGGCTCAGAGAGCCCCAAGTATCTTTGTTCTTTTTTATAGAATGCTCTAGTTAAACAGTCAATATTTCATTTTCTTTCCTTTGGAATCAGTCCTGAGACAGACATGATACAAGCACCAGGTAACTTTTGCAGTTACTGAGACCCATGACTTCCCAAACCTCTTCCCCTGTGCACAGATGCGACTGTGGATATTGCTGCAGCACTTGGGAGAACAGAAGGGCCTCTCTCTGCTGGTGGCAATGGGTCAGGGCAGCTCTGCGCCTTGCCTGGCCACTTCGAGGGGGACCGTAGCTTGGCACAGCTGTAACAAACGCACATCATTCAGTGTGCCATGCCGTGCAGGTGGGAAAATTCCCCTGCCAGCCTTGCAGCTTTACCTGGTCACAAAACCTTTCCAGTGTTCTTAATTAGGTGGACCCAGCCCCAAGAACCAAGAAACTTTTTTGCTTTTATATAATTAACATGGCTAAGAGGCTGTTCATAGACAGTCAAAATCAGTGAGGAAATGAGTTATTTTTTTCTATCAGCAGGTATAGATTTACTTATCTTTTAACAGCTGAATAGAATTTTAATGCCTCGATGTCATAATTTCTTTAAACAATTCACTCCTTCATTTCTTTTCTTTCTTTTTATTTATTATAAGCAATGGTAATTTTCACATTGCCATTTGCATATTTTTGCCTTCTTGTGTAAGCATCACTAGAATCAGTTCTTACAAGTGGGCTTGCTGGATACCACCAGGTGGTGCACCTTTTATTTATTTATTTATTTATTTATTTATTATCAAGCTCTTTATTTTTATTTTTTTATTTTTATGTACTATGTTTATTATCATTCATTACAAATTATTTTTTTATTTTTTATTTTTTATTCTTTTGCCTATAGAATCTTTTTTTAAATATATTTTATTGATTATGCTATTACAGTTGTCCCATTTCTCCCCCATCATTCCCCTCCACCCTACACACCCTCTCCCACCCACATTCCCCCCTTTAGTTCATGTCCATGTGTCATAAGTTCTTTAGCTTCTACATTTCCCATACTATTCTTGCCCTCCCCCTGTCTATTTTCTACCCACTATCTATGCTACTCATTCTCTGTACCTTTTCCCGCTCTCTTCTCCTCCCACACCCCTGTTGCTAACCCTCCATATGATCTCCATTTCTGTGGTTCTGTTCCTGTTCTAGCTGTTTGCTTAATTTGCTTTTGTTTTAGGTGTGGTTCTTACATTTTAAATGTTGATGTCTATTACTCAAAGTGGCAGGTTAACTAAAGGCAACCTGACCACACCTATGATGGTTATCTGTGGTGGGCTGTAGTTAGGAGAGCAAAGGTTCTTAACCAGGGTGCAGATGGGCGAGGATGAGTGCATTTCAGAGTGCAGGGAGTGGGCATGAGCTTAAGCCATTTGACCAATCCCTCTAAGGAATTCTGATATGAACAGCACCGCACTAGAGTTTGTTTCTGTGTTTTCTACCCAAAAGTTTGAATGCTGTTGTGAGAAGTGTAATTGGTACTGAGCTCATCAGGACTGTCATAACAAGCACCATGGTTTTGGGGTTTGTTCTGCTCGGTAACTCCAAGGAAAGTAGACAGTAGAACAGCAGAAAGTGACCCTACAAACTGATGCTAAAATTATCTCTGGTCTACATAGATAGGAATACACATAAACTCCTTCCAGCTCTTAAAGAGAGAGAGTGCAGTTTGCCTTGCTTCCTATCAGACGTTCAGTCCAGACTGCCCTTTGGCGATGGAGATCTTTCTCTTCCAGTCTACACTCAATGTGTGTTTCAAACTATGGAAATGAGGGAGGGGTGGGAGTGGGAAAGCCGCACATGTGTGGCTGTAACTTTATGTGTGTGTGTAACTTTAAATAACTTTAAACCAGTGGCCTACTGATCTTTGGAAACCTCTTTTGTACTATGTTAACGTAATCCCACAGTGTAATTTCAAGTCATAAGACAATGATACTCTGTGAGTTTCAATGAGGGGAGAAAGTGAAAGAGGATGTTTCTAAGTGGGTGTAGACACACTTCAGCAAAATTAAATAGCAATGAATTAAACTCTTTGAGTCATAGTGCACTACGGAATAAAGCAGCAGTTGTGGGGCAACATCAAAACTGCCATATTTTCATACCTGTTGGACTTTCTTGGCAGTGACTCCCACGTAAAGGCTTATAGTGAATGAAATACACCATTTCTACTGATCAAAGAAAGTTATTTGGTGTCAGAAAGCAACTCGGGAGTCAGAGTGTTTACTCGGTAATTTCTTAATGAGCTCTGGCACATGGTTCTCCTCTCTGGGAGGGGAGGAATGTAACTTGGAACGTGCCCAGCCAAACCATGAGCATTTTGGCAGATGTGGAGATGCAACACAGCTGGAGGAAAATGCTTCCCTTTGAAATCTCGTATCTCAAAAACTACATCAATTTTTAAGCATGTTCCACTGCCAGTTCAGATTTTAATATGAACAGGACTTGGGAGATGTTTATTACTATAGTAGGAAAACAGTTTGGAATCCATGTACTCATTGCCTTCTCGTCCCTACACACAATTTGTGAGGACAACAGGTGAGGGACAATGAGGGAGGAGAATAAGGTGCTCTGTTGTTGTTTCGGACTGGCAAGAACGCTGGCAACCAGGGCAACCGAGAGAGCAATTGATCCCACACATGATCTTCACCTCCTGGATCAGCAGTGCTCTGGCTAATCAGGGAGCTCAGGTAATTATTCTTTTATACGTGCCTTTCATCTTTCATTATAAAGTAATACACATTTATTATATACACATACAATACAAAGGAAATAAAAGTTGATAAAGATGTTGCCTGTGCAGCTCCCAGCATTCTGTCCTTAATATATCATGGTCCTTCTGGTCCAATACAACTTAAATACGGACCTCAGTTGCCCCAAGCAACACAATCTAGTTCAATCAATATCAGTCAACAAACGTACATGGAGTCAGGAACCAGACCAGGGCTGATGATACAAAGGGAACAGAGATTTGGTTCCTGACACACAAATCATAGTGGCTAAGTGATGAACAATTAAACTGGTGATTGAGTCTGAGAAATTACAGTATATCTAGAGGCTGAATGGGTCTGTATAAATACGAGGGAAAAAAATACAAGTGTCATGGTCACTGCTTGATCTAATGTGTTCTTTTCTGAGCCTTGGCTTCTTTACCCATGAAATGAAGGGGTGGGTCCACGTGATATAGAATGATCAACTCTTTCCAGTTTTCCTGGGACTTTTACAGCTTCAGCACTGAAAGCCCCATGTCACTAAAAGTCCCATGTTTCAGGAACTCCTTATTTCCAATTTTAAAACTGAAAGTCCCTTGTCCTAGGAGTCCCCAAAGTCCCCGGTGAACAGAGAATTGGTCAGCCTATTCATAGAGTTTGAAGATCTTATTGATTTTATTCAATGATTCATGAATTGTGTAGCATCCAATCTAGCAGATAGAAAGGATCTCCGAGGAGCTGTACAAAGTAAGAAACTTTTATAGGCAGAAGGTAGCAGGAGCAAGGAAGTTATACAAGGCAAAAACGTGGGTTCGTCATTGTAAGGTCACTTTTCTTTAGGGGCTGGCAGAGAACTGTCAGGCAGATTACTAAGTAGTGATGACCAGGTGACTCCTGATGGTTTAAGATTCCATTTTTGGGTGAGCCAAAGTTATAATTAAGTTGTTTCAATTTGGTGATGTGGGACTTAGCATAAGCGACTCCATTTTGGATCTATTGTCATTTTTTTTTTAAACAGATTGTCGATTGAGAAAGAATATTTGGCGAGGTTTATGATGGGACCACATGATAAGACAGTTAGATTGAAATACTACATGTATATTAACAATACTGTTGTTTTCTTCTTTAAAAAAATCCTAAAAAGTAAGTTATTTAAATACATTTTAGGTGAAAGAGGCTTTGTGTGCCAGCTTGTGATAAAAAAAATTAATGTGACATTTATGGGAAAGTGAGTGGTATTCTTCTAAGAAAATGTCTCCCCAGCAAATACCCCTCTGTGGAGTCAGAGAGTTTCCTGCAAGCAGCAGCCTTGGTTGGAATCCTCATCGGGGCCCTCCAGGGTCTGCTGCGGTGGGCGGACAGGGAACTGCTCTGCAACCAGGCAATTTGTGCTCCCCTGTTTAGTAGCCATGAGAGCTGGAGAGAATCACTCCTCTGTGACACAGTGTCTTCATTTATAAAATATGAATTACAATAGCTACCTAGCAAGGTTGTTAGGAGAATTGCAGAGTATATTGGTAGGTAGTGCTCAACAGATATTTGTTTTGTTTCCCTAAACAGTGTCCTCTTATTTTTAAATTAAAGAGAATTGGATCTGATTGAAACACAAGTGAGAAAGATGCTCTTTACAGGAGCTTACCCCCCAAAACCTTAAATATAAATATGTGTGTATACATATAAATATGTACATAATATATAAATATATATTTCCCTTTAATGTTGCCCAAGAGAACTGAAACATGTCCTAAAGATTAGTACTGAAAATTTGGATACAACTGAGGTCATGGAGTCTTACAAACAGCCCTTACCTATTGGAAATAACTACCATGATGCAGCTCAAACTGATTTAACTTGTTCACTTAAGTTCATTTAACTTGTTCCATTAAATATCATTACTTATTTGTATTTTAACAGAAAAAAAGAGAGCTATAATTGTACAGGCAATACCTTACTGAATACCAATGTCTAAGTTATTCTAACAAGGGTAATTTTAAATTTAAAAGAAATATTTAAAGTCACAATTCTGAAATGCATACCAGAAGTGATGGCTAATAAGTGATAACAGCTTTTAACTTATTTTAGTGTGCATTTGTTACAAACACTACTGCAGAAGCAATGACCTAACGTAAAAATAAGGTCCACATAAAAAAGAAGAAGTATGATGCCATTATGCATGTGAAAAAAGGTTTGTTTTCAGATGTGATGTTTCAGATGTGAAACCACAACGGTTTGTTATACACATTCACTGGTGATTTAAAGGGCAAGAGGCCCAGCTCCTTGAGAAGGTAACTTTTCAGTGACAAGTCAGAGTGTGATTAGCCTGCATTCTAGACAACAGATAATACAATTCCTCCCTCAGCTCTACATTTATACACGTCTTAGCTAGGAGACAGGTGTCAGTTTGTATTTCACAGCCTGGGCATTTTAACATCTCCATTTTCATTTATCTGTACAGATGAAAATGTCGGCTGCCGAAAACACAGCCGTAAATACTGAATCACCTAGTTCAACGCTCATTACCAAAATGCTGTTGTGCACCCACTGTGTGCATTGGCGCTGTGCTAGGCCCTGGGAGGAGTGATTATGATGATAATTAACTTACAAACAAACAAATGGCAGGCATATTTCTTTTCCTCTAAGAGTTTACAGTTTTGTTGGAAAGACATAGTTTTACAAAATACAATAAGCAATTTAGTGAGGATTACTTAAATATGAGTTTTTGGAACATTTTCCATCAGAATAAAAAGAAAAATAGGATCACTGCCAAAGCGGTCAGTTCCAAAACGATGTTCTAAAACTTCAGAAGTTTCCTTGGAGTCGCAAAAACTTTCCAGGAAGGGAAGCAGTTTATAAATAGTTTCAGATCTTTGTGGAAATATACTGAGAAACTGGCAGAAAATGAATCCATGGAGCTTTTGACAAGACCCACCTAAGCAAGATCTGGAAACAAAGTGAGGTGGGGTTGTCCATGAGTTTTGTACCTCAGGTCAGAGGCCTTCATGCAAAACTCTGGGTTAGGTGGTGACAAGGTTACAAGCACAAGAAAGCGAGACACAGTTAGTGAAATTCTGAAGGGCTCTGTTAGGCTGACTGGACCTTGAGAAAGAACACCCCTGCTTATGATTACAGATGAAGAAAGGCCTTGGCAGAGACAGATTCTGGTAAGGTGGATCATTTTCTACCAAACGCTAAAGATGGCATTTGTAATCTATGGGCAGGTCCCAAATGGGGCGTTCAGGATTATCAGTGGAAAAGGTTTGGGAATTTCAGAGAACTGCACCTTCACTGTATCTCAATGGTGTGATGTGAGGGGTTTCAAGGAAGGCTTCCCGTCTCCTATTAACTTTCATACTTTGGAATAAAAAGTCTCATTATTAGCAGTTTCTGTGTGGTGAACAGCATCCTTTCCCTTCGTCATTTTTGAAGGTGGAAGATTTGCTGAGAATGGCAGCACGATTTCTTCTTTGCACCCTGGATCAATGCTTGTCAGATCACTTTCCTGTGAGATGAAGGAGATGGGAAAATTTGGGAATGCTAGGCTGTGAGAGTGGAAGGGGGCGGGGAGAACCGAGGCTGCAGCAGTAAGATTCTGGGCTCTGCTGTTTGAAACATGGGATCTGTATACAAGGGCTTGAGAGTCAAGAAGTGTTTACTGGGTGAGGGAAATATCTTCTGTGTTATCCCGCTGAGATACTAGGATAGAAATAATGACAAAGTAATAATAATAGGAGTGATAATAATAAACAACTTTTAAAGTTCTCAGAGCATTGCTGACATATATGATTATAACCATGTGACAGTGGACAAGTTATCAATATCAACTTTCATGTAAATCTAGGTCAAAGAAAATTTAACCGCAGGGGAAGAAAATAAATCCATGACACGGCCTTTTTCGCAAGGTCACACAGCAGCTAGATTCCAGCCCTGAGAACCCATGATTTCCTTCCTGTTTCTTTTCACCTTCAACCATCTGTGTTCCACTGTTTTTTCTCTCATGTCCCTTCCTCTATGCTTGCCTTTCTCAGGAAAGATATTTTCTATTTGAGACCTGCGGACACTGCTGCTGTTTTGGTTGTTGCTTTTGCACTTGTGTGGCAGCTTTTAAACTCCCATCTTTTTTAGCAGCTGCTGCAGCCAGACAAACATATGAGTCAGTGGGAGGGGTTTAGAGGAACTGGCTCCATTCTCCAGAGAGCAGTAACCTTTGGCAGTTCAACAAACAGCACATTTCAAATCCAATGGCTGCAAAAGCTCTCTCTGTGCAAGTGATAGCAACTGCAGTTTTCCCAAGGTCTATGAGGAGTTTTTTCAGAGGGAATCAGGTTTCTGCCTATAGAGAGACACATTCCTGAAGGCTTAACTCTGACCTCATAGCTAAAGTGGATGCAGAATAAAATCTGGAGACAGCTGGGGAGTGATAATGTGGGGAGAAAGAAATTTGGGGATTTTAAAGTGAAAAGTCTTCTTAAATGTTCTCACTGCGTTTTGTTGCCTGTGTACCCTACACCTCAAACAGCAAAGCAAAGCAAAGCAAAGCAAATCCTTCTTTTATTCAGTATTTCAGTAGGATCTTTTTCTTTCCAATGTTCATGTAAGTGATTTTCAAAGTGTGTTTCACAACCTGGTGGTTTTGAGGGCCTCCTACAGGGTGGGTGTTTTCAACTTAATCGTTTTCACCTGTTTATCAGCCACCAGTGACAGAGGTACATGGTTAAGATGTGCCTGTGGCTGAAGTTTTACTTTCAAGTACCTGGTTACCAACATTTGACATTTTAGAAAAATGTCAATTTGATCAACTTAATATTAACAAGAAAGCTAAGAGAGGAGGGGGTTGTTGATCTATAGGAAACCAATAAATGATTTATTATTTTTCCATTTTCTTACATTGTTCTTCCCCATACTGCTGTCTTCTTCATTGCTTGTCATTAAGTAAAAAGAATAAGAGAATTTTGTGGAAGGATGAATCATGGAAGTTTTGTGTGTAGGTGTGTGTGTGGCAAGTAGGAACAATAGTTTCTTTTGCTAAATGAAAATTCAGATAATAGTTTCCTTGCTATTCGTTTTTCTAAAATAAGGTTTCACAATAAAGTCTATTCATACTGAAAAAGGCAACAAAATAGTATCTTAGTTAACATGGGAGAAAATGGTCATTAGGGGCCAGCTGGCAAGTCAGAGTTCAGTTTTGGTGAGGCTGGAAAGTTTTACTTGATGACCCAAGGCATCAAGTGGGGTTCTTGGTTTCAGATAACAGAGGACCTCTGGCCAACAGAGGCAGAAAACTAATTAATTGGAAGGATATTGGGTTTCTGGCAAATTGGCCAAACAGCTAGAGATCTGATTCAAAAAGAGGCTGGGAACCTAGGGAGGGTTAGCTGCTGAGGGCACAGCTGAGACCATCGAGTTGGCACAGCTGGCTTCCAGCCCGTCCTGTTACTCTTGCCACTGACACTGCCGCCCCTGACTCTAACCTCCACACCCTGGCCCCTGCCCTCTGCTGGCGGGGCCAGGAATGTTCCCTGGCTATTTGAACAACTTGACATTGGTCTCTCAAGACTCAAAGGTCCAGTCAAAGCACCTACTGGCTGAGCCTGGGTCATGTGTGTTTATCCAAACAGCTAGGGATAGTTAGTGCCTGATTCAGGGAGGGGCAGGGGATCTGGAAGTGGACTTCATTTTACTTAACTTTATCCATCTATTCACCTTCCGACAATGACAAGAAGCCCCACCCCCCACCTTCTCCTACTTATTTGGTTGAAAGTAAAGAAATCCAGACTTCTTATAGTTTTGCTGTACTTTGTATACTGGTCTTGCTGCATTGTTCTATTTATAATGTGCATGTCTGTTTTTACATAGACTTTGAACTTCTGGAGAAGAGAGATTGGTTTGTGTGTTTAGCCTCATCACTTACAGAGCCTAACAAGTATTAGGTACATAAAATATATTACTTGAATAAATTGTGTTAATGCTGATATCCCAGGGAAGGCCGATATATTGATAACATATAAAATAATAGCAGAATATTGATGGAGCATATGTGTACTGGCTATTTTTTCATTTCATCTTTATAATAATCCTATGAGTAGATTATATATTTTTTCTTCAGTTATGCATAAGAAGCTAAGGTTCAGGTTAACTAACTTTTCCTAGTTTATATAACTGAAAGTGACAGAGCAGGGATTTCAGCTCAGGCATGCTGACTTCAGCTCCTATCATCAGAGCTGTACTGCCCCCTGCAGGTGAAATCAGAGAGAGGAGGAAAATGGGTCTAGTCTCAGGAGATCACTAGTTTGCTATTCTCTATTCTTAGAAGTTCACCTAGAGTGAAAGGTATTTTTTTGATGATAGACAAGCCAAGTGTGAGTTGGATTTTTTACTGATACAAGTGAGATTTTCTTCTGAATTTGATATTTTCCTAAAGGCACTGTTATTTTTCCTAGTAATTGAGCAAAGCATTCTTTTTTCATAGCATCTTGGCTGTGTGTTTGTCTCATAATACAAGAAAATAAAAATAATTCCACATGAATACAGAATATTCAAATGAGATTTTAAAATTTTGCATCTTATCAAAACCTTTGTGTTTCTTATTTAGATAACATAAATCACATAAGGGAACTTCCTATTTTACCCTACAACTTAAAAATTTTGAACATTTTTTTTCCTCTTTAGAAGATATTCCAAAATGACATTTGGGTTGTCTCCTTTGGAAAAGAATTCTTGCCTAAATGTGAATATAAAAAACATAGTCATTCAGATACCTTTATTGGCATAAATGTACATATTTTATTTTTAAGTTTAGTTGTATCTGAGAAAGAGAAATGATAAAAACACGGAACTGGTCCTTAGAAAACATCAAAAGCAGATTTTCTTCATGATACTTGAGAAAACAGAAAAGTTTGTATGTAGAAACAGTAACCAACATGAATTTAAAGGTGATTGCTTTGTATTTGGATAACCAATTGCTAAAGCAAAGATGTACTCTGCTATGTCATTATTTAATTCCTGGTACTTGAAGCATTGTCACAGAAATATGCAGAACCCGAACCTGTAATTGCATTCTTATACATAAGTCTTCTTGTATAGCTCTGTTGCTCCTGGAGGCTAATTCCTAGTTGTGGATTTACTCAGTCTGTACGTTTCCAGCAAATTCACCAGTAGTACATGCAGACATAGAGGAAAAATTGGAATTTAAATAGACTTGTGAGAAAGGCTTTGCAGTTGTGGAAGACTGAGTGTATCTGTAGTACAGGGACAAGTGAGGAGGGAGGAGGAAAGAGTAAAGGTATGAGAGAGGCAGGAGATTGTTTATTAGGCTGCAGATTGTTGACAGAAGGATGGAAGGAAAAAGATCAGGTTCAATAATGGAGACACTGGCAGTGGAAGTGAGAGTAAGGTAGTCAGAGAAGGGAAATGCGAAGCTCATAACCTTGAAGATGGGGATTTCTGAGAGATGCTAGGATGCAGAGCGGCTGCAGTGGATCGCAGTTGTTGCTGTTGTTTGTCGTTGAGAAGTTCAAGAAAAACGTGATGGCAGATGTTGGGCTGTAGAAGATTTTGTCTTGGGCACTAATGTCACTAAAGAACTTGGGAATGTGTGTCCTAGAGGACAGCAGTTGACGGCGATAAAAATGTGGGAAGGTACATAAATGCTCAGGTGTGCCTCAAAAAGTGTGCTGAGAGCTGCTGATGGGCAATTGGTTGGAAGCAGCCATGGAGAGTACGTAATGCTAACCCCTCTGGCCCACTGAATTCAGAGGAGTGGAGGAGAGAGAAAGCTGGGAACGGGCGTCATACAGGAAAACGGAGATTTCCAATAAGATTAGGAGACAGTACGGTGCATATCTTTTTGGCTCTTCCTTTAACTATTAACCTACTCTCAGTGAACAACAACCGTATGGGTAGGCATCATGCTGGATGTTGGAAATTCAGAAATTAAAAATGTCAGTGTCATCAGGAAAAGTAGACAGATTTGGAAGCCAGCTGAAGTTGGATTTCAAATCTGGCATCATTACCACTAGCTCTCTGTGGCCCTATGGGAGTTCTTAGCCTCCCTGAGACTCAGTGTCCTCATCTGTAAAATAAAAACACTCAGGGCTGTGAGGATAAAACATATTGTAAGTAAAACATCGTGATAGTGCTGTCTTGGAGTTGCTGCTGCTGCTGCTGTTATTATTTTTTATTTTGGTCCCCAATCTAAGTAGTTGGGCAGATAATATACATATAACTAACCACAAGCTGTTAGAAAGACTGAGGTTAAACAACTCCTGACCACTGGATCTAGGAACCCTGGCACTGGGTTAGTATTTACTGAGCCGTAGACCAGAAAGTGTTGTCACGAGGGTCTGATGAGAGGACAGAGCACACACAGGCCACATTAGCAGCACCGAGGTGTATGTGTGGAGCGGGGGGCGGGGGGAGGGTGGTCATGGGTGCAGACAGGGAATAAGGCCCAGGGCCAGTGGTGAAAGAAACAATTACATCAGAAACCAGAGAAACCATCAGTCTGGGCTTCAGTTACTTCATTTATTGGAGAAATAAACTTCTTTCTCCTCTGTTTGGATGTCATGAAGATTACATGAGATGGTAGGAGTGAAAGTGCTTTGACAACTGTGAAGGGTGTGTGTATGAAAGGTGTTAGGTTTATAAATATTTGTAGGCAGAATTTCCCTGACTGGTGTGGCTCAGTGGGTTGGGTGTTTTCCCACAAATCAAAAGGCTGCAGGTTCAATTCCCGGTCAGGGCACACGCCTGGGTTGTGGGCCAGTCCCCGTTAGAGGGTTGCAAGAGTCAACTGATCAGTATACATCTGTGTTTCTCTTCCTCCCTTCCTTCTCCCTTCCCCCTCCCTTCCCCCTCCCTAAAAATTGGGAAGAAAGAAAGAAAGAAAGAAAGAAAGAAAGAAAGAAAGAAAGAAAGAAAGATAGATTCCAGTGACTGCTGTTCCCACCATCCTGAAGAAACATGGGGAAAGTGTTGTTCTCCTTTACAGGAGATTAAACACAAGGGTAAAAAAATTTACTCTAATGGAAACATTTGTGAATCACAAATTAGTGAAAAGACAGTAAAACTGTGTAGCTCTGAGGAGAGAGCTTGCCTCATCACTTCTAGTGTTATCTGATCAGTTATTAGAAACTATTTTGCTTAGCAACCAATATTCTAATATGACATTTTTCGAAGCCATTTTTGAATCTTTAAATAGAAAAAAATTCTCTCATTGTTTATTTGGAAGAATATCAGAAAATGAGGGTTTTTTGCCCACTAATATTTCTGTTCAGACTTCTGTGGCTCTTTGTAACCAGTCGGCCATCTCCTCCACAGCTTCTTCCTCCTGGCTGCCTGTCCGCTGTCTGCTTACAGCAGGCTCTGCTCATTGGAATCACGTCTCTGTTTTATTTGGCCTCCAACAGTTGGTTGGATCTACATTTTTTTTTTAGATCTAGCCAGTTAAAATTATGGTGATAATAGGTAAAAATGAATAAATAGAAAGGATTGAATCTCCAGAAAATAACACCTACTTAAGACCAGAGCAGCATTTCTAATAATACTGGCTAATCTGTTGTGAATGCATTTTTTAACCCGTTTGAAGTCCTCTCAACACCACCTGCTTTTGTTATTGCTACCCCATTTTAACATCCATCAAGGGGATTAAAGGTGGAGAGGGCCAGTCGCCAGCTTGAGAACTCCACTCCATCAGTGGTGGGGAGGACTGGGAACCAGGTACTGTAGCTTTAAGCTCTGGGATATCCTGTCTTTTTAGTTTTGAAAGACTTAGAGAAGAAATGTTAAAATGAGAAAAATCAAATCAACCAATTAATCATCAAATGCCTGGAAAAGATGATATTCGCTTATTAAATTTTAGAATGTGAGGACTAAGAGGACTTTGTGAAATATGAAAGAAGTACATTTAGCACAATCGTTGAAAGTGTGCTTGATCAATTTACGCAATTTAGTAACCCAAGAAGAGATTAATACTGAAGCTCTTCAGCCTTTAAAAAACTCTGGAGAAATATGTACATTTGAGTATCCTTGTTCTTAGGGCATACATGCTCAAATTCTTAGGTGCATTTCAGGGTAAAAATTAAGCTGTTGCCTTTAATCATTGTGGTGCTGTTCACAGGCCCATAGTCCTGGGCTGGAGGGGACTTTTGATGCTCTGACTTTGTTCTCATGTCTGTGTCTCCACAGGGCATTTCTCCCAGTGTTTGGGAATCGCCCTTCCACTTCTCAGATTTTTAGAGACTGAATTGTGGGTGGCAAACAGGGCCATGCACGGAGCAGTGGAGGGCGGCCGACAGGGGCAGGAGGCCCGGGTTCAGCTGTTTGTGTAACAGCCGAATTTACTATAACTTACGAAGTACTCTACAAAGAAACTTTTCATTTTGAAATTAATAAGAGAGATCTTTAGATCCTTGAATCTGTCTCTGCAAAATTATTCTGTTCTAGTTTGTTGAAATGCGGCTCTTGGTTTTTCATTGAGAAATGTGTGTGGTGACTTGGTGTTATTTGTAGCTGTGAATTTTTCCGAGACATTCATTTTATTTCAAATGGTTAAATGGAATGACTACTTCTATTTTTTAGGTTCGATTTTTTAAAGTTATTTCAATTTATTTTCTTTGACCAAGTATTTATGTGGAACTTAATCAACAAAACAAACAAGCAAGTAAAACATAACCAGAGACATTGAAATTAAGAACAAACTGACAGTAACTAGAGGAGAGGTGGGAGAGGATAATGGGGGGGAGTGGGGAAGGGTTTTCAGGAACATGTATAAAGGACACAGGGACAAAACCAAGGCGGGGTGGGATCAGGGGCGGGAGGTGGGGATGGCTGGGGTGGGAAGAAAATGGAGACAACTGTACTTGAACAACAATTCAAAAAAAAAGTTAACTCATTAAATAAAATTCCACAAACTTAAAAAAAAAAACTTAAGATTAAACCTACATTACATCTGCAGAGTCAGAATTATGGTATATTATTATTCTGTGAAATATCTTAGCCGAAGAAAGGACCGAACAGGGAACAGAGTCCGTCAGTGAACTTGTGGAGACGTGGGGTAATGGTACACTCAGGGCAGTCCCTCCCAGGGCTGTCCTGCTCTCTCTGGCAATAATAGGAATGAATGGTTTTGATCATACTGCTTAGAAATACCGAAGTACCCATTCTGGATGCTCTTTATTGAGATACACTGTGTGAGACAAGTGGTGTGGTGTTTGGTTTGGCTAGACGAAAGCTGAGAGGTTCTGGTGACAGCTGGGTGTTTCCTAAGTGGCCCGAGGGGAAGTGGGGCAGCGTAGTGTTAAGGTGACGGTTTGCAGAGGCCGTGGGTGTCAGACGGGTGGCCTGGCTCGAAGGACACATTCTGGCTTCTTGGTCTTGGCTCTCACCCGCTGGGCCTGTGTGCTGCATTCTCTCAGCACATTTCATGCTAACACGAGAGGAGAACACTCTTATTGGCACGTTAAGGCACCAAGAGGCATTCACAAATGCCATCCCTGACAGTTTCTGAAGAGGCTTTTCAGCTGTCACCGTGACCCCTGCTGGGCTAAACATATGTTTAAAACATGTGGAGGAATGGTCAGCTTTAGAGGCTCTGCTGCTACTCGGTATTATTCCTGGCTCAGTTTTCCACACGACTTGCCAACATTCTAATTGTGTGGGGCTTGCAGCTGCCACAGTCATCCTAGTTTCAATTTGGTGTTTCCGAACTGCTGAAGGCGGCGCCACTTCTTCCAGAAATCCCCCCAGTTGTTACTGCCTGGATTGCTTTAAAATCCAGAGGCAAAGCTGGGAGCCTGCGTCTCTCTGTCTGTCTCTGTCTCTCTCTCCCTGTCTGTCTGTCTATCTATCTCTTCCTACCTACTTGTCTACCTAACTATGATCTCTCTAGTGCTTGAGTACATGCTCTCTTAATTACACACTGTTAGTTCACGGAGGACAGCTCTGTTCACCTTGCTTTTATGGTGCCCCTCCCCGTGTCCCCAGGGCTCTGTGCAGAGGAGCACTTTATGAACAGCTGAAATGTCATTCATCAATGTTTTTCTGGTCCCCTTTGCTGGTTCTTGTTAAAAGGGTGGCTGGGTTAACTTAAAAGCTTTTATTAAACAGCAGGTCTTTCCTCAGAAGCAATGCATGATCAATAAATTGACCATGAATAAATAAGTTGTAATATTTAACTCTGTCAGCTTTTCATAAGGGACCTACCATGTTTATTTAAATGATTTCTTCAGTTCTCTGCTGTGTACAGTCCCTAATGTGGCAGTTTGGACTTCTCAGGATAAAGTCAAATAATTGGTATGGCAAATACTTCAGCTGGTCCAATGAGGTCTCGTTGAAGAGTCCGTAATATGGTTGATTCTGACTTTTTGAGCAACAGTACTGAAGGAAAGGGGAGAGGGGGCGTGGCAGGCGACTAACATTTATCTCTCCGAGTAGCCACACCTGGATCTTAGTTAATCCTGGCAAAAGCTCTACGATCTAGTTATTTTATTCCTGTTTTTAAAATGGAAAAACTGAGGCTCTGAGGTTTAAGTAGCATATTCTAGGGTACCTGTATGATACATGGTAGAAATAATGTCAAATGCTGGTGGGCCTGACAATGTTCTTTCACTTGAACAGACTGCCCCTAAGGGTCGTTTGTACTTCTCTTTGTAAGTGTGTAGTGTACACGTGTTGGTTTTGGAACACTGTTTACTTGTCTTGTTACCTACCAATGCTGCTGGCCAAAATTATTACCTACTTTATAAGGTTTAAATATACATTATTGAGGCTCGTTTAAAAAATGTGCTTTTCCGATGTGTTCCAAATAAGAGCTGTCTCCTGATACCATGTTCATCAGGAGGCTATGACATGGTATCACGGCATGTCCCTGATAGTGGTGTTTTAGCAATCTCTCTGTGAGAATTGCTCTCGGATTTCTGAACCATAAAAGGTGTGATATTTGTGCTGAGCATTCAAGATAAGTCAGCATTTTCTCAAAGGATACAAGTAAGAAATGACATTTCAGATGAAGGTCTGGACAAGTGCGTGTTGGGATCGTCTAAAAGAACTGGCGTGGCTGGAGTGCCGAGTGCTGGAGAGGAGTGCACCCAGAGCAAGGAGGGGGGTGGGGCCGCACAGTCGTTCAAAGACGGCCCTGGGAGACGAGAGAGTAGGTAAACCCCCTCTCTGACCCTTAGCAGCTGAGTGACTTTAAGCAATTATTAGATTTCTCTGATTATCTGTTTCAAGTTTCATCATTTTTAAAATAGGAATGATAATTGTGTTAGTCAGGATTCTCCAGAGAGACAGAAGAGATAGGAGATAGATTCGTTGATTTAATGATCATGTGGAATTGGCTCGCGTGATTGTCAAGGCTGAAAAGTCTCACTCGCTGACATGTGCAAGCTGGGGACCGAGGAGAGCGGTGGTGCGGCTCCAGCCCGGGTCCAGAAGTGCCAATGGAGAAAGTCCCAGTGTGAGGGCAGGAGGAGACCAGTGACTCAGCTCCTTCAGTCAGGCAGGTAGGGAGAATTTCTCTTCTTGCCTTTTCATTCTGTTCATCTCCTCAACAGATTGGACGGTGCCGACCTCTTTGCGGGGGCGTGGGGGTGGGTGGGGTTGGCGGGGGAGGTCTGTTTTACTCAGTCCACCAATTCAAATGTCATTCTTTTCTGGAAACACTCTCACAGATACACCCCAAAACAAGGTTTAATCAGAATTTGGGAATCTCCTGGCTAAGTCAAGTGACATAAAATTAGCCATCATGGCAATTCTATCTCCTTCCCCCCAGATTATTAACAATAAATAACATAAGGTGTTTTTAGTGCTTAGCATAATGTCTAGCACATCATAAACCCTGATAGCATAACTGTCATTTCCTAGGACTAGCAGTGGAAGGTCTTCTACACCATGCAAAGAGGTTTAGATGTTTTTTTCTGAAGTCTTCATAAACAATGCGATCAGTATGCAACACACTAGCTTGAAGCTTTTCAGAACAGTACTGTGGAGGACGGACAGGAAGGTTGTAAATGCAGAAGGACAGAGCAAGTCTCAGGAACAGTATGAGAAATAACCAGGTATTTGCAGGCATGAAGAAGGGAAGAGAGGTAACAAATGTAAAGGGGATTAAATGGACTGGTCGTTGATCATCGTACATCAAAAGAAGGAATTAGGATAATTCCGTCTTTAGCAAGGATGACTGGGTGGTATCAATACCCAAGAAAAGAATTCTAAAAGTAAACATATTTTAGGACAAAATATTTGTTTTGAGATGTTGGATTTTAGATGCTGTTGAAAGCCCCAACTGGCAGCATATGACCTCACCCCAGCACCCAGCCAAGAGCCTGTTGTGTAGAAGGTGCTAAGTAAATATTTGGTGAGTAAATGAGATACTAATTCCAGGAGCTACATATGTGGTAAGTGAAGGTGTAAAAATTAATATTATCCGAGGAAAAGGAGAAGCAATCCAGGGATAGATTGTTGGGGCGCACTGACACTTGGGGGTTGAGCGATGTGAAAGCAGCTCAGAGAAGAGATGGAGAAGA
The DNA here is from genome assembly GCA_039655065.1 of Glossophaga mutica. Taxonomy (NCBI): domain Eukaryota; kingdom Metazoa; phylum Chordata; class Mammalia; order Chiroptera; family Phyllostomidae; genus Glossophaga; species Glossophaga mutica. The sequence continues at coordinate 136,296,689 of CM077304.1, forward strand.
AGTTGCCAAAGAGGGAGGAGAATTAAGAGAAGATGGAGTTTGCATGTCCAAGGAAGAGTTCTAAGTGGAAAGGACTCTTCTGCAATGCTAACCCTCATAGAGAGGGCAAGTACAAGTAAGATGCGCAGTCAGGAGAATTCCTGTTATCTGATGGTGGCATTAATGATTTCTCACCTTTGCCAAAGCACATTTGGTGGAAGTAGGGGCAAATATGGTTTAACCGAGTTGAAAATAATTGGAGGTGAAGATGTGGGTGTAGCAAATTGTGACGGAAAGTAACTGTTCTTTCAAGGAATACTATTGTCTAGAGAGAGGGGGTGAGGCAAGGTAGGTAGAAGATGGTCGAAACAAGGCTCCTTCATTTAACTTCATTGTAGAGGCAGCGCAAGAAGGAGGGAAGGAGCATATGGGATAGTATTACCTGTGCAGTAAAGCACTGAACAGATGGGAAGGTGTCATCTCAAAAGCAGGTGTGGTGTCATTAACCTTGAACAGAGAAAGGCCAACTCTCTTACCAGGATTGGTGGAAAGGAAGTGAGATGGGCCAGAAAGCTGAGAGAGTCCCTGCTTGCTAGCCTGGCTGTCTTTGCAGTAGGAGACAAGGTTTCTGTTGAGAGCAGGGTGTGTTCAGTGAGGTGGGCTCTAGAAGAGACGTTTGCCATAGCTGCTGTGGGAAATCAACTGGAGTCATGTAACAGCAGTACTGAGGGTGCACCGAGACAAAGTGAGCTATTCCAGGAGCTCGAGATGGTTGGACTGATAAAAGGAGCCACGGCCATGAGAGTGATGGTGGCGGAGTGTGAGATGGAGCACTCTGGGTTCCAGTTGGTGGGGGGAGTTGTTAAACAAGGGGGTGGGATAGATGTCACAGATGATGTATGATGTGAGTGTAAAGCAGACACTTAATAGGCACAGGGCCAGAAGGATGCCTGTCCCCATTCTGGAGTTTGCTACTGAGAATATTTATGGTTGACAGAGGACAGAGATCGTCTGGCCAAGTTGGGAGACTTCAAAATAGTATTTTTTAAAACATGTAGCTATTCTTTATTATTTTAGCCTAATGTAGAATGCTGCTTTTACTGTAATTTTACACGTTCAGTCACATCCAGTAATATCTTTTGGGTGACAAAAGTAAATTAAGTAAATTTGTAACTAATTATAAAATTTATGTTCCTTTTCAAAAGTTCAGTGGTAAATGGAAGTTGATAAGAAACCTGTGGTCTGGGTCTTTCAGATTTTTAAATCCTTTTTGTTCCTGGGCCAGGGCTCTCAGGTTTTGAATTGAGACCAGAAGGTTATTTCTATAGGAGTAGGAAAAGGTAGGTTAATCATCATCATAATAAATAATACAATAATTAATAAATAATACAGGAATAAATTCTGTTTTGTATACTCACAACTGTAAACCTACATTTGCTCACCCCCGTATACTCATATTCTGGGGCAGAATTTGTGAAGAACTTTATTTAATTTAAAGAAGTTCACATTATAATATTCAAGTTTGCAATGACTATCCACAAAGTCTTGGAAGGGGAAATGAGCCATATATTTGTCTCTTAAAAAACAATTTAACTGCACTTACATTAGAGACAATTTCAAAGCTTAACTAGCATTTCATAAAGTCTATCTGTATATAAACTAAATCCTGCATACAATAGTGAAATTTTTTAGTATAAATTTACAACCTGCGCATTCTGTTAGGTTGAAGATTTTCAAAATATCACAAAATTGTCATAAGCAATATCATCATTGAAATTGCTTTTTATAAAAAGAGTGTTCTCCTTTATTACTTCTACTGAATAATTTATCTGTTTTGGAAATACTGTGTTAATTTTTATGAAAAGTAATAATGTGATTTATTTGATAGTTTCATTTTTTTTATGGAGAATGAATCAATGCACCTTAATCAGTTGTCTAATTTGCAAGCATTGTAGGTATAAATCAAGTTACAAATTAAGTTAGAGATCTAAGTTAGACCTAGATTAATTCTGACAATTGCTGGCAAGTGAAATAGCCCAGACCTAGGAAAATTCTCTCCACTAATTTCTAGAAATGGCATTTGGGATAACCTCATGGTATTAATGTGATGGTCATGGCCTGGTATTTGTGTTCAGCTATGTAGTAGAGTAAGTTTAAATTGGTAAGATTGAATAAATAGCATTCTTCATTCAGATGTTCTGGATGACAGCACATCTAATGTAATTGCATTTGTCTGCTAGTTTTTGTGTTAGAGTGCAAAAGATTTTACCATACATAATTTTGATAGAGGCATTCAATTCACTTCCATCTGTAATATACTACAAATTATAAATTTTCATCACAATCATTCAATCACTTGAGAAAAGAATGCATTTTAAATCAGGTTCCATGCCGAATATCTCATTTATGAAGCCAGGCTGCTTAAAATTGGACAAACTGATTACCTTATCGAATATTGAAAATGTTAGTTGGAAACATTAAAACCATCTTTATTAGTTCTAGGATCAAGTAATACCTATACTTGTGTAATATATATTAAGAGCTACTGGTAGGGCATCTTTTAAAGTGTGTGAATTTCCATTGCTTAATTGTGGTGAATTGTTAGGATATGATTTTGTAGGCCTGGGTGCTGAAACATGACTAAAACATTGAAGAATCCTATCAGTTCCTTTAGGCAGCTAGTAAATATGCCCATTAGATAGTCTGATGAGATGCTGTGGGCTTCAAGGCCTGATCATAATGGTGATTTATGCCTGTACAGCTGCTTTTATCACAAGAGCATGAAAAGCTATGTGGTCACTCACTATCTGATCACCACACTCCCTTTATGGGCTATGTTGCTGGTATTTATTTATTGTTCCTCCAGTATCTAGTCATTTTTCAAGAGACTAATATTTTAATCTGTCTCTTTGGGCTGCAGTAACTTCATGGCTTGAATCTATGATACTGAGTTGAACTATAATATTTAGAAACTCATGGCTATAGTTATATTCATCAAAAGTTTTATTACTAACCCCATGCACTAGTTCTTTACTTTTTAATATTAGGTTTAACTCTGTAGCTTTGCCAAGGTCTTCTGATTTCTGTCATCATGGAACTGAGATTGGAAGTGACCTTTTAAAGTTTAGGGTTCTGATTCCAAGTGTGAATTCTCTTCTTGGCATCCCCAAAGAATGGGCATTGGGCCAGGATCACAAATCAGTGCTCTGGAGTTTACCACGAGAAAGCACTGATGAACCTGGTGGGGTTATTGCGGAGTTTTTTGAGATCAACTTTTCTGTTAAGGGACAACTTGAATGGTTATGGTTTTATTTTCATATCAAGGTGAAACTTCTCTCTCAGTGGCCTTAACATGGCCCTGAGAATCAATAGAGTATGCAGCTTCTACAAGTTTGGCACTTTTAATGACTGACATGTTTTCTTTAGGCTTCCATGCTCTGTGCTGTATATTTTCATGTTCTCCAGTCCCAAAATACTGACATGGTGCCCGGAGATGTCATGGATCACCCTCATCAATGTCTTCTCCTTATATTCATAGTGGTATTAAACTGCTGTTGCCAGAATTAAACATGGTGATGGTCAGTCAAAAACAGTAACAGCTAACATTTTTCTTTCCATAAAGTAGGGCCATATGCTGCTTATTATGCGTTATGTATTTACATTTTTAAAAAATTAAACATTTTATTTTAAGGTAATAGATTTGACCGCATGCAGTTGTAAGAAATGATGCAGACAGGGCCACTGCTCCCTTTACTTAGTTTTCCCCCATGGTGATATCTTGCAAAACTGTAGTATATTATCATAACCATGATGCTGACATTGGTGCAATTTTTCTATCTTACTCAGGCTTCCTCAGTTTTATTTGCACTCCTTTTGTTTGTGTATTGAGTTCTCTGCAATTTCATCAAAAGTGTATATTTGTCCACCACCACAGTCCAGATACTGAACATTTTCATCCCCAGAAGGATCCCTAGCATTGTCTTGTATAGAAATATCCCCATCTTCCTGCCTTCTCTTTCTGACCCCATCCTGGACTCCTGCCAACCACTAATCTATTGTCCATTTCTATAATTTTACCATTTTATGAATGTTGCATAAGTGGAACCACACAGTATGTAAACTTTTGGAGACTGGCTTTTTTCAATAAATAAAATTTTCTGGATAAACTCTCAAACTGTATGCATTAACTGTTCATTCTTTTTATTGTGGAGCTGTATTGTATGGCATGAATGCCTCAGAATTTGTTTAACTGTTAATCCATTGAAGGGCATCTTGGTTGTTTAGAGCTAACATGAATATGAACAACTGTGTACAGTTTTTTTTTTGTGTGTGTGAACATATGTTTTTATTGCTCTGAGGTAAATGCCCAAGAATGCAATTGCTGCGACATGTGGTAATTGTATATTTAGGTTTTGAAGAAACTGCCACACTGTTTTTCAGAGTTTCACACCAGTAAATACATGTACGATCTAGTTTCTCCATATTCTTTCCAGTTTCTGCATATCCTTTGGTGTTGTGATTATTCTTAAAAGTTTTAATCATTTGATAGGTGTGTAATGATATCTTACTATAGTTTTAATTTACATTTCTTTAGTGGCTAATGACTTGAACATCTTTCATATGTTAATTGCCATCTGTATATCCTTTTTATTGAAACGTCTGTGCATATCTTTGCCCATTTTTTTATTCTTTAATTACAGTTGTCCCCATTTCCCCCCATTGTTCTTCCCTGCCCTACCCACCCCCACTTCCCATACTCAACCCTCTCTGCCTCCTGTTGTCCTTGTCCATGGGTCCTTTATACATGTTCCTTGACTTGACCCTTCCCCTTCTTTCCCCATTAGAACCCCTTCCCCCATCTTCCTTCCCCTTCTTTCCCCGTTAGAACTCCCTCAGCTAGAACTCCAGCTCCTTGCCCTCCAGCACACAGCTGTCTGCTTGGTCACATTGGCCTGGCCTTGGACCAATGCATGTAAGAAGCTTGCCTGCTGGAACTGCTCTTCCGCATGATGGCTGATATTGGCATTCTTTTTCCTTTCATCACATTTCTTCTGAATTTTCTTTGATCATTTGTTAAAATCTCTTCCTCTGCAGGAATCAGCTTGGCCCCCTCTTCTGCTCAGGGGCAGTGCCTAGTGGGACTCAAATCACCGTTGGTGTGGTGTGTTGTCAATGAGTATAATGCTGTTCTTTACTCGAGTCTTAGTGTGGACCAGTTTGTGGTTGGATGCATTTTAGACAACATTAGTAATCCTTGTTTTGCATGTACAAAACTCCAAGCCCCAGGAGAAGTTGCCCATGTCCACCTTAAAGGCACAGTACATCTTCTTGCCTCCCTGCATGTGGACTGTATTTATGTGGCAGGGGCCAGTCTTAGTGTTGGCAGCAGCCTGGGGCTTTCTCTTTTGCTCTGTCCTGCTGTGCTTGTGCCAGTTGTCCAGAGAGATGCCATGTCTCATCACCGGCTGGAAAGAGAGCTCAGTTACTTGATTGATTATATGGCCATCTGATTATCTACTTCACCTTCATATTGATTTGGTAGTTTGTGGTATTTAAGGAATTTATACGTTTTATCTTAATTGTTGAATATATGAGTGTAAAGTTGTTTGCAGTATTCTTTTATATTTCTAAATGGCAATGGTACAGTTTATCTTAATTATTGAATATATGAGTATAAAGTTTTCAGTATCCCCCTTTCATTTTTTAAAGGGCTTCAGGATCTGTTGTGATATCCTCTGTTTCATTCTTTATATTGGATTTATGGATTTGCGTATTATCTTTGTCAGTCTTGCTAGAGGTTTACAAATTTTATTAAAAACCATTTTGAACTGTCCTGACTGGGGTGGCTCAGGTGGGCGTTGCCCTGCAGAGAGAAAGGTCCCTGATTTAATCCCAGTCAGGGCACATCCCTGGGTTTCGTGTGAGGTCCCAGGTCAGGGAACCCTGTGAGAGGCAGCTGATCGATGTTTCTCTACTTCTCTTTCTCCCTCCATCCCCTCTCTCTAAAAATACATAAATAAAATCTTAAAACATTTTATTGAGCCAGTAGCTTTCTTTCTTCATTGATTTCCTCTATTGTTTTTCTGTTCTCAATTTTATGTATTTCTGCTCTTTATCCCCTTTTTGCTCTTTGGGGGCTTATTTTGGCTTTCTTTTTCTAGTTTCTTGAGGAAACAACTTCCATTCTTAATTTGAGAACTTTGTCTCTCCTAATGTAAACATTTAGTACTATAAATTTTCCTCTCAGCGATACTTTAGCTATATCCTATGTGTGTTAATTGTTGTATTCTCATTTTCATTTAATACTTTGTATTTTTCAATTTCCTTTGAGATGTCTTCTTTGGCTTAGGGATTATTTAGAAGTGTGCCATTTAATTTCTAATTCATCATTTTCTTCATGGGAATTTGTAATTTCTTGTCAAAGTGTTTTTTGAAGTCACTGTTTTGGGGACATTTTTATGTTCTTTATATTCAGTTTCTCCTTACTCCTCTCTCTTTTTAAAGAACTATAGTTTGTTGAAGTATTTTTATGATGGCTGCTTTAACCCCATTTTCAGCTTCTTCCAACATCTAATTCACCTTGTTGTTTGTGTCAGTTGATTTTTTTTTCTTATTCAAGTTGTGAATGAGAAATTTTTAATTTTATTTTTACTGTATTCTAGACATGTTGATTATCATGTTAGGAAATTCTGGACCCTATTTAAATCTTTATTTTAGAGAGCAGTCATCCTGTTCAGGTTTAACCTGCAGGTCCTGGCCTACTATTTTGGGTAGTGACAAACTTCTGGTGGAAGTTTCATTTTCAGAGTTTTGGTGGTACTGTTTTTATCTGTTTAATGTCTGGTGCTGCCTGGGCTTCCATGGGTTCCTGATGGTGCTGCCTGAAGTTGCAAGGAATATTCCCAGTCCAGACTTCCTGGTGCCTCCAGCTGGGAGGAAGGAGCCTCTGGTCCTTGAAGACAAGCACTTCCTAGGCCAGGCAGTTGCTGTTTCCCCTATTGGTGCCACCTAGAAGAAGGGATTCTCTAGCCTGTGGGGACCAAGAAGCTTCCTGAGCTGGCCACATGATGTAGCAGGATTCCCCCTTCTTAGTGCTGTCTGATCAGGGCAGTCCCAGGTCCAGCAGAGGAAGAGTGCTTGCTCCGACCTTTTATTGTTAGTGAGGTTTCCAACCAATCTCCTCTGCCATTATCGCTGGGCTTACCTGGTGGTAGTGTTGGAACTTCTATAGATCTGGGGAAAATGAGACTATGTGGGTTACCTTTTATTAATAGGTTGGATGTCAGAAAGCTCCAGGACCATGTTGTCTTTTCGTGTTGAGTCAGACATCTCGAGAAACCCTACTGCTATATTCCTCCCGTCCTGCTTTCCGTAGTCAGTCTACCCTACTTCCAAATCTCAGGGTTTTCTTTTAGTTGCCTCTTGCATTGTTTATAGGGTATATGTTTGTTCTTAGAGGGCGCAAACAAAGAGAAATGAGTCTATGCCATCTTGTCTAGTATGCACTACGTATTTCAGTTCTGGAAATTACCCTAATATATAGGAATAATTGCCTTCCTGCTGCTGCCTGCCATATTAGATGGTATCTCTCCCTAATTGGTGTTATGGCTGTCAAAATGTTTTGTAAATTCTAAAAGAATATATTATTATTATATTGTAGTCCAGTAAAAATTAACATTGCACATTCATTTTAGGAAGACTGTATTTCATGTTGTTTCTATTGACTATCTTTTTTTTTCTTGTTTACCTTAACAGTCTGAGTCATTTTTGAGGTTTTTTCCAAGTTAAAGTCAAACCTCATAATTTCTGGAACCATTATATCCATTTAAGAAATTTGCTTATATTCCATCATTTGAGATATTTAAAAACTATATGCAAATACTTACAGCCCAAATCTGTAAGTAGCTCAGGGGTTGGTTCATCAATGGGTGATATATTCGTATAATGCCAAAGGGCTCAGCAATAAAGAAGAGTGAACTACAGATAGAGAAAAATATGGCTGAATTTCAAAAACATTAGGCTGAGGGAAAGCCTTACATAAAGAAGACATATTGTATGTTTCCATTTATATGAAGTTCTATTGTAGGCAAAACTAATCTTGATGAAAAAAGAATTAGAAAAACTTTATGAATTCTGTATGTTATGCTTTGATGTATAATGTTAACCTGGGGACTTGCATCATTCAGATGTGCTCTTATTTCATCATGTACATATCCATTTTTATTTAACAGTCCCAGACTATTCTTTCTTTTGACAGTGTTTTACAGAAGTTTCAGTAGTATCATTCATTTCATCGGTGAAAATGGAAGAAAAATAGGAGTTGAATAGGTCTTTGTGATTTGTTAACATTGTACCATTTTCTCCAAAAGTGTGTCTATTCATCCTTATACCTTCATTTACTCTGAATATAAGTTTTGATCTTTATTATGTTCTCTATCATTTTCACTCCAAACTTTTTTTTTTCTTGCTGGGTCACACAAATCTTGCTAGTTCTCCTAAACAGAAAAATTGATTATTGTCTATATTTAAGAAATACAGTTGTTTCTTTCAAATGTCAAAGGAACACTATTGCATATAGATTGTCTTCGTATTATGTGTTTTCCATCATATATAATAATAAAAATGATTGATTTTTTCATCACAATGGAGCCCATTTGGATAGCTCTGTGTGTATGTGTGTTGTTGAATTTTGTTTTTATTCATTTGTATGACTTTGTCCTTTTATTCCTTTGTAATCAAGAATGTGTTTTTAATGCAGCTGTCAGGTGTAGGGGTAAAATTAGAAATGGTCTACTAGTCCTATGAGATTTGAACCCAGATAGCCTCAAAGCCATGTCTGGACTGAGATTAGCTAGCTACTGAATCATAGTATGCAGAATTCTTTCAACTGGGTGGGCTCTACCATAGGGTTAGGAAGTCTCCCCTCCCTGCCCCTTTTTTCCATGTATAGAGCATTATTTCAGTTTCCGAGTACTATGTTCAATATTTTCTTACCTATTCACTTTTAGGAATACATGGTTGCAAAAGAGATATTCATTACCTATGACTACCTTAGATAAAACTTATTTCGTTGATCACTCTTATTTTTAGATACACCCTATAGCCCAAGGGTATTTCTCATCCTTATTTTTCATGTGAACAAGCATACCTTCACTTTTTTAGTATTCTTCTCTATCTTTTTCCATTTATGTGGACAATAACTATCTTGTCTAATAACTGTCTTTGTAATTAGAACGCATCCTAACTTCACAACTACGCAGCTTAGCTTCGTGACCTGTGCAAGTTAATTATGATCTTTAACCTCAGAATGCCTTGAAAAGATAATGGTTTATTTTTTAGATTGACAACAGTTAAAACTGATCTAATTATAGTTGAATTTCATCCGACCTGGGGCCCACACCATAGGCATCATCCAGTGGTGTTTTCCCTCCCTCCCTCTATTTTTCCCTCCCCTCCTTCCTTATTTTTTAAAATTGATATGTAATTCACATACTCTAAAATTCACCCTTTTACAGCTAATGTACACCTAATGATTTTCAGTATATCCACAGGGCTCTGCAACCATAACCATGATCAAATTCCAGAACATTTTTATGACCCCAGAAAGAAATGCTGTAGCCATTAGCATTAACTCTCTGTTCCCTCTCCCACCGGCCCCCAGCAGTCACTAATCTGCTTCCCGTCTCTATGGATTTGCCTATTCTGGACGTTTCACAAAATACATGGCCTTTCGTATCTGACTCCTTTCACTTAGCATAATGTTTTCAAGGTTCATCCATATTATATATTATATATATAGTATATAACATGCATCATACTTCATTCCTTTTTGTGGTTTTATAATATTCCATTCTATGGAATGGGTATTCTGTACTTTATTTAGTTATTTATAAATTCATGGATATTTGTGTGGTTTCTACTTTTTGGCTTTTTGCTGCTCTAAACACTGTACAGGTTTTTGTGTGAACATGTTTTGAGCCTCTCAATTATGTACCTGGTAGAATTACTGGATCATTTGGTAGCTCTGTGTTTAACTTTTCGAGGAATTGTCAAGCTGTTTTCTGAAGAAGTTGCACTCTTTTCACGGCTGGCAGTGTATAAGGGTTCTGATGTTTTTCTACATTCTTGCCAAACTTGTAATTTTAAAAAATCATAGCCATCTTTATGAGTGAAGTAGTATCTCACTGTGGTTTTGATTTGCGTTTACATAATGACTATAAGTTCATTTTCCTCCTTTTTCAAATATATTGCATTATTAACTGTGTAGAAGCTTGTGTTGTTGTTGTTGTTTTTTAAACCCATTTTGTTTCCTATGCCTAGAATGCTCTTATCTAAACCTCCTTTGCCAACACTTCATCTTTGAAGGCTCATGGCTACACCAATACTTTTTCCATGTAATAACTCCTGATTTTTCTATATAAAAGTTAACTTGCAATCACTGAACTAACCATAACACTTTATGTTTCTTCTTCTTTTTTAAAAACATATTTTATTTATTTATTTTTAGAGAGAGGGGAAGGGAGAGAGAAAGAGAGGGAGAGAACATTAATGTGTGGTTGCCTCTTACACGCTCCTCCCTGAGGACCTGGCCCACAACCCAGGCATGAGCTCTGCGTGGGAATCAAACTTGTGACCCTTTGAGTCACAGGCTGTCACTCAATCCATTGAGCGACACCAGCCGGGGCTGCTGCTTCTTAATTAATTATTTTATCACTTATAATTTATTTATAACTCTGTGTAGCAGATTTTCATATAAAGGGGAGTCTTCATTTTTTCCCTCTAAAGTGTCAGTATGTATCTTGTATATTGCAATCAGATATTAGTGAATTGAGTTAATTATACTGTACCTTTCTCCCTTCCTTTTCTGTTCCATAGTTTGGGCTCTTAATACTTTCTGTCTGTCTTAATTTGATAACATCCTAAGCTATTTGCCTGACTCCATCTTTTTTCAATCTAAACCAATCTATATATTGTGTGATAATAATTTTACAACCCAAGGCAAACACTGTCTTTTTTTCTCCCTGAACCACAATATTGTGTTCTGAGTAAGATCCAGTCTACTGAGTATGGCACCCGAACTCCCCTGTCTTTTTACCTCATACACACAGTGCCTGCCCTAAACTCTGGGCATTCATCTTGACTGCTTGACAAGCTCTGTAGTATCTTGGTACATAGAGGAATGCATTAGTAAGTCACACAGCTACTTATGACAGGGGTCATCAGCCTGGGGCCTCTAGCTGCTCCAGTCTTCTTCACCCAGCTGTCCTAAGAGCTGAGGAGAATTCGTACAATCACAGATATACCCTATTTATGACAAAACTTGGAGGAAGTTTTGCACAACGCGTTTGTGAACTTTGGCTTTTGCTTGTGCTGTTTCCTTTCCTGGGAAACTTTGCCCCCCACTGATTCCATGGCACCCACCATTCCCTTTCCATAACATTATTTCCTTTACAAACATATAGACCTGTCTTTTAAGACCCGACTCTAATGTTGCCTCAAAACATTTTCTCATTTCTTCCCCTAAAATTATTTTCTTTGTTTCCCTATAGCATTTTGCTTATACATTTTTAATAAATTTACAAATAACCTCTCTGGTATTAGTTAATCCTTATTACCTTCCTCCCTTCAATCTCATAAGGTTGCAAATTTTGTAATTTGTTCTTCACTCACTGTTGAGCCCACTTACATTTTAATCTTAGCAGACAAGATGGCCTGCACACTTGAGACACAGAATAAACATTTTTTTTTGGGGGGGGTGTTGAATTGTTGGGCATCTCCTAAGTAGTATTATATGTAGAATAATTACTTTGCCAGTGTTTCTAATCATTTCATTTTTGAAAGAAATTAATCTTGGTTTACTTGCATCAGTTTTTTTCAAAATCATTAGGTCAAGTTGTTCTCAAAATTTGGTGTACATAGAATAACCTGGAGGGCTTGCCTCAATCTCAGAGTTTTTCATTAATAGGCTTGAGGTGATATCCAAAATCAGCATGTCTAGGAAGTTTGCATGTGATGTGGATGCTGTTGATCAAAGGACTAGTTTTTGAAAAAAAATGATACATTAAGATACAGATATACTTATTTTTCTTCAGGGAGTCTTGTAAAAATATCATTTTGGAAGGATTTTTTTTATCTATGTAACAAAATAAAATTGTTGGGAGATGAATGAAAACCAGAGGTTAGACCTCCTGGCCTCACCCATTTTTTGTTAGGCTTATTCATAGCAAATAATGACATTCCTTTGGGATTTATTCTTTTGCCAATATATTGGGACTCTCAAACCACAAATCTATAATGCTGTACCAGAGAAGGTTCTCCTTGTGGCCCAGGAATCAATAAACATTCCTGGAGCCTCTGTATTTTGCTTATAAATCCACTAGAAGCCAGAGATCATCAAGGTGACATTGTATTTAAGTTCAAGTTCTAGAGGAGAGGGAGGAGAAGGGCCTGACTTACTGCCTGACCTGGTTGCCATCTTGAAAATGGGCGGTAACAGCAAATACGTGGCAGAGAGGAGTATAACCGAATGAGAGAGATACGTGTTCCTGGTGCCACATGGTTTCCTTCTTATGCCCTGTGAAGGGTATATTCCTCATAAAGAACAACCCATTATTAAGGGCAGCGTCATTTTAATTATGTTGCTAGTTTACTGGGGCCTTTTGGATGACACTGTGAAGCTGACTATAGTTTACGACACTGCTTTTGGGATAATGCATTCTTAGTTTCAAGCAACCAATTTTCAAATCAGCTCAGGGAATACAACCTATCTGCAAATTGGGCACTGCTTGTGCTGCAGTTTCTAGAATATATTTGTTCTATTCATTTCCTAAAATGGTCCATTTGTATACAGCAAGGCAATACTTTGAGCAGGTACTTAGTCTGTGGAGGAACTGACAATTTCCTATAGCTATACATTGTTTATTCACATAGGGACAATGATGTAAAAACCTCTTTGGAGTATTTGTAAATTTTGTTCAGGATCAAAGGAAGGCTACAGGCTATGTCTGTGTTAGCCACCACCCTTGTGTGGCAACTGTGCTAAAGCCTCTGTTTACGTAGTGGCCTCTATGGAATGTGCTTGGCTGGTGGGCGAGAAAGACCCTTAGGAAGGAAGGACTGGGACCAATTGATTATACTGGCTAAGACATGCAGCAGCGGTCCAAAAATCACGGCCAAGAGGGTTATGAGTGTTTATTTTACCAAATTTTGTGTTAGGACAAATGAACAGTGTCAACAGTAATAGCAGTGAATGGTTTTGGGCAGGGAATGTGGTAACTTAGTGTCACCAGATGGGTTCCCTAGGAGGCCAACTCTGAGCCAGTGTTTGGTGTGCAGAATGTTTATGAGGGAGGGCTCTTGGGACTGGTCTTTCTAGGAAACGGTAAGGAAGCAGGTCTGGGCTGAGGGGTAAGTTGGGCTGTGGTGCAGTGACCACAGAGCCCCCTTGTGCCAGCCCTGCTCTGAGGCTGGGATGACCTTTCAGGGTCCCTGGCTTGGGCCAGCGGACTACCCTTTATCTCCCCGCATCCACCAGTCTTTGGATATGAGGCTGCTCCTCTGAGAAAAGGATATGACTTTGGCCGAGGAAAATCCTGTAAAAGGCTGATAGTGGCTGCCACACATGGGGAGAAATATTCTTCAGTCCTGAAGGGAGTTGAGGTGGCAGCAGAGCATCCATGTCAGCTATTCTGGAGGAAGGACAATGTGTGGGAAGCTGGTAACACCTGGAATAGAGCTCCATGGTCCAGTTGAACACAGACTGTTACAGGGTGCTGGGCATAGTGAAAGGACCTGGAATAATATGACCTTCATTTATTGATTTATTGTTAATCCTTATGATAGCCCTAAAAGTAGGTACTAGTAACTCCATTTTACAGAAGAAGGCTTAGGAATAAAAGTAGGTTGCCCACAGCCAGATGGGTGATAAAGGCTCAGAGCAGAATCCAGCAGAGTCTTCCCAAAGCTTTGCTCTTTTGATTCTGTTCCCTGAACACACTCAGAAAATTAAGTCACGCAGACTTTCAAAGCCAGGATCCTGGAGTGGCCTCAGATGGGACGGGCACGGGCTGTGGGGCCCACCCCCAGGTGTCAGGCTATGGCAGTAGGGGTTCCTAACGTTTAGCATCAGAGGGCCTGGTTGGAACTTGGCCCACAAATAAGCAGAGCTGGGAGAGGAGCAATAGCAAAATGGAGATGCAAAGATTGATGTTTCCACCTCCAAATGAGATAGGAGGCTGATCGAATTCAGTAATTCGGTATTGGTGAAGCAGGGTTGTGCATTAAATTCAACCGCACTAAGCTGCGCAAAAGAATAATAGCTCTATGTTCTGTAGATTTGATCTTCTTTAAGAACTTTCTTCTGAGCTGGTGTGGCTCAGTTGGTTGGGAGTTGTCCCTCAAAGTGAAAGGTCGCAGGTTCGATTCTAGGTCAGGGCACATGCCTGGATTCCAGGTTGGTCCCTGGTTTATGTTTCGTCTCACATCGATGTTTGTCTCCCTCCTTTTCCCTCTCTCTAAAAATAAATAAGTAAAATAAAATAAAAAAGAACTCCCTTTTCTCTAAGTAGTGAGAGGATGGAAATAAAACACCTAAATCTAGTCATTTCAATCCAAGAATATATACCAGATCTTCAGTTAACTCAGTCTTTTAGATCAAGTCTTTGTCTTTAGGGTTTTCATGTCCCCCTCACAATTTCTTTCCAGAATGGTATTGGGGTGTATGGAGCTGGAGATAGCCTGATGGTGTCAAGGAAGAATGGTGGCAGCCCCAGGAGCCATGGTTGGGTCCTGGTCCTGCAATTTTCCTCACCTGTCACTAAAGTCAGCTTGGATCAAGTTGAGGTCTCTTTGACCTGGTTCAGTTATGTTCCCGAGGATTTCCTGAGGACCCAGGATCCCCTTGCCTTTGATGCTTCTATGGTCCTCCATGAAATCTTACAACTGATTTGACTCCCTACTCTGTTTTTTCCTGCTGCTACCAGTCTCTGGGCCATTCAGTTGCTATGGCAGATCCCTCTCTCGACAGCCATCATGGTCAGCTCCCTTCTGCCTCCCTCTGCAGTGCAGGTGGAAACCTCAACTTCTCAGGAGCCACGGAAGCCTCCAGACAGGTGCAGAGAGGCCTTCTATCTGTGATGGACAATGACGTGCCACCTCTTCCCCGGAATGCCTCCCCCCATGCTCATCTGAGCATGGCTGGTTAAACCACCACCTCACTGTCTCTGATGGAAATGGGGCCAAACATGCTGACTTTCACCTTGACCTTCTATCTTTTTACTGTGGCTCCCACATGGGCTGAAAGGGAGGGGAGGGCACACATTTGCTCAGTTCCTTTCTTCCTCTCACAGACTCCCCAGGACAGTCGTTCCCCTCACTGCCAGTCTCTTCTTCCTGACCCATGGGAACTTCCTGCTTTCATCTTCTCTTTTTTGGAGCGATGATGGTGCAGTTGCTATTGGGTGACAGGGAGAAGATCAAAAGCACATTGATTTAATATTTCCAATTATATTTTTCTATCATTGATGGCACATTCAGTGAATCATCTTTGCATTCTTTCTTAGCACCCCATTTTCTGTATGCGAGGCATTCCCACTGATGCTTGCTTCAATTTCTACTGACTTATATAATGCCTCAAAATTGCACATTTTGCCAAAGTGGAGGAAAAGCCTTTCTAAAACTTTGCATATTGTTGAATTGCTGAATTCAATAATTTAAGGATCCCTTGGTAACCTGATTGTATGGTCAAAGTAATAATAAAAAGCTGTAAATTTCTCAGAAATTGAAATACTCATACACTAAGCCATTTCTGATATAATTGTAATGGGTACTTTTAAGCCCACAGTATATGATTAAAAGTCTAAGAAGTCAAAAGAGGAATTTTAAATCATTAATATTAATGACTTCTTTAGTTATTCAATTTCTTTTAAAATTTCATCAATATGTAGTTTAGCTTCGTTTCCTACTGAGAGGCCATTTCTAACATTTGATGGCCTGTTTTGACCAATCTTATATTCTGCAGTGCTGTGTAGTTGGCAGTCTTGCTACTCAGAGTGTCATCTGTGGACCAGCAGGCGTGGGATCACCTGGAGCTTGTTAGAAATGCAGAATCTCAGGCACACCCCAAGCCTACTGAATCTGAATCTGAGATTTAATAATGTCCCCAAATGATCTTTGTGCATATTAAAATCTCAGAAGCACTGGTTAGCAACATAGGCAAAAATCTAAAGAATTGTAGTAATACATTCAGTGTGTTTTTATTAACTGTTTATAGTAAATAGTAAAATGGAATGGAATCAAACCATCCCTTTGCACTCTGGTTCTCATAATATTATTTTTCAAATCTGTGAAAACACCCTTCCCCTAATTAAAGTAGAGACAGCTGTTCACTTGGTGCACCTGTGTTCCGCCTGGTCCAGGTTCAGTGAGGTTTCTGCATCGGACAAGCCAGCTGAAAGCAGCTGTGGCCCGGCTTCAAGTCAGCAGTTCTTCAGGCCACCTGTTTCAACAACAGCGTTAGAGCACTCCCAAGCAATCTTGTCTCCAATTCTTTTCTCCCCCGCCCCCCAACAACAGCCAGTACTAATTGAAAGCAACATGTATTACTTGTCAAAAGGAAACCTCTATGAAGAAAAGCAGCTGTGTTGTATGGAAGGGGTCTAATTTTACTGAGTAGTTCCCTTCCTCCCCATCAGTTAAAACCACAGGAGGGAGAGGAGTGGGATGATGGGTTATAAAATTCCTGACAGTCCCACCAGAAGAGACCTCTGCAGCCAGAGCAAAATGAGATTCTAAACAAAGATCCTGCTAATGTGGGCCAAGCCCAGAACTGTCAGGGTAATTGAGGATAAGAGTTCCTTTGTTCTCCCTTCCCACTCCCTGCTATTTTCTCCCATCTCAATGCTCCCTTAGCTTTAGCCTCAACATTTCCCTACCTTTTTAGCATTCCAAGAATACCTCCACGCATATACTTCTTCCTGTGTACACCCACACCTTCCTGCTCAATAGTCTTTTGTGACTTAACTCAAAAGCTAGACTGATTCAGGGTCATGCCTCTAGCTCAGTTCTTCAATAACAAGGGACCAAAACCTGTAAACCCGCACACTCAAGAGCTTGGAGCAGAGGTTTAGGGAGGAAACAGGACAGTGAGGGTGCAGATCCATTGTGCCTGGTGATAGGTGTGAACTTTAGTCTTTATTAGGAAAGTCTAGCAATGATTCTAAATAAGGATTATAACAATAGCTGCATTTGAATGCCACTGTCATGTTCATTTATTTATTATACTTATTCCTTATTAATTGCCATTATTAGCATCCCCATCGTCAATGCTTTAGGAAACTGAGGCTCTAAGAAATGAAAGAGAATTCCACAGTTAGTATAACTATGGTATCAGGATTTATACCCAGCAGTGATTTGATTCCCAAGTAACTGCTCTTGCTATAGCTGCCTGCTTGTCTTGTGGATGTCTCAGCAGATGGGCACAGTATGAACACAGACATGTCTGGTAACAAGACCATGCATGGATACGCAGCCAGGTAGCCATATGGTGGGCATTAGGAAAGTCTGGGTGGAAGTAACAGAACATCTGCTGTGAGCCCAGGGTTCATGGGCAGGATTCAAGTGCTGAAAGTATGGGCAAAAACCAAGCAGCGTCCAGTCTTGGAAGGATGAGCATTCCTGGCAGTTATCAATTGCAGGCCCTCTATTCAGGTAGAAGCAATCATGTGGAATAGAACATGGGGATTGAGTCCTAGCAGCGAGTTACAGAAGAACTAGGAATAAGGATGAAGTGGGAACAACAAGGAAATGGGAGAAACATATTTCATTTTCATGCGTGATGGGGACCTATGAATTATGGAATTCCCTCTAAGTATAGAAGTGGTCCCACATCAGGGTACAATGGGACCTGGAGGTGGAGGTTCAGAGAGAACATTTTCTGAGGCTTCCTTTTGTGGTAGTAGGAATTTAGGTGCAATTACAAAGAGTTAGAGGCAAGTATAAAAAAGATCCTGATTGAGAGGATCCTGTGGTGGAACAGAATGTTGTATGAAGGCATGCTTTCTATCTCCGGGACTTTTGAGAATATTTCCCTGCTTGTAGGGTACTTAATGACTTCTGTTGCACTTCTTCCCTTTTAGTTGTGGCCCTGAAGCTGTATCTGACGTGCCCTCCGTCTAGCTCTCCGACTTTCCCTTTATCAATTTCCCTTTGACTCACTATTCTCTGTCAGTGGTATTTTGAATAGAAAAATTCTTTCCAGAGCAGAACTGTTTCAAATAGTGCTAAGTATTTAGCATCCTTGGTTTCTATTTATGAAATAGTAGCAACACCCCAAGGTATCATGTGACAATCAAAAGTGCACCCCCCATTTTTAACACTCCAGTGGAGACTTGCTTGGTGGCTTTCTGGCGCCCCTTCACTTTGACATGCCAACCTCATTCTCTTCTCAGGGCTGCCTCTTCTGCCTTGGATCTTCCTTCCAGGACATTTCATATGACATCTCAGTTTTCATTCTCTCTGTCACTTTCTCCAAGATCATCCCCCAACCTCCATTTTGAGTGGTTATCATGATTCAAAATTACTTTCTTTTCTCTGCTTCTTTTTTTCCCTCTTTCCCTGCCCTTACTGGAATGGAATCTTCATGCAAAGAGGACTTTTTACTACACATTCGCCACTCTACATTGGCACACAGTAGGTTCTTACGTGTTTCTTAAACTTTATTAAATAAAACACATTGAGTTTTGAGTTTTATAAATAAAGAGGGCAGGTGATCACTTTCCAAGATTCTATATGAGATTTTTGCATCACATAGAAAATGAAATTCATATGTTGAAATCTAACCTTCAGTGTTCAATATGACAGTGTCAGGAGGTGGAACTTTTAGGTGATTAATCTCTTGTGAGTTGGATTAGTAGGGCTCCAGAGACCTCCCTGGCCCCTTGTACCATGTGAGGACACAACAAAAGACACCTTTTATGAATCAGGAAGGGGGCTCTTGATCTTGGACTTCCAGCTTCCAGAACTGTGAGAAGTTGATGTTTGTTATCTGTGGTATTTTGTTTATGGAGCCAGACACACTTGGTCAACTTGAATGTGAGAAGGGGAGTCTGTGTGAGTGCTGTGGTCGAGCCACTGTGAGCGAGTCCAGAGGGGCATGACTCCGTCAGTGAGGTGGGTGAGTGTGACAGTGAACAACTGAGAGTTATTAGGACAGAGTGTGACCAGGTGTGAGTGGGGCTGAGTGTGACTAGATGTGAATGTGACTGAGTGTGACTAGAAATGAGCCTGGAATTTTGTGTGACTGGTTATTGACTGGGTTTATGAACATGAAGAGTGTGAGTGGCACTGAGTGTGAATGTGGCTCTGTGCCTGAGTGGGAGGGATTGTGAGTTTATGAGAGAGGGGGACTGAACGTGTGTGTGATGTGACTATGAGTGGGTGTGCAAGGTGGGGCTGAATGAGACCGAACAGGACCTGATGGAAGTCCTTGGGGTGCCTGGTTGCGAATGTGAAGGAGTGTTAGTAGGGTTCTGTGAGAGAGAGGAGGAATGTGAGTGAGTGGGACCGCCGTGAATGATGAGCCAGCATGAGCGGGGCTAGTGATTGCAAATGGTCGGGACTAGATGTGAGTGATTGTGTGCAAGTGGGGGCCCTGGGTATGGCTGGTTGTGAGGGTGAGTGAACATGTGCCCCTGGTGTGTGTGAATGGGACCTAGTGTGTCGGACCACACGTTGGTACCACTGGGAGGCAGACAAGGAGCTGGGCTGGAAGCAAGTAGGTGTTTAGGGAATAGGGAGCAACATGAAGCTGGAATCTAAAGCAAGGAATAACTAATTTGGCAGGAGCTGAGAGGATAATTTTTGTACCATAAGTCAAGGAAAGAAATAATTTTAAAAAGTCATGAGAACAGGAGGGCAGGGTGAGAGAACAAGGTCAGCCTCTATCCAGCAGCAGAAGCACTTGGGCTCCATCAGGATAGATACCTACCAAGCCCCTGGGGAGTAGACGTGGTGTGCCGCTGTGGGAAGAAGGCTCCGTAGATGCTTCTTGCCAGATTATAGACTAATTCTACGGTGTGGGTCCTCACGGCTCACTGATGAGGCTGAGAAGATGAGTGAAGGCCCAGAAAGAGGGGACATGAAGTTCTGACAAATAACTAAATTATTTAGTTAATTGAACTCTTTATTCTGTCTTTTCTTACCTCCAGTATTCATGAAAACTTCCAAGTTTCATTCACCACAGAGATGCCAACACAAATATCAAAGAGGTTTGATAAGGCAGGCTGGTCTTGGTGCCCTGTCTTTCCTTCCATCTCTGAGCAGTCTGAGTCCTATTGTGTCCTATGCCTCTCCTGCCCTCTTCTTTTTCTTTTAGGCTCACTTATGTTACAGAATTGATTTCTTAAAATCAAAAAAAATAGATTATTGCTCTTGTGTAAGTAAACAAATACATTAAATTGAATGTCCGGGTCATGGCTACATGTCAGATTGTTTGCAGTAAGTTATATGAAGGTTATTTAGAGGGAAAGTGTATCTTTCATATATAATAAATAACCAAAATTTTGATATAGCTGTTAGATACCACTTCCACTGGAACCAAGGAATGATATGATGTATAGTCTCTGGATGATAAATCAAAGGTTTGTTAGCTAAGTTCCCGTGAGCTAAGATCCAAGAACCCCCTGAATTCATATGCAAAAATATGATTACACATTTTTACTGGATGGAACATTCATAGCGTGCATTAGAGTCTCAAAGAGAAACTCTGACCCCCTCAGGATTAGGAACCACTGTGTTAGAGATCACCCCAGCACAAATGTTGAGCTCCTTGTGGAAATTCTGTCTTTGTGATTTCACTAAACTGCTCCTGATGCTTTGCTATTGCTGGTCCTGACGGGACCTTGATGTCCAATGGATTGTTTCAGAAGCTTTTGCAATCCTTACAATCAACTTCAAAGGAGGGAAAGAAGAAGAGGAAATGTGCCTCTTAAAAAGCACACTCCCATTAATAGCAATATAAGGAAATTCAGTATATTTGTATATATAATAATTTTTGTTGTACCAGTTTCCATGCCTGGTTCTTTAAAATATTGTATTAGTTCTTTAAAATATTCTACTCTTTTAGCATTTAGGGTTGTTCATTTGATCATCTTATTTTCAGGTAGTGGCATATCCATAACTTTGGTAATTTTAGATAATATTCTTTTAAAATCCAGAAGGGGCTCTCTCTCTCTTTGACTATTTCTTTTTATATGTATTACCACATAGTAAGAGGGCATTGCATCTATTTTAATAGTATATTAAGGGGTGGGTCCAGATTTTGTGGGACCTGAAGCTTATACAGTCTTGGGACCCTCTTTAAGAAAAAGAGTACATGTTATTAGTACAGCAATGCCGGGAATTTTCTCTGGGCCTGGGGTACATGAGGGCCCTGAAGGCTGCGTTTCATTAGCATCACCATACTAATGAATGCACACAGAGGAGAAGCCTATTTAACATTTAATGTTGGGTCAGGGATTAACTTTCACCATTGTCCTTTAATTTGAAAATAAGTCCACCCTCCAGAAGAGTTACCCGGTTAATTAAAATCATTTATTTAATGTTAACTTGAGAGATTTCTACAAATTTGGACTGTGCCTGCACCCACAAGAATCCAAGTACCAAACGCATTTAGAACCAAATGGGCAGCTCAGGTGAGGGCTGATTCAGTTTACAAGGTCAAAAGAAGAGGGAAAACTGACTCTAGCAACGTGTTCCCTTGAGATGCTCAGAGCAGTGTCCTGATTTAGAAGGGGAAAATGCATAAAGAAAGCTTTGTTCTAAAAGGCAGGTTTTGCTAGAAAAGGGTTGCTTCATACTTATTGGCTCTGACTAAATTAGTAAAGAGAAAACCAATGTTTTCATGGAACTATCAATCGGACTTAGTTGTTTGAAAAATGTGAATGGGATAAGAGAGCAAATATGTGTGAACAAGAGAGACTGGAAGGAGTTACAGAGAAAAACTGTTATATACGAACAAATGCTGGTCTGAGCATATGAATAAAATTTCCAAATTTGCCATTAATAATTTTATTTTACAGTTAGTTTGTAGTCAGCCAAGGATTCTGAATTTATTGAAGAAATATCTGCAGGAAAAAGCTTGCCTGGCTTTGGAAAAAAAACAGGTGTAGGAGAAGAAAAATGTAAAGGAATTCTTACTATAAGGTCAAGGTCAAAACATTGCATTTCCTCCACTGCTTCACTAAATAATCTGAGATGTCTGGCAAGGAGCCGATCAATTAAAAATACAGCTGGAGGGAACTGTTCAGGGAGAAGGTTTGTGGCAGTAGCAATCCATGAGAACATTCCCTTTCCCTATCTCTCTGCCCAGGTGAAAATTCAACCTTGATTATTCCTTTGTCAAAGAGGGGTACTTATTTGTCAGTGAAATATGGAAGTTGTATCTCCTGAACATCAAGTATCCAATTACTCTTACAGAAAGTAATTTTATTTTTCTGTTACAGAATTTTAAAAGACATGATGTCTCTTTGAGCATGATTGTGTGTGTGTGTGTGTGTGTGTGTGTGCAAATAACCCCATTTAGAGGAATATTTATTTAAAAATCTGCCTTGGATTTCTTGAGGGTTTCTGGTTTGATTAGGGCATCTAAGTAGATAAGTAAAGTAGGATGTTAATGTGGTGAAATGGAAACAATTATTCCACAGGTAATCCATACCCAGTAGTCTTATAAAACTTGACAATGTATCATACAATTCTCATTTCTGTATATGCATGCATACGCGCGCACACACACACATACACACACACCTACCCTATGGAAAGAGGGATGTCTAATCAGTATAATTTGTGTGGTAATCATTAACAAAATTCTCCCAGCATATTTGTCTATTCACGTTTTGGGCTCAAGACAGGATCGAATTCTATAATCCCATAGTCCTTTTATGTCTGGATTTGGAACATGGGACTAGTTCTAGCTAAATATTTATTATCAAAGGTGACATTTTCTACTGTGGCTGAGTGCAAGGCTCATTAGATCCCCCTTTTGCTTTGTGATGTTTGAAATACGTGTTTTATGAGTTTGGGTTTCTGAGTGACTAAATGAGCAGAACCCCCTGTTGACTTATCATAGACATATAACATGAGTAAGAAGTGAATCTTTCCTGTTTAAGTCATTGAAAAATTGGGGTTGTTTGTTATTGCAGCATACCCCAGGCTATTCAGATGTCTACATTCTAAGGATAAGGGCAGACTTGGAGACAGTTTACAAAAGTATAATTTTGGTGACTCAGGTTGGAGAAAACAAATCCCATTTGATACCTGGGGCTGTCATCCCTAGAAATGAAGTACAATGGCTTCCATTTGTATAGATTCCAGTTTGTTTTTTAACTAGAACTCAAAGAGTTTGTTGTACTGTGAAATTTTGATAAATTTAGGATGAATAATCACTCAGAAAATTCATTTTTGCCTCTCAAGTTGTTCATGGACTATTTTCAATAGTAGAAAACAGTTTTCACTGCCTTGGATACAAATAAGCAATGCTAGCTTTTTCTTAGCAAAGTTGAATACTCAACTAATCATCACCTTGGCTTATTTATATAATAAAAAATGGATAGCTTTTTGAGGGGAGGGTCCTGTCATTAAACACATTCTACTGGTTGCAGAGTTGTACAGCCAAAGGTATTACAGTGAGTGTTGATGGGCATAGGCCTAAAAGGTGATGCTTGTTGGCAGAATTTAGGTGACTCTTAATTTTCAAGAGAATGTCGTTTTCTTGAGTCTGGAGCTAAATGTATTGTTTAAGCTCATAATTTCTTTCTCTGCTTTCTGACATTTTTACTCACCATTGTAAAGCTTTAGTCATCATCTCCACACCATGCCTGCTCTGGAAAAGGTCTCTACTCTAAAATCACCAAGATCTTTGGACACATTTTAGGCTTATTTTTTTTAATGTCTCTGCAGCTTTCGAAACTGATCAATGACTTCCTTCTAGACATTCTTCTCTGCCTTTGTTCCTTGATACCACTCTAGGGGTTCCATTTGTCTCTATCTTAAAGCTTAGTCATGGGCACAGGAACTGTATTGAAAATACTCACCTGTTACTTTGATTAGCATCGTCTATGGGGGTCCTACAGTTGACAAATCAGATAGAATTCATCATGTCCCCTCACCCAGGTGCTGCCACCTCAAAGCCTATTCTGTCTTTAATATTTCCGTTCTTGATGAATGAAACTGCCCTCTGTTCAGCTACTAAACCATAAACATGGTGGCCATCACTGATCTTTCATACAGATTAGGGTAAAAGTAGGTTTGTAGTTATTCATGTGGAAAATAATGCAATTATTAATAAATAATAATATAAGAATAAACTCTGTTTTGTGCACTCACAATTATAAACTTATTTTTGTCCCACCTGGAATATAAGTATTTAAATTTTATTCTTTTGAACTCCTAATATCTCTTGAATTTATCTTCTACTGTGTATTCTTGTTAAAGCTACTGTATTTCTCTTTGTCTTTTTTTTTTTTAAGATTTTATTTATTTATTTTTAGAGGGGAATGGAAGGAGAGAGGGAGAGGGAGAGAAATATCAATGTATGGTTGCCTCTCATGCATCCCCTGCTGGAAATTGTCCTGCAACCCAGGCATGTGCCCTGACTGGGAATTGAACCGCAATCCTTTGGTTCACAGGCCCGTGCTCAATCCACTGAGCTACACTAGCCAGGGCTTCTTTGTCTTTTTTTAAAAGATGAATTAATATAGCAGCTCCCTAACCAAGAGAAAAGATTACTTTTCTCTTGTTTTAACTTTCTAATTTGTCTTGCACAGGACAGCC
The DNA here is from genome assembly GCA_039655065.1 of Glossophaga mutica. Taxonomy (NCBI): domain Eukaryota; kingdom Metazoa; phylum Chordata; class Mammalia; order Chiroptera; family Phyllostomidae; genus Glossophaga; species Glossophaga mutica. Next base: position 136,321,496 of record CM077304.1, read on the forward strand.
AGAATGATCTTTCCAAAGACAAATTAGAACATTTCACTCCTTTGAGCAAAACTCACCAGTGATTCTCCATTGATTTAAAACTCTACTCCAAACTCTTTTGTACAGTATATAATGGTACAGTATATAATGGTATTTAGGTCTCACAACATACATATTTTCTTCTGCCTTTCAAATAGGTTATTCCTTCTGCTTAGACTAGGATATCTAATGTGTTCCCAAAACTTACTTGGTTTAAGCTCTGCAAGTCTCCCCCATATTAGGCCACACCTCATTCACAAGCAAATGGGGATGGCTAATCACTCTAGCTCAGAATATCTTTTTCCCTTTTGTCCCCCTGCTTTGTTCTTCAAAAGTCTGATAAAATTGACTTCTTCTAAAATCTTATTCCAATCCATTTTTTTCCTCCAGGCTGAAATGTATCTGTATATCCCTCAAAGAAGGGATTACCATATTTTACTTTAATCTGGTCTTGCTACAGTTTTTGCTCTTTGAAGAGAGATGCTCTGTTTTGTACACCTCTGCATCTCTTTGTCTCATTCACATCTAGAACAGTGTTTAGTACATGGTAGGCCAGAGATAAATATCAGTTGTACAGTATTAGAAAAACCCAGGGCATCTATCTTAATGTTCTATTCAGCAAGTATAATAAATCCTTTGCTGATTAAATTAGTATGGTATTTCCAAATGTTTTCATCTTGAAATAAAGTACTTTTTTCCTCATGTAATTTACTTCCATTATTTATATCAAAGGTAGTGATTATTTTCCTTGTTCTTTTAGTATATCTTCCATCATATGTTTAAACCTCATTTGACTATAACCCTCCCATTTCTTCTGTCCTAAAAAAATTTAGAGATGTTTGGAATACTTAAGAATATTCTCAAAAAGTATTTCTTATAGCATTCAGTTATGCCCCAAGATGTACTGAGTTTGTGAGATGCTAGTTATAAATCAGAAGGGTTGATTTCTGCTCTCTAGAAGTTTACAGTCCAGGTGGTGAGGCAAGAATGTAGAATTAACTACAGGATATTTTCTTAAGGATTTTATTTGGCACATGGGCCTGACAACTAGGGATCAAAATTATGAATATACATAGTCTACCTGAGAATCTCCTTCAATAAGGTACAAAATGTGCAGTTGACAGAGATAGGTAGAATGGAGTATTGCTTAGGAAAAAATCCTCAGTCTACTTGCTATGTTTCTCCTTTACTATCCCACTCAAGAATTTCTCATCACAAAATATGTGGGTTTTTCCTTCATCAAGCAACCATTTGGGATAGCAGCTGGGTGTCCTGCAATTTAACTCAATTCTGTCACTGTCACTGTCACTGGAGATAGCGTCAGATCCCACAGATTAAGGGCTCAGTTTCCCCCCCCACCCCCCCACCCCCATTTTGGATGCCAATTGCAAGTCTGGGTTGTCCCTGTGCTTCAGACCCATAATCTATAAATCAGAGGTTTCTATGACCTCCTTTTTGGGTTTGATTCATTTGCTAGAGCAGCTCACAGAACTTAGGAAACCAGTTCCTTACATTCACCACCTAATGAAAGGATGTGGAGAGATACTTGGTGCAAGGTCTGGGAGATTCCTGGGAATTGGTGTGCGTCACCCTCTCAGCACGTGGATGTGCTCACTGACCTGGAAGTGCTTCAAACCTCATACTTCCAGGGCTATTAAGGAGACTTTCTCACACAGGGAAGATCAGTTATGAACTGCATTTCCAGCCCCTGTCTGTTACTAGAGAATGAGGGGCGGGGCTGAAAATTCCAAGCTTCTAGTCATGGCTTGGGCCAGAGTCTCCTCATTAGAACAAAAGATGCTTCTGTCACCCAGGAAATTCCAAGGTTTGCAGGAGCCCTGTGTCAGGCAGCAGGGTCAAAGAACAGAAGGTGCTCCCAGTGCTCTCTTCTCCTTTAGGGAATCACAAGGTTTTTGGGAGCTCTGCCCCTTGCCCTGGGGTCAGAGACCGATACAGATAGTCCCTGATGGACACTGGTTCAATTCAAGGTTTTTCAACTTTGGGATGGTGTGAAAACAATATGCATAATAATTTACAAGATAGTCAACACTTTATTATAAAATAGGCTCCGTGTTAGATGATTTTGCCTAGCTGTAAGCTAATAATGTAAGTGTTCTGAGCCTGTTTAAGGTAGGCTAACCTCAGCTATGGTGTTCTGTAGGTTAAATGTATTAAATACATTTTCAAGTTGTGGTATCTTCAGTTTATGATGATTGAGGAGCATCTGTGTGTATATTTTTTAATATCCTACAGGTGTTTAACTTGTTGCCAAACACAAACAAAAAAGGCATATTTGAAACACAAAATGGAATCGTTCCTTTTCCCTTTTGCCGGTCTGTTTCAAATTTTAGCTGCCCTATTTTTAATTTTAAAGAACTTCTTGTCTACCATTGTTTCTTTGTTATTGACGTAAGCTCATTTTTCAGAGAATGTTAATAATGTTAACAATAGTTTTTAAAATGCTTTATTGTCCGCTGTATTGTCTTCATTTCCTCTGTATTTCAGTTGTATTCTGTTTATTTGTCTTGCTAGAGGATTCTCTGACACCCCGGTGATAGATACTCTGCTGTTCACTCACATTAAGAGTGAGGCGATAGAAAGTTGATTGAAAGCCTTACCTTGAGGGGCTTATTTGCTGATGACTCACTAAAAGGTAATCTGAGGGGACTCAACCTTTTTATTAGGAGCTCTCAAATTTGTGGTGTCTGTTCTTTGGGACTATTTGATATTCTTCTAGGGAGAAATCCTCTAATACACTGTTCTGAGGTGGAGATTTAAGCCCAGCTTGTGGCATTCCAGAAGCAGGGAGGAGAAAGGGGTCTGGGAACTACTATTAACTATGAAACTTCACTTCTTCAGTTCTTTCGTCAGCTCCAACTTCACCCTTCCCGTTATATCTGGTGTCTTAAGTCCAGAGCCCTCAGGTTCAATTTCTCCAGAGAATAAGCCTCTCATCTTTCAGGGAGGTGCTGATGGTAGGGCGTGGTAAATGCAAGGCTCACCACTAAACTGTGAAAGGCCTACGGATCTCACCTCTTTACGTACAGACTTTTCTTTTAAGCCATCCTTTCCAGCCACGACAGAGGCAGTAGGGCATGTTGCTGGAACAGGAGGCACCACCACCTCTACGGTATGACCTGTGGATGACCTGAAAACCAGCCTTCTTCAGGAATTCTAGAAAAATCACACTGCAATAATGCCTAGTTACTAAAAAAAATTCTTGTGCAGTAAATCTCTTTACTAGCCCTCAAAGGGTTATTATTAAATAAAGTTACAGCAATACAAGCGTTAACATTTTTAAAGGACCAGCTTTCCACTTGGTCCTTTTTCTTCTTTCTTTTTTTTTTGTATGACAAAAATTCTTCTTTCACAAAAACTATCAAAATTCTAATAGAAATTGGTCTCTCAGTTTACAATAAAATTAACCTTATAAAGTGTTTTTATAAGGCTCATTGCAAATGCCTTTTATAACTAAAAATAAAGTTTTGTGACCAAACTGACTGTATTAAAGGCTTTTTTCTTCACATTTTGAAGTTGGAATAGAAGTGTACCTAGGTCTCTTTACCAAGTGTAAAATCCATTGCTGAGAGAAAAGTCATGGGTTTCTGTTTGCCCGAGACAGTCACATTTTTATTAGTCAGGTTAATGGAGGCAGTTACAGTGGTGCACATAATCCACAGTCATGATTACTCATGATGCCGTCTACTTCCTGTTAGACTTTATGTCGCTCTTTCTTCACATTCATTCAACATTCAGCCCCCACCATGTGCTGGGCTCTGTTCTAGGCACTGGGAAAGCAGGTATGAGTACGACAGATAGAATCTCTGACTTCATGGAATGTTATAGTTTTACCTTTTTAAAGATCTCGCTAGGCACCAGGCCCTGGTAACCACTTTATCTGGATAGATTCACTTAATATTCTCACCATATCTGATTTTTAGATGAGGCAAGAAGGGAACTAATAGGTTTAGTGATGTGTACAAGGCCACCTAGCCAGGAAATGGTGGAACGGGTTTTGAGTCTAGGTAGTCTGGCTTCAGAGTTCATGTTCTTACCTGCTGTTCTGTACCCTCTTAGGGGCTGGCTTGCTGCTCAGGAGAGATGAACCCTTCCCTGGAGAGGCTGGGAAGTTAGTTAGCCTTCCCATCATTTTAAAAAAGTATTTCTTTATTTTAAAATGATCATATAATAAAATTAATGTCTTGGACAGGGACTGTGCAGTTCTATGAATTTTAACTCATTTTTTCATGCAGCCATCACCACAATTAGGATTCACAAATATCCCATCTCTCCAAAAAAGCTCCCACCCCTCACCTGGTACCTCTGGCAGCTCTTGATCTGTTCTCCATCCCTGTAGTTTGTCTTTTCTGAAATGTCAGATAAATAGAATTATTACACCTTTCCAGGTTTACTTCTTTCACTCAGTTTAAAACCTCTCCATGTTTGTTTTATTATTTTTAAGAAAATTTTCTTTCTTCTATCACCTGAATTGAGCAGTAACATCTTTGAGATAATCATACAGTCACAATAACCTTCCTAGTTTTAAGGAAGTTGATTGAGGGTCTTGAAGGGTTTTTTCCAGGAGTGAAGTGAGATGCGTTGCAGATTCCTGGCAGTCAGGTTTCAGTTCTAATGGGTCTTGGTTCTCTTCCTCCAGTATGTGTTTGCAAATGCTTGGAATGATGGAGGAGATATGGGAGACCAACTGCCAAAAAGGAGGTCTCGCACCTTTCCTGCTGAAGTCTGTCACTGAAATCTTAATGATGTCATTAATTCCTCCAGCAACAGGTTTTTAGTTTTTCACTTTCTCCAATTCTGTACATCTTGATTTAACTTTCTGTGTTAGCATCATCTGCTTTTTGGCAAACTTGATAAGAGCTTCCTGGGGCAATGTGCAGGCTTTCAACTCTCCAGGGACACTTTGAGTCAAGTATTCTCTCTGCCTTAGATTCCCCGGCTCCAGAGGAGGCTGGTGAAGATGGCCTATGTTGAAAATGATCTTCCACGGCCACCTGCCCACTGTGGCCCCGTGGTCTGCAGCCCAGCACCCTGGTGACATTGCAACCACGGTGCTCTGCGGCCGCCCCCATTCCACCTTTTCAGTATCAGAAATTACTGAGGAATAATATATTTCCCCCTTTTTTACCCACATAGATTTTAAAAAAAAAAACTGCTTTCAACCTTCAGGTTATGTTGATTTTGTTTCCTAGTTTTCTCACTGTTGCCTGCACCCTGGTTAAACCACCTTCCCTGCTCACTGGTTCCAATGAAAATGGCAAACACCTTCCACTCCTTCGTTGCATCCTTTTTTGGCTTATCCCAGCCCATCAGCTACCATGATGATGGCTTAAAACAAAGTTGAGAGCAGGAATTCTTAACTTGAAGTCTAAGTGCTTTGAACTATAGACAAAATATTTTGTTAGTTATTACTTCATTTCATTCCATGGGAGAAACATTGGTATTTTCTCATGTCCTTGAAAAATTCAGTGTTACCCCCATATGTTGAGAACCACCCACAGAGACTTAAAACGATGAGTGATGATGAGAATAGCTGATGATCTCAACACACATCCCCATAAAAAGTCTCCTTTGTTTATCTGGAAATGTGATTACTAGAAATCCAAATGGCATCTGTGATTGATTGCTATTCCTTCGTCCCTGTACAATGGTGGCGAAAGAATGACTTTTAGGGAAGTGCCTGTCAAAGTGAACCACAAATATATTCATCAGAAAACAGGCTGTTCAAATGGATCAGGTATAAATGTATTTTGCATATCACAAGGACACCTAAATTAAGGAAAGCTGTGGAAGAGCAGATAGTCATTTTTCAATTATATAAAACTAATGTGGCATTTTTTGATATCTTAGTCAGTAACTCAAAAGTCTGCAAATGCCATACTGCCTATGTAACTTGGGGTCACTGCTTTAACACAGGCAATGAGTCTCAAGTTCCTACCCCACTTTCCAAACAATCGTGCTTTGACTCTGTCCTGTTTGTGTCATTACCAAGATCTGTACCACATTGAACATTTTTATGTTTATGCCCATGAATATTTACTGGGAGTTAGACCTGGACTTAAAAAAAGTCACCCAGCTTCCTTGACTTCCTCATGTTGTTTGCAGAGAGGCCATTTCACAAACACACAAGCTACAAATCAAAGGGATTTGCCACCTTTTTATATTATCAGGCAAAATAGTAAGAAAACTGAAATGGAGTTCGTGAACTTCATTATTCAGGGAGACAAGTTAATATGTGGGTGATGGTGCACCGTTTCCAAATGCGATTTGTTGCATCCTTGGAACTGTGTAAAATGTCTAAAGAGAGAGGGAAGTTTCCACTACACAGATAGTCTCATTGGCTCTCCTGAGGAAGTTAGACTGGAAACTTGTAAGTCCACAATTGTTTGCAGGCAATAAAGTGTGTGAAGTGGAGAGCAGAGAGAGACTGTGTTTGCGTGAAGAATTTTAACGACTTTAAGTTTCTTTTCTTATTAATTTCAGTGTAGGGAGGGCAGTGAGATAAGAAAGTCATCCATCTTGCAGACATCCTCTTCCCCCTACAAAAGACAATGGTTGATTTGGTACAAGCATTATAAAGCAGGAAGCCAATAAATAGAATCAAACATGATTTTATACTTATTATCATTCCTAAGAATAGCTGCACTTTTGTAGGTAAATGCCCGAGGAGAATGCTATTGGGATTCCTGGTCTGTGCACTGGTGGGCTGTTGGTCATTTGGAAAGAATGTGCCTATTGGATGTGACAGGCCTGCCTGCTCCAAGAGGCATCGCTGAATCTGCTCCCAGACGTGCTCATGATTCAGGGCCGTGAGCCTCCTTTTGCACAGTGGGCAGGTGAATTATGTTACTTGCTGCGTAAAAAAGAGGGCAGGAAATCGGTTACCAGAAACCAACTGACTCATCATCTGCTTCAGTATTGACATAATGTCAGAAGAGTGGATCACTGAATCAGATAGAACTAAAGCATTCTTTGTGTGCTGCCTGTCAGGGGCTTGTCTGCCCTGCTGTGCTGGACTGTGCAGGCGGAAGCCAGATAAACACTAACTAGTTGCCTGATTAAGTGGGACAAGTGTTTGAACCATGGCCCAAATAAATGGTGTTTCTGTGTCAATTTTCACATGTTTATTTTTTTCCAGGGGAGAATTACAAGTATTGGGAAACTGTTCCTTATTAAAACTTAAGATTGAGGCTTATAATATTTTTATTCTGTATGTGAGTATGCTCAATTTATAGCTTTATAATTTTACTTTTTATTTAAAAATATAAAATAATTTATTTTGGTCTTCTTTGGCAGCTCCTTTGCTGCCAAACAGGGCCTTTGCTAGGACACTTGTAACTGTCCACTTGGCCCAGAATTTCTGCCTTTTTCTGAGATGCCACTAAAATATTTGATCTAAAATATTACAATACTTTCCACGTCAGACTGTCATTCATTAAAAAAATTACTTAGTGTAAAAGATCAGAAGTGGTTCTTGCTGTCTACTACTCTCTTATTAAATCATCGATTAACATGGCTTTGAAAGGGACAAGGCATTATTTGAGGGCCTATTATATGTTGATCCCTGTGAAAGGCATTGGGGAGTAAAAGGAAAATACTCTGCCATCCAGAAAAATAAGTAAGATTTAACAAACAACTCTCACACAACGTGATAAGTGCTGTGATAGGGAATTTGGTCGTGTGATTTTATTGTTGGTAAATTTCTGGTTCGGTTGATCTCATTTACCAAAAAAATATTTTCGTAGTGAGGAAATGTCCCCTCTGTTCACCACTGGAAATTACTATTTATCAAGATGTTATTTATTTAGATAATTTCACCAAATACAGGTTCACCTTGCAGATATTGTGGGTTTGTTTCCAGACTGTCAGAGTAAAATGAATATTGCGACAAAGCGAGTCACATCAATTTTTTGTTTTCTCAGTGCGTATAAAAGTTATGTTTACACTGCACTGTAGTTTATTAAGTGTGTAATAGCATTATGTATAAAAATGTGTATACCCTAATTAAAAAATACCGTGTTGCTACAAAAAAATTGCTAAACATCATTGGAACCTTTAGTAAGTCATAATGTTTGCTGGTAGAGAGTGTTGCCTTCAATTATAAAAAATGCTGTATCTGCAAAGCTCAATAAAATGGTATGCCTGCACCACTTCACAGATATATTGAGGGAAAATAAAACTGTTTTTAGTAGGACCATCTTTGGCTTATAAACTCTGATACTCATAATATTTTGTGCATGCTGCATATGTAGACTCCTGCCCACTTGTCTTTTGTTGTGGGTCTAAATAATTGGGTTCCGTAGTATCTAGTGCTAATGCAGTACCTCACTGTGATTAATTTTATTAATCTCTTCCTTGGCCATTTTTTCCCAAATGAGAATATTTACTGAGTACAAACCGAATTGCTTCAGAAAATGTCTTATGGTCATGCCCTCCATTTGCTCCTTATCTCAAGGCTGAATTTTATTATTTTTTTTCCTCAGAGACTTTTTCAATTTTATTTTTTAGCACTTAGAAAAAAGGATCAGTTGTGTGTTCCAATCCAGGAAGCCCCTGAATTTCAGAACTCTGAACGAAGGGCAAGAAAGGGAGAGTTAGGGATGTCCTATAGTCTCCCCTGGGTGCCATATGTCTGTCATCTTCACGCCTGCCACGCCAGGAAGTGGCACGAACACCCAAAGCCCCGTACAAGACTTGCTTCATAGTCACCTTCCTGTCAACCGCAAGGAGCCTCCTTGGCTCCTCATCCTCTTGCCTTTACAGATTAACTTCCCCTTGTCGTCCTTCCCTGTCGGGATCTGACCCACAACACAGCTCTGGAAACCCCTAGGGACCTTATCGCTTACTCTCACCTCCCGCCATGCAAAGGCTCAGCTCTCTCTTGGTAGCTGTGGGCATGAGTGCCCTGTCTCCTCGCCCAGCTCCCTAATGAAATAATTTGGACTCCGATGTGTGTGCTGACCTCCAAAGAGATCAGACTGTGTAGATCTAACAGAAGGAATGTGATTACTCCAAAGGGAGTGGCTACCGTGCAGGAGGCCTTGAGTGCAGAGAAGAAACTCAGTTTGGGATCCTGGAAGCTTTCTGTGACTTGACACCAAGTGTCCGTTTAGTTATGGCCCCAAGGAACTTGGGTGAGGGCTAGTGAATAACTTGAAATAATAGGAGCTGCATGACCTTAATAAGTAAAATCATTTAACCTGCGTTTTTGATACAGATTTCTACTGCATAGTGTTCCAAGGCTGTCTGGTTTTTTTTTTTTGTTTTTGTTTTTGTTTTTTTACAGAATGATTTCTCCCGAGTAAATCGCCTTACTCCTCTGAGCAGAGCCCAGGCAGCTCGTGATTTTAACTATGAAGAACTGCTAGAGTTCTCTGTCTCCTTGGGGGATATTTAAAAATACATAAAGCAAAATTTTATCACTTTAAGTACATTATGACTTTAAAAGCATGCAATCAGCCTCACCAAATTTGCCTTTGCTTTGGAGAACTGGAATAATTATAGGTACAGACAAAACGAGGTTTCTCTCACAGGCAGTTTTTGTGATTTCACTCTGGACTTTTGCTTAGGAACCCATTTCCGTTCCTTCGAGGAGCTAAATTAAACTGCTGCAGTGAGGCCAGAGGGGGGCACCAAATAATCATGATTGATAGAGTGGTTTGGCTGAGCGGCTGTGGGAGGCTTGGGCATCAGGCCTGGGAAGCCTCTGTGTCTGTTTTGAACATTTTGGGCAGAAAGCATATTGAAGTCTCTGTGTTTACTAAATGAGTGTCCAACAAAGAGCTGCCACCCCAGCTTCAGTGGCCTAAAATGTGCTCAGCTACAGGGGAAGCAGCAGTTGGCAGGATCTGTGGTTGCTAACACTTAGAAAGCCTCTGCACTCTGTTAAACTCTTCATATTTCAGCAATCCCAGCCACACTGTGGGAAGAATTGAGAGACAGACTTTCCCATGTCCTTGGAAGGTACTGGGATGGGCCTTGCTTGATCTTTCTCTCTGAGGCAGAGGAATTGTTGGCAGGTTTCCAGCTTTAATTCTTGATACCTTGCCGAAATGTCTCTGGTCTCCAGGAAAAAAGGGATACTTTTTATCACATTTTAACATTCATCTTCATCTTTGGCTATTTAAGAAAAGTCTGCATCCTTTGCTGTGTTTTCTAAGGTAGGATTTCTAATTTGAAGGCAGCTTTCAAGAGTATTTTATTGCAATTGCTGAGGTTTATCTGGCATTGAAAGTCATGTTTCATGTTGTTGGTAGTTATTACCCTTTATGATCCGTACTTTGCTCACACATCTTATTTGCAGTGGACTAACTGAGGGCAGAGGGCTGGGACGAGGGCAAAGAGGTTGGAATTTCTTCTGTTCAGTAAGGAGGCTATAGATATGCTTTCTCTGCCAATACTTGATGGTTTCCAACTCTTCTTGCAAAATACATTTTTTAATACCAAAAGTGATTAGTTATGATCATGTGAATTTGAAATTCATTTTAGCCCCAGCCTCTCATTTGTCATCTCAATTATCCTTTCCAACTTTTACTGTGGTTTGGGGGTATTTCAAAGCATCCTTTTGCCATCTCTTTTTGTAAGGTCAAATCTGTGCTTATTTTCTTTCCTGTTATGGGGTATATGGCAAGTAAACTGATGCACACAAGAACAGTTCTGACTCAGGAAGACAGAGCCCGTGGGGATCCTTATAAGTGCTAGCCCCGTACATGCCCCCATTTTCACTTACTGTTTGACAGCTGGGTTCTGGAGCCAGACAGCTATACTATGAACCTAGGCTCTGCCTCTCATTTCCTGTACGACCTTGGCAAGGTGCTCAGTCTCTCTGTGCCTCAGCTTCCTCATCTGTAAAGTGGGGTAATGATAGTATTGGAGGGGTTCAGAAACAGTCTCCTCAAGATGTGCCACATTGGCATGTGAATGATTTTAAACTGAAGGCAATCAAGTCCCTGCAGGCAATTGAATATCTTTTAATAGAATTTAAATTAGGGGCCTTGTCCATAATAACAGTTATCATCAGGAATAACTTAAATTTTAAAACAATCTTCAGTTAAAGTTGGCATACAACATTGTACTAGTTTCAGGTGTATAACATAATGATTAGACATTTACATAACTTACAAAATGGTGAGCCTGATAAGTCTGGTACCCATCTGACACCATACAGAGTTATTAGGATATTATTGACTGTCTTCCCTATGCTGTGCTTTACATCCCCGTGACTGATTTTAGAACTGGCAATTTGTACTTCTTGATCTCTTTACCTTTTTCACCTATCCCCCATCCCACCTGGCAACCCTTGATTTGTTCTTTGAATCTATGAGTTTGTTGCTGTTTTGTTTGTGGAGAAAAGGGAAACCGTGTGCACTGTTGGTGGGATTGTAACTTGGTATAGCCACTATGAAAAACAGTACGGAGGTTCCTCAAAAAATTAAAAATAGAACTACCATAAAACCCAACACATGCACTCTGGGTATTTATCTGAAGAAATATAAAACACTAATTTGAAAAGATATATGCACACCTATGATCATTGCAGCACTATTTACAATAGCCACATATTGAAGCAACCTAAACATCCACCGACGGACGAATAGATAAGAAAGCTGTGGCACATATATACACTGAAATATCACTCTGCCACAAAAAGTAATGAAATCTTGTCATTTGCAACAACATGGATAGACCTGGAGGGTATTATGATAAGTGAAATAAGTCAAACAGAGAAAGACAAATACCAGATGATTTTACTTACATGTGGAATCTAAGAAACAAACAAATGACCAAAAATAACTTAATAATTTATCTATGGGGCAGGGCAAACTTCTAATTACTGAACAGCAGCTCTTCTGAGAATGATATTCTTCCCTTTTGAAGCCTTAAGATATTTTACCTCATCTTTAGCCAGACTGTCATATAGGAAGTCTGTCCAGAAAGTATCCAGTCATGTACTATGAAAAATAAAGACATTTACAAAAGAGGATACAAGACACATTGTAGACAGGACACTGACACCTCAGTCCCCTTTAGAGTAGGCCTCTTGGGACCTCACACAGTTCTCCCAATCTCCGTCAGCTTCTCAATTATGTTTTCCCAAATCTCACTGATGGCCTGAAATCTTTTCCCTTTCAAAGGTGATTTTAGTTTTGGGAAAAGCCAGAAGTCACAGGGTGCTAAATCTGGGCTTTAGAGGGTCTGAGTCACCTGGGTGGTTTGATGTTTTACCAAAAAACTCTTCACAAGATGTGATGCATGAGCAGGTGTGTTGTCGTGATGAAGCTGCTAATCACCAGCTGCCCATAGCTGTGGCCTTCTGAATCACCTGAATAATATCTGTGGAGGGATGTTCAAGCTTAATGCAAAATTTGTTGCAGATTTGTTGCTCTACTCGCTCAGTCATTTTGAATGTGATGGCCACACAGTACACATGTTCACTCAATGGCGTCTACCACCCCCATTGACTAGTACAGTGAAGTTGCCATTGTTCACATATACACATTTCAGTCCACTCTCCTTGGCTGCCAGGTTACATCAATGTGGTCCAAACTGTTCTTATTATATTAATAATGGCTGGACTTTTTCTGGACAGACCTTGCATAACTCATTTTAAATTTCTGTTCCCAAACCTCTCCTGAGTGTGGCGTTGGTCCCTGACATACGTATGTGATTAAATTTGGTTATTTTCTTTTGTTTATCTGTCTCATGTAGATTTAATTATTAGACTAGCTAAAAGAATATTAAAGAACAGAGGAAAGTTTCTTTATGCCCCAAAGTATCATAGGGTTATTGTGAGCATTAAATGAGTTATTATATATTAAGCAGTTAGAACAAAACCTGATACTCAGCATTTTAGAAGTACTTGCTAAATAAATGTTTAAAGGCAATCTAAAACCTATCATGCCAGTCCTACACAATTATACTTTCTTCAGAGAAATTTATCAGGCAATTTTTATAGGGGCACCTACTGACTGATTTGTTTCCTGGTTGGTATTTCAGGACTGTACCACTATCTCTTGTGCCTGTAATAACATTTAAGAGAGAAGAAATGGATCAAGCAATGTCTTGTACTACAATCACATTATAACGGAGTCTTCAACCTAATTTATTTAAGACATTTCCATAGCACTTAGTTTTGCCCCGCACTGTTTTAAACACTGTACAAATATTAACTTGTTTAATCCTCATTATAACATGAGAATACTTGTTTGAATTTCAATTAGGTGATGTTGAAACATCCTCTGTCCCCGTGTCTGACAGGGTAATCTTTCAATAAATATTTGTTGAAGGAATGATTACCCGTGAGTGACTCAATCAATCGGTCCTTCTTGTTTGGTACCAAAGAGCAAACAATACACTAGGAGGTTATATTAAGTGATCTCATAGGTTCTCAGAAACTGGGAGCAGTTGAAATCCTTTCACAGCTGTGTTCAATTTGTACCGAAGGGACTAAGTAGCTTAATGGTCCTGTCCCTTTTTCAATATCAAATAACTTATTATTTTAATAGTAAGTTTAGCTGCTTAGATGAGGTCTCAGTGACTTGTAGACTGTTACACTCACCTTTACTGACAGTTGACTGTACCATTCTAAATTTCCATTTTTATCATTATTTTGGGTTTTGAGGAGAAAGTATCATGGTTCTGTTTAAAACATTAAGATTTGCCAATTTTTCTTTGAATGACATTCTTTTTTTTATTCCAATCTGGAAAACTATTGGCATCATATTTCATGATTTGTCACTTTGTCAATAAAACTGCAACATGCAGCTCATGCCAGGGCGGCACACACACAAGGGTGTCCAAATTGGATCGGAAGGTCAGCAAACCAAGTCCTTACTCTTTTGTAATGCTTTATCATAATTGAAAATATTCACATCATAAGCCTGAGGAATAAATTACCTTAAATTTGTCAGATCCATTCCAACATGTATTTGGGGACACTTGAGATGCCAGTTTTTTTAACTTTTTATTTTTATGAAGCTACAATAAATATGTTTTATTCAACATGGTATTTGCTCCAATCAACTGTAGACTTTTTTTTATAGTCACTAAATAGTTGCATTTAGCCTTAAGTCATACCTGTTGAAGCACAGTTAATATGGTGAAAAATAATCAATGTCGTAACTACCTAAGCCTTTAATAGTCTCTGTGTCTCTTGCTGTCTTGTTCTCTAGCTACCAGTTGAAATATTTATCTCTTCCTAATTATGAAAACCATCTGGTGAGTGGAATTTAAATTTTTTTTCATGGAACTATTGAAATGTGGCAATTGAAGGGCATTCAGAAAGGGTGGGTAAATTTACCTGAGGAGCCCAGGTTCCTCTGGTGGTTATGAAGGAGTGGAGAGCAGATGTCAAATATCTCTGAGCTTAAACATTATCACTACTGCTGGGGTTAGACATGGGTGATTGTGGGCAAATCCTGGATTACAGGAAGGGGCTGCCTCTGTGCCTTGTCCAGTATTGACGTTTGTGAACTGACCATCAGTAAAATCTGTCTCAGTCCAGCCAAGTGACTGTCAGACTTGAAGCCAAGTGACTGTTCCGGTGACTCTCAGTGCGGGGGGCTTCGCCCGTAGAACCCCCCGTTTGTCACGGATGAAAATAAAAACTACCAAGACATCTTGTGCTTGGGGAGGAAAGGGGTCAAACTCTCAGAGGAGAATGACCCAGAGCCCCTTCCTCACTAGGCTTTTATTGGGTTCCAATACACCGGAATACAAGTTTAACATGTCAAAGAAATCTGAGGGCTTAATCCGAGCCAGTGTTTGTCAGGAAGGGGGGTTGCCAGACTTTGGGAGACATGCTCATTTCCTCCTGGGACACTTGTCACCTCAGGAAGAGCACTCTTAGCAAAGCAGGTTTTACAGGACTTTAGGAATTCTTTCTTATGCCAATCACCCAAGGAGCCGTCCTGGCCAGGACAGGGCTGCACTGCTCACCCCCACAGTTTCAGGCTTTAAGGCAATTAGGAAGCAGGAGACATCTCCCAGATGGAAATGAGGACTCGGGCTATGTCAGAATAGCCGGGGGGCGAGGGTCCATCACATCCTCTTTGCTGCAACCCCCCGAGTCCTTCCATGAGGCCTCCCAAGTGGTCGCGTCTGGCTTAGGTTGCCCCTCCCATGAGGAGTCTTACCTGTCATTGACTGCCAACCAAGCTATGGGGCCAGAGATGGGTAAGGCAGAAGCAGTGCTCCTGCCAGGGAGATAAGCTTTGTCTCCTTAATAGGTCACATCCTTGTGACAGAACAGACCCAGATGAAGTGGGTTCCTTGGGCTCTTACACAGCCCACCATGGGGTGAGGGTTACAACTCCTGAAACCAGGCTGAACGGTCCGCAACATCTCAGAATTCCGATCCAATCTGGACAGGCTTGTCTGCGTGTAGCCCTGGGATGGGGCTGCATGTTGAAATTTTATTGACACAGGTGAGGTGCAGAGTGATGGATAAAAAGGGTAGTTTTGTAAAGTCTAGATTTCAGCTGTGAACTGAAGCCTTACATTTTGGCAGTAGGGCTAGTGGGCAGGTCCTCAGACAGGAACAAGTTTCTAACAGGGGTGGTGGCACTGTCCAGCCCTCAGAGACACACTGAACCTTGCCTTGAGACAAGAAGTATAAACTATTGATCTTTGATACTAGCAAATGTCTTAGAAAATCTGTAGACATGTTAGGATGATGGTATCAGATGGGTGACCTTAGGGAAAGATAGTGGGTTTATTTGTTTATTGACATGTCCATATAAGTATTTAATAAATACTTAGGTGGCTCAATGGATATTTCTGTAAAAATATTGAATGGAAATAGAATCTTGAGGATTGTGCTGGACAACACCATTGGGGGGTCTTACTATTCACATGCCAATCTGTGAACTTGGACCCTCAATTTTCAGCTTACAGGTATATCCATCCACCCTCCACATATGCATTCAGATATTTTATAAATCCTCATCCTCCCTCTTATGTTCTTCCTTCTTCTTCTTGTGAGTATGTCTGCACCGCTACTTATGGAACTCAATTTTGTCATGTTCGCCTCCACCTCTTATACCTGCATCAAGTGAGACTGATCCTACCCCTGCCACCCTCCCCTCCCCTCAAGTGAACTTGCCTTGTTCATCATTGCCCTGAAGTACTTCTCATGCCATTTCTCTTACTTGGTCAACCTCACCTCAAATATTGCCCACCCTTTAGGGTTGAATCAAGTTTTTCTTAGATACTTTTCCCAATATTTTGCCCTTTTTCTAAACTTCTGCAATGTCATCTATCTTATTAGAGAAAAAATTTAAGAGTAAGGGCCACATTTTGTTATCTTCTGTTTAAGGCATTGAACTCTGGTGATGTTGGACCACAAACCAGGCACTCAAAATTCAATTTCAGCACTCAGATTCAGCACTCATTTGCTGAATTGGCTTTGTACAAACTCAGCCTATTCACTCCCAAATTACAGATGACTTCAGATATATTTTCTAATAGAACCAAAGGCATTCTTTTGTTTTGTTTTGTTTTATATTTATCTCCTTCAAGATTTCCTTGACTTTAATCATGGCAGAAAAAATAGTTGGAATTTTTTCTCTGGTGGACAATGGTATTATGAGATTAGATGTTCCATATGGCTTCTGTCATCAAGGCCATGATCTGAATAGATTTTCAGGTAAGTTATTGAGAAATGTTTATTTTAAAGTCTTCTGGATAACTTTAATCTGAAACTGGTCTAATTAGACGTATATATCTTTCCGAGCTACAATGCTCAAATTAATGATTAGAATAGTAGTGAAATAACTTATTTTCACAGTATATTTTAAACTCTGTGGGACCTTAATGTCAAGCATATTGTTAGGCACACATACTAAGTTATCAACAAATATATGATGGGAAATTAACATTTTAATATATAATTTTTTGAGTAGGCTATTCCATTTTATCACATTGCTAAGTATGATGTAGTTGAGTAGAAGATTCTGTCAAATGCTTATTTATGACCAAATTTAAAACCTGTTTGAAGTTAGTAGAGGTATCTTTGTCTTCACATAGCTTGGAAGACAATAAGCCATTTTACACAAAGGCTGTATTTAGCCGTTCTCTGAGATTCACAGTAGTCCATTATTATGATTGTGTTTTAGCACAGCCTGACAAACAAGACATCAGCATTATTATCTTCCTCTTCTCTGTTTCAATTTTTCTTTCTTCTTAATAGGCTTCTTTCTCAAAACTATTCATGGGCATTTACATTAGATTAGTATTCTTTAGGTTACATATATTATATTCTCTCTGGATAAGTGCTTGATGATTATTTTCATAGATGCATTATGGGCTTTGATATTATTCAAAAAATACATAAATTTAATTCTGACAAGCTTTTGAAACATTTCCTTCCAAGCAAGTCCTACAAATTAGTCTTTTCCTTCCTTTATGAGACTGGGGCTGTGGCTGAAATGTCAGATGGAAATGAGACCATAGGTTTGTGTTGTATCTGCATCTAGATCAGCAGGAGCAGAGTTGTGGATGAGTCTTGAGCTTGTGTGCTGATACAGGCTTATGGCTGTGAATGTCTTAAGTTTAGTTTTTAATCTGCTGCCTACTAGCAAATTATCATAAGTAGAACAAGAAAATAAACATTTAGCCCTACGAGGAAGGCCACATGCACCTGATCCTTTCTCTGAATCACCTGACGAAAGTCCTCATTCCCTATGATTTGAGAGGTAAATATCAGTTGCAATGTGTCACTGCATCAAGTATATTCTGGTTTAAATTAGTGTCATGTAAAGTTATCACCTTGCTTGAACAAAAATCTTATTAAATTGAGCGTATTTTTATTCCATGAAATGAAGTCAAGTTTTTAGATAGTTATTTTTTTTCCAGTTGGAAATTTATTGAGTTCATACAAAACAAGTTACGCAGCCTTCCAGAATATGTTACATGCTTTGGTATTTGGTTTTCTTTGGCATTGTACAGCTTTTAGGAAACCTTGCAAGTTAAATACACTAAAGTAGAAATTGAAAGAAAATAACTAGAGGTAGAGCAATAAATTTGTACACAATGATAAATTTAAATAAATGTTCATTGTACTATTATTTATAGGAATAATCTGGAACTGCCAAAGTCTTAAACAATAAATATATTGTTAGAAAAACTGTGACTTTTCATTAATGGACTATTAGGTAGACTTAAAAAAATAATTTTAAAGGTTTAAAAGCACGGGACATTTTTTCTAGTGAAGAAAACACAACAGCAACACCCAGAAAATCAACTGTGTGTACAAGACCACAGCTGAGTGGGCATAAGGCAAAGTGCTAAGCTCCAAGAGGGTGAATCCTCACAGAAGCATAATGAGATTATTCTCAGCAACTCAGAAAATTCCACTGTCAGGGACTGATTACCTAGATAAACAGCTTTAGAAGATCATTTTAGAAGTTGAAAATCATAGGCAAACAATCTGAAGGAATGTAAATTGTATACTGGGAAAAATTAAATATCTAAATGCAATGCATTTGCAATTGGTTTAAAGAGTTATATTTCTTTGGAGGAAATGCACTAACCGCTGTTGGTGAGATTGGTCCTTAAAGTACGAACTGGCCAAGTAGGTGTTGGCATGAAAATACTGAACAAGGATTGTTCCCTCTGTAGCTATGGCTAGATCTTTTCGCTGTTCCTTAACACCTAAGGCTATCCTAAAATGAACTGCTTTGCCCCATGAAATGGATCAGTCCCTTTGACAGAGCTTGAGTTCTAGTCCTAGTGGTTTTTCCCCAAGGAACTCCAAAGAAGAGGTCATCTTCTCCCAAAGCAGAACTAAAAGACTCAAAATGTCTGCAGGCCAAGGTTTCCAGGATCCACCTTTGCCATTCTTCTCCACCTGCTGCTGCCCTCCCATCATTTGCACTGACATCTTCAGGGTTAAAGAGTCATGTTGCTTGTTGTGCTAACATCCTTTACGTGGGGATCAGAGTAAGTGGCAACATTAAAATGTTTGTGCTAGGACGTCCATTTTTCTCCTAAGAACCATTATATCAAGTTTCATGCCAACGCATGCCAGTGCAGGCTAACCAGTTTTAATACAAAGAAGAATCAGGCTTTGATTCCTCAAGAATGATACTTGATAATAAAAAATATTTTCTCTTTACTTTCTAAAACTTATATGATGAGTATTCCTTTCTAATTTGGATGCCTTGTATATCTTTCTCTTGACTAATGCCTAGGACTTCCAATTAATATGTTGAATGAAAGTGGCAAGAGTGGACATCCTTGTCTCATTCCTGATCTTAGGGGAGAAGCTTTCAGCTTTCCATCATTGAGTATGTTGTTGGCTGTGGGTTTGCCATAAATGCTTTATTATGTTGAGTTACATTCCTTCTATACCCACTTTGTGGAGGGTTTTTAATAATAGATATTGAATTTTGTCAAATGCTTTTTCTGGATCTATTGAGATGATTATATGAGTTTTATCTTCTGCTTTCTTAATATTTGTGACACATTAATTGGTTTGTGGATGTTGAACTGGCTTTGCAGCATTGGAGTAAATCCCACTTGATCATGGTGTATGATCATTTTAATCTGTTGTTGAATTCGGTTTGCTGATACTTTGTTGAGGACTTTTGCATCTATGTTCATCTGGGGTATTGGCCTGTACTTTTCTTTTTGTAATTTCTTTGTCTGGCTTTGGTATCAGGGTAATGCTGGCCTCACAAAATGAGTTTGGTAGAATTCATTTGTGAAGCCATCTGGTCCTGGACTTTGCTTTTTTGGAAGTTTTAAAATTACTGATTCAATTTTATTGCTTGTAATCAATCTGTTTAGATTTTCTATTTCTTCATGATTCAGTCTTGGGAGGTTGTACATTTCTAGGAATTTACCCATTTCTTCTAAGTTTTACAATTTGTTCGTGTTTAATTGTTTATAGTAGTGTCTTCTGATCCTTTGTATTTCTGTGGTGTCAGTTGTAATTTCCCTTCTTTCATTTCTGATTTTATTTATTTAAGCCCCCTTCCTTTGTTGGTCTTGATGCAACTGACTAAAGGTTTAACAAGTTTGCTTATCTTTTTAATGAACCAGCTTTTTGAGTCATTGATTTTTTTCATTGGCTTTTTAGTCTCTATTTCATTTATTTCTACCATGACCTTTATTTCTTTCCTTCTATTAACTTTGGCCTTTGTTTGTTCTTCTTTTTCTAGTTTCTTAAGGTGTTAAGTTAAATTGTTTATTTTGAATTTTTCTTGTTTTCTTTTGAGGTGGGCCTGTATCACTAGGAACTTTCCTCTTGAACTGCTTTTGCTGCCTCCCCATAGATTTTGGAAAGTTGTATTTTCATTTTCATTTGTATCAAGGTATTTTTTTATTTCTTCTTTGAATTCTTGGTTGAACTATTGGTTGTTTACTAGCATGTTGCTTAGTTCCCATGTATTTGTTATGTTCTTGTAATGGATTTCTAGTTTCATATTGTTGTGGTCAGATAAGATGTTTGATGTGATTTTAATCTTGAACTTATTGAGACTTGTTTTGTAACCTAACATGTTATATATCCTAGAGAATATTCCATGTGCATTTAATAAGAATGTTTTTCTCTCAAGTTTTTGTTGAAATGTTCTGCAAACAGCTATTAGGTCCCTCTGATCTAATCTGTCATTATAAGGCTACTGTTTTCTAGTTGATTTTCTGTCTGGATGACCTATCCATTGATGAGAGTGGAATATAATATTAAAGTCCTCTGCTATTATTGCATTATTGTCAGTTTCCACTCTCATGTCTATTAATATTTGCTTTATGTATTTGGGTGCTTTTATGTTGGGTACATGAATATTTACAGATGTAATATCCTCTTGTATTGATCCCATTACCATTATGTAATGTTCTTTTTGTTTTTTGTTATAGTCAGTCTTTGTTTTAAATTCTGCTTTGTCTAATATGAGTAGGGCGACCTTGGCTTTCTATTTGTTTCCATTTGCATGGAATATCTTTGTCCATCTCTTCACTTTCAGTGTGTGTGTGTCTAAATCTGACATGAGTCTCCTGTGGGCTGCGTATTTTTGCTTTTCAAAATCTATTTAGCCACTCTATGTGTTTTTATTGGATCATCCAGTTTATTTACATTTAAAGTAATTATTGATTGCTATGAACTTACTGTCCTTTTGTTAATTGCTTTTTGCTTGTTTTTGTATTTCTCTGTTCTTTTATTATTTTTTAATCTCTTTCTTTGTGGTTTGATGGTTTTCTTTAGTGTTATGTTTGGATTTCTTTCTCTTTATTTTTGTGTATCTAATGTTGTTTTTTTTTGTTTGTGGTTACCATGAAGTTGATACACATTGATCTCCATGCATAATGGATTATTTTAAGCTGATAGTTACTGAAGTTTGAATGCATTCTAAATGCACTACCATTTACCCCCTTCATGTTTTGTTTTTGATGTCATATTTTACATCTTTTTATTTCGTGTACCCCCTAACCACTTATTTATTGTACTTATAGTTGATTTTACTACTTTTGTCTTTTAACTTTCATTATGGATGAAATAAAAACATACACACGGACTACCGAGTCTGGTGGAGGAAAAATGACAGCATGGCTTTTCTCTCAAGGGGAGCAAAAACCATGGCCTCCGCCATGACAGGCCTTTATTTTGTTTCTGGTCTCATTACAAGATGGTTCTCATTTACTATGCACAGGTTCACTATAGGTCATTACCTTTTATAGACAACAAAGGAGCCAATGCCCCTAATCATATCACAGAAGAAGGATATTAGCAAATGAAAAGGGGAAAAGTGGCTAAGCCAGTTACACTGGTCCCTGCAAGGTTTAGCATGGATTTTAGGAAGTTACAATAAGCACTTGGCTATCCCAAACCAGGGTGAGGGAGTTTCAGCAAAAAAGCAATACTCAAAGCAGCCTAGGTATATTGCAAACCTGATTTTCCATGAGAGAATCTATCTGTGGGCCTGGGTCCTTTGCATCTCTGAGTGGGAGCTGGGCCCACACCATGCAGAAGGGTCTGCCACATCATACTAGTGTTTTAATTAGGTGATTCACTGTCTTTACTATCTATTTACCTTTACCAGTGAGATTTTTTTTCTTTTATATATGTCTTATTTAGTTATGGCCTTTTTTTGTGCTTAAGGAAGAACCTTTAATATTTCTTGTAAGGCTGGTGTAGTGGTGACATATTCCTTTAGTTTTTGCTTGTCTGGGAAACTACTTTCCCTTTAGTTCTGAATGATTACTTCTCTGGATAGAATATTATTGGTTGTCAGGATTTTCATTCTAGCACTTTAAATATATCTTACCATTCTCTTTTGACTTGGAAAGTTTCTGCTGAAAATCACCTTGTAGTCTTAGGGGTGTTCCTTGCATGTGAGTATTTGTTTTTCTCTTGCTTCTTTAAGATTCTATATTTTTAACTTTTGCCATTTTTAATTATAATGTATCTTGACATAGATCTCTTTGGGTTCATTCTATATGAGACTCTGTGCTTCCTGGACCCACATGTCAATTTTCTTATCCAGGTTAGGGATGTTTTCAGATATTATTTTTTTCAAATAAGATTTCTGCTTCATTTTCTTTTTCTTTTCCTTCTGGGGCACCTAAAATGAGAATGTTAATACATTGATGTTGTCCAGAGGTTCCTTAATTTATTTTTAAATATTCTTCTTATTGCTGTTCTGATTGAGTAATTTCTACTATTCTGTCTTCCAGATCACTCTCTCATCTAATACGATCTTGATTACCTGTAGTGTATTTTTCATTTCAGTTATATTCTTCAGCTCAGATTGATTCTTATATTTTCTCTTTGTTGACATTTTCAATATGTTCCTTCATTTCTCTTCTGAGTTCAGTGAGAATCTTTATGACCATTTTGAACTCTTTATCAGGAAAATTACTTATCTCTGTTTAATGAGTTTCTTTTTTTCTTGTAGTTTTATTTTGTTTTTTAATTTGGCACATATTTTCTCTGTGTCCTTATTTTTTTGACTTTGTGTGTTTGCTTCTGTGAATTAGGTGAAAGAACTCCCTCTCCTGACCTTGAAGGAGTGGCCTTTTGTAGGAGTAACCACTATGCAGACTGTGTGGGGGGGTGGCTTTAGCAGGCAGGTTGGAGCTGGAGTGGGTGCAGGCTGGTGAGGGTCCTAGTGTGCACTGTGCTGAGCCCAGGACTGCTGCAGCCAGTATGAACTGTGTGTGGTGGGGAGTGTTCCCAGGGCATGTCATGCTGGGGCTACTGTGGAGGCTACCAGTGGAGCTGGGTGAGTGTGGGCTGGGGGATCCCGGCACTACCTTGGCAGGTTGGTTGGCTCCGGCGCTGGCCCAGAGGGTACTGGAGTGCACATGACAGAGCTGTCTTGGTGGGACCAAGGCTGGGGCTAGGCAGGCATGGGTTGGGACATCCTAAGGCATGTCATGCCAGTGCCACCTTGGCCAGATGGCTGGATTGGTTTCAGGCCACAGGAGTTTGGAATATGTTCCAGAGCCTCCTTGGCAAGATAGCTAGAACTGTTGTGGATGCAGGCTCTGGGGTACTGGGGTGCACTGTTCCAAGGCTGTTTTGGTGGAATGGTTGGAGCTGGAGCTTGTGCAGGCTTGGGGTGTCAGGGTGCAGCATGCAAGGACTGCTTTGGCAGGATGACTGAAACTGGAGCATGAATGGCTGTGGGGGTCCTGGGGTGTGCTGTGCTGGAGCCAACTTGGTGGAGTGGCTAGATTGGACACAGGCTGGCGGTGCCCTGGGGTGCTCAGGGTCACCTTTAAAAGATGGCTGGAACTGCTGTGAGCCAGGGGCCCAGGGCATGCTGGGGCAGCCTTGGAAGGCTGGCTAGAGCACCTGAACTGTGCTCCTGCCCATGCTATCAAGATAAAAGGAGAACCTAAAAATGATACTTGTTGGCACCTTTAATCCCAGAGACACTTCTAGCAGTTCCCTGCTCATTTAGCAGGTGTTCTAGGGTTAGTGAATGGATTTCCTTCCTGTATAGTCTTGGTGTCCTTTGCTGTTTTTTTTTTCCTGTGTCCAGTGGCAGGTGACTCTGTGCAAACTCCTCAGTGATATTCCCTCCTATTGCAGGCCACTGATCTGGGGTTGGGTTTCTGTCATTACTGTGTCTCAGTACTTGCTCCCCTTCTCTGTGTGGACCCTCTATTGTTTCTGTGTGGAAGCTGTTTAATCGTCCCTCACTTCCTCCCCAGGAGGACTTGCTCCATAGGCAGGTGCATGTTCTGTGGGTCTGTGGGAGGAATGAGTTCAGGGTCCTCCTATACCATCATCTTGAGGAGATTCAGATGATTTTACTTTGGTAACTAAGTAAAAAATATTACGAAAATAGAGATAAAACATTTTTATGTAATCTGAAGAAGTGAGAAAAAAGAGATTTTTTTCTGTTAATGAGAAACACGCCTCTGTTTCTCTTTTCCATCCTGGACTGTTTGCTGTGATTGCATCTTCCGTTTTATGTTGAAGTGACCTGCAGATGGGTGGAAACAGTGTGTTCCACACCTGAAAGTATCTGCCTTGTCTCACAGTTCCACGAGTGCTCACGTGAACAAACTGTGCAAAAATTAGCATATATTATTAACTAAACTCATTCAAGTGCAAATTCCTAATAAAACCATAGAAAAATAAAAACAATTCAGAAGGGTTTTTTTTTTTTTTTTTTAATATTCACTACTTGATTTCTTTAAGTTCCAATAGGATTCTGTTTAGTTGTAGAAACTTGACTATATACACATCGGCCTGGTATAGTCCTTAGTCCTCTTCAGGCTAGGTGTCCTTGCTGCCAGGAAAGAAACAAAAGTCTTGGAATACACAAAGCAGCTCTTTTAGGCATTTGAGGAAAAGAGCTGCTGGACAGATGATTCAATAAATTACTCTGTTCTGAACTTTCTGCTCATCAAGACTAGCTGATACAGTACACGTTATGATCCTGCTTCTGTCAAAACTGACATGGACACAAACAAAAAGGATTTGGGACAAATAACTCTATTCACCTGCAAATCAGCCTCAAGCTTCACCACAAGTCCTGTATTTCATGCACTGTATTCTGTTTCAGCACATAATGGTGTGTGTATAAATTGAATACTGCTTTACTACTTCAGGACTTTATCCTAGGCAGGGGAGGGGAGACTTAGGATCACACTATTTTGACAGGCAAGTTTTTTTTAAGTATTTTTTATTGATTATGCTATTACAGTTTTTCCAATTTCCCCCCTTTATCCCCTGTCTACCCTGCCCCCTAACCCTCCAACATTTCTCTCCCCCTCTTTAGTTCATGTCCATGGGTTGTACATATAAATTCCTTGAGTCCTCTGTTTCCTATATCATTTTTTTTATCTCTCCCCATCTATTTTATGCCTACTATGCTTCTTCTTCCTGTACCTTTTCCCCCCATTCCTCCCTTCCCCCTCCCCACTGAAATCCCTCCATGTGATGCCCCTTTCTTTGATTCTGTTCATGTTCTGGTTGTTTGCTTAGTTTTTGATTTCATTGTTTTTCTTTTAGGTTCACTTGTTGATAGTTGTGAGTTTGTTGTCTTTTTACTGTTCATATTTTTTATCTCCTTTTTCTTAAGTAAGTCTCTTTAACATTTCGTATAATAATGGCTTGGTGATGATGAACTCCTTTAACTTGATCTTATCTGGGAAGCACTTTATCTGCCCTTCCATTCTAAATGATAGCTTTGCTGGATACAATAATTTTGGATGTAGGTCCTTGCCTTTCATGACTTGGAATACTTCTTTCCAGCACCTTCTTGCCTGCAAGGTTTCTTTTGAGAAATCAGCTGACAGTCTTATGGGAACTCCTTTGTAGGTAACTCTCCTTTCCCCTGCTTCTTTTAGGATTCTCTCTTTGTCTTTAATCTTGGGTAACTTAATGGTGATGTGCCTTGGTGTGTTCCTCTTTGGGTCCAACTTTTTCGGGACTCTATGAGCTTCCTTGACTTCCTAGAAGTCTATTTCCTTTGCCAGACTGGGGAAGTTTTCCTTTATTATTTGTTCAAATAAGTTTTCAATTTCTTGTTGTTGTTCTTCTCCTTCTGGAACCCCTATAATTTGGATATTGGAATGTTTCAAGTTGTTCCAGAGGTTCCTAAGTCTCTTTTCATTTTTTTTTTTTTTTTGGATTCTTGTTTCTTTCTTTTCTTCTGGATGGATGTTTATTTCTTTCTTTTGTTCCAAATCATTGATATGGGTTCTGGTTTCCTTCCTGTGACTGTTGGTTCCCTGAATATTTTGCTTTATTTCACTTTGGGTATCTTTCATTTGTTTTTTCATTTTTTGACCCAGCTTAATGAGATCTGTGAGCATTTTGATAACCAGGGCTTTAAATTCTCCATCAGATAGGTTAGCTATCTCCTCATCACTTAGTTCTAAGGCTTTGCTCTGTTCTTTCATGTGGGCCATATTTCTTTGTCTCAGCACACACATTAAGTTGTAATTGGGTGGAGGCTTAGGTATTTACCCAGGTGGACCAACCCTCCTTGCTGCACTGCAGTGCTCTCTGTGTGGGAGGGGCCTGCTCCTCTCTAGCACACTCTCCAACAGACTCTTGCATCAGACTGGAGGTATCTCCCACTGCAGCAACCCCAACCATAGCCCACATGCAGCTCTGAGTCTCAGTTTTCCTCTTAAGTCAGCCCTTCCCGTGAAGCCTGCCCCCAAAGCCGCTGAGTTGCTGTGATTTTTCTGAGTCGGCCTCATGGTCAGCTGCCTTACAGGTCTCGTTGTTCTGGTTGAATTTTTCTTTAATTCCTTGGTTGTCAGAGTTCCACGCAGTTTGATTTTCTGGTGCTTTTGGTTGTTTATTGATTTTAGATTGGTTGTTATCCTCCTTTTGGTTGTGCCAGGACATGAAGGGTTTCTACCTATGCCTCCATCTTGGCAGGAACTCGACAGGCAAGTTTTTTAAAGAGAAAACTTTGTGGCTTTATTATTTAAGAGCTAAAAGCCCTGGAGACAGGAACTACTGAAATTCCTTTGTATCTATAGAAACTTTTATTTGAGCCATGTTTGTAAGTGAAATAGTTTATAAAAGTCATTTAATTCTGAGAGTTATTTAAAACTTCAAATGGTTTATAAACAAGCCTAAATATTGAATGATTGAAGATAGTTAACAGAAGACTGAACAGGGAAAAAGAATTGAGATTTAGACAAATAAAGTGGCACTCAAAAACATAATTAATTTAGCTTGTCTCCAGGGCAGGGCTTAAATAATGGCAAATTTGAACAGACTTTTATAAGGTAGCCTGCTTTTGTTTGGGTCCTACAGTGTAGGGTTTTAACTTCATAGGGTGTCTAAGAATGAGGGTTGCAAGGAGCTTGAGGGTCCATAGCTGCTGTGACTTCTGCACAAGCCAGTAACAAACTTTCAAAATAGTAAGAATTCTTTTGAAACTATTAGTGGATGTGGAGGAATAGCAAAACACTCAGCTTCCAGTATCTCTAACCAATGCCCATTAGTTTTAGGCAATAATTAGAAGGTAATTAGCCTAGCAGCTCTCTCAGTAATTTTATATTTGGGGTGATCAATGTCAGTGTTTTACAGTTTCAGTCCAACTGTGTGTATTTGCTTTGTATTGAATGCAGGAAACCTTGGCTGCTGGGGCGATTGACTTGGACTGCTAGGAGGAGGCTCCTCTGACTCATCTCAGAAATTCTGGTTACTCCCAAGGCCTCAGTATCCCAGAAAGAAGTGAAAGAAAGAGCTGAAGAGAAAACAGCTAGTGGTTACATCTGGGGATTATTTAATGCTGATAAATAGAATATTTTATAGATATCTTAACCGATCAAGAGGTGTAACTTTTTTCTGTCTAAATGCAGCCTGAAAATTCTACCAAAGCAAGAGTGAGATAAAAAATCTGTTCATTAGCATGACTAATGGTGGAGAAGGGTGTAATACAGCAGAAAAGAAAAACAGAGGCTCACAGTGGAGGCTGTGAGGGGCGCAGGGAAATTTTTCTGATAATAAATGCCCACAGTCAGGATGTTGCAAGGTGTGAGGAAAGAGGACACCATAAAGGAGTACAGTTAGGGAAGACCACGCTGAAATGATTTGTGATAAAGAGACCCAAAGTTACTTTTGAATTGTATGGAAAACATTGATAAAAAGTGACTATTTCAATAGATATTTGTGGGAAGGTATCATTAGTGTCCAACGTAGACAGATGAAAAGAATTAGATGACTAGCAGGGGCCAGAAACCAAAGAAAGCAGCATAGTGCTGAGTCATTTCCTTCTGCTTCCTGGATTCCCCAGAACGCTTCACCCAGAACCAGCCTGCGTGCTGGAGAGGCAAGCGAGTGGGTGGGTGAGTGTGCTGGTGCTTTAGTGAAGGTTATCTTCCCTGTCGGTAACAAAGCATTTGTTAATTTTTAAAATCTCTGGTTAAATTAATCAAACAAAGAGGCCATTAAACTGAGGTGGTGAACCTAACTAAGCAAACCAAACTATAAGTCCGGAAATGCCTCAAGGTTCCAAAGTCACAATGCTGAGGACAGCCAGTCACAAATGACCAACTAGGCTTTAAGCTATAGTTAATTAAATGATTTCATTTCTTTGCTTGCACAGAAAGCTTTTGTATGTCTTTCCTCACGCTCCCGTTGGGGTGTCATGAGCCACTTCCAGTTTGGTATTGCCTTATTCCAAATGATAATGCTCAAATAAAATCTTAAAGCTTAATTTAAGATATCTTAGTTTATCTTTAATACTGCTCCTGAATTCTAATGAGTGTAGACCCTTTTGGGGGAACCTTTATTTTGCTGAAGTGGACAGTGGGTCAGGATACAAATGGGGGGAGTTAAGGATAAATCAAATTCCTCAGTTAAAAGAAAGTGAATTGAGACTTTGGGGAAGGTAGTTCTGAGAGCAGACAGGAAGCTACAGATGTAGCTACAGGTATATTTTCATCTCTACAGATGTAGACAGGAGTTCCATGGACCTGAAGTTGGACAGAAGGTGTGGAGTGAAGGAAGGTGTTGCAGACCATTCAGCCTGGTTTCAGGAGTTGTAACCCTCACCCCATGGTGGGCTGTGTAAGAGCCTAGGGACCCGCTCCATCTGGGGTTTGTTCTGTCAAGAGGAGACAAAGCTTATCTCCCTGGCAGGAGTGCTGCTTCTGCCTCATCCATCTCTGGCCCCAATGCTTAGTCGGTTAGTCAATGACGGGTAAGACTCCTCATGGGAGGGGCAACCTAAGCCAGACATGACCACTTGGGAGGCCCTCATGGAAGGACTCAAGGGCTGCAGCAAAGAGGGGGTGATGGACCCTCGCCCCCCGGCTATTCTGACATAGCCCGAGTCCCCATTTCCATCTGGGAGATGTCTTCTGCTTCCTAATCAGCTTAAAGCCTGAAACTGTGGGGGCAAGCGATGCAGCCCTGTACTGGCGAGGACGATTCCCCAGGTGATTGGGCATAAGAAAGAATTCCTAAAGTCCTGTGAAACCTGCTTTGCTAAGAGTGCACTCATTTAAATGATAAGGGTCAGAGGAGGAAATGGGTATGCCTCCCAAAGTTTTGCAACCCCCTTTCCTGACAGACACTGACTCAGATTAAGCCCTCAGATTTCTTTGACATGTTAAACCTGTATTCCTGTGTATTTGAACCCAATAAAAGCCTAGTGAGGAAGGGGCTCTGGGTCATTCTCCTCTGAGAGTTTGACCACCTTTCCTCCCCAAGCAGATCATGTCTTGGTAGTTTTATTTTCATCCGTGACGGAGGGATGGGGCTCTGCAGGCGGAGCCCCCCACATCTGGCGCCCAGGATAGCCCCCCCCCCCCCCCGCCCCGCAGGAAGGCATGTTAAAGATGAGCATTTTGATGTTTTTCTGGGCAAAACACAGTGGAGCCCTCTTTTTCATTTCCACATGTGTAACTGAGCACACTGGGGCTTGTCCACGTGGTCCTTGGTGCATGACCCAGCAATTAGTGTGGAAGGAAACAGGTTTTATTTACAGGACTCCAACTTGGGGGAGGTGAGAGCACTCCTCTGCTCAGAGCCCTGTTCTCCCAGGAGACCCAGCACTTCCCTTGCTTCCCAAGAGGCGAAGAGCCAAAACCATGCCCAGAAGTTCCCCAGTTCCTTACCTGTTCTTAAGTCAGCTGCACAAACAGGTCTCCACCCTGTCTGGAAGGTGCTCTTGTGGGCTTCAGAGTCGCCATCTTCTTGCAGCAGCTCTCTCCTTCAGGATCTGGGGTGTGCTCTCGGCCCCCATGCAGTGGTTCAGGGAAATATGTGCCCTATTGCACTGGGTCATGGTGGAGTCCAGGGAGGCACACATCCCAGGATAGTGGCTTTTCCCTACGTCCTTCAGAGAAGCAGAAGTCTGTAGCTCAGCCTTCCTGGTTCCAGCTCAGTTCAGCTCCAAGCATCTCTCACAGATCCGTGCTTGGTTAGGCAGGTCCTGCACAGCTCCATCACCTCTCTCCTTACACTCTCTCAGACCTCATGGCGGAATCCTCCACACTGGACTGCATGACCTCTTTCCTTAGTATCCAGTGCCACATGGTGGAATAATCTCCTACTCTTTCAGCCCATCCTTATTTTATTTTATTATTTATTTTTTAAAAAGAGTTCACATATTTATTTTTAGAGAGAGGGGAAGGGAGGGAAAGAAGGAGAGAAACATCAATGTGTGGTTGCCTCTCATGTGCTCCCTACTGGGGACCTGGCCCACAACCCAGGCATGTGTCCTGGCTGGAAATCGCACTGGTGACCCTTTGGTTCGCACACTGGCACTCAGTCCACTGAGTCACACCAGCCTGGTCAGCCACCCTTATTTTAAATGTCTGGCCTGGAATTTCCTATGTGACCTCATATCCAGCCCCTCTTCTGATGTGCTACTTTTGCCAGTTCCTCAGTATCTTTTAGCTCCTTTCAGCTGCCATTTTTAGTCAGAGCAAGAGTTTTCAGTGACACAGAGGCATCTAAGCTCCCCTGGTGGCTATGCCTCAAGTCCCTGAATGCTCCGAAAGCCATGTACACCTTTTGCCTGGGCAGTGGCACAGCTATCAATGAGTCATGGTTGCACAAAGTATATTAAAAGCTGTACTGTCCACTTCCCCCTCCCCCCAACCTAGGTTTGTGTGAGTTTTCTTCCTGTTTTTAGGGACTCCTGCTCTGCACCTCATTGCACATGGACACTTCACTGAAAGCTGAATTTTATAAGTTTGGAGTTCTGTTTGTGTGTGAGACATGGAACATCAACCCGCTTTAAAAGCATGTTTGGGAGGACAGAAAGGAAGCCTAGTAAAGTCCAGTCTCATTTGGGTTACAACTGAATATGTACATTGAATTTTAAACTGTAGGCAATTATTCTTCTGTAATCTATAGTGTGCATTTAATCATTTTTCCAGCTTTGTTTATCTTTGTGAAATACCTATTTAACCTCCCCCAGATGTTGTTACACATAATTACCTGAATTGAGAGAATTTTTGCTGGTAATTGCAGTCATGATTCTGTGCCAAGAAGGTAAGTAGTTAAATAGATATTTTTTTGTGGAATGATTTCAGAGAAATTTGAATTTCTATTGACATGAACTAGATATAATACACCTAGAAGTTATCATTATTTGCAGATTAATAAGATAGTTTATAAGCTTCTTATCAATTTTGTTGAGGTGTAATTCTTTATCCAGCTAATGAGGAATTGTTAGCATCTAAATAACATTCCAAGAGTGTGTCTTGCCCATTTTAGTAAGTCAGTTGGTGATAAAAGCAAGATCTAAATTCACTAGCACATTGATGTCTTTCCTCATTTGAAGGTGTAACACAAAGTAAGTTTTAAAAGCTTTGTGCACTTTTCCTAAAAATGCCGTAAGGCATTAACAATAAACAAGCATCTGCATCTACTTACAGAAATAATGACATGTTAAAAAAGAAACTAGGAACATGCAAATCCAGTAAGTTGCCCAGGTTGCCCTTGAAATATTGAAGGATGCATTAAAAAAATATATGGTTATTTTAATAAGGAAGGTCAGAAATCTTTCTTGTGTCCTCTTTTTACATTCTCTGCACTTCTCTCAGTAACGCAGCCCAGAAAGCAGTTTGTCAGTGATGATCTCGAAGCCGAGATTCAGGGACTCCTCTTGGTACATGGGCGCCCAAGTCTCCCCTTCTCTGCATGTTCCCTGCCCGAAGACCTCGCAGCTCAGGCTGCAGGGCCTGACTCTGTGGCCTGCATTTCTCTCACACATACACACACACACACACACACACACACACACACACACACCCAGTCATTTTCACCCAGGTGCTGCTGCAGCAAGCTGCATGCATGCATGCATCCTTTTATACAGTAGTCTTTTCATTAGGTTGCCAGAGCGTCTCTCACATTTGTACTTTTTTTTTAAGTCTAAAATGTAAGAAGGAGGGGTGGAAGATATGGGACAACTCATGTGAGGAATAAAAGGAGCTTTGAAATTTTTCTGTAACTGATTTTATCTTGTGCTCTGACCCTTTTTGTGCTAATGGGGTAAGAAAAAAACTTGACAATTACAGATAATTAAGCCTCTTCTGGCTAAATCAGCCTCTTTTAGATAAGTATTCATTCCTTCTGTTCAAAGTTCAAACTCACTATCTGGGCTCTTTCTTTTATTTCAAGAAGTGCCTCCCTCCTCTGTTTCTTCCCAAGAAGGCAGGTTGGTGCAGTAGATGCCTGTGTTCTCACAGTGGAGGTTGAGAATTAAAGGATGGGGGCAGGAGGAGGCTCCTGTCCAGCCAGTCATCTCCGTCAAGGTGTCTCGTCCTGCTTGTATGGGGGCAGGGACTTCTGCCTCGCTGCCTCCATCCCTGACACGTTGCTGCTGTGTGCACAGCACCAACAGTGCAGTGGGCTCTGAATTGTTGGACTGCCCTTGGCCATTTCTTCCTTCCCCACCTGTGCTTTTCTGATGCCCTGGATTCCTGAGGTTTGGCTGTGACTCCCATTTAACTTCAACTTGACAGCTGGCCCTTCTGCTCCCTTCCTTGTGGTAACTTCTCACAACATGCTCTTCCTGCAGGGGAACTCACCAGCCAGTAACATCAGCTATTCCCTCTGGGACAAAGGAAGCCTCTGGTGTACTTATATGTCACACCTAGGCACTGGAGCCTGTCAGGTACTGTGACAGGCCCTCTGTCTAAGTATAGCATCGGCCATTTTATTCCATCATAGTCACCCTAGTTTGGCGAGGCTGATTTCAGGGGTTTCCTTCCAGAATTCCCCACAGCACTTTAACTAATCTGGAATATATCTATGGCCCCACTTGACCAAATGCCAGAT
This sequence comes from Glossophaga mutica, assembly GCA_039655065.1. Lineage (NCBI taxonomy): Eukaryota > Metazoa > Chordata > Mammalia > Chiroptera > Phyllostomidae > Glossophaga > Glossophaga mutica. The sequence goes on from CM077304.1 coordinate 136,354,755, forward strand.
CTGTAGGATTTTGCAACCTCTCCTTCCCACTGCTCCTTTCCTCTTAAATTTTCCTGTGAAGAAGGAGCTGTTCACATGTGGTAAATATATATATAAAAAAAGCTAATCAATTCCCTGTAATCTTGAGTCAAAATCGTGTCTTAATACTAGCTCTCCAGGGCTTGCTCTGTGCTGGGACCTCAAACCCTTTGACACCTGCAGGGTCAGATGTGCGCCAGGGGGTGTGTTGACAGGTCATTGGTAGGGAGAAGGGAAGCAACACAGGGCGTGCAAGGAGGGTCTGTCCAAAAATCTTTGTCAGTAACTTTCTAGTGGCCGCAATCAGGAAAGCAGCACAGTGGTCATCTGACAACTGTGGAGTATGGATTCGCTTTCACTCACTTTACTCATCCTCTCCTTGGTTGAGAAATGAAACTAGCTGAGGGCCTTCTGTTTGCATCTTGCCTTAAGTCATCTTAGAGTGGAGTAGGCAGCAGTAGGGGATTTTATTTTTGCTATATTCTTATATAGCAATTTCCAAGGGCTACAATAACAGAAGTCCACACCCTGGGGGACTTAGACAACAGAAATGTATTTTCTCACTGTTCTGGAGGCTGGAAGTTTGAGATGAAGGTGTCCACGTGTAGTTTCTTCTAAACTATACCTCTCTCTCTGCTTGCAGTTGGCCACCATCCCCTGTGTCCTCACAGGGTCTTTCCTCTGTGAGTACATACTCCCGGGTCTCCTCCTCTGCTTAGGAGGACACTAGCCACACTGGATTGGGGCCCTACCTTAAAGTCTCATTTTAAGTTAATCACCTTTGAAAAGATCTTATCTCTACATATGCTTACAGTCTGAGGCACTGGGAGTTGGGACTCCAACATACAAATTTTGGGGGTAGGGGACAAAATTCAGCCCAGAAGAGCAATTATATTCTAGGAAATTCAAAGTAATTTTGAATCATAACCATTATTGAAGCAAATGTTAGCGCTGTTATTACTTTTCAGACTATAAAATACAAAAATAGGGAATGGCTTATCAGAGGTTCCAAAGCTCAGGAGAGAGAGAATTTAATTCAATCCTCTTAGAATGAATGGGATATGTGCTTCTGTATTTTTTAATTTTTGTTCTTTTAATTATGCAAATACCTTAATACATGATTGGTGGGAAAATTTCAAACTGTACAGAAAAGCAAAGAGTTGTTGTCTTCTTTATATTGATTCTCTGTTTTTCCAGAAGCTAAACACTGTTAATATTTTAATATCTGTTCTTCCAGATAAATAAACAATATACAGAAGTATGTACAAATTTTTAAATTTGGATTTTGTTTTTCCAAAGTGGAATAATACTGTATGTATTGTTGTCTGGCTTGCTTTTTTCACTTAACATGATGATGTGGAGTTCTTTCTGTGTGAGGACAAGGTACTCAACCTTGTCACTTGTTGCATTCACCGACACGAGAAACAGATGTTCGGAAACTTTCAGGATTCAAAGGTGTTACTTTATTGGCCAAAAGTTTTAACCTGCACAGGGGCGAACTCTCAGAGTGTCCGGAGACACGATGCTCAGAAGAGCTGCAGACGAGAATCGCACCTCACGCTTACAACTAGGCCTTTTTATAAACACAAGCAAGCAAGCATTTCACAGAAACAGAAGTGGCTGTTAGCTATTGGCTATCTTTTGGCGCGCGCGGGATCTATACCTTGCAGGGTTTGGGGAATGGGAAATTTAAACCCAAACATCTCCTTAAATGGTAATCTGCCTCCAGTTCTTTGTTCTCTGTTCCTGGACAGCCAAATCTCACAGGGACAGTCCTTTAGCTATTTTCCTGGTTCCAACATCACTCTAGATGTTTGAGGCCTACTAATTCCTTGTTTGCGGGGAGGGGTCCTGTGCCTTTGGCAGCATCTCTGGCCTCTACTGACTAGATGCCGGTAGTATCCTCCCCCCGTCCCACACCAGTCATTTCAACCGAAAATGTCCCTAGACACTCATTGCCCAATGTCCCCTGGTGAGCAGTATGGCTCCAGTTAAAAAACACTGGTATAAAGAGATTTCCATAATTTTTAAAAGCTGCTACACAGTATCCAGACTATTAGTTACACCACAGTTTATTCACCTCTTCTCCTATTGATAGACGTTTGTTTACGGTATTTCCACTTGGTTACCATTGAGAGAAACCCGGCACTGATCATCCTTACATCGGCTCTTCGTTACCTGTACCAACAGCACTTTAGGTCAGTGCTGTTATTGCAAAACCAAGAGGCAAAGAGGGTGAGGCCTTGGGAGGACCTTGGAGGCAGGGATGTGGAAGGAGCTCCTGAAAGGAGAGCAGCTGAAAGCCCAAAGCTTCAGCAGACCCGGAATAAAGCGCTGGTTTCCTCACATCTCATTACCAATTCTTCCCTCACGCTGAAAAAGTTCAAACCCTTTCATATTCACTGCAGATTAGTTAAGCTTTGTACTCAGGAAGGAGAACAATGAAATGTAAAAAGGCAGCTGAAAAACTGTAACCCTAGTGAGCCTGTGCATGATAAATAACAAAATAAAAATGTAAATGGAATGTGACCTCTGTTGTCTTCTTATTTGACCCTATTTTCTACCACCTCTCACCCTACCTCCTCACCTAGTTCCCATCAACCCTGCCTCCTTGCTGCTCTGGGAACACACCAAAATGTGTCACTGTGGCCGGAGCACTTCTGCCCCTGCAGTCATATTGGCCCAGTCACTCATTCTCTTCAGTCTTGGAACACAGGGAAGCTGTTAGTGAGACCTTGTCTGAGCACCATCCACAGAGACCATGTGTCTCTGGTCACCTGGCCCAGGTCGACCTCCTTCTGCAGCGCTTCCTACCACTCATGCACATTCCCTTATGCACACGGTGACTGTCTGTGATCCCCACTGGGATGTAAACCCTGAGAGGGAGTTTTCTGTTTTTTTGGCTCATGCTGTATCTTCAGTGCCAGGAGCAATACCTGGTGCTCAATACATTTTTGCGCTGAATGTATTTTTGTGCTGAATGACTAAGTCGAGATTACTCAGCTAAAACGTGGGGAAGGTAAGGCATCGTGATGTACCATACTCTGATTTCTGATTTTGTCTTCTTAGGAACTGTGAGGTACTGTATTTAAAATGAATATGACATTCTTGGATGAGATAATATACTTTTAGTGTGTATTTTGTTTATATCTTGTACTGTACATCTAACTCGTGGGAGTTTAAAGGGCATGTTAAATTTGCTGAAATAAATGCCGTTGTCAGTACCTTGGGGTTGTGTGAGTTCAGAAAGCGGAAAGGAAGAGGGGCAGTGCTACTGTGATAGATTCTGCAGGCCCCCAGCTCGCCTGTGCTTCTCGGAGGCCATCCATGCAAATCTTTCTATTTCAGGCTCGTTTCGGTAAGGTGCACCTTTAGTCAGAAATTTCTCTTTTGGGGAATAGTGGAATCGATAAAAGATTAGCAGGGTGTTCCTTGAAAACCAACAAGTCACCAACAGAATGCATTTTTAGGAAAAAGTAATATACCTTTCCTTCTGTAGTACCTGTTTTCCAATAATTATAAACATTATCTCTTTGCCTTGTGCTATTATGTGAAAAGCAGAATCAGCTGTACCCATTTTAATGAGTGCTATATCTCTACAGAGGGGCAAATAAAACCCGTGAACACTCCTTTCTTGTTTTGTATATTTTGATGAGATGTTTGAAATTTTTGCAATATAAAGTAAGAAAAATGAAGCACATTGAGGTTATTGTATTTATGTTGAATCCATTTCCAACTGCATTGAAATCAAATCTCAAATTCGATGTTCTCAGTGAGCTTATTCTGAGCCCCTGGCCAGTGTGGAGATTTCCTACCTGAGAACAAAGAGGTACTTTGGACTTTCCTGAAAACTCTTGCTGGCTTTGTGCTTTAATAAACTCTGTACATGTCTCACTTGCTCTATGAGTCTGTGATTTTAAAGTCTATGGCTGCAGTCGGGGTTGATAAGTCTTTTAAAATCTTTAAATAATTGTTGAAAGTGTCAGTTTCATATTAAGATAAAATGGGATTTTTCTATTTAATTATATGTAAGGCACCACAAATGCTTATTTAAAATAAGGAATCTATTTTAACACTTATCAAACTGTATCACTAAATACTGGGAAATTAGAGACTGCCCTTTGCCCTCAAAGGATTCTGGTGAAGAAACATTAAAATAAATATCTGGAATACACTGAGAAATAACAAAAAGAGAAATAGTGAGCAAAAGTAAATTATTTTTTCTATACGTGCTTGTTATTTTTTAATTTATTTTCATTTTTTAAGCAAAATTTAATTTTTAATTGCAATGCTTATGCATTGTGCCATTTCTAAATGCTCTCATTGCAGAACTATAGCACAGAGGGAGGGCAAACATATGCAGAAAGAAAAATTAATAGAAATTTTCCTTTGAGTGAACAATGCAATTACTAAAATCACCAAGCTGAATAGTTAAGCTTTATGAGAAATCTGTTGTTTATAGCTTATATATGCACTGGCAAGATGACTGCTTATATACAGGTTAGGACTGTCCCACCCCATAATACCGAGTCTTATTAAATAGTATGAGGAGAAAAAAAGAATTCACTTGGATCATTCAACAGATAGTTTTGTATATGATATTGACAAAAGTCTTTTACTTTGTCTTGAAATCTTTTGCTTAGTTTTGAGCGCTCCGGTGTTTGCCTGGTATCAGTTACGACAGCACCATCCTCTGCAGGCCTTCTTCTGCAGGATGGCGCTCAGAGCGAGGGCCACTGATCGCTCGTGGAGACTTTTCTCTGAGTAGGATTTGTAATGCCCTGGCTTTTTGGTTCCGTCTAGATCTCATCTGTTTAATAGCTTCACTTCCCTAATGAGCTACCGGTAGAGACTCATCGAGAGCCCATCAATTCAGTGGGAATCCTTAGCTATAACAGTGTTGCTGCACAGTGGATCCTAAAGACATCATTCATTTATTGATGATTGTGAAATGAAGTGGAAATGGTTTGCAGTGAATGTAAAATGTAAGCCAGGGTTAGCTAGAGATGATATTTTCAGAAAACAGTGCCCATAAAACTGTCAGAAAGATAAAATTTTCTTCGGTTAAAAACAGAAAGAAAATCAAGCAAAAAAAAAAAAAAACCCAAAAACCAAAAAACCCCTCATTTTTCTAGCCAAGCCCAACTTATATGACTCATGTGATGCTCATTTTCAAGGCACCGTTCCCTCCCCTCTCCACCACAGACAGCAGCTCAGTTTGCAGACAGGCAATAGAACATAAATATTGATTTCTGAAAAGAGATACAGGAAATGATGGCTTAGAAACTGGAATAATTTTCTTTTTCTCTTTCCTATGTAAATATTCACACACTTGTGCTTCCCTCTGTCAAGCACACACGTTGGATATATCAACCTAATACCAAGGATAATATCAGGATTGCACCCTTCTTTCTGCATGCCGTGCTTTTATAGGGAATTGACTCTGGAAATAATCACCACAATTACTGCCGTTAGTTATACAGTGTGACAGAGACCTTCAGACTATTATCCTTCCATGGCATTTTTCATTACAAATCTCATTAAAGTGTGATTTATTTTCTCAAGTACACCATACATTATCCAGAATCACTGTTCAGGCTGATGTTATAAACCACTCCATACCCTTCTTTTTTGATCTGTCAAACAAAACTTAGGCTCTACTCTCCAAAATTTGTGTATATATCATTGTAAAAGAATGTCTCTTAAGTCTTTAAAAGAAACTAAACTTTTCCGTTAAACTGCCTTTAATGGGGGTTCATGCCATTCATTTATTTTATTATTATTGGTGTGAACCAGCACAGGTGCATTATCTCAGGTCTTTTCCCCAGGTCTAAGCATGTCTATAGAATGTTAGTTGTCTCAGGACAGGAGACGCATTGTTTGAAGGTGCTGTTTAAGTTTATACTACTTAATATCCATAGATATTAAGTACTAAGTGATAATAAATATAATGAAGAAGACTTTGTTTCCTTTAATTCTGATTAATTGTTAAAATTGTAACAATGTCAGTGCTTTTTTTAAAATAAAGATTTTATTTATTTTTAGAGAGAGGTGAAAGGAGATAGAGAGGGAGAGAAACATCGATGTGTGGTTGCCCTTCATGCGCCACCTAGTGGGGACCTGGCCCACAAGCCAGGCATGTGCCCTGACTGGGAATCAAACTGGCAACACTTTGGTTCACAGGCCCATGTTCAATCCACTCAGCTACACAAGCCAGGACAATGCCAGTGCTTTTAATCTTGAAAATCCCACTGACTTGCAGGTAATTTCATAAGCTGTCTCAGAACTTCTCTTGTGGTTCCAGAGCAGTTCTTGAGTAGGTTTGCAGTGAGCCGCTAGTCTAATTTTCTCTAGACAGAACTGCAGTTGGCAGGGACTTACCTACCAAAGAGTTTCTCAAAGGGATGAATTTCCTCCAGGTCCCTCCAGGAGACTGGGCTCTCAGGGCTGAGAAACTGGGGAATCTCCGGTTTTCTACCTGCCTTAGTTCCTGTTTATTCTTGGTAGTTGATGAGTCCAGCTCCTGGTCAAAAGCTTATGTGTGATTTTTTTAAAAAAAACCTGACCACAGGAGATGACAAAGACTCACAGGGGAAGCATCCCTCTCCACACCAGACTTGGTGCACAGCCCATGCATTGCAGTGCATTGGAGGGAGCTGCAGTGAAGTGAGCCCTCTGGCCGGCCAAGCTCTCACACGTTCCTTTCCTTGTCCGGGCATCTCCATTCAGAGGCCTCTTTACTGAGGAACTTTGGAAGATGCCTTTCTCAGGTGCCTCTGCTGAGACCTCCTTATCTAGGGGAGGGGAGGCCTTAAAGACACTTTTTCTGTATTCCGACTCAGTACTTAGTAGTTTTCTATTCTCAGTCCTTCCCTCTTCATCTTGTTCTGCTCCTACTCCAACCCCTGTCCATAAAACTGCAAGAGCTTTTGTCTGAGACACTTCACAGTGAGATGATTCCCCACACCTGGGCTGATCCACCTGACCCAGTGCTGATCCATGGGGAAAATGGGACGGTGAGGAATTTGTCATTTTCTATTTGACCTTTTGCTTATGCCATTGTAATAAATGATTAAAAGCTGGACTCTTTCATTTTGGCTTGTTATCTGAACTGACCACTCCTATACCTGGTAGCTCAGCTCAGCTCTTGACATTTGATATTTTGTATAGGATCATTTTACCTTACCCCATTCACATATGAATTCTAAACAACAGAATTCAAACCAGAAGTCTAACCATTAAAGCATACCTTGGAGTAGTATACAGAGAGGGGAATACACTCTTTTTTGTTATTTTATCAGTGAGGCCAACCCTAACATGGTGAGTAAGACACAATAATGAACTGCTTTCCTTCATCTGTGTGCTGTGTCTATCCTACCTTCAATGTAGATAGGAATTTTAACCAGTAATATCTATAATTAAATAATAACGAACATTTATTGAATGCATACTTTGTGTTACTCACTATGCTGGACATACAACAATTAAAAAACTCACAAGTTCTGTATTAAATATTGGGGCAAAATGTGGGCGGGTAATGCTTAAAAGCAGATGAGTGCAGTATTATATTTTCAGGAGATTGTTTTTTATAACAGCATGGTGCTGACTGGCTGTTGATAGACATGGAGGTAAGGAGGTAGAAGACTAGGTGGTTGGCAAAATTTTGGCAGCATCACTGTTTTGGCCATGTAGGGTGGAGCTCAGGGCATGGAGCTAATTTCATCATGTCACTGAAATATCATATGGGAAACAAATAAGATTAGTCATATAAGTGGAAACAATACGGCAGGGATCAGGGAAGGTGCTTGTGGTATGGAGAACTTTTGGTATACTTACGTATGGTCAACCTGGCTAATCCCATAAACAGACTGTAACACTAAAGATTCTACCTCAGTCCTGGACATACAACCAAAGGCTGGTGGGCAAGATGCTGAGGTTGCTGATCTATCTATTGCTCTGATGATGACTGGCCTATCAACTGGACCAGGATAAGGGCATCAATCGCTATCATTGTACTGACTAGCAAGTGGGAAAGAAGTTTGAGTGGTATTGAGAGATCATTTATGACTGGCTAATCTATCAAGTGAAAAGGATATGGACCTTAAGTATACTGAAATACAGAGACTTTTGCTTTCTGTTCTGAGGTAGACAGTTGCAAAAGAGCATTGTTCCCACTGTAAGAATGAGAAAAATCCAATAAACTCAAATAGCAAAGAGATAAAGGATCACCAGTGAATTAAATTCTAGAAAGGGATCAGCTCTTCCAACAGAGGACAAACACATGACAAACACATTCCTTGATGGAACGGCAGAAGGAGGCACCAACCCACTTCAGACTGAGTAAGAGGAAACCAGATGAACTTTAATTGAACATTTAACAATGCATATGGGTTGGTTTCTTGAATTAGGCCCCAAGGGAGCCCTAGTCAGAGAGCAAAGCCACATCTGCCTTCCAATTCTTGCCACCGAGAATGTGAAGACAGCGTGCTGAAGGCTGGGGGCATGGTAGGAGTTCTAAGAAAACTCCACTGAGTATTTTCACAGAGTTAAGGGCAAATATGTCCCACCTGCAGTGCACAGAAGGCATGAGACAAGGCAGGAGAACTGAAAGAAATCCCTCCGGCACCAAGAAATTTACGAGCACAAGGCAGCAGTACACTGAAGGCTATCGAAAACGCAGGCTGGAGAAAGGTTTTCATGGTTTGGGACAGAAGAGCAAAGGCACTTCACAGAGGACTTAAAAGCTGAATAAGCTGCAAAGCAAAGAGAGCCCTGTGAAGGACTGCTTCTGTTCAGATGAAAATTCCTGATCTCACCTTTGAAATATTTGATGCAATTGTTGACTAGAATTTCAAAAGAGCTGCAATGAACCTAGACCCAGCTCAACTACAGGTTCGATCGATTCAGCCTGAAACTGGCACAGAACCACTTTCTGTTTCATGCTGTTGCTCAGAGTCAGTTAACAAGGCCAGTGCAGGATCTAGGGCAAGATAAATATTCTCCATCTTCATATGTAATGTGCATGTACTAGGAGGAGAGGAATTGTTGGGACCTGTATTTGTAGACTAGTTATGATGCTAAACAATACATTTATAAATAACCCATGATTTTTAGAAGAAGAAATGAGAAAATATTTCAAATTTAATGGTAATAAAAATACATGTCACATTTTTCAGAATGCAGCTAATGTGATACTTAGAGGAAAATTTGTAATATTAATTGCTTATACTAGAAAAGACAAAAATATAAAATTAAGGATCTAAGTTTCCCACTTAAGAAAGTAGGAAAACAAGAGCAAATTAAATCCAAAGTAAGAAGAAAAACATGATCAATAAAGACAAGAGCAGCCCTGCCTGGTGGCTTGGTTGGTTGAAGCATCATCTCATACACCAAAAGGTTGCAGGTTTGATTTCTGGTCAGGGCACATACTTAGGTAGTGGATTTGATTCCAGTCAGAGTACATATGGGAGGCAACTGATGAATGTTTCTCACAGTGATGTTTCTCTCTTTCTTTCTCCCTCTTCCATCCTCCCTTCCTCTATATATAAAAGTTGGTGAGAATATCTTTGGGTGAGGATAAAAAAAAGATGAGAGCAAAAATCAATGAATTATAAAATGAACAATAATAAAGAACATTGACAAAGTAACAAAAACCAAAAACTAGTTCTTTGAAAGGATTAAGAAAATTATAAAACCCTAGCAAGAAAACTCAAAAGAAAAAAGAGGAAAAATTTCCTGCCTCCCATAAATTACTAATACCAGGAATGAAAAATGGGACATCTTTAGAAGGATAATAGGGAATGTTAGAAGCAAATTTATGCCAGTAAATTTGCCCGTTTAAATAAAATGAATAAATTCCTTGATAGACACATGTTACCAAAACTGGTATAAGAATAAACAATCTCTAAATGACTTTATGTCAATGGAAAAACCTGAATTTGAAATCAATCATAAGAAAACTTCTTGACCATATATCTTCACTGATGAATTCTATGAAATATCTAAGGAAGTGAATTTCAACTAATTGTATACAAACTTTTTCAATGTATAGGGAGAATAAAACACTTCCTAACTTGAATTTTGAGTGTATCCCTGATACCAAAACCTGAAAAGGACATTTCAGGATAAGAAAAATACAGATGAATATCCTATATGAACCTAGACATGAAAGTCCTTGATAAACTATTAGCAAGTAAGATCTAACAATATATAAAATATATTTGTTTCATTGAAACATGCCATGGCCATTCTTTGTGTTATTATACACTAGTCTCAAAATGATTATAATAACAAGAATATCTTCATGATCATAGAAATGCCTTTCAGTTGTCAGAATCATAAAATCAATCGCTGGGTGAGACTTTAACATGTTAGTTGAATTAGGCTGTTGCATGCAGGCTGATGAATGTTTAAACAGTTTGAAGTATCCTTACTGGTTGATCTATCTATCTACCTACCTACCTACCTACCTACCTATCACCTATCTATCTCTTATCTCTCTTTGTATCTATATTATCTACCTAGCATTGCTCCATTTTAAAAAATCAAGTTCTTGTTATTTATTGATGAATCTTAATTGGTTTTATATTTCTATATCATTGCTTCCTAAATGTGTTGCTCCTTAACTCTATAGGCTACTAACAGTTTAAATGAAACCAAACAGACTCTTTTTACAGCCAGGCCTTGCAGAGCCTTGTTGGTCCTGATATATGTAATAGCAATGGGCTTCTCAATGGGCTATTCAGAACTCCCTGGCCCATTTATTGACCAAAGATTCTACTTTATGCAACAGTCTCAAGTTCACCTGATATTCCTCTGTATCATTTGTTCTACAGACATGCTATCATTTAGGAAAATATTAAAGACTTTCAAACCACAGATCCAAATAATTGCTATTTTGTCTGTAGAGGGAATCAGTGTTGGCAATTGCCTTCCAATTTAAAACCACTTTATCCTGTATACTAAAATGTTCAGACAGCATGGAGAAGAATACAATACAATCAATCTATTGACCATCCCCCCCATCCCAGCTACTACCTAGCCTACCCTTTCTAGAGGCAAATTTCCTAACAGTTTCCTGTGTTTATTTCCAGATTTTTTTATCACAAATTTTAGTTTCAAAGATTTTTTTGGTTGTGGGGGGAGAGAATATTAAAGAGACATGTAGGGAAAACACATAACAACAGATCATTTTAAAAAAGAACCCTGTAAATTCCTTATATGAAAATAGGAAATAGAGGTTAATACACACACATGTTTTTGTACCCTAAATCTACTTCTTTCCATAGTTTCTATGGAGTGCCCACTCTCCTAGCCAATATTTTGTGAATGAGAATTCGTGGAATGGGTGGTGTCTTGGCCGTTCCCCTGGCGAGTTGTCATTGGACCTTTCCTCCTGAGAAGGAGTCATGTTAAACAAAATTTCTTTCCTTGTTGATCACTGTCTTATTTCATATTATCACAGATAAAGGATGTCCTCAGTGTGATAACAACAGGTGGGGAGATACAGATTTGGAACTGAGCAAGTGTATATGGGCTTTCTTTAAGACAGCTTTGCAGAAGGAAATGGGTTGTCTCCCAAGGGGAGGGTTGGTAGTGTCTGTAAACAGTGATTGTTGTGGCTGAGGGTGAGTGAGGGTGAGTACTCCTGGCATCGCCTGGGTGGAGGCTCGGGTTGCTGCCAAATATCCTACGTGGCATAGAACAGTCCCTCATAAGAATTATTTGGTTCAAAGTACAATAGTGCTAAGGTTGAGAAATTCTATTTTAAATGAACTGTTTTGCCATTTGGTCTTTTGGGGACAATGATTTTTATTCAGAGAAACAACTCAAAGTAAACCTCAATATCAATAGCAATAAAATCCTATGCAGTTTTCCACTGGGTTTAAAGTTCAGGACTGTGAGCCTTAGAACATAATGGGAAAGTCTGGTGTCTACGGATTCATCCAGAAAAATGATTTTCTCATACCGTTATTTACCCTTACGTAGGCTTTCATTTTTTAACCTGTCTGATTATATTGCTTATGGAAAGAAACAATTATATTGCAGGGAGATGAAACTTGAATGACAGGGAATAATAGCAAATAACTATTTTATATTTGTTTGGAAAAATACTACAAAATAGATAGGAAGTCCCATGGTAATTTTCCTTCACTGAGTTTTGTTACCAGCTACTTTTTCTCTGGTTTGGATCAGACTCCTGCTACAGGTACCGTATTTCAGCCCAAAGGTACTGTGTAAATCCATTTCAGATGGAAGCCTGATAACTATGTTCTGGTGGGCTAATTGTATTTAATCCTCTTATTTCTGAATGTCATCACAGATTAAAGCATGTGAAAAATTAAATCATGTGAGATTGCATTGACTTTGGGTTAAAAGATTCTTGACCCATAGTAAATCCCATCTTCGCTTCATTTCCGTGCAGTGTGTTGGTGTAGAGGAAAATGTGGAATACCGAACGTGTGAAGCTGTCTTAGTGAAGAAGGCAGTCAGAACATGGGAGGTGGAGTAAGGTGGTGGTTTCGGGGTGTGGGGTATACCTCCTTCAATTTTTGATGAAGAAGTGGAGGCTCCAAGCAGAAAACAGACTGGCTCCGAGTCCCAGACCAGTGGCAATCCAGCGCTAGAGTCCAGGCCCCTCTCCACCGCTCTTTCGGCAGTTTCTGTATCTCAGCTCATTGTTATCTCTGTGGCCAGAGCTGCCCAAAGTAAACTGTCCTGAGGTCGGATCATAATTTTGTATATGTATTCATTACTTTAGACTCTTCAAGTTACTTTCATGTATGGTATCTCATATCAAAAAAGGCCCTATTACATAAATATCACAAGAATGTTTGTCTCCATTGATTGGAGGAAATAGAAAGTCAGACATATTAAGAAATTTATGTAAAGTTAAGTAACTAATAAAAAATAGACCCAGATGTCTCAGTGCAGGACTCTCCTCTCCTGCAGGTTTATTGTAGAAGCAAACAATGCTACACTGGTATAAAGATAGCTGCTCTTCACGGGTTACTCACTGTGTGTCTGGTGCTACGCTAAGAATATGCATGAGTCCATTTATTCTTCACAGTCATCCTAAAAGGTTGATATGATTAGTAATCTTATTTGCTTGATGAATAAACTGAGGCGTGGTGAGTTCTGTAACCAGCTTAAGTTTACACTGCTAAAATTTTAGACTCAGATGTTCTGGCTCATGCAGCTCAGTGGGCTGAGAGCCAGCCTATGAACTGAAAGGTCACTGGTTCAATTCCCACATGCCTGGGTTGGGGGCCAAGTTCCCAACTGGGGGTGTGCAAGAGGTAGCTGATCTCTGTGTCTCTTGCCCATTGATGTTTCTCTCCCTCTCTTCCTAAAAATAAATAAATAAAACCTTTAAAAATCTTGATCAAGATCTATATTTTTACCAAACTAAGATCTGTTTTATACCAATGTTAATATCTTAGCAGTTATACTAGGGAATCAATGTTGTTCAACATGGTTTCTCTGTTACTATTTTAGTAACCAATATAATTGCCTGATTGGAATAGCCAGTGCACATCCAGTTTTATGCAATGATGTTTTGATTTTTTAAAAAAACAGTTTTACACTGTTTCACTTTTTTTTGCACTCCAAGAAACTATTTATTTTGTTAAAGTCAAGCAGGATGATCTGTTGAGAGGTAAATGGTAAGTGTGGAGCATGAAATCTGTACACATTTTCCATAGTGAATTGCAGGGTAAACGCCACAGGCAATAGCCCTGGCTGAAATCTCACTATGCAGAGCATTCCACAGCTGAGCTATGACAGAGGGTCAGAAGCAGCCACCGCCTAACAATGCCAAGGGCCAAACATTAGCATCGGGATGTTTTTATATGCAATAATATAACTATATACAGAGTTATGGATGTTGACTTGCTAGAATCTTGGGGTCCTTGCTGACCAGACATTGATGAGGCAAACAGGGGACTGGATGGGACAGTCATGATTACAGGTGTTTTGCTGGTAGGGGAATAGCACTATATATTGGTATGTGTAAGAAAGTCCTCAAAAGACATCAAAAGGTGGGGTCACACAAATTCTATTATTCACATTTTACACATATATCATTAAAATGATCACAATACTATTAGAGGGGAAAGGATCACAGATAAAAGTTTTGTCTAAATTAAAAACCAATCACACGGAAATTACTGTGGCTCTCTTCCCAAGGAGAAAGATGGAGACCAGTGAACGGCCATCTTGGCCTTTTCTGATGTGGGCAGTTTTCACAACACGTGGCTATACCCGAGCAGAGAGGAGGAAGACACTTCACTGGCAGGTTTTTCAAGTCATATAGCTTAACTTATTGGCAATGAATACTTCTGAAAAGGCAATTTTCTATTTGGCATGGCTCAGTTGCCCCAAGGAGTGTTTATTGCCTGCACTATTGAAGCTTGCCCATGTGGACCCCTCTAATGGAGCACACTGACATCAAGACAGTAGTACAGCAGTGTGGCCTACCTCCCGAGGAGATATTTCGTTGCTTTTAGGGAGAGAGGAAGTGGGTGGAGAGAGAGAGATATACACTTTGGTATAAGAGAGAGATGTCATTTGGCTGCCATCTCGTGTGTGTTCTGACTGGGAATTGAACCCGTGACCTTTGGGTCTATGGCACAATGCTCCAACCAACTGACCCACACTACTAGGGCTGCATTTATGTTTTGGTAATGTGGTAGTCACTGCTGACAAAGAGACATCTCCCCACCTCTTGAAAAACTTTTTTTTTAAGGGAAACAAAGACTAAAATGATCCTTCCATAAGCAAATGTCCAAATGTTTTGTTGACATGAACTCATCCAAGGGGTTCTCCCACCATTAACCATGAATTTAATCAGATGAGCATCCGAGAAGAAATATACCAGTTCTACAATGATTTAGGTAAAAATAAGTAAGTTAAAATCAGGCCATTGGTAGTTGACCATATTTCTCCTATGCTTATTTGCCATGCGTATATCCTCTTTGGTAAAATCTTTTGCCCATATTTCACTTAGGCTGTTTCTTTGGTTATGGGTGAGTTTTATAGAGTTCTTTATATATTCTGGAGATAATTCCTTTGTCACATATGTGATTTGCAAATATATTATTCCAGTCCGTGACTTGTCAACTGGAAATTGACAGTGTGACAGTGTTTTTTAATTGTTTTTAAGTGAATAGATTCTCTTTAGAATCTTGCAACTTCATCCAATAAAAAGGGCATAGAATCTGTAAACTCTGTAGGAAAGTTATATAGTACATGGGACCTCTGAACAACCAGAGGCAAGGAAGGCTCTTACAATAAATGAAATGGGGCTCTCATGACACACAGACAGATTTAAGGAGGCAAAAAGAGAAAACTAGACAATTACCATCAATGATCATACACATGCAAAATAAATGCTCCAGGAAAAAAGTAATTTAAGAAATATCCCATTGGTCTCGTGAAACAAGTAGCTAGCAAGCTCATGAGTACTGGATACACTTTTAACCAGGTCATTTCACATGCACAATTTAAAGCATGCACAATTTAAGTACCAATTTTACAATGAGTGAACCCAACACATAGGTGATGCATTTCATAGTTGGTTTATAACCACTTGGAAACTATTCACCTATACAAAATGTTAATGAATTATCATCATCATCATCATCATGGTTTTTTCTGGGTCAAAGAACATCATTATGTGATAGAGACAATGAATGCTAAGACTGTTGGACAAACATGGACAAAATATGGCAGCCCATGCCCTGGTTAAATCACAAGAAAGACATGTGCCACGGTTCCCCTCTCATGCACCCTAGAGACTCACTCAGTTGCTTCTCTACCCTATTTCACTCTTATTTATAGTTGATGTTGGGAAACATGGAGACACCAGTTTAAGAAATTTTTTTTCTCTTTCTTTTACACATTTACCTAATAAGTTATATTGATTCCTTTTTATAAATTATATTTTATTGATTATGCTATTACAGTTGTCCTGATTTTCCCCCTTTTCCCACCTCCAACCAGCACCCCCAGTCCCTCAGGCAATCCCCCGACCATTGTTCATATCCATGGGTCATGTGGATAAGTTCTTTGGCTACTCCATTTCCTATACTGTACTTTTTATCCCCATGGCTATTCTGTAACTACCTATTTGTACTTCTTAATCCCCTCACCTCTTCACCCATTATCCCCATGCTCTTCCCATCTGTCAACCATCTGGTAACTAACTTCTTTTCTTTTGCTGCTTCTAAGATTCTTTATCTTTAAACTTAGACATTATGATGTGTCTTGGAGTGGGCCTCTTTGCATCCATCTTGTTTGGGACTCTCTGGTGCTTCCTGGACTTGCATGTCTATTTCCTTCACCAAATTAGGGAAGTTTTCTTTCATTGTTTTTTCAGATAGATTTCCACTTTCTTGCTTATTCTCTTCTTTTTCTGGAATGCTTATGATGCATATATTGGAATACTTGAAGTTGTTCCAGAGGTTGCTTACACTATCTTCATTCTTTTGGGTTCTTTTTTCTTCTTATCATTCTGACTGGTTGTTTTTTGCTTCCTTATGTTCCAAAATATTAATTTGATTCTCAGCTTCATCCACTCTACTATTGTTTCCCTGTCAATTGTTCTTTATCTCAATTAGTGTATCCTTTGTTTCTGACTGGATTTTAAAAAAAATATATTTTATTGATTATGCTATTACAGTTGTCCTATTTTTTCTCCCTTTTATTCCCCTCCACCCTGTACTCACCTTCCCACCATCATTCCCCTGCCCTAATTCATGTCCATGTGTCATATGTATAAGTTCTTCAGCTTTTCCATTTTTCATACTGTTCTTAACCTCCCTGTGTCTATTTTGTACCTACCATTTATGCTTCTTATTCCCTGTACCTTTTCTCCCATAATCCCCCCACCCCCTCCCTGCTGATAACCCTCCATATGATCTCCAGTTCTGTGATTCTGTTCCTGTTCTAGTTGTTTGCTTAGTTCATTTTTTTTTTATGTTTGGTTGTTGACAATTGTGAGTTTGTTGTCATTTTACTGTTCACAGTTTTCATCTTCTTTTTCTTAGACAAGTCCCTTTAACATTTCATATAATAAGGGCTTGGTGATGATGAACTCCTTTAACTTGACCTTATCTGGGAAGCACTTTATCTGCCCTTCCATTCTAAATGACAGCTTCGCTGGATAGAGCAATCTTGAATGTAGGTGCTTGACTTTCATGACTTTGAATACTTCTTTCCAGCCCAACTTGCTAGCCTGCAAGATTTCTTTTGAGAAATCAGCTGATAGCCTTATGGGAACTCCTTTGTAGGTAACTGTCACCTTTTCTCATGCTGCTTATAAGATTCCTTATCTTTAATCTTGGTTAATGTAATTATGATGTGCCTTGGTGTATGCTTCCTTAGGTCTACCTTCTTTGGGACTCTCTGAGCTTCCTAGACTTCCTGGAAGTCTATTTCCTTTACTGACTTAGGGAAGTTCTCTTTCATTATGTTTTCAAGTAAGTTTTCAATTTCTTGCTCTTCCTCTTCTCCTTCTGGCACCCCTATGATTTGGATGTTGGAACATTTAAAGTTGTCCCAGACATTCCTTTGATAAGGAAACTCTCCTCTTTTTTTGAATTCTTGTTTCTTCATTCTGTTCTGGTTGAATGTTTATTTCTTCCTTCTGGTCCACACCATTGATATGAGCCCAGGTTTCCTTCCCGTCACTGATGGTTCCCTGTACAGTTTTCTTTATTTCACTTTGTATAGCCTTCACTTCTTCCTCTATTTTGCTACCATACTCAATCATTTCTGTGAGTATCCTGATTACCACTGTTTTGAATGCTGCATCTGATTTGTTGGCTACCTCTTCATAGCTTAGTTGTATTTTTTTCTGGAGTTTTGATCTGTTCTTTCATTTGGGCTATATATTTTTTTGTCTTGGCATGCCCCTTACAATGTAAGGGGTGGAGCCGTAGGCGTTTGCTGGGGAGGGGGGCAACCCATGTTGTGGTAGTGTGTGTGGGGGAGGGGTGCAAGAGGGAACAATGCTGCTTGTTCAGCTCATGCCCAGCTTTTAGTCACTTCTTCTGCTATCCACAAGCAAATTGGGCCCTTCTGGTGATGATTCCCAGGTGATAGGTTTGTGTACATTCTAGGATCCCGTGGGTCTCTCCAATGAACTCTCCTGTGAGTCTGGGAGTTTCTTTCGCCACCTCAACCCCCACAGGTTTTTTCAGTCAGAGGTTTTGAGGCCCTGTTTCCCCATACTGGAACCCTGGGTTGTGGTATCTGTCTTGCTCCCCAGTTGTTGCTGCTAGTTTATCCACACACAAATGTGGGACCATGCACTCTTCTAATGTGAGGGAGGCCAGTGCTTTATCTCGAGGATGGCACTGATGAATAAGTGAAGTTGGTATATAGCTTCATGTTTCAAGAGACAGTATTGCAGATGGGCTTCCAAAATGAGATCTATTGTGCAGATAAGTAATCAAGTATGTAGTGGAGGGTATGCCTAGTGGTTCAGGGGGAATTTTAGTGAAATCAGAAACTGGAGGGACTAAAGGATCCCCATGATCTAACCCTGAGCAATGGCAAACCCAATAGCAGAATAAATTTGCTGAAGAAGCAGAATAAATTTGCTGAAGAACTGTCTGGGAAATGCAGAATAAAATAAAATGTAAAGTTGTCACTTTGCTTTGGGAGGCACTGTCCTTTTGTGAAAGAGAAATTTTAAATTCCTTTCAGGAGTGAAGGTCCAGCTTTCCCTTGAAGTATCAATAGAAGCAGCAAGACCTGAGTCCTCCTCAGGTGTTACTTGCTTTATCTATGTTTGATGGATCTAAAGCTTGATTCCTGTGAGCTTTAGGGAAGAGTGTGTTGTCAGCAGGACATCATAAGAACTGGTCTATTGCTTGGCTAACTGCTGTTCAGGACCCTGAGCCTTCCAGATCTTTAGTAAGACTTGATCTCATGGCTGGAACAGGTGAAAGGGCTTGTCGGATAGGTGGATATAAATGCAATGAGAAAACGTGTGCAAAATTGTTAGCGTTTGACCTTGATATTATACATATTGTTTGACTTTTGATTTATTTTCTAAATCTAAAGTGGGTGTTCCTAAAACAGAAACTTGAATTGTCTCCCATAAACTATTTCAGAAGGACTTAATTTAAGTGCACTTCAGGATGCTACCCTAATTCAGATGAAGGCAAAATGTAGTGCCTGGTCCCATTCCAAGTGTGTTTTCTGGCTTTTCTTGTCAGGGTCTTCTTTATTGTGTGGTTCATTTTCTGTCTTCCCTAGATCGAGGTCTCTAAGATGCATATAGTTTCCCTTGAATTGGTAGTTCCTGTCTTATCTTCTGGGAGATTTCTGAAGTGAGCAACAGTCCATTGTCCAAACCTAGGGATTATTTCTTTAAGTGTAAGTTTTGCTACCTCAGCTGCCTTCTCAGTTCTAGTGTGGAATGACTCAACCCCTCCAGAGAAAGTGTTTACAAAAATTAATAAAAATTTAAAGTTTCCTATGGTTTGAAGCATCTGTGTAAAGTCAGCTTGCCAGTCCTCAACTGGGCATATCCCTTTAGATTGTACTCCCTTTCTTTTTGTTGCATGTTCTGTTACAGGATTGTTTTTGCCGCATATCTGACAAGCTTGGATAACCTTCTGAATGGTCCTTTGTAAATGAGGGCCCTTCAGATATGGTCTAATGAGGTCCATGAAAGCATCCCTTTCATAAGGATCCCTTCATTGTAGGTGTTTGAGGATGAGATATACTCGAGCTTCAGGGAGTAATATCATACCATGAGTGTTGACCTTTCATATAGAATCAGGGTCAGTATTAGAAAATACCCATTCACAGACTTGTTCCTAATCTTGTTTTGTGCAATGGAGTTTAAATTCTGACAAGTCCAGGTGGGGGATCAAAGCCACAAGGAGTGGCAGCCCTTGGGCAGCTTGCCTTCCTGCTTTATTGGCACTTTGGTTTCCCAGCTTGTTTGGGAACTGTCTTTCTGGTGTCCTGAGAAGTGCATTATGGCTATCTTGTTTGGTAGATTCATGGTCTCTAGCAATTAAAATTTTTTGTGTGTGTGTTTGATGCCTTATTCCCCAAAGTTAAAGCCCTCTTTCCTTCCATAATGCCCCATGGCTATTGATTACCATGAAGGCATATTTAGAGACAGTGTAGATGTTAACATTCTTTTCCTGAGATAATTATAAGGCTCTGATGGGGGATATCAGTTCAGCCTTCCGTGTCAAGATTTCTGTGGCAAGGGCTTTGGATTCTATTACCTTGTATATGATGACTACCACATACACAGCTCGTGTCTGAGTATTATCCATGAAGCTGCTCCCATCTGTATATAATTCCTAGTCAGGTTTTGTTAGCAGCTGTTCTTGTAGAATGAACTTGATCAATGATTTCCAAGCAATCATGCTGGAGATCTGAGCTGCCCTCCCTCTGAGTCCAGGTGTATGTAAGGTGGTCAGGTTTAAGAGAGTGGTTGTTTGCAAGGCAACATTTGGGTTGCCTAATAAAATAGCTTTATTTTTTCCCATGTGCCCTGCAGTCAGCCAATGCCCTTCTTTCTAACATTTCTCAGTTAAGATTTCTATTCTTTTAATTTTTTCCTTTTGAATTTGGGCAGTCCTTTCTCCAGTGGCCCTCCTCCTTGCAATAGGCACATTCATTGATTGGCACCTACTGAGCGTTTCCTCCTTCCTCCTTTTGGGACCCACCTGTCCTTTTGGTCTCTCCACACTGTTTCTAGGAAAACCATAACCTGCTTTACTTTCCTTATTTCCTAGGCATGGTAAACTTTAAAGGCTATGTTCACCAGCTGGGAGGGATTCATTCCTAACACCCTAAATATTGGAGCTTCCTTATGATATCTGGGGCACTTTTCTCAATTAAAGTCATGTTTACCATGCGGACATTTTCTTGTGGCTGTGGCTCAGCATCAGTGTGCTTCCAATAGGTCTGATAGATCCTTTCTAAAAATTCAGAAGGATGTTTATTTGGTTTCTGTTGAATGGCACATATCATATTCAGGCTCCTTTGTTCAGGCACATCTTTCTTTAGCCTTTCCAATATTCATTTTTTGTAATGTTCTAGAGAGGCTAGGCCCCTGCTATTCAGGTCCCAGTTAGGCTCTGTCAAGGAATTGCCCTGCCTGGGGGGGTCCTGTTGGAATTCTCTTGGTGGAGGCGATGAGCCTCTTCATTGACTTTATTTGCAACCAGCTGTCTTGCCTCTGCCATTAGCAGGAGAGTCTGTACATCTGCCCAGTTTGGATGGTGAGTGGCAAAAATGGAGGTGAAAAGAGCTGCAATTTTATGAGGATTCTCCCTATACGAGGGGTTGGAATTCTTCCAATTCAATAAATCTGAAGTGGAAATGAAATATGGGCAAGAGTAGCCAGTGGGATGACCTGCTCAGTTTATTCTACCTATAGGGTACTGCCTCAAAGGGAATTGTCCTGCTCCAGATAAGGATGCTCCCTAGCAAAATTGGGTTCCCTGCTGGGTCTTTGATGGGGAGACCATTCTTTTTTCATACAGGGTGAGACTGTCACCCCTCTGGGCCCTATATCAGGGGTATCTAGCAGCAGGGGTGGTATTGGGGAAAATCTTCCTGCTGCTTGCTAATCCTGCATCCCCTGGATTCAGGGCATTAAGGAGACTTATTTCCTCATTTTCCTTTTATTCCTGTGTGTTACTATCAGGGAGGGGTTTTGAAGCAAATTCCATTCTCCGGATCATTAGTTTGTTCACTTTCTTTACCGAATTCTTACTGTGTAAAGACATAAAGGCCTGGCCCCGGCTTGTGTGGCTCATTTGGTTGGAGTATTGTTTCATAACCAAAAGGTTGTGGGTTCATTACCCAGTTGGGGCACATGCCTAGGTTGTAGTTTCATTCCTTGTCCAGGAGCATATAATACCCAGTCTCACCATGTGCAGGAGGCAACCAATCAATGCTTCTCTCTTACATCAGTATTTCTCTCTCTCCCTTCTCTTCTCTTCTCTCTCTCTAAAAGCAATTAATACAATTTTCTCAGGTAAGGATAAAAAAAAAAAAGACAATGCCTAAACATAAGGGATATTTCCTTGACTGTTGGAAAAACAATTCCAATTATATGATGGTGTAGTAATTTAGGAAATAACTTAGGGGCCATTTTCCCCCATAGTCTAAAATATACGTAAGCTAAGCAGTGTTACAATAGAAAACCATTTCCTTTTTAGTCATTGGATTATAGTTCAAACTTTAGATTTCATGAACAAAAAAATTAAAAAGACTGTTATTCTTTGTGATTGTAAAATAAATAGAATTTAAGTTTCTCTTTTATGCATGTATTCATGCAAGTGAAAGGTAAGAGTGGGCTGACTTCATTCCTCAGACTCTAGGTTTTCCTCCATTACTTTTTTGACTTTGCTCATGCAGATATACAAATTGACCAAAAACTTTATGAGCAACTGATCTGCAACAGTGAGTAAACTTTATGAGTCTAGCTGAAAGGGAACACTATATACACACATGCATGAATGGAATGTTTTTTGGTAGCTAAAATTTTTTTACTGTATTTTCATTGTTTACACTATTATACATATTCCCACCCCCCTTTCTCCCTCACCCTTGCTCCCCGCTTTCCTTCTGGCTATCACCACACTGTTGTCTGTGTCTGTGGGCCATGTACATGTGTTCTTTGGCTAATCCCTTCACCTTCCTTCATCCAGTCTTCCCTTCCTCCTCCCCTCTGACAGCTGTCGATTTTTTCCACATATCCATGCCTTTGTTTCTATTTTATTTGTCAGTTTATTTTATTCATTAGATTTCACATATAAGTGAGATCACATGGTATTTGCCTCTCACCAACTGGCTTATTTCACTTAGCATAAATATCTCCAGGTCCACCTATGCTGTCACAAAGAGTAAGAAGAGTTCCTTCTTTTTTATAACCTCATAGTATTCCACTGTGTAAATGTAGCACAGCTTTTTTTATCCATTCATCTATTGATGGGCACTTAGGCTGTTTCCAGATCTTGGCTATTGTAAATAGCACTCCTGTGAACACAGGAGTACATGCATTCTTTTAAATTGGTGTCGCAGAATTTTTAGGATATATTCCCAGTAGTGGGATTGCTAGATCAAAAGGCAGTTCCATTTTTAAGTTTTTGAGGAAACTCCATATTGTTTTCCACAATGGCTAGGGAAAGAAAGGAAAAAATAAATGGGACTACATCAAAATATAAAATCTTCACAGGAAAATAAACCATCAAAAAAAATGAAAAGAATATAGTGTTCTCCTACCATATGGGAGAACATATTTGCCAATGATACATCTGCATAAGGGTTTAATTTCCAAAATATATAAAGAACTTATACAACTCAATACGAGGAAGACAAACAATCCAATTAGAAAATGGAAAAAGGGCCTGAATAGATACTTCTCTATAGAGGACACATAGATAGCCAATAGACATATGAAAAGATGCTCAACATCACTAGCCATCAGAGAGATGCAAATTAAAACTACAATGAGATATCACTTCACACCTGCCAGAATGGCTACAATTAATAAATCAACAACAACAAGTGTTGATAAGGATGTGGAGAAAAGGGAACCTTCATGCACTGTTGGTGGGAATGCAGACTGATAGAGAAATGGTTCTTAATAACATTGTGTAAATATCAGTCATTGGATTAGCAGACTAAAAGTGGTTTGCTTTGAGGTGCTTATGCCTTTGATTTATAGACTTCTTATTTAAGCAGAAATTTTGCTTACACACGTGCACTTTCCATTCTCAAAGTCTGGGCTGTGGTGACCCAGTCTTGACTGGGAGCAAAGAACAGAGAACAGAGTCCTGTGGTGAATAAACTCACATTGTGAGAATTATACAGGTAAACAAATGTAGCTAGTACACAGCTAACCATTTTGCTCTTTCAGGAATGAACCTATGTAGTTACTTCACTGGTATTTTTTTCCCTACCTGAATGCATATTTTTTGGCAAAATGTAGCCACAATGATTTTTTTAGTTCCACAAGGACTTTGAAAATGTAGAGTATCTCTCTAATTCTCTGTGGAAGGGCTAATTCTCTGGCAGAGCTTAGAATTTACTTAACAAAAAACTTACTGTGAATGCAGTTTAAATATAAATAAAAATGGTGAGCTGAGAGGTAGGACTCTGTCAGGCAGGTGCTGGATAACAAGGATATTTTCACCTTCCTGGGCCCTCGTGGGGGGGGCATCTGATTGACCAATCAAATATGAGTGTTCTGAAACAGGAAATAGGTTTGTTATAGGCTAAATTGTATCCCTGCCAGAATTCTTCTGTTAAAGTCCTAATGTCAAAATGTGACCATATTTGGAAATAGAGTCTTTACAGATGGAATTAGGCTAACATCAGGTTATTAGGGTAGTGTTTAATACAACAGGAGAAGAAATTTGGACACAGATACTCGCAGAAGGAAGATGATGCAAAGACAGGAGAAAAGCCAAGCCAAGAGGCCTGGAAAAGATCCTTCCCTCCTGGCCCTAGAAGGAACCAACTTGAAGACACCTTGATCTTGAATGTCTAGCCTCCACAACTGTAAGAAAATAAGTTTTTGTTGTTGAAGCCACCAGTCTGTAGTACTTCGTTGTGGCAGCCCTTGTAGACTAATACAGTGTCATCTCATCTTTGTATCCTCAGGCCTTAGTGTGTGGCCTGGGATATAGCAAGTTCTCAGTAAGTGTTTTTAAATCAAAAAGTAGAAAGTGGTCTTGCTGGTCTTTGTAAAAGGGTTAGCACAACTTTGAAGGATGTGCACAACCCACAAACTATTATCTATTAAAAAAGTTTCAATCAACCAACAGTTACCACATATTTAGATGTTAGGTCTCAGAATGCATCCTAGTGGTTGGCTGTACTTGGAGGAGTGGCCATTGGCCCTGCCCTCCAAGAGATCATTGCCTGGGTTTGTTCATCCTGGAAAAGCAAAGGCTCAAGGCAAAAGGTCTCACAATAGCCCTATCTGAACAGGAGGTCCTGTCTTTACACCTAGTCTTGTCTGTACCAGTGATGGCACTTTTTTTTTGTTTTAAGATCTTCCTAAACACACATATTCAAATTCGCTAGTAAGTGGGGAAGTAGGCTGGCATAATAAAAAACAAAAAAATTTTTTGGCCTTGTCCACTGGAATTTAGGTATCCAGTATTCATTTGTCAGTATCATTTTAGTGTTCTTTACTTAGACTTGTAGCAAAAGAGACTATTTATACTGTAAATGAACTTTTAACAAAATTTACTATGGAGTTAAGTGAAATATAAAACACACCAGGTTGAGTTTCAGTTAGTTGAGAGCAGGCAAATACTCTCCAGCCCATGAGGCTACTTCAACATTTCAGTCTTGCTTTCTGGGAATGAAGATTATTCTTCAGTGCAGCATTTTCTATGTAGAACACAATGTGCTGACTCTTTTCGCTGCTGTTTTCCCGAATTCTCACCACAGCTCTAAGCAATGACTATAATTGTCATAGCCATTTTACAGACAAGAACATCGAGGAACTCAGATGATCTGACTAGTCAGTGTCAAAACCAGGGTTTAGAGAAAACTGGCCTGTCCCCAAGGCCTGAGTCTTTTTGCTGTGCTATATCACCTCCCTGTTCCCATCAACATTTGTCTTTTAATCAGCTGTCTCCCAATCTTCCTTTTGAATGTGATGTGTGTAATGGGTAGAAGTTGGGAGGGCTCACGGCTTCTTCATGGCTTTATCATTTCTTGACTCTCCAGCCTCTTTCCTTATTTTCTTTCTTTGTACTCTGCGATTCCTCTCCTAAGCACAGACACGGAGCGGGGTTGTCTGCCCCATTCCTTGCTGCTGCGTGTTCGATGCTGCGGCTTCTCCTGCTTCATTTTGTGAGTTTAGCCTTGTCTGCTTCATCATCATCCATTTCCTTTTCTTGTATGCTCTGCATTTCCTTTCTTTGTGCTGCCAGATATCCTACTCTGTTTACATTTTGTGGACTTGCCTGCCCTCTAGTACATAAGTTCGCCCACCCTCAAAGCCCGGGCATTGGGTGATTGGTTTCATGTGATCTGCTGCTTCCATCTCCTTTGTTTCTTACGTTTATAAGTAAAATGGCAGCTTGTCTTTTGCTTAGGAAACTTTAGTCTTGTGATGGAAAAAGTCCTACCATGTGACAGCACCCACCAGGAAAATTATCTTCTCAACACATGAAACAATCTTGTATGGTGTTTTCATGTTTTCTCATTTTTAGGAATTCCTGTGGCTAATAAATATCAAATCACACAGAAGCTTAATCCAACACACTTCCACACCTGCATTTTTCACTGTATGTTTCCAACAGCATAGTCCCATAAAAGTCTCCTTAAAAATTATAATCCCAGTAATATATCCCTTTTGCTAATGGTAGTGTATTGGGAGTGGTACCAGTCACATACCTCACTCTTGACCACATTTCCCATCTCTCCACTACAGAGTGCCTGAGAGGCCCATTGAAAGAGCATGCAATTGACCTGAATAATCTATCTTTCCCTAAGATATCATTAAGCCCTGCATCTTCATTTTTTCCCCCAGTCTCTGCAGTAAGCCCAAGTCTCTAAACCCATCCTTCATCCCCATGGCCCTTATTCTTACATACTCAGTGTGGCTGTGCATATTCTCTGATGAGTCCCTGTCTCCCTCATGCTCTGCCATTGTACATCCAAGAACTCATGGTATGTGTACAAATTAGGAGAGACTAGGTTTTGCTGTGGTAACAAATCAATCATACATATCCCACTGCAAAGCATCAGCAGCCCTTGCAAAACAAAGGCTCATTTCTCACAGTCCGTGTTTAGCATCGGTTGGCAGGGAGTCTGCTCTTCGTCGTCACTCAGAAAAGAAGCTGACAGCTGACAAAGGCTCTATAATATTTTATCAAAGACATCTGGAAACAAAGCCTCCTTGGTGGCCTTAGAAAAGTAAGAATGAAATGGGAGAATTGTACACGGGTTTTCCAGTGCCTCAGAGCAGAAGTAACATGCAGCATTCCTCACAGGTCTTTGCCAGAAATATTCATATGTTCCTGCCTAATTATAACGGAGTTTAGAAGTCCTGCCTTCCTTGTGGCTGAAAGGGGCAGGGAATGACATTGGTGATCACCAGTAAAGTCAGTCTCAATCTGTCATTTAAAAAGTACCCTATCTTCAATATTTTCTCTTTAATTTCTCTATAAGTTCTTTTTTTAAAAATATCTTTTTTTTTTTTATGAAGGACATTGCAGCCCTTAAATAGTGGCTTTTTTTTCCTTCTATACTCCATGTTCTCCTGGACTTGTAAGCAGAATAGTGTACGCTTTACTCCTCCTCCTCCTCCTTCTTCCAGGAAATGGTTCTCTTGCTTTCCTCACCTCCCCCCACAAATCTCACTCCTTTAAAGCATTTACCATCTGACTGGACTTATACCCTTCCTCGCTGCAGCCAATGGTCATCCTTTCCATCGCTTCCTCCCTGCAAGAGCAACCTCCTCCAACCCCCAATTAATGGAATATTTTATCACTTTCTCAACTTTGATTTACTGTATTCTTCTCCTTTATGGCTTCTTTCCTCAATCTTAGTGACTACAATATCTGCACGGATAATTCATCCTGTACCTTGCTCTTGACCTCTTAATTCCAAAATGTTTTATCTTTTCCTGACCTTTTATACATTGATCATACTCTAGGCCTTTGCCTCCAAAATTTCAATTTCTAGCATCTCAATTACTACCTATCATTTTCTATCTTTCCATTTCAACTCTTTGTTATAGGCTCAATTGTAACCTGCCCCCCAATTTTTCTGTGGAAGTCCTAATTGCTAGTACCTCACCATGCGACTATTTTTGAAGATCAGTATTTAAACATCTGTTTTTACAGAGATGGTTAAGTTAAAATGAGGCCATTAAGGTGGGATGTAATCAAGTATCACTGGTGTTCCTATAAGAAGAGAAAATTAGGACATGGACCCTCACAGAGGGAAGACCAGATGAAGGCAGAAGGAGAAGATGGCCAGGTGTCAATCAAGAGAGAGACCTTAGGAGAAACCAACCCTGCCGATGCCTTGAGTTTAGGCTTTCAGCCTCCAGAACTGTAAGAAAATAAATTTCTGTTGGTTTAGCCACCCAGTCTAAGGTTTTTTTTTTTTTTTTTTTTTTTGTTATTGCAGTGGACTAATACAGTGGACTAATATTAGTCCACTAATGCAGTGGACTGATATCCGAGTGGACTAATACAGCCCCTCCAATGTCTTTGCCTTCTCACATGTTTATTCAGATCAGATTTCATGGTTCAATACTATAATTATGGTCTTCTACAGACTTTTGTTTTTCAGCTCCTGATCAGTCCATTACCTATTACATGTTATAAGCCTCCCTGGCAAAACTTCCACCCTGATCGGATTTAACTCTCTCTACTGAGATGAAGCCTGTGGCCCAGCAGCTGAGTGTGGCTCATGGAAAACAAGACCCACTCAGTGCATGCGGCAGCATCTCATTCTTCTCGTTTCTCTGGTCATTCTCTCTCCTCTTCTCTGAGAAGACTGTTTTATACCATCTTCTTGGTTTTCATACTTCCACTCCCCTCTGCAATCTCAATGATCTGCCTCTTGTTTCAGGGTGAAAGAATAGGCAACCAGAAAGTACAGCCTGATCCTCCCTCACAAAGTCAACTAACTGCTTTGCTTCTGTGCCCACGTACTCTGAAGTCCTGTCTGTGAAAATGGATGAATCGTTCATATATTTAACATGGCTACTCCCTGCGTGTGCTCTGCATCACCTACTCAAGGAAGCAGCTCCTGCAATGTCCTGGCTTTCCTGCATCAGCGCCCTTCTCCCTCTGCAGGGTTATTCCTGGCAGCGTACCCACATACCCAAATGCTTCATTACAATAAGGTTTTCTGTGCGGGGTCACAACCCTGAAGTAAATCACAGTGACTTATTTCTCGCTTATACAACAACAAATAGGTGCTGGGTGACTCTTCATTGCAGTCCTCCCCAGTGAGAGGAACATTGTAACTCTGGCCGTCTGGCTCCTTGTGTCCCTGGTGGCCGGGCAAAAGAGAGTGGAAGGTAGCAAACACATAGGTGGGAAAGGAAGCTTTAGAGAATAACATTAAAATTTTTTCCTAGGAAAAGCTACTTAGAAGTAAATATTTTAAAATCCAACATATTTTAAAATGAATTCTTTGTTATCGACTGTGTGCGATTTCACCTACCACTGATAAGTAAAATAGGATGATCATCTCCTTTGCATGGACATATAATGGAATTTTCCTTTTCACTGTGTGTGTGTGTGTGTTCTCTATAGAATTCATAGCAGTACAATTATTCTGGGAGAGCATGTGTTATTTCACTCAATAAATATGCAACCAAGAGGTAGAGATCTTTGAACTGGGTTTTGTCTTTCTAACTCTACAGAATCTGGCACAGAAAGAATCTGAATTCATATAGAAAATGAAACTATTTGCTTTGGGTAAGGCAATGAATTTCCTTATGCATGTGCATACCTGCTTCGTGTTTTAAATAGGCATTTATGGTACCCCAACCTGATCTTTGGTTTTAAAAATTCAGCTGCATATTTACAAATCTGTCCTTCAAAACTAACTGAACTAATGAAGAAGAATATAGTACATAGTTCCCATTTTACATAAACGTCTCTAAAATTTACTGGCCTAAGACACTGCAGTTTATTTAGTTCATGATTCTGTGGGTCAGTGGTCTTCTGATCTCACTGGGCTTGGTCACATCTTTGCAGTCAACTTCCTGTTACCTAGGCAGCGCTGCTTCTGAGGGTTGATTGGCTGCAGACTGGGTGACAGTGGAGATGACCGAGCCAAGTGTCTTTTATCTTCTGGCAGGACAGCCCAGGCTTGTTCACATGAATGGTGGGCAGTATCCCAAGAAAGTCAAAGAGTGCAAAGTGCTTGAACCCAAGACCTGGAACAAACTGGTATGTTCTCAGTCCTGCCACATTCTATTGGCTTAACAAGGCGCAATGTTAGCCTGTGTTCAAGGAGTGAGGAAATCTGTTCCAACTGTTCATGGCAGGAGCTGTAAAGTCAAGTGCAAACAGATGTACAAGAAGGAAGAGAAGTGATTTATGGCAACCCAGCAATCTACCACATAGAACAAACATTTGAGAAGTACATCTTGAGATATTTGAAGTTTGTTTCTTCGCCTATACTAGCCAGTGGAGAAAGAAAAATCAGAAGTGTGTTTTTGAAAACAGTCTTCCTAAATATTTTTCTTTGCTTGCCCATCTCTGCTGTCACTAGTAAATATAGAGCTTTGAGAAAATAATCATTCTTTTAAAACTAAAAGCTTCAATTTTAAGCTTATTTTTCCCCCAGTGGAAATAGTTTTTCTGAAAGAGGAAGTGTGTTGATTGCATCGAGAAGGACCAGCATCTTGTCCCCATGGTAACAGCATCTTAAATTCTCCAAGTGTTCACCATCAGGTGTTCTGAAGCCCAGTAGCCATATAGTACCACAATATATATTGGGAGAGAAAGACTCTACATGCACTTCATGTGCCACAGGTGCAGGCTGGTAGCAGATCAGAATGATGGCCTATGAAATAATAAGCATGTGGTTAAGTTGCCAATCATTATCATCATCATCATCATCATAAAGTAATTTTTCTTGTAGCAAGTATTTTGATAACTCTGCTACATTGGAAAAGCACTCCTTCCAACAACACAGGAATAGGCTATATTTTAATGTTGTCAAGGACATTTTAGGATCAACAGTATGTGCAAATATTCAACAATGTGCACACACATGTACACACACAATTGTTGAACTCTGAATTTTAACAAAAGCGATAGCAGCTGTAACCACCCGTTATTAGTTAATGGAATATTTGAAATGATTACTATTGTCCTGGCTTACTATAGTCTTTTAAAAAAGATGTTTAAGAAATACGATGTCTGTGTCCTAAACGGTTTGTGTGGGTGGTTGCCTTTCCCTGGAAATTGTTCTCTTTCCCACACCCTTATCTCAGTAGGTGTCACTAAGGCTTTAAAAATTGGAATTTAGATTCAAATCAAGCTACACCTCCATGAAGTTATTTTGGGTGTATAAATGACAGGCACAGTGCCTGTCTGTATCTATGACTCCTGTTAAGTGGCATAAGAACCACGAGAGAACAAATCTCTGCTCACTGTGGTAGCCGAATGGCTGCCATTGCTGCTGAAACTGTAAAGCAAGCTTCTATTGCAAAATCCATAGTAATAGAATTTGGGAAAGGTGAATCTCTAGGGAAACAGAAGAGGAAGTGTGTGTGGGATGTTTATAAATGAGTCACTGAGCAGGATTGGAGCATTCTTCAGATCAGAAACAGGAAACTCTGGGTTGTTTGGAAAGGTGAACATTTTCACTTTGAACTAAGAAGCCACAAGTCTTCCTGGACCAAGGATCTGCAGGAGGCAGAGAAGTTCCTGGGATGACGTCATCCACCGGGAGGGGGTATGGAAAGTATGGACTCCAGACCCTGATTCTAACTGCAAACAGTAGGTTAAGACTTGTCCCTCGCTGGCTGGTGTGATAATTAAAGAAATCAGTGGAGGCAAATGCTTTGAAAACTGTAGAAACAATGTACAAAGCTCTTCCCTTTTCATTGGTGCCTGCAAGGGGAGGAATGAGGTAAAAGAGGGTAGGTAGAGCGTAAAGAAAATGCTGTTAATGTGTGCCTCCCTTCACCAAGCTGCAGAGAAGCTGGCTCCCACAGGGCTTGGAGATCTTGGATCCGAACAAAGAATATCGAGTGGGAGAAAGGAACAGGGTCCATGTGCCTTCACAGTGTGACTCCCAGGTCACTTGGCAACAGGATGTTGCTTATCTGAGGCGAAGGAGTTTACGATCAGTGAATATTTTCTTTGCTTGTACTTGGTTTCTTTGAAATCCCTGGAATTCTCATTTATAATCCACTCTCCTCAGTCTTTTATAAGTTTCTATCCTCCATGTGTCATTTATTCCTCCCGATTCCTATAGGATGACTATATTTGTGGGTTACCCATCCAAAACTAAAATTCCAAAACCCAGAAAGCTCTAAATTGGAAAGTTCTTTTAAAATCTTTTTGTAATTTTGGTGACAACACCTGAATTAAACTGCCATAAAATTATTAATAATGTTATGATCATTAGGTGGATTATTAAAACAGTTTTCTGAAGGAATATCAATATGTTTTCTTACTAAGTGCTGTCCCTGACACTATGGGTGTTATGTAAAATTCAGTTTATGTACTACATTACTCTACATAATAAAATAATTCTGAAATCTATTTCCAAGGATATCACGTAACAGACTGTGCACATGTATTATTTCCAGATTAAAGGTTGAAACTGAGGTTCAGCGAGGTGAAGTGCCCGGCTTCAGGTCATACAACCAGGGAATGATGGATTTCAGCACAGGTATGCTGGATTATGGTGGTTTCCATACAACTTTCAATGACTTCTTTGTTTGGGGTCAAGGAATTATTTTGAAGTCAACTTTTTAAGCTTCTACTCAATGAATATTTTTACCATAGGCAATTAGTCTCTTTTTTAGTTTTCTAATACTCTCATTTTCTCCACTTTCAAGGAGCTCTGACTTTGCTCTTTGGGGGAGGATTGATAGAGCTACCAGAGTCATTATAAGTGGTTAGAAACAAGTGGGATGGGTCACGATGGAGGCATAGGTGGACACATTTTGCCTCCTTGCACAACCATAAGAATGATTACAACTAATCTCAAAATAAAAAACACCCAGAACTTCTAGAAAATCGAACTGTATGGAAGCCCAACAGCCAAGGATTTAAAGAAGCCAAATTCATCCAGACAGGTAAGAGGGGTGGAGAGGGGGAGCTTGGGAAGAGAGGACACGGTATGGCCGGAGCGAGGAGGCAGCAGCAGTGGCTGGTGGAGTGGGTGGTCTCACATTCATGCGTGGTGGACAAAATTGGGAGGGATACCTTGGGAGTGAGCGATCTCAGCTCCACGTCAGACTATGCAGCCCAGTGTTCCAGCACTGGGAAAATACAGCCTCATAACTTCTGGCTGTTAAAACCGGTGGTGGTTGGGAAGCAGAAGAAACTGCTGGTCTCCAGGGAGAGTTTGTTTAAAGGGCCTGAACAGTCCTAGGACAAACACAAACCCATCCACTCTGGGAATTACTACAGGGCAGCAGCTAGAGGGGTGTGTCATGTACGGGAAGGGAGTGAAATGGCTGGAAACGAATGAGCCTCCTTCAGTGACTGGAAATGAGCAAGCCTCCAGCAGCCAGCCAGTGGCATTGTCCCCTCTTTGACCCCTTTCCCACATACAGAGCTGTCCCCCACATACAGAGCCAAAAAGCAGTGAACCATGTCGTCCTGCCCCAGCAAATACCTAAAGGCTTTGCCCACACAACTTAACAGGTGCACTGACAGAGAGTCAGAGCAGCTCTACCTGATACCCAGAAACAAACGCAGGGAGGCTGCCAAATCAAGGAGACAAAAAAACATGGCCAAATGAAAGAACAGAACAAAACCCCATAAAAAGAACTAAATGAAACAGAGATAGCCAACCTATTGGATGCAGAGTTCAAAACTCTGGTGATCAGGATGCTCAGAGAACTCACTGAGTATGGCAAAAGCATCAGGGAAGAAATGAAGGCTACACTAAATGAAATAAAGAAAAATCCACAGGGAACCAACAGTAAAGAGAAGAAAGCTGAGGTTCAAATCAATGATTTGGTACATAAGGAAGAAAAATAATCAACCAGAACACAATGAAGAAATGAGAATTCAAGAAAACAAGGAGAGAATAAGAAGACTCTAGGACATCTCCCAAAGTGCCAACATCTGAACCATAGGGATGTCAAAAGGAGAAGAGGAAGAGCAAGAAATTGAAAACTTATTTGAAAAATTAATGAAGAAAAACTTCCCTAATTTGGCAAAGAAAATAGACCTACAAGTCCAGGATGTACAGAGTCCCAAACAAGATGAATGCAAAGAGGACCACATCAAGGCACATCATAATTAAAATGCCAAGTGTTAAAGATAAAGAGTGAATCTTAAAGGCAGCAAGAAAAAAGAGTGAATCTTAAAGGCAGCAAGAGACTTACCTACAAAGACTTACCTACAAATCAGCTGATTTCTCAAAAGAAACTTTGCAGGCAAGAAGAGACTTGCAAGAAGTATTCAAAGTGATGAAAAGCCAAGACCTACATCCAAGATTACTCTATCCAGCAAAGCTATCATTTAGAAT
This sequence comes from Glossophaga mutica, assembly GCA_039655065.1. NCBI lineage: Eukaryota > Metazoa > Chordata > Mammalia > Chiroptera > Phyllostomidae > Glossophaga > Glossophaga mutica. The sequence continues at coordinate 136,388,979 of CM077304.1, forward strand.
GGAAGGGAAGATAAAACGCCTTCCAGATAAGGTACAGCTAAAGGAGTTCATCCTCAGTAAGCCCTTATTATATGAAATGTTAAAGGGACTTACCTAATAAAAAGAAGAAGATCAAAACTATGAACAGTAAAATGACAACAAACTAACAACTATCAACAACTGAACCTAAACAAAAACAAAAACAAACTAAGCAAACAACTAGAACAGGAACAGAATTACACAAATAGAGATCATATGGAGGGTTAGCAGCAGGGAGGAGGAGTGGGGAGGTGGGGGAAGAGGTACAGAGAATAAGAAGCATAATTGTTAGGCATGAAATAGACAATGGGAGGTTAAGAATAGTACAGGAAACGGAGAAGTCAAAGAACTCATATGCATGACCCACGGCCATGAACTAAGGTGGGGATTGCTGGAGGGAAGGGGGATCCCAGGTGGAGAGGGGCAAAGGAGGAAATTGGGAGAACTGTAATAGCATAATCAATAAAATATACTTAAAAAAAGAAACGAGTGAAATGAAAATCATATTTTTTTAGAATATAATTTCTGTGCAATTTGTAGTTTTAAAATTAAACATTGACATGGTCCTTTTTTTTAAAAAACTAAAAGAGGTAGCAAATCCCTAGTACATGTGTTTTTAAAAATTCTTTCATAATGAGAAAAATCAACCAAGACATTTAATTATTTTCAAAACACCATTTTAATGCAGCCCTGAATATGTCATTTCATAATGTATAAAGAAATAAAACTGTCACTGATTTGGGTTGGGTATGACTTTGTCCTTTGTCTTTTTTCACACTAGCCTGCAGTCGTTTGCTTTAACTTGGCCCACTTTTCAAAGATGCCATTGTGTGCGGTTCAGGAGACTGTCAGCTCTCCTCCCCCAGATGTTCTGGGCCAGCTCCAGGCCCAGACACTTCTGACAAGGCCAGGTCCCAGAGTCGATAACTCTGAAGAGGCTGCTGATCCCAGGACAGATGACAAGATGTGCTGAGCCTCTGGGACAGACGTGGCAGGATGTTACTAATAAAAGACAGCCCTGCTGGAAGGAAACAGATGTGAAGGCAAGATTCAGGTGACAACCTGGGCTTACAGAGACACAGGATGCTAGGGAGGAGGGAGGAAAGTAAGGGGGCGTTTGGCAGTGTGTACAGAGGCAAGACCTGAGCATGGGTGATGGGAATTGTGCCTTCCAGAGATTTCTGACCTACTGCCTGCCAACTTGGAATTGGACTTCTTGATGGAGGAGGAGGAGGGGGAAGGGCTGAAAAAGGCAGATGCCATGAGAGATTATTGACCTGGCAACCAGACTAAAGGATGCTGTGGCTGGCACCTGAGGGAGACAGGGACAGAGTGGTGTAGCTTGGAGGTCTAACATGAAGGGCTGAGTGCCAGAGATTCAGTTGCTGCAGAGAGCCCTGAGGTGGCTGGCCTTTCCTGTTGACAAGAGAAAATAGTCTAAAATGAATGAAAAAGAGTGAGATTTACTGTCTTCAGATAGATTTTTTTTTAAGTTTGAAGTTTATTTATTTATCTATTTTTTAAAGATTTATTTATCTTTAGAGGGGAAGGGAAGGAGAGATGGAGAGAAATAGGAATGTATGGTTGCCTCTCATGCGTCTCCTGCTGGGAACTGTCGCTGGAAACTTGCAACCCAGGCATGTGCCCTGACTGGGAATCGAACCGTAATTCTTTGATTCGCAGGCCCGCGCTCAATCCACTGAGCTACACCAGCCAGGGCTGTCTTCCGATAGATTTTAAAGTTGACATTTAGAAGTACGTGAAGCTGCCTTTCTCTTATCTGAGATGCATAACCTCATGTCACCATATATTTTTAAAATTCCAGCAATATCGCCACATTTCCAATTTCAAGACCAAGGTGGTGTGATCTGACCACAGGCTTTTCCCAATTCCCCAGCAGTGAACAGTTAGTGACGTTTCCGTATCCCAAATGTTGACCCAGAACAGTATCATTTGCTGGGAGACAGAACTCACTGAATCTGTTAGCATACAATTTTGTTGCCGCATAAATCAGGATACTTGAAAGGTAGCAGCATCCTCCCAGGGTTTTGCTTTCAGCTTCCACTGAGCATTCCTTTCGGTTGCACTGTCCGATACCATCATATGCCACTAGATGGTGCTGTTACTCGTGCTTTTGTGTGACAAACTGAGAGCAATCCGCCTGCCCTTTGGAGAGTGCGTGCAGAGGGAAATAATCTTCAAATGGGAAGGATAATGCTGCCTGTGCAGATTTAAATATAAAGACCTCTTTACCTGGCATTTTCACTGAAAAACAGACACTCCGTATGTTGTGTTATTTGGTAGCTGTTTCCTTTTCTATTTTTTCAAGGGAGAGACTGAAATAAAGGCATTTCTCCCACTAATGCACCTTCCCCTTTATCCTTACTAATTCTTTATTTTCCTTTATAATGTACTTTTCAGCCCCATAACATAAAGATTATTTATTAGCAAATTAGGAAAATCAGTCTACTATATGCGGAATCTGTATGTGGAACCCAAATGTTTCTCTTCTAATTTCTTCCAAATCTTAGGGACTTCAAAGTATATCTAATTTCCTTAGAAAAAAGCGATGTAATGCTCACCTCACCTAGGAAAAGAGCCCCGTGAGGGCACAGCGAGTCAGAGTTAAGGACTCAGCTTTTGTGACTGCACTCAGATCTGCCCTTGAACCCGCCAAGGGACAGAAGTTGTCTTGAGTTTCAGGCTGCTGATTGGTGTGTTACATATGCAAATTATTTGTTTTTCTGCTAAACTTGGCTTACTTTTATTAAATCTTGAATACAGATATATTTTTAAAGCTGTGGTCATTGATTACTATAATACCAAATAATTATTTGATCATGAAATTAAATGGGATATCCAAATAATAATGCATTTATAAAATTGCTTTTTATTTATTAAAAAAATTATTGTTGTTCAATTACAGTTGTCCCCATTTTTCCCCCATAGCTTTAAAAACAGATTATTAATAGCATGTTCAGTGAGGATGTCTCAACATTATTTCATAATAGCAAATGACAGACAGTAATAAGTAATAATGAGATAACATTAAGATATAAAAAGAGAAAAACCTTACAAAATATATCTTTAAAACAAAATGAAGGCCATGCTTGAGTTGGTGGTACGAAACATGAATCAAGTTCTTTTTCAAACTTTTTCAAATCTCTTACCATTTAATATTGTGTCTTTAACTGTCAACTGCCCCCAAACAGTTGCTGAGCCATTTGACCTCCAAACTAGGACTTTGCCAGTCTGTTTTTTCTGTAGTTGTGATGCCACAGGATTTATAGGTTACTCTGCACTGTAATTTTATCCTCTAGAGTGAACTCTCAGCTACAGGCCAAATGTGTGCCGTGATTCAGGTTGGGAAAACAGTCCCTGAGGTGAAGTTGCAAAGGATAGTTTTGGTGTCACTTTTAGAGTATTTGAGGTCTTAGTCTCTCCTCTTCTCTCCATTCTTTTGACTTTTCCCCCTTCTTCTCCCCAACACCACTTCTTTCACTTCTGTGTTCCCTTCTCTTACTTTCTTTCCCTGCATGCTTTCTGTATGTTTTCCACATGTGATACCTCTAATATTATACTTGCTCTAGTACTATAGAATTATATTAGGGAAAAAAATCATGATCACACCCTTATTAGTTTCGTATGGCTTCTGTAACCAGTTACAGCAAGTGTGGCGGCTGTAAACAATATACACTGACCTGTATTTTGCCATGTATAATGTGCAACCACGGCTTTATGCATATCGTTCATGGGATTATTATACCCATAATATGTAATCATTATACCCATGTATAATGTGCATCTTTCTTTTTCCCCTCAAAAATTTGGACAAAAAAAGTGTGCATTATATACAACAAAATATGGTACCCTCCTACAGCCTTGGAGGTCGGAAGTCTGAAACCAGTTTCCTAGGCTGAAATTAAGGGTCCTGACTTCAGGGCTATGCTCCCCGGGAAATCTGTTTCCAAGCTTTTTCCCTGGACTTAGAGCTGCATTCCTCACATTCTTTGATTGAAGGGCCTCTCCTCAAAGCCAGCAGTGTAGCATCTTCATATCTCTCTCTGCTGAGGTTATGACGTTGTCTTCTCGCTTCTGTGTCAGATCTCCCTTGGCTTCTCTTTTGGGACAATTCTGATCACTTTTGGGCCTCACCAGATAACCCAAGTTGATATCCTCCTGTAAAGACTCTTAGATCTGCGAAGTCCCTTTTGCCCTGCAAGGTAATTACAGGTTGCAGGGATTATGACTTTGGTATCTTTCGGGACTGTTATTCAGTCAACCACAGTTTACTAGCTATGTCTTTGGCAATTTAATTCATACATTTCTTGCCTAATAGTGTCACTGTAAGTATTTAATGAAAAAATGCTTGCAAATTGAGTAGCGGAATGCCTGGCAAAAAGTAAGTCCACTTTAAGTTACAATAATTTAAGTGTTAATAAGTACTGTTCCTACTCTTAAGTACAGCTATTTTAAAGATCACCCAGTTCCTCATTTCCTATTCACCTTTATGCTACTTGGATCTAGCTTCTGTCCTCACTACTAAAGCATTTATTTCAAGATCACCGTCCCCTCCAGCTGGTAAGATTCAAAGGCAAATCCTTGGGCTTCATTTAAGTAACATTTAATACAGTTGACCACTCACTTTACTTAAAAATATTCTCTTTACCTGGCTTCTGCCACATCATATTTTCTGGTTTTCTCTTATCTTACCGGATATTACTCCCATTTCTGTTCTAATCTTCTCCTTCTTTAATCCACCACCAAATGTTGTTGTTCCTCAGAATATTGTCATGGGTGCTCTTTGTCTCTCTTTTCACTGAGGTGAGGAGTAGTATGGCCTGCTTGATGAGTTTAAAGAAGGTAGTGGGTGGGGACACAGCGAGGGAATGGGAGGGGCATGGGATACAGCTGGAGTGGTGGGCCGGGTCAGATTTTACATGATAAGGATTTTGACATTAATCTTAATGGGTTGTCAGGGGAGGCTTTGAAGTTGGTTATGTTGGGCAGGTGTTGTGAGTGAATGCCTGAGCTCTTCCCTTCCTGTGAGATCTACCACTGATGACCTTTGAGTTCCTGAAACCTGCTGAACCATTGAGCCAGCCTACTACCTGGTAGTTCTGGGCTTGGATAAAGAAGCAGGAAAGAGATAACAGCTATGAATGGAGTGACAGAGGTTCAGTCCTATTCCCTGCGTTTAGTAAAGATACGTGAGTTTCCTGTGTGTTGGAAAAACACAACTGATTGTGGCTAAAACCTCGGCAGTGTTTGAAGTACGCTTCTGAGCGAGACTCTTCAGGTGTGGCTGATACTGAGGTGGGAAGGATTAGACTTGGCTCTAGCCTGGGCTCCCAGTCAAGGGACCATGTGGGGAGAGGCTAAGTGCCTTCCTAAGATCCTGCAGAGAGCCAACCCTCCATAGCTCTTTCAAAGGTGGAATTGACAAGCAGTCAGTATCCCGCAGAAAAATGGCAACAACTAAAAGAAAGAATGGTGGACTTGCCCCCAGGCATTGTTGTCAGTCCAGTGATCGGTTGTCTCCCTGCCTCCTCTCACTGCCACTGAAGCCTAAATGTTCGGTGCTGTCTCTGGAGACCACACCCTTTCCTTCCCACCCCCAACGCTTCCAGTCAGTAGTGTATCCTACTTTTGTGGAACAGGGAGAAATGTGAGTAAGAGGTGAGATAATCTCAACCAAACCTGAAGAAAGGTTATAAGGGTGGGCTGAGAGATCTTTAAGAAGCTTGTACTTAGGTGAAATGGTTGTTGAAAGGGGACATTTGATAGGTATTATTTGGGAAAAATATAAAATCATTCAAGATTTATACTTCAGTGACACCTTAAACCAAGTAAAGAGATATTATTTAATTTTATTGTTTTGATATGCATCACAAAGCTTTGAGTTATATGTTACTATGCTGACAATGCAGATGATCAGATGAGGTTTCATGGGGTCAAGTGACTTGCTGAAGGGAAGAGCAGTGCGATGCAGATGAGGGACTGAAACCCTGGTCTCCCCAACTTTGAAGCCTGTGCCCTTTCTGACCCACTGTACTGCCCATATAACCATACTTTCTAAGTGGGGCCATAACGATGGCCAGTTTAAATAGAGTTAAAAATAAATAGCTGTTCCCAGTACTGCAATGTCACATGAATCAAACCACCTAAGGTTGCAAATTGTAGAATGATGCAGATAACTGACTGACTCCGGCATAAGGACAATTCCAACGTTGAAGTTAGATTCTGCTAAGACTAAAGACAGAGCTATGATATGGTAATTCCTCACTTGTTCTCTGTCAGATAAACCTGAATTATTTTAACCATACTACATGATTATTTACTTTTGTATTTATCACACACACGCAGTCCCTCTCCCTCACCCCTCCCCACAACACATGGCCCCGATCCTCCCCTCCTTGCCTTTAGAATATCAGCTCAATGACCACATTCACTTTCTTTTCTGATATTTTACCAACAACCTAGAACTGGGGCTTGGCATATAGTAGGCCTTCCATAATTTTTTTTCAATGAATGAATGAATCAGGAAGTGATTTTTAAGCTACCACATAAATTCTACCTTAAAGAATTTGAGGCAAAGAAGGGGGAAAATAGGATGTTATAGATAAAATGTTTGCGCCCCCCTAAATTCCTGGGTTAAACTCCATCTCCTTTTCATTTGATGGTATCAGGAGGTGGAGCCTTTGGGAGATAATTAGGATTAGATGAGGTCATGAGGGTAGACCCTCATGAATGGGACTAGTGCCCTTGTAGAAGTTATGGGAGCCCCCGATTTCCTTCCTCTATCTCACTGTGTAAGGATGTAATGAGGAGTCAGCTGTCTGCAGTCCAGGAAAGGTCCTCACCAGAGCTCGGCCATACTGGCAATCTGGATCTTGGACTTCTGGTCTCTAGAACTGAGACAAAAAAATGTCTGCTGTTTGTCAGCTTTCTAGGGTAGTTTATTATAGCAATCTGAACAGGCCGAGATGGAGGAGGAAGAGGAGAACAAATAAGTTTAGGTCTCATCTGGTTATTCCAAAGTCAATAGACTGGGTCACTTAAGCATGCCATTGCAGGCAAAGGAGGTAGTCTTCATAATGGCTTTAGTGATTTCCCTAAAACTCTGTAATATGAGAGTCACCATAAAACCCAGTACATCAAAATCCTTTTCCAAATGGCCTAACCTGGTGCTGAGCTGCTTCCCACCTGAGCTAAAATTTAAAAGATTTATGTCGTTTATTTGTGTAGGTGGCATCCTGGCTTGTGTCAAAGTGAGATTTGGACCGATGAACATAAATAATAAATTGGTGGGCTTCCCAGAAGTTTCTTTCCAGGGGGACTGAGAGTTTTCTTTGGGAGAACATTTATCCTGAAGGGAATTTGACTTTGATCTAGTGATGGAGATTTACTGTTTATATGTAGGAGTATAGGGTCTTTTTTTTAACCTTCTTTTCAACATTGTGTTATAGGTCTCTTATTTTAATTTTTCAAGTGGCAAAAACAGGTACAAAGATTGGTCATTTTGGTTCACACTGTGTGGCCAAACTGCTGCTCATGACCTGATTCTAAAATAAGCACATACCACCCAGTATTAGGGGTCACTATTCAGAGAGGTTTTCTTTAACTACAACACATAGACAAGAAATGTTTGTAGGGTTTTGTTTTTATTTTTTAATTTTTTTAATTTAATTTTAATTGTTCCTGTACAGTTTTCCATCTTTTACTCCCATCCCAGCCCATCGTCCCAGCTCTCCCCACCTCCCTCCCATTTCCACCCCGCGCCTAGTTTTTGTCCATGTGTCCTTTATACTTGTTGCTCTAAACCCTTCCCCTTTTCCCCTGAAATTCCCTCCCCTCTCCCCTCTGGTGACTGTCAGCCTGTTCTTAATTTTAGTGTCTTTGGTTATATTTTGCTTGTTTGTTTATTTTGTTGATTCCTGTTAAAGGTGAGATCATATGGTATTTGTCTTTCACCACCTGGCTTATTTCATTTAGCATAATGCTCTCCAATTCCATACATGCAGTCTTGAAGGGTAGGAGCTCCTTCTTTGTTTGTAGGTTTATAAGTAAAAAACTTATAAAATCATACAGAAAAATAAGATTTTTTCCTATAGCCCTGGCTGGTGTGGCTCAGTGGATTGAGCACTAGCCTGTGAACCAAAAGGTCACTGGTTCAATTCCCAGCTAGGGAACATGCCTGGGTTGTGGGCTGGGTCCCCAGGTGGGGGTGTGCAAGAGGCAACCAATCTGTTTCTCTCACACACTGATGTTTCTCTCCCTCTCTTTCTCTCTTCCTTCCCCTCTCTCTAAAAAATAAATTAAAATCTTTAAAAAAAGAATTTTCCCTCCAAATGAGAGAATTAGAAACTATGCAAATGCGCTACATGCAATTTATAATGAAAAAATGGTAAATGCTAGTTAATGTTTAAGTATAATAATGATACTCAATTTTGATACTTAGATTGTCCTCAAAGCTGTTGAATGAGTACTATCAGACCTTTCCTTTGTTTATGCTTCTGACTGAGAACTAAAGAAGGGACTGAGGCTTAAAGTGACTGAAAAATTCTTCACATGGTTTCTTGTGTCCACTTGTAGAGGGTAAGGTCTTTTTTTTTTTTTCTGAAATATGAAGATAAGAAAAAATGTATCTGATTTGAAATCAGAATCAATCTGCTTCCCTGCTCTCCTGTTTTTTATATTTGTCTCTCAGCATAAGTCCTATTAAACACATGTCTGAGTCCTGTGGTGGATGTGGATATGTTTAGCAAAAAGGTTTGAAGAATACAAAGTGAAGAATACAAAGCTATAGGACTCGAGTCAATGTAGGATACTGAAGTCCAAGCAGCCCTACTTTGAGATCCCTTCAAAGAGGAGCCAACCCTATTAATGCAACCAGGAGAAGTCCTTGAATAAGCTCAGCAGCAATGGTAGAGTCATTCATGAGTTGACATGAAACACCTCCCAGAAACTCTCAAGAGATTGTGGAGGCAACTGAAGGATAAAGGCCAATGAGATTTTTACTGTTTTCAGTGCAAATTTCCAAGTAAGTTCACTTAGATGTTTAAAGAAATAGCTACTTTTCAAAACCCAATATCCACATACTGCCTAAAGGCAAAACACACCATTGTAATAGTTTCTAGATAAACTCAGTCACCTTTATGCTTTCTTATTGTTTTAGATACACACTGAGTTAATTCTGACTGTCTCCTCCTTCCCTGATTTCTCCTCAAAGTGGTGTCAGTGTTCTGGCATCAAAGGAAGGCATCGGGTCCAAGCTGTCCTTTCTGTCATACGGGTATCCACAAACTGGGATGTCAGCCATCCTGTCTGGTCTTTGGCCTTTGACCGTTGCTCACTGCTGCCATCATCAGAGATGTTGGTGTTAGTGTCTGGTGGCTGGCTGCAAAGCTCTCTGATGCAGGGGTGTCCCTTCTCACAACCATAAGATAATTCGAGGTTCCCCTTTCAGCTGTTCTGTATCATTCCAGGGTCCGAGGTCACTGGGCTTCTCTCCCGTGCTGTTCTTGGCAGGCTGCCTTTCTTTTGGCTGTCTCAATTCCTCTGCTGCAGCACAAATGTTCTATTGCAGCTATACCAGGGGGCACTGCATAGTGCTGAAAATTCTGGACCTTAGTTTCTCTTCAGAGCCCCTGCCTAAGGAGAGAATATGTTTCCTATTCTCCCAGATTCCCAAATATTTCTGAGGGTCCTATTATTATCCCCCACTCTGGGGATAGTCAAATTGTATATTGATTACACAAAGGTGGAGACTCAAGACCAAGTACATATAACACACTTAAAATTGAACTTTTGATTTCAGCTGTTTATCTTCCAATCTTTTCCATTCCAGAAAATGGCACCCCATCCACCATGGGAGATATCTTTCAATCCTGCCTTTCATTCATTCTCTGCATTCACTCCAATGCCAAATCTTGTATGCTCTGCTTCTGAAATACACCCTGAATATGCATTTCCAGCATCACCATGTAAACATCACTTCTAGATGTTTCTATTACAATAGCTTTCTACTTTGTCTTGCCATATTTTCTTTTGTTCCTCCAATCCATTTTCCACAAAGCAGACAGTTGAAAAATAAAAAATAAAAAACACAGACCATGTCCTCCCACAGCTTAAAACAAACAGAACAGAAACAGACTAATAGATACAAAGAATATTTTGACAGTTGCTGAGTGGGAGGGAGTTTGGATGGTTGGGTAAAAAAGGTGAAGAAATTAAGAGGTACAAATTGGTAGTTACAAATAGTCACAGAATAGTAAATTACAGTATGGGGAATATAGTCAGTAATATCCTAATAACTACATGTGGTGTCAGATGAGTACTAGATTTTTGGGGGTGGTCGTTTAGTAAGTTATGTAATGTCTAATCACTGGGTTGTGCACCTAGTATGTCAACTGTAAGTTAAAAATGAAAATTATTTAAAAAACCTTTGTTAATGGCTTTCCATCGCACTTTTCACAAAAAGAAAACTCTACATTGACTAATATTTTGCACATTCTGATTTACTTTTTTCTAATCAAATCTCATTTTCTCCTCATCTTCCTTGCTCTAGTCACACAACCATCCTTTAAGTTCTTAGAAATAGGGAGTTTCTTCCTGCTTCAGGGCCTTTGCCCGGGCTCTTCCTTCTTTCTGTAGTGCTCCACACTGTGCTCGCCACTGTGCGACTGGCTCCTTCTTGTCCCTCAGGTCTTGGCCAAATATTATGCTTGTTACTATTATTTTTATTATTACTTCTAACCACACCTTGTTTCTTTTTCTTAGAACACTTTTACAGTGTGATAATATACTAGATCACCTGTTCATTGTCTATCACTCCAAGTTAACTTTAGCTGCTAAGAAAAACTGCTCTATCTCTTTTACTTATTGATGTACTTACTCCCTAGCACCTAGCATAACTGACACATTATAATGCTGAGACAATTAAAATAAATGTCTGTTGAATGAAGAAAGCTTGAAAAGAAATAGGTTCTATACAAGGGGAGATAATTCCAAATGGAATTATCTTCTGGAGGGTGGGCCCCTTGTAGTACAGGCTTCCCCTACTAGGTGCATGTTCTAGGAACCCATCTGTATCAGTGCACCAGCTGGCACTGTTGTGAAAGCCTGCGTTTGGCTTTGGTCAATTTTTTTTGAAGACTCTTCCACCACATTTGCGTGTTTCATGATGGTGATTTACGAGTGCACCTGCCCACACTGCGCTGAGTGTTCAGAGGTTTTTGACCAAAAACAGCATGACCCCTGTGTTCCACCCTTCCCCAGATGACTTTTTTTTGTTTGTTTCTCTAGATGATAAAAGTACTTAAAGAAAATGTTCTGCTGATGTGGAAGAGGTGAAAAAAAGGCAGAAACACTCAAAAGCATCAAAATCAACAAGTTCAAAAACTGTTTTGAGCAGTGGAAAAAGTGTCTCGATAGGTGTTTTGCATCAAATGGAAAGTACTTTGAAGGTGACTGAAATTTAAACATGTATGAATAAGAACAATTTTTTATAAGTAAATTCCATTTTCAAGTCCCCCCCATATAATGTCATCATTAGAGAGGACTGTGGTGCCAGACTTTCCTGAGTTCAAATCTCTTCCTGGGTGTATGATGTGGAGCGTGAAAAATGAACTTTCATCCCACCTTCTAAGCTCTTCTAGCTGGTCTGATAATCAAATGAGCAGAGTCAGATTAACAGAGACAGATGAACAGAGAAAAGTTCAAAGTTTATTAAACAAATGTACACTCAGGGGTTACTAAGAATGTGACCTGAAACACATCGGGCAGTTGAGGCTTCTACTGCCCACTGGACAAAGGAGAAGGTGGGGCAGGAAAGTGGGTAATTCACAGGTAAGACAAAGCGCAAACGTGGTAAACAAGTTCTTGCCGGGCCATCCAGAAGCAGTGGGACACAGAGGACACAGGCTTTGTAAGACTTCTTCCTGTCCCAGCACTTTCGTGGTAGTTCACATGTGCTAAGGTGAATATGGTAAGATGATTATACTAAGATTCCCTTTCTGAAGCGGGTTTTTCTATCTGAATTCCTTTAGGCCAGAAGGGGAGGGTTAAATGTTCTTCGGTGAGTCTTTTGTTTCTTAATAACCCATTAAAATCAATGTCCCAAAAGGCACATTTTGTGGTGGCAAAGCTTTGCTCTCCCTCGGAGTCTTGGCCAAGTCCTTACTGTCTCTGTGCTCAGGTTCTTCATCTGTAAAGTGAGGGTCTTGATAGTATCCGCCTTGGAGGCCTGTTTTCAGGATGAAATATTTAAAATGGGTTAATATATGGACAAGTGCCTGGTACACAGCACACACAGCATGTTTCCTATTGTGAGAGGGGAGATGATGGGTACACACCATTGTCGTTGTGGACCCAGAGGAGGCCTGTGGCATGGCAAATGCAGACTCGGGGCTGTGCCCTGGTCAGGGGAGGGACAGGGGACAGTAGCTACACCCGAGAGACTGGAAAAGGGGGCAGTCACATTAGACCTGAGAGACAGACTCCAGGAAGGCTGTTACCAAATGGAGTCACCATCAAAGACAATGCGGCTCTTGCCTGATGTGCCTGTGGTTTGCCTGTGGCGTCTGCCATTGGCAGGGACCAAACTGCTCCTGATTTTGTCAGGGGTTCGCAAAACTGATGGTTCAGAATTTGTTTTCTCTTTGGGGAAAAAAAAAGAAAACTTGATTAACAGTCAAAAGAGAGGAGAAATGTGCATGCCGGCAGACCTGTGGTTGGCCAATTACTTGTGATTCTCATAGTCTGCCACCAAATACCTCAACCCGCCGAGGGCTGCTGTCATCCTTTCACATTCAATTTTAATTTACATGAAAAGAAAAGTTATTCCTGCTCCATTTCTTCCAATTCTTTTCTTTTCCTCCCCTGTTGATTTCTCCTTATCCCTTCAAAGTGACCGCTTTCGGCAGTGTCATCTTTTGCTGTCCTGTGCTGCACCTTCATACGTCTAATGCATTATTTCCATGGCGAGTTTCTGTCCTCTGTGGTCGCACTTCTTAGCTGTGGAACTAAACTGAACAAAATAGGAACCTGACTCTATAAGAGAGGCGATTTCATTTTTGTTAATAATCATTGTTGGGAACCTTTCTGCCTGGTTTCAGGAGCTGTAACCCCGCATGGCTAAGGCTGAGTGAACAACCTTCGGACTCTAAGCCACTAAGGAGACAAAGCTTATCTCCCTGGCAGGAGCGCAGCTTCTGCTTCATCCATAACTGGGCCCCAATGTTTGGTAGGTTAGCCAGTGATGGGTAAGATTCCCTCAAGGGAGGGGTCGCCTAAGACAGGCATGACCACGTGGAAGGCCCTCAAGGAAGGACTTGGGGGGCTGCAGCAAAGAGGGGGTGATAGACCCTCACACCCGGGCTATCCTGACATAGGCTGAGTCCTCATTCTGTCTGGGATAAGTTTTCCTTATCTCTTGCTTCTTGGCTCTGATCCTCTGAAACTATGACGGAGGGCCGTGCAGCCCTGTGCTGGCTAGAGCGGGCTCCCCAGGTGATTGGGCATAAGAAAGAATTTGTCAAGTCCTGTGAAACCTGCTTTGCTAAGAGTGCTCTCATTTAAACAATAAGTGTCCGAGCAGGAAATGAGTTTGTTTCCCAAAGTTTTGTAACCCCTTAGCTGACAGACCCTGACTCAATTAAATCCTCAGAGTTCTTTGAAATGTTATCTATTGTTTGATCCTTGCCACCTGACAATGATTGATGAGCTTTACCTGTATTCCTGCGTGTTACAAACCTAATAAAAGCCATTGAGGAAGCGGCTCTTGGCCCTTCTCCTTTGAGAGACTGGCCACCTCTCCTCCCCAAGCAGATCATGTCTTAGTAGTCTTATTTTCATCTGTGGCAGATGGATGGGGCTCTGCAGGTGGAGCCCCACCGCAAACCACGTTGGCCTACATCTCTTTATTTTAGAAACTTTTATTTTGAATTTAATTTAGAATGTATGGAGCACTGCAAACTCATGAATGACTCCTTTCTCCCCCAACTCACCTCCTGCCTTTCCTTTTCCTTCTCTTTTTCTTGCCCTTTCCATGCCTTGGTAATCCATCTATAACATGAAATCTACAAAAACAAACAAACAAACAAACAAAAAAACGTCCTGGCTACTGGTGTGTATATTTTCCATACCTTGGGTTTATTAACGATTTACAGTTTTGTTAGCTAAAGATGTTTGCTGTGGCACAAGACCCTGTGCTGGGGGGTGACTTTCCATAAGACCATTTCCCTTACTTGAAATCCATTTACGATGCACAGACCCTCGCTTTCTTTTTCAGCATAACAGTGTGCATTTATAAGCTATCACTTTTAGAGCCTGAATATTGTCCTGGATGAATCATAAACTCACTCTCATTTAGTAATTTTTTATGCTTTTATGTGCTTTCACTGGAGCTACACATTTTATTGTAATTTATTACCTTCATAATACTTCTGCTCTGACTTATGGGAACACCCAGTGCCCTGATTTCTTCTTTCTGGTAAATTCAGGTCAGCTTCACCTGCCGTTTCAACTCTAACTCCTCACCGAAGGGCACCACAGCCCTAATGTCACATGTTGGAAGTTCTTACTGAGAGATTTTACTTTCACTAATTCATTTTTGCCCCTTAGAGATGATGGCTACTATTCTTTTAAATTATTGCATCCATTTTAGAAAGGGAACTAATTATTCTTTACTTAACAAGGACTATCCTGTGGCTGATGTAGTTGGATTCATGTAAAAATGTGTAAGTGGTAGCGAGGAGATCATTTTCTCCAACAAAATATAATTTCAAAAGTAATTTAAGTGGGACATAAAGAAGTACTTACGAATATGGTTGCTTTTATAGCTAATGCAGACTTCTTATTTTTACCAGTGATATTCCTGAGTGTCTTATACTTAGTGGGTTCTCAGGAAATGTTTCTTGATATTAACAGCTTTCTAGTCCTGACTTTTGTGATGGCTCTTGAGAGATTTACAGTGCTTAGGAGCGTGTGATGTACATAGATATGGATCTCGTGTTTCCTAAGGTAATAGCATGGCTGATGACCTGGGTAACTGTGTGTGGATGGGTCGCTGTGGCCCCCGAAGACCACAGTTTCATCAGTGTTCCTCGCCCTACTGCGGAAGGATCCACTGATGTGTGCCAGCTTACCCTCCTTTCTCCGGTTACAAAGCTGTGCTGCTTTCTCTCAGGGCACATGCCTTGCTGCACTGGAGGATGTTTTGTGACAATTATAAATTTACTTCTAAATTCTCCGCATTGCTCATTCCACTTGAGATCACTAAAACTGGCTGCAATTATAAAGGAGTTGTGCATTTTGTGTGTGCTACCCATTCCAACGTGAATGCTTGCAAGATAATTTTTTCATGTTACTGACGTTGGTGAGCCTCATCACTGCTGTAAGACGCGATCGTAGCAAAGCAAAAATACCCTCAGAATTTGATCAGAAAAGAGGACTCTAGATGCCATACTCTGTAAACCCGGTATGGGAGCGGCAGCGATCGCTGTCTTCACTGAGTCACTGTTTCCTTCATTCAAAATCTTCAAGTGAGCATTTATTAAGTGCTTATTTTCAATCAGGGCTGCTTCTTGGGACTTTTTCCCCTTTCATATCTACTTTTTTAAAAGACCTTTTATTTTACAATTTAAGCAGGATTTTGTTTGGTTTGGGCCACCTTGTTTACATGGTGAACCTTTATAGTCAGAGTGGAGTTAAGTGGTTGCTAAGATAACGGGTTAAGATGCTGGTGGGGCGTCACTAAGGGTCTCTCTGTCAGTCGCAGGAAGTTTACTGCAGCACTCTGTCTTTTGGACCTTCCAGTTGGGTGGTGCTTAATTGAATGCTGACGCCAAATTTTATAGTTCTTAGAGGCATGCAACATCTGGACTTGGTGCTCTACCTGGCTATTCACAGCTTCACTGCAACGTGAGATGTCTGCTTCCCTCCCAGCCCCACTGTTGTTTGATTCTGAGAACAAGTCTTTAAAATTACTGTCAGTTGAACAGTAATCTTTAAAGAACAAATCTTTAAAATTACTGTCAGAAACTTTTGAAACTTGAAGTAGGTTCCTAAGTTTGTTTGTTTTCTGTAGGCAAATTACCATTTCAGAATAATATGCATCATCTAAAAAGTATGTCATAATCGAATGTAAAGTATCTTTAAAGTGAGTTCCAGTGAGAGTTTTTAGCGCATACTGAAGCTTTCAGATGATTCATATGGCGTATTTTGTTGATGCTTAAAGAGTAGCCCATGCTATTCTTCAGGGCTGTAGGGGACTGGGACCAACATGTAGTACTTCAATTCTTTGGTAATGAGGAAAATCATTAATCAAGAAACTGTTGTTTCTGAGCAAAGATACTTCTAATGTATTAAAATACTCTACCAAGTCTCTAATGCTCTCTCCTCAGTCTTCTCTTACAGAAAATGTCCAGTCACCCAGCGTCAGCTCTGCTTCTCTTTGCCCTGACTGACCACAGTGCTCTCACTCCTTTGAGAGTGAAACATGTGGCATGCATGAGAGTGTCAAGTGAGAAGCTAAATCTAGCAGCAATCCAGTAGGAACTGCTTGGTTCACAGTCCCAAACTTCTGATGGCAGCAGAGCCCCGAGTTCACCAGAATACAAATTCCAGTGAGCTTTGTGCCAGAGCTAGGCGCCTTAAACTTTAATGTGCATGTGGATCACCTGGGGACCTTTTAAAATGCAGATTCTAAATTAATATGCCTGGGACAGAGTCTAAGATTTTGCATTGCTACAAGTGTAGCACTTGAACGAAGCTGAGAGGAACAGAACACTTGAAAAATTAGGTTTTAAATGTTGTGAGTTCTAAATAAATGGACAGATTTATCAATCTTAGATTTCCATGCAGAGGAATTGAACCCAAAGAGAAGGCTTTACCACTGACATTCTCATGCTTAGCAGATCCACTTTAAATTCTCAACCCAGAATTCTGAGAGTACTAAACTCTTCATTCTGAAGACTACTGAACTTGCACAGCGTCTGGAATTATTTTATATTTTCTAAAGTCCTATAGAACTGTTATACAGAGACAGCTTGGATGGGTGGAGAGAGCAGACTATCTGGATTCAGAAGAATGGAGTTTCAGCCCAGCTTTACCTCTATTTGGTTCCATGAGCTTGAAAAGGTCATATATCATTTTTTTGATTCTATTTCCTTGTGTATAAATTAGCAACAATAGCAAAATACAACTTTGTTGGCTTGCTTTGATATCAAATATGAGAATATATATGTATAAGTGGTTAGGTGCTATGCAAATGTTAGTTGAGGGGTTTGCAACCCAGTAGGGATGATTTACACTCACATCAGAACACTCATGTTTGCCTAAGACCCTTATATTTTTTGTTTATTAGCAACAAACATTCTTACCAATAACACAGGTATTTCACTGTTTCCCCGGAGCATCATTTGTATGCAGTCATTGATTATCATTCCATAGTAAAACCAAAACTTCATTCATTCATTCATTCATTCATTAATTCATTTAGATCCTTATGCAAGGACATACTGATTGATTTTCAGAAAGAGAGGAAGCGGGGGAGAGAGGGGGGGGAGAGAAACATCGATGCAAAAGAGAAACATTGATTGGTTGCCTCTCATACGTGCCCTGACTGGGGACCAAATATGCAACCTAGGCGTGTGCCCTGACTATAAATCAATCCAGTGACCTTTCAGTTTCTTACGGGGTGATGCTCCAAACAACCAAGCCCCCTGGCCAGGGCATTATTTTTTCCCTTCAAATACTGCTATTGTCATTTCCAATCCAATGTTTCAGGGAACGGGAGGTGATAGGATTTTGCTTGGGGGGACTGATTAGTGTTCTGTGGCAGTCATGGATGGTATTCTGAATTACCCACAGCTTCTGAGAGTTGCTTAATCAACACAGAGATGCACATGATCTGAGGAGAACAAGCCATCCTCACCACTAGGGAAGAAGTTGGCCTGCAGGCAGCTTTTGTTTTAATTGATTTCTTGATAAGCATTAACTTTATTAAATTAATTTTTAGACAAAATGCCCGATGGCATCTGCCAGTGATAACTGACAGGAAAGATATTAAAAATTTAGTGAATACTTCAGTATTCTTTGTGAGCAGGGATTTATCGAATACCCCTGGATGAGAATAATAATGTTTGCATTTATAACTTACAAGTCATTTTTATGAATTCTATTTATGACCCACAATTTTCATTGAGTCTATTTCATTTTTCTGATATAAAACCCCATCTTCGTGGGGCTTTGATTCATCATTATTGATGTTACATACCTAAGCACATTTCCATCTCTGGGAGACATAATATATCTTTGAGGGAGGAAGCCAAGAAGAAGGGAGGGAGGGAGAGGAAGGAAGGAAGAAGAGAGGAAGGGAAGAAGGAAAGGAGGAAAGGCAGGAGGGGGAATGCTAAACAAACAAGTGTTTTTGTTTGTTTTTCTAGAAAACTCATTCTAAATTAATGCCTAAGAGGAGGAAAATTCTGAACAAGTAAATGTGAGACTGTCAGGCTTTTAGAAATTGATATCTCTCATTTAATTTGTCAAAACTCACATCTCTATGGGGACTAAAAAGCTCAATAGCTTGCTTTGGCATGTGTTTAGTTTGATTTAGGCCCACTTTCTGCTTTTCTATCTAGACTGGCTCTGAATTTTTTTCCAACTTAGCCATTTTTTTCATGCCTGTTGTTCTCTTTATAATTAGAATACTCTGAGGATTTATCATTAAAGATTAAGTTATGCTAAGCAATAAGGTCTTTCTTTTAAAACAATGCTTTGAACAAGGTACATGACACTTTCCATGGACATCTTAGTTTCTGGGTCTCCCTGCTGCCAAGCAGGTCCCACCTGGAGCTATCAGACTCATCATCTGGCCTCTTGGACTTGTTGGTTGAATAGGCAGGTGGTGGCTGGGAGAAGCTTCAGTTGCTGCAGGCTGCTTCTACAGTGCTTGCTCGGGCTCAGCTCCCTGTGGTGATGGCCTTCTCGAAAGACTAGTTCAAAATAAGTAGAGCAAGGCCAGTAAGAATTTCTAAAAGTTCTGAACTAAGAGATATTTGGATAAAATTTAACTTGATTTTTCAATTTTAAGGATAAACGTGACATATTGTATGTGATTGGACTGGTAAATATGCACCTACATATGTGGAAATTAGAATAATGAAATAAAACACTCTACTATTAACTGGTTAATAGATAAAACTTTTCTAAATGCTTGATGCTTGTATTCAACCATATTAATATATGTTTAATCATACCCGAAGCCTTGCCAAGTAAAGTCCCACAGGAATTGCTTTAATGAATACATAAGTATCTATTCTATTGAGCTATTAATTGCTTATATGCAAATGGTTTTTAAGTACTTGAACAGTTTGACTTAAGAAGAATAAACATCTCTGTAATCTTATAGATGATATTCATTTGTTTAGCAAGCCCTTTTATGATGGATTATGTAAAAGCAAACTTTATAATAAACTGAATACAAATTATACTGAGTTTGAAAAACAAATTAATGAAGTTTTATGATCTAAAGTTCCAGACCTCTCTACCACCTGATTCAACAGGGACTATAATATACCATCAGTTGGTGTAAATGACTCATTTTACATTAACATTTCATTACATAAACTTTATTTTTCTCTACCACCTTTTAGATGAATCCTTAGATAGTTTTGAAAAATAAAATTGCATTAGTATTCTGAAATTAGACATCAGATGGCTCCATTTACATATATGAGAGGCAGCTCCTTCTTTCTCTTGGCATTTACACAGTGGATCTTATAGCACCTTTGTTGTCCAAAGCATCCCTGATGACATTTCTCTACAATCTCAGATATCACCCATCTTTTTGGGGTGTTAAATTTTAAGCATGAAAAAGTAGAATCATAATATCTGAGAGATGACAGGACCTTTAAGATTAGCTTATAAAAATCACTACGTTGTGCACAGATCATGGTTCCAGGAAATTTTCTGTTGGTAAAGTTCCCTGAGTGTGATAAAAGTTTTCTATATGGGAAGCCAGACACATGCACCTTAATGTATTATAATGACACACCTGTATATTCATAACAATCAGATAATAACATAATTCATTGTTGAAGCCAAGTAACTATATTATTAATTAATTTGAACCACACACATGTATGTCCTTATATTTGAGAAATAGGACTTTAATTCTGATCATAGGGTTAGCAGTTGATGCAAGAAAAAGAGGGAAAGAGGTCCTTTCAGAATCCATCTTGCATTTTTTCAAGGACCTGTCTAAAACTTTCCTAATCAGGTTTCTGCTGTCTCTTGGTTCATGTCCACAAGGTATGTAAACTTCAGGATTCTAGATATGAGAAAAATTTCCTATGGCTATATTTGCCAGGGTTTATCTTTATTCCAGAAAAGTTTGGCTTATGTTTCCTGAAATATGTTCTGCATAATACTAGTTAAACAAAAGTATTTATAAGTAGGACATACAATCTATTATCAAGTAAATTAACAGAATTCTGGGTGCATTTATTCATTCACTACGTGGTGGAACCAATGCAAGATGCTGTAGATGTAATGATGGGCAACATGGACAGGATAGCTGCCTCATATTGCTTACTGGAGTAAGGAAAATAGACATTAGTTGCTATGGTCTTAATGTTTGTGCCCCCAAATTCATATGCTGAAATCCTAATGCCCAATGTGATAGAATTTGAAAGTGAGGCCTTTAGGAGGTGACTAGGTAATGAGGGGAGAGCCTTTATAAATGTGGTTAACATTCTTATAAAAGAGACCCCAGAGAGATTCCTAGCCCCTTCCCCCATTTGAGGGCACAACGAGAAGGTGCTGGCTATGTGCGGGGAAGAGGGTCCTCATCCATCCATGCTGGTGCCTTGCTCTTGGACTTCCTGCCTTCCGCACTGTGAGAAATACATTTTTATTGTTTACAAGCCACCCAGTCTATTTTGTTATAGCTGCCTGAATGGACTAAGACAGTAATCAACTAATTACACAAATATATAACACCTGAGATAACTTTAGTGCATAAAGGGTATAGGACATTATGGTAGAGCTTCCTAGAAAGTCATGTATAGTTTTGTAGTTTTGGGGGCTAGAGAAGGGCTCCCAGGAGCAGAGGGAAGTCAGCCACACTGGAACAGAGCAGCATGTACAACAGGCGTGAGATAAACAGAAACATGACTGTTGAGCAATTTAAAGAAGGTGCTTGTAGAGGAAGCACACACGGAATTGCTGGTGAGGTAAGTAGAGGCCAGAAATAGGAAAGCATCAATGATTTTTTAGACCACTTTTGAAAGAGAGTGGCAAAATCAGCTTTTCATTTATGAAGTAACACTTGGGTTACAATATGGAGATTAGAGTAGAAGAGGCAGTACGGACTGAATTGTAACCCCCACCAAAATTTGTATGTTGAAGCCCGAACCCTTAATGAGACTGTATGGGGAGGTAAGGCCTACAAGGAGGTGATAAATGTTAAGTGAAATGATAAGGGAGGGGCCCTAGTCTGAATGGACTGGTGTCTTTATGAGAAGAGGAAGGGACACCAGAACCCTCTCTTTCTCTCAGCTGTGCAGAGAAGGACAACGTGAGAAGGTGGCCATTTGCAAACCAGGAAGACAGGTCTCACTAGAAACCAAACTTATCAGCACCTTGAACATAGACCTCTGTCCTCCAGAATCATAAGAAAATAAATTTGTGTTGTGTAGGCCACCCAGTCCATACTAATTTGTTAAGGCTGCCTAAATAGACTAATACAGAGGGCAAGAATGGATGTGGAAGTATAGGCAGGGGGACACAGCAGTTGAGATTAGAGATAATATAGTATGTACTATAACATACTATAATGGGAATGACAGAAATTGAGAAGCGTGCAAAAGTGAGAGGCTTTTTTTTTATGTATAATGAACAGGATTTGATGTAAGACGAGAGAAAGAGAGGAATCAAGTTTTCTGACTTGCTCCACTCGATGAGTAACTTGCACACTTTAGAAATCATCCAAAGAAGATCAGATCTGGGGCTGTAACCCGTAAGTCCAGTTTTTGATACATTCAAGCTTAGGTGCCTTTGGGTATGTTGAACAGGCAGATGGGAGTGGAGCTTAGAGAGAAATTAAACAATGCTCAGCAGATTCTGTTGCTGCATGACTCCTCAGAACTTTTAATGTGTTTAAATGTGTAGGCATGTGAATCGTGACTCTCAAAGACAGGGTTATAGTTTCCTGTACCTTTCCAAACCTGGACCTCTTTTCTAAAAGGAGAAAATCATCAGGACTAGTATTCTGTAGAATGTATTTGGTAAGTGCTGGTCTATCAGCATACTTTTAATCATTCTCCTTTCCTGCTGCTCAATATCAGTAACTTTTGATTTTGTTAATAAAACATAGTTTAGACGCATGATGGATAGTGTACTTGCAAGTTGTGGGAATGAAATGGAGAAGAATTCAAGACAAAAAGTTTGTTGTCTCTCTGGGTTCCTCAGTGAGCATTGCCATTGGCCTGTAGAGTGGTTAGCAGGAGCTGAGCTGAATGTCCCACGTGGAGCTGGAGCACCGTCTACCTTCCAGGCCACTACAGGATACTATACTATCCTCTGTGGGGTACTATACTCAGATGGGGTGATTAGTACCACTCCTGGCCTGGAGTCTTTGACACCCAATGTAGACTGTCTCAAGGTTAACCACTCCTGAGGTTGAATTCCATCCTGAAAAGCTAAAAAATATCTCCCTTGGGTTGGTCTATACCAAGATTTCCAAGTTATTTACTGCCTGGAAGCTCAAGTCAATTGATTATTAGGGGCTTAGAATTCAGATAAGCACGATTACATAAACTATAATGACTTCTGTGTTTTTGCCATCTGTCATGACATATTATGTGCAGCTTTCCACTCAACATGCATTCCAGAAATTTATTCATCTAAATACATGTAAATCTATCTGTTTTTAAACTAGTGTATAATATTCTATAGTATGAATATATCAAAACATATTTAGCCATTTAACTATATTCAGCTAGAGTAAAAAAAAATTCAATATGCGTGATGCAGTGTTTAGTAGGAGATACAGGAAGGGGAAGATCAGGTACAAGAATTGAATGATTTTGTCTGCTCTTTGCCGAAAATATTTATGGACTGCAAAAAAGTTTAATTTCTTCATATCCGTTACCTTCTTTTCATATTTATTATGAGAAATAACTGACCAGCTAAACAAATTTCTGGAAAAGTCCTTTGTGCCAGATTTATTTCTAATGTTAAATCCTTCATGGCACTTTTCTTATTATTCCAAAAAAAACTTACACCTTTTTAATGCTTCCTCTCCACTTCAATTAAATCCCCTGGCACTTTGTATTGCAGTTATTTGCTATAATTCATTAAAGCACACACATCCTCTGTGCCCCTAGATTGCCTTGCTCATAGGGACTTTACAGATGTTTTTCATTTGAATTTTGAATTAAACTAGATTACTTATTCAGTTCTGGGTATTTGGCGACCAACATGTTTTTGAGCTTCATTTGTACCATTATTATAGTTTGGAGGGATATATCTTTTTAAATGATGAGTTGTGAGGTTTATACTAATTTAAACACTTCCAGAAGTATGAGGTCTGTCTAGAAGATATCCAGCCACACACTGTGAAAAATAGAGACATTTATTGAGGAAGATACAGGATACAAGACACGTTGTACATAGGACAATGACACCTCAGTCCCCTTCAAAGTAGGCACCTTGGGACCTCACACAGTTCTCCCAATTGCCATCAGCTGCCCATTTGTATTTTCCTGAATCTCATTGACAGTGTGAAATTTTTTCTCTTTCAAAAGTGATTTTTGTTTTGGGAAAAGCCAGAAGTTGCAAGGCACCCCATTTGGGCTGTCAGAGGCTGAGTCACCTGGGTGATTTGATGTTTTGCCAAAAAAGCTCTGTGTAAGACTTGTTGCATGAGCACACACAATGTCATGATGAAGCTGCCAATCACCAGTTGCCCATATAGCTGTGGCCTTCTGAGTCATCCAGATAGTTTCCACAGAGAATGTTCAAGCTTAACACAAAATTTGATGCAGATTCATTCCTCTACTTGCTCAGTCCTTTTAAAAAACTATTTTAAAGTATATTTTATTTATTATGCTATTACAGTATTCCCAATTTTTCCCCTTTATCCCCCCTCCACTCTGAACCCCCCCAACCCTCCAGCATCCCCCGCTTAGTTCATGTCCATGGGTTATACATAAACGTTCTTTGAGTTCTCTGTTTCCTAGACCATTTTTGATCTCACCCCATCTATTTAATGCCTACCAATTATGCTTCTTCTTCCCTGTACCTTTCCCCCCATTACTCCCCTCCCTCTCCTCACTGAAAACCCTTCATGTGATGTCCATTTCTCTGATTCTGTTCCTGTTCTACTTGTTTGCTTAGTTTTTGTTTTCATTGGTTTTCTTTATTTTCTTTTTTTTTAAGATTATACTTATTTATTTTTAGAGAGAGAGGAATGTAGAGAGACAGAGAGGGAGAGAAATAGCAATGTATGGTTGCCTCTCATCTACAACCCAGGCATGTGCCCTGACTGGGAATTGAACTGGCCACGCTTTGGTTCCCAGTCTGTGCTCAATCCACTGAGCTACACCAGCCAGGGCTCTTTCTTTTATTTTTTTTAGGTTCATTTGTTGATAGTTGTGAGTTTGCTGTCATTTTACTGTTCATATTTTTTATCTTCCTTTTCTTAGATAAGTCCTTTTAACATTTCGTATAATAATGGCTTGGTGATCATGAACTCTTTTAATTTGGTCTTATCTGGGAAGCACTTTTTCGGTCCTTCCATTCTAAATCTAAGCTTTGCTGGATAGAATAATCTTGGATGTAGGCCCTTGCCTTTCATGACTTTAAATACTTTATTCCAGCCCCTTACAGCCTGCAAGGTTTCTTTTGAGAAATCAGCTCATAGTCTTATGGGAACTCCTTTGTAGGTAACTCTTTCCTTTCCTCTTGCTGCTTTTAAGATTTTCTCTTTGTCTTTAATCTTGGGTAATGTAATTATGATGTATCTTGTTGTGTTCCTCTTTGGGTCCAACTTCTTTGGGAATCTCTGGGCTTCCTGGACTTCCTGGAAGTCTATTTCCTTTGCCACATCGGGGAAGTTTTCCTTCATTATTTGTTCAAATGAGTTTTCAATTTCTTGCTGTTGTTCTTTTCCTTCTGGCACCCCTATAATTTGGGTATTGGAATGTTTCAGTTTGTCCCAGGAGTTTGTATGACTGTCTTCACCTTTTTGAGTTCTTGTTTTCTCATTCTGTTCTGGTTGGATGTTTATTTCTTCCTTTTGTTCCAAATAGTTGATTTGAGTCCTGGTTTCCTTCCCATCACTGTTGGTTCCCTGAGTATTTTGTGTTATTTCATTTTGGGTATCCATTTATTCTTTCATTTTTCAAGCTCAGTCAGTTCTGTGAGCATTTTGATTACCAGGGCTTTAAATTCTCCATCAGATAGGTTGGCTATCTCATCACTTAGCTCTCTTTCTGAGGTTTTGCTCTATTTTTTTCATTTTGGGCCTATTTCTTTGTTTGGGGTCCCCTTTAAGTTGTAAGGGGGGGCTTTAGGTATCCACCCAGGCAGGGCAACCCTCCTTGCTGTGCTGCAGTGTTGTCTGTGGGGGAGGGGCCAGAGAGGGAGCAGTGCAACTCGCCTGCTCATCTCTAGCTCACTTTTCAACAAGGTCTCGTGTGAGACAGGGAGTTTCTGCCACTGGCAACCGCCTAGTCCACAACCGCCTCTGAGTCTCAGTTACCCCTTCTGTCAGCCCCTCCCTCAAAGCCTGCTGCCTCACCACAGCCAGGCCCACCCCCATAGTCCACAGCCTCACCGTGGTTTCTCTCTGTCCACTGCCTTACTGGTTTGGTTGATCTATTTGACTATTTCTTTAATTCTGTGGTGGTTGGAGTTCCATGCAGCTTGATTTTCTGGCACTTCTGGTTGCTCATCGATTTTAGATTGGTTGATATCCTCCATTTGGTTGTGTAAGGAAGCAAAGGGTTTCTACTTATGCCTCCATCCTGGGCGAAACTCCTTGCTTAGTCATTTTGGATGTGATGGCCACACAGTACACATGCTCACTCAACAGTCTACCACCCCCACTGATGAGTACAGTGAAGTCGTCATCATTCACACATGCACATTCTAGTTCACTCTGTTTGGCTGCCAGGTTACATCTATGTTGGGCAAACCATTTTCATTATGTTAACAATGGTCGGACATTTTTTTGACAGACCTGGTAGATTTATTTGTTATCTGTGCTAACCCTTTCCACCTATTCTGCCATTGTTTACATTAAGTACAGCAGCAGAATAATTGTTTAGTAGCTGAAGATCTTGAACTCAATTTACCAAGTGTTGCAAAGGAGAAAAATTACATGAGCAGTAGTTTTTATTGTGAAATATTTATAGAAATGAGGTTCAACCTGTGTTACAATAAAATGTTAATAAGACTTTTAATACAACAGGTAAAAATATGTTTTGTTAGGATAACTGAGTCATATCTATTAATCTTCAATTTAGCAAAAAAGGATCATTTGGGTGATTTAAGTATAACATTGTTAGGTGGATATTTGCTTTTTTTCTGGGAAAACTTTTCATTTTTATGAAGTTTCCACAGGATCTTCCTGTGGCAAAAATAAAGCAATTGGAGGCATATTTATATACACTCATTTGTTTCCACCATAGTACGTTTAAGAGTAATTTAAATCATCTTCATTTAGGAGGGCTCAAATCTACTATCTAAGTTTCTTTTCTGTCCAAGTGAAGATCATAATGAAAGAGTAATGACACTGCTTAGAGTTTAGAAATTCCAAGGTGGAGCTACAAGTGGAAAGTTAAAGTTTCTGCCAAGAATTGAGATCTGGGGAATCTTTCTTCCATTTTTTCATACTCATGAATTTACTGATTCTAAGCAGCTGTGGGAAATCTCAATCTCCTGTCACTTTACATGGCAAGTCTATCATCAGCCGAGTGTACTGGCCTATGAACTCTGCCTCCATCAATTTCACTGTTGGCATCGTGAGAATGACCATCCTGGGTGGGAATGCTATTGAGCTGCTCCTTCTGAAATGTCAAAGATATTGATTGCAGCACTTGCATTTTATGACAATAAGTTCCTTGGCAGGACATCTAGGCTGTTGCTTATCTCATTACAAGGAGAAGGGAAATGAACTATGTCGGGTGTGCATTTTTAACTTCCTAAGGCAGAATTCTGGAATCAGCAGTCATTCATTGGAAATGCTAATGCGATAGCCTCAGATTATACAGTAAGTACTGATGATACAGTGGTTGCTAACATTTGGGGTATAATCCTTCAGTAGGAAGCCAAGTTAGCGTTACGTTGAGGCTAGAGGAAAGAGAAGGCTGCATTCTATACAGAGTAGGCCCGAGGTTAAAAGAACCCAGGTGCTTCTGAGTTTT
Source organism: Glossophaga mutica (assembly GCA_039655065.1). Lineage (NCBI taxonomy): Eukaryota > Metazoa > Chordata > Mammalia > Chiroptera > Phyllostomidae > Glossophaga > Glossophaga mutica. The sequence goes on from CM077304.1 coordinate 136,416,434, forward strand.
AATCTAACATGTTCTGAGCTTCTTCAGTTCAGTCTCCTTTTGTTACCACATTCTTTTATAAATTATAAGCAAATGCACTATAGGTAGCCTCTTATCACTCTTTGGCATAAAAACGCTGATATTGAATTCTGGGTGTTTGGTCACACTGTGTGTATTTTTGACTATTGCTCTTGCTGCTGATCATAACAACTGTTCAGGTAATTGCAGTTGTCTTTATATGATTCCTGGTATGATTAAAAAATTATTATGTGAGTGTAATTCTGGAGAGAACTGTCTTTAGACAGTTTTATTGTCAATTTTCAATGCACAGTTATGCAAATCTAGAACTTCATAACTATCAGGTAACACTAATGATTTACAGCTTGGTGAGAAATTTTAGCCTTTTAAATGGACTAAAAGAATATACAGATTTTTCATTTGTGGGAAATGCGTGTCTGTTGAAGTACCTCTTTGGGAGGCTGATGTCTTCTGAGAGAGAAAAAATAGTTTACTTTTTGCTTCTCTCCGTGTGAGAACGACATTAACATCTCCATGCTCCTTCCTCAAGCCTTTCTCATATGGAGACCCCATCTGTACCACATGCCTTGGAGTGAGAAAGCAGTGTAGAAGACTTCCAGCTTTTTGTTATCCTGGTGATGTGAACCAGTTTTCTCGCTTAAACTGTAAGTGAAGAGGAAATAGAATTTCCTAGCACATGAATGTTGGACATTCTGTCAGTGTCCATCGAAGAAGGTTGTGAATTGCTTCTGTCAGGATGACTGGCATTAAAACTGTTGACAGCCTGCAATTCTTTTTCCTGACTTTTGAACAAATTTACAGACATTTTTATACACTAACTTTCATGGTAATGCAATAATAAACTAAATAATTGAATATAAATTTTCAAGTAGAATCTCATACTTAAAAGTTAAATCTCCAAAAGTTCTATATTTATAGTTATTCAGTGTCCATTTGATTGTATCAGGGTGTTGTGCTTGAATTCATTTTGAAACAAGTTTTAAAAGATGAGGTGGCTTCCTAGATGTTCACATGCTTGAACTGGATTGTGCTAATATTGTGTTATTAATTAATCCCTCTGGATAAATTGCATCAGTTTATGCTTTTACTCTATGACTAGTGTATTTTGAAATATATTATCATCTGTGTTTTACCAGATTATTTTTATGCTTTAGCTAATTGTATTCCTACACAGTGCAAAGTTGTTTGTATTCTAATAAAATTAACCTGATTTATCATATTTTAATAAGCAAGGATCTCAGATGGTAACATTTATTACAATGTTTAATGCTGAATTCCACATTTTGATTAAAGGCTATTTAATCTACTAAAATAAAGTTTGGTTTAAATTCCAATTAGCCTTTTGCTTTCTTGGTGCTATTTAAATGCATAGTATTATTTCACCTTGATAATGGAGTTCAATTTTAACCTTTAATTTTTCATTTAAAACAACTATATTTATTAAGCTAGTTCAAGGTTTCTAACTTCAGCTACATCTGATGTGATGACTAATCATTGTAAAATAAAATAAATGGCTCCATTCACAAAATTATTTTTTATAGAAACTTAGGAATTTGTGTTGTTTTTACTGAGTTTATTGGGGTGACATTGGCTAATAGGGTTATGTGGGTTTCAGGAGTACAATTCTACGATACATGATCTATGTGTTGCGTGGTGTGCCCACCACCTGAAGTCATATCATCGTCACCATATATTTGGCCCCATTTACACTTTACTACCCCCACCTCCCTTCTCTCTGGTAACCTTCATGCTGTTGATGGTGGTCTATGAGTTTTTGTTTGTTTTTCTTATTTGTTCATTTGTCGCTTTCAGTTTTATGTCCCACATATGGGTGAAATCATGTGGTTCTTAAATTTTTCGGTCTGACATTTTGTTTAGCATGATGTTCTTGAGATCCATCCATGTTGTCACGAATGGCAGTATTTCATCTTTTCTTATGATTGAGTAGTATTCCACAGTATATATGTACCACATCTTCTGTATCCAATCATCAAAGGACATTTTGGCTGTGTCCATGTCTTGGCTTCTGGGAATGATGCTGCGATGAACATAGCGGCCCATATATCTTTGCGAATAAATGTTTTCAAAATTTTCTGGTAGATACCCAGAAAAGGGGTTGCTGGGTCATATGGTAATTTTATTCTTAGTTTTTTGAGGAGCCTTCATGCTGTTGTCCTTAGTGGATGTACCAGTTTACATTCCCACAAGCAATGAATGAGGGTTCCTTTTTCTCCACAACCTTTCAACACTTGTTGTGACTTGTCTAGTTGATGGCAACCATTCTAACAGGTGTGAGGTGGTATCTCATTGTAGTTTCGATTTGCATTTCCCTAATAGCTGGTGAAGTTGAGCATCTTTCATATATCTGTAGGCCACATACATGTCTTCCTGGGAGAAGTGTCTGTTCAGGTTCTCTCCCTATTTTTTAATTGGATTGTTTGTTTGCTTGGTGTTGAATTGTATGAGTTCTTTACATATTTTGGATATTAACTCCCTGTCAGAGCTGTTGGTTGCAGATGTCATCCTGCATTTGGTTGGTTGCCTTTCTGTTTTGTTGTCAGCTTCTGTTGTTGTGCAGAAGCTTTTAGTTTGACATAGTCCCATTTATTTATTTTTGCATTTACTTCCCTTGCCTCTGGGGTCAAATTCATAAAACTTCCTCTAAGGCCAAGGTCCATAAGTTTAGTACCTATGTTTTCTTCTACATAATTATTGTTTCAGGTCTTATATTTATGTTTTTAATCCATTTTGAGTTAGTTTTTTGTATATGGAGACAAACAGTATTCTAGTTTCATTCTTTTGCAGACGGCTTTCCAATTTTCCCAGTACCATTTATTGAAGAGACTTTCTTTTCCTAATTGTATGTCTTGGTTCCTTTGTCAAAAATTATTTCCCCATATACTTGTGGGTTTATTTATGGGCCCTCAATTCCGTTGGTCTTTATGTCTGTTTTTCTGCCAATTTCTTGCTGTTTACTTATCATCACTTTGTAGTATAATCTAAGTTAGGGAGGGTGATACCTCTGGCTCCATTCATTTTTTTCTCAGGATTGCTTTGGCTCTTTAGGATCTTTTGTGGTTCCATACAAATCTTATGATTATTTTTCTGTTTCTTTAAAAAATGTCATTGGATTTTGATGGGGATTGCATTAAATCTATATATTGTTTTGGGTAGTAGGGCCATTTTAATTATGTTGATTCTCCCAATTCATGAACATGGAGTATCTTTTCATTTTGTTGTGTCTTTTCAATCTCTTTTAATAGTGCTTTGTAGTTTTCAGTATGTAGGTCCTTCACATTCTTTGCTGTTTATTCCTAGGTATTTCATTCTTTTTGTTATGATTGCAGTAGTAATTGTTTTTTTATTTTTTTTTTGAAATTTCATTGTTAAGATATAGAAATGCATTTTCTTAACCTTATGTACATTTTCTTAACCTTATGTGAATAACTTATTTTTATTTTTTGAAGGCTTTTTAAAAATTTTTTTATTTTTTAATTTATTTTTTAATTTTTAAATTTTTATTTTAATTGTTGATCTTGTACAGTTTTCTGTCTTTTATTCGGTGGGTTCGGGTGAGAATAGCTTATTTTTAATAAAAATGAATGTAAGTCACATTTTGGCAAACTTGGATGAGCTTCATATGAATCCAACTTTGGTCAACACTACCTATTATGAAATATGTAATAGTACCTTATATTCAATTTAATTTAACAAGGCAGTTGAGGCCCTTGTGGAATAAAATTGAATAGAATTTCCTGACTTTCCGGAACTCAGAAGACAAGTATGTGAATAGTTAGCATATTATGTCATATGTTCTGATAGAACATATCTGTATGTATGAAGTAGGGAGCAATGCCAAGAATGGATTGTCTGATGTGGGACCACAAGGGAAGGCTTCCCAGAAGAGGTGGGGCATTTGAATTAGGTCTAAGTAAGAGTATATCAGGCAGATTAAAATTCAGGGCATGAAATTCCAGGCCCAGAGGACTATATAAGCAAAGGAGCAGAGCAATGACAGTGTATTGTTGGCCAGACTCCAAATGTACAGTGAAACTCTGAGAGAACATCCACATACAGGGGGGCAAACATATTTGGATCTATTCATTGTTTATTGTCATTGGCTGTCTTAAATGTATCAACAAGAGAAATATTTGAATTAAAAAATGTTCTCAAATCTCTATTGACTTAAATACATAACATGTATGAATTGATTTCAGGAATTGTGGGTAGGCTGTGCACTTACGTATGTAGCAAGGGATGTGTATCTCAAACTAAGGTATTTGGAGATATTTTCCATAATTGTGTTATGCGGATTTGAGGATATCTTCTTACGCTACTGTTATAAGGATAAAAGAAAGTATAGAAAGGAAAACTCTTTGAAAAAGAAAGAGTGCTCTCTCCATGTATGTGGGGATAGGAGTACTTCATGTTTTGGGAAGCTTCTATTTCTGCTTATCTCTTCCTATACCCACCTCCATGAGATAAGACTATTCGGTGAGTCATATTTTACAAGTGGGTAGATCAAAACTCAGGTAGTTACGTTCAATTGTCTTCTACATAGCTGGGCAGAATGGTGGGTTTATATCAATTCTTGCTATTTCTTGTCTTTTATTCTCTTTCATTTTCACCACCTCTGTGAATCTGAGGGAGGGCTAATTGAGGCAGAGCCCATTCTGTATGACTCTTCTGTATGACCCACTTTCCCACGCAGCACATAGATCCACATAGATTCCAGTAAGTCAAACAACTAGTTTTTGGAGGGGTGATCAGAGAAGTTAATTTTTCCTCATGTGAGTATGATTTTTCACAGAGAACACAAACTTACAAAAATACACAAAACACAGGCATGTGTTTGGTCCTCTCCAGATGTAATGTGGAAGAAAGGGAAGCATTTCCTAACCAAAAATAAGAGTAGAAGATGCTACTTGTGACACTTTCAGGCAGCATATCATCCAGGCTGATGGCAGAGAATAGAAATGTTATTTCAACCACCTGAGAGTTCCTTTCTAACGAAACTGGAAGAGGGTGTTGTTGATCTTTGTAACAACTTCAGTCATCCCCAAAGATAGTGGTGTTTGCTTGGTGGTAGGAGAGTCAAGTCTAAAAGTGTTATCCTGGACACAAGGCTAGTTTCATAGGATAAACCTCAAAGGCTGAAATAGTTGCTATAGTTTAGCTCTTACAATGAAATCTGGATTAAATTATTGGGCCCTTATCTTGTTAAAGGCCCGATATGAGGGAACTCAGGTCCTGGATTCAAATTTTGAGGTTTTCTGTTTTTTAGCTCTTTGACACAATTTTGTTTTCACTCCCTTGCATTTTTTCCTTATGAGAAATGGACATGAAAGTGGAAGATTTCTTATAGGTTTGCTTTGAGGATCAAATTAGTCAATGCATGTAAATTGGTTAGTATGAGTTCTGACACATCATAGGTGATTACAATTTTTAATTGTTATCATCATTACTGATTTATTAACAAAACTCTACTTTGGCTCTTTTTTTTTTTTTGTTACTTACTCCTTGTATGTGTAATTCTCTTCTGAATAAGTTGGAAAGAATGGGTGATTGACAGGAAAAGATATAGAAATTTCTGGGTCTCTGAAAGTAATATCTATTTCAATTGAATAACTTCTAACTAAATTCCTAAAAGAACGAGTTATTTCCATTAATTAGGAGACTGAAGCCTATTGTTTCAGCTGTGGAGTTTAGCATAATGCCTTGCACATGGTCAGCGCGTATCAAATACCTGCAATGAATGAGAACTCTTTCTGTTTATGGCAAAGCAAGCAGCAACATGGAGACATTAGAGATTAGCCAAGGCCACACAGCAAGGTACCAACAGGCCAAGATAAGAAGCTCCCTATTCTGATGAATCTCAGTGCATTACTTTTTTAAAATTGTTACCACGGCTTCTTGAATTATTTTTGTATTTCCTTAAAAATACATCTCTTCTGAAAAGACAAAACCAGCTGTCACAGGTGGGCACAGGTGACCAGGTTCTTGATGATCGCAGACGAAGAGTTGAACCAAACACAGAGTTTATAGCATAAAGAGGGAAAGCAGATTTATTAAGTGATAGTACACTTTAAAGAACTTGGGAGTGGGCCAACTCTGAGCAGAGATTGACCTCAGGGGCTGGAGGGATTCTGTTCTTATAGGGTGGATCCTTCCTGGCTAGTTTTGGTGGGCTTTTATTTTGCATGTACAAGTAGTTGTATTACTTTAAAGCTACTGAGCATGTGGTGTCTCATGATTTTCCTTGATTGGCCACTGGAGAAGGGGGTGGCACAATGTTAACTTATTATAATGCTATTATAATGAAGTGGAGGTAGTGTATCATCTTCTGCGCAGGTACATTCATGAGTCACTGTGATTCAGTGCTTTTCCAGAAAGCAGGAACAACCCGTCATAGAACAGTGTCTCTGTCCTTTATGGACGTCCTTTATCTTAGCCCTGGGGCACTTCTTGACTATCTCCTGCCTCACAACCATTTCCCTGCAAAGCTACCCGAGCTGAAAAGTCAAAAGACAGCCTTGAGACAAGGAGTATAGTGTGTAATCAGATTCTGCAGTGGGTGCCAGAAATTAGAAGCAAGAGGCGGCTCTTCTGAATGAAGTGCCCATTTAAACAACAGGGCGGGTTCCTGGCATGTGGTAGTGGTGAGCACGTGTGTCAGTTCTTCCTGATTTAGTCTTGATTTCTGGGACGTTTGAAGGGTTGTAAGAATTAAAGGGAAGGGCTGCCAGGGCACAGAAAGAGTTTAATCTGATTATAGCACTCATTGCTTGATTCTTCAGTAGTATTTTCTCAGAGAGATATCACTGAAAATTGAGTTAGTTTTGGAGAAAATACTTCTAAAATATCATCAGAAAAATGAAGTAGGCTTACTTATAATTGTATGGGTATTGGTTGTAAAAATATATTTTGTAAATTAAAAGAAACTTTAGAATTTAACCAGTCTTAATTTTAAAAACATATTTTACAGGTTCAAAAAAAATATTCACATATTTTCCAAATTCACAGGATTCAAACTACTGATAGGAATACCTGGCCTTTCTTTTTTTTTTTAAATGTCACAATAAAACTATTTGAATTGAAAATGTGGAATGTGAATTGTTTTTTTGCCATCAAAAAATGGACATTTCAACAAGGTTTCAGAAATCTTGAAGTTGTAACATCACTTGAAACATCAGTGTGTTAAATTACATTTTAAAATAATTTAATTTGGAAATAGAATGCCTGCTATTATGTTTAGTAGTATAATGTAAATTCCTGCAGGGTAATGGCATTGTTTATTCATTCAGCCAATACTTTGTGAGTGCCCGATATTGTCAGATTAGTGTATGGAGACAGAGAAACAGGTTCCTCTATTATGGTGAGGATAGGCAAGGGAGTAAATCCATAAATTTATGGATTTACTATCCATAAACCTATACTATCCATAGATCTATGGATTTACTATCCATAAATCTAAGACAGTACGATGAGCACAATAATAGTAGAGCCAGGTGCAGGGTGCTGTGGAAGCATGAAGGTTCTGAAGAGGAACTATTTCTTGGGTGACAGAGCATGGGCTGCAGCACTGTGTAGAAACATTTGCTACGTCAGGTACACCGTATTTTCTTCTGGGGTGATATTCTTAAATACTTTGAAGCTAATACTGTGCTTCTAAATATTTGCATTCAAATGATTCTAGTACTAGCACAAGGCAGATCAGGAAGAGCCTTTAGAAGAATGAGACTGAGTTTGGAAAGGCCCGAATCATGTTTTGTGGTTCCTCGTGTGGATGTCACGTAATGCAGATGGTGGAGTGTAGGGTTCAAGGCTTAGCATTTGGAGCCAGACTCTCGGATCAAATTTCAGCTCTAATAGCTACTGACTTTGTGCCTTTAGACAAATTAATCCATACATTCTTGCTTCTTTTTCATTGAACAAATGTGGATGAAAATAACTCCTACGTATAGAGTTGTGATAAAAAAATATGAGTTTGTTCCTATAAAATAGAGCAATTTCTGACAAATAAGGGCTTGGTAAGATGATGGATGATGATGGTGATGATAAAAACAAGTATTACGATTTTGACCGAACATTCTTCATAGGTATTTTATGTTAAAAACAAACAAAGAAAACAACTAAATGCCGCATAACCTGCCTACATGTTGTTACCTTCTAGACCAACTAGTCTGGTTAGAGAGGAGGTAAGTCACTCGAAGGCACAGCGCTCATCACAGTGCCTCCCGTGTGGGAAAGGTCTAGGTTGCAGTACTGCCAAACATTTTCATGGCAATAAACCATTGGAGAAAGATTCCAGAAGTAACACACAAGAGCCAAGCTTACATCTCTGACAGCCCTCTGGATTGGAGTGACCTGTGAAAGGGGTTGTCTTTTCCTTCAAAGTGAATTTGGATTAAGACCTTAATCAAAAAATCTAACTTATAATGTTGTTATGATGTGGATAAAGCAAAGGAAATAAGAGAATTATAAATTGGATTTTTACATCTTTATGGAACAGATACCAGTAATCTGCATGTAGGGAATTTCATCTGGATATAAAAGTTTGTGACAAGAAACTGAGGCTGATAAGGTTGCAGAGACCCGTGTGAGGCAGCCCATACGAGTGTTGCTTGTGGTAGTGTTCTATAGAGACTGAATCTGTTAATTACTAGCGGCATATTTTATTTAATTTCTCTGATTTCAGTTTTCTCGTATGGAAAATGGATAAAATATTTCCTACTTCAAGGTGGTCGTAAGGAATAAATGTACCAGACATAATATAGGATATGATTAATTCCTGTTAATTATCAGATCTTTTCCTCAGAAAATTCCAGGTAGCTTACCGCTGCCCTGTGGGAGGACCGCTGTTCTAGGAGAAGAAGAGTGGATTTCCCCTGGCAGGTGCTCTCTCCTACCTTCTCCCGCCCTCTGTTTAGTTCCGTATCTGGCAGTTTCTTAGCTCCCACCAAACGGATAATAAAATTCCCCTTTTCTTGACTAATGCTTCATTCAAAAAAGTATTAGAGAAAAGAGTGTGGAGTTCCAGCATTCTTTCATAGTAAATCTCCCAGTGCAGCTTAAATTGTCTTTTTATACGTCATTTTAAAAATAATACATGTTAAATCATTGAATTGGATTTTTCAATGGGGAGGAGGATAAAAAAGAAAATTGAAAGAAAGAGGCACACAGGAGAGCGGGAGGGGAACTCTGGCCCCTCTGAACTGCAGCCTCTGCTGATGCTGACCATTGGAAGCTGCTGATGCGCTGTGTTTCGCTGAGTCCTCACTCATCCACCTTAATATTTAATAGGCATTTGTATAAAAGATGTTAATTGCTTATAACACTTTATTTTTTTTTAATTAAGAAGTCTGTTAGTCATAAAATAATATTGTTTGCCTAGGTTGAAATTTTACGGTTCAGCTCTTAAATTATTCTGAGTTAACTTTTCTGTGACATGTTAGCAATAAATACTTTCATTTACATCATGGCTCCCTCCAAGGAGATCAAAGTCCTGATCAGAAACTCACTGAGACCAAGGAAAGATCTTAGGCTCTTCTGTCATGCATGCAGCTCTCTTGGAAATGCTGCTCTTAGCAGTGGGTTCCGAGCTACAAGGAAACCATCTGTTTTATGTACCATCAGTTTCCTGAAGTTCTGATCAGTTATTTATCTCTTGTGACAAACATCTCAAATCCTGAAGGTTCACTGCCCATCAGGTTGTAGCACAAATTGTTGAATAGTTTTCATGTTTTTGTTAAAATTTCATTAAAAATCTCTTAGTTTGAAGAATTATTCAGAATACCTGTACAAAAGCACTGAATAAAATAATTGCTAGTAACTTTTTGGGATTAAAGCAGAAGGAGAAGTGGTACCTGATGGTAAACAGTGAGAGAATGAATATTAAGAGAATTCTTATGTAACACGAGACTTCTCTGGCCACTTATAGTCCATGTTCCATAATTATGTGTTCTTTTTAAATTTTGTTTTTCAATTACAGTTTATACTCAGTATTATTCTGCATTAGTTTTAGGTGTACACCTCAGTGGTTAGACAATCATATTCTTTACACGTGGTCCCCCTGATAATGTAACATTCTATTCTCCATAGGCTTAATGTATTTCTTCTTTTCACTGCTGCAAAAGCCTGTTCTTTTTCATCTGTTCAAAAATTACTGCCTCTGAAAAGCTTTCCCATGCCTGATCCTAGGCCCAATTTGACATTATTTACTCCAGCCTCAATTTTTCCTCAAATCTAATGGTGCTTATTCACAGCACTGTAGTTTTTTGTATACATATTTCTCTCTCTATGCTGTGCAGCCTTTGAAGAGAGATTGTCTGTCTTTTTCCTGAATCTTTATTGTCTAATACAGTGCTGACACATAAAAATGCTCAGACATATTTTTAGAATGAATGATTTTTATAAATTACCAAAATTTTCTACAAAGTTTAAAACTGCAACAAATGTTTCATTTCGAATAGGCTCTTCTCTGCTTCTACCAAATCAGCATCACCTTAGGAGACTTCTTATTGTTGGTACTTTAAAAACAATTAAACCCTTTCCGTTATTAATTTTTTTTAAGATTTAATTTATTTTTAGAGAGGGGAAGGAAGGGAGAATAAGAAGGAGAGAAACGTCAATGTGTAGTTGCCTCTCAAGCTCCCCCCTCTGGGGACCTGGCCTGCAAGCCAGGCATATGCCCTGACTGGGAATCGAACTGGCCATGCTTTGGTTCTCAGTCTGGTGCTCAGTCCACTGAGCCATACCAGCCAGCGCTCTATTATTAACTTTACGTGAGCATTTGTGAAAGGAGTAAGAAAGGAAATAATGTATAATCTTTAATGGAAATTAAGTAAGAGATAATCATGGAACAATGTTAACTTTCTAAAGGACATTTGCTTTAAGGAACAAAATGTAGATATTGAAGCAGAAAGGAAAAGGACTGCTTATGAAAGACAAGGTAGTTCAATTTCAAAATTTCTACAGATATTTCAAATGCAATTCGTTGTAATTTCACCCCTAAAGCAGTATAGTCACTGTTTGCTCTTGTGTGTGAAATTCAACTCTTCATTTTTTATCTCATTTTGTCTGCTTGAATTTTATAGCACACAGTCCAATTTTTAAGAGACTGCGAGTGTATCTTTCTCCCTCTTCCTTACTCTGTAGAACCTTGAAGCAGTTTTTCAGCAAAATAGTTTATTGAATTGCTATAGGCCACAGAGAAAATAAGTTGTAATGAAGAGAAAAGAATTCATGTCTCTCACTTCCCTGGGACCCCATTCTACTGTATGAAGATTAAAATGTTCTGTCCTCAGACCACATAATTCACAACGATCTATGAAAAAGTGCAGAGTTTCTAAGGCAGTATAAACCTTCATAAAGAAATAGAAATCTATATAAATAATAAAAATAATACAACATATGTGAGATGAAGAGTTTTTAAAATATTCACCCCATTAATTCTATTCCTGAAAATCAATTAATCTCTCTCTCTCTCTCCCCCCTCTGTCTTTTTCAGCTGTGAGCTCTCCCCCATTTATTCTTTATTGAGACATGACCCATCCAAAAGGAATTATGTGGGTATGTTCAAACCAGGTTTCTTCTTCTTCCTCATTTAAGTTAATTTTTCATCATCCTTTTATTCTTCTGAACACATTCAGGTCATGACATATTATTTTCCAGGTATGAGAAGGGGCAAGTGCAGCTGGTAACAGGAGGAGTGAGATCATCTTCTTGGGAGTGTCAGGTACCCAGGCTCGACCGGCATGGAACTGCAGAGCAAGATGGTGACCAAGAGAGCAAGGAGTAAGAACAGTTGTAAAATGAGTGGGAGGGAGGGAGGGACCAACACAGCTGAAGTGACCAGGTCAGCTCAGGAGGCCCTGTTGGCAGCAAGATCAAGAACTGCTGCAAGAGCCGTGCAGCCTAAGGCTGAGAGTCTCTCGTAAGGAGAGTACAAAGATTACTGCTGCAGAACTTCACATTATTATTTATCTTAGTAAAAAATGGAAAGCTGTTAAATGCTCAACAATGTGGACTAGATAGATAGATCATAGTGTGTCTATATGATGACATATAAAACAAAAATTCAAGTGGTGGGAGATTTTTATAAAGGCATTGGGAAATGACCACAATATGTTATATGATGAAAGATAAGAACAAATTGGTACATAAAGCATGATTTAATTTTTAACAAAAAGTATACACACATATACTTACCTAAATATTAGAATAAAAATGGAAAAAATAAAAGAAGAACTGCATTTTTCCTTTTTTCCCATATCTTATAATGAGTATATATTGCTAATTTTTAAAAAAAGGGATTTGATAGGTGCACTGTACAGGTTAAAAACAACCTATGGAGGTTTTATTGTAGGAAGTTACTTTTTAGGGCAGACTTAGCACATGACGGGGGGTTGTGATAAATGACAGCTTGCTGCATGATGTCCTGGAAAATGCAAGTAGCTCTCATTTGATGATCATGGACTGTGCATCAGGGTAACTTGGCTGGAGAGAAGCTTTTAAAGAGTATTATTGGCTGGAACTCATCTCAGTGCTATTGCATAAGTACATCTGGAAATGTAAGTGTAGAATTCAATATATATATTTTTGCAAAGCATTCTCCAGGTAATTATGATACACATCATTGATTATACTCTGCTGCCTTGGTTAGAAATAAAGAGATCAAATCTTGAAGTAAGCTTAAAAAGAAGATGTGAAGGTGAGTGAGTAGGAAACATTTCACTTCTGGAAAGGTTAAGTGAAGTGCTCAGAGTTCTAGGAAGAGGGAGATAATCATCACAGAAACATCTTTACTGGCAGTAAATCTGCCTGTTACAATAGATAAAGGATAGTAATTGGTGACTTACTACTTTCTTAAACTTCTGAACTAAGCATAGGAAGAAGAAGAAGAATGAATAGCTATGGTTTTTATTGGGATTATGACCTGAGGAAGATATTCAAATCATCACAAGTATATGCAGACCTAAACTGGCAGTTAAATTTAATCAGTTCCGATCCTTTACCAGTACAATGCACACAGCTCAGGAAGCATTAATTCCTATTAATCTCTCCCATTTCACACAGTACTATTTCTACTATTTTATTTTCATCTAGTTTTTGTATCACATAATTTTTGTTTGTTTGTTTTTTAGAGTTAGTGATTATTCAAATTGACTCTAAATTTTGGCAGTTTATTTGGCAGCGATTTACTGTGAGAGTTTGAGGGGTAAATTTTCTCAGGGTTTTAATGTCTTAAATGTCTGAAATTTACCTTTACTTTTGAATAGGCAGAACAAAATATGAGCAGAGATCCGTTGGCACAATAGGACATCCATGCTGTCATTTCCCCTTAGAGGCACTGATTTAACAATAACATAAACCAAAATACTTTTATGAGATTTCCAGAATACAATTAAGAAGTTGAAGTATGCCAGGTGAGCACAAAGCTGAGAATTCGCTGCATTGAGATAGATAAGCGCAATTTCGGTTTGCCCATGTCCTCCCCAAAGCCAGCAGCAGTTTAAGGCCAGGAAAGAGTGCTCTGGTGCCTAATCTCTCCTTTGAGGAGGAAAGGAAGAGTGGACCCTGTGCACTGATGTTCCAGCTTTCGGGAGGGCTGTTCAAAGCCTGGTATCAATCTCACTTCACTTAGAGAGGTTACATAACCAGCAGAGTTCGAATACCTGTGGTTCACTGATGACTTGGTTTAATTGGGATAAAGCTCACAACTTGAGGCTTCTGTCTCAGGAGGAAAGGGGACAAGCGCAGCCTGTTTCTGCCGTTCTGGCTCTTCAGAGGGCTGCCCAAGGGACTGACGTGGAATGCTGTAAGGGGCTGGCGTATCTTCATGCCTGGTGACTTTAGCTTTCTGTTGAAGGGCCAGAGAACTTGCAGTGCCACAGAAAGATATTAGAAGGAGCAAAAGATTATGAACTCATGAAGAAATCAGAATCTTAGCTGGACAGATGGGTAAGGGTTTCTCCTCACACAAAACCACTGTGTGAAGACAGGGAGAGGGCTTTTAACAGATGTGTGAATAATGACACAAAAGCACAAGATACATGAAGAAACAGGGAAACCCAATGAACAGAACAAAATATCTCTTCAGAAACCAATCCTAATAAGATGGAAGTAAATTAATTACCTGACAAAGGATTCAAAATAATCTCCATAAAGATGTTCAACAAGCAGAAACAAAAATTACATGTACAAAATGAGAATATCAACAAAGAGATAGAAATTATAAAAAAGCACTAAACACAAATTCTGGAGCTGAAGAATACAAATAACCGAGCCTAAATATTCACTAGCAAGGTTCAACAATAGACTTATCAAGCAGAAGAAAGAATCAGCAAACTCATGATAGGTCGTTTGAAATTATCCAGTCAGAAGAACAAAAAGAAAAGAGCAAATATGAGTGATGAAGGCCCAAAGGACATATGGGACACCACCAAAATGACTAATATATGCATTAAGAGAGACCCAGAAAGTGTAGAGAGAGAGAGAGCAGGGGGAAGAAAGCTTATTTAAAGAAGTAATGGCATTTCTCAAGCCTGGGGAAGAAAATGGACACAGATTCAAGAAGCCCAACAGAACCCACGTGGAACACATTCAAAGAAATCCATAGTGAGACACCTTATAAACAAAGTGTCAAAAATTAAAACCAAAGAATTTTGTAAGTAGCAAGTGATAATGCTATTTGTCACATACAAGGGAACCACTATAATACTATCACTGGTTTTCTCAGTAGAAACTTTTTATGCCAGAAGGCTATTGGATAACATATTCAAAGTGTTAAAAAACAAACAAACAAGCCCTGGCTGGTGTAGCTCAGTGGATTGAGCGAGGGCCTGCGAATCAGAGGATCGCGGTTCGATTCCCAGTCAGGGCACATGCCTGGGTTGCAGGCCAGCTCCCAGCAGGGGACACACAAGAGGCAACCCTACGTTGATATTTCTCTCCCTCTCCCTCTCTTCTACCCTTCCCCTCTAAAGATAAATAAATAAAAAAAAATCTTAAAAAACAAACAAACAAAAAAAACCCTTACTAACCAAGAATACTATATCTAGCAAAATATCTTTCAAAAATGAAGGAGAAATAAAAACTTTCCTAGGTGAACAAAAGTTGAAAGTTCACCAGCACTAGACCATGCAACAACAACAACAAAAAAATGCTAAAGGAAGTACTTTAAGTCAAAACAAAGGGCACTAAACAGCAGAGCAAAAGCATATGAAAATATAGGGCTTGCTGGTAAAAGTAAATGCAAAGACAAATACAGAATGCTGGAATACTATAATAATGGTATGTAAATCACTTTTAATTATATTTTGGAAGACAAAACTATAAAAAACCCCAGCTATAAAATATGTTATGCTCATGCAATAAAACATCATTTATGACATGAATAACTTACAGTGCAGGGGAGAGAAGTAAAAATGTAGTTTTTGTATGCAGTGGAAGTTGTTATTAGCTTGAAATAGATTTTTATAGGATGCTTTATACAAGACTTATAGCAACCACACAAATACCTACAGAAGAGAGGCAAAAGAAAGTGAGAAAGAAGTAAAAGCATGTCACTACAAAAAAAATTAATGAAACACAAAGGAAGGCATCACAAGAAGTCAAGGAGGACCCAAAACGCTTTAAGGCAGACGGAAAGTGTGACAAAATGGCAAACAAATCCTTATTTGTCTATAATTCCTTTGAGCATGAATGAATTGAACTCCTCAATTAAAAGACATAAAGTGGCTGAACTGATTTAAAAAACCCCAAGGTTCAACTATATGCTGTCCATAAGAGAGACTCTAGATTCATGAACATAGACAAACCCTATAAAATATAGATGCATTGGTTCTGTAATAGTTGATTCAAATTCACTCTGTCTTGGGATACACCCAAAGAAATCTAGATTTTCCAAAGGCTACTTACTCCACATGGTTATGATGTGCATCAGAGTTTGAAAAGAATAGTTATTTAGAGGAATGGTACCCTGAACATCTTTAATATTTTTCTACTTTTTATCTCCAGGGCCTAGCAGAGAGTTAGGGAGTGGTTGGCTTACTTTCGCTGAATGAATGAATGCATTCATTATGGTAACTTGGTTTTCCACATAATAAATCAGATATGAGGTCATTTAGATATTTTAGATAGTATTTTAATAAATGAAGCCATAGCCATATTAGAATAATGAACTAATTTATCATTTTTAAAAGGTTATCAATGTCCTTTTTATTGATTAATATATTGGGTGCTTTTTCTTATATATGTTATTTGACCTCACTCTAGAATTTGACACTACTCCTGAAATAAATTTTTCCCTTTCCTTTGTTGACCTCGCAATTTTCTATTTTTTTCTACCCATAGCCTCTTAAATAGAATTTATAATTGTTCTAGTGTCCTTTCTTACAACCTGGAGCTCCTAACCTGCTTTTTGAAACTTGCTATAGTTGCCTCAGTTATCTTAAGATAGGTACTTATAGAGAAGGAATTCACTATTAACTTGTAGTGAGCACAGGTATTTCCTATCAAGAGTAAACATTTATATTTACTGAGCTAGATGATGAGAATACAAAGAACCTTAAGATATCACCTCTGCCCTTAAGGGGCTTATGAATTAAATAAGTAATAATATTATCATAATTCTGAAAGAATTCTGAGTACACTGCCCCAAGATATGGATGACAGCTTCACTCCTCCCCAGAGACTTGAAACACTCTCCTCTTCACTTCTTTTTCTGAAATTTATTTTAAAGACATTGCTCTAAGTTTTTTTTTTTTTAAACAAAACAATACAGAGGTCTTTTATTTTTTGTATACTTATCCTGCCATGAATTCACAGGGACAGGGCTCCAGGAGCCAGGCTCCTTTCCATTGGTCCTCACACAGTGTGCTGCTCTGGGCGGCACAGGCTGGCGCTCCAGCTGACACAGGTACCTTTCTCTTGGGCTCCTTCTTTTTCTAATCATTTTCCATCACACATTTCAGGAAGCTATCTTGGCCCTTAGAGTGCTTAATATACTCTACATTAATATGCATTATATTAATTCTCTTGGCAAGAATGTTGTCCTTAAGTTGTTTGTTTACAACCATGCCCACCGCATGCTGGGTGGCACTGCAGACCCTTCCGGTTCTGCCACGCGAACATTGGAGGGGCGTTCCCTCTTGAACACTGCCCGCTCCCTTGATGTCTGCAATATCACCCTTCTTGTAGGTTCTCATGTATGTGGCCAAAGGCACAGCTCTGTTTTCTGAAAGGCTTAGAGAACACGCAGTGGGTGCCTCTCCTCTTTCCTTTCATGTTTGTCATTTTGGCGAATTACTGGGAGATGGTGATTCCAGCCGAAAAGAAGCTTGTTCTCATCAAGTTTATGTACGTGGGAATATGTGAGAGAAGGGGAGGGGGGAAATGGTAAGAGGGAAGGAAGGGAGTCTCTACACACGTGGTACTTTGCTTCTTTACTATGTATAAGCATAAACAGAATTTAGAAATGTTATAGTATTTTAACTTCCTAATGTGCGTTTAGAACTTCATCCAATTTTATTTTCATAACATTGACTTCTACTCTTTGAGAAACTGGACCAAGGTGTGTCCACATGCCTGCTAGATGCCTCCATCCTTCAGCTTCCAAAGAACATTTCGTTTACCTTATTAATCTGACCTAGCAACAGTCTTCTGGGTCCGCTGCTCATAAAACAGGGAGGAGCAGTAGAATGACCCATGTTTGAGAGGAAAAATTCACCCAGTGGAGAGTTGAGTATGAATCTCTGCACATCCACTTGCTAGCTGTGTGACTTTCTCTTAACCTTTATGAGCCTATTTATCTGTTAAATATGAATAATAGTTTCCACTGTTAGAGTTTTGTGCCTCTTTCTAAATGTTGGCTCATATTTTTCTTCCTCTGAATTTACTTTTGTTCCTGAAGATCATCGGTTCTTCCAAAATCAGATCTCCCCTTCATGGCAAAGACAGTATTTTGGGGTCTGTAATTTCTTGTCTGTAGATTGGCTTCACCCTGCTCTTGGGTAGGTAAACATGAATTGTATCTGGCTATGTACTAGACTGCTTGAGATGTATTTCTTTCTCCCACATGAAATAAAGTCCCAGGAAACAATTTATCCTGTGAGGGGTGGGGGGGGGGGGCGGCGGCGAGTAGCACATCAAAACACCCTAGATAGAATTATATCCTAAAAGAAGGGGAAAAAAACCCCAAAAACAAGACCTGAAAGCTATTATATGGCATGTGTGTAGCTGCACAAATTCTAATCTGGTAAGAGTTGAAATGTAACAACTAATGTCACACCTCACTTCATTCAGATTAGTCTAAAGCTTATCTGCCTCAGGCAAGAATAATTGAGACTCTATAAAAGATGCTGGAGCAGATGGAAGTACTACAGATTCCAATTAAACGCTTCTTTGTTGAACTTTGTATTCTTTCATGATTTATTGAACTGCCTTCAGCTCTCCACCACCTGTACAACTGCTGTTTGTGTTTAGCATGACGCTGTAACTTTGGTTACTTTTTAGGGCAGAGAAGGGCTATGTTTAAACAGAGAATCTCATTTTACCTTGATGAGACAGTTGCAGCATAGAAGGCATTTCCTTTGGTAGATGGTACAGAAAGAGTAGGATAAAGGAGGCCACAAATTTTCATTGAGCATTGGGAATGCCTGCTAGGCATTTTAAAATAAATGTACTCTGGGGCAGCACTCTGTATGTATTGTTGCATTTAATTCTCATAACTGTACTCTGAGGAAGAGGGTGTTTCTTATACGGTCACCATTTGGTTGACGAATAAACAGAAACTGGGGAGAGTTTGAACCAGCGAGCAGAAGTGAAAAAGCAGAAAGACTTTCCTTGCTGCTCATAAAATCCTATTACCAAGGGAAAGGAAGAAGAGATTTTGTAAATGAGAATGTTGTGAGTAAAAGCATCTTTTATTAAAAGAGAAATGTAGCACATATATAGGTATATATACATGAAAAGACGAATCTTTAAAAAATTCTAGGTGCTTCTTTTGCATGTGAATAGCATCACTACGTGAAACATGTAATAAACATGCATGTAGATACCACAACTTCAGACCCTGGGCTAGGCAGTGATGGTTTAGTGGTGGAAGAGAAAGGCTCCTTCTCTGCTTTATAGAAAGAAGTGAATACAGATATTCATGTAACTTCAGTTAATGCTTACTCAGTGTTCAACTAAGAAAGTAAAGCTTTGTCTGCTTGGCTAGTCTGCGGTGATCAGTGAGGCAGAAAAAACGTACTAAGGAATTTTAAGAAGCAAGTGGGGAGAAAGCAGGGCCTACCTTACCTAATATGTTCTTGTCTCTGAAAAGGAACACAGAATGGAATGGAGGGTGGGCCAGGTGTTTTCAGTAAATCCTTAAGAAGTGGGGGTGGAGGGTTTCTAAAAGTGGTTAAGATTCTTCAGAAAGTGGAATTTCTTTCTGTGTAACTGTTTGCCCCCAGTAAATTACTGTCCTTCAGGGAGTTTTAACAAGGCAGTCTAGCAGCCAGGAAGTAACACCTACTGACAGCATATTTCTGTTCAGCCCATGACCAGGGGACACTTAATTGTTTTAAAACAGCGTATTTGATACGACACTCTAATACGAAGGTTCAACAATTGTGTGTTGCAACATGAATTCTCTGAATATCATAACCTGACTTAAGCCAGAAGAAACTTAATCGTTGATAGTGTAAATGTAAGGTGGATGCCTTTTGTTTCCAGGATTTAAAAATAGTTGGTTATATTTTCAAGATGCAAACTTAAGAGTAAACAGATGTAAGGTGAGGGTTTATTATGAAATTTAGTATAGAAATTAATGGGCAGCCTAACAGAGGCGTGCCAAAGGCAAGCAGGAAAACAGTAATAAAGGAGAAATTAAAGCAAGGATTACTCAGCGTATTTGAACAAAATACAAAGTAACAAAACATTATGAGACTGTTGAATTCATCTAGTGAATGGGAATATTGGAAAGGTTCAAATACTATGAAAATGATCAAAGGGTCAGAAAAAATGAGCCAGAGAGAAAACTTTAATTAGAAACATAGCTAGGGAAAACCCCTTATTACCACATGGTTCATAACAGATTTGAATAAAACACAGCCACGTGACTCTGCAAAGAAAATTTCACAGTAAAATTATAAAATGCTCAGCCCATAAGGTAGCAGTTCTATTGCCTAAATTAGCATTTAAAATTGGACATGGAGAAAGATGAGAGCAGACTAAATAACTCTTTATAGTAATGCTTTCTGTGGTGAACCAAAAATTGTGGAAGGCATGTAAGAAAATGAATGATTTTGAAATAATAGCAGTGCGCTGGTCTAAAACTTGGGAAACTGAATTCTAATTTCAGTTCTTTGCAGCATACAGCGTGTACCCTAAACCATGTGTGCGATTCCTCATCTATAAGTGGGATTATACCTGATTCATTCATTTAATAAAATATTGGGAGGGCAGGTTAACATGCTTCCAGGAAAGGGCTTTGAAAAATTAAATTTACAAAATATACTTTCTGCCTACAAAATAGTTAAATGACAGAATGGATCAGCGAAGGTGTGTATGAGGTCATGAGAAAATTATTTTAACCTTGACTATAGAAATTTGAGATAAAATGACCTATCACTCAGAGACCTGAAGTTTTGACTTTTTTGGGTTTTAGAGAAGTGTTATGCGGCAACTCAGTGGCTTGAATTCTCATCTAGTTTCCGAAATGAAAGGATCCCGAATGAACTTATTACGCTCCCTTGGCTATCTTACATAATAGTTTCTGGACATGCCCTCCCCCTCTTTATTTTCAAAATAGAGTGAGAACTAGAAATCAAATACAAACTATTGAAGAAGTGAAAATGCACAGTTCCCTGTTAGTGCTGTTAAAAGAATCCATGAATTGGGAAAGGACTCCTCTCTCTGTAGTACGAGTTGACATTTGAAAATATCTTACAGATTTATTTTTTGGGGTCATCAGGAAGCATACAACCTAAAGTATAAATAATGAAAAATGTTTTAGAAATAAAGGAATTTAATGTTATAAACATATGCCAATTTTATAAAAATATGTCATAGATATTGTAATGGTGACACTGTAGTGTGTAATAGACTTTATATTTTTAAAATATATGTATGTATGTGACAGTGTGTGTGTGTAATGTATCCACATTTAATTTTTTAGGCAGTGTTAGGTATATACCTCAGGGAGGGATTAAAAATGCTAAAAGGGTAGTCAAAGAGAAAAGGAAATCAATATTCAGTTTCTGATATTACAAATAGAAGTTTACAGAAGATAATAGATTTGAAAGCCAAGCTTTGTTAAGACAGAGGATATTCTAGATTCTTTTATCTTCTCATGAAGCATAACATGAATGATGCCTATAAAATTTGATTCAGAGTCCCATTTCCATTTAGGCAGTCCTTAAGGGAGGGCCAGGGAGAGTGAGAGAAAGAGAGAGAGGGACAGACAGCCACTTGCAGTCCTGGTAATTGGTGGAAAGAAAAGCAGAAGAAAGGACAGAGAGGAGGGTGAGTGGATCAGGAATAAGGGCTCTTCTTATCTGCCTAAATTTGACAATGGAGAGTTAACTTTGGATATATTCACAGGAATATGAGGGGCCTGAATCCATCAGACTGGTCCTGCTTTGCTGGGAAGACAGTGGAATCAAACCTCTGTCTTCAGATACTTCCGACATACCATGTGGTGCTTATGCATGTCTTTGCAGTAAGGCAGGTGGTAGATAGTCTGCAGGGCATTCTGGGATCCCAGAATTCCCCACATACTTCAAAAGTGATGAAGGGGTGTTGAAATTGCTAGTGAGTAGTAGAGGTCTGGGGGACAAGACAAAGTGGCCACATCTGTAAGAACATAGATAAGAAACTGGGTAGAAATTGTGATACTATGGGTTCTATTTGTGGGGCCACCATGTAACCCCAAAATCCTGTCACAGCCATTTGTTCATCAGCAGTCATTGATCTGGGGAGCAGACCACTTCTTATATTCTGCACAAGAGACCGTGGAGATCAAGGTGACACCTTGTGGATCTGAGGAACAAACCTCTCCTCCATCTTCCCTCTGTCCCTCACCCAGTGCTGTGAGGACAAGGTCAGTGCCCCTCACATGCCCATGTACACTTGAGAGGAGCACAGGGCAAGATCTGAGAGACTGAGCATTTATCTAAAAGAGTAAATTATGTGAAAGGGGCACATTTTAAAAAGCCCTCAGAGGGAGTTTAACTTTGAAAATACTGAATAAGAATTGTTGAAACCAGAAAAGGCAGAAATATTTAAACTGGCAAGTTGAAAAAAAAATCTTCCTATCCAGCTTGGTTGGAGGTTGTGAAAATGATAAATGGAGTTTTAAAGAATTAAGAAGCTATTTTCTTTGTGCAGCTGAATCATATAATGAATAAACATCCAAACCCTGCTATTAGTATGAACTCATAGAATTTGGAAAAATAGTTGAGTTTGAGAATTAAAATATTGCTGTTTCTCTTAGAGGAAAATGATAATGATTTCAACTGACACAAATTTCCTGGGGAGTGGATTATTTTGGATTAAGAAAAGCTAATAAGACTTCACTATTGCCTCAAGCAAATTACCATGATTATCCAACTTTGATGTAATAGAATCCAACTTGAAAGAGGAAGTGCTAGTTAGAAGCATTTATTAGCATTATTTACCTATGTCACTTTCTTTTGGGAACCACCCTGCCTGGTTTCAGGAGCTGTAACCCCCCATGGCTAAGGCTGAGTGAGCGACCTTCGGACTCTAAACCACTAAGGAGACAAAGCTTATCTCCCTGGCAGGAGGGCAGCTTCTGCTTCATCTATAACTGGCCCCCAATGCTTGGTTGGTTAGCCAATGACCGGTAAGATTCCCTCAAGGGAGGGGTCACCTAAGACAGGCACAATCACGTGGAAGGCTCTCAAGGAAGGATTTGGGGGACTACAGCAAAGGGTGTGATGGACCCTTGCCCCTCCGGCTATCCTGACATAGCCTGAATCCTCATTCTGTCTGGGAGAAGTTTCCTTATCTCTTGGATGCCTTGCTGACTCTGTCTGACTTAAGTCTGAAACAATGACAGAGGGTGGTGCAACTCTATGCTGGATAGTGCGGGCTCCCCTGGTGATCTGGCACAAGAAAGAATTTGTAAAGTCCTGTGAAACCTGCTTTGCTACGAGTGCTCTCATTTAAATAAGGGTCTGAGCAGGAAATGAGTTTGTCTCCCAGAGTTTTGTAACCTGTTAGCTGACAGACCCTGTCTCAGATTAAGCCCTCAGGTTTCCTTGAAATGTTATCTGTTGTTTGATCCTTGCCACCTGACAATGATTGATGAGCTTTATCTGTATTTCTGTGTGTTATGAACCTAATAAAAGCCATTGAAGAAGGGGCTCTTGGCCCTTCTCCTTTGAGAGATTGGCCACCTCTCCTCCCCAAGCAGATCATGTCTTGGTAGATTTATTCTCATCCATGGTGGATGGTTGGGGCTCTGTGGGTGGAGCCCCACCACAACTTTCAGTAGTCAATTAATTTCTCTAAGCCTCAGTTTCTTCCCCCATAAAATGCGTAACACTGGCCTCAGGGAATTGTGATTCATTTCATACATAATTGTGCCCGTGACTTGTAGTACAGGACTGAGCCACATCCTGCCTTCTGCCTGTTTTGTGTGTGAAATCCTGTTGGGAAATGACCTTGACCATCGTTTGCTCAAGCTTTTTCTGTGGCTGCTTTGCACTGCAAAGGCAGACTTGAGTATCTGCAGACTAGCCCTGTGAGCAGGCACTATTATTTTTTATCATGTGAACCCCATTTGCTCTAAGTCCATGTTCTCATGGTTGCATTTTGGTATACAATTATTTTGTAAAAACTACTTTCATTTGGAGAAATTTTTTTTTTGTTTTTTTCTAATTCAAAGGTATATTTTTCATTGTAACTTAACCAATTGGCTTCAGGTTTATAAAGTAGCCTATTCAGAATTTGGTTCCATTTTCTCCCTTTGTCAAGGCCAGATCCCCCCAGCTGAGTTGATACAATCAAACTGCTGAATCTACAATCTAAGGAACACCCATTCCTCTGAAGCTATAGTGCCCAATGCCATTGTCATTGAGATCAAGGAGCCTGCTACTTCACTCACCTAGACAACACATCCCACATTCCACAAGACAGTCAGCCACAAGTCTTTGGTTCCTTATGGGAACATGAAATCAAACAAAAAACTCATTTCAAGAAAGACACAGCATATCTTCTTTGATATATATTTTTTCTTGTCTCCAGCATCTATCCTCATGTGAACTGCCAACTGCTGCAGGGGAAAATCTAGTGAGAAAAACAGACGGCTCTTCTGTGCAAAGGAACCTTGGGTAGATTTGACAATGTGCTAGGATTAGGAATAAATAATTTCACATACTGGTTTATCATTTAAAAAGTCTAATTTTTAAAAAGGATCAGTACTAGGACATCCAGCAATGGGAATGCACCGGACTTGTACATGGGCTAATCATGTCACTCTTCAGGTATATAGTTAATTGTGAACAGCTAACCACCTGTTATGTGTTTAAAAAAAAAAAAAAAAAAAAAGCTTTGGATCCCATCTGGAAATACATCTTGGAAATGGAAAAGCTGTAATTTTGCTGAAGGCTGATGAAACCCCCAAAGGTAATTATGTCAGTCTGAGAAAACCATGATATAAAAGTAAGATTCAAAAAAAGCATTGGGGTTTTCAGCTACAATCAGCAATTTAAAGTTTTGAGGTGGATGTCAGTGTGCTTGCGCAGAGTTTAAATGTTTTCCTCCCTACCAAATGTTCTTGTTCACCTGATGAGCTTCCAATTCTCTCTCTTTCTCTTTTCTCTGTTCCTTTTTTCTCTTTTTCTCTGGACTCCTCTCTGCATCTCGCCCTTCCCACAGCCACAAATGCTTTTAATATAACTTAGAATAGGATAGAAACATGTTCTCTTTCAACAGTGAAGGGAAAACAGAGTATTTGTAGTGATTCAACTTTGTTTCTTTACTCATTAAAAAAGTACTGAATTGTCCCCACAAACACAGTTCTATGAATTGGCGCTACAGTTACATCCCATCAGAGTGCAAAGTTCTGTTATGAAAATGTTCATTGCACCATGAAGATGGAAAGAAAGAGCAACGCTGAGCCCAGCAGAGAGCTGAAAAGAAAGGGGCAATGGGGACAGGAGGGTCAGGAGCTGGGTGCTTTAGGAATATGGTCTGAGAGAAAAACCAGTAAGGAGGTATTCTGCTCCCCACTTCTTGGCTTCCAGAGCCAAGGGTTGTGTGCCAGGCAGGCACCTCGAGAGCCTATGCAGCAGTAGTGACATGCAGCTAGGCAGGGCTGACTGCCTCCCTACTATGTGGATTCTACAGTTCTGTCACATCCAAGACTAGCCAGTGCCCTAATTGAAATGACTGAATCCAAGGATGAGAACCATTAGCATTTCAAAATAGCATGGCCAGTGGGGAGAAAAATCAATTTTTAAAGACCACAGGATAAAAATGGGTCTCTTCATAGAATTCATTTTTGGATATTGACCATTTCCAGCTTATTTTCTGAGTAAAAAGTGAATCCTGTTTTCCAGATCTTGTCAAATTTTACACCAGTAGTGAGTGTTAGCAAACTTCTAGTCCTAGAAGTAGTTCACTAAGTTCATGTGCTGATTCCTGGGTAGGTGGGCTTGTGTATGTACTAGTAGTGGGTGTTACTCACTAGTTAGTACTAGTACTAGTACACCCACTAGTATTACTTCTAGTAGTGGGTGTTAGTACACTACTTCTAGGACTCATCTTGGGCTGTCCATATTCTAGGCTAGCATAACATAAAACATCTGGCCATTTGAAATGTTTATTTAAAAAATTGAAGGGAGGACTTCTGGCCAACATGGAGATGGAGGTAGATATGCTTTGCTTCCTCATTTACAACCAAGAGAAGGCCAACAACAAATTTAAAAATAAAAAACAACCAGAAGTGCTACAAAATCAAACTGTATGGAAGTCTGACAACCAAGGAGTTAAAGAAGAAATATTCATCCAGACTGGTAGGAAGGATGGAGACAGGCAGTTGGGGCAGAGAGGACATGCAGACTGGGTAGGCAAGGTGGTGGCTGGCAGACTAGGTAGTCCCACATTTCCATGCAGATACTGGGAGGAGCAACTAGGGAGGGAGACAGACTGTGCAACCCAGGGTTCCAGTGTGGGAAACTAAAACCTCAAAACTTCTGTATGTAAAAACCTGTGGGGGTTGTGGTGGTGGGAGAAACTCCCAGCCTCACAGGAGAGTTCATTGGAGAGACCCACAGGATCCTAGAACATACACAAGCCCACCTACCCAGGAATCAGCACCTGAAAGGCACAATTTGCTTGTGGGTAGCAGGGGAAGCGACTGAAAGACAGCTGAGAGCTGAGCAAGTGGCATTGTTCTTTCTCTGACTCCTCCCCCACATACAGTGCCACAACACAGTGACATGGGTTGCCCCTCCCTGGTGAATACCTAAGGCTCTGCCCCTTACAATGTAACAGGTGTGTTGAGACAAAGAAATATGGCCCAAGTGAAAGAACAGACCAAAACTCCAGAAAAAACTAAGCAAGGAGGAGATAGCCAACCTATTAGATGCAGAGTTCAAAGCACTAGTTATCAGGATGCTCACAGAAATGATTGAGTATGGTTGCAAAATGAAGGAAGAAGTGAAGGCTGTGAAAAGTGAAATAAAAAAAATACACAGGGAACCAACAGTTAAGGGAAGGAAACCAGAACTCATATCAACAATTCAGAGTAGAAGGAAGAAATAAACATTCAACCAGAACAGAATGAAGAATCAAGAAGTCAAAAAAGCCCTGGCTGGTGTAGCTCAGTGGATTGAGCGCGGGCCTGCGAACCAGAAGATCGCGGTTCGATTCCCAGTCAGGGCACATACCTGGGTTGCCAGGCCAGTTCCCAGCAGGGGACATACAAGAGGCAACCGCACATTGATGTTTCTCTCCCTCTCTCCTTCCCTTCCCCTCTGAAGATAAATAAATAAAATCTAAAAAAAAGAAAAAAAAAAAGAAGTCAAAAAAATGAGGAATGGTTTAGGAACCTTTGGGACAACTTTGAACATTCCAACATCTGAATCATAGGGGTACCAGAAGGAGAAGAGGAAGACCAAGAAATTGAAAACTTATTTGAAAAAATAATGAAGGAAAAGTTCCCCAATCTGGTGAAGGAAATAGACTTCCAGGCAGTCCAGGAAACTCAGAGAGTCTTAAAGAAATTGGACCCAAGGAGGAACCCACCAAGACACATCATAATTAAATTACATAAGTAAAAGATAAGCAGAGAATCTTAAAAGCAGCAGAAGAAAAGGAGACAGTTACCTACAAAGGAGTTCCCATAAGACTGTCAGCTGATTTCTCAAAAGAAACCTTACAGACCAGCAGGGGCTGAAAAGAAGTATTCAAAGTCATGAAAGGCAAGGACCTACATCCAAGATTATTCTATCCAGCAAAGCTATCATTTAGAATGGAAGGGTAGATAAAGTGCTTCCCAGATAAGGTCAAGTTAAAGGAGTTCATCATCACCAAGCCCTTATTATATGAAATGTTAAAGGGACTTAGCTAAGAAAAAGAAGATAATCAAAAACATGAACAGTAAAATGACAACAAACTCACAACTATCAACAACTGAACCTAAAACAAAAACAAAAATGAACTAAGCAAACAACTGGAACAGGAGCAGATTCACAGAAATGGAGATCACATGGAAGGTTATCAGTGGAGGGAGAAAGTGGGGAAGGTACAGGGATTAAGAAGCATAATTGGCAGGTACAAAATATACAGGGCAGGTTAAGAATAGCATAGGAAATGGAAAAGACAAAAAACATATGCACGACCCATGGACTTGAATTTAAGTGGGGGAGTGCTGGTGGGAGGGGATGTGCAGGGCAGAGGGGGATGAAGGGGAGAAAAATATTGGACAACTGTAATAGTATAATCAATAAGATATAGTTTAAAATAGGAAATGGAGGAAATTATAATTGATTGCAGTATAAAGAAAACATGCTAATGCATAGATAGGTTAAAATATTCCTTTCTCAAACATCAAAGATGATTCAGAAATATTAGGTTTATCAAGGTGCAGTAACTATTTACATTATTGTCCAACCTATTTCAGAAAATCAGATTTACTATGATGTAAAATGTATTCATCTTGCCCATCAGTAGTATCTCACATATTGCCAGTGAGGTTGAGATTGAAAATATGAAATTGTTTTTAAACCACTGGATAAAGCCTAACAAGGGTTTACTATGTGTGACTCACTCTTCTAGGTAGTATACTAAGGAGACCTTGTGAAGAAAATATTTCATGTGTGTTATGGGATGAACCCTGTCCCCCTTTCATATGTTAAATTCTTAACCCTCAGCACCCCAGGATGTAACCGTGTTTGGAGATGGAGACTTTAACAAGGCAATTGATGTACAATAAGACCATTAGGTGGACCCTAATCCAATCTGACTGGTATCCTTATAAGAGGAGATTTGTTTTTGTTTTTCTGTTTTGAAACAAAAATTGAAAGTTTATAAAACGCTTCTGCACAGCTAAAGAAAACATCAACAAAATGAAAAGGTAATCAACCATATGGGAAAATACATTTGCCAATAATACCTTGGACAAAGGTTTGATCTCCAAAATATATAAAGAACACACACAACTCCAATCCAGGAAGACAAACAATCCAATTAAAAAATAAGCAAGGAACCTGAACAAACACTTCTCCAAGAAGATATACAGAAGGCCCAGAGACATATGAAATGTTGCTCAGCATCATAGCCATGAGAGAGATACAAATTAAAACCACGATGAGATACCACCAGTCAGAATGGCCATCATAAACAAATCAACAAACAACAAATGCTGAGAGGTTGTGGAGAAAAGGGAACCCTAGTGCACTGTTGGTGGGATTGCAGACTGGTGCAGCCACTGTGGAAAACAGTATGAAATTTCCTCAAAACTAAAGATGGAACTGACTTTTGATCCATGATCCCACTGTTGGGATTATACACTAAGAATCCTGAAACACCAATTCAAAAGAACCTATGCACCCCAATGTTCATAACAGCATTACTTACGATAGTCAAGTGCTGGAAGCAACCTAAGTGCCCATCAGTAAATGAGTGGATTAAAAAACTATGGTACATTTACACAATGGAATTCTATGCAGCAGAAAGAAGGAAGGAGCTCCTACCCTTTGCAACAGCATGGATGGAACTGGAGAGCATTATTTTAAGAGAAATAAGTCAGGCAATGAAAGACAAATACCATATGATTTCACCTATAAGTGGAACCTAATCAAAAAACAAAAAAGCAAGCAAAGTATAACCTGAGACATTGAAATTAAGAACAAACTGACAGTAACCAGAGTGGAGGTGGGAGGGGAATAATGGGGTAAAGAAATGGAAAGGTTGTCACGGAACATGTATAAAAGACACATAGACAAAGCCAAAGTGGGGTAGGATTGAGGGTAGGGTATTGAGAGAGAGGTAGGGGGAAAATGGAGACAACTGTACTTGAATAACAAACAAATGAATGAATAAACAAATAAATAAAGTTTTTTCAGATAAGTAAAGTTATTAATGTATCATATCTTGTTGTATTGTCTACCTTTGTATTTCTGTAATATGCTAGAAGCTCCCTTTTATATTTGTTCAAATAAGGAATATGTCCGCCATATATGCAAATAGCGGTGCCCCCTGGCAATGCATGGTGAGGATGTGGTAGTTCCTGTAAGGTGTGGACTGTTGAGTCTTGGGAAACAAGTACTAGGTGAAAGTTTGCACCGTAGTGAGAATAAATTGCCACTCTTCCTACATTTCCCACAGGAATAAAATGTTAATAAAAGAAATATTGTGAGAAATAAAGAAAAAGGATTGAAATTTTATTCTTTTCTTAGACTTTGGAGATGGGGAAGAGGAGTAGAAAGGAAAGTTTTATATTTGAAACAAGAGCATTTCTGCAAACCCTCTTTGATTTAGAGATTGCTGGTTTTATCTGTCTTGTGAACACTTACATGCAATATTTTCACCAAGTCCAAGACTCATGGTGTTCTCTCATTGGATGTGCCACTGACTCACTGCTTACTTATACTTCACCGTGAGGATTAGTACTTAATATAAAGTAGAAAAAAGTTCCTGACAATTAGCTGTAAGATCTATGAGGACAAAATCAAGTCTGAAATTGTTAAAGGAAAAAAAACCCTCAAAAAACAAAAGCAACCTCAATTCCTTGGCACTTCCTCTTTTTTCCCTTCAAATTTGGAATTGTTTTTAAACATTAGCATTTATAATTCAGGATAAGCAAATGCCTATTATACACAGATTTTTGAGTATGCAGAGGGTCAGTGCCCCCTAACCACTGAGTTGTTCAAGGGTCAACTGCACATTTCTGTTTAAGTCACCCAATCTGTGATATTTTGTTATGGCAACCTGAGCAAACTAATGCAGTGTATCACAAACAGACTGTGTACAACATGCACTGTATACATTTTATTGTTTTAACCCATCATTTTAACTTTAAAGAATCCCATCCCATATTATCTTGCTGGTGAGGCATTAGAAATGAGCCCATAGTGTCCTCGAATAACACTGGTACATCTGAGGGTACTTTCATTGACATTGTATTAATAAAAGATGCCAGAGAGAAAGAAGAGAGCATTAGGTTGCCAAAGGTACTTATTGTAACGTGTGGGTAGGGCGGGTCATATGACAGGATGAGTTCTAAATTATTCAGCCTGCGGGAAGAGAGAAATCCATTAGAAACGAGCAGTGCCAGGACCAGGGGAACCTGTTCAGCTGAAGGGTTTGCCTGTAAGGATGGTGGCAGGCATTCCATTCAGGGTCCAAGTTGCTGTAGCAAATTTGTTCTCCACATAGGCTTGAACTGATGTCCTGAGATGTTTCCCTGTGCGGGTGTTACTCTGAGTTGAAGCAGGATTCTAGCCAGCTGTTGGTGGCAGGTACGGAGGGTACAACTGCTAGGGGAATTGGGATTGTTTTAGACCCTGTTGCGATTGTTGAAGTTGAGGAGATAAATCCAATCGTAGTCAGAAAATGGGGGTGTAAATCAGGGAATGAGACAGTTTCTGCTTCCCCTGGAATGAATACAGGAGGTTGAGGTTGAGAAAGTAATAGTTCATTAGGCTCAAAAGCATCTTGGAGCTCACACCTGTTACAGGGCTGAGAGTTATTCCAGATCCTAATTCAAATTATACAGTCAAATTTGTCATTTTGTTCATGCCTGGAAAGGGTAGTGTGAGAAGCAATAGATACAATAAGAGATGACATCCGTGGTGAAGTCAGAAAACGTGTTTTGAATGGTGCTGACAATTTAAAAGACCCTGGAAGCTCAAGCAAAAAAGATAATGTTCTGGAGGGCAAGTGAAACAGTTCAGGGCTGATTACTTCAGCCTTAAATTTATTAATTTATTCTTCAAAAAGTTAGCAGTGTTCTATTGCCCCAAAGGATGGACAGCTCAACATTATTCACTTTAATTTCACAAGAAAAATGAAAATGAGCAAAAAGTAAGCTGACTAATTACTTTATGTAGAAAGCAAGAGTCTGAATACGTCTTTGAATCCATATTCCTTAGTCTCTGTATTCCATATCAGGAGCAGCTGAGGCATGTATAGTTGATGTTATAATGATAATTTTAGTAATTGATAACATTTGAAATTTGGTTATATTGTACTTACATCAGAGAAAAAATTGCTATTTAATGTGTTGCTTTAAAAGGGTACACTAACATTATAAATATTTTTGAAAATTTAGTTCATAAAAGTTTATCTTCAAATCCCAAGTATATAATATCATATATCATTCATATTTTGCAACTGAGAAATTCTGTGTGGTAGCTCAATTACAACAGCATTTCCATAGATATACCAAAATAAAGTATTTAGCAGATGTGACATATTTTATAATATGCATGTGAACATGAATATTTATACCTAAATGTATCCATTGTATGAGTATTCCAAGAGGCATGGGTTTTAATACACAGAAAAATTCTATGTAGTATTCTTAGCCTGACTTCATGGAGAAAAAAACTGAAAGTCAGGGTCCTAAAGCTAACAAGTGGTATAACTGTGGGGGGCCCCAGACTTGGGGGGTGATTGAATGGGAGTTCAGATGTGAGTCCACCCTGGTGAGCACTGAAGCTTTCACCCTGTGCTGCGCTGCGTGCACAAAGTAATTTAAGTGTTCACTAATGGAGTCACCACTGTACAACCATTTACTCAGGAACCAGCTGGCTTTCCATGGAGGAACAAACACGGCTTTGTGGTCACTGTCCTTGATACTGCTGGGAACACCTGTGCCTCTGCTTTCAGTGTGGTTGGGCAAGACTACGGGGCTCTTTTAGTATAAAATTTATGGGTGAATAAAATCTTTAAATTTTACATTTTGATGCTATGGCATCTAACAATAAGCACAGTCATTTATTATATTTTCTGACATTTTAAAAACTTTATCTACTTCAACGGCAGGTGGTATGATGGAAAGAAGAGCATGTCACTCTTGGTGGTGCTGTTTATTTCTCTCTATCTCAGTTTGTCCATCCATAAAATAAGGGGCTGAATTTGGTACTTTTCAGGTTCCTTTTATTTTTTAAAGCATTATTATAAGCATCTAACTAATTTCTAGTCAAATTATATTTATTAGAAATAATATAAGAGAGAAGAAATTAGCATTCATTGAGTTGTTTTAGGTACCTAGAGGGTGTAAATGCACACACACACACACACTTTTTTCCATGTATTTAATTACCTAAGAAATTTGTGTAGTAATCTGGCATAGCATGTGGTAGTCTATATATTTCATAGAGAGCATAGTAAAACTCAGAAGTCATTCAAATTACAAAGATCCCAATCGTAAATAAGATCTGAACTTGGCATTTAAAAGCAAGTGCATTAAACTCCAAAGCCAATGCACTTTAGTTTAATGCATAACCTCCAATTTACTTGGAAAAGTAACTTGATTAGAACACACCATGTACTAGTTAGGTTAGGTGAGAATGTGCTATATAACAAATTAGGGCATGAAATAACAGTTCCTTAATATGGAAATGTTTTCTTTCTTATTTGTGTGAATTTAGCAGCAAGTCTTACATGGTATTAGGAGAAGAGAGTAGATAGAGGACGTGTATCTATTCTTAACTTCTTCTAACTGGAACTTACACTTACCAGTTCCATTCACATCCCCACTAGACAGGCTAATCATATAGTCCTGACTTAATAGTGAGGGCAATTTGGAATTTGGTTTCTTTTCTCTCTCTCTCTCTTTTCTTTCTTTCTTTCTTTCTTTCTTTCTTTCTTTCTTTCTTTCTTTCTTTCTTTCTTTCTTTCTTTCTTTCTTTCTTTCTTTCTTTCTTTCTCTCTCCCTCTCTCTCTCTCTCTCTCTCTCTCTCTCTCTCTCTCTTTCTTTCTTATTTATTTTAAAGAGGGGGAAGGAGGGAGAAAGAGAGGGAGAGAAACATCAATCCATTGTCTTTTCCATACACCCCAACTGGGGACCAAACCCTCAACCCCAGCATGTGTCCTGACTGGGAATCAAACTGGTGACCTGTCACTTTGCATGATGATGCCCAACCATCTGAGCTGCACCAGTAAGGGCTGGTCTTCTTGTATTTTTAGAAAGAGAAAAACGAGATGGGATTTCATGAAGCCATAGTGTTGGTTCTGCCTGTGCTGCATGTCCACCGCTGATCATGGTGCAGCTAACTGAAGGGCTGCTGCACTATCTCTTATTATTTACTCACAGACAGAAAAAGGACAACACAGAGCTTATGTCTTCCTGGTATTGTATTCTTTATTTAGATTGTTTCAGAGAACTGGAATGTAGTAGGACATCAGAGCTTTCCTCTTGATATAGGAGTTCCACAATGGCTTTGTTATGTTTCCCACTGTTGCCGGTTCACCTCCAGGGTCTGTTGCGATGTACAGGCATCTATATTTGTTGCACAGATGTGGGAATGTGGCTGAAATGATGGTGGGTGGTTAGTGCTAATATTTTAGCAACTACTTGAAGAGCCTCACAAGGAAGGTAAATTTTTAAAAAGATACCAAGATTTTGAAACTGTCAGTTTTGTGGCCAATTACCTTCTCTTAATCTTAATTTATCTACATTAAAGAAGTATGAAGGCTTTGTTCACAATGGTTGAAGCTATATCTGACCAAAGGTCTGACCTTTTTGCTGAAACAGAATTTACAAGTTTAGACCTGCTCAGGCAATGATGCCCAGAGCCCTTTAGAAGAGAAGGCCTAGCAGGAGCACTCCAGCCTGTGTGTCTTCAACTTGAGTGCCCTTTGCTGCTTGTATGAGCAATCGGGGAGGCCAAGACAACATTTCAGTGATTCGACATGACTTAGACCTGTGATTCTCAACCTCTCCAAGTATAAAATTCCCTTAGAAATGTCAAGATTTTCAGAATACCCAAAGATTCTAGTTGTATTTTTTGAATCAGTTACTGAGTAACTACAAAACAATGAAGGAACTGCAAACAATAAACTACAAAACAATAATAATTTCACTCAACTCAGTAGTTTTACAAAATATTTTTTTTAATTTATGTTTTAGACAGAGGGGAAGGAAGGAAGAAAGAGAGGGAGAGAAACATCAATGTGGTTGCCTCTTGCATGCCCCTACTGGGGACCTGGCCTGTAACCCATGGCCTGTAACCCCTGGCCGTGCCCTGGTTGGGAATCAAACCAGTAACCTTATAGTTCACAGGCTGGCAGTCAATCCACTGAGCCAATCCAGCCAGGGCTGAATTTAATAGTTTTAAATGCATTTGTGTTCTATGAATTCCAACTACATATTTGAAAAATAGCCAAATAAATACAAGACAGATTTATTCAGTCAATTAACTATACTTTATACACTACGGACTTTACTGTAACTCTGAGAATCACTGGTTGGGAAGCACTGAATTTGGCTGCAGCAAGCATCTGCATGGTGCCAAATGCAGTGCTAGGCTTCCTGATAATACTTCATGTTACATGTATGTACTTTGAATAGTTTTAGTTATTTAAAAGCAATACCTGATTATGAATGTTTCATATTTCTATAGGAAGGAAGAGTGTATATGTATGTTTCAATATTTACGTAGTGGTTAATACCTACCAGATATATTTTTGTTATTATGTATTTTAAGATGTGCTTAGCTTATTATTAACTTTATTTTACAGGTGAAAAAACTGAGACATAGGTTAAGCCATGTGCCCAAGACTATAATTCTAGTCCTCAAATCTGTATTCTTAATTTTTATGGTGTATTGCCTCTCAGAACAGTTACTATCTTCTGTCTCATGAAACTTAAATTTCATTGGATGAGACAGAAAATAAACAAATACGAAATTATAAACTTATGCATAGATGGGTTCAGAGATGGAGTAAATGTTATGTGCCTCTCTTCTGTAGGAGTATTCAGGGAAGTCTATAGGACTTTTGGTCCTGTCCAAAGTGCTCACGGAGACCTTGGGGCCATGCCAAAAGGCCCTTAATATTTGGTCCTGTCCACAATCATTGCACCAATAAAACATGGTAGTATTTTTGTGTTATCTTGTAAACCAACAGTTAACAAATAAAGGTATTAAATAAATCTTGCAAGATATTTGAACCCAGGGATGTTTTCCAAGCATGGACGTTTTTGATAGAATCAAAGTTCAAGGACCTTTGGTGAGAACATTTTAGACAGGACCAAATGTTCACTAATCTTGAGAAAGCCTCATTGAGGAAATGACATCAGAGTGCTTAAATAACTACATGTCTAACTTCTCTCATCTTAACTAGCTCACCACTGAAGCCTGTCTTTCCTGTGAAGTTGTAATCTGTAGCATCTATAGGATGATTAGATTGCTAGCTCAGACATATCTTTCCAACATAGTTCCATTACAAATTTGTCACTTTGTATACATAGGTAATCTCTGGGCTGATCAAAGTGCCACAAAGGTCCTATATTAAAAATTCTTAGGAATTGTTTTTAGTTTGTGATTTATTGCAGAGTTTTTTTTATACAGAATCATTTGCTGTTCTTTTGTTTCCACATACCACATCTTACAAGAACTCTGAACATCAGTTATACTAAGAAGTTGTATCAAAGAGATTAATATCTACTAAATTTAAGCCATGGCACATTAGGCTGACCTGCCACCTCAACCATGCTACTAATCTCCTTATATTTTGAATTGCTTTCACCTTGTTCCAGCAACTGGAGATTTGAACAATAAGATTGCTAAGTGCGAGGAACATCTTAAAGATGAGATGTTATCTCATCTGTACTAATTCTCCAGTTCTGGCGTTCTTGTTGTTTTGACCTGAGAGGTCTGCTTCTCAAATATGTAGGACCAACTGGTGGCTTGTTAATCTTGGTGCATCCATAGCTATGTGCTGTGTACTCACATTTGTAATAAAATATGTAGATCATACACACCCACCGCCTCTAACCTTTGTGGAGGAGAAGGTGAAACTTCTTCTCCACAAACCTCTGTGGAGGAAAAGATGAAACCTCTCTTCTCTCAGATTTGTACAAATCTGTGTGTCTCTGCTTTTATATATGTTTTAGAAGACTCTGGATTTTTCTCTTTGAAGATTCCCCCTTCCCAGTTCATCTCTTCAGCTTTTCTGGATCCTTATAAATATCCTATGTGATTCTATCTATGTTTGGTGAGATCTAGCATGATTAAGCCATCAGTTTGCTCTTGTGCATAATTTCAGGAATTTTTCATGCATCCCCATAGAATAAATTGTGAGTATTGGCTCATTGAATTTCCCTAAATTCTGAGGAGGCTGAGATAGAGTTGATGCAATCTTGCTCACCTCATAAACTTTTCCCCTAATACATTAATAATCAATATCCAATGTTAGTTCATATCTTCCTTTCCAATTGATTTTTTCTTCAGGAAATATTTATTGCATTGCTATTTTATGCCTAACACCTTGAAAACTGCTATGAATGTAGTTTTTAAAAAATCATAATCCTCTGTCCTCAAAACTTTTTTTATAATATGGGAGAATTAATGTAAAAATTGTGTGATTATGCAACATGGACCCGTAAATAAAAATATAACAATAACAGTGGTATTTTATTGAGTGCTCATGATGTGCCAGTTCCACTCTAAGCTTTTAACCTGTATTAATCCATTCGATTTTCATAACACCCAATGAACTAGTTATTTTATGTCAAATTTTAGATAACAAAACTTCAGCATAGAGATTTCAGAGGTTTGTCCTTTGTCACATAGCTATTGAGTGGAGTGTCTGGGAGTCCATCCCAGACAACCTAGAAAAGTGTTGTCAATCATTAGTGTCTTAGTATCCTACTTATTCTAATTTTACCCCTTCTTTGTGATTAATCGTCTAAGACAAAGCCTGTGACTTATAATTTTCCTACTTCTTTTTTTTTTGGTGGTTTGTTTCTCTTTATACATTCTCATGTAACATTCAACAGCTGCCGTTAAGTGTATATTGTCATAAACATCTTACTGCTGAAGCTGTCTACTTTTAACCTCTGTCTCCAGCATGCTCAGTCCCACTTTGTACCATTTTCCAAATGCTCACCCTTCTACAGGGAATATCTTCTTGCCTCTCCACCAATCAATCCAATACCTATACTTCCTATATTCTCAATGGCAGAGAGCAAACTCTTCTATTTCTTCCTAAGTTCCCATAGCAAGTACAGTTTGCAAACATTCTAGTGTACCTTATATACTAGTCCAATTATATTCTAGCAACTCTTGTGTGTCCTTTTTAGCCATCTAGACATGATTTTCCACTGGTAAAGATCACGTATTTTACTCTCTTATTTTTAAACTTATACAGTGACTAGAATATATTTGACTCTAACTCCTTCTTGATTGACATCTTCTGGGTTAAGAAGAAATGATGGTCTGATTTCAAGCACTTCTTCTACATGGAAAAAATGTTGCCAGGAGAGAATTAAAGAAGCAGTTTAATGCTGTTTATGTAAGTGATAGTTCGTAGCACATGTAGTTCTGTATTATATAAATGATTCCCCAGAATTTTAAGACTTTATGCTTTCTGTATACATATTTGGTTGGATCTTGCCACCCTTGGAACAGACAGAATAGAGATGGCAGGAGAAAAGGGAGCTTAAATTGTGTAGGACATTGTTTCCCCATCCATTTTCTTCCTATTTTTCCCCCTTGACTCTGTGGAAGGGACTGTGGGGGCGGGTGGTAGAAAACATTCTTATCGCTGTTCAGAATTTGAAGTGGATGAGTTGGCTTCTCATATGATGCTTTTGACATTCCCACTTTTTCTCATTGGAGGAAACATCTCTGTTCCAAATTCTACTCCCTTTATAAATCGTAGTTTAAATTTTTTACCAAAGAATCACAGATTATGTAAGTGTATATAATCACCTAATAAATAATAATAATGTATAGGTTCATCACTGAGTTAAGGGAGGCTGTCTCACTTTCTGATGTAACTCATAATGAACTAGTCACCAAATACAATATAAAAAGATTGGATTATAAAGAATTCAATAATATTTTTAGTTGTTGTGCATAAGCACTCATACTAATTCTTGTTGTACACATAGTTTTTTGAAAATATATCGGCAAACAGAAATCACTGTATTTCATAAGAGAAGCTGCTTATAAGCTGTATGCTTTAATTTGCAATATTTCATTTATATGGACTACAGAATATTTGGCATTTCCACAACAGACAGTGTTTTAGAGCATTAACAGAACCATAATAATTGGCCACCAGACAAAATCTGCAATACAGACCTAACCTTGGGGCAGTTTTTAAGCAATTACTATTATGAAGTCAAATCGCTTTGGATTATTTATTTTACCAAGTACTGTATACTGCAATAGACCAGGGAAATGAGACTTCCTTTCCAATATGTTTTAAAAAGATTTCTAGCTTTGGGGCTTGAAAATACATTTTCTTTGAAATGTAGAGGATTCATAACCCACCATCAAAATAAAGGCAATCAGAACCTACCAACTTTAATACATAAATATCTTATACATATTTTAAGCATGTGCACTTAAAGATAATTATTTGAACATGACTTTGAGTGAATTTATATAAAAGACTTGTATTTATGCTGTTGTATAGGAGATTAAAAAGGATTTTATGAAATATTTAATAAATGTTTTTGGCTATATGAATATTCGAAATTGTGTCAAATATGCAACAAAATGTATCTGAAGTACCTATGATGTGTACAATATAGAGAGTTCTTATTCTGCAAGAGAGGAGATAAATCTCATCACGTATTTTAGAGCAATATATATTTCTGCAAATTACTTTACAATTGTTGCACCAGTTTTTCTTTAAGCACACTGGCTTGGAATGATGCTGTTTTAGATTGGAAAGCTGAAGACAGGAAAGTCCATATACGAGCTTACAGATGGAGTTACAAACTCTCAGATGAAGATAACTCTGTACAGCTAAGCATTCTCCC
Organism: Glossophaga mutica; assembly: GCA_039655065.1. Classification (NCBI taxonomy): domain Eukaryota; kingdom Metazoa; phylum Chordata; class Mammalia; order Chiroptera; family Phyllostomidae; genus Glossophaga; species Glossophaga mutica. The sequence continues at coordinate 136,455,918 of CM077304.1, forward strand.
CATGCTCATTCACTGTTCTTTTAGTCAGAGGAGCTTTCAGTGTGTGCTTTCTCAGAATACCTATATTCTTTGACACTATTTGATCTCCCTGGGCCTCCATGGACCTGAAATTATAAAACTGATTACCCTCAAAGAGCTGAATGGACCCCAGGGAACAGAGAGAATTGGAGGAGATCATGGAATTTGTGCTCTCGAAATTGGTAACTGGGTCTGAGTTGGATTTCACGTTATTGCATGTCAAGAGTAAGGTTGTCAGACTTGGATTTCCTACTTAGCGCTGCACTTGCTTGAGTAACTTACAATACGAGACCCATTTCATTCATGTGGTGCATATGAGAGCCTGATTGGAAATAGGGGTTATACCCCTTTAGAGGAGATTTTTACCTATGACTGATAATATTCAGGTAGTCAGGTTGCACTGGTGTATCCATGACTGTGAGCAAGTACTAGGTAGACGTAGACCTAGATATTCATTATCATTACTATTTGTTACAGTTAAACTTGACAAATCTAGGGCATTTATTTTCATGGCTTCTTGATGACAAAGGCTGTATTATTAGGTAATGTAATGTTTAAAGTTCTAAACAAAGGAATTTCTAAAAGCAGAGCAAAGGCTCTATACCTGTGTTTAAAAATGAAAACGCTTCTCAAAGACTGGCCTCAGCTCACTGAGGTCTGCTTTCTGTTTCAATTAGCTATTATAAGCCATTATGAAAACTACTAATAGATTATTCATACATTCCTATTTCAAACACATGCTGCTAATGACTGATATAAGTTACAGTGGGTACTGAGTTTTATGAAATATTCTTTAGTAGTATGCCAGACAGTAGTTTAAGAACATGAAGTTGGAGACTTTGCATAGGTTCAAATTCCAGCTTTGACGCTTACAAATTAGGTGACCTTGGGCAATTTACTTAACTTCCTGTATTAGTTTTTTTCATTTGGAAAATAAGAGTAATAATATAATAATCATACTATTCCATAAGGTTGTGAAGATTATATGTGTACATATTTCTTAGAACAGTAAAAAAATTCTGGACCAAATTATGTCCTACATAAACACTAGTTATTGTTACTGCATGCTTTCAAATGCCACTGAAATATATGTCTGAGTTCCCATGTGCTCAGATTTTGATAATGGTAGAAATTCTGGTCAACTTTAAAGATTTATTTGTCATCAGGTTTTATGACACACACATACATATGAGCTTATGAATGGAAGTGACAGCTGCCGGATAGATATTTTTTCTTTTTGGAATTTAGGAATATTATCCATATGTAAAAAGCAATGAGGTTATATATAAAGTCCTTCACTTCTGTAGGAAAGAAGCATAGTCTGATAGTGGAATAGAGAACATTATAATTTGTCCAAGTTTTATGAAAGAGCGTAAATTAAATTAAACTAAAATAAGATGTATCTGTTATGCATGCTAAAAATGTTGTCAGGGTTGGGAAGAAGATAGATGTTCAAAAATTTATTGGAAAAATTTAAGTATGTGGCCTACAAATTGAAGATTTCCACTTCACACGGGCTGAGAAATGTAGTGTAGAACTTCCAGATTAGATACAGGAAATGAGTAGAGGAAAGACGAGATCAGGAAAACTTGGTTAGTCCAACACAAAGCAGGAAAAATCAATTATATTTAAACTAAGAGATCCAATGAAAAAATTGTTTATTTTTTTTGCGTTAATTACATGTGGAAGTTAAGTAGTATTCCTATACAACTAAGCTTTCCATTGTGAATCAATTTCTGTTGTTCTTAGATAAGAAGTGAAGACAAACAAAATGCTCATCAACTGATGAATATATAAGCAAAGCGTAATATTCCATAAAATGAAGTCATATTCATTAATAAAAAAAGGAAAGTACTGATTCATGCTGTGACATGGGTGAACCTTGAAAGTACTATGCTCATTTAAAGAAGCCAGTCATAGAAGCCCAGATATTACGTGATTCCATTGATGTGAAATGTCCAGAACAGGAAACTCTACAGAGGCAGAAAGTAGCTTGTGGTTGTCTGGGGCTGGGCAGATGAGGGTGAGAATTAATGTCAGTGAGTATGAAATTTCTCTTTGAGGTGATGAAAATATTTTAAAATTATATTATGGTAATGGTTGCACAATTCTTTTTTTTTACTTTTTATTTTAATTGTTGATCGTGTACAGTTTTCTGTCCTTTAGTCCCACCCTAGCCCACAATTCTTTAAATATGCTAAAGACCATTGAACTGTACACTTTAAATAGGTGAGTTTTATGCACACTATATCTTATTAAAGTTGTTAAAAAGACATTAGTAGTTGGGATGGCGGGTTCGGGTGAGAATAAAAGACAGAAAACTGTACAAGATCAACAATGAAAATAAAAATTAAAAAAAAAGACATTAGTAGAAAAGGAAGCAATATAATTTATTATACTAACAAAATATTAAATAACATAATATCACCTCAACAAATTCTAAAAAATTCATTTGATAAAGAACATTTATTTATAAGATATCTTTTTAAAATCCTAGAGGGAACATCAACATAATGGTAAAATTTTAGAAGTTTTTCTTTTAGAGTGATAAGAGCACAATGATGTTTGTTATTATAGTGAAGGTCCTTGTCAGTGGAATAAGGGAAATAATGTAAAAATAAATAAGGAATATATTGGAAAAGAAAAACTAAAACCTTCATTATTTGCAGATTATATTATTATTTATTAAGAAAATTCATAAAATGAATTGCTAACATTCAGAATGCACACAGCCAACTTTAGCCAAGTTGCCAGATATAACTTTACTAGAAAACATTAGGGTGGTATTAATATGTAAAAATAATAAAAATGTAGAAAAGAAGACAGTAAAATAGTTACCCCTTACATTAGCATCTTAAAAATATCAAATATATAGGGATAACTTAAGTAATGGACAAAACCATTGCATAGAAAATTACAGAGCTCTACCATCAAAAGTACTGGAAGAAATTAAAGAAATAAGTAAGTAGAAGAATAAATAATGTTTTTATATTTTTAGGCTCAGTATTTTAAAGTTGTCTTTTCTACCCCAATAAATTATAGATCTAATGCAATCCCAATCAAAATTACAACAGGGTTTCCTTGAAAATGACAAGCTGATCAATTAAATAAGTTACATGGAAATACAGATTACTAGTATAAACAAAGCACTCTTGATGAAAACAAATAGTAAGACTTGCTCTACCAGAAAATAAGATGTATTAGTATAAAGCTATGCTAATAAGAAGGTGTGGCATTGGCACAAAGATAGGGAGATGCAGAAGAAAACTGAGAGTCCCAAAACAGAATTATGTTTGGGAGGACACTTGATTTACGAGAAAGGGGCAGTGCACAATGCAATGAAGTAAGAACCATCTTTTCAATAGATGGTGCTGGTTCAAATGAATTTTACTACGGTTAAAAAAGAAGGAAACAACCCACCTCACATCATAATACATAAATTGAAAACCAAATCAATGAAGTTTCTAAAAATTAATGTAAGGGAATAATTCATGATCTTGGTGTAGGAAAATATATCTTGTATAATATAAACACACAGTAACCATTAAGGAAAAATTAATATACTGGACTATATTGCTATTAAAGACATAATAACCAAAAGACACCATTAAGAGAATGAAAAGATAAGCCACAGAGGAGAATAAAGGATTTTAAATATATATACATGTCTAACAAAGAATACATAGCTAGAGTAAAAAAACCCTACAAATCAATAAGAAAATGACTGATATAAAAATAGGTGAAAGATTTGAATTAGAAGTTCACAAAAGAGAGTGTTCAAATGAGTAAATGCACATCTGAAAAGGAACTCAGTCTCATGGATGATGAGGGAAAAGCAAGTCACATGTTACTATATACTCATCAGAATAGCTAACGTTTAAAAAGGGTTTGCTGAGAACATGGACAGATAGGAATCTTCGTATACTGCTTCTAGGAGTATAAGTTGATGCAACTACTTTGGAGAAATACTCAGCAGTATCTCTTAAAGCTGATATTTCACACACTTTATAATCCAGCAATTTCACTCCTCGGTATATCCAGCAGAAAAAAGCCTATGTGTGCACAAAAAGACATGTAAATGAATATTCGTAGCCTCATTTTTCATAATAATTCTAAACTGGAAAAAAATGTATCCACCACGCAATAGTATAGATAAATAAGAGTGTTAGATAAAGCGCTTCTCAGATAAGGTCAAGTTCAAGGAGTTCATCATCACCAAGCCCTTATTATATGAAATGTTAAAGGGACTTATCTAAGAAAAAGAAGATAAAAATATGACAGTGAAAAGACAGCAAACTCACAGCTATTAAGAACCACACCTAAAACAAAAGCAAACTAAGCAAACAGCTAGAACAGGAACAGAACCACAGAAATGGAGATCATATGGAGGGTTAGCAACAGGGGTATGGGAGGAGAAGAGAGGCGGAAAAGGTACAGAGAATGAGTAGCATAGATAGTGGGTAGAAAATAGACATGGGGAGGGCAAGAATAGTATGGAAAATGTAGAAGCTAAAGAACTTATGACACATGGACATGAACTAAAGGGGGGAATATGCGTGGGAGAGGGTGTGCAGGGTGGGGGGGGATGATGGGGGAGAAATGAGACAACTGTAATAGCATAATCAATAAAATATATTTTAAAAAAGAAAAAGACGGAAAACTGTACAAGATCAACAATTAAAATAAAAATTAAAAAAAAAAAAAGAGTGTTAGAGTCATACAATGAAATACTCTTCCACAGGGATGGAAATGAATGAACTACCCTTACACCCAGCAACAGGGATGAATCTCACAGTTATAGTTTTTTGGGTGGGTCAGATATGAAAATGTATCTGCTATGTAATTTTATTGACATACAATTTTACAAAATAGTCAAAGCTAAGCCACGGTATTAAGGGCAGCAGGGTGGTATCCTTTGGGGAGATGGGGAGGTCAGTGGTTAGGAATGAGTGTGAAGGGGACTTCTGCACAGTTGGTCATGTTTTTTGTTGACCTACTTACTGGTAGGTATCGAGGAATTGGCTTGGTGGTAATTCACTGAGCTGTACTTGTTTGTAGTTTTGCACTTTTCATTATGTGTGTTATATGTCATAATGCACGCCCATTTTAAAAAGAAATAAGCTGTACTGGCCACATCACAGATGTTTTGGTGTGTGTATGGCTAATTTAACTGTATAACAGATCTCCAACTAAATTACAGATCAAAAGGACAGTCACCAAAAGTCACACAATGACATTTCATGTGTGCACACTCATGAATATTTTAAATTTTAATGTTCCTACTATTCCACAAGTCTTTTAAATTTTTTTTATTTATTTACTTAACATTTTTATTGTTATTCTTCATTCCACAAGTCTTAATGTCAAATCACTCTACCACTTTGCATGAGTTTCAGATTTAAACAGGCCTTCTTAGGATTGCTTGGTCAAGCCAAGCCCTGAAGAGGCTGCTATTGAGAAAGGAGCTGAATAGGACTGCTGAGGCTTTTCAGCAGATACAAACACAATTGAGTTAGTTCTCCTGTGCCAGCAAGACTGGCACCATGTCAGCGGTTCTATCCCGCTAAATAGGGCCTTGGGAGCAAATGCTGTCAGGGCTGTTTGTCACCAGACTATCTGAAAACTGTTGAGCCTTAAAAACGTTCTGCATATGCATTAGTGATCACTGCTGCAGGACTTAAAGGCAATCGTGCAGATGAATGAGTACCTTCCACTGACATTTTTTGGCACAGTGCACTGTCCATGACATTGTAAATAAAAACATCCCTGAAACAGCTGCCACACTCCCCTGGTTAGTCTGTTTTCTTAAAGATCTGTAAGATACATTATGCTAATTACTTGCCTCTTGGAAAACATACCCTTTCCACCTCCACACATGCACAGGGTGAGGCAAAAGTAGGTTTACATTTGTGAGTATGCAAAACACAGCTTATTCTTGAATTATTATTCATTAATTATTGTCTTATTTCCATACAAACAACTTTAAGCCTATCTTTGCCCCATCTTGTATTACTGACAGCACATTCCAAAGACATGTTTAGGTGGATACAGATTACAGGTTTTTTCCTCTTCTCTTCTTTGAACTTTTGCCTCCTCTTAGCAAGAAAAATTTCTGGATGGTGAAGAAAAGCTTATCATTTGGAGGATATTGTGTGAGCTTAGTTAAGATTTAAGATCAAATTCTTTGCATTCCAGTGCTAATGTTAATGCATAAACAGTAAAGTTATATGCATTAAATATTTAAGCCAGATATAAAAAAGAGCTTTTGGGAACTTGAAAGAGGTATTAGAATGGGTTATGGGAGGAAAATGTTTCTTATTTGGAAGTCTTAAGATACAGGATTTAGTCTCATTTACCTGTGATAGTATAAATACAACACAGACTATGAGATCTAAAAATGATTTTTTAAAGCACTTATTTTTCACTGGAATGAGAGCATACAGGTGACTTCAACAAATTTCAGGCAGTTTATTACTGGATTATTGTTTTTTACCTATTGTCATTGGCACTAGATGAATTTGTGACTCTTGCTAGAAATCCATTATGGCTCATTACGTTAAGCTGTTGTTTTTCAAATATTCTGATGACAGATTTTTACTTTGGGGGCTTATTAAAAACACATTTGTCTAAATCCCTCTTGAATCTAAAAATTATTATTCATATAACAAGCAACCCAAGAGATTTTTATGTTCAAGCACAATGATGATGCATAATTTATAACTGAATCTTTGGATTGGAATATTAAGGAATCAAGGGACTACTATTTAACTATTTGTGTTTCTACAGAATAGGTATGGGGATAGAAAGACATGATTATACACAAAGGCAAAAGCTAATTGCAAATTTTCATTTGGTAGCTTATGAATTAACTTAATAAATAACATGGTAGTCTGTTATATAGTGAGGGCCTGCAGATGTGGCAAATGATTTTTTAGAATGTTTTATAGTTTATAAAAAAATAAAATCAGATATACTTACTCATTTTGTCCCCACAAACCCAGTGATGTGTGGGTTACTACAGTAAAACTCAGTTTCTAAATAAGTTACTGCAAGTTCACAGAGGTTGTCACTTGCTCTAGTATCTCTTGCAAAGTTAAATAGCATGTAATTTTAGAATAATTCCTGTTGAAATTGCTTTTCTTTTTTTGTACTTTATTTTTGTTATTTAACTATACTTGGTATACAATATTACATTAGTTTCAGGTGTACAATGTACTGACTCAACATTTGTACACCCTATACTGTGATCACCCCATTAAGCCTAGTCATCATCTGTTACAGTGTAAACTGGCCACAATATTATTGACTGTACTCCCTTCATCCTTTCCCGCACCCCCTGCACCATGCCTTTCCTCTCCCCTTTGGCAAACGTCAGTTCGATCTCTGTTTGTATTAGTCTGTTTTACTTAGAACTCTGCTACGAGCTAAGGTTCTGAATGCCACAGGTTACATCTTTCCTACTGATCTTATTGGTAGGAAATAAAACCCTTCATTCTGAAGTGAAACATCTGCATGATGATTTTTCCTTTTATAGTAGGATTTTTTAAGCTGCTGTTTTTACTAGAATCTGGTGATTATGATTATTTACCCAAAGTTTTCTGACATTATTCATGACTTTCAGGCAGAGAGAATATTCTTTTTTACCTGTTTCCTTCCTACTGTCAAAAGTGCACCCCAATTCTTGAGAAAGCTAAAGGTAGCAGCATGTGAACACAGAATACAGCTTATCTTTCTATTAGCTGTTCTGTAGATTAGCATTAAATTCATTGCTAGAACAAAAGCAGGATTTTAATACTGCATAGAAAAATAACAAAGTGCTACAGCAAACATTCTAGCAGAGAGTGTCCCCTTTAAATAAGAACACACAATAAAAATTCACCAAGTACTCAGGGAGATTCATCATCATGAAAGGGAGATAACAGAATAACTTACACCTGAAAAACCAGAGTTGTTAGAATAGCAGAAAAGGATTTCTTATTGCAGTATATTTTAGCCCAGAGAGTTGCAAGAGGATATTGCTATCTAAAAAGTAATCAATTCCCTTATGTGAATGATAAATATTGGTCAATCACAGAACAGTAACATTTTTAAAATATATTTTTTTGATTATGCTATTACAGTTGTCCCATTCCCCCTCTTCATTCCCCTCCACCCTGCACAACCCCTTCCACCCACATTCCCCGCTTTAGTTCATGTCCATGTGTCATAAGTTCTTTAGCTTCTACATTTCTCACACTGTTCTTGCCCTCCCTCTATTTTCTACCCACCGTCTATGCTACTTATTCTCTGCACCTTTTCCCCTCTCTCCTCTTCCAACTTCCCTGTTGCTGATCCTCCATATGATCTCCATTTCTGTGGTTCTGTTCCTGTTCTAGGTGTTTGCTTAGTTCGCTTTTGTTTTAGGTGTGGCTATTAATATCTGTGAGTTTGCTGTCATTTTACTGTCATATTTTATATCTTCTTTTTCTTAGATAAGTTCCTTTAACATTTCATATAATAAGGGCTTGGTGATGATGAACTCCTTGAACTTGACCTTATCTGAGAAGCACTTTATCTTCCCTTCCATCCTAAATGACAGCTTTGCTGGATAGAGCAATCCTGGATGTAGGTCCTTGCCTTTCATGACTTGGAATACTTCTTTCCAGCCCCTTCTTGCCTGTAAGGTCTCTTTTGAGAAATCAGCTGACAGTCTGATGGGAACTCCTTTGTAGGTGACTGTCCCCTTCTCCCTTGCTGCTTCTAGAATTCTCTCTTTCATGTTAATCTTGGCTAATGTAATTGTAATGTGCCTTGGTGTGTTCCTCCTCGGGTCCAACTTCTTTGGGACTCTCTGAGCTTCCTGGACTTTCTGGAAGTCTATTTGCTTTGCCAGATTGGGAAGTTCTCCTTTATTATTTGTTCAAATAAGTTTCCCACTTGTTTTTCCGATTCCCCTTCTGGTACCCCTATAATTCGGATGTTGGAACATTTAAAGATGTTCTGGAGGTTCCTAAGCCTCTCCTCATTTTTTTGAATTCTTGTTTCCTCATTCTTTTCTGATTGATGTTTGTTTCTTCCTTCTGGCCCACTCCATTCATTTGAGTCCCAGTTTTCCTTCCATCGCTATTGGTTCCCTGTGCATTTTCCTTCATTTCACGTATTGTAGCCTTCATTTGTTCATCTAATTTGCGACCAAAACCAACTAATTCTGTGAGCATCCTGATCACCAGAGCTTTGAACTGTGCCTCTGATGGGGTTGGCTGTCTCCTCATCACTTAGATAAATTGGCTCTGGGGCTTTGATGTGTTCTTCTGTTTGAGCCATTTTTTTTGGGTGGGGGTCTGGTCATGCCTGTTACCTATGAGGGACAGAGCCTTATGTGTTCACCAGGGCAGGGCAACCCAGTTGCTGGGTTGTGATGCTGTATGTGGGGGTGGGGTCCAAGAGGGAACAATGGTGCTCACTCCGCTCTCTCTATTTCAGTCCCTTCCCCGATTTCTATAGGCAAATTGGGCCCTTCTGGGGCTGATTTCCATGTGGGTGGGCTTGTGTACATTCTAGGACCCTGTGGGTATCTCCAGCAAACTCTCCTGTGAGGCTGGGAGTCTCTCTCAGCACCTCAACCCCCACAAGTGTTTTCAATTGGTGTTTTTAGGTTTTATTTCCCAGCGCTGGGGCCCTGGGTTGCGAGATCTGTCTTGCTCCCCATTTTCGCCTGAATTATTTCCATGCAAATGTGGGACCTCTTGGTCAGCCAGCTGCCTTGCACGACTTCACTGGGTCTGCCTGTTACCACCCTGTGCCTGGGGTCCACTAGCTGCCACCTGTGCACCTGGGGTCTGCGTGCCTGGGGCTCCTGTGCACTCGGGGCCAACAACCACCACTTTTTCCAGCCGCAACTCCACCCCTCTTACCAGTCTGAATGAATGGTTGTTGGGCTTCCGTACAGTTCAGTTTTCTGTTAGTTCTGGTTGTTTTCTTGTTTCTAAATTTTTGTTGTCCTTAATTTTGGTTGTGCGAAGAGGCACAGTGTGTCCACCTATGCCTCCATCTTGGCCAGAAGTCAAAACAGCAAAATTGACAAACTATGCAGAGTATGAATGGTCCCGGAAGCTGAAGAGTGAATTTATGCACTAAAAAAAAATTCGAATTGAGGACTCTTATAGAACTCAAAAAAAAAAAAAAAAAAAGGAGAAGATATGAAAAGTGTGAAGGTAAGGTAATTCCATGTTACAAACTTTATATACTAGAAGATTCAGAAGTGAGTGTGTGGGGGGTGGAGGTAATAAATAATGTTAAATAAAATAATAGTCAAAAGTTGCATCTTCAGAAAACATGCACATACCCCTCCCTGCCCCTTCCCCATAACCACACAGCAGGATTTAGATAAAGATATCAGAGGACCACCCATCCAAACGAAACGGAGAACCCCAAGGACAAAGACAAAACCTTAAAATCTTCCAGAGAAGGAGACAGAATAGATTGTTTACTAGGATACAATGGTCAAATTAAAATTAGATTCACCTAAAAATTTACTAGATTAATGGTATGTGAGAAAATAATGGAAGAATACATCTTAAAATATATAACTAAGAACTTATAATTCTTTATGTGATCATTTAATAGCATGAGAGAACAAAAGTGTTTTCGCACAAAGAAAAATTTACATACCTTTAAATCCTTAAAAAGGAGAAGGAAGGATGCAAATTCAATTGATAACGTTGGGTATCTCTGGGAAGGATCCTTGAGTTTAAGTTGATTATGAACATTTTCTTTAATCTCATATTGTCTTAATTTTGCATAGAATTATGTTATGGATGTTTGAAATTATTTTAACCAACTTATATGTAAAGTAGTAAAAGGTAAAATGAGCAGTTCACATGAATATTTTTTGCTGAATTACACACTTTCGATATCAGTAACCTAAGCCAGTTAATATACAGCCGAACAATCTGAACAAGGTTCATTTTTGAAAAATGATTATAAACATTTAGCTAAATAATCAGTAATAAAGCACCAAAGTTTTATGCTCCATGTGGGTGGCTGACAGCACACTCCAGTCCTATTTACTAGGTGGCCTTTTTTTTTTTTTTCTTTTGTTTCTTGCAGGATTTAATTTTAACAAGAATGATGTTAATCTTTCAGGCTGTGTAGACATTTTCTAGAGTTTGCATTTCAGTCAAAGCATGGGCATATTTATGGGGGTAAATCTATAACTTTCTAAAACATTGTCATTTTTTGAGAGCAATACAAACACATATTTAATTCCATTTTGGGAAAAATTTTAAAATGCATTTAAAAAGTGAGTTTACAGCTTTACTCTAAAAGACAAGGAAATGATATTACTATATTTGTAGCACAGAATATTGCAAGATTATTCAAAACGTGCTCTAACTTAGAAGTGATCATATTATGTTCAAAAGGCTGGCACATTTTGGTAACAGACAATGATGGTAACAGTTTGAAGAAAATTTTCTGGAGTCATTTCCTAAGGAGAATTGGTGGAAACAGAGTGTTGACACACATAAGTCGTCATTTTATACAGAAAACATCAGACCCACTGCACGACCAGGGACGGTGGTGACTACAGCCACCCGTTCCAGTTCCATGGCTCGCTCATTTACTTGATAGAAAGCTATTCCACCACAGATAGGAATTGTTCAAGGACTGGGACAAAATAATAAAATTTCTTTACTGACAAGAGAAAGCTGTCACCGAGGAAGAGTATGCATAGACAAATGATATACTCAGAAGCACTTCCACTGGTAATCCTGTGACAAACTCCCTATACACGCAATTTGCTCATTTTTTTCTTGCAGAGAACATGATTTTCCCAGCTTCCCTTATTGGTTGCTCTCATAACCTTTCTGCTTAAAAACCTAGGGTTTATTTAGAGTCCAAAATGTAAGATAAAAAACATTAAGTTTAGTTTTACATTTAAACCTTCAGTAATCTGTAAACTTTTGTCCTGAATTAACTATTCAACTTTTCTCATCATCATGCCAATTCTTTTAAATTGCTTTTATATATTCTATGTTATAAGCATTTTGAAAAGCATGACAGCATCCGCTGTAAGAAATCTATCATAAAACATGTGTAAAGAGATGGAGCTATAAATGGTAACAGCAGTAGGCAAGGCAGGTTGGTAACTGTATTGAGAAAATAGAATAAAGTTATTATTTTTCTTAGAATGACACTTACCTTGCCCTTCTTAGTAGGCAAGGATCAAAGAGTAATAAGTAGATGTATAATTATGAGAGTGTCTTACAAAGACTGACTCTGATTTTTGGAATAAAAAAATTCTTATACAGACTTTCAAGAGAAAATCAGTTAGTGACTACTTAAATGAAAGAGAATGAGTAGAATTTTTCAACCAAAGTTTTGAAATCATTCTTACCTACTATTATACTAATGCTTGCCAGCAGCAAATGTTTCTTTTTAATTCTTTCTTTCTTAAATGTTTCAAATATTTCTCTCCTTGTCTTTTTTTTTTCTAATAGGAAGTGATGTAGATTCATTTTGAAGACGTAAAAAGCAAAAACAAATGAAGTCTCTTATAATTCTGTGAAGCCAGAATTACTCTCAACTTTTTGGAATATTATATTCCAGATTTCTTCATGTACATTTTATATAGTTGAGAACACACTGAATATTTGTGTACTCCTTCTAATTAATATTATTTAGTATGCAGCTGTTCATGCTGTTAAAAATCTTATTAAATCCTTACAGTTTATGTATGAGGATTGTATTTAATTATTTCCTAAAGTTGAATATTTATGTTAAGTCCAAAATGTTTTACTAGTTATAAACAATGCAATAATAAATGCAGTTGGCATCAGTTTTTGTCTTTTTTAAAATTTAATTCCATAAAACATACTTTCAAAAGTAGACTTACTTGATCAAAGGTTTTGGATGTTTTTCAAGCAACTAATGACTGGATTGTTCTTCATAAAATATGTCACTTGATACTTTTCCCAGTTGTGGGTTGGAGTGACTTTCTTCAGCACACCATTGCAGGAATGGATGTTGTTGTTTCTTCATCGCTGCTGATTTTAAGTGTTAACTGGATTACATTAATTTAATTTACATGGAAATTATTATTAGTGTGTTGAATTTTGTTCAAATGTTTATTATCCATTTATTTTTGTTATTTCTTCAGCAATGTGTTATTTTTTTGACAACAGAAAGGAGGGCCTGAGAGTCTTTCATGTTTATCAATTTGCATTAGTGCTTTTCATAATAATAATATTTTGTCATACTGTACTTTTTATGTTGTGAGTTTCATCTCCATATTACTGTAGATATATTGTTTTAAAATCTAGAATTGACTTTTACTTTCATTGAGAATAATGTACTCACTGTATAATTTCTTTATTTTTAAATATGTTCAGCCTTTGTTTGTGACTTATACAGATAAGATGGTTCTTTCTCCATGAAGGAAATAATTGTTCAAAATTTGATTTAGAGTCAAAAAATTAGTCTGATATGGAATAGACTGGTAAGTGCATTAGATGTTAATGTTTAATTACATTAATTGCATTATTATAATGGTGTACACTGGTATTTTTTTGCATCTGTTATATTCTAAAGTAAAAAATGTAAAGTATTTTTGATAACATTTTCTAAAAATAGGTTAATAGCCCAGTGTTTATGAATAGCAATATATATGCAGCTGTTACAGTTGGCTTTTAGATTTTTATTTATTTTTGTCAATCTTTAAATACAAAACATGTATTTGTAGATCATAGTCTGACCTTAGGCTCCTTAAATATACAGCTCTGAGAAGTAGCATGTTGCTTTCAAAAGACCAAAGGAAGTATTGCATGTCAATAAGTTTTATCTACATTCAGTATTCATATATCACTACTTTCAGAAATTAGATTTTTAAAAATATTCTGTTGACAATTGAACACCTTTGAAATTAGACTTCAACACTGCTCTCCAAAATATATGAGAAATTCTAGAAGAAAGTCTCTTAAATATAATTATTCCACCTTTGACAGCAACTGAGTGGAAATTTGTCAGCATTCAAGTTATGAAATGTCAGTGATTAGTTTTGGATGAGAGGAGCGTTATAGATTCTGAACTCTTAAGGTCAATAAATGTCTAAAAACAAATTTGGAGTAATTATGTTTCTGCATTGCATATTCCTGTTGCTAGAGGTGGAGCTGTCAGCTAACATACCTGAGGGTCGTGCTTCAACTGCATGCTTATGAAAATTCCTGCCACTTTCCCATGGGGCTATGTGCAATTAATTTATGGAAAAGAAGGAAGCCATCACTTGTATTTTTAAAGATTCTCAGAAAGGGTAAAGGTACTGTTGATGACTTGAGCATTGTTACAGATACCATAGTACATGAGAGATGACAGCATTTCAAGCATTTTAATGTAACAGGGTTTACAGGTCTGTCCAGAAAGCATCCTGCCATGTAATATAAAAATAGAGACATTTACTGAAGAAGATACAAGACACAAGAAATATTGTATACAGGGCAGTGATGACTGAGTCCCTTTCAAAGTAGGCATCTTGGGACCTCACACAGTTCTTCCAATTGTCATCAGCTACCCCATCATGTATTCCTGAATCTCATCAACAGTCTGAAATCTCTTCCTTTTCAAAAGTGATTTTAGTTTTGGAGAAAGCCAGAAGTTGCAGGGCACCAAATCTGAACTGCAGGGGGGCTGAGTCACCTTTGTGATTTGATGTTTCTCCAGAATACTCTTCATGAGACATGATGCATGATTGGACACATTGTCGTGATGAAGCTACCAATCACCAGTTGCCTATGGTTGCAATCTTCTGAATCATCAGAAGAGTTTCTGTGGAGGAATGTTCAAGCTTAATGTACAGATTCATTGCTCTACCTGCTTAATCATTTTAAATGCAATGGCCACACAGTGCACATCCTCACTCAACAGCATCTGCTGCCCCTACTGATTAGTACAGTGAAGTTATCATTGTTCACACATGCACATTCCAGTCCATTCTCCTTGCCTGCCAAGCTACATGGATGCTGAAGAAACCATTCTATTATACTAATGATGGCTGGACTTTTTCTTGGCATATAATGGGAAGAGAACTCTACTGGAAGTTGAAAGACTGTGAATTGGTTAAAAATCTATTGGAATGTAGACAAGTTATTTAAGTCCTTTCTGCACCACTAAATTTGTTTATAAACTAAGGGTATTTGGTAGAGGAGACCTACATTTTCTCTTTAGCATTAAAGCCAGAAAAAATATTTATATATCAAACAGATTCTTAAGATAGGAAGCACTGTTACACCTTGAATTTTGAAGCCATAAGCATAGAAATCTTAGTTTTCTTTTAATAGTATAGGTGAAAGATTATATTTTCCAAAACAGCTGCAAGAAGTTCTCCTTTTCCATGTATACTTTTTATAACATGTTACAGGCATTTCTTCCATTTAAAGATTGGGCTAGGGAAAAGATTATGTTAACCTTTCTATGAATTTGGGCATGCCTGTGACTAAGGCAGATGCCACACTATTGCACTTCCAAAGCTAAGCTATAAAAAGCAATACAGTTTGTTCTTTGAACATAATCAACATGCTGTGAAGAGATGAAGAGACCATATGGAGGTGCCATATGGAGATGTTTGGGCTGATAACCCTAGCCAAGGTCCCAGCTGATAGCCAGAGTCAAATTTTGAAAGAAGTGTATACCATTTGGGGAGAACATAATGAGGTCTTAGGTACATAAAGAATGGTCTAAATGTGTGGACATGGATCTGATTGGGCCTAGGTCATGGCTCTATACACCACTCACTTAAGAAGTAGTTAAGAAGTGAGTGGGGAAGTTCAAGAACAATGTCCTCTTTCTCTGTTATAAAGGTGGTACCTGTTACCTCAAAGGCTATATCTAAATGACAGTGGTGATGAGACTGAGCTCTATCTTCATCAGATTTTGTAGGAGAAAGTTTAGCTAATTGCACCTTAAATAAGTTAAGATTGCAAGTGGGCGACCAGAGAAAGAAGTACTGATGGTTTGTTTAAATGTTCCCAGAGATTAGTTCTGAGTGACAGTTTAGGATAGCCTGATAGGGTATTTATCTTTTCTGGGGCTCTCTGTTCACTGAGGAATGAAGAGACTTCTTGAGGTATGTTGATTTTCCTTCCTTATCTACTGGACTTGCTGGGTCATTGAAAAGTTAAATCTGCAGTTGGAGACTTAGCAGTGAGAGGGTATCGGCTTCTTACAAATTTTCACAGCTGCTCAGGGAACAAAGGGTTCAAGAAGTCATCTCAGGAGAGGGGCAAAGACAGTTAGATAGTTCTTATAAATATGAAAGACAGTGCTGGATGTTTGCATCTAAACTGCTTAAAATTATATCCCCAGGCAAATAGTGTACCAGTAATAAATTGTCCTGATAAGCAGTTGTTTATTATAAATTTTACAACATTTTATTCAGATGCCTTTGGTTTCATTAAATTAAACATCAAGATAGGAATCCACAGCTGAAGATGAATATTCCATTATGAGTCTTATGGATCTAAAATAAATTTAGTGTTTTTACATTTCTATTAGCATATTTTAAGACCTGCCTCAGGATAGTGCTTGCCTGGCAATGTAATGAGTTCACTGTAAATTGATTTTCAGATCATTTTAGGGTACGTGTCAGAATCAAGCACGGAACTATTCAGAAGACCACGGGTGAAGGGAGAGATTTTTTTCATTTGACTTTTAAAGTCTTTCTGGTGTCTCAGGATTTTCTAATGTGACCCCTATGAATGGGCTCAGATAATAGAAAACAGTGTCAGCATCTGTAAAGGCTTTGTGGGGAACAATGCCAACATCCCTCCCAGCTAGAGAGTCACCAGTGTCGTCCTCCTGGGGTTATGGAACTCCAAACCCTGCTCAACAGTGATGAGTAGCACCCACCTTGGATGTAGATGGAGGCTGAATGGGGAACCTGGACACCTACCTCCGCCTGGCAGTAACAGGTCAGTGCCTGACTTTCCCCTGCTTGACTAGTTTCAGAGAAAGTCAACTGAAGTGGAAGACTTAAGGAGATAAAGTGTCTCATATCATAATATCCAAATGTCCAGGTTTCAATTAAAAAAATCACTCATTATACCAAGAATGAGAAAGATGTCAAAATGGAAGAAAAGAAACAATCAATAGATGCCAACACTAAGCAGATAAATATAATTATCTGAAAAAGGTAAAGCAGCCCTCACAAGAGTGCTTCATGAGTGGTATCTAACATGCTAAAAAAATTCTCAGCAGAGAAATAAAAATGTTTCATAAAAGAAATAGAAGATATAAAAAAGAACCTCATGGAAATTTGGAAATCTTAGATATTAAAAATACTGTAACCAAAATTTAAAAAAATAAATGGGCTCTGCGGGGGCCCCTGTCCTGGGCGCCAGATGTGGGGGGCTCCACCCGCAGAGCCCCATCCCTCCATCATGGATGAAAATAAAAACTACCAAGACGTGACTGCTTGGGGAGGAAAGGTGGTCAAACTCTCAGAGGAGGATGACCCAGAGCCCCTTTCTCACTAGGCTTTTATTGGGTTCAAATACACAGGAATAAAGGTATGTCAAGTGGCAAGGATCAAACAATGGTTAACATTTCAAAGAAATCTGAGGGCTTAATCTGAGTCAGTGTCTGTCAGGAAAGGGGGTTGCCAAACTTTGGGAGACATACTCATTTCCCCCTGGGACCCTTATCATTTAAATGAGAGCACTCTTAGCAAAGCAGGTTTCACAGGACTTTAGGAATTCTTTCTTATGCCTGATCACCCAGGGAGCCGTCCTGGCCAGCACAGGGTTGCACCGCTTGCCCTCATAGTTTCAGGCTCTAAGCCCATTAGGAAGCAGGAGACATTTCCCAGACGGAAATGAGGACTGGGGCTACATCAGAATAGCCGGGGGGCGGGGAGGGGGCGAGGGTCCATCACATCCTCTTTGCTACAGCCCTCCCCCGCTCCCCGCCCCTAGTCCTTCCATGAGGCCTCCCAAGTGGTTGCGTCTGGCTTAGGTTGCCCCTCCCATGAGGAGTCTTACCCGTCATTGACTAACCAACCAAGCATTGGGGCCAGAGATGGATGAGGCAGAAGCAGCGCTCCTGCCAGGGAGATAAGCTTTGTCTTTTTAGTAGCTCACGTCCTCTTGACAGAACAGACCCAGATGAAGTGGGTCCCTAGGCTCTTACATAGCTCACCATGGGGTGAGGGTTACATTACAACTCCTGAAACCAGGCTGAACAGTCCACAACAGGGATCAATAGCAAAATTGTGAGAAAAGACAAAGGAATTGGTTGACTCAAAGACAGAACAATAGAAACTAACCAATCTGAAAAAAAAAAAGATCAAATAAACTGAAAAATATTAGCAGAGTCTCAGGGACCTGTGGATCTATAACAAAAAAGTCTAAGATACATGTTATATGAGTGCTGACTAGGTGATGCTGGTGGAAGGGTTGATACATAGTTCAGTGGAGCAGAATAGAAAATCCAGAAAACAGGCCGACAAATGCGTGCCCAGCTGATTGTTGACAAATGCAAAAGAAGTGTGATGGAGGAAGGGTAGCTGTTTCAACAAATGGCCCTGGAGCAACTGGATATCCACAAATATTTTTTAAAAAAACCTCAACGTACAGGGTGGGGTAAAAATAAATTTACGGTTGTAAGTATGCAAAACAGTTTATTCTTGTATTATTGTTTATTAATTATTCTATTATTTTCCATACATACAACTGAAAGCCTACTTTTACGCCACCCTGTGTATCTTGCGGCCATCACATCTTAAACAAAAATGAACTCAAAGTGAATCACAGACTTAAATTGAAAATGTAAAACTATAATACTCTTAGAAAAAATGTAGGAGAAAATCAATAGAACAATCATAATAATATACTGTGATACAAGTTACCTGAATGCAGTATATCTCTCTCTTTCTCTACCAAAATATCCTACTCATGTATAGAAGATTCTGTTTTACCTTAGGTTTTAGGAACCTCAGTATAATTTTTTTCTTTCCTCCTTCCATCAAGAATCTGCACCTTTTCACTTAAAAGAAGCTTTTATGGCTTCTCTTTGGCATATCCCAATTGCCAGCACCACTGCTTTTGCACTTTGGGGCCATTATGAGATGAACTACGGACGACCTGAACACAAGCACTGTGAGACCATGATAGTCTGTCTGACAACAGAGAGGACAGTAAGTGACAGGCAGATGGGCAGCATCCACAGTGGACAAAGGAATGATTCGTGTTCCAGGAAGGATGGAGTAGATTTCATCATACTACTCAGAGTGGCGTACAATTTAAAACTTATGGATTGTTTATTTCTGGAATTTTCTACCTAATATTTTCAGACCACATTTAACTTCAGGTTATTGAAACTATGGGTAGCTAAAACCATGGAAGGTGACAATATGGATAAGGGGGAAACAATTGTGACTAGTATTTGTGGAATAAATGTCCTGCGTTTTATTCAACAATGTAGTGCAATGACTGGTGATGTGGGTTTTAATTTCATGATGTATGTAATTTTCTTCTTATTTTTGTTGTTGAGTTCTAATTTTTTCTAATACAGTTGTTGAATAAACCTTGTAAGATACCATTTTTGAAACTTGTTGAGATTTCCTTTATAGGCTAATTCAAAATCATTTTCGTGTGTAAAGGGGCTAAAAAAGAATGTGTTACCTTTTATGCAACTTCCCATGTGTATGTTAGTGTAAGACCAGACCTTGACAGTATCATTGACATCCTCTGCACTAATATTCTTTTCTATTTTGTCTGCTGATTTCTGAGATGTGTTTTCTTCTCCTACTGTGAACTATCAATTTATCCACTTGTCCTTTGGAATATCAGTTCTTCCTTTACATGTTTTGAACTTATATTGTATGATGTTTCAAATTTATGATTTTTATATGTTTTTATTGGATTGCTGATTTATCAATATAGTTGTCCCCTAGTGTCTGTGGGGCTTTGGTTCCAGCATATCCATGGATGCCCAAATCTATGGATGCTACAGTCCCATATATAAAATGGCCCAGTCTTTGCATATAACCCATGCACATCTTCCAGTATACTTTAAATCATCTCTAGATTACTAAGAGTACTCACACAATGTAAATGCTGTATAAATAGTTGCCATACTGTATTGTTTAAGTATCACCTTTCTGGAATTTTTTTGTTCAACTATTTTTTGATTTGAGCTTGTTTGAATTCATAGATGAAGAACTCAGTGATGATGGAGGGCAGACTCTATGTTGTCAATGAGCTTGAAAGCTGTTTTCTTTTCTTTTAATTCTCCTTTGTGTTCTGTTTTGTCAACTCAGCTTTATTTTGTTAGCATTTGCTTTTATTTTCAACGTTCTTGTGTCCTTAAAAAAATTATGTCTTGATTCCAGGTGTACAGCTTGGTAGTTAGGCACTCCTGTACTTTACATCGTGTTCCCCTTAAAGTTTCCAGCACCCTACTGGCACCGCACATAGTCATTGCAATAGTGTTGGCTCCATTTTCCGTGTTTTACTTACTTCCCTGTGACTATTTTTTAACTGCCAACATGTGCTTCTTGGTGTCTTCAGCTCTTTCACCAAATGCCCCAACTTGTCCCCCTCCACTATGGCAAGTACCAGTTCTAACTCTGTCTGTAAGTCTGTTTCAGCTTTGTCTGTTCATTTATTTTTTGTTTAGATTCCACATTCTTCTTGTAAAAGGCATTACATTTTAAAATAGAACATGGTTACATAATTTGTTTTAACAAATTTCAAATGCCTTCTAAGAGATGAGCTGAGCATGTTTATATTTACTATTTCCACTGAAATTCCTATCTTGCTTGTGTTCTTTTCTCTCTCTTGTTTTGTTTTCACTCTTGGGTTTCTGTAAATGCATCATGTTTGTTTTTTAAATTTTTGTTTATGTGTTTTCTAAATTGAAAATAATACTTCTTTTTCTATTTTCTAATGTTTCCTTTGTTATTTTAACAGAAGTATTCAAACTTATTCTTTTAAAAACAGGTAAAAATTATTAAGTACCTAAATATCCTAAAAGACATAAACTAAGATGGGTTTGCGTCCTTTAATTTTCACTTCTGTGCCCGACTCCCCTCAGGCAACTCTCCCCTTCTCGCACACACACACATGTGTTCGAGGTTTTAATAATCATTACTTATGTAAACTTTATAACAACACCGAGTAACTTAACATTACCTTCTGAATTCTAATAATTCTTCTTGGCTTCATTTTTCCATATGCTCCAATAATTCTATAAAATATCTCTTGGGCACAAACACTCTGAGCCTTTATACATTCTAAAATGTCTTTATTTTAGTACCACTTTTGAATAATAGTTTGTCTTTTTATAGAATTCTAGAGTATGAAGTGACCTGGAAGCTGGTCTCTGGGGACAGGCACTGATCTAAGTTCCAGAGATTGCCAGCCCGTGGGTCCCACCTGACCTCGCAGACACACGTGCCCTCACACAGGCTGTATCTGCTCAAGGTGGGTGTGGCCCATTGCCTCATTCTCCCTCTCTCTGCATAAAGGTGTGTGTAGAGAGTGTGCATATGTGTACGGGCTACAGAGGCCTGAAAATCTCTCTTTCCTGACTGACTGAACAAATATTGCATATACTAAAAGGTTTCAGCGTTGCTCGGGGGGAAAATGGAGACAACTGTAATAGATCAACAATAAAATAAAAAAATAAAATGTCACATTATTTTCATGAAAAAAAGTGTTCAATGTTGCTGCAGGGAAAAGTGGAAAGCACAGAGCAGCAGCTCCACTGTCAAACTGCTGAGGTTGCTCACTTTACCTTTCTACATGCTTTCGATGGTGGTACTAAATCAGCACCTGTGAGCTGCCTTTGTTATTTGCTATAGTGGATGTGTAACTGAGCTTCATACACTCTCAGCTTATCACCTTTAACACAGACTTTTCAATATGAACACTTGAAGACAGGGGTGTGTCTTAGTCCCTTTCCAGCTGCTATAACAAAAATACCGTAAAGTAAGTGGCTTATAAACACTGGGTGGCTTATAAACACTGGGTGGCTTATAAAAACTGAGTGGCTTATTTATCACAGTTCTGGAGATTGGGAAAAGTAAAATCATGACACTGGCAGAATCAGATCTAGTGAGAACCACCTTCCTAGATTTCTGTCTTTTTGCTGTAACCTCACTAAAAGGGTGAGGGAACTCTCTGGGGTCTCTTTTATAAGGGCACTAATCCCCATTCATGAAGACTTCACCCTGTCATCTAATCAGTTCTCAAAAACACCACCCTCTAATACCATCGCTTTGAAGGTTGGGATTTCACCATGACTTTTTGGGGATATACAACACTCAGACCTTACAAGATATCATCTGTGGCTAAGAGCTACCAGGCTCTAGTAAGGCTTGAACCTCTTTAGATGCATGATTTAATGTCCTAGACTAACTCATTCTTTTGGTCTTATGCTCTCTTGGTTATCTTTTCTTCAGACTCTTAGTTCATTATTAATTAACACCACTTAGCACTATGCTCATCTCCTCACTGAACCCTGCTACCTTCTTTTGTCTTCAATTTGGAAGAATAGTAGAAGAGACCCTATGGAAAGAAAATATTTATGAAAATCATCAAGAAATTAATGGAGAATGCAATTGCCATGGGTATAAAGTGAATGGAAACAATTTTGTTTTGTTAGTTTGTTTACTCATGCATTTAGTTAAGTATTTATTGAGGATTTTCCTGTTGACTGCCACAGTCCTAGGTGCTGGAGCTAATTTAATGGACAGAACAGAGGAGACAAATATTGTCTTGGAGTTTGTGTTTTACTGGTTAAGACAGAGATAGTAATTTGAATCAGACATTTTTCGTGATATTCTATCAAATCACATAGTTGCACTATCTGAACTCAAGTCTATTGGTGTTTGCTTTTTGTTAGTCTTCTGCATTCATTTTCCTTTAGATTGCTATTGCTATATTGTGTGGGAAATTTATGAATATTTGAGAAATAAACACTTCACTGAAGATTATATTAATCCATTCTCCACATTGCAGCTAAACCAGTCTACTAAAAACATAAATTTTTTGTATCAGTGCGTTGTTTCACACCTTCCAATGGTTTCTCATTGTTAGGGTAAAAGTAAAATCCTTGATATGCTTCTAAACCTGGAATGATGTAGCCTCTGCCTGTTTCTTCCTCTGCCTCATGCTTTTCCCTCCCCACTCCTGGCTGTATCCATTCTGGGTTTTTCTCAGTTCTTAACCTTTCAACATTTCAACCTACTCCAGGGCCTGTTAGCTCAGCTTGAACAGCCCTTTGTCATCCACTCCTAGTTTGCAGTCCTTTGTCCTACTGATCCTGGTCATCCTTCAAAATCAGCTTGTCTATTCATTCTCTGAGGCCCCACTAAGTCAAACCTATTAAAAGCTCCCATGGTGCCCTTTTCTGCTTCACAATGCTTATCACATGCAAAATGAATAATTAGCTGTTTATTGTTTGTGTCTACAGGAAGATTGTGAATTCCATGTGTCAGGGAACTATACCTGTCTGGTTCATTGTTTTATTATCAGAACTTAGTATAGGTCATAAAACACTACAGATGCTCAGAAAATATTTTTCTGTAAATGAATTTAATTTTTCAGCAGACTTGTTGTATGTAGACCACTTGTCTATGTATTAAATAATATATTAAATCTTATATAGACCGGGGTGGGCTCAGTAATGTTTTCCTTTGGATGGGATAATGAGAGTAGTCTAACTTGAGAAAAACAATGAAATGCACATTAGACAGTGCTCTTGGATGAGAGAGGAAATGAGGTCTGAGCAGGGGTTCTTTAGTATTTTGAGTTTTCTGATATTGACTTGTCTAAATTAAACTGCAGAACAAAACAAAGGTCCCTTAATGGAAGGATCACTCAGCTCTTGTTCCTTTCATCTTGTTTACTTTCCAAAAGCCCTCTGGTCATCGGCCAAAACTCCAAAGTGGACCTTGGTCAGCTTCATTTAACACTGTGTCCTGCTGCACAGACCTCTCATGAAGGCACTTGCCATTTTACATTCTTCTTATTTCAGTAGTTCCCCAACTTCACAAACTTCAGAGCTGTAGGTAAAGGTTCCCATTGCAAATCCTTCAGGATTCAATTCCATGATGTCAAAACCCCAGCGTTCTAGGAGCCATAGGAATACAAACTTTCTCTAATTTTTCCTCCCTCCACTCTGATGATCTCAGGATAGACTTTGGAAACAGACGCTGGCTGTCCGGTGCTTTTACAAGGGTAGATGGTGGACACTGGGGGTCTGTAATCTCCACTTGCCATTTTCCATTTAAAAGGCAATAAAACTGTGCATCCAAAACCAACGTAACTAATCATACTAACTATACTTTAAAAAGTAAATAAAAAGAAAGAAAAGTTTTCTAATTTTCACTCAAATTTTATAAGAATAAGACCATAGAGTAATTTCTCATAGGAAACAATATTATCAATGGACAAATATTGTTATTTCAATATAGTTATATTTCATTTGTGAAAATGAAAGCCTGTAAATGGAATTTGCAGTTTACATAACTAGTTAATGAAAGCATTATAAGTAGAATTTTTTAATAAATTTGAAACGAAAGATACACATTTTTATATATGTAACACTACACCAAAATATTATTCCTGTTATTCTATTGCTGAACTCCCCTTCTTTGATGTTTAATTGAGTTTCCACTAGAAACAAGCTTGTTTCACAGAATTGTTATATGTAGTATTTAGGTATTTTAAAAGTCATGATAAGTGTATTTTCTATAAACAGCTATAAATATTTTCTTCTAATTTATAGAATAATTTTTTTTACAATTAGTCTTATTTGAGATTTATATAGGAAATATACTATGTGCTCAATATATAGCATGCTATTTTCAAGAAAATATGCTCTGTACACCCTAATTCAATTGAGGTTTGAAGTAATTTTTACATGATCAGCAACTTTTTTATTTTGAATGCTGACTTGGAGAGGTGGTGTCAGGAACTACTTAATGACTGAAGGGAACTGGAAAAATAGTAATTTTTTACATTGTTTTATCTTTATAGCTCTTTGTTTATTAAATTGACCTCTTATTCAAGTCAGAATATTGTTTAAGTCCTCCATGATAGCCAGTAGGCAGTAAATCTTCCTGTCAGTGTTTTGTTTTGTTTTGTTTTGTTTACTAAATTTTTATGCCACTGTTATCTGTTTTCAGTTCTGTGATTATGACGTTTGACACTTAGTATAATTTAACTGTCAAGACTTGACCATTTCTTTAATTTGGTATTGGGCAATTCATCAGGCAATTTTCTAAAGTATTATCATGAAAGGACTTACCACTCTATTAAGAACTCTCCTAAAGCTGGATTCCACTAGGGAATATAAATGTTGTACATTTTAACCATATAGTGAAAAAAAAAAGGGGAGTTCTTTGCATAATGATGTTAGAGCTAAAAAACAGTAGAAATAGAGTAGTTACCATTTACCTGATAACCGCTCTGGACAAGCCCTGTGGTAAGCACTTACAGGGCATGGTCTTTAGTCCTCACAACAACCATTTTACATATGAGAATCTATAGGTGAGTTACTTCAGAAACCTGGGCCTCAATTTTACATGTGAGAAACTGGGGCACAGATTTCTTAAGTAGCTTACCTACAGTCACCCAGATAGTGGGCAGAAGAGCCTGAAATTTATGCTGGTGAGTTATTATGGTGTCATAGACAGCCCCCTCCCATGTCTTTTGGCCTTAAATTTTATAATGTTTATTTTATTTTAGCAGCATTTACTTCTACCCTTATCAAAAATAGTTTGGTTACTTGTATTATTTTATAGCCCAAATGTCAACTATTTCTTAGCTGTCAAGTTGAACAATTTTACTTTTTGGAATTATATACTAAAAGCTTTGTTAACTGATATTCAAAAAGTGCTTTATCATCTGTTTTTTAATATAAAAGAGATGATTCCATCTTTATTATAACCTCTCTTAAGTCTTTGTTTCCACATCAGTGAATATCAATTCCAGACAAATATGCTTTCAAAGATGTTCATGTTCAGTCCCAGTACCTGTGAATATGTTAGTTACATGAGAAAAAGAACTTTGTAGATATTATTAATTTGAAGATGTTCAGCAGGGGAGATTATTCATGGATTGTCTGAGTGGGCCCAGTATAATGTGCAAATCCTTAAAAGAGGAAAAGACAGGTAAGAGTGATTGTCAGAGTCACAGAGAGATTTGATGATGAAGCGACACTGCTTGTTTTGAAGATGGACTATGAGACACAGACTGCAGGTGGCCTTTTAGAGCTGACCAAGACAAGCAAATTGAATCTTCTCTAGAACTCCTAAAAGAAATGCCACCCTGCTGACACCTTGGTATCCCAGTAAGGCCCATTTTGGACCTTTAGAACTGGAAGATGACAGATTTGTGTTTCCTGAAGAAATTTGTTCCTGTAGCAGTTATAGGAAACCAACAGATATGCTTGACTTAACTATAATTTCAAATACGAAATCAGACCTAGATGTAAGCCTTTTTTTCCTCAATGGCAATCCAGAAATCCTATGTAGTAGCTACTGTGAAAAACACTATTAACAACAGAGCCACTTCACACTGGAGTCAGAGTTGCCATCCCAGAGTTGCCACTTCCGTGTGCGCCTGCTCAAACCTTTGGGATATTAAACTGGGCAGTATGACCTTTGGACTAGGCCCGAAGTGACATTACATCCCAAACAACTATTTGCAAAGATAACAGGAAAGCAGACATTATGACTATCAAACTGAAATTTAAAGACATTCTTTAGAATTAGTATCACCATGTTAGCTTATCGGCACCTATGGAAATTCCTTCCTTCTATTTCTGTAATTGTTTCCCTTCCCTTTATTTTCAGTGCACCTTGCCTTGCCTCCAGATCAGAACACTAATTGGGTTTCTGCCTGAATCTGTACTTCTTGAACAGCTGTGTTTTTGGATCTTGAATGAATGCTGATTGCCTCTCACTTTTATTTTGAGGTTAACAGTACTTAAGGCCAGGAATGTGACTGAAACAGGGAGCTGGGAGACTTGTATTGATACTTCATATAGCAAGTCAATAAAGCCACTGATTTATTTGTTCATTTATTCATTTATTTATGCTTTGATTTTAGTTTACTAGTTTTTAATTTGGAGGGAAATAACATCACATTTGAATTTCCTCTTTTCAAAATAGTGTCGGAAGAATACACTTTGGTAACTAACATGTGATGCCCCAGCAGAGTAGTTAGTACTTGGTAGTTCTCAAAAACGGATAGTGATTCCAAAGTGTATGCCACGTTTCCAGCCTGCCTGCAGGACTGTTCAGAGTGCATGGAGAGGCAGTCAATGATAAAACAATACGTGAACTCCGAAGCACTGTGTGTATGTCAATATCTTGATTACACTGTCAATAAGTTGGATACAAAATATTGAATTACACATGAGTGGAGAGAACTGTGTTTATTTCTGTGGTCCAAAAAGGTCATTTTCAGTTATTTCCTCCCCCCCAGCAATCCTGTTGCTCAATAGCTAGGCCCGGGAAGGTTTTCTTTGACCTTCTTGTCCAGCTCACTGCTTCCTGTGATTGCAGAAAGCAGGTAAGAGGCTCATTTTCATTTGCAGTCTTCCCAAGATGTTTCCAAATCCCTGTAGTAAAAACAAAAACAAATGAACAAAAAGCTACCTCCCCTTGAATCTCAGGTGTGACTCATTTTTATGTGGCGCAGGCCAAAGCACATCCACTGTAGAGTCTGACAGATGGAAGTTTGCCTCTGAGCTCTCTCACTGATCAGCTGTAGACTGGAGCCTGGGGTCAATCGTCTTAACCTTTCTGACCCTTGGTACTCTAATTCATAAAATGTGAATAATAATGCCCACTGTGCAGTGTCTCTGCGATATTTAATTGAAATAATACATGTACTGTATCTAGGACAGGGCCTTGAATTTAGTAGGCATCCAAAAATGGCCTGTATTTTGCTGAAGTGTTGAGGGAATTTAAGGCACTAGAGACAGATGAGTTAGTTTTTTAGCATTTAAAAATATTTATCTAGAGCCTCAATTTTACTAATCCCATATAAATTTGTAGGATGAAAGTGGGAAATAGTCTAGAATTAGCCACATATCCTTTCAATCTTCTAACACACAATTTTTCATTTTCTTTTCTCTTCCTTCTTTTTTTTAAATGACACTGTGGAGTGGAGATACAGGTAGCAGAGTTTGCAGGACTGCTCTGCACCACTTGAAAGGCTAAGACTCACTTGTCAAGCCTCCCTGCGTTGTTAATGACTGTTTTGGTTTTCCTTGTTCTCATAATGGTTTTCTCTAATGTGAGATTAACTTCAGTTAAAGCCCTTTGTGGCTGTGTTCATTCTTAGATTTTCCCTCTAATTGGCCTCTATGCATTTCTTTTGCATTGGCACCAATTTATTTATGTCTGTGACTGCAGTTAGAAGGAATCTGAACTTCAAGAGCTGTGAGTCTTTTTTCTTGGATAGTTTAGAAAATTAATCTATTATTAAGCTAGTGAAAGAAAAACCCTATAAAAATTTATATGATGGTTATTCCTGACACGGTTTCTTTCTTAGAGCTGAAAGGATTAGAGAAACTCAACATCTGAGATATTGATTGTATAAGATTCTTCATTCTTTCACTCTCACAGGAAATGAAATTTTCTTGGGCAAGAGAAAATGCACTGCTGTGTTGTACAAGCCTCTAATATTGATTGTGGTCAGGAGTCGTAAAGTATTGTCTATATTGATTTAAAGTCTTATGGACAATGAATACTCATAATTCTGTGTCTGAATGAGAGGGAGAGAGAAAGAGAAAGTGGGTCACTGAAGCTTGCTGAAACTGCCAATTAGTGATGCCAGTTATTACTTCCTATAAAGAAAAGCAGGTAAAACCTGCAGGGAACCTCCTGATGAAATTCACATGGCATTGGGGTAGCTTCAAACCAAGTGATTAGTTTTGGGCAGCTGCTGCTGTAGTCTGCAAGGACAAGTTATTAAGGGACCAAAAGGAGGGGAAACTAAGGTATGAAATCAGATTACATAGAAACCAAAGGGAGCAGGACATTCTCAAGGATGGAGGAAGAAAAAAATGGTGTCTTTATGAAGAAATGGACTTGCCACCAGCTGTAGTGTTTGTCTTCAGCTTCTGGAAGCTGCCCTCCAAGTGTGCAGGCAATTATGGTGCTACGTAGTCCTGTGTGTCTAACATTGGACTGAGGGTGGATAACATCTGAGAAGGCATTCTTAATTAATAGATGTAAATAAGTCCCTATACCAGGTCTGTTTTAATTTATATCACGCTTCTTCAACTAGGGGCAATTTCCTTATGCTTTTATAATAGTTAGGAAATATATAGACCTTTCCAACTCTTGACCTGTAATATTTCTTGAGGTTTTAGTTAGATAAAATAAGACATGGAGGGAAGGAACAAGATGAACCTTCTCAGTTGAAAGAAACATCACTCAATACCTTTATTTTTCCATTGGGGAACCTGTGTCTGGAGTAGCGAAGTGATTGACCACAGAGGCAGTAACGTGGGTGGTGGAGCCTCTGCTAGAGCTTGGGCTTATCAATCTGTAATCTAGTGCCCTGTCACTACACTCATTGGAAATACTTCAGTATAATCATGATAGCAATTCCTATGAAATGTTTAAAAACATAAATTAATCCCATAGATGGTTACTGAATAGATGCTATATTTCAAACACTGTTCTCAGTGAATACAACAGACAAAGATTCCTACCTTCCTGGAACTTAGATCCTAGTGGTAAGGGATAGACAATAACCAAATAAGTACGTGGAAACAGAAGTATGTGGAAAACAGAAGTACGTGGAAGGTCAGATTGTGATGACACAATGCTTCGAGGGATAATAAAGCAGGAAAGGGACAAAAGGTAGTAGTATTTGAACAAAATCCGAGCAAAGAGGAGACATCCACATGTATGGGGGAGATAATTTCAGAGGCAACAACCAATGCTCCTAAAGAAAGAATGTACTTGATGAGTCTGAGAAGTTGCAAGGAGGTTGATGTTGCTGGAGCAGAGTGAAAGAGGATAGAGTGGCAACAAACAAGTTCAGCTAACACAGGATTAGGTTAAATGGGACTTTTTTAGGTGATTTTAAGGATTTTGGCTTTGAGTGTTATGATTGCTAGTTTTATGCATCAGCTTGTCTAGGCTATATTTCCCAGGTATTTACTCAAATACTAAGGTGTTATGAAAATATTTCGTACATCTGGTTAGCAGCTACAATTAATTGACTTTAAAGGAGAATGCTACCCTCAGTAGTGGTAGACTTGATCCAATTGTATGAAAGTCTTCAGGAGCAAAACCTTAAGTTTCTCTAGAGGAGAAGAAATTCAGTCTCACAACTGCAACATCAACTCCTGTGTGTGTCCAGCCTGGTGGAGTGTCCACTAGATTTCAGACTTGGCAGCTGCCACAGTCACATGAAATAATTCCTTAAAATAAATATTTTGGTTCATTTCTCTCTTCAGTTGGTTTTGCTCTTTTGGCTCAGTTTCTAGGCAGAAGAACTCTGACTAATTCAAATCAGATCAGAAACTTTTCTAGTGTTTTAACCAGGAAAAAAAATTTGATCTTGCTTGGTTGAGAATAAGTTTAGAGGTTGAACAGTAGATGCAGAGTGTCTAGTCAAGAGTCTATTGCAATATCTCAAGGGAGAGAAACTGGTATCTTTGCCCTAGGTTAATACCCATGGAAGTGGCAAAAAATGGTAGATTCTGAATATATTTTGAAGGTAGAGTCAACATATTTGCTGATGGGTTGATGGGAAGTATGAAAGAAAGAAGAATCAAAGTTATTCCAAGTTTTTGGCTGCAAGTAGAAAAATGAGGTTGCTGTGGACTAAATTGGGGAAGATTTAGGGCAGATTAATTTTGGTGAAGGGAAAAGATAAGGATTTAGTTTATACATGGTAAATGTGAGGTTACCATTAAACATCCAAGTAGGTAGCAAGAAAGTAGTTGGACATTAAAGTCTGGAGTTCTGTGAAAGAGATCTGAACAGAAGGTATAATTTGGGAGGTCCTCAGAATATAGATGGCCTTTAGAGTCTTGAGAATAGATGAGATATTTTAAGAACTGTGTGTAGATGAAAAGGAAATGATATCCAGGGATTTCAGTCCTGGACACTACAACATTAGAAATACGAAAGACAGGGAAAAAATATCAATAGCAGAGACTGAGACGAGCCAGTGTGCGTGGTGGGAGGAGAGCCAGGAAAGAAGAGTTTCCCAGGAGACAAGTGAAGATGGTGTCTGAGAAAATGTTAACCACGATGAATTCTTTTTATGGGTTAAGATAAAAACTGAAAATTGATAATTTGATTTAACAAGACTTACTGTCACCAGAGCTGTTTCTGTGCAGTGGAATCAAAAGCTTGATTGGAGAGGAAGAGAAGAGCAAACGTAGACAAGGAGGATAGTTATTTGCATTGAGGAGTTTTCTTATTGAAAAATATTTGTTGGAAGAGTTTGTGAGTTCAACAGGACTTTTTTTTAAAGATGGAAGATAAAACATCTCATTTCTATGCTGATGTGAATGATTTGGTGGAGAGAGTCATTGATTGTACCGGGAAAGGGGAGAGTTGTTATGCTCTCTCCTTGAGGAGATGAGAGGGGGAAAAGAGCTAATGTACCAGTGGAGGGTGTGGCTTGCAGAGGCGTTAAGGCACATTCATCCAAAGCAGTGGGAGAGAAGGTAGTGAATGTACAAGGGTTCAAAAGCAGGCAGGTGGTAGATGTAGAAGTGGGAGCATGTGAAAAAAGTCTCTTCTGAAGGACTTGCTCTTCTAAATGAAAGGAAATGAGACCTTCAGCTGAGATAGAGCATACGTGAGATGGTATAAAGATTTGAGGGAAGAGAAGACTGATGTAGCCATTAAAAGAGGGCAGGTATCCAGCCCTTGGCTGAGCTCCTGTCTTCCCCCAACATGACTGTGTGAACAGGCAGCATGGGCCCTTGGTAATATAGCAGGTGATGACTCGGAATTCAGATACTTTGTTATCTCGAGCAATGCCACCCCACATCTGCTGGCCCTGATCTGATCAACAATACCAATTACATTTCTGCGGAACATCACATGGACCCTGTCCAGCCTGTGACATAACAAGAACCCATGCCCTTGCAAAAAGGCAGTGAGGCAAATGTTGCCCATCCTGTTCCACCTCCTGGAGTACCAAGGCAGTAAGGTGCTCTCTGACACCTTCTGAGCCCTGTCCTAACTCACTTAGGGCTACAATGAGTTCATTGGCCATGTGGTTGACATGGGGGTGCTGCCCAGGCTGGCTGAGCTCATGACAAGCTCAGAACTCAACGTCTTGACCCCCCACCCCTCTGCACTGTGGGCAAAGTCATGGCAGGAATGGATTGCCAGACCCAGGTGGCCATTGATGTGGGTATCCTGAGCATGCTGCCCCAGCTCCTGCTGCACTCCAAGTCCGCTGTCCAGAAGGAGGCAACCTGAGCCCTGAGCAATATGGCCATGGGGCACCCCCAGCACCTCCAGCAGCTCAATGCTTGCAACATCCTGTCTCCCCTGGTGGCTCTGCTGAAAAATGGAGATTTTAAAGTCCATAAAGAGGCTGTCTGGACAGTGGCTAAATTCAGGACTGGGGGCACCATGGACCAGTTGATACAGCCTGTCCACTCTGGAGTCTTGGAGCTGCTTGTAAACCTGCTCACCATCCCAGACACCAAATTTGTTATCATCCTTGACATCATCCCTTTTCTCCTTCAGGTGGCAAAGAAGCTCTCTGAGAAGGAATCCCTGTGTCTTCTGATCAAGGAACTTGGTAGGCTTGATAGCATCAAGGCTTTGCAGTTTCACGGGAACCATCCCTGACTGTTCAGAGCATTATCGAGAACCACTTTTCTGAGGATGAAGAAAATGGCACAATATCACCATCCCTGGACCAAGATCATGAATTATTAAAGCTCTTAACATAAAACTACCAAAGCTCTGCAACTTCTGAACCAAGGACCAAAGCCTGACGGGTAACTTCTTTAAGAAGAAGCGCTCCTATATCTTGGTGTACCCCAGGTATAAAGTTTTTAAAACTGAATGTTAATACAATTTTTGACACTTTCTAAAAAATGAGAAAATGTGGTAGATGTGAAGACAACCTAAGGTTTTTGTCAAGTACACGCAGAGCTTTGGGTTTCTGTCTTTACCATTGATGATGAATGGTGAAAACAGATTTTCCTTTAAATAGACTTTTAAAAAATTTTGCTGATTCATAAAAAAGTAATCTTTTTTTCCTACATTGAAGCTAAAATTAGAATGAATCCTGGTAAATGAGATTAAAAATAAATTTTATTAGATTTGTTATGCATTTTAAATTGTATTAATTAAAAAACACACTAAAACTTTATACCCATATATTTAAATCTAATCCAATACAACTAAACCTAAATATGGCAATTAGGATATGTTCTCACCACCCAAGTTAGAAGCTGGGTGGGGAAATGTTGATGGCAGAAAACCCCTATCACTAAGGGTATCAGGAAACTAATTCTCATCCAGGCTTACAGTTGTGAAAATGTAATTTAATATAATTAAGTCTAAAACTGTATTTTGAGAATAGTTTGTATTGGGAATTTTTACACTCAAATGTAAAAACAGGGCTGTAGAAGTTTAGGGAAAAATGTATACTTAATTATCATATTTTCAATGATGTGAAGTTGAGACTTAAACATGAAAGTCATCAAAACCGTGATTTGACAGCTGCCTTTAAAAATGACTCTTCCCTTAGTATGTTGTCAAACTTCCTCTCCTCTACGTCTTTTTTAAAAAATAAAAAAAAAAAAACTACCTCTAATTCTTTTTGACATTTGTGAAATAATAATGGAAGCTTTGAATAGTTTTCCTTAGAATTTATACCTATTTAATTCTAAATGGAGTTTTTGAAACAAATGAGAAAGACAGCCCTAAGAACAAAGAGATGTGAATTCAGACAGAACAATCTCCAAAATTGAATTTTTTCTTCAAAATTTTATTTTAATTACACCAAGCAAATCAAATTCCTTCAAAAATTATTATTGGTGTTTATTAAAACCAATTATTGTTTTAGCTGAACATATGCCCTTGAGGTGAAAATATTTATTTTGCCAAAACCTTAAGGAAATTTTGATTTAATTTAACTTTATTATGCCTGACTAATAATTCTCTGCTCTGAAAAAAACAACCATTTATATTAGGAGCAAGTATAGGAGTTCCTGCCAAGATGGAGGTGCAGGTAGATACACTTTGCCTCCTCACACAACCAAATGAAGGAAACAACCAATTTAAAAACAAAAAGTAATCAGAACTTTCAGAAAATCAAACTGTACAGAAGTCCGACAACCAAGGAGTTAAAGAAGAAACATTCATCCAGGCTGGTAGGAGGGGTAGAGACAGGAAGCCAGGGTACAGAGGAGGCACAGAAAGGCAGCAGATTGAGGACCACATGGTCCCACAGTCCTGTGTGGATAAACTGGGAGGAACAACTCGGGAATGAGACAGACAATGCAACCCAGGTTTCCAGCCCCAGCATATAAAGCCTCAGAACTTCTGGCTATAGAAACCTGTGGGGGTTGTGGCAGCAACAGAAAGTGCTTCCCAGATAAGGTCAAGTTAAAGGAATTTATCATCACTAAGCCCTTATTCTATGAAATGTTAAAGGGACTTATCTAAGAAAAAGAAGATCAAAACCACAAACAGTAAAATGATAACGAACTCTCAGCTATCAACAATGGAACCCCAAAAAAAACAAAAAAAACAAAACTAAGCAAACAACTAGAACAGGAAGAGAATGACAGAAATGGAGATCATATGGAGAGTTATCATCAGGGAGGGGGTGGGGGAGAAAGGGGGAAAGGTACAGGGAATAAGAAGCATAATTGGTATGTACAAAATAGACAAGGGGAGGTTAAGAACAGTATGGGAACTGGAGAAACCAAAGAACTTATATGTATGACACATGGACATGAAATAAGGGTGTGGGGGGATGGTATTGGGAGGGAGGGTACAGGGTGGAGGGGAATAAAGGAGAAAAAAATGGGACAATGTAAGAGCATAATCAATAAAATACATTAAAAAGTAGAAAAACGCTAAAACCAGGGAGATCAGTTAGAAGCTGTGAAAATTATCAGCAAATGACTGAGTCGATGCTTGGTAGTAGGATAGGGAAGAAGAGAAGGACTTTTATAATTTAGGAGGAATATTTTATAGCATTTAGTAGTGGACTGCATATGGGATATGCAAGGGTAGGTGAAGCAATCTAGGATGACTTTCATTTTAGGTAACAGTAGATGGAGCTTCTGT
The DNA here is from genome assembly GCA_039655065.1 of Glossophaga mutica. Taxonomy (NCBI): domain Eukaryota; kingdom Metazoa; phylum Chordata; class Mammalia; order Chiroptera; family Phyllostomidae; genus Glossophaga; species Glossophaga mutica. The sequence goes on from CM077304.1 coordinate 136,491,226, forward strand.
AAATTGATTTAGAGATGAGAGCAGGGCAGGCAGACTACACGGAGGTGGAAGGAGTGGGATGATGAATTCAATCCTGGAAATGAATCTGGAATAGTTGTGAAATGTCCATATTATCATATTTTCTCTATCTACTGGATCAGTACAGAAACATGGTCTTCTAATTCCAATTAAAACAAGAGCCCAGGGTGTATGGCTCAGATGGAGTGGCATTCTGTGCACTCAAAAGTTGCTGGTTCCATTCCTGGTCAGGTCACACGCCTAGGTTGCTGGTTCGATCCCCTGTTGGGGCACATATGGGAGGCAACAGATTGATGTTTCTCTCTCACACCAATGTTTCTCTCTACTTCCCTGTCCCTTCCTCTCTCTCTAAAAATCAGTGGAAACATGTCCTTGGGTGAGGGTTAGGAAATAAACCAACACTAACAACAAAAAGACGAGAAAACCTCCCCAAATTCCTCATAGCTCTGTTGGTACCGTTTCTTCTGCTTCTTCATAGCTAAAGTTCCTTCACATGTATGCTTACATTCACTTTTCAATGCTTCTCCAGTTTCTCTTCCTAAACCACACAACCACTCCATCAAAACTGCTGTCAAGTTCAGAGGCAGTTTTCATGTTTCCAAAGCAAATGAACATTTTTCTGCCCTCACTTTACTCAGCGTCCCAGCAGTATTTGAAGTAGCTGATCTGCTACTTAGATCCAAAAATTGAGTTAGTTGTACTCAGTGGAGACATAGAGAGTGAGAAATAGTAATTACACAGAAGTTCACCATAGCAAAATGAAAGTAAGGAATGAAAAATGCAGGTCATTCATTTAAGATATGTTCTCATTGTCTTCTCATCTGAAATTTGAAATACTAGGCTGAACAGTTCAAAACTGCATGCATGGAAAGTATATTTTTTCTTAAGAGAGGATCCTCTTACATCAAACACTAAACTAAACCCTTTGCCTGCACTTTGATCTTGTCTGTTTACACATCTTCTCAAACACACCTGGAGATGTGAAAATGTTACTAAAATTTTAAAGGAGACAGGTAACAAAAATGTTACTGAGGTTTCAGTGGCAGAGGGAGGAGTGAGGTTGAAACTGGTATGAAGGCAGTTCATCGTTTGCATTATTCTGCAGCTTTTGCTCTGATTTGTCCTTTTACCTGAAACTATAAAACATTCTAGTACTTCCCAAATTCTGTTAATTTAAGTTATTATAAAATATTGCAGACAGGTATAATTATATAAAGAATATAAAATTTTATATAGAAGGTAGGGCAAAAGTAGATTTACAGTTGTTTGTACTGAAAATAATAAAATAAGAATAAATAATAATACAAGAATAAATTCTGTATTTCTCATACTCATAGCCATAAACCTACTTTTTTCCCTGCCTTGTTTATAACATATAAATACTTTTATATATTGTATGTATAAATATAATACATGTGATATTATTAAAATATTTATGGAATGTAAATATTCCCACTTTCTATGAAATGAAATAATTGTTACTTTTACTTTCTTTATATTTTTGCTAAATATATATGTAGTTTTATATGTAGTCTCATTTTGCACATTTTCATCTCTGAATAAATGGTATGTTTGAGTTGTCAGGCTCTGCCCTACATATTTGTACATTATTCATATTGAATATTCACTTGCCATGAATTTATTTTTTTTAATTTTACATTGTTTTATTTTAAAATTATAAGAATATCCTTTTTTTAAATTAATTAATTAATTAATTTTTTCCAGTATTTTTTAATTGTTGATATTGTACAGTTTTCTGTCTTTTACCCCACCCCAGCCCACCACCCCAGCCCTCCCCACCTTCCTCCCATTTCCACCCCCCATAGTTTTTGTCCATGAGTCCTTTATACTTGTTGCTCTAAACCATTCCCCTTTTCCCCTGAAATTCCCTCCCCTCCCACTCTGGACACTATCAGACTGTTCTCAAATTCATATACAAAGCAACAAACAGCAAGTGTTGGAGAGGTTGTGGAGAAAAGGGGACCCTAGTGCACTGTTGGTGGCATTGCAGATTGGTACAACCACTATGGAAAACAGTATGGAATTTTCTAAGAAAACTAAAAATGGACATACCTTTTGACCCAGCAATTCCACTGCTTGGATTATATCCTAAGAATCCTGAAACACCAATCCAAAAGAATCTATGCACCCCTATGTTCATAGCAGCACAATTTACAATAGCCAAGTGCTGGAAGCAACCTAGGTGCCCATCAGTTAATGAATGGATCAAAAAACTGTGGTACATTTACACAATGGAATTCTATGCAGCAGAAAGAAAGAAGGAGCTCCTACCCTTTGCGACAGCATGGAAGGAATTGGAGAGTATCATGCTAAGCGAAATAAGCCAGGCAGTGAAAGACAAATACCATGAATTTATTTTTATTGTTTTTTAACATTTTAATGTATGATTATGTCAGGATTAATTTACTTGGTCTTTTAATAGACATTTAAGTTGTTAATAAATTTTGTGACTGTGATATATTTAGAAATACTTCCTTATGAATGTATGTGAGTATTTATCCAGTATATATTCCCACAAGTACATTTTCTGAATAGTAGATATACTACCTTCATAATAATAGATACTGCTAATCACTCTAAAGATAAGTTGCCTTCATTGGTGGATTTTAAAAATTATCATTTATTACTCTTGCTCAAACAGATTTTCAGAGATGTGAGATAATATCTAAAGTTGGTTTTCATTTGCACTTCTCTCTTTCCTACTGAGGCCGAACATCTATTCATATTCACTATTTTCTAGTTGATGTTCCTTTTCTGACAGCTGCCTGTTCATATCTTTTGAGAATGCACATTGAATTCTTCTTCTTTTTTATTGGTTTGTAAGGGTCTTTTATATAGTCTAGCAAGTAAAAGTGGTGTCAGATTTAATGACCTCTTCTCAGTGCTCACTTAACTCATGCTTTCCCTCTAACTCAGGTTTCCCATTTCTGTCCCGTCTTCCTATGCCCTCCTTGGAACACTGTCGCCATTTCCTAAGTTGCCCACAGACCAAACCTCAAAATGATATAATACATTTTTCCTCTGTATTTTATGGCAATTCAACTATATCATTCATTTTAGTTTAATTAATCTGTCAATGAAAAAGCCTTGTTAAAATTAACTTTTCTTTTTTTCAGATATAATAATAATAATACTCCTTTTCCAGTCCTGATTTGAAACTCTTGTTCAAGTATATAATACATTTTTCCCTTTTCACACATTTCATCAATCAGGGAGTTCCGTAGATCCTGGCTACGTATTATGTTTTTGTCTATTCTTTTCTTTCTACATTCTTAGTCCAGGAACACCTTAGACCCTGTAATGTTCCTTGTTGGTCTTTTTATTCCTCCATTCTATCTCTATTCATGGCCTTCCTCTCTTCAAGAACACAAATTATAAGTTATTGGAAATATAAATTCCTTAAATTAACTTTCAAATTTTTCCATGATTTGGCACTAGCCTATTTTCAACCATATCTCCTATAAGCACTTTTAAAAATAAATCTTAAAATTTTTATGAGTAATTTCAAATTATGTTGAAATGACATTTCAAAGCATTTACTTGGAAGCTTATGGGAAACTACATTTAAGGATTATAGTAGGCATCAAAATATTTTAAGGGAACCATTAAACAGTTTTAAAGATAGACCTTATCACAAACTCAGCATTTAAAATAAGTACTTACATACTACAAAGCTGTTTTGAGAGAACGTAAATTATTTTATCTTGCTGCAATCCTTAAAATTTTATGGAACTTAAACTCTATCATTCAATTCAGTTTTAATTAATCTGTCATTGAAAAAGCCATGTTAAAATTAATTTTCTTTTTCCAAGTATAATAATGATAATGGTCCTTTTCAGGACCTGATTTGAAACTCTTTTTCAATTACATAGGCTCAGCTTTCATTTAAAAAGAGAAATGAAAGAGACACAGAAGAGACCAAAACACTTTCAAAGAATCTCAAAATCATGCCATATAAAATGATTTACTGTTCTCTAAATATGAAATCTCTTTTTTTCAATTCCTTTGGGTTTGTGATTTCATTTACTTTGAATTTTCCAATATGCATTCATTTCCACAAGTTGAAAGTGTTTCTTTGTCACAGTATAAGCTAAATGCCACATCTTGCGTGGATACTACCAATATTTCCCAGCTTGGAAAGTCTCTGGGTTTTCTTCCATAGCACTTTGTACATACTCCATTTTGTTTATCGTATGTTCTCTGGTTAAGTAGACAGCCATTTGTATCTTTATTAAACTGAAAGTACCATGATAATTGGATCCTTTTGACATATTTATATCATTATTACTTACCTCACTCGTTAAAACATAAAAAATGTCCAATGAATATTTATTATATTGATGTCTGTAGACAAATATTATGAAGGCAAACTAATCTTTTGTTTTCAAGAATGCACAAAGTACTATTATTCTCTATCCTAAAGAATTGTAGATGTCAGAAAAGATTGGTGAGTTCTTGTGTCCACTATGGATGATGTCTTTTCTGAAAAACATGCCCTAGTTTACTAAACTGAAAACTTATGAATAACATTATACCACCATTTTTAGCTCATAAAGAACAACAATCAAAATTAAGTTTTACAATTGAATATAAAAAGGATGGCTTATATTCCATATTATTTTACACATTTAACTCTCATTTCCTTCTATGCTGACTCAGGATTGAATAAAAAGTGAGTAATAGGAACAGAACTTATAAATAGAGACCTTCTAAAATTTAGGTCTTGTGTACTTTGCACAGGCTTGTTTTATTGTATTATACTTATATTGGCTTCACAGTTTCCTCTCTGAGATTGCCTCCTAAGCAAAAGTGAAAGACAGTGTCCAACTTCCTTCCCGGCTATGTTTAAACATAACTGCACTCAACTTCATCACGTTCACTCTGCATGTGCGGGAAAGCTCAGACAGAGAGCTCTGGAGTTAGAATTAGAGTTCTAAATTATACTCATAACCCAATTGAAGTTGATATACTGCACTAAATGCAGAATATAAATTGCATGTTTTGTATTATGTAAAATTATCAAGATTAGGTGAACTCTGGTCTTTTTCATTTCTAAATATAAGGTTATATCCATACGGATATAACCAAGAGTTATATCCACATGGATGTTTAAAATTGCTCTTGCTAACTGACTTGAATTAATTTTTCAGAATTTGCATGTCAGTGAATTACTTTTTATCTCTCTTTTTAGTATAGTTGAAAATAAACTGATGAAATAATAAGTCAGGAAATGTGATAACATCACATCTGTGGAGATATTTTTTTCAACTGTTGGCTCATGTCTCAAAGTAATACATTGACCACAGACTAAAATTTTTCTCTACAGGTGGCTCCTAAACTGTGTGCAATCTTGTATCCCACAAATCATATCCCATACATGTGTTGTCAGAAAAGGTTAGATGACCCACACATAATATATTAATGAAACATTAATATTTGTCTTTTTATTTCAATGTTAGTTTTCAAATCAACTTGAGAATGTTCTGAGTTACCCAATAAACAATTCAAATTTAGTATTCCTAATTATTTCAGAAATTCCTAATTATTTTAGTTGTTGATTTAGTATTAGCCTCGTGATTCTATGTAAACCAAGTGGTTGCCATATTGGTAGCATTTAGATTTTAATATATTGGTGAGCATAGCTGCAATATCTTAGTATTTCCTAATGTTAAAATGATGCTATCTATCACTACATTCCTGTTTCATTTTTTTTGCAAGCATATCTAACATTGGGTCCTCGTATCAAAATGATAAAATCATTCGTTATCTGACACTATTTTCATGTTTGATTTTAATAGTTATGCAAATTTATAGGTATAAATTTCTGTTGAAAACAATTTCATTGATTGGCTTTATTAAACCACATACAAAATTGGGATCTGAGATTGTGAAAGAGCATCAAAGTGGTGTAATGTATCATTCTTCATCGACTGAGAAGAGGTAAACAGAGGTGGATTAAAATACAAATGTAATGTTGGCACCAAGTAAAGGTCAAATGATACCACAGAGAAGCAGAGGTAGGGGACCATGGCATTATAGCATTAGTTTGCTGAAATCTCACTTACACTACAGCAGTTAGTTCATTTTTTACATTTTGAGTTTTAATTTAGTTTCAGCAAAATATCATATATCACATTCCTTTAATGCTGTTACTCTGAATTTTCATTTTCTTAAATTTTTAAGTGTTTGCTCTAATCGCTTGGTTTTATGGTTGGGAGAGAAATAGGCACATGAGAGATTTATACTGTTGATGTTTGTATGTATTTAAGCAAGCTAAAAATAATTTAAGTCAACTGTTGGTCCACAATACATCTTTTCCTTTGCGTGGATTTGTTCTTCACCACAGAGTCATTCATTGGCTGTAATCATAATAATTCACACAGCAGTTTTAAACAAAAATAAACACATTCTGAAAATCTACTGTGACCTGTCTGAAATGCTATGATGAGTTTCCCAGTTTCAGAATTGAGAGCAGTTCATTACCACAGTTGACAAAAGCTTGGAGCAATAATCTGCTGAAACAATATTAGGAAAAATACAAACAATTAGCTCTGGAACACTGAAACTTTTATTTTTTTATTATGGGTCCACATCAAGTATGTAAAACATTTCCACATTGACGAACATTTGAAAGCAAATTGAAACAGGCTTGAAATGGATGGAAATTAAATATATTGAACTCATATAGCTATTTCAACTTCCTCCTCAAGGAGAAAAATGCAATAAAAAATGTATATTCTCTACTTACAAAAATTAGTTCCTTTTTTATTTCCTGCTTCATGGAGTTCAGGCAATTTACCTCTGTGTTTAGGGCAGTGGTCCCCATGTTGCCATGTGATAACAGGAGGTGAAGGTGTTTAGAAGGCCCCCAACTATGCAGATTTCTCCTTAGTAGACTTGGGAAGCTTGAATTTCTTTCCATGATACACTACACTGGCACAACTACACTTGCACAATTGCTGAAATTTTTGTACAGGATGTAGAAATAAAGTAACTCTCTAGTAAGGCTATTTGTTTGATGCCAAGTTTTCACTGAAGAGAGCCCAATAACTGTGCCCAAAGATGCTGTATTTTGGTCTTGAGTTTCACAGTGCTCCTAAGATGCTACTTTTTTCCCCACAAATCCATACAGTTGTTTTATAGCATCAGTGTCACCTGCTCCTGAACAGTGCTTCCCTTCTCCTCCCCACGGGTCCCTTTCTCCAGTCCGCTCCCCTCCCCCAGTGCTACAAATCAACTCTCCAATTTCAGGTTCAAAAGAAGTTACCAACTTTTAATTCAAATGGCAAAATAGAGTTATCATGATTCTTGTTTTTCTCTACAGCTCATTGATAAGGATTACTGAAGCTTGAAAGGCAGTGTTCAAGGTATCATGGGTAGTGTTTATGAACTTAGAAGTGTAACCATGGAATTTATTGACAGGAGTACAGAAAAAGAAGATATTCAAAAGTCTCCCATTTCAACAATTATTAAGCAGAAAAAGTCTAATCAAGTGTCTTGAATATTCAGAGGATCTTTCCATTATTTGTTTATACTAGCGTTCTGTGAGTAAACTTGTGAGTATACTTTTTATGCCCTGGTTGAATAGGTAAACTAGTCAGTATTTAATGATTAAATGTTGGATTTTTAGATAATATTCCTCTTTGGTTTGTTTAATTGAAATTATTCACTAACAGTGAATGATAGCTTATTTTGAAAGAAAGTTGAATCATCACCCTTTAGACGCATTACATTTTACAAAATTTTTGCAATGTTTTAAAATGTTTGAAAAATTCTCTAGTTGCAATATCTCAACAAGCTTGTTCCCTAAAGGTCAGTTTCCATCACTGATGTCCCTTTTGTCACTGTCTTTCTGTCAGTGCTAATTTATTTCTCTGCCCTTTTCCCTCTCTCTGCCTGTCTGTCTTTCACTTTCTTTCCAATTTTTTTCTCTATGCTTCTCCCCCAAGAACCCTTGCTTTTTATCCTCTTATTCTACCACACTCTCAACTATCCATAACATAAAATTGTATTTTAATATAAATATATACTTATTTAACATAAGCACATAGAGGTTTAAACAATTTAAAATACAATAGTAGTAAAGAATGATTGCTAATTTCTTTCTGTTGAGACAATGTCTTGTGACTTTATGCTGTATTCACATTTTCATTTGATGAGGATTAACTTATGTCTACTAACAAATATCTCTCATTACCTTCTAAATTTTGCCATTTATATTGTTGTTAATTATGCAAAACACATATCTGACAAAGGAGTTAGATCTGGATTGTATTAAGATCATTCAAAACTCAGTACTAATAAACCAAACAGCCCAATTTTAAAAGTGGGCAAATAAACAGTCACTTCATAAAAGAATGTGTAGAGATGGAAATGAGCATGTGAAAAGATGCTAATCATTAGAGAAATGCAAAGTAAAACCAGAAGAGATACCACTTACATACATTGAAAAGTGGCTGAAAAGCAAAACAAAATACAGCGAACATGGAATACTAAGTGTTGATGAGGATATGAAGTAGCTGCACTTTTCATACTTTGCTAGTGGGAATATGAAATGGCACAGCTATTTCAGAAAAATGTCTGGCAATTTCGTATAAGTCACATAATTCATTTATTGTATGACCCAGCGATCCCACTTTTAAGTATTTACCCTAGAGGAATGAAAACTTTGGCTCATGTAAAACCTGTGTACAAATATTTATAGCAACTCTTCCCATAATTGCCAACATTTAGATATAACCCAGAGTCTTTCGGTAGGTGAATAGATAAATAAATATTGTATAACCCATACAGTGGTGTTCTCCTCAGCAATGGGAAGGAGTTAACTGTTGATACACACACCAACACAGATGGATATTGAAGGCATTATGCTGTGTTAAAGAAATCTGCTTCAAAAAGTTATCTACTGTGTCATTGTACTTATTTGACATCCTGGAAAAGGCAAAACTATAGTGATGATGCAAATACCGGATTTTCCCCCCCAGAGGTTAGAGGTAGGATGTTGACAGTGCAGCTACAAGCGGGGAGCATGATGGAGGTGTAGGGGTTGAGGGAAATGTTTTGTACCCTGATCGTAGTTGTCTTGACATGCGTTAATACTCATGGGACTGTGAATTAAAAAATCCAGTTTTATTCTCTTAGTAAAAAGAAAGGTAAATTAAAATAAATCATACCATATATTAGTTGCTTTAGATATGGAATATATCTTTCTTTTATAATATTTTTTCTAAAATTTTCTGTTGCTTTTTTATGTTTATAGTGGAATAAACTATATAACTTTCATCATACTGCAAATATCTTCCAGGTTTTCAGTAATAGATGTGTTTTGTAGAGTTTATGTTTCCTTGAAAGCATACTTGGGATCCTCCGCCTTTCTAAATTTCTAATTTTGACTGAATACTTATTACATGTCCTGCATTATTAACATCTGGAATTTCTTTTACTTTTATATTCCTGAGTTAGTTCTGTTGTTTGATGGATTTCAAGTTCATTTGTTTTTTTTTTCAGAATATATTTCCAAATTCCTAGATTACATCTTAACTTTCTTTTTTAAAAAAGGTGCAAGCAAGGAAGGAATTATGTATCTTTACAAGTGTGAAATACATTTTGCTTAAATGCTTGGTAATAATAGGACCAGGTTTAGAAATCTAGATTCGTTGTGTATACTAATGATGATAACAAATCTGTTATCGATCTGATTGTGTTAATATGGGTTCCTCATGAAAGCAAAGCCTAAAGCAAAGGCTGGGGTACAAGTAGTTGGTTTTGGTATCAATCTAAATAATCAGAAATGAGATAATGGGTAGAGTGAGCTTGGTAAGGAATAAAATTCAACTTAAGCATACTCTCTCAGAGTAGCTGCTGTGGTCAGTAGAACTCAATTCCTCCCACACCTTATGAAAAGTGTACATAATACTGCCAGGAGTTTTCCACTTGGAGGACAGGAGGCGGGCGTATTTATCAATAGGTTTCCGCTCCTCATTGATCGATTGTTTCTCTCTAGGTGCATTAAATACGCCTTTAACACTGACATTTGTTGTGTAAGCATTTCCCAATTCTCAAAATGTTGGAGAAGGTTCTGAGGCAAAAAACAAACAAGATACACATTGGATGTGGGATGCTGTGAGCATCAGAGAAGCTTGAGCTCAGTTGGAATTGTCTTTCAGCTGAGAATGAAATCAGTTGTGGGTTGGTGGACTATGACCCAGCGTACCAGAGGTGTCTGGTCCACTCCTTGCCCTGTGTAAATCTGCTCATATTTCACATTAAGTCCACTCTGTGTCTGATACTTCAAGGTGATGACTAGCTGGAATCCTTATGAAATTTAGTACAGGAGTCTTAGTGAAGAGACAGTGTAACTAGTGAAAACCTGGTGAAATAGTCCTTGGTACCACCACTGCTTCCAAAACCGTGATGGATATTCATCATCTTTTTGTCTCCTCTAGAAGCCACTTTAGACCTTACCATTTTGGCCAGCACTTCGGCGAGTCTAACTGAATTTGCCTGGTGATATAATCACAAGCTGAATCTCCAAGAGGTCAGTGGGCTAACCCAGAACTTTTCCCTTGATCACCAGTTATCACTGCTGGATAACAAGCCACTGCAAAATGCAGTGGCTTAAAATAACAATGTATTGTTATCTCTTATGGTTCTGTGTGTTGCTGAAGCTCAGCCAAGTGATTCTTACTTAGGATCTTTCCTATGGTTCCTGTCAGATAGAGACTTGAGCTGCAGTCATCAGAAGGCTCAACTGACTGGATGTCCAAGAGGGATCACACGTTTGGCTAGATGTGCTTACTGTGGAATGGGTAGCCAGCTGGGACTGTTGACTAGAGTGACATGCCTTTCCATACGTCTTAGGCATCTCTTACATGGCAACTGAGTTCCATAATATGTTTAAAGAGATAGAAAGTAAAGCTGCCTGTTCCTAACTGCCTGTTCCAGGCCCTGACCTGGACCCTGACACAGTGTAACTTGCACTATATTTTATTAGAGCAATCACAGAGCCTGCCAAGGTTTAAGAGGGGCACAAACCCCACTCTTGATGGGAGGATTATCCCTTTTATAAAAGTAACTCATGTTTGCAGCTAAGTGATTTTCTTAGGCTGCTTCCTGTTTAGATGTTCAAAGACATAGTTTCACTTATTTTGTCCTATTTCTTTCCTTTTCAGTCCCAGCTGATAGCATTCTTTTAAAATCTTTTAAAATATTCAGGATTTCCTGCGTATCAAATCATAATTCACTGCTTTAGACCAGTGATTCTGAAATGGAGATGATCTCATTTTCCCAGGTGACATTTGGAAGGTCTGGAAACAATTTTTATTGTCATTTCAACTTTTAATGTCAGCATTTCTACTGAACTCTCAATTTCAGTAATAATATTTTGAATCCCTAAGAACTCATTCTTAGATATTCTATAGTTCTTTTTCATGGCATTCTATTCCTGTTACATGGATATATTGTCTTATCAAATGTCTAAAGAGATTAATTTTTTCCCTAATTTCCTGTGTTGTTTGGGGATTAGTTATTTAGCTTTTTCTTCTTGATACTTTCCTGTGTGCTGATGATTTTTCCTAATTGTCTCATGATAACTGGATTTTCATTCATCTTTATTAATAAAGCACAATACTAGTTGACTTAAATAGCTGGAAAATGTTTCTTCTTCTGCTCTGTAGATTTGTCTCTTCATTAAACTAATATTTTTTTTATCTAAGAGGGCAGACTGCAACTCAGTGTGTGTGTGTGTGTGTGTGTGTGTGTGTGTGTGTGGTGTTATTGGTGATTTGCAGATTTCATTTTAAAGTATATAGATGAGAAGTAGGCAGGCAGTCTGCCACTGGATTCCCCCAGAGGGAATAAAGATGACTTTAATCCGGGCACAATATCCCACACATGGAACATTAGCTATTCCTAAGCAATTGATTCAATTTCTTTAGAAACAAGTTCTTTGGTTTATTCTCCCTGAAAGTGCAAGGCCTGTCACTCACCATTCACTTGGGAATGGGATTCTGCTGGGAAGAGCCAAGTTGCAGTGATGCGGACAGTTTTTAAATTATTTCTTTGATTGCTTCTTTATAGTTCTTTCTTGCTCTCTAGGCCTGACAGTTCTTTGCTTCAGGTATATCTGAGTTCCTTTATAAACAACAGTTTCTGGGCACCTGTTTCTCTTCATGTTCTGATTTATGGCTTCATCTACCTTGCATAGTGTATCTGCCTGCATAATCCCTCCTGCTTTTTATTGTGCAAAAGGCCGTAAAATCATGTGGTTCATGAATGGCCTCTTCACTCTAATACTTAACATGTGTTAATACTCACTTACTGTATTACTGTGGTTATGAATTCATATCCTATAACTTTATTTAATAAGGATGTATTTTTACTTTAAATGATATATTATTTTTCAATTACTGATGGTATACATTATTATATCAGTTTCCAGTGTACACCCAGTAATGAGACATTACATAACTTACTGAGTGATCATCCTGATAAATCTAGTACCCATCTGACACCATACATAGATATTAAATATTATTGAATATATTCCCTATGCTGTACTTTACATCCCGATGACTATTCTGTATCTACCAATTTGTACTTCTTAATCCCTTCACCTTTTTCAACCATTCTCTTAACTGCTCCCATCTGGCAACCATCAAAATGTTCTCTGCAACTATAAGTCTGTTTCTGTTCTTTTGTTTTGTTTTTTTTTTTTTAGATTCAATTGTTGTTGATGTGTATTTATTGTCATTTTATTATTTACATTTTTATCTTTTTTTCCTACTTCTTTCTATAGAAAATCTTTTAATATGTCATGTAATACTGGCTTGGTGATGATGAGGTCCTTTAGCCTTTTCATATAAAGGCAACCCTCTGGGATGCCTTTATATGTCTTTTGATTCTAAATAATTGCTTTTCTGGGTAGAGTAATATTGGTTATAGATCCTTGCTTTTCATCACTTTGAATGTTTCTTTCCAATCCCATCAGGCCTGCATAGTTTCTTTTAAAAAATTAGCTGACAATCTTATGGTAACTCCTTTGCAGATAACTAACTGCTTTTCTTTTGCTGCTTTTAAGATTCTCTCTTTGTCTTTAATCTTCGGCATTTCAATTATGATGTGTATTGATGTGGGCCTCTTTGGATTCAACTTGTTTGGGATTCTCTGTGCTTTTGCAACTTGTATGTTTATTTCCTTCACCAGGTTAAGGAAGTTCTTTTTATTATTTTTTTGCATAAGTTTTCAATTCCTTACTGTCTCTCTCCTATTTCTGGCAGTCCCATGATGCAAATGTTGATACACTCGAAGTTGCCACAGAGGCTCCTTGTAGAATCCTCATTTATTATTATTTATTTATTTTTTATTTTTGCTTTTCTGATTAGGTGTTTTCTTCTTCCTTATCTTTAAAACCTCTGATTTGATCCTCTGCTTCATCTACTCCACTGTTGATTCCCTGTAACATATACTTTATTTCAGTTAATGTATTCTTTATTTATGGCAGGTTATTTTTTGTTTTCTTGTTCTGTTTTTATGTTTTCTGTCTCTTTGTTGAAGTTTTCACTAAGTTCATCTACTCTTTCCCTAAGTTCCTTAAGCATCCATATAACCAGTGTTATGAACTTGGCATCTAGTAGATTTCTTGTCTCTATTTTGTTTAGTCCTTTTTCTGGAGTTTTGTTCTGTGCTTTTATTTCAGACATGTTTCTCTGTTTCCTTATTTTGGCAGCCTCCCTGTGTTTGTTTCTATGTGCTAAGTAGAGGTGCTATGTCTCCCCGGCTTGGTAGAGTAACCTCAGGTAGAAGGTGTCCTGTAGGGTCTAGTAGCACAGTCTTCTCATTCACTTGAGCTTGGCACTCCAAGTGCACCCCTCCACCTTATGGGCCTTGTATACCCTCCTGTTGTAATTGAACCTAGATTGTTGTTTTTATGTCAACTGGAGGGGTTTACCCTATGGCTGATCAGCTGCAGAACTGGCTGTGACCACTGTGGAGAATCAGTCCACCCCTTGAATGTGCCACTTGTGGAGGCGAAGTCATGGTACTTCAACATGGTCTGATGCTGTCCACTGGGTGTGCTGGTTCTGAGGCCTCCTGGGAGGTGCAGGCCAAGGTCAGCCACCACCTGTGTTCTGCCCAGGACCACCCAGCACGAGCTACAAAGTGATGTTCAGATGGCTGCTACTTGTGTTGGGATTGGAGGTGCCTGGGAGAGGCCAAGCTGCAAATCAAGGTTGACTGACACTAGTGATGGTCCTGGGCCACTTAGTGAGAGGTATAGGCATGCAGAGGCTGGATAGTGCTTGTTTGAGAGATTTTAGGAAAGTCCAAAGTAGGAGTCATGACAGGCTCTTTGTATGGAAAAACCCCTGGAAACATCTTAGGTGGGCATGCAAGTTGGGTGAGGCAGTCACCAGAGAATCATGAGTAAGGGGCAAACAGTGATAGCCAGGCTGATGGAGACTCAGATATAGTGCTCATCTGCTGGCTCTGAATAGGGAGGGCTCAGAAAAGGAACAAGTGGCCTCTGTAAGCACTTCTGTCTGGCAGAAAGCTGCACCTCCATCTCTCACCCTGATGACAGACAGTTCAGTTCCTCACCAGGTGTCCCTGGTGACTTTTGAGCTACCATCCCAGTGCTGGAGCTCAGAGGGAGTGAGTCTGAGTAAATCTGTGATTGGGCCCTTTAAGGAAAATGCCTGGGATTCCAGAAGCCCTCTGTTTCACTCAGCCACAATCTTTGCTGGTTTTTCAGCCAGAAGTAATGGGGACTTCTCTTCCTGACACTGAAACCCTAGGATGAGGTCCTGGTATGGGACTGGTACCCCTTGCTCCTCAGATGGCACTTCTGTAGCCAAAATAACCCTCTCAATTTTTTTCCCACCACACGTGAATATGGTGGGAAATGTTTCATATCTTTGCTCCTCCTACCAGTCTCAAAGTGGTTTCTTTTTCATATCCTTGGTTGTAGGACTTCTGTTCAGTTAGATTTCAGGTGGTTCTGAAGGATGGTTGTTCTGTAGTTGTAATTTTGACGTGGTTGTGGTAGGCTCCTAGTACCATGTTTACCTACACCAGCATCTTTACCAGAAGCCCTAACCCTTAAGCCTTATTTTTTTAGTAACTATTAGAAGTCAGTGTAGGAACTACTTTATAAATTTTTTCTTTCTAAAAACAAAAATGTTTTATTTGTATAGAACTTGACTGATTGTTTTCCTCTGCTGTTTTCCTCTGTTGATCAGTAGAGGAGGGCAGCCAACCCCATAGCTATACACAGCAGAAACATTTTCCTCATTGGTTATTAGTTCTTTTAAATGAGGTAGAATAGGTAAACATGGCTCACCTCCTTGCCTAACTGCATCAAAATTACAACTAAATTATAGAACAATCATCACTCAGAACTGGCAGAAATTGAGTTGAATGGAAGTCTGACAACTATGGAATTAAAGAAACCACATCCATCCAGACTGGTGGGAGGGGTAGAGACGTGGAATGGGCTGGTCCCACACCCATGTGTGGTGGATAAAAATTTGGGAGGGATATCTCTGGAGCAAGGAGTCTCAACCCTATACCAGGCCCCCAAGTCCAGGGTTCCAATGCTAGGAAGGTAAGTCCTCATAACTTCTGGCTGCAAAAACAAGCAGGGATTGAGTTGGTGGAAGAAACTTCTGGAGTCCCAAGCAGTTCCCCTTAAAGAAACCACACATGTACTTACTCAGACTAATTTCCTCTGAGCTCCAGCACTGGGGTAGCAGCTTGAAAGGCACCAGTGGTATACAGGGAGGACCTGAACTGTCTGGCATCGAGGTGAGAACTGGGGGACAGCTTTCTCCCAGGTGGAAAGATGGCCAGAGCAACAGAGCCAGCAGGGTGGTGCCATATCTGAGATCCCATCAACCTGGCTAACACTGTTTGTCCCACCCTGGAGATCCTCTGAGGCTCTGCCCCACAAAACTTACAGCTGTTAACACTAACCTTTCCATATGAATAGCTGGTCTTGGCTCTTGCTTTAAAGTTTACTAAATCATTTCAAACAAGCAACAGCAGGCCTCAGTGAACCCCTTTCCTCCATACCTTTTTTTTAGTGGGCACAGGCATGGCACTAGCAAGAACCAGCCTAAATTCACAACTTGGCTGTGCCTGGGAATCTCCAAGACCAGGACAAGTAACAGTCATCTTAGGTTGCTTTGTACCTCATGCAAGGTGGTCCCAGGCAGAACACAGTTGAGGGCTGACTGCAGCCTGCACCATCTGGGAAACTGCAGGGCCAGCACACCCAGTGGACAGCTACAGACCGTGTCAGAGCACCACCACCCTGCCCCTACACAGCTGATACTTTATGGAGGAAGGAGGTTTGTGGTCAGTGGTCACAGCTAGTCCTTGCAACTGACTGGCCTGGGTAAATCCCTCCCATTGTTCAGCTAACAGTAATCAAAGCTCAACTACAGTAAGAGCAGGGTGTACTTAGCCTACATGAAAGGTATTCCCCGAGTACCCAGCTTGGGTGATAGGGGAGGCTGTGCCACTGAACCCTACAGGACACCTACTACATTATACCGTGCTACCAAGACAGGGAGTCATAGCATCTCTACCTAATACATAGAAACAAACACAGGGAGGCTGCCAAAATGAGGAGACAAAGAAACATGGCCCAAATGAAAGAACAGAAATCAAAACTCCAGAAAAAGAGCTAAACAAAATGGAGATAATCAATCTATCAGATGCAGAGTTCAAAACACTGGTTACAAGGATGCTCAAGGTACTTGGTGAAGACCTCAATGGTATAAAAATGATCCAGTCCAAAACAAAGGAAACAATAATTGAAATAAAGAACAATTTAGAGGGAAACAACAATAGAGTGGATGAAGCCAAGAATCATATCTATGATTTGGAACATAAGGAAGAAAAAAACAACTAATCAGAAAAACAAAAAGAAAAATAATCCAAAAAGCAAGGATTGTATAAGCAGCCTCTGGTACAACTTTAAGAAGCCCAACATTCACATCATAGGGGTGCCAGAAGGAGAAGAGAAAGAGCAAGAAATTGAAAATCTATTGGAAAAAATAATGAAAGAAAACCTCCCTAATTTGGTGAAGAAATAGACATGCAATCCAGGAAGCACAGAGAGTCCCAAACAAGATAGATAAAAAGAGACATGCCAAGACACACCATAATTAAAATGTCAAAGGTTAAAGATAAAGAAAAAAATCTTAAAAGCAGCAAGAGAAAAGCAGTTAGTTACCTACAGGGGAATTCCCATAAGACTGTCAGCTGATTTCTCAAAAGCAGCTTTGCAGGCTAGAAGGGACTGGCAAGAAATATTCAAAGTCATGAAAAGTAGGGACTACAGTCCAGATTACTTTACCCAGCAAAGATATCTTTGAGAATTGAATGGTAGCTAAAGAGCTTCCCAGATGAGAAAACTAAAGGAGTTAATCATCACCAAACCATTATTATGTGAAATGATAAAGGGACTTTTTTAAGAAGAAGAAGATCAAAACTATTAGCAATAAAATGACAATACGTATATACCTATCAACAACTGAATCTAAAAAACAAACTAATCAAATAAGAAGAACAGAGACAGAATCATGGATATGGAAAGTGTTTTGATGGTTGCCAGATGGGAAGGTGGTGTAGGGGAGTAGGTGAAGAGGTGAGTCGATTAAAAGTACAAAGAGGTAGTTAAGGAATAGCAATGTTGTATAGTACAGTATAGGAAAGGGAGTAGCCAAAGAACTTATACACATGACTCATGGATATAAACAATGATATGGGGATTACTTGAAAGAGTGGGGGTTTGAGCTGGCACTCTTGCAAAAGGAGAAAGACTTGGATGCCTGAGGCATTGGGGCACAGGCATTTGACAGCTTTGGGGAATGAACTTTGAGCACAGCTTAACAAAGTCTTACAGTTTTGCCTGGGAAAGTTAAGGCACAGTAGAGTCAAAATAAACTAAGAGTATCAGAA
Organism: Glossophaga mutica; assembly: GCA_039655065.1. Lineage (NCBI taxonomy): Eukaryota > Metazoa > Chordata > Mammalia > Chiroptera > Phyllostomidae > Glossophaga > Glossophaga mutica. Next base: position 136,509,232 of record CM077304.1, read on the forward strand.
GCTGAAGGTAAATTGGAGACAGGTTTAACTCTAAAAATTAAAGAAATTTGGAAAGAATCACAAGTGGGAGAATCCACAGAGCTGGACTCCATACAGTTAGTTCATTATACTCTTTCTCATTTAAGACCAGAGGCTACTGTGTGAGGTAGGGAAAACCTGCTTAATATGTCAGGGTGGCTAACTGCTTTCTGAAGGCTTATGATGAGTTAAGGGTCAACATTAACACATCACAAAAGCAACATGATAGATGTTATAGTATAGGTTTTGAAGACTAAGGCAATTTGAGAGGTCACATTACATTACTGAGGATATAGATGGGCAGTCTGAACTCCTGAAAGAATTATCAGGTGTTTGGGTTCTCAGGTATTTGTTATATATACACATTATTAAGAACCAAACTAAATGGCACTTTTGGTCTGAGTGTTTTAAAACTACACTTAACATGAAAAAAAGGAAAACGAGGAGAGCCAAGGTTACATTGAACTTTTACTGTTGTGTGTGTGTGTGTGTGTGTGTGTGTGTGTGTGTGTAAAGGAAAGTGGTTTATTTGCAGGTGTTGACCATCTACAAGATGGGGACTTATGTCACAAAGCCCATCTCCACCTCTCAGTGGAGGCAGAGGATTTTATAAGAAAAAAGAGGGGAATAGAGCTTTCTAATAAAACTCTCCCTTCTCCATTTCCTATATCATATTTCAAGCCAATATCATTTTTCTCTTACATTATTTATAGCAAAAATGATAGAAAGAAACTATTATTTGCCAGCTGCCCTTTAGACAACACTATCATTTAGATGATCACTATTATTCCCACTTTTCAGTTGAGGACACAGGCTAGAGAAGTTAAGTATTACCTAAGGTCACCCAGCTAGCAAGTGGTAGAAACATTTGGCCCCCGAGTCTGTCCTCATAGTCACTATACATTGCACAATACATAATTTCCAAGTAGCTTTTCAGGCAATCACCTATCTTCAGCTGCCTTGTTGGTAAATTATCCCATTGCACAGGCCAGGCTGAAGGAAATGCTGGTCAGGTTTATATCAGATAAACTCCTTCTGCACACAAAGGGTTCAACCAGAAATATATATCTCACAAACATTGCTGGTGAACTCATATCTTGAAAATTCAGAACTAGAGCAATACAAGCTGCCAGTTAGTCAAAAGGAGCTGCAGTGTGATCTTACAGTGATGGGGTAGGTTTGTTATTTTGATGTCCCAAAGCCATGTGCAAAATGCAGTTACAGAAGGGAAGAAACTGAGGATAAAGGAAAGAATCCACTCTGTACCACAAATTATCTCTTGGCCAAAGTATTTTGTTCAGCTTTCATAAAGATGGTAGCGATTTGTTTATACTACCTGCAACTGAGTGTGCCTATTGCACTCACTTTATAAAAGTTGGGTTGTTCATCTTTCGTTGTTATTTATGCTAATTATTTGGTCAAAATGGTATTATTGTTTTGATTTCCATGCTTGGAATTAGTGATGAGTTGAATATTTTATTATTATTTTTTAGATATTTTATTTATTTATTTAGAGAGAGGAAGAAGGGAGGGAGAAAGAGGAGGAATCACATCAATGTGTGGTTGCTTCTCGCATACCCTGCACTGGGGACCTGGCCCACAACCCAGGCATGTGCTCTGACTGGGAATCAAACCAGCAACCCTTTGGTTTGCAGGCTGGCACTCATTCCACTGAACCACATCAGCCAGGGATAATATTTTAAAATATATTTTATATTGCTTGACCACTTGATTTATTATTTTGTGAATTTTCTATTTGCATTTAAAAATTTTTTTTACCCTCATCATGCTTGGGAGTCAAACCTGCAACTTTTGGTATATGAGATGATGCTCTAGCCAGTTAAGCCACACTGGCCAGGGCCTGTTTACATCTTTTGCTAAAGTTTTAATTGGTTTGTTCTTTTCCTCCCCACTTTTATTGAGATATATTATATTTGACATATAACATTGTATTAAAATATATAACTCAATGATTTGGTATATAAATATATTACAAAATAATTACCATTAAGTTTAGTTAATATCCATCATTGCACAGTTACATTTTTTTCTTATGATGAGAACTTTAAAGATCTACTCTTTTAGCAACTTTCAAATATGCAATACAGTATTGTATTATATACACGATGTTGTGCATTATATCACTAGAACTTATCTTATAACTGAAAGTTTATACCTTTTGACCACCTTCACCTATTCCCCCAGTTAGATATAACTTTTCTTTAGTTATATGAGGTCTGTAGAGAAGGTATCAAGCCATGTACTATGAAAAATAGAGACATTTATTGAGAAAGATACAAGATACAAGAAACATTGTACATAGGACAAGGACACCTCAGTCCCCTTCAAAGTGAACAACTTGGGGTCTTCCATAGTTCTCCCAGTCGCCATCAGCTGTCCCGTTGTATTTTCCTGAATCTCATTGATGGTCTGAAATCTCTTCCCTTTGAAAGGTAATTTTAGTTTTTGGAAAATCCAGAAGTCACAGGGCACCAACTCTAGGCTGTAGGGTGCTGAGTCACCTGGATGATTGGATGTTTTGCCAAAAAACTCTTTACAAGGTGTGATGCATGAGCAGGTGTGTTGTCCTGATTAAGCTGCCAATCACCAGTTGCCAATAGCTGTGGCCTTCTGAATCATCCAATAGTTCCTGTGGAGGAATGTTCAAGCTTAATGCAAAATTGGATGCAGATTCCCTGCTCAGTCATTTTGAATGCTATGGCCACATAGTACACAGGCTCACTCAATGGCATCTACTGCCCCCACTGACTAGTACAATGAAGTCATCATTCTTCATGCTGTGCATTCCAGTCCACTCTCCTTGGTTACCTTGATGCCATAAAAACTATTCTCATAATATTAATAATAGCTGGACTTTTTCTGGGCAGACTTTGTAGTATATTAAGAGTTCTGGTTTATTAACATTGCAACTCTTTATCATGTTTTTTTCAAATTTGTTTACAGTTGATGAATAATTGATTTCCTGGCCCCTTCTTTTGTTCCTTCCCATATCACTACCTGAGTGCTCTTTTCAAATCTAAGTATAATTGTGAGTCTTTTTTAAAGCATTTGATGCTTGCCAACACTTACCATTTACTTTGTAAATGTGGTAGATCAGCACACAAAGCTCTTCCCTGCTTGATTGCTACCTCCTCTGACAACCTCATTCTCTCTATAACTCCAGTAATAGTTACTTTTTAAATTTAATTTTGTTACTATAAAATTTATGTATGTGGATAATTTTTAAAATTAAATCATTCACAAATGACATTACTAAAAGCCACAAGTCTTCTATCTTTTCTACTCCTTGTTTCTACTCCCTAGAAATCATTTTTAATGATTTTTACCATTTGCTTCTTGTTTCCCTGGATAGTTTAAAATACATTCTTGTCTTGCATTTTTATTTTTTTAAATGTATTTCTTTCAACTCTGAACGATAAGAGTTGGTCTTGCTATACATCCCCCAATACTATTTTGCTTCAGTCTGTATTCCATATTCTTGCATTATTAGGGCCATGTACATTTTATTTACAGCTGAGTCATTTTGTTCTCATGAAGTTAAATGACCTTAATTTTTAATTGCTTAGTTTTGTGATTACTTATTACAAGCTTATTTTCTTCAATACCGCTAGAAACTCAGTATCTTTCCAGTGTGTCCAGCATCCCAGTGTCCCTATCTCACTTCTTTTTCCTTAGAGGTATCTCTTCGGAGCTGCCTGACTCTCCTCTCCAAAGCACACCGATTGCTCTGAGATGTACATACTGCATATCTATTTTCCCAAGACCACTCTTACCGTTATTATTTTATTCCCTTTTCTTCCGTGTTGAACTTTTGCTTCCTCGATCATGTGTCTGTCTATTCATCTCTCTTGGCTTTTTTTCTTTAGTCAATGAAGTAGCTTTGTAGTTGTTTCCTAGGTAATGGTGCAAGATGGCTAAACTCTTTCACATTTTATATAGCCAAAATATCTTAATTTCAACATCACATTTGATTGATATTGTGACTAGGTGTAGCATACTAAACTGGAAATAATTTTCCCTAAAATAGTTTTCTAGATTTCTAAAACATTTTAAAAGTCGAATGTAATTTTTATTTTCATTCCTTTGTATGTGAATTATTTTTCTCTAGATACATCAGTGACTGCTTTGTTACTAGTTTCCTGAAACATTTCCGTGATGTGTCTTGGTGTGAAATCTTTTCATCTATTGTGTGGAATTTCTCTGTGGGTAAGTTTAACTTGGACTCTCATGTTCTTTAATTCTGGAGAATTGATGGGATGCATGAATAAACATTTTTTTGAAATTCCTTTCTCTACGTAAAAAAAAATTCTACTCACATTTTAAATTAAAGTTTAAAAATTACCCTTATTGAGATTTCTGAATACCTTCCCACCTCAAAAACAAAACAAAACAAAACAGCAGCAGCAACAACCCAGGGCTGTCTTTCAACCTTGTGCATGTATGGACTGGTCCATTTCACTGCAGTGGCTTTCATTGTTTGGTTCCTGGCTCTCGTGATGAGTAGTTTCATGGTACAGACTGCATTTTAAAGAGAAATAATTTTTAAAAATGTATCCCTGACACTTACACATATCTGCCTTATAGAAAGAAAATATTTAATATTTTTTTAGGAAAGGGAAATGCCTATTGTAAGACAGGAAGTTTGAAGAAGAAAAGCATGGAATGTTCTATTTCATAGTGAAGTGGGTAAGCGATGCTTTGGGCAGCCAAATGGTCTGTTTGTGACCAACTGCTGGGATCCTGCTGCTGGATTTAAAATGACAGAGGTTTACTGGCTGCTTCTATTTACATTAACCTGAGTGTACTAGAGATATGTGAATCTGATTTCCTGAGAAGAATGTCTTTATGGTACCACTAGTAGGAAGCCAGTCCTTTCCATCAAAGTGGCTAGGGTACTGAAGAACATAAATAGCTCCTTCCACTGTGAGGGAAAGCAAAGCAAAGTGAAACTTAGAGAGTAAAGACAGGTCATCTAGAGGAATCAGTTCACTGGTGAGTATGTTAATGCTTCATGTGAGGAAGAGTTGATATTTTAAGTGAAGACAGCTTATTAATAATGTTGGAACACTACTGTGTATGTTCGAAGAGTTTAAAACCTATCTGTTATTCTCCTAAGCAATGCATATATTACCTCTAAAGAAATCTCTTGTTTTTTGAATTGTATAGCTTATTTACAAAACCTAGAAAGGGATTGTGTTAAGTCCAAATGATACCTACATACAAAGTCACTGCTAAATTAATATCCTGGCAGTGAATGATGGTAAGTACTTGAATCAGTATATTTGTTCCCCTTAATAGTATGAGAGAAAAGAAAGAAGATGGGAAAAATAGCAACATCAATAGTTTAAATAATTAGTTTATGTTTTACCAGGAAACCCAAGAATAAACTCAGTGACTGATTATAAACAAAGTTTTATTGATAAGTTAATTTATCTTATTTTCTTTAAACATGCATTTCTTTTCACAACAAACCCTGACAATAACCAGAAACAAGTATCTTTAGACTATCACAGTTTACAAAGCACTTTCACATATTATCTCATTGAACTGTGACTAGTTAAATAACATCTCAGTGACATAGGTTGTTCATTATCCCTTTACCAGTTTTACACTAAGACTCAAAGATTAAGTGTTCTTCTACATTCACATAAACATATGCATGTTTAAGTGCATGTTTAAAGAAAATAAGAAAAATTAACTTACCAATTCAAAATTGCATCCAATTACATTTTTGAAGTCTTCTGCTAAACCATTGCCAAGATATAATTTTTGATGTTTTATTTAATTTTCATATGCTCACTCTGATTGAATACTAAAAGATAGTTTATGTTGCAAAGACAGCTGTAACACATGTAGTTACCCTTCCCCAGCTCCTCCTATACCTATTCCTCCTTCGCCTCCTCCTCTCCTCCTCTTCCTTGTTTTCTTTGTAAAAAATGTTTAGCTTTCTTTTGTGAAACATGAGAACTGAGCAAACCTGACAAAACTGCCTGTTGCAGTTTATTCCTCACTAAGATTTTACATGCTAAAGAGCTTGGGGTGTGAAAATTATGTTGTAGAAAGTAGAGAGTAGTTTATAACACTGAAGTTATGATAGTTTTTCTCGGCCATTTGTACATTGGTGTATGGATTACTTATTATTGTAGATGTAAGGGGGAAGGAAACAAGTTTGCTAAACCAACAATGGAAGAAAAAGGGATCAAAGGGGAGGAAGTGAAATTGGAAAGTTGGATCCATTCAATTTGTTGAATACTTTGGAACTTACACAAACCATGTTGTTTTTCTTCTTTTGTCTGTTTCTTTCTTTGGCAATAAGAACATATTCCAATTTTAACATGATTTTTTTTTATATTTAGTGACTTAAAAAGGATGATTAAATTATATTAGGTAATATTGGATAGCCAAAAAGTTAGGTTTTTTTTTTTTTTTTCTGGTAAGATGGCTCTAGAAGAGCGTAGTTGTCTTTAACTTCACTCAAAACAATTTTGTTAGGTTATATTGTGACAGCTGTCATATTGTGTTGGGAACCACCCTGCCTGGTTTCTGGAGCTGTAATGCCCCCATGGCTAAGGCTGAGTAAGCAACCTTCGGACCATAAGCCACTAAAGAGACAAAGCTTATCTCCCTGGCAGGAGCGCTGCTTCTGCTCCTTTTACTTCATCCATAACTGGCCCCCAATGCTTGATCGGTTAGCCAATGATGGGTAAGATTCCCCAAGCGGGGAGCGACCTAAGCCAGGCATGATCATGTGTAGGCCCCAAGGAAGGACTTGGGGGCTACAGCAAAAGGGTCCCTTGGCTATCCTGACGTAGCTTGAGTCCTCATTTTGTCTTCGAGAAGTCTTCGTAATCCCTTGGCTGCCTTGCTTACCCTGACTGATTTAAGCCTGAGACAATGCCTTAAGCCTGAAACAATACTGGTGGTGGGTGTAGCCCTGTGCTGGAAAGGGTGGGTTCCCTAGGGCAATCAGACCTAAGAAAGAATATGTAAAATCCTGTGAAACCTGCTTTGTGTATAGAATGCTCTCAATTAAATAAGGGTCCAAGCAAGAAGTGAGTTTGTTCCTCAAAGTTTTATTGCTCTTTAGCTATCTGACCCTGACCCTGACTTATAGACCCTGACTTTGTTATCTATTGTTTGATCCTTACTTCCAGACAATGATTGATGAGCTTTACCTGTATTCCTGTGCAAAATGAACCTAATAAAAGCCCATTGAAGAAGAGGCTCTTGGCTCTTCTCCTTTGAGAGACCAGCCACCTGTCCTCCCCAAGCATATCATGTCTTTGTAGACTTATTCTCATCTGTTGTGGCCGAGGGGGCCCTGTGGGCAGAGCCCCCCCACAAGTATGCATTTTTAAAGTCTTATCAAAATAGGTGAATTTTTGTGTAGTCATTTTAATATTGAAGATGGAAGAACATATGTAACATTTTCCATGTATTATACTTTATTATCTCCAGAAAGGTAAAAATGCAACTGAAATGCAAAAAAAAAAAAAAAAAAAGATTTGCGCAGTGTATGGAGAGGGTGAGGTGACCAATTAAACATGCCAAAAGTGGTTTGTAAAGTTTTGTGCTGGAGATTTCTCGCTGGATGATGCTCCACTGTTGGGTAGACCAGTTGAAGTTGATAGCAATCAAATCAAGACATTAATTGGGAGCAAGCAATGGTATATCATGCAGGAGATAGCTGACATACTCAAAATATTCAAATCAATAAAGTTATTGGTAAAAATGAAAAATATGCCTTTTATTTTATAGAAAAAAAACTAAATGGACTTTTTGGCCAACCCAATACATCTAAAGCAGAGAGAAACCTTTCCTTCTTGATTTCCATCTCTTTTCTGGCCACTGCTGCTCCTTCATTGATTGGTTTGCTTGCCTATTCAAAAGTGAGCTGTGTCTTATAAAATAAATTGGTGCTGTCAACTGGAGATAGCTACAAGTAAAAAAAAAAAAAAAAAAAAAAAAAGTTTTTAAAATCAAAAGAAAACTGCTAGTTAAAAAATTAACAACTTTCTTTACAAAGTCGTTTTGGGGAAAGGGCATGAAGACAGGTGCGCTAAGTGTTTCTACTCTGAGACCCCCAGTCATTGATCACACGTGGGAGGGCATCACATGCTGACTTCCTTTCTTCATTTGATGAAATTTATTTATTTACTTATTTTTCCAGTCTGCCTTTTTTGTTTTATTTTATTTAAAAATTTTAAAGTTATAGTTGACATATAATACATTAGTTTCAGGTGTACAACATGGTAATTCAACATTTATGTACCTTAAGAAGTGATCACCAAAAGAAGTCTGGTAAGCCATCTGTCACCATACATAGCTATTATACATGTGAGAGGGGACCACAGCTGACTGTGACAATATAAAATAAATATTTCACATAAATATATTTTAGTAAATTAAATCATTCATTTAGTGATTTTTCAAGTGTGATAGAATATGGTACATTTAAGATGATTTGCAGTTTGTGGTATATGGCATATACATGCACACATGTGTGATTATACATGTCCCCACAGACTGCTCCTTGTTTTTTTTTAATACTTACTGCATTTGGTATGTTGTTTTTCTTCCCTGCAGGGAATAATGGCTGAGCATTATAGAAAAGTTATTGAACAACTGTTTGTGTTAAACTTCCTTAGCCTAATTTGGCAGAATATAACTAATCTCACAGCATGCAGACTACGAGGTGTTGGTGGGCAAAGAAAAGTCTGAAGGAATAAGTGAATATTTTGCATTTCTACTTTGTAAATTCAATAGATCACACATTACAGTTGATGGCCACTGCTGAGCTTGGCATACAGCAGCTCTCAGGTATGATAGTTCAAGGGTGTGCTTACTAGAGGCCAACAATAGTTGAGGGATCCTAACCCCTCTTTCTGTCACTGTCCCTGGGTTGAGGTACTGAGAAAGTAATCGACAAACCTAAGATTCTTAGAGGTAAACCCCACAGAATATCCACAGGCTTCTACACTCTCCCATAATGACTATATCATTTCCCTAGCTTTGCATGTATTTTCACATGTGAAAAGACAAAGGCTCTATTTTTTTTTTTTTTGCCTGAGATCTAAATTTAAACCACATCTTACTACAATGAGCATCAAAGTTTCCTCATTAAAACATAACTGTAAAAAATTCAACACTGTGTGTGCTCTCTTTCAAAAGGATGAGGCTTCTATTGTGATTTTTCATTTTCATCCTACAAATGAAAAAGAATGGCCTGTTCATGTTTGATGTGAAAATTCCATTGTCCCCTTGGATCTCTAAGTTCTGAAATATTTCCAGGAGGAATATACAGATAATGACTACTTTTTTTATTACAAAATCATAAGCACGTAATTCTGTAACATAATGGTATCACATTCAAGCACACCATATGACATTTTAGATGAAATGTTCAAATTAAAACTATAAATTATTATACCCATATTATTTCCCTACCAACCACACTGAAGCAGGTATTACTTCTGCCAGACTCTGTAGAGTGGAAGTTTAGAACACAGATTTTTGCAACCAGGAAGCTTGATTGTATGACCTTAGAAAAGCTATTAATTTTCCCTCTCTGTCTTTCTCTCAATGTTCTCATTTGTAAAATGAGGAAAACAGTAACACATCCCTCATTTTGAGGAATATTGCTTTGTACACACTTCATAGTTGAAAGGTAGTATGAGTAGTACGTAGACGTATGAGTTTGGGAGCCTGATACTGGGATTAAATCCAGGCTCCTCCACTTGTTAGCTCCGTGACCTTAAGCAAGTCCCTCAGCCCCTCCATGCCTCAGTTTTCTCCTTTGTGAAATGAAAGTCAAAATGGTGTCTACTTCACAACTTGTTGGGCTTAAAAAATGACGACTGAGTCAAAACTTTCTCCCTAGTTTTAGTTAGGTATAGTTGACATATAACGTTGTGTTAGTTTAAGGTGTACAAGGTGATGATGTGATATATGTATATATTGCAAAGTGATTATTACCGCAACAAGATTAGGTAACATCACTCACCTCATAGAGTTATGTTTTTTCTTCTGATGACAGCTTACAAGATTTACTCTCTTAGCAACTTTCAAATGTACAATACAGTATTGTTAACTGCAGTCATCAAGTTCTACATTACATCCCCTGAACTTATTTACCTTATAACTGAAAGTTTGTCCTTTTGACTAACTTCTTGTCATTCCTCCAAGCCACCATGCTCCACACTTCTGGCAACCACTGATCTGATTTCTGTTTCTATTCTTTATTCAATGATTTTTTTAAAAAAATGTATTTTATTGATTATGCTATTACAGTTGTCCCACTCCCACCCTTCACTCCCATCCACTCTGCACCCCAACTCCCACCCACATTCCCTCCCTTTAGTTCATGCCCATGTGTCATAAGTTCTTTAGCTTCTACATTTCCCACACTATTCTTGCCCTCCCCCTATCTATTTTCTACCCACTGTCTATGCTACTTATTCTCTGTACCTTTTCCCCCTCTCTCGTCCTCCCACTCCCCTGTTGCTAACCCTCCATATGATCTCCATTTCTGTGATTCTGTTCCTTGTTCTACTTGTTTGCTTAGTTTGCTTTTGTTTTAGGTGTGGTTGTTAATAGCTGTGAGTTTGCTGTCTTTTTACTATTCATATTTTTTATCTTCCTTTTCTTAGAGAAGTCTCTTTAACATTTCATATTATCAGGGCTTGGTGATGATGAACTCCTTTAACTTGACCTTATCTGAGAAGCACTTTATCTGCTCTTCCATTGTCAATGAAAGCTTTGCTGGATAGAGCAATCTTGGATGTAGGTCCTTGCCTTTCATGACTTGGAATTCTTCTTTCCAGCCCCTTCTTGCCTGCAAGGTCTCTTTTGAGAAATCAGCTGACAGTCTGATGGGAACTCCTTTGTAGGTGACTGTCCCCTTATCTCTTGCTGCTTCTAGAATTCTCTCCTTCATTTTAATCTTGGCTAATGTAATTCTAATGTGCCTTGGTGCGTTCCTCCTTGGGTCCAACCTCTTTGGGACTCTCTGAGCTCCCGGGACTTCCTGGAAGTCTATTTCCTTTGCCAGATTGGAGCAGTTCTCCTTTATTACTTGTTCAAATAAGTTTTCCACTTGTTGTTCTTCCTCTTCCCCTTCTGGTACCCCTATAATTCGGATGATGAAATGTTTAAAGATGTTCTGGAGGTTCATAAGCCTCTCCTCATTTTTTTGAATTCTTGTTTCTTCATTCTTTTCTGTTTAGTTGTTTCTTTCTTCCTTCTGGTCCAATCCATTGATTTGAGTCCCAGTTTCCTTCCCATCATTGTTGGTTCCCTGTGCATTTTCCTTCATTTCATTTAGTGTAGCCTTCATTTTTTCATCTAATTTGCAACCAAAACCAACCAATTCTGTGAGCATCCTGATCACTAGTGCTTTGAACTGTATATCTGATACGTTGGCTATCTCTTGGTTGCTTAGATGTATTGGCTCTCAGGTTTTTGATCTGTTCTGTTTGAGCTATTTTTTTTGGGGGGGGGTGGTCTGGTGGAGCCTGTTATGTAGTAAGGGGCAGAGCCTTAGGTGTTCACCAGGGTGGGGCAACTGTGTTGCTGGGTTGTGATGCTTATGTGGGGACGGGGTCAGAGAGGGGACAATGGCACTTGCTCTGCTCTCTCTTAGATTTCAGTCCCTTCCTCTGCTTCCCACAAGGAAATTGGGCCCTTCTGGTGCCAGTTCCCTTGTGGGTGGGCTTGTGTACATTCTAGGACCCTGTGGGTCTCTCCAATGAACTCTCCTGTGAGGCTGAGAGTCTCTCCTGGCATCTCAACCCCCACTGGTGTTTTCAATCACTGCTTTTAGGTGCTGGGGCCCTGGGCTTTGCAGTGCCTCTCTCCCTGCTTTCACCTGGATTACCTACGCACAAATGTGTGTCCATGGTTAGCCAGCCTCCTTGCGCGCCCCACCCCACACCCAGGGTCTGCCAGCCATTGCCTGTGCACCCAGGACCACCAACCAGCACTTTTTCCTGTTGTGAATCCTCTCCACTGGCCACCGACTCCACCCATCTTACCAGTCTGGATGAATAGTTGTCAGACTTCCTTACAATTCAATTTTCTGTCAGATCTGGTTGGTTTTTTATTTCTAACTTTTTGTTGTCCTTAATTTTGGTTGTACAAGGAGGCACAGTGTGTCTACCTACACCTCCATCTTGGCCGGCTATTCAATGATTTTTTTTTTTTTTTTAGATTCCACATATAAATGAGTTCATAGGGCATCTGTCTTTCTCTTTCTGACATTTCACTTATAATACCCTCAAGGTCCATCCTGCTGCAAATGACAGGACTTCCTTCTTCGCTTCAACCAACTGAGCCACACCACACAGGGCTCAATAGGCATTTTCAATGTGTACAGCTTTTTTCTATGATATGCGCTGTTTTCATGAATTCCTTCTGGTGCTTATGCTCAAGAGTTTCTCATACATATTTAGGGACAGAGCTGTTAGGTCACAGGTATACATATCTTCAAATTTATTAAAAAATACCACACTACTTTCTGTCAGTGGCACATAAAAGATCTAGTTTGTTTTACCTACTTTTCCTAGTAAAGTCTAACTTTAATCAGGGTCTCTAATCTCTCCCAAAGTGATAAAAGAAACATTGAAAAATTTTAACTCAAAGCATTCTTTTCCGTGTTATACTTTTTTGTTTACATTTTTTCTTTTGATAATTTTCTCAGATATCTCTTCCATGTTACAAACTCATGTGGCAGTACAGGTTACTGATGAAGAATATAGGTTCTCTAGATTCAAATCCTGGGTTTACTGCTTGTCAGCTGTGATTTCTTAAACAAGTTGCTTAGCCTATTTTGGCCTGGTTTCTCCATCTGTGAGTGAGGGTATTATTAGTAACTGCTCCATATATTTGTTATAAGAATATTTGTCTAAAGGATTTCTAGTACATGGAAACATATTAGCTATCACTTTTTTATATATTATTAGCACCTATTTTTATCCCTAGATTAGTTATTATTGTCAGTATTTTTAACAATTAATGCTCAATTAGAATTATTTATGCTTGCTGATTTCATTGCTTACCATTGATTCTTGTATCCTACTTCTTTTATTAACACAAATTTCTAACCTTCCTGAATTATGTCTCCTAATAATTTATCTAATAAGTATGTGTGAGTGTTGATTTTTTTTTTAATCTGAAAATATTTTTCTTTGTTTTATATCTGAATTGCGGTTTAGCAAAGCATAGAATTTTGGGTTGAATATCTTAACTCAGCAGCTTAAAGACTCCTTGTTTTCTTCCTTCGTTACTGCTAAGGAACAGTATTCTAACAGTCTGTTTTTATTTGCTTGAGGATGATTTGTCTTTTTACTTTGCATACTTTTAAGCTGTTTTTTGTTGTTGTTATTGTTGTTGTTTGTTTTATTGTCTGGTTATTTCTAATTATTAAGCTCTCTCTATATTCTTAAATATAAGGCTCCATGTTTTCATTCATTGTGGCTAATTTTCACCTCTTATGTTTTATTCCCTACAAAATAGTTTATCATGTAGTTCCTGACATACCAAAACATATAGTTCAATGAATTTTCTAGTTGAGGAAATTGAAATCCAGAGCTTAAATGATTTTTCTAACAGCAGAATTAATAAGAAAAAATAACTACAATGAATCAAAAGATGAGTATCTGAGTAATAATAATTATTATTATTATTACACAAATGAATTCCTTTTTCTAAGAAAAAAGATCCATGATTTATCTTTACCTCATAAAATGCCAAGCCAGACAAAAATGTATCTAAAAAATGGGGTTATCCTGAAAAACCAGTTTGACCGAATGCTGTAAGATATTGTACTACTTCTGGCATCAGCACGCTAGAGTCACTATGGGGGGTGGGGGCGTTGGTTCCAGTGGCAGGCTGTGGGGAGGTTTGGGGAGGTTCCAGGAGGGAGGTCCAGCAGCTCTTCCTGAGTTTATGTGTATCTGGAGGCGCTGACTAGAGCTTTGTTGATATTCGTTAATGATTTTCCTTTGGGCATTCAAATGATCATCTTCTTCAGTAGGCTGAATGGTGGTTCCCAAGAAGAAACGTCCAAATCCTAATCCTCCGAATCTGTCAATATTACCTAATGTGGAAAAAAAAAAGATTAAGTTAAAGATCATGAGAGGAGAAACTAATTTTGGATGATTTGGGTAGCTCCTAAAGGCAATTACATGCATTCTTATAACTGAGAGGCAGAAGGAGTTTTGAGACCTAAGAAGATGAGGCAGTGTGACTATAGAGTAAGGTGGCCACAATCCAAGGATACCTGGATCCACCAGAAGCTGGAAGAAGCAAGACATAGATTCTTGCTTAGAACCTTCCAAGAGTGAATAGCCTTCGCACACACCTTGGATTCAGACTTCTGGACTTCTGAACTATGAAAGAATACATTTCTATTGTTTGAAGCCACCAGATTTGAGGTAATTTATTATGGCAGCCATAGAAAACTAATACATACCCCATCAGAGAGACAGTCTATGTCAAACACATTGGGGCTGGGGTTTTGCTACAGATGGAATATTTGTGTTCCCTCCAAAATTCATGTGTTGAAATCTTAACTCCCTACTACGATACTATTAGGAGGTGGCCCTTTGGAAGGTGATGATGTTATGAGGGTAGATCACTCATAAATGGGATAAGTGCCCTTAAAAATGGGACCACAGCCAAAAATCTACGTTGTCCCTTCTGCCATAGGAAGTTACAGAGAGAGGATGACCATCTGAACTAGAAAGCAGACTGCACCAGACCTAGATTTGCTGACATCTTCATCTCTGCGACTTCCTAGCCTCCAGAACCATGAGAAATAAATCTGTGTTGTTGAAGCCACCAGTCCATGGTGTTTTGTTGTAGCAGCCTGAATGGGTAAAGAGGGGTTTTGATTTCTTCTGTAATTTTTCAGTGTTTCTCATCACTCCTGGTGTTACTGCTGCATTCTGGCACCACTGAGCTTAGAAAATGGGATAGAATATGAAATGGGGGAGAACCCACAACCAGGCGGCTTGACAGTAAGTCTCATATGAAGATGCTGGGTTAGTTTGGATAGAGACATCTCTACCTGACCAGGACAAAGAGGGCTAGTTCATCAAGTAACTATTTTTGTATCTAAAAGATGAGCTGATTTTGGAACTAGAGAAGGCAGGAGGGTGTCATAAACAAAAGGAATAGGACACAGTTCAGCACAGAATCACTTCATTTTATAGTTTATGTCAGGTCTTTGTCACTTCCAATTGATTCGGACTTGTATTTGGAGCATCTTATATCAGAGTCTTCTTTCAAGGTACTCAGACTCACAGTTATATCAGATGAAAAAAATGTCAGTTTCTTTAAACTGTATAGGTGGATGCATGAGTGTTTGTTATCGCATGATTCTTTATGCCATATATATTTTATAAATAATCATGTGTACCCTCTGATTATATATTTTTAAATGTCCTATAATAGCTAAGGATTTGTGTTTGAAGTCAATAATAATTGCTTTCAGAAAAATTAATTTAGACTATGCCCATGCCCTAAGCTATATTCCATAGAAATACAGCAATTGTTTCCGTGGTGTTTGCCAGTAAGTTCATAGGAGTAACACTGAATAATAATATTTAACGTTCTCCATCATCTAAGGTCCCAGATGTTGACTGACACTTCCACTTCAGTCTCTGATGTTGGAAGATCTCCCTGGCTCACTTCTATAGTTATTAGGACAAGATCCCAGATTGGCTTCAAGTGAGCATGATGTGGAGCTATTCACAAACCTGATGAACATGATTTATTACCTATGTGAGAAGGTTTCATGGGGAAGCCACAGTAGTTACTTAAAAGCATAACAGCATAGTTTCTTGGTAAGGACACATGCAGCAAGTACATTCTGGAGCATACACATGACTAAATAAGATGAATCATCATGTTTTAAATGTGAAAGAAAACTAACATATGATGGGCACATAGTAGTATTTAATGCATGATCTTTTATTTTGGTAATATTGGCAAAATTCTGTATCAGGGGGCCTAGAATATTTTTAGAGTGGAAAGGATGTCAATAGGCAAGGCCTATGGCAGGATTTTGGTACAGCCTGTTGGACACTGACATTTTCTTTGATGCGACCAAGAGGGCTTAATCTGAATCTATATGGATTCTGCATACTTTTATTGCAGAAGCTTTTATATTGAGATATCAACTTTGGTGAGGCACGTCAAAGTGTTGCTAGAGGCATCTATTCAGCCCACTCTTCATATAGAAAGTTCAGATGTTTTCCAACGTCCCCACCAACCGGTTATCCTCTCTGCGAAGGAACATCTTATCACAGAGAACTCATCATCACCATTCCCACTTCTGGAGAGTTTGTTGCCTCTCTTTTTCAGTTAAATGAGTCCTTTGATTTATTATTTCATAGTTTCTTTTTTTTTCTTTAATGATTTTTTTTTTTAGTTTGGGGCTAGTTTATGTATTTTTAATTTTTTAACTGTATTTTTTCCATTGCTATGTAGGTATCTTATACCCCCCTCCTCCCTGAAATCACCACACTCCTGTCCATGTCCATGAGTTCTTTTTCCTTTTTGCTCAATACCTCCACCCACTAACCTCCCCCAACTAAGCTGTCATCCTGCTCTCTAGGAGTCTGTCTCTGTTTTGCTTGCTAGTTTAGTTTGTTCATTCATTAGATTCCACATACAAGTGAAATCATATGGTATTTGTCTTTCTCTGACTGGCTTCTTTCACTTAGCATAATGTTTTCCAGGTCCCTCATGCTGTTGCAAAGGATAACATTTTCTCTCCCTCTCTCTCTCTCTCTCTTTTCTTTACAATCAGGTAGTATTCCATTGCGTAAATGTCTCATAGTTCGTTTATCCACTCATCTACTGATGGACACAAGTTGCTTGCATATCTTGGCAATAATGCTGGTAAATAACACTGCAATGAACATAGGGTGCATAAGTTCTTTTGAATTAGTGTTTTTGCTTCCTTTGGGTATATTCCCAGAAGTGGGGTGGCTGGGTCAAAAGGAAGATCCATTTTTAAGTTTTTGAGGTATTTCCATACTGCTTTCCTGAGTGGCTACACCAATCTGCATTCCCACCAACAGTGCAGAAGGGTTCCCCTTTCTCCACAGCCTTGTCAGCACTAGTTGTTTACTGATTTATTGATGATAGCCATTCTGACAGGTGTGAGATGGTATCTCACTGTGGTTTTAATTTGCATTTCTCTAATGATTAGTGACGTTTAGCAATTTTTTCAAATGACTATTGGGCATCTCTATGTCCTCTTTGGAGAAGTGTCTATTCAGGTCTTTTGTCCATTTTTGGAAATTGGGTTCTTTGTTTTTTTCATGTTGAGATTTTTTAAAAAATATATTACTTTGATTTTGCTATTACAGTTGTCCCAATTTTTTACCATTTCCCCCCTCCACCCAGTACCCCCCTTCTCTCCATCATTCCCCCCGAATTAGTTCATGCCCATGAGTTCTTTTGCTTCTCCATTTCCTATACTATTCTTAACCTCTCACTATCTGTTTTGCACCTAACATTTTTGTCTTTTAATCCCCACAACTTTTCCCTCCTTGTTTTCCTCCCCCCCCAGCTGATAACGCTCCAAATAATCTCCATGTCTATGATTCTGTTCCAGTTCTGCTTGTTTGCTTGGTTTGATTTTTTTAGGTTCAGTTGTTGATAGTTGTGAATTTGTTGCCATTTTAATGTTTATAGTTTTGATCTTCTTTTTCTTAAATAAGTCCCTTCAACATTTCATGTAATAATGCCTTGGTGATGATGAACTCCTTTAGCTTTACCTTGTCTGGGAAGCGCTTTATCTGCTCTTCCATTCTAAATGATAGCTTTGCTGTATAGAGTAATGTAGGTTGTAGGTTCTTGCCTTTCATGACTTTGAATACTTCTTGCCAGTCCCTTCTTCCCTGCAAAATTTCTTTTGAGAAATCAGCTGATAGTCTTATGGGAACTCCTTTGTAGATAGCTCTCTGCTTTTCCCTTGCTACTTTTAAGATTCTCTCTTTATCTTTAACCTTCGACAGTGTAAACATGATGTGTCTTAGTGTTGAATTTTGTAAGTTCTTTATAAAATTTGAAAATTAACCTTTTATCAGATGTATTGGCAAATGTGTTTTCCCATTCTGTGGGTTGTTATTTAATTTTGTTGGTAGTCTCCTTTGCTGTGCAAAATCTTTTTATTTTCATGTAGTCCCATTTGTTTTTGTTTTGTTTCTCTTGCCTGGGCAGATATATCTGATAAAAAATTTCTATGAGCAACATCCAAGATTTTGCTACCTATGTTTTCTACTAGGATCTTTATGGTTTTGGGTCTAACATTTAAATGTTAACCCATTTTGAATTTATTCTTGTGTGTGGTTTAAGAAGGTGGTCTAGTTTCATTTCTTTTTTATGTATCTGTCCAATTTTTCCAATACCACTTATTGAATAAACTGTCTTTAGCTCATTGTATGTGCTTACTTCCTCTATCAGAAGAACATCTTCTGTGGGTCCTCAGCTCAGGTTGTAACAAGGAAACAAATAAGGCATTGGGCACATCGTGTTCTTGTCTAGAGTTTTCGGTGCTCTTCTCAACTAGCATACATTTTTTTGTGAGAATTCAGTTCCTTGCAGCTGTGGGACTGAGGTCCTTGTTCCCTGCTGACTGTTATCAGGGGTGACTCTCAGCTCCTGGAGACCACCCAGGGTTCGTATGACAGCCATTGTCATGGGCTTTCTCACAATGTGGCAGCTTACTTTTTCCAGACATTTCTTTTCAGGCATTGCCTCTCCATCATTTTCTTTATTTTTTCTTTTTGTGTTTCCATTTAGATGTATATTGAATTTTTGTATTTTGTTTTCCTTGTCTCTTTTAATTCTTTCCTGTAAATACTTGTTATATATCTGGGCTGTATATGATGCAATTTGTTCATACTTATCTTGCAGATAAATAATTTTGTTCTTAGTTGTGTATAACCAGCTTTTAAAGCACATCTACAAAGTTTTTTATTTAAATGCCTATATTTTTAATATCTGATATTATACTTTATTTAGAAAAATACCTGTTATTTTTCTTTATGTCTAGTTTTTTCTTTACAATTTCATCTTAGTATGTATATATTTCTTAAGTTATAATACACTTATTATATAGTTTCTATTTATATAGTTATACATAATTTACACACTTATATAGTTTCACACTTATTATATAGTGTAAATATACACTACACACTTATTATATAGTTTCTATTTACATAGTTATATATAATTTTAGACATAGGTCTTTTTTTAGGAAAACTAAATGATAAGTATAAAATCACTAAATTGTTCCCTTTCTTACATTAAAGCTTAAAACCAAAACTATTAAAATAGTAAGTCTATATGAAATTACTGCTTTCTTTGAGATTATATTCTATTATATGTTGCCTAAAAATAAATCAAACATCATCCTTCTGTTTTTTCCAATGCTGATCCTTTGCCTAGATTTCTTATCTTGGTTAATGGCAATATCATTTACTCAAAAAGCCAAGTGTGCACATTGAAGTCGTCTTCAGCTCTTCCCTGTCAATAAACTACCACATCCATGTGGTATGCAGTGCCTTCAAAATGGTACCACATCCAAATGGAGTTGAGTCATCTTTAATCCTTTCATCTCAATGATCTACGACCTCCAAATGGTACCAATTTACCATCTCCAAATGGTACCAACTACCAAATTGTACTTGGCTTTATCTCTTAAATGTCTCTAAAATCACTTACGTTTTGGTTTTCACTGCCAAACATCCTTACTATCTCTCATATCTCTCACCTGGACTATTATCAAAATATAATAGTTCCTTACCTTCAAATCTCTCTTTCAGTCAATCCTCAAAATTTTTTTACATTTTTGCAAAATAAAAAGTTGTTTTTCATGTACTGTCCTTCTCTGTTCTCAACTTTCCTGAATTCCTCTCTATAAAGGAAAAAAACAAAACAAAACAAAAAAAAAAACAAGCTCTTCAGCCTTGTTTAAAGGCTATTCATAATATAGCCCAAAACTTCTTCCTCATTTTTTCCCTCAGCATTTCCAAATTATCCATGACCTCATAACTAAGTTTTCACTATCCTCTATGTCTGTCATTCAGTTGAATGTTACTATGCCTTTACACTTGGTATTCTCTTTGATAGAGATATTTCCTTATGCTTCAACTTGGTTAACTTTTATTTATCCATTATGTTACAGTTAAAAAGAAAACAAAACAAAAAAACAAAAACTTCTCCTGTGGAGCTTTCCTTGACTCTTCCTTCATAATGTATTCCTGAAACATGACACAAAGACTGTTTTTTACACTGTGTATTAGTTATTGGTCATTTGTCTATTTCTTCCACTAAAATGTGAACACCACCACAATAATGCCACCATGTCTCATCTACTCTATTCACCATTATATCTCTACTTTTCCCATTTAACAACTAGTATGTAGTAGGTACTGCATGAATATTTTTGTTAGATGGAAAAAGTCAGTCCATTTAAATTTGCCTATACTACTAAGTATAGAGTACAATTAAATACTCAATTGTACTCTGTACTCTGATACATTTCACAGAAATAAATCTCAGAAAGAAAAATGTTTGTAAATGAAATAAAAAATTGAACCATTAACTCCCTATTTTCCAAGTTGCTGGATCTCTCATTCTGGTAAATTTTAAACCATTCTTATCAGGCTTTTATCTGATCCATGACAACAAAGAAAATAATCTTTAAGTGAAGACTTAATCACTGCAGGGTTTGCTATATTTAAAAAAGCCTTGCTATGACTTTTTTCATAAACTTGGAAAAACAATTGTAACTTAAATAATCACCTCAAATGGTAGCTTCAGAACTTCTTAGACTATGGAATATATTATAATAGCAAAATGAAGTGTAATCACTCTTTTCTTGTCAGAACTAACTTGAAACATTTTCATGCAGTGATTGATATATTGAGGACACTGAAACTATTCATGAGTTTATCAATTTCTAACTTTATATCATAGTATTTTCACTTATTGAAAATAGTTTTTTGTTGTTCACTGTTATTCTTCTTGAGGGCAACTTATATCAAATTGGATGAATCAAAGTTCAGGTTTGAAGCTCTGGATATATGATAAAAATATCTTCTAGGTCTCTAACTCTTGTTTCCTTTTTTTCTCTTTTAAATTTTTGTCCAGATTTAATACTAATTATGATGTCATTAGAGAGAAGTTTTCTAAACAATTTTTAGAGAATTGAAGCAGGCAATTTTGCTGAAATATTAGCTTCTGCTGAAACTTAACATGTGAATTGTCCATATTTCTTACATAGTCATTTGAATAAAAGAAATATTTGAATATCTAATAAGAGATTATTTAGTAACTTTTACATCAATACAATAAATGTTTATTAATAGGTAATACTGAAAATGACTTCAAAATATAACAGTAGCATTATTTCTTGAAAGTAACAGTAAAAGATGACTCATAAAAGTTAATCCTCAGGGTAGCTGTTCAGTGTGAGCTGTATGAAAAATGGAATACATTTCTTCTTAGCTAAAATTTAATGAAATGGTCACAGAAATGCCTTTCTGTGAAAGGGTAATCACTTAGGCTATTTAGATTGTTTTTTAAAATTCAGGGAAATGAACTCATTGCTGCTGCTACTGCTCGTCAAAGTTTCATTGAAACAAATAGAGGTCTCTTATCAAAATAGCCATGAGATGGATGCATTGCAGAGTTCACTGTTCATTTCTTTGCTGTTGGAGGTGCTGTTGGCATTTCTTGTAGCTGTAAATGATGCTGAAATAACGCAGACCAGAATCTAATGTATTTTATGCCAAACAATCACGGCAGCAGCATCCTTCCCACTGTCATCTTATTTATGGAGGGTTTTTTGTTTGTTTGTTTGTTTGTTTTTTAAAGCTATTGATATAGAAAAGTCCATATAATTCATAATGTTTGGTTAAGTCTGGCAGGCAAGTCTATCTTGTTGAGCACTACAGCCTCCAGTTTCTGAATCTGTGTTTCTTTTGAAGATGTTAGAAATTAAAAAGAAAGGGTGTCTTTTAAGTAGGCTAATGCTAGCGCTCGATTATTTTTCGAGATATTTGCTTAAACACAAATTCACGGGCAAAAGCCCAAGCGAGTTTTTGCTCAGTAAAAAGATGCAGGAACAGCTTTTACTCTGAATGTGCTGCTGAAAGGTATGAAACAAAGAAAACAAAACTCAATTTGTCTTTTTAAGGGAGGACGGCATTCTTGTTTACCACAAAGAATAGAACCTAAAACCCTCAGCAGCTTGAATCAAAATGGACTCAAAGCCCCAAACAGCCTTCATCGAAAGCACTTGTCCAGTATGCAGCTGAGCCTCTGTGACTGCTTTGTTTGTAAGGGGCCAAAAAGCTTAAATGATTTGATCAAACATTTTTATGTTCTTATCTTAAAAACAGAAACATGTTATTTTTATATATTTTAAACAAAGCCTCAGAAATAATGTATTTGGTCACTACATGGAGCCTGAGAGAATAGTTATTCACATTTAAGGGGACTTCTTTAAGTGCATGAACTTGAATAGTGTACTTGCACATAGTGTCATTAAAGGGGGATGAGAGTAAAGAAAATTCATGCAAATGTCAATTCTACTCACTATTTTAAGTTGCTGTTTTAATTTCAACTTTGCTTTTCCCAATTAATAATACACAGGCACTATAAGAGAAGTAACACTGGAAATGGTCCTACTTTTGAGGAGTTTACAATCTATTTGGGAAGAGTCATGCAGAATTGATTTAAAAAAATTATTTTATTGTTGTTCAATTACAGTTGTTTGCATTTACTCCCCACCACTCCCCACCTCCCAGC
The DNA here is from genome assembly GCA_039655065.1 of Glossophaga mutica. Classification (NCBI taxonomy): domain Eukaryota; kingdom Metazoa; phylum Chordata; class Mammalia; order Chiroptera; family Phyllostomidae; genus Glossophaga; species Glossophaga mutica. Next base: position 136,532,107 of record CM077304.1, read on the forward strand.
CAAACCTTCCTCCCTCCCTGATTTTTTTGATTCATAAAACATGGCAAAGCTGGGCACAGGAGTGCTGACAGGTGTTGTAATGACCACCAATTCACCAATCCCATTGGGTTTTTAGTGTTTGGAAAATCATTAGGCAAATTGCACAAGACATGACTATTACAACTGCCACTTTGAATATTAGTTGTGCAGTTCTTTCTAGTCTTCAGTTTTAAAGTATTTTTCAACACTGTTGGAAGACAGATTAATGCTGTCTCTATGGTTTTAATTTTTTTAGATTGATTTTTGTACAAGTAATAAGATGACAAAATTTCAAAGAAATATAATTGAGCTGTGTTACCAAAATTCATTAGAGTTGAGAATATTATTTGTAAGGATTTATTTTTTAATTTTATTATTTGTAAGGATTTATTTATTATTTTAAACGGTTGGAATGTGTTTTTTTAAATTAATAGGTTGACAGATAATATTCATATGGCCATTTTTGAGCATTTATATGACCATCTGTTGCTTGGAACACCCTTAAAAAGCAGAAAACAAATAAGATACAATATAAATGCATATGTATATATTCTACAAATGACTATGTTTACCTAAAGTTAATGACGCCTGGCGCAACAAGAGGTAATCTATTTCCAACATATTCCCTTGTAGGGAATAGTTTGTATAATAGTTTATGTGTACATTCACTACCTAGGTTTATTTCTAGGGAGTAGGTGTCAAATTATTCAACATTGATGAATATGGTCAGTAAGATTTGAAAAACCCAGGAAAGTTTTAATAAACTAAAGGTATTTGTTGGGAACCACCCTGCCTGGTTTCAGAAGCTGTAACCCCCACATGGCTAAGGTGAGTAAAAAGACCTTGGGACCATAAGCCACTAAGGAGACAAAGGTTATCTTCCTGGAAGGGGCACCACCTCTGCCCCCTTTTACTTCACCCTGCTTGGCCCTGGACAGATGACTGGTTAGCCAATGATGGGTGAGATTCCTCAAGGGAGGGATGACCTAAGACAGGCATGGTCTCAAAGGGGCCCTTAGGGAAGGACCTGGGGGGCTATAGGTAAAGGGGGTGATGGACCATCACCCCTTGGCTTTGACATAGCCTGAGTCCTCATTCTGTCTGCAAGAAGTCTCCTAATCTCTTGGCCGCCTTACTTTGCTTGCCTGACCTAAGTCTGAAACAATACTGGAGGGTGGTGCAGCTGTGGGAAAGAATGGGTGGTTCCCTGGGTGATCAGGCCTAAGAAAGAATGCATATAATCCTGTGAAAACAGCTTTGTTAAGAATGGTCTCAATTAAATAATAAGGTCTGAGCAGGAAACCAGTTTGTTTCCCAAAGTTTTGTAGCCCCTTAGCTAACAGACCCTGACTCAGAATAAGCCCTCATAGTTCTTTGTACGTTATCTGTTGTTTGATCCTCACTGCCTGACAATGATTGATGAGCTTTACCTGTATTCCTGTGCAAACTGAACCCAATAAAAGCCTATTAAGCAACAGGCTCTTGGCCCTTCTGCTTTGAGAGATTGGCAACCTTTTCTCCCCAAGCAGATCATGTCTTGGTAGACTTATTCTCATCTGTGGTGGCTGGGGGGTGGGGTGGGGGGGGCAGCGGGTAGAACCTCCCACCACAGGTATTCAGTTGTTTTCATCCAACCTGATGGCTAAATGAACATTAAAAATTCCAGGGTTTGCATAAAACGAGAAGATACAAATCCTGTAGTAATAATATTTGATATATAGAAAAAATGCTTTAAATAAAATGAAAGGAAATAGCAGGTATCATTTTTCTCCTATTATATCCTTGCTTAAATTGTTGACTTGTTTAAAAGAGCAATTTTTAGGGTTAGTGTATTTTATTTAGGAGTGAGAATACTTTAGGATGAAAGAATTGGTCTGAAAAGAAAACACATATTTCAGGCTAGGATAACAAAAGAAAAGAGAAAAATAGTTCTAGTTTATGTCAGTCTTTTGACTATAATTATTATGTACATGCCACTCAAATTAATTTCTTTTTCTCCAGAGAGTAATTATTGAATATTCGTAGATTACCTGTATTAGTTTAATTTATTTGCTCTGCAAGATTACTTATGATTGAAAATGTTTTGAAATCAGTTCATTGTTGTCTATGAGCCATCTGCCATGTAGTGCGAAAAGCAACCATATTGGTTAAATAAAGGTTTAGCATATACATTTGTATGACTCATTAGAAAGTAATGTGGACATTAATTTTTTAATAGTTAACATCGTAATGCCTTAAAATTATCTCTGAATTATGAGATGTAGAATATTATTATTTTTTTTTTTACAAAAGCCCTAAAGTTTTACCTTTACATTAAACCATGAATTCATGAGAATTGATTTGTTTGTCATCACCATACACGGAAGAAAACCCCCTTTCCCCTGGGGCCTGAAATGCCACCTTCTCACTTGTTTCTATTAATATAGGGACCTGTTTCTGGGATCTCTAGTTCATTCCACTCAGCAGTTTGCTTTTCCCATAACTGACAATACATTGTCTTAACTAATCTAGCATTACAAGAAGCTATGTTTTCACTGAAGACAAGTCTTTCCTCATTTTTTTCATTGTAAGTGCTTTGAATATACTTAGCTCTTGACTCTTATATAAACATTTTAAAATCAACTTGTTAAATTTTACCACAAATTCTATAGTGATTGTATTTGAAGTTTTATTAAATCTTTAGGTAAATTGGGAGAGCATTGAGATTTTAAAAATGCCTCTACATTCATACATATAGCATACATTTTTATTAATTTATCATCTGGAATATTTTCTAATACTGGTAAAATTTTCTGCATATGGATTTTTAAACAAGTTCTTTAGGCCCTGGCTGGTGTGGCTCAGTGGATTGAGCACCGGCCTGCGAACCAAAGTGTTGCAGGTTCAATTCCCAATCAGGGCACATGCCTGGGTTGCAGGCCAAGTCCCTGGTGGGGGGCTCATGAGAGGCAACAACACATTGATGTTTCTCTCCATCTCTTTCTCCCTCCCCTTCCCTCTCTCTAAAAATAAATAAATAAAATTAAAAAAAAAAAAACAAAACCCAAACCCCAAGTTCTTTAGATATATTCTAGGAACCTTATAATATTTCTTGCTACTGCAAATGTTTCTTTAAAAACCTTTCCCCTAGCCCTGGCTGGTGTAGCTCAGTGGATTGAGCATGGGCTGTGAACTAAAGGGTCACTGGTTCGATTCCCAGTCAGGGCACATGCCTGGGTTGCAGGCCAGGTCCCCAGCCCGGGCCATGTGAGAGGCAACCACACATTGATGTTTCTCTCCCTCTCTTTTTCCTTTTCTTCCCCTCTCTCTAAAAATAAATAATAATAAATAAAATTAAAAAAAACCTTTCCCCTAATAATTTGTTGATATGATATAAAAACAAATGATTTTTGTGTATTAATCTTATAACCAACAACCTGGCTGTATTACATCAATTCCTAGAAATTTTAGGTAGATAATTTTGAGTTTTTTGATTATATCATCTGTGACTAATAAGGTTCTATGGGTTTTTTGATGATTTTTATTATTGTTGTTCAGTTACAGTTGTCCCAACTTTTCCCATTGCTCTCCTCTGCCCCACCTCCCTGCCCTGCTCCCACAGTCAATCCCTGCCATTGGCCGTGTCCATGAGTCTTCTATTCATGTTCCTTGACCTTCCCCTTCCCCTTCTTTCCCCCGTTATCCCATCTCCCCTCTCTGATCACTGTCAGTTTGTTCTTTATTTCCATGTTTCCGGTTCTGTTTTGCTCCTTTGTTTGTTTTATTGATTAGGTTCCACTTATAGGTGAGATCATATTGTATTTGTCTTTCACCCCCTGGCTTATTTCACTTAGCGTAATGCTCTCCAGTTCCATCCATGGTGTCATGAAGGGCAGGAGCTCCTTCTTTCTTTCTGCTGCGTAGTATTCCATTGTGTAAATGCCCTCGCTGGTGTGGCTCAGTGCATTGATTGCCAGCCTGTGAACTGTGACTAATAAGTTTATTTCTTCCTTTTTTAACTTTAGTCTTCCATTCTTTTTCTGATCTGATGCCATTAGTTAGACATTACAACTAAATGTTGAATTGAAGCAGTTCAATTCTTGTCAAATTTCAGATTTCAAAACAAATGCTTCTGATATTTCATCATTAACAGCATTTGCAATAGGCTTTGGTAAGATTTATCAGCATAAATAAACTCATTTCTCCTGCTGTTTTTCTAAGAGTTTTGGTCCTGTTTATTTTTTCTCAAATGCTATTTTTCTGCAGCGGTTGAGATGAATATGATTTTATTTCTCTTTTCTATAATTTCATTATTAATGTAAATCATTCTTGGATTTTGGGGATAATTTTAAATTGTTCTTAATGCATTGCATATTTTATCTATTGTTTGATTTGAATTGATAATATTTTCAGAATTATTATCTCTGTTTATGAAGGAGATTGGACTATTTTCCTTTTTTAAACTCTCTTTATCAAACATATAAAGGTTTGTACCTTAACATCAGTGGACTGGTCTCACTGAATGAGTTGGGAAATATGTTCCCTTCCTCTTTTTCTATTATCTGGAAGACTTTATATAACAGTAGAAAGTTTTTTTTTTTTTTTTAATTGAAAGTGTGTGAAAAGTTGCATGGTAAATCACCAAACCTGGAATTTTTCTCTTTTAGGTATTGATCAATTTCCATAATAATTTTAGTGTTGTTGAGACATTCTGCTTCTTAAGAGTTTGTAATTTTATTTTTATGAATTTGTCAATTTTAGCTAAGTTTATAAACTTCCTGACAAACCTCTCTTCCATTTGCTCTTCACTCTTTTTCTATACGGGATCTTTTCATGTTTTGTATGCCTCTGGCACTCTTTGCTGTGGATGAATTTTTAGATATATCTTTACTGATGTTTCTTTGGCTATGCTTATTCCATGACTTAACCTATTTAATCAAGTTTTTCTCATTTCAGCAACTGTATTTTTTATATATAGAATTCCATTTGGTTGCTTTTTTAGAATTGCATGATCATTTCTGAAAGTCTCCTGTGGCTTGTTCCATTTGTGAAACTCATCTTTGATTATTTTACACATTTTAAATTCTACATTTTTACCTACCAACTCTACTATCTTAAGATTTTGGTTGGTTAAATCTTTTTTCCTCCTTGTTTCTGCTGACTCAGTCATGGTGCCTTGCATCTTCATTTGCTTGAAGATTTTTAGAAATTTACAGTTGACTGACCTTAATCTGGGATATTGTGGGCTTAAAGTGGGAATGCTTTCCTTCAGCTTCTGTTTCTGTTGAGAGTCCTGGGGTACCATGGGTCTAGAACTACATTAAACTCAGGGTGTCCTAGCTTAAAATAGAACTCTCAGCTTCAGCTTCTTTACATGGTTGATGGACTAAAGGTTAATATATAATTGCAATAGTATTATGGGCACATGCCCTTGGAGCAATCACATTTCTCCCACTTGTTCACAGTTCACAGCTCTCACTTTAACTCCTAGTTTGAGGAGGGATAACAGATTTTCCCAGCTTCCTGGGAATACTGAATACATTGAGAACTCTGTTGTCCAGTATTTAGTTGAACTTGTGTGAGAGACTCTCTCAGAGAAATCAGTCTGTCACACTGCCAGATATAGAACATCACTCTCGGATGAGCTAGAATATCATTCCTTCCATGATTTGAAGACATGTCAGTATTTTCTAGCATTTATCCTTTACTAACACAAATTCTGCTGCCAATGCAATTATCATTCTTCAGTAAATAACTATCTTTTCTTTTTAGTAAATTTTAAAATTTATATTTCACCATGCCATTTCTAACATAGGCTTAAAATATTCCAGTGGGTAATTGGATGTGCTTTTGATTTGTCATTTCGTCTTTCTTAATTTTGGCAAAAAAAAAAAGAAAGAAAGAAAAAGAAAATAGTCAGCCATCATATCTTTCAATGTTGCTTCTCTTCCATTTTCTTTTTTTTTTTTTAAGAAGGGATGCATTCCTATTCAACCCATCTTGGAGACTATCAATTATTTTTCATGTCTCTTAACTATGTTTTCCTTCCTTCCTTCCTTCCTTCCTTCCTTCCTTCCTTCCTTCCTTCCTTCCATTATTCCTTCATCCTTTTCTTCCTTTCTAAAAAATTTTAACCCTCTGCCTCATGTTCATAATGAATACTATATCACTCTCTTCAAATTTAATAATTTATTAACTTAAGACTATTATAGACATTGTTTTACTTACAGTAGGTATATTTTCAATTTCAAAAATGTGTATTGATTCATTTTCATTTGTACTTGCTCATATTTTGAAATAACTTTTTATTTGTTTACTTGTTCATTTTGTTTGTTTGGCAGTTTGTAGCATTGGTTATCTTCATGTATTTTGGACTTTTACTTTGCACCTCGTCTTCATTGAAATACAGATGTTTCTCCCCACTTTGCTTTTGTTTTTCTTGGCCAGTAGTTCTGTGGCTGCTGCCACCAAATGACTCCTGAATCCTCTTCCAGGAAGGAATCATATATCAGCAATGCAGAGTTTTTGCTCTGAGGGCTTGTGGAATTTCACACAACATGTAGCTTGTCCAGTGAGTGGTTTGGATTAGGACCAGATTTTGAAGCTATGTTTTGCCTCCTCAATCTGGTAATTTTATGTAAACTGTGTCCACATTTAGTTTTCTACAGAAGTTTTTCAGGCACCAGAAGGCCAGTCCTGACTCAGTCCTAAGCAATAAACTGGCTATGAAACATTTCTCTTCTTACCTTGGCCATTTTTTGTCCCGGCTGCTCAGGCCTGCTTCTGTACTCAGCGCAAGGAGGCCTGCTGCTTTAGGCCTTCTCACTGCTTGTTTCTCTTCTATTTTCTGTTTGCAGAAATATTTTCTGAATTTTTACAGAAGCATTTGAATTCACTTATAGTGGAGTTAGATGTGAATATCCTGGGCTATATATAAATACAGCACTTTATAATAATCTCTTACTGATTATTTTATGATATATAATAAAATTATTTTGAAAAAGATGAGAATCAATTGACTGTATTTGCTGTATTCAGTGATATATTTAAATTGCATCATATTTTTCAAATTTGAAATGCATTTTTTTCAATATAATTACCCCTACAGGTATCTCATTACACATTTTTCACGGATTACCTAAATATCACAACATACCATAGTGAAAATAGCATGGATTTTATTGTTAGGCAGAAGCAGGTTCCCATCTCAGCTCCAATTGTCAAGAGATCGAGAAAATGTCTAAATTGTGTTTCCTTTCTAAAAAAAAACACCTTCTGAACTATGAAGGAGGAATTAGATCAATATGTAATATAATTCTTTTTCAACTGTATCCCATGAAAAGACACAAAGCACTTGGCATGCAGGTCCTCACTTATTCATCTTGTGGTGATGAAAGCTCTCACTGGCTAACATTGCAGTTTCCATCTGAACCAAGATCCAGCTGCAGAATTCTCAGCAGAGAATTCCTACCGATTGATAAGAAATGGTACTACAGAAAATCAAAATGCGGTTTTAGCTCTAAACTTACTCGTTCCCCCTTTTCACCTTTTTCTAACATGCTGCTTTATCCACCTAGGAAATGAATGTACCCATAGGTACAGGGAAGTGTTAATATCTCAGTTGATTTAATATTAGATATGTCTCTTCTTAAACACATTAGGATGTACAATAAATCATTAAACAAAATCAATTCTATTTAGGTGTCGATAACTGGCAGAAAAGAATATGAACAAGAAGTGGCTTGATGGAATAAGGTCTAGCACAAAGGTGCTGGAGGGAGCATTTGCAAAGTGCATGCTACAGGCTGTAAAAATAAAAACTTTTATAAGAAAATAGTTTCATGATAAAATAAAAATCTGCATTTAATGAAGTTATGGATTTTTTTTTCTGACAAGAACTTCCAAGAGAAGGAAATAGCAAATACTACTTCCTAAAGGTATTTGTCCTTTGAACACTTTTTCTTAGAATTTTTATCAGATTTTCTGCAGAACAAAGGCTAATGTGCCCCACTTCATTGTGCCAGCCAGTCCTTTCTGTCTGCTGGTAATCACTCTTAATAGTTTCTGCTTGCATCACACCAGTTGTTAAGTATTTTTGAGAATCGCCTTTTATAGGATATATTTTAGAAAAGGTCATTTGAGAGGCTGGGTCATTAATGAGTTAAATATGTAGAATTGGGGGCATTTATTATATATTTCTATTATGTTTCAATTTTTATTTTATACAAAATCAATTTACATGTCACATATTCTTTACTATGTGACATGTAAAGTGCCACTCTAAGCATTATATTTGTATAAACATATTTACTTAAGACACAAGTAATTCATGTCCAATTTTTGGTGGAGAAAGTGGTCCTTGCGGTGTTGTGAGAAAATAATTTCAAAGAGCACATGCATGGGAGAAGTGTAAGCATAGTGACAAGGCTTATTGGGGGGAGAAATAATATACCCTCGTGGATGTAGAGAATGGGCAGGCTCTGGTAGCAACTGCTCCGAGATCCTTTTTAATCCTCCAGATATTTTCTTGGTTTGGGGAACAAGCAAGCTTTCCTTTAAACCTTTCAACCTTCTTCCTAATTCTCCATGTGCTTGTGCTGGGCTGTCCCTCTTTCCAATCCCTTTCCTGAATCTGCTAGGGTTTTTGTGTCCTTATCCTATCTAATCCTTTCCTCAGATTTTCCCCGGCTAGACTCTTCACCTTTATATTTGCCATCTTGGTTTCTCCTGTGAATGTACCTAACAAAGGAATTCCCCTTTACTGGCTCTCCCTCCCCCTGGTAATCTATGGGAAGGGGCCCGTTGTTCCCTGGGGATATTGGAAAGTTGGTCTTTTCTGTCCACTTGGATGCCCAGAGCGACTTTGAAGCTTCCCCTTCCTAGTTAATCTGGCTTTATTATATGTCTAGCTACATTTACTTCCTTTCTTTGTTAATAACGAGCTGCCTACCCTAACACAATGGAAAAATTGTGGAAAACACAGATGAGCAAGAAGTTAAAATTTAAATTTAAAGAATAAATTTGGGATATTGTTCCTTATTCCTTCTGCTAAGTACAACTAAAAGCCCTGAACATTATACATAAAGGAAGCATAAAAATATTCTGAAAGGTGGAAAGAGGAAGGCAAACCAGCTAGGGATCTTGAGACCCAGGCAACGATACAGTGGTGAATTCCGTGGGGTTTTCTTTTTGCCTCATCAGACTTGGAGCTGAAGAAGCCATGAATCTGAAACACTAAGGGCAGAGATGTACTAAAAGATCCAAAAAAGTCATTTACTCTTAAATCACTCAGAACACTGCGATCCCACAACTTTTTCTCTAAAGAATACTTCCCTTTCAAATGTCACCGTTGAGTTCTATATTGCTAAATTCAGCTCTTACATAATATAGTGCATTTCCCATAGTTGATTTAACAAATTACTGCAAAATTAGTACCTAAAAGCAACATAAATTTACTATCTTATAGTCCTGGAGGTCAGAAGGCTGAGATGTACTGGCAGGACTTCATTCCTTTTTCAAGGGGAAAATCCATTTCCTGGTATTTTCTGGCTTCTACGGATCATTGGTATTTCTTGGCTCACCTCTGTCACTTGTTTCCATCCTCAATTCTCTTCTGACTTTGACCCTTCTGCTTCTCTCTCCTGAGAACGCTTGTAAGTGCTTTTGGCTTACTCAGATAACAATCTAGTCAAATCTCCTATCTCAGGGTCCTTAATTTAATCATACGTGTGAGGTTCCTTTTGCCATGTAGGGTATAATATTTGTAGTTTCTGATAATTAGTACCTGGATATTTCTAGGGGGCCATTATTATGCCTTCCAAGTGTGACATCAGTTTCTTAAAATTCCATGATACTCCACTGCTCTGTTTTATATTTCTTAAGTATCTGCTGATTCCTCCTCAATTTCCTTTTCAGGTTTTTATTCCACTTCTCTTAATTATTGGGGCTTCTCAAGTTCTCTTCTTAGCCCTTTTATCCTCCTAGATGATTGAGATTATTTTCTACATGAATCCTAAAAGCTTCTATTATATTTCTGACTCTGATATTGAACATTCACACCAATAATGCAAAGATATCTCATATATAGCATATCCAAAGCTAAAATCTTGTTTGCACTATCAAAGGTGCACCATTTTGCACCCTCGGTTAGTGCCACCTTCATGTGTCCTTCACCTAAACCAGAGAGAAATTACTCGTGATTCCTTCATCCCCCTCATTCCCCTAAATCAATGAATCCACAAATCACATAAAAGAATTTCTCTATAAACATCTCTCTCTGCGTACAGCCACTCCCCAATCTAGACGACTTAGTGTTTTCCTTATGTAACTGAACAAAAATGGAGGCTCAGCTGCTTGTCGCCACAAAAGCCAAACTCGTGAGGCAGATGCTGGTACAAAAGGAAAGAGGTTTTATTCAGGTGCTATGTGCCCTGATGGAATAGTGGACTCCCTAAATGAAGTCCATCTCCTCTTTCTGTCATGGAAAAACTCCAACCATGTTCTCAGCAAGGCCAAGATAAAAGCCAGTGTCCAAGTTCCTGCTCCATTTTAAAGTACAGTCCTTTGGAACCCGCAGGCAGCTGCTAAGCAGTCTAGGGTCCCAACCAGGTAGCTGAGTTTATTCCTAGTTGCTGTCCATTTCAGGCTTCCTCCTGGAGCCTGCCTATGGAGCCTGCATGGCCATTGGCCTTATGGCTGCTATGGTCCTGTTTTCTCAAGACAGCATGCAAACACGTGGTGAGAACACCACCTGGTGGGCAAGAGAAAGTGTCTTTGTTCCCCCGAGATTATATTAGCTTGGACTGGGATGAACCAGGTGCTTTTTCTTTAAAAAAAAAAAAAAAATTAATTGTTAGTCTTGTACAGTTTTCTGTCTTTTACTCCCATCCCAGCCCACCGCCCCAGCCCTTCCCACCTCCCTCCCATGTCCACCTGCCCTAGTTTTTGTCCATGTGTCCTTTATACTTGTTCCTGTAAACCCTTCCCCTTTCCCCCTGAAATTCCCTCTTCACTCCCCTCTGGTCATTGTCAGACTGTTCTCAATTTCAGTGTCTTTGGTTATATTGTTTGTTTTGTTGTTTAGGTTCCTGTTAAAGGTGAGATCATATGGTATTTGTCTTTTTCATAATGACCAAACAACTTCTCAAACTTTTGTATGCTTCAGGTCCACCTCCCAGCCAATCCCTTCCTTCCCAGGTTAGATTGACAGGCCTCTTTGGTCCAGCACCTGGCCTGCACCATTTTGATTTCTATGACCTATGTTCCTGTTCCTCTGGTCCCACTCCAATCCAATACCTGAAGGGAGAAAGACTTTTCTTTCTATCCAATTACCTTGCTTGCTTTTGACATGCTGGGACCATATCCATTCAGGTTTCTAGCTTTCTGGGCTCAATGTAAGAACCTCCCTCTGCCACCATCTTGGCCAGTGGGGGACACTCCCCAGCACTACTCCCACTGACTGTTTAGGGCATCACTTAGACTTTGGCAATAGACTTAAAAATGGTCTTATAACCAAGATTGTTTCCTTCTAGTTTATTCTCCACATACAGCCAGGCTAATCGTCACACAAGCAGGTGTAGTCCTCACTTACAAACTACAAATCTAATCTTGTCATATTTGTATTTAAAGTCTTTTCACTGATATTTAATGACTTTTCACTGATATTCAGGATAAAGGCAAAACCTTGCTCAACTTGGTGCGAAAGCTCCTGTATATTAAGGCCACTGGCTTCCTCTCTAATTTACCTATCATTTTATTTTTTTACTTTCTCAGATGCTCTAATCAATGTCTTTCTGTGTTTCTCTCTGTTTTTATCTCTATCATTAAACTCTCCTCCTGGATCTCCCGCATGATGTTTAATGCTGTTTCTTCTACCTAGGAGATACCTGGGTAACTGATTTTTTTCCTTAAAATTTCCAGTTCCCCCAGGAAACCTTTTATGGTCCTAAATTTAGGTTAAAGGTATCTTTTTAAAGGCTTTGATATCACTTTATGTACTTTTTAAAAATGATGTCATACCCTTTTATAATTGCCTATCCATACTAGACTATAAATACTGTGAGGACAGGTGAGAGTTTACGTAATAGGTGTTCATTAATTATCAGATGAAAGAAGAAATAAGAGATTATAATATTTTATGAATGCTAATTGATATGAAGGATTGCAAATTTAATTTCCTTTGAAAAATAGGAACCTATTTCAGAATAAAGATCTCATGTTTTCTTAACAAAAGTGAAAGAGAAAAAGAAACAAGATAATCTTTAATGTCTACCAGTGATATGTTTGAACTAACATTTTATCTCTTAAAATATCAGACATATTGAGGGATTGATATGTTTGATATTTTTTATTTATAAAGGCTTGCTGCCTTTATCAAGGATCTTTACTATAATAAAATTGGTTAAATAATAAAATAAAATCTCATACTGTTTTCAGATTTGGCACGCATTGTTTTGAATTACTTGACTATGTCATTGTAACTACCTGTAAAGTGGGCATGAAACAACTGCTGAACTTAATCTAAATTCCATAAGATTAGGGCCATTAAAAAAATATCATTGATTCCTTAATGATGATAATTACAAAGGCTTAGATTCAGATTTTCCTCTTCTCAATAGTATCCTTCTCTCTATAAGCTTAATGAATCTTAAATTGAACTTTTAAATTTTATGAGCTAAATACAAGAATTGTAAATTGCCCGGAAATAGTCCATGTGTTAAAACTGCTAAACTCCAAAACTTTGTATTCTTTGGTGCCCCATTTCCTTGATTTGGAGTTTAGAACAAGAGTTATTAAGTTCTTAACTCAAAACAAGAAACTTCAAGGAATATGCTCCATTATAAAATTGTTTATAAACAATAATCATTCCTGAAACTTCCTAAATGTTTTGCAAATGATTTATTCACTTTATCTAATCACAGATTTTTTTTATTTTTTATTCTTATTTATTTTATTTATTTTATTTTTTTATTTTTTAATTTTTTTTGTCAGAGGAAGATTGCTTCCTTGAGGCAAGAAAGCAATTCAGGGGTCCTGACAAACAAGAGTTTGCCTCAGGAAAAGAGCTACCATAAATACTCAGAACTTCCCTTGGGAAGAAAACTTTTCATTGTAAACATAAAAAGGCAAAAAGTGGTGTGAGTTAATGGCTTTGGACCACATAATTTAAAATGAAATCTTTTAATATTTGGTCATTTAAAAATGCTTTATATATATTGAAAAGTATTTTTAATAATACTACTCCAGTATAGATGAAGATTATCCAATCTTAAAATTTTATACTCAAGCCAGAGTTGTTCAAGTTTCAGAAAGTCAAGGTTAACATGAGGTACCTGTAAGTAAAATTAAGGAGTTATAGAAAGGAATCCAGGATACCCAGGGGTCTTTAGAAAAATAGAAATAATAAAGAACAGCTTAGTGGTATAGAGGAAAAGACATTTTTTGTTTTGATAAAAATCTGTATTACCAATCTTGGGCAAATAATTTGTGTTGCTAAAAAACTGTTTACTCATCTGTAACGGAGGTTCCTGCCTGGGGAGTCAGCGAGGATAACAGTCACCCAATTGCAGTGTGTTTTGCGTATTTCTAACATATTCTGAGTCAAAATATCAAGGGCAGCAGAAATGAGAGTGGGATTTTTCTGTGAGAGGCAGTAAACACTTACTAGTTTTTAACGATGATAATCAAGGACATCAGTTCTCACATATTTGTCTCTAATGGTTGTGAAAAAGCAGTGCAATTAGTGTTAGCCTGTATTAACAAATGTGTATAACCCCTAGTCTGCCACCCCCCCAACTGTAAAATCTGAAATACCTGGGTCTATAATTATTGTGCATATAAACAGATGTTGGAAGCAGAAAATATTAGGGATTACTGATCTGGAGTGGTAGTTGTCTAGTTTCTAAATAGAAAATAAATGCCTGGAGAAGTCTCAAATGTTAAGAAAATGATGATAAAAACATTAAAGCAGGCACCATTTGATGATATTTAGTTAAATATCAATTTTTTTAATAGTTTGAAATGCTCAGGACAAATCTCTTTAAAATGTCATGGATGACAGCTTTGTAAAACTGTGTGAACCCATCATCCTCAGGAAATGCTAAATATTAATGGTTCTAAAGGAACTAAATGCAATTCTCTTGAATTTAATAGGAAATTTTGGTGATGGTTTTTTAACCGAATGTATCACCACATAGAGGTCAAAAGGAAATAGAATTTTGTTGATTTATCTCTTAAAAGAAAATTAACTGATAAATTAAACAAGATGTAAAAGATGGGCAGATGAAGAGTTGGATTTCATGTTCAGAAGTACTGGGAAGAAGAATTGAAGTTTCAGCTGAAAATGGATAAGCGTGGATATGGACAGCTTCTCATGCTGTGTATAGCTATTATAAAATGAGTGATTGATTATGTGATCACATATTGACAGCTATGAAACCAATGCATTCTTTAACCTAGGGTTATAGCAAAGGAGTAAGAAATTTTTTCAGATTTTTATCACTATAATTGGATGACTCTAGCTCAATAGTTTTTGCGGGTTTTCTTTGTTTACTGATTGTGTTGGTGCCTTTGATTTTGGACTGTGAAACACTGAAAATTTTAACATCCCATTTCTCTTGTCCTTCTCTTCAAGAATAGTCTTAGAGATGTTTGAAATACATAAGAATCAAAAACCGTGAACAAAATCCACATCACAACTTCTCTTTGATCCTATTTTCTATGTCCTTGAATGCTCTGTCCATTTCAGAAATGGAGTTTCAACTTTGTGTTGCTGCTTTTGCAGTACGACTTTCAAAGACATTAAACTAATCCTTTTTGTTTCACTAAAATAATTTTTCCATGTTCTTTCCCTTTCTCAGTTATTAAATGAACACCCCAGGAATCATTAAATTTTGTAGTATATTGATCTTATTTTCAATGATAGCCTCACTTGTGAAAATCCTAAACTTTTTAGGGAATAAGGATTAGATTCATTCCAGCCTTAAAGGGCATTAAAGTTTTCAGCATCGTAACAATTTCTAACTCTTTAATATACTGTTAATTAAATCATCAACTAGACATATCCTGTTCAGTGCTCTTTTAGATTAAAATAAATTATAGCAGAAAGCAAACACAGCTTAATTGGCCTTAGATAAATTGTTATACTGTTACTACAACAGTTTTCTTGGAATTTAGTAATCATAATTATGCAAATCTTAATTAGGTAATTATTGTTGTACAGTTTTTCTTGGCTTAAGGGGGAAAATTCATTGGCACAATCAGCCATATCATGCTGTGTCAGAAACTTTAAATCAGAAAAATTTGCAGAATAGGTTTTAGAGTGCTTTATTATTTACTGGAGTATAATTCCCTAGACAACTAGCAGAGGAAAAAGTCTGAAAATGCTTCTTGCTTCAATATTTGTGCTTTCCTGTAGTTGTCAAAGTATTGCTCTGATATGTCAGAATAAGACTGATGGAGGGAAGACGAGTCACATGCATGGATGAATTCCCATCATAGTAGACACCAGATAAAAGAGGCTTTAGATTCTTGTTCTTTCAAGAAAATTAGGATAAGTTTTTGCCTTAGCCTATCAGAGGTTGAATTCATCCATTTTATTTCTACTTTTAGTTTATGAAAAATAATGGGTGGAGGAGAAACTCAGTCTCTAACACATTATATCCAATCCTGGAAATTTATGTATACTGAATACACACACACATACACACCCATCCCCCCACATATGATGTAATAATGTGCATTTTGAGAAAATTGAGTTAATAAAAACAAAAACTTGTTACCAAAGTACTAATAAAAACAATGATAGATATTCTAGGAGATAATCTGAATAAGTCAGAAAGGCAGCTCAACACGGATGGAGGCATACTCAGGATTTAGCGTAGAGCAGCTTGTGGCATGGATGTGGCAGACAGAAATGGGTGTCTGAGCTAGGACAGCTTTCATTAAAACTGTCACAAGGGAAGAAAAATCTGTCTGAGTTTGAACCTTGCAAAACTGTAATGCTCCCTCCTAGGAGATCTGAGTTTAGGTATCATTTAACAATTTTTTACAAATAGAATTAATGAACAAATTTTACAGTCCTCCCAGTTCCTTCATCAGTGAGCTGAATAAATCTTTTCACAAGTTCATTCTGTGAACACTGAGAAAAAAGACACCTACTAAGAAGGGCTGCTGGTGACTGGACTCAAATTTTAAAAAGCAGAACCTAGCAGCCATTTCTGCTCAGGGGCCTTTCACACATATTACACTTAGGAGAGAAGCCTACACTGAGATACTTGCCTCTACACTGAAACTCTGCTGCAGTGTGATTCTGCCACCTGAGCCAGCCTTTATAAAGGAGTTCTGATGTTCTATTTCAGGCAACAGGACTGAGGTTTTCCCCATCCAATTGGAGCTATGCAACTCTGAGCAACCAGAACATCTCTATTCTGACCAATCAGGACAGTTCATTTTGGACCAAGAAAACTGCGACGCTTGAAAATTTAGAATCTTATTTGCATGAAGACAAGACTAATCAGGGACCAGGGGTGGGGACTTCTGTCTATGTAAGCCAGCTCCCCTCTGGTTCTGGAAACACACATGCCATTTCTACCAAAAAATGAGCACTGCAATTCCCCACCCGGAGTTCAAACACCACAGACCTCTCCCCAGCGCAGAAAGGGGCAGACCTGCACAGCAGCAGACAAACCAAAGCAAAGCAGGGCTGAGCTGAGCTGCCTGGAGGAAGAAGGGACTGGACTGGCAACTGCTTGGCCCTAGGGCTGCCTCACAGCCCTTCTGTGACACTGTTGAGCAGCTTTGCACTGAATACAATTTCTTCACTACACCCCAAACCGATGATTCCTGTTGGGGCTGAATCAGTGCCAACAACCACTGGTTGTCAAACCTATCTCATATTTTTAAATTTGGAACATTGTGCTTTGATAACTTTGGAGTTTCCACCAAAATATTGAAATAAATGCACATTTCAGAGTCAATTAAACTGTGTAGCCTGAGAATAATCATATTTTCTTCACTCCTGATGCAAATCCTAAGTTGCATTAGAACTTTCACTGACTCTTTTTTTCTCACCCCCCACATCCCTGCTCCACATGCTGTGCTTTTGTTTTTATTTCTGGTACTGGATTTTATATAATCTGTAAGTTATTTGTCAAGAATGTTTGTGAATTAGGTTTTATGGCTTGCCTATTCAATGATCTTTTGGTGGAGACCTGTTCAGTTGGGTGAGAGATGACAGAAAATTTTGTTTGTTGGTTTGCTTATTTGTTCAAAAATATAGCAACTTCCACTGGAATGGTGAAGAACTCTTTGAGGTCTAGATTTGTAAGCTTTGTTCTCTGTGTTTATTTCAATTCATAACTAAGGGTATAGAACTAAAGTTACAAGATGTACCTATGTGACTGTAACTGAGAGAAGCCTATATGCATTTTTTAAAAAATATTCTCTAACATTTGGAGAAATAAATAAATTAGATATAAAACTTCTTAAAGAGCTGCATTTTGATTGGTTTATAGAAGCTACTAATGTTTACAGAAGACTAATATAAGTGAACATGAGAATCCCTAAAGAATATCTACCATCTTCCCTGAAGGTTGAACAGAAACTTCCAGGGATGTGATCCAGGGCTTCCACCTCCCTGATTGCACCAGAGGCCTCCTCTGGAGGCAGGTGGAGGTGTACATGTGGTGTTATTGGATGTTAGATGAACCACCCTTGGGCCTTGTACTGATAAAAAGCCAGCAGGGCAGAACTGCAAAGATCAGCCAAGCCTGAAGGAGACAGACACAGACAGTGGATGCTTGTACCCTCAACCAGGCTGCCTAAAGCTAGACTGAAACACCTGCTGACATCAGGGATGGATCCTGAAGGAGGAGACAGCAGCTCCTGTACAATAGCGTACAAAAAATCAGACAACCTGGGTGAAATGGATAAATTTATAGAAACACACAATCTTCCAAAACTGAATCAAGAAGCAGAAAGCCTGAATAGACTGATAACAACTAGTGAAATCAAAGTAGTAATCTAAAAACTCCTGGCATACAAAAGTCCTATATTGGATGGCTTCACAGGCAAATTTTACCAAATATTCAAAGAAGAACTAACTCCTATTTTTCTCAAACTGTTCCAAAAATTTCAAGAAGACAAAAGACTTCCATATTCTTCTCATAAGGTCAGTATTATCCTAATTCCAAAACCAAGTTAAGACACAACAAAGAAAGAAAATTATAGGTCAGTATCTTTGATGAATATAGATGCTAAAATCCTCAACAAAACACAAGCAAACAGGATCCAGCAGTACATTAAAAAGATCATACACCATGATCAAGTGGGATTCATGCCAAGGATGGAAGGACGGTACAATATTCACAAATCAATAAACGTACTACATCACAAACAAAAGCAAAGACAAAAATGACATGATCATATCAATAGATGCTGAAAAAGCATTTGATAAGACACAACACCCATTTATGATAAAAATGCTCAGTGAAGTGGGAATAGAGGGAGCATTTCTTAACATAATAAAGGCCATACATGAGAGACCTACAGCCAACATCATACTCAATGGGCAAAAACTAAAAGCTTTCCCTTAAGATCAGGAACAAAACCAGGGTGTCCACTTTCACCACTCTTATTCAACATAGTATTTAAAGTTCTAGCCAAAGTGATCAGACAAGAGTAAGAAAGAAAAGGCATCCAAATTGGGAAGGAGGAAGTGAAACTGTCATTATTTGCAGATGATATGATAGTGTATATAGAAAACTCCCCAAAATTAACTGACCCAATAAGTGAATTGGGCAAACTAGTGGCATACAAAGTCAATATTCAGAAACCTATGGCATTTTTTGCATACCAAAAGTGAGCTATCAGAAAGATAAACTAAGGGAAAAAATCCCATTTACTATAGCAACACTAAAAATAAAGTACCTAGGAATAAATTTAACCAAGAAGGTAGATCTATACTCAGAAAACTATGGAACACTGAAGAAACGAAGGAAGATACAAACAACTGGAAGCATAACATGTTCATGGATTGGAAGAATTAACATCATTAAAATGTCCATAGGTTGCTTTTCATGACTTTGAATATTTCTTGCCAGTCCCTTCTAGCCTGCATAGTTTCTTTTTTAGAAATCAACAGACAGTCTTGTGGGAACTACCCTGTAGGTAACTAATTCCTTTTTCTTGCTTTCAAGATCTATCTTTATCTTTATTTAAGCTTTGGATTTTCGATTATGATGTGTCTTGGCATAGACATTTTTGCTTCCATATTTTTTAGACTCTCTGTGCTTCTTGGACTTGCATGTCTATTTTCTTCACTAAATTAGGGAGGTTTTCTTTCAGTATTTTTTTTCAAATAGATTTCCCATTTCTTGCTCTTTCTATTCTTCTGGCACCCTTATGATGCATATGTTGGACCTCTTGGAGTTGTCCAAGAGGCTGCTTATACTATCATCATTGCTTTGAATTCTCTTTTCTTCTTCTTGTCCTGATTAGTTGTTTTTTGCTTCCTTACATTCCAAATCATTGACTTGAGTCTTGGCTTCATCCACTGTGCTATTGTTTCCCTGTAAATTGTTCCTTATTTCAATTAGTGAATCCTTCATTTCTGAGTAGATTTTTTTTTTTTTTTTGGTTGTTTAGGTCCCTACTAAGTTCCTTGAGCATCCTTATAACAAGGGTTTTGAACTCTGCATCTGATAGATTGCTCATCTCCATTTTGTTTCACTCTTTTTTTTTTTTTTTTTTTTTAGTTTTGATCTGTTCTGTCATTTGGAACATGTTTCTTTGTCTCCTTATTTTTGCAGCCTCCTGTGTTTGTTTCTATATATATAAGGTAGAGCTGCTTTGACTCTGTGTCTTGGTAGTGTGACCTAATGCAGTAGATATCCTGTAGGGTCCAGTGGCACAGGTTCCCCTATCACCCAGGTTGGCTACTCAAGGTATGCCCCTTGTGTGGGCTGCGTAAACCCTTTTCTTGAAGTTAAACCTTGGTTGCTGTTGGTAGATCAATGGGAAGAATTTACCCAGGCCAATTAATTGCAAAGATTGGCTGTGACCAGTTTCCACCAACCTCTGTCCTCCTTGGAGGATCAGCTGTTCAGGGGCAAGGTGGTGGCGCTCTAACATGGACTGTGGCTGTCCACTGCGGGTGCTGCTCTTGTAGTTTCCCAGGTGGTGCAGGCCAAGGTTGGCTCCCACCTGTGTTTTACCCGGGGCCATTCCACCTGAGCTAACAAGCAATCTGAGATGGCTGCCACTTGTGCTGGGCTGAGATTCCCAGGCAAAGCCAAGATGTGAATCTAGGCTGGCTGCTGCTAGTGCCAGACCTGGAGATCACTGTGACCAGCTACTACTTACTTGAAAGGATTTAGGAAGTTGTGGAGTATGAGCCAAGACCAGCCATTAATATGGAAAAGCCATTTGGTTGGGCCTATAAGTTGGGTGGGCTAGAGTCTCTGGTGATCTCCAAGGCAGGTCAAATAGTGTTAGCTTTATTGATGGAGTTTCAGATATGGTACCAGATTGCTGGCTCTGTGACTCTATTGAGGGAGGATTTAGAAAAGGGTATGTCCTCTGCTCACCTTGATGCCAGACACTTCAGTTTCTCCTAGTATGCCAGTATTTCCTTTCAAGGTGCTACCGTGGTGCTATGGCTCAGAGGGAGTGAGTCTGAGTAGGTGAGTCTGTGTGTGAGTTCTTTAAGAGGAACTGCTTAGGGCTCCAGCAGTTTCTTCTACTGACTCAATCCCTGGTGTTTTTTGTTGTCAGAATTTGTGGGGACTTATCTTCCGGGCACTGGAACCCTGGACTAGGAGTCCCGGTGTGGGGCTGGGATTCCTCACTCCCAGTATTTCCCTCCCAAATTTTTATCTACTACGTGTGGGTGTGGGACCAGCCCATTCTGTATTTGGATGCCCCTTTTACCAGCTTGGATGGTTGTGGTTTCTTTAATTCCATAATTGTCAGACTTCAATTAGATTTCTGATATTTCTGAATGATGATTGTTCTATAGTTTATTTGTAATTTTGATATGGTTGTATGAAGAGATGAGTCATAGCTGCTTATGCCACTGTCTTGACCAGAAGTTTGATTTTGATGTGTTTTAGTGCTTCTGCTGTTTTTTGTTTGTTTGTTTGTTTAATTTCTTCCATATTTGCAAAATGTTCCCTTCTGAGGACTTTTTTTTCATCCAAGGAAACAAAACAAAGTCACTTGTGGTGAGATCAGGTGAATAGGGATGATGGGACATGGGGGTCAGACCATTTTTGGTCAAAAACGGCTGAACACTCAGTGCAGCACTGGCAGAAGTGCTCATCAATCACCCATCGTGAAATGGGCAAACACTTGAAAGAGTCTTCAAAAAGCTTCACTGAAGTCAAATGCAGCCTCTCACAACAATGCCAGCTGGTACACTGAAACAGATGGGTTTCTAGAACACTCACCTTGTGGGGGAAGCCTGTACTACAAGAGGTACCTGCTCCGGAAGATCATTCCATTTTTTGTTGGGTCCCCATTCATATGTTATATGTACCCACTTTTTTTTATTTTTGCATATTACGGAGCTGCTATACTTTTGTTTGGTGTATACCTTGATATGCCACAAAGATATTTCTCTAGGATTTAAACATTTATTTATCCAAGAGCTGAAAGTGCTCCTAAAAGAAGACTCTCGGTCCATTTAGAGGAGTGCCTCAATTAAAGGAACCTAACTTGCCCATGGTCACATCTTCCATGGGTGTTTACATCCAATGACTAATTACATTTTGGCATATGAAGCTCCTTTGTGTCAACTTGGGACAACTCCCAATGACCATCTCAGTCCTTAGACATGTGGTCACCTGGGGCCTTCATGGGACCTGAATCTCACCTCTACTCCTTCCCCTACTCAAACTGCTTCCTTCTGCTCCCTTCCACAAGTCTTTATCTTAAAACCACTCTCTGCTTATTGACCATTGTGCTGATTTTCATATCTGGATCTACTTCCTAGAGAGTCCAAGATGAGGTACTTTGTGTTATATTATGTATGTGTATGTGTGTGATGCATGATGCACACATACATATTTTTATGTATGTCTTATCTATCCATTTACCCACTTTAAGAAAGTATAAAAAGGATGTGTGCATCATGCACATTTATAAATTTTAATATGCCAAATGACAGTCTAGTTTTATGAAATAAAAATTAGTTACTTCATTAAAAGTTATAAAGTGCATGAGTGATTGCAGCTCTACTATGAGTAATAGTGCCAGAGAGATTTAACTGTGTATGTCAGGTTATGAGATTTGTTTTTGTTTATCAAGAGAAAATATGAGCCAATTGGTCTTATAGAAACATGTGTTGATATAGAATAGTCTGTACCCCGGAAAATGTAACAGAGAATTTTACTGAGGAAACTACAAATGTGAGGATAATACTTGACAGAAGCTTCTGGAAACAGAGTCTAGATACAATACTTTGGCAATTGAGCAACAACTCAGGAAGGAGGACTGATGTTAATTACAACAAAACAAATGTTTCTTATTTCCCAGTCTCTGTCAATGTAGGGGTATTGAGCAGTAATTATTTTTCAAAAGACAGAAAATAGATGCAAATAGTTGAGGCTCCAACTGATTTATCATTACCTTTTTGCATATATCATCAAATCCAGAACCTTACGATTATCACCATTTTTTATGGGAATCATCAGTGATAGTTGCATTGTGTCTAGTAGTCCAAGTTGGTCCATGGCCTTATCTCTGCTTACCACTCCTGCCTCATCCCTTGTGCTCCTCTTTTTGCCTTTGCCCTGCCACCCAAGCACAGACCACGCAGGCAGCTTTTGATGGTGGAATAATCTCTGCTTTTGGTCCAAAACACAGTCAAGTGGTTATGAGGGCAGACACTGCATCTAGTCCAACCCTGCACTGACTCTTCCACTTTCAAAGTGTGTGACCTGCAGTAAGTCACTTTATCACTTTATGTTTTAATTTCCTCATCTGTAAACTGAGAATAGTGTTAGTATCTACCTCATTTGGTTGTGAAGGGATTAAGTGGAGACTGCTTGGTTCACAGTGGCTCAAATATTCTTTGGCGCTCTGTTATCTGGTAGCAATGGCATATTCCTGTTTAGGGAATCTTCTCCATTTTGCACTCTAAATCTGTTACACTATTTGGGAGTATATTAAATGTGTGTGTTTAAACATTTCAAATTCTCCTTCATGCATATGTATAATAAAGGCATTCATTTTGCTAGAGGACTTATGTGTGTAGATTATTGCATGATTGTTGAACAATCTATGGCAACTTTATTAAAAATATTCCTGTTGCCTGGAGATAACATAGATGCCTGAAAGTATCTCTACACAGTTTGTATTGAACAATTGAAGGATAGATGTAAATTCGTTTCTTCCTATGAAAAGAATTAAATGTGTAGAAGGCCCAAAGCAAAGAAGTATCCTTTCTTTTTTCACCTTGACTAGTACTCTACAAGGAGAACATCCTGGAATTCTCTGGGAATAGGTCCTAGGGATGACTCAAGCAGAGAGGCTGAGTTGTGTGTGAGGAGGCTGAAATGCGTGTTCACATCCAGTTCCTGTGGCTGTCACTATCGCTAAAGGATTGCTAGGTGCTCAGTCCAGCTGCTGCCGAGTCCGAGTCTCTCACAAACTGCAAAGAGACTCAGAAAGGCTTTTAAAAGTACATATTTCGCTTAGCATGATGCTCTCCAGTTCCATTCATGCTGTCACAAAGGGTAGGAGCTCCTTCTTTCTTTCTGCTGCATAGAATTCCATTGTGTAAATGTACCATAGTTTCTTGATCCATTCATTTACTGATGGGCACTTAGGTTGCTTCCAGCATTGGCAATTGTGAATTGTGCTGCTATGAACATTGGGGTGCATAGGTTCTCTTGGATTGGTGTTTCAGGGTTCTTAGGATATAATCCTAGCAGTGGAATTGCTGAAACAAAACAAACAAACAAGCAAAATATAACCAAAGACACTGAAACTGAGAACAGGTTGACAGTGACCAGAGGGGAGAGGGGAGGGAATTTCACGGGAAAGGGGAAGGGTTTACAGGACCAAATATAAAGGACACGTGGACAAAAACGAGGGGGGGCATGGAAATGGGAAGGAGGTGAGGAGGGCTGGGGTGGTGGGCTGGGATGGGAGTAAAAGACAGAAAACTGTACAAAAACAACATTTAAAATAAAAAAAACGTACATATATATTTCCCAGTGATTAATGGCGGGACCCCCCCCTTTTTTTTGTCTAAGTAATGGACTTTACATTGTGTATTTTAAACTTACTGAGCTTTAGTCAATTCCTACAATGCATACCAGCAATGTGATTAAAACTAATTTCCATTAGATAAATCTGATTAATTGGATACCAGTTAGCCTCCCCAGGTAAAATTTTTCTCTTCAAAGCAGTAAAAATAACATCTTTACAGAATCCCCCCAAAATATGTATTGTAAGCCAGTTGCCACAGTTAAAATGGAATGATTTATTCAGGCATTTTATTTGCATCTGAATATTTAACAGTTGTGATGAATCACAACATAACAAATATGGGGGGATGTTCTGGGTGTAATTTTTGTCACACGTTATTTGAAAACCCTCTGTATCCCAAAACATTCCTTTTGTTTGTTTGTTTTCCTTGATTCCTCATCAGATCTCCCTCACTTCCCACAGATTCCACACTTCATTCACTCTTCTTCATATCCAAATCTTTGTTTATCTTCCTCATCCCAGTGAGGAAAAAATATACCAAACCAACAAACATGTATAAGTTAAGTAAAAGACAACTCAAATTTAAAGACATGTGCATAAACCCCAAGACTATCATTTCATGCTTTTCTGCTCAGTCAGTATGTCTTGCATATTTGTCATTTTCTTGTCATTTTTTTTCTAATATGTTGGTCTGGGCCTCTTTTTTGATTTTTTGCCCATATTAGTATAATACCTTTTTAAAAAAATTGTAATATCTTAAAAGTGCTTACTTTTAGTAATGAATAAAAATAAGATAGAGACTACAATAGGAGAATGTACAGGACAAATGCTTCTTCGTGGAAGCGGGGAAACGAGCACTTTCTTAGTGTCCAACGTGTCCATAAGCATATACTTTACTAGTATTTAAAGAATCCATAGCACACACTTTACTGATGTTCTAGAAAATTCCAGTACAATCAGCAAATGGAAAGAATTTTATTTTCAATAAGCCAGTGAAACTAGTTGTCTCATTTTCCAGCTTATGTGGTATTTGGCCTGCATGTGGTCTTCTTCTCTGGAGAAGGGGTGAGGAAAGACCAGCAATATCATATATGATTGTACATGGAAGTCCAAGAATGCTTGGCATTTTCTACATTTTACATATAAGAGGCAATGCTCTATTTACATTATGAGATGTATTTCTAATTTTAATATAAAAATAAATAATCAACATTGTTTAAAATGAAAATTTTAATACACTCTTGTGATTAATATTTATGCCTAAACCACTATGAAACTCAGACTATTATTAAAAGGAAACTTTCTGCCTCTCTTTTACACTAATTCAGGATCTTTCACAATTTCTGCTTTGAGATCAGGTGGTGCTTTTGTATTAAAGTTGCGGGTTTCTGTCAAAAAATGCCAAAGCAGGTCTCCATTTTCATAACACTGTCAGATATGGCCCTGGTGGAGAGACGATCATAGCACTCATACTTACTGGCCAACTTGTCCAGCATCTGAGTGAGACTGCTTGGTCTGACATGCTGGAAGAGGTCATCACAGTTTGTCCCAGCAACTGGTTCCTGACACAAGAATAATAAGAAACTTGGCCATCACAGCTAAGAGACTATGGAAGAATTTCAGTGTAGTTGGGATGTCTTTTAGATAATACACCATCTAATCATATGAATAAAGTCCCACTTCTGAAATTCTTTTTTCTCCATCATGCTATTTTGATATTCAGATGATGTCTCCTATGCCAAGCAAACTTCATATTCTTGAGGTTCAATGACTTGGCTACAAACTCTTTGTACCTGGTGATTTGTTCAGCCCTTGGTTCAACATCCTCATTGTTGGTATAAACTCCTCAGTATTGAGCCTGCACTTTGGGGAGAATTTGAGTATCCATTTCACTTGCACCTCTCCCCAATGCTTAGAACCTTATTTTTTTATTTTTTTTGGGGGGTCTCCAATCCTTGCTGTTAGATCTGGAAGCTTCTTGTTCATAGATTCCTGCACGCACTGGTGGTCCATGGATGGAATCATTGAGAAACCTCTGAAAAGATTCAACAAACCCATTGTGATCAGAAAACAAGCTCCTCATGGCAGATGCCATGTTTGGTTTTCTCTGCAATTGCTTCTTAACAGGTCTCTCTGTCTCTAGTGTATAATCTTGCTAATTTATTTAGCATGGCTAATACAGTTCCCCACTATCATCTTGGTCATTTCTTTGCTTAAAAACTGACAGTGCCTGTTATTTGTTTGTGAAAATGAAACTCTCCAGCCCTTCTACCTTAGAGTCAAATACTGAGTTCTGGCCAGTGGAATGTGAGCAGAGGTGACGTCCCTGTCTTCATGCCTGGACCAGAAAACCTCCTACACCAACTGGCCACAGGCTTTCCATCTTCCACCATTTGCTGGCTGAATGTACGAGACCCAGAGGAGAAATTTGAGGTAATAGTAGATGGAAGAACCAATATAGGTAAAAGAGATTAGGGTCCCTGAGTAACTTCATGGTCCAGAGCTCTTTGTCCCCAGATCCCACTTCTGCTATTGGACTCCTGTGGCAGCAAAAAAGAACATCCCATTGTGTGAAGAGAGTGGGGCTTTTGGGGGTTCCTTGTTGAACAGTTAGCCAGTTACCCTAATATGTATCAGGTTTGCAATAGCAGTGTTGTCTGTGCAAATCAAGATTAACAAAGTTGTTGGGAGTTTAATGTGTGGATTTAGGACTTTTTGTATACAGCTTTTTCATTAGTACCTTGCGTATGGCTTTTGATAGATAAAACCATCATACACTGGTAATAAATATCATTAAGTCAAAAATGCAATTAATACACCAAACCTACTGGATGCCATAGCTTAGCATAGCCTACATTAAATATGTTCAGAATAGTTACATTAGCCTACAGTGGGACAGACACTTATTGTGAGTTTCATCTCAAGAGTAATTGCCTCTCTCTTCTTCTAGCCAGAGTAGGAGATAGAGCTGGGCATTTTGTAGACGTGATGGAAATGTGCAAACAGAAAACACAATATCCACAAACTGGCACTGCAGTACACCATAGAGTATCTGTTCTTTGCCCACGTGACTGTGTGCCTGACTGGGAGCTGGAGCTCACTGCTGCTGCAGCTCACTGCCATCACGAGAGAGTGTCATACCGCATATCACTAGCCCGAGAAAAGATCAAAATCCAAAATCTGAAGTAAGGTTTCCGCTGAATGCACATCATTTTTGCACCATCATAAAGCAGAACCATCATAAGTCAAGGACCTGTCGTCTTTTTTTATAATTTTTTAAGCAAGTAGTTTTTAATCTTGCTTTGGAGTATTTGATAATAGTATCTATTTATTTACTCATTCATGTATGCTACAAACATTTATTTAGCATCACTTTGTCCCAGGTACTGTGCTTAGACGAAGAAAAAAGATTATATCTTCAATTAAACAAACTTAATATATTATATTACAATCTTACCTTGACCCCATCCACTACCTCAATGATGGGCTCAGTATAAAACCTCTCACTGTCACTCCTCTCAGAATCCCAGGTGATTAGAGTCTCATTATCAGGCCTTATCTGAGACTCCCAGAATTGTTCTTGTGCCTGATTGTTCCTACAGTTTGTTGCTAATGGAGGTTTTTTTTTTCCTTATTTGTTTGTTGTTTTTTTTCCCATTATTGATTCTGAAGGAAGAATTCTCTTTTAATGAATTTCCATCCTTGTAGAGAATAAATATAGATTTTCTTTTGTAAGCATCCATTACTTTAGGCTTTCATTTTCCTAGCTTGAGTGCTTTGATGGCAATACCATGGTACAGAAAGCGCCTCCCATAACTTTTGGCAGTTGAGTTTTGGAGTCAGGTGTAGTAGTGTCAGGAGAAGGAAATCACATTTCCTGACATGGTTCAGCACTTAACGGGAGTATGTCATTCATGGCCATTTCTCTTTTCAGTCATCCTTCTCTCTGTCATCTGATAAAGTCTGTCTGTTACCTGGGGCCAGAAAACTGACCTTTGCTAGCTCGCCTCTTTGGATTTAACATTTTGGACAAAATACAGGGATGGGAAGCATGGCTCTTGACACTTTATTTTAAAATCTTATTTTGCTTCCTAATAGCACCCTTGGTTCATTCTTCACATTTCCTGCAATAAGAAAAAAATGTATGCCAAAAGCTTTAGATTTCACTCCTTAGTTACTTAAAATAAAAAGCTGACTTAGGAACTGACAGGTGAGCTTGGTCAATGCCATTCTCAAGTGTGTTTAAGAGTGTTTAGCGATCTCTCATAATATACTTCCAAACCTTTCTGAGTGTGTGATGGTGGAGACATGTGAGAAAGGTCTAGAGAGAGAGAAAAGGGGGACGAAAAAAAGTCTTATGTTTGATTCCTGAGTCTGGCTCTGGAACCAGGCCTGAAAGTTCTAGGATCCAGCCACCACAGACCACTCACCTCTAACCTTCTTTGTTTTTCCTGTACTTCAGCGGCTCAGTCAGATGATGACACTCACATCATTGCATTGCCATTAGCTCTTTATATTTTTCTTCCATGCTTGAAGGAAAGGGCAATGTATTACTCATCTTTGAATCCTGAAACAAATGTCACTAACTTTTGGTGACTATAGGAATGGATAAGTGAAGTGACCCCTAACTCTGACCATCAATATGGAGCAACAGGGTAGTAGAATTGAGCTGTAGACTTGATTGCTATATAAATCCTGACTTTCCATCTAGGCTTCTTGTAAAATAGGGTAGGGAAGGAAGAAACTTAGTACAGAGAAAGAAGAGTAAAGGATAGAGAAGTGTAAATGGGGAGGGATGAGTAAAAGTTATTCATTAAACTAAAGAGAAGACACAGAAAGGTGAGAGGAGATAGGGCTTATAGATGGGAATAGAGAAAGAGCTATAAAAGAGGTTAAAATGTTGGTGGAAGCAGCCAGGAAGCATCTAGGAACACAGTCAAGCGGTTGTCTGACCCACCTAACAGGATGTTGTGAGGATATGGGATAGTAAACCTCGGAGTTTCTCAGAGGGGAGCTGCTCTGTGGATAAGAAAGTCCCATTATTCTGTAACATTATTTTCCTTTCATGTTGGGTGGATGTACTTGTGACAGTTGGAGTCTCCTTTCAGCCAAATAGCTCCCATATGCTACATAATGCTGCTGCTGATTAAAATCCTATGGAAGATTCAGGCTGTATCTGGAACAAGAGCAGTGTGAATTCGATTTATCAGTCTTCTGGGGAAGCAAAGATAATCAAATTTCCCCCTTCAGCAACTTTGGGACCAAGCCATTTGCTGAGATGACAATGGATGTGAGTCGTACACTTTCAGTTTGTACACCTGCTGCCTGTTAATCACAAGTTTCTGACATTTCGTGAGGTTTCTTTTTTCCTACTAACATCTTGTGGGCTTTGTCATTTAAAGGCAAGAGTATTTTTGTGAAAACTAGTTACAGAAACATGCATGAAAAATTAGGGACATCTGTAGGGAGATAAAGTTATAGGTGATGTGAGGAAAAACACAATCTTTTCTCAGAGAAATCTGGGTTCTAATGTGATTTTTAATTTATTGGTATGTGAACTGGATAGGTGATTTAAGGCCTCTGAGCTCTGGTTCCCTTACCTGTAAAATGGGAATAATGATATCTACATCAGAGTGTTGCCTTGTGGATTAAATTACATAATTTACACTTGGCTATTCATTTTAGAAAAATCTGGGTAGTGAAAACTGCAAAGAACTCTCGGTACACACACTCCATTCAAATCCCTGAGCTAAGAAGCTTGGCTAAGCTGTAATTTAACATGGCTTCTAGCAGCCTAAGACCTGGTGTTTCAGGGACAACCAAGTCCCCTTTGAACTCCCTGTCTGGAAAAGCTTAGAGCTGTCAGAAGAATATACTATTGGTTTAGCCCACACCCGATCTCACTTTCTTAGACCATTTACTAAAAAAGGCTTACAATTGTGAATCCTTTCTCTAATGGATTAAGATGGTAGATGTGTCTCCTCTAAGTCAGAAGTGTGTTTCTCAAGGATCTGAAAGCCATTCCTCTGAGATGTAATCCTGAAGAAGGCTAGGGCCTCTGTCTTCCTGTCTTCCTGGAAGGATAACTTCGGGAATCTCCCCGCTAGCAGGCAGCTGGCTGGTCTAGTCCTGTTTACACTGACCTGTCCTTTGTAGAGTCCCTGCTTGCAGCCCTTCCCCACACCTTATTCTCTTTTTAAAACCCCCACTCACCTCTGCAAATCAGAATGGAACTCAGCTCTTTTCCTTACTATTAGTTCTAACTAATGTCTAGCTTTGTTTATTTTTGAAGTGTAGATACGGGTTTTTCAGTAACATCTCCCAAACCCCCACCCCTAGATCTCCTTCCAAGGAGAAGGGAAAGTGTTTGTTTTTTTTTCTTTTTTTCTTTTTATGAAGGAGATGGTGAGGCTGAGCTTTGTCAAGAAAAGTCATGGGAAGAAATTAGAAAAATGTGAGAAGACTGTCTCTTTTTTGACTCTGTTCTGGGAAATATGCCTGAGGTCCAGTTTCTGCCCATAATTTTTTCAAAGGTCAGAAATCTAACTTAAACAAGATTTCATTATTTTTAGCTTAAATCCAAATGGAATTTAACATGGGTTCAGCTTTAGGTAAGGCTGGATGCAAAGATATAAAGGGTGGAATTAGGACTCTTTCTTCATCTAGATCCCGCTGTCTGATAAAATGCTTTGTGTTAAAAGAAATGTTCTGTTTCTGAACTGTTCAGTATGACAGCCTGTATGACTATTGAGTGTTTGAAGTGTGGCTATTAGAAACCAAGGAAATGCCACATGTGGCTGGTGGCAACATTTTTCAAGGGCGCAACTCTGAATCATGCTGTGCTCGTTTCTTCTTGGCTTTGTTCTCAGGCTGTCTCCATGTACTGTCAAGAGGGCTCCTAGAAGCTCCAGACTTAGCTGGTCCTTAAAGATTATGACCTCACAGAAAGCATCTTTTCTCTGGCAGCCTTTTCAACCCTTGAAGGGGATTCTAATCAGACTTCCTTAGGTAAGTCAAGATAGACACTCTCCTGGTCCTGCCTGAGTCACATCCTGTTGTGGGCCATTAAATTCAGTGCACTTCCAGAACTGCTCTGAGTTCAGAAGGAATAGTTGTCAAATGGTGGTTTAAGCAGAAATTGAAGGACTTTTCAATCTCTTGTGATCACAGTGACAAATAGTAATGGAATGTTTAAGATATGTTGCCTTGTTTAGGAAAGCCATCAAGTCTTTGCTGTATTTCAGATGAATATGGTAAAAAGAAAGGGGGCTAAAATTTGATTTTGTAATGATATAGTCCTCAGTGAGAATTTGAGAAAATGTTGCAAGTATGTCAGGAGATCGAGTCTTATCTAAAGAATGCTAAGAATCCTGCATCACTAGTTCAAAAGAACCTATACATCCCAATGTTCATAGCAGCACAATTTACAATAGCCAAGTGCTAGAAACAGCCTAAGTGCCCATCAGTACTTGTGGATGAGTGGATAAAATAAGTGGATTAAAAAAAAAAACTGTGGTACATTTACACAATGAAATACTATGCAACAGAAAGAAAGAAGGAGCTGCTACCCTTCACAACATCAGGAATGGAACTGGAGAGCATGATGCTAAGTGAAATAAGCCGGGTGGTGAAAGACAAATACCATATGCTCTCACCTTTAACGGGAACCTAATCAACAAGCCAAACATGCAAACAAAATAGAACCAGAGAGTTGGAAATAAAGAACAAATTGACAGTAACCAGAGGGGAGGGTGGAGAAGGATAACAGTGGCAAGAAGGGGAAGGGTCAGTCAAGGAACACAAATAGAGGACTCATGGGCATGGACAATGTGGGGGAAGGGGCAGGGGAGAGGAATGGGGAAAAAGGCAAGACAACTGTTACTGAACAACACTAAATTAAAAAAAAGAAAACTTATTGGTAGCTATGAGTTAAATAGTCATGATTATAAATTTATTGATGGATAGGCACTACAAACAGCAGGGACAAAAAATGTTACCCATAGGCGCCATGATTCCATTCTAATAGCTTCAAGTCCATGCCTTTCAGGTGACCATGAGGATTACAGGTAGAGGAATTTGTGGTGTGATCGACTGAGGACGCTTACATTCTCTCTCAAGAACTCACATGTCCATGTTTTTGGCCTTCTGTCAGGAAGTTAATGTTCAACTGCTTTACAACAAAACCAATTTATATCCATGAGTTATTTTAATTATATATAGGCCAGTGTCTTGTCAAAATATCCTCACACATAATTATAGTTATTTGCACATGCAACTTTGTTTAGTTAGGTCATGTGAAGACAGTTCGTGGAGATTTTTCTGGATGCAGAGTGAATAATGGGTCAGGAAAAAGGTTGTGGCCTTAATTCAAGATAGATTGTGTCAGCGCATCTGAGGACAAAACTGTAGCTGTTAACAGCCTGAAATCTTGAGAGAATCAGAATTTTTCATCTCTGGGTTGCTGAGAATAAGAGTAAGTTGTTTTGCAAGGTGTCAATGGTTTAAATTTTTGAGAGCTTCTGCACTATAAGTCTCAACTCTTTTGCCAGGTGATAGACACATCTTGCTTGAGATAAAGCAGTGAATTCAAATAGTTTTGACTTCTTTTTCTAGACCACCAGTCCTCTTTCCTCTAACATGGATCAAAACCTGGGGAGGTGACCATTGGCTCCTCTATCTCATTACCTAAAACTGCGTAGAAAATTTTAAGTTTGCAAATTGCAAACGTGAACATCTCAGAGGTCAAGTTTTTCAAACTTACAATCACTTCACAAAACAACAATACATGAACCAGCAACTTAGATCTCTGCTCCTTACTTAAATTTGTTTACTAAGGAAAATTATGGCAACTGCTGTGATTTCTGAAAGTCCAACCTCAGCATCTGAGAGCATTTAGTATCGAGCCAAGTGGTAGCACAGTAAACTCATTTGGAGTAAGATATTTAAAGAAGAAAGTAGTGCCATATGTCATCAGCTGGCATGATTTAACTTGCAAATCACAGGTTGGCAAGAGCTGGTTGGCAGCAGATGGCTGAACTCTTCTGCGCTTCAGACCCCAAGCCTCTCCTTTCCCATTCTGTGTTGGAAATCTAATTAAAAACCTTTTCATCACCATCAGATTAATTATAAACAAGCCTTTTTGTCTGGTAGGAAACTGACCTGTGTTTAACAACCTTCTCTCAAACCTTCTATTTTCCAAGATTTTTAAGAATTTTTTCCTAAGGTTATTTATTCAAACTAAATATACCTAATCTTCACATCTCAAATCCCATGAGCCAAATATGAATTACTTATTTACTATTTAGGACTTAAATTGCTATTAATTCAAGAATACTTGCTAACATAATTTCAATACCTCCAGTTAATTTGATAAAATTCATTGAATGACAATTTTATCTTCTTATCTAGGATAAGCATAGACTGCTATACAGTAAAGAATTCAATGCCCATGAATTCAATCAACTGTTTATATCAAGTGGACAAATACCTTAAATGATACAGACTGTCAAAGATTACTCAGGAAAAATAAATAACCTGACCAGATCTACAGATTCCTAAAGATAGATCTATATCTCTATATAGTGTAGATATTTATCTCTTAAGCAACCTGCCCTTCGATCCAGAGAAAGATACTCTCACTCTCTCTCTTCCATGGCTATTCACTATAAACAACATTCTTAAAAACTAGTATGAAACAAAGAGGCACATGGGGAATTGTCTCCTGACAGGATTGAGACATCTCATAGATGGTTGAATGCATGGCAGCTCCATTTGTGTGTGTGTGTCTTTTGTGCTGTGAGATTATCTACAGAAGTCATGAGACTCCTCGATCAGAGACAAAGGACAGGTTCTTATAGCAAGAGCAACAGGCAGCGTATCATAGCATAACTTCCTAATTCCTCTTCCCCAGACACTGCCAGGCAGAGGTCCACTCAAGGAGTGCCAGCTCACACCTGCACGCACAGAGGGGTGTGTAATCCCCTGACTTAATTCTCAGCATTTGGCTTCCAAGAGTTGCCCTGAGAGAAAAGAATGGCCAACAGAATGTTTGCTCACCTCTCCATGGTTCCAGCATCTTTGTGATCCTGGCTCTTCAATTTCTGGTAGCTTCAGCCATCCTCAATGCCTTCAGTCAAAAGTTGCTTTATTATTTTATATGGCTTTTCTATGTTGTTCTAAGAGAAGTATTGCGAGTAATTACACCTTAGCTGCTTGCAAGATGGAATTATATCTTGGAATATCTCAGCTACACTTGGAATTATATCACATGTTAGTTTCTAGTTCCATCTTCTTCTCTAGGAATATGAACTCTGTGAAATCAAGTGACTTTGCCTTGTTTTCCAGTGAATCCCCAGTGCCTTGTAAAACACATGGCAATTGGTAAACATTCAATAATGTTAAATAAATAGCCAATTCATTTAGGTGAAAAATAATAAAATCATAATTTAAAAGGATTTTATGTGGATGTCTATTGACTTATATCTAGTAGTGTCTACTTCTACCTATATCTCTGTCAAAATACATTTCTCAGTCAAAATAGTTTATATTTTTAGCACATGGGCTTATTAATACACAGACATGTCTTTAGTTAGGAGGAGATGCATGAATATTCTATGAGTTTGGAAATAGTTACTTTTTTTCTCTATGACCTAAAAGGTGGTCTAAATAAATAGAGATTATTTTATGTATACATCCTGTTTCCTCTCTTCCTTGTAATGTCCTTCCAACCCTGCAGCTTTATCCCTGCTGCTTTTCTCCTTTGATCAAAACCTGTACCATTTTGGATCCAGTTAAAAAGTCACCTTTATAGAAAGTCTGAGATTTTTTCCTGGGGACTCGATTACTCTAATCTCTGTGCTCCCACAGCTCTGTGTAGTTTCCTCTGGTACAGCCCTTATTACATTGTCTTTTAGTTCATTGCTCCCATACCTGGGTTCCTACCTGATTTCTGAGCTCCTTTTATCCTTGTACCCTCAGTACCTAGCACATGGTGAGACACACAGAAATACCTTGGAAAATTTGGTTAGATGCTTTATTCGGTTTAGGATGTTATCTGTCTTGGGTGTGTGTATACCTATAAAAGACAACAGCAAAGTGGATCTTAGTTTGGAATTTTGATTAGCCATCAGCAGTATATAGCAGCCACTGGGTGGAGTGCAGGAAGGACTTCCCATAGCTACTGGACTCTATTACTGTATTTATTCCTACACTTAACACATGCCAAGTTCTTTTCTGTAACTACTATCCTTGGAAGCAGTCTTGACTTTCAGGAAGGAGGATAATGGGTATCATTTAGACGGCATAATTTTAAGAGAACTGGCGAGATTCTCCCCCTCCCCCGCCCTTACTCTCTTGTATTTGGGTTTGGAATTCCATGTAGTGAGAAATCGCTGTGTGTTAGTTCTGCAGTCATGCTGTAAAGTAATTTTAAAACAAAAATATTGTCATGTAGGGACGTATATCAGTTTATTAACAAGATCATTTTTCTTCATGATAGAGGAGAGATGGTCAGGTACACTCTGCATGCCAGGACAGGGGCGTGAGCGGCAGAAAGGGCAGATGGAGGATAATGAAAGGGGGTCACCAGAGACCAAGGGTGCGCTATTGAGACCTTTGTCAAACATCTAATCTTTCTTTGAGATGCTATTTTTATATTGTACTTTCCTAATCTGCCATGAAAAGATAATGCAAATAGTGTTCTAAACATCTTCTGAACTGATTTTTATCGGACTATTATATTATTGTCCAACTGTTGAAAAAATTGGAGTTTTAAAAGCATATGAGGGTCATTGAATATGAGACCAAATTTACAGAGAAATGAAAATATCCCAATTTTTTTGGTTTTGATTTAACTATTTAAATCATGTATGAATATAGGCATTCCATTCTATTTTGCCCTTATCAACACTAAATAGTAAGAATTATAATAGCTTTAATGTAAACACTTCAATTATCTATATATTTGGGTTTGTTTTTCATAGGTTGATGGCAATGTAAGTATCTTGCACACGAACTGTGTCTATTTGGCATAATATTGCCTTATACTTGCAGAAGAATATACTTTTGTGAACAGATAGCTGTCTCCCACCAGCAATGTTTACAGACTGTAGATACAGGTAAAGGCGTAGTGATGCTAGGCTTGCTTATGTTGGCCACCACCAAAACTATATCTACAAGCCTTTTCTTTATATGTGCTTACACTGTGGAACTATATGTTCTGTATATGTGATAGGTTTAAATAATTCTTTGTGTCTGTGAAAAGAGCATTTGTATTTTTTCACTAAAGAGTTTATATAGTGAAATGTCACCTCACACTGGTCTTATAAGTTGGCTAATATTTTAAAAAAGGAGGAGTTCTGGCCAAGACGGAGATGTAGGTAGAGACCGTTCACTTCCTTGTACAACCAAAAGGAGGATAAGAACCAATCTGAAATCAATAAACAACCAAAAGCACCAGAAAATCAAACTGCATGGAACTCTGACAACAAAGGAATTAAAGAAAAAATCAACCAGAACAACCAGACTGGTGAGGCAGTGTACTGAGCTGCTTACTCAGAAAACACTGGGGACAGGGCAGACCTTGGGGGCGGGGCTGGCTGCCGAGTTTGGTGGGCAGCATGGGAGGCGCTGAGTTTAGGAGACTCAGAGCTGGCTATGGACTACTGCATTTGCAGGGGTAGGAGAAACTCCTGGCCTCACACGAGAGTTCTTTGAAAAGTGGACTAGAGATGAGCAGGCCAGCCATACTGTTGCCTCTCTGGCCCCAGCACAGCAAGGAGGGTTGCCTTGCAGGGGTGAATTCCTAAGGCCCTGCCCCCTTACAACCTATCAGCTGCACCAAGACAAAGAAATATGGCCCAAATGAAAGAGTAAGGCCTCAGAAAGAGAACTAAGGGATGAGGAGATCTCCAACCTATCTGATGGAGAATTTAAAGCCTTGGTAATCATATTGTTCACAGATCTGATTGGGCTTGGTCAAATAATGGAAAAACAAAACAAACAAACAAAAAACCCCCCAAAGAACAAATGAAAGATACCTAAAGTGAAGTAAAGCAGAATGTTCAGGGACCTGAAAGTGACAGGAAGGAAGCCAGGTCTCAAAGCAATGATTCAGAGCAAAAGGAAAAAATAAACATCCATCAAAATGAAGAAACAAGAATTCAAAAAGTGAAGAGACTCTTACAAACCTCTGGGACAACTTGAAATGTTCCAATAACTGAATTACAGGGGTGCCCGAAGGAGAAGAACAACAGCAAGAAATTGAAAACTTATTTGAACCAATAATGAAGGAAAACTTCCCCAATCTCGTGAAGGATATAGACTTCCAGGAAGTCCAGGAAGCCCAGAGTCCCAAAGAAGTTGGACACAAAGAGGAACACACCAAGGAACATCATCATTAAGTTACCCAAGATTAAAGACAAAGAGAGAATCCTAAAAGAAGCAAGAGGAAAGGAGAGAATTACTTGGGGGGGTAGGGGCTCCACCTGCAGGGCGCCCCCCACCCCCCGGCCACCACAGATGAGAATAAGACTACCAAGACATGATCTGCTTGGGGAGGACAGGTGGCCCTTCTCTCAAAGGAGAAGGGCCAGCCAAGAGCCTTTTCTTCAATGGGCTTTTATTGGGTTCATTTGGCACAGGAATACAGGTAAAGTTCATTAATCATTGTCAGGCAGTAAGGATCAAACAATAGATAACAAACAAAGAACTCTGAGGGCCTATTTTGAGTCAGGGTCAGATAGCTAAAGAGCAATAAAACTTTAAGGAACAAACTCACTTCTTGCTTGGACCCTTATTTGAGAGCATTCTAAACAAAGCAGGTTTCACAGGATTTTACAGATTCTTTCTTAGGCCTGATCGCCCTAGGTAACCCACCCTTTCCAGCACAGGGCGGTACCCACCACCAGTATTGTTTCAGGTTTAAGACTTTGTCTCAGGCTTAAATCAGTCAGGGTAAACAAGACAGCCAAGGGATTACGAGACTTCTTGCAGACAGAATGAGGACTTAGGCTATGTCAGGATAGCCAAGGGGCCAGGGTCCATCACCCCCTTTTGCTGTAGCCCCCCAAGTCCTTCCTTGGGGCCTCCACATGATCAGGCCTGGCTTAGGTCGTTCACCCCTTGGGGAATCTTACCTGTCATTGGCTAACCGATCAAGCATTGGGGGCCAGTTATGGATGAAGTAAAAGGAGCAGAAACGTGGTCACTCCTGCCAGGGAGATAAGCCTTGTCTCTTTAGGGGCTTATGGTCCAAAGGTCGCTCACTCAGCCTTAGTCATGGGGGCGTTACAGCTTCAGAAACCAGGCAGGGCAGTTTCCAACAATTACTTACAAAGGAGTTCCCATTAGACTATCAGCTGGTTTCTCAAAAGAAACCTTGCAGGGAAGAAGGGGTTGGAAAGAAGTATTCCAAGTCATGAAAGGCAAGGACCTACATCCAAGATTACTCTATACAGCAAAGTTATCATTTAGAATGGAAAAGCAGATAAAGTACTTCCCGGATAAGGTCAAGTTAAAGGAATTCATCATCACCAAGCCATTATTATATGAAATGTTAAAGGGACTTATCTAAGAAAGAGATAAAAAATCTACACAATAAAATGACAACAAACTCACAAGTATCAACAAATGAACCTAAAAGAAAAGAAAAACAACAAAAACAAAAACTAAGCAAACAATCAGAACAGGAACAGAATCAGAGAAATGGACATCACATGGAGAGATTTCAGTGGGGAGGGAGAAGGGAAGAATAGAGGGGAAAAGGTACAGGGAAGAGGAAGCATGGTTAGTAGGCATAAGGTAGATGGGGAGAGATAAAAAATGGTATGGGGAACAGATGACTCAAAGAACTTATATGTATAACCCATGGACATGAACTAGGGGGGTGGAATGCTGGAGGGTTGAGGGGGCAGGGTGGAGGGAGGATAGAGGGGGAAAAGTTGGGAAAACTGTAATAACATAATCAATAAAAATATTAATGAAAATGAATAAAAAATAAAAAAAGGATGTGTTTATGAGGTTGTGGAGGAATTGGAAACTGTGCACTGTTGGTGAGAATATAAAATGGTGCAACCAATGTGGAAAATAGTATGGAGGGTCCTCACAAAATTAAAAATGGAATTACTATATGATCTAGCAATCTCCTTTCTGGGTATCTAGTCCAAAGAATTAAAATCTGGATCTTGAAAAGATATCTGACCTTCTATGCTCACAATAGCCAAGATTTGGAAACAACCTAGATATCCAAATAGATAAAGAAAATGTTTTAAGTACTCTTAAACTATTTTTAAGAGGCTAAATTTCCTATTATATCTTCTTACCACACATACGCGCACACACACACACATACTCCCCAAGCAAAATAACACAAAGAAACTTTTGAGCTCATGGGTACAATTATCATCTCAATTGTGGTGATGCCATCACAAACTAATCAAGCTATATACATTAGATATGTATAGCTTTTTGTATGTCAATTATACCTCAACAAAGGTGTAAAAAACAATAAGAAGAGGATTTGAATAAAAGAGTTTATCTAACAGTGCAACTGTGGAACCAAGCATTGGAAAGATGTAGGTCACAACTAGGCCAAGGTCCTTCTGTCATTGCCTGTCCCCAGATGATGCACACGGTGGGGGGGGGGCAAAAGTGGGTTTACAGTTGCATGTAGAACACAGAGTTTACTCATGTATGATTGCTTATTAATTATTACTTATACAGATGACTCTAAACCTACTTTTGCCCACCCTTGTATAGAGCTAGAGCTCACTTCAATCCTTGCTCAGTTTCTTGGCTTTCCTGGTGGAGTACATAGGAGCTCAGTCTTCTCTGAGTCCCTGGGAAGTGAGGGGTTGGAAGCGCAGATTCCAGACTTTGGCTCTTAATAGCTATGTAACCTTAGGTAAGACATCTGATTCCCAGATTTTGTGTACTTATCTGTAAAACTGAGGTTTAAAAACAATACTGACCAGTAAGGTTGGAGCGAGGATTTAGATAATGTATCCCAGGTAAAACACTAGCAGGTAACAAACATTTAGTAAATAATAGTTGCTGTTATTTATTATTATGGTTAATGTAATAATTTCCCCCTGTCTTTTTAGTCATAAAGGGGAGAGAATTACCACTTCACTCTCCTAGAGGAAAACTTATGGTGAGTTAGGGGGAGAGCCTCTCTCCTCTCTTCATACTTGCCTGTGGATAAAAGACTAGGTAATTTTATTTTATTTTATTTATTTTTTTCCTAGAAATTTTATTTTATTTTTTTAATATATTTTATTGATTATGCTATTACAGTTGTCCCATTTTCCCCCATCATTCTCCTCCACCCTGCACACCCCCTCCCACACACGTTCCCTCCTTTAGTTCATGTCCATGTGTCATAAGTTCTTTAGCTTCTACATTTCCCACACTATTCTTGCCCTTCCCCATCTATTTTCTACCCACTATGTATGCTACTAATTCTCTGTACCTTTTCCCCCTCTCTCCTCCTCCCACACCCCTGTTGCTAACCCTCCATGTGATCTCCATTTCTGTGGTTCTGTTCCTGTTCTAGCTGTTTGCTTAGTTTGCTTTTGTTTTAGGTGTGGTTCTTAATAGCTATGAGTTTGCTGTCTTTTCACTGTCATATTTTTATCTTCTTTTTCTTAGATAAGTCCCTTTAACATTTCATATAATAAGGGCTTGGTGATGATGAACTCCTTGAACTTGACCTTATCTGAGAAGCACTTTATCTGTCCATCCATTCTAAATGACAGCTTTGCTGGATAGAGCAATTTTGGATGTAGGTCCCTGCTTTTCAAGATTTCAAATATTTCTTTCCAGCCCCTTCTTGCCTGGAAGGTCTCTTTTGAGAAATCAGCTGATAGTCTGATGGGAACTCCCTTGTAGTGACTGTCCCCTTACCCCTTGCTGTTTCTAGAATTCTCTGCTTCATTTGAATCTTGGCTAATGTAATCACGATGTGCCTTGGTGTGTTCCTCCTTGGGTCCAACTTCTTTGGGACTCTCTGAGCTTCCTGGACATCCTGGTAGTCTATTTCCTTTGCCAGATTGGGGAAGTTCTCCTTTATTATTTGTTCAAATAAGTTTTCCACTTGTTGCTCTTCTTCTTCCCCTTCTGGGACCCCTATAATTCGGATGTTGGGACGTTTAACGATGTCCTGGAGGTTCCTAAGCCTCTCCTCATTTTTTTGAATTCTTGTTTCTTCCTCGTTTTCTGTTTGGTTGTTAGTTTCTTCCTTCTGGTCCACTCCATTGATTTGAGTCCCAGTTTTCCTTCCATCTCTAACAGTTCCCCATGCATCTTCCTTCATTTCACGTATTGTAGCCTGCATTTTTTCATCTAATTTGTGAGCAAAATCAACCAACTCTGTGAGCATTCTGATGACCAGTGCTTTGAACTGTGCATCTGATAGGTTGGCTATTTCTTCACTGCTTAGAGGAATTGGCTCTGGGGCTTTTATTTGTTTTCCGGTTTGAGCCATTTTTGGTGGGGTTTTTTTGTTTTGTTTTGATTTTAGTCTGGTCTCAGTTATTACGTATTAGGGGTGGAGCCTTAAGTGTTCCTCAGGGCGGGGCAGCCCAGTCGCTGGGTT
This sequence comes from Glossophaga mutica, assembly GCA_039655065.1. Classification (NCBI taxonomy): domain Eukaryota; kingdom Metazoa; phylum Chordata; class Mammalia; order Chiroptera; family Phyllostomidae; genus Glossophaga; species Glossophaga mutica. Next base: position 136,573,910 of record CM077304.1, read on the forward strand.
GTGACGCTGTACGTGGGGGCGGGGTCTGAGAGGGAACAATGGCGCCTGCTCCGCTCTCTCCTGGATTCGGTTCCTTCCGCCACTTTCCCTCTGCCTGGATCGTCTGCACTCGAATGTGGGACCACCTGGTCAGCCAGCCGCCCTGTGTGGCCTCACTGGGTCTGCACAGTTGCCCCCCTGTGCCCAGGGTCCGCCAGCTGCTGCCTGTGGGCCCGGGGACTGCCAGCCGCTGCCTGTGCACCTGGGAACTGCGAGCCGCTGCTGCTTGCGTTCCTGGGTCCGCACCTCCACTTTCTCCTGCCTCGACTCCGCCCCTCTCACCGGTCTGGATGAATGGTTGTTGGACTTCCGTACAGTTCAATTTTCTATAAGTTCTGGTTGTTTTCTTGTTTCTAAATATTTGTTGTCCTTAATTTTGGTTGTGAGAGGAGGCACAGTGTGTCCGCCTATGCCTCCATCTTGGCTGGAAGTCCCAAGACTAGGTAATTTTATATTAGGAATATTCCATTTCTAATGTGTCCAGCTTAGCTTCTCCTTACTTTTCAGAGCCAGTGTGCCCATAGGCATAAAATTCTGGTGTCCTCTCCAGCAAGCCCGCCTCTCACTAACTTTTGTCCAGCTATGCCAATGTTTCATTCAGGAGGAATTCTAAACAAGCTCATTTAACTGCAGACCTTGAGCCACATTCTGCAGTCAGCTTTACCAGTGGTAGGTGTGATCATTTCATCTCCATCTTTCTAACTTTCTCTATTTGTTTTGAAGTTGAATGTGGAAGGTGAAAGGGTTACTGATTTGTTCTCTAACTCCCCCGAAGTTTTTGTTTTCTAAATTATCCCCATGTCCTTTAATGCTGTGAACTGCAGTTATCACTGTGGAATTTCTTTATATATTGAGCCTTAGGCAAGGTTTCTCCATCTGCTGGTGGCCCCCTTGCCAGGCAATAGCCATTGTCCCTGTTGGACTGTTCTACAAATGCCCTTGGCCCTGGTCCTGTCACAGCTGCAGGCTGATATGGGAGACGGTGCTGCTCTAGACACTTTCTTAGTGTTTGCTACTGCCATTTCTACCGTTGCCATCACAGACATACGGGTGCCTGGTGGGACCAGCATCAGTAAGGCATTACTATTCCACATAGGAAGCAGTATCCTCTAGTCCAAGGCACCAGAGCTAGGCCCCAGGGGCCAAGGTAATTTTCCAAATATGTGGATATATGCTGTATCTAATCTATGTACATTACGAGAATCATTACTTTTCTGTTCCCATGTAGATTTCACACAGGTCACATATTGAGATTTCTTCCTTAGAAGCACCCCCACTCATTGAGTATGGACACTTACTCCTTCCCTTTAGGGATATTCTCCTCTATGATGGGAAAACCCCTCCTTCTCATGGTTTAGCTGACAGCTGCTGAAATAAACACCCTGGGTGGAGATTGTGAGGCTGGAAGCAGGAGCATATTGTCAGTCATGCAGGGATTTCTTGGCCCAAGTTTTGTGCAAACAGCTGTGGCATTTTCAGTTTTTAACTTGGCAGACCTTAGTTTAAATGTGCATTGCCAAAAACTATGGCTCATTTACTGTATATTTCCTTTTCCAAATTGGAAAAGAAAAAGAAAGGTGAAATAAAAAGCTAAAGTGAGGTTGATGTGTAGTTGATCTTCTAGCAATTGACATTTTACTTATCAGAGTCGAATGTTTTGGGGGTATTCGTGTGGCCAGTTCTGTGCATGTGTGTCTATACATTACATATATATGTATGTGTGTATGTATGTGTATATGTAGCAAATCAGTCAGAGGTTTTAACAGAGTAGATAACCATGAAATTAATGCTTTGTGATGGTTTATTAATGCCTGGGGAGATTACAGGCCTTCAAGTTAAATGTTTAATTCCTTGCAAATTTGCAATAGGTATTTATTTCCTTTCTTAAAATGTCTTATATCAGGTATTTTTAAAATTATTCCCCACTGTGGATTTGTATGCATTATTTTAAAAAAATTAGGGAGATAACTTATGATACTTGGGACTGAAAAGTCCTCTTTTTTATTGCCATTTTTTTAAATTAAAAAAATGATTGTATTTTCTTTACCATTTAGTCGCCTTGTATCCCTACCCTCCCTCATTAACGACACTGTCCAGGTCCATCAGACTTTTTCATTTTAGCTCAATCCCTCCACTTCTTAACCTTGATCCCCCTTAGCTGTCATCCTGCTCTCTAGGAGTCTGTCTCTATTTTGCTTGCTAGTTTAGTTTGTTCATTAGATTCCACACATGAGTGAAATCATATGGTATTTGTCTTTCTCTGACTGGCTTATTTCACTTAGCATCATGTTCTCCAGTGCCATCTATACTGTTGCAAAGAGTAAAAAATTTTCTTGTTTTTTATAGCTGAGTAGTATTCCATAGTGTAAATGTACCATAGTTGTTTTATCTGCTCATCTACTGATGGACACTTGGGCTGTTTCCATATCTTGGTGATTGTAAATAATGCTACAATAAATATAGGGGTACATAGTTCTTTTAAATTAGTGTTCTGGGTTCCTTCAGATGTATTCCCAGAAGTGGGATTGCTGGTTCAAAAGGCAAATCCATTTTTAATTTTTTGAGGTATCTCAATACTGCTTTCCACAGTGGTTGTACCAATCTGTGTTCCCGTGAACAGTGCAAAAGAGTTCTGCTTTCTCTACATCCTCACCAGCACTTACTGTTTGTTGATTTATTGATGATATTTATTCTGAAAGGTGTGAGATGATATCTCATTATGGTTTTCATTTGCATCTCTCTAATGATTAGTGATGTTTAGCATCTTTTCATACGTCTATTGGCCATGTGTATGATATCTTTGAAGAAGTGTCTATTCAGGTCCTTTGCCCATTTTTTAATTGGGTGGTTTGTTTGTTTGTTTTTGGTTTTGAGTTTTGTAAGTTCTTTATAAATTGTAGATATTAACCTCTTATCAGATTTATTGGCAAATATGTTCTCACATTCTGTGGGTTATATTTTTATTTTGTTATTTTCCTAATATGAAACTATAGTATAAGACCATAGGAATCAAAACAGCATAGCACTGGCTAAAAACAGACACACAGAACAATGGAACAGAATAGAGAGCCCAGAAATAAATCCACATCTTTATAGTCAGTTAATATTCAACAAAGGAAGCATGCACATGCAATGGGCTAAAGACAGTTTATTCAATAAATGGTATTGAGAACATTGGACAGATATATGCAAAAAAAAAATGAAACTAGACCACCTTCTTAAACCACACACAAGAATAAATTCAAAATGAATTAACACTTAAATGTTAGACCTGAAGCCATAAAAATCCTAGCAGAAAACGTAGACAGCAACATCTCGGACATAACTCATAGCAATATTTTATCAGATATATGTCCTCAGGCCAGGGAAACAAAAGAAAAAAATAAGCAAATGGGACTACACCATTCATTTTTGGAAATTTAGTTATTATTGACATAGTTCTGTTGTCTGTATTACAGAACCTCTTTTCTTTGCTACAGTTTCTCCCTTCCCATGCACTTTTCATATTATTATTTGATGATACAGATCAAAATATAAATTTGACCATGTTACAAACCCACGTGTTCAACTTCTTGCTGGTTCCTAATTTTCTACAAAATAAATCTCCTGCTCTTTCGCTCATAAAAGAAAGGCCCTTCAATATCTAATGTGAAACTCTTCCCAACCATCTATCTTGGAGCTCTGCTTTCTCGCCCCCTCCCTACTTCTTCCCCATCCATTCTTTCACTGGAAACCGTCATTCTAATTAAACACCCTTTTTGAACATATTATGCACCTTCATGCTTCTGAGAATTTCCTCATGATATTTCCATTATTTGGGTCACACATTACCTCCAGATTCCTTTTCCTTGTTTGCTTGGTGAATTCATAATCATCATCAAGACCCAACACAAAATTTGTGTCATTATGAAGTCTTCAAGTTAATTGTACAATATTTTTTTGTTTGAATGCTTGTCATACCAACTAGTCATGAGCTCTTTGGGTGGGGATAGTGCTCTATTTGTCAAATTGTTTCCAGTATTTATATGCCCATTTTATTGGGATAAAGGAGAAGAAACAGATGTCTATCTTCTTATGAGATCTGTCCAGAAAAAGTAGAGCCATTGTTAATATAATAAAAATGGTTTGCGCAACATCAATGCCAATGTAACCTGACTGCCGATGAGTGGACTGGAATGTGCATGTGTGAACAATGACAACTTCACTGTACTATTCAGTAGGGATAGTAGACATTGTTGAGTGAGCATGTATACTGTGTGGCTATAGCATTCAAGATGATTGAGTGAGTAGAGCAATGAATCTGCATTAAATTTTGCATTAAGCTTGAACATTCCTCCATGGAATCTACTCCGATGATTCAGAGGCTTTTGTGGATGATGCAATGAGTGCAGCACAGATAAAAGTGTGGCACAAACACTTCAAAGATGGTCTAGAATCTGTTGAAAGTGATCCATGTTCTGTCAGGCCTGCAAGAGGATGTTGAATGTTTACAGGCTGCAATCAGGTTGTTCTTTGGCTTTCGTTACCAGAGCAGAAGGAACATTGTGCTGCAGTTGCTAATGACTTGATTCAAACCACTACCAATGAACCAGATTTCCTCACAAAGGTCATAACTTTGAAGGAGACTGCAGTGTCATTGTCCTATGTACAATGTAGTAGTTCTTATATCTTGTATCTTCTTCAATAAATGTCTCTATTTTTTATATTACATAGATGGATGCTTTCTGGACAGACCTCATATATGGCTGACTAGAGATTGCTTTCCCTTTAACATAACACCAGGTTTAAATTGTTGCAAAGGGACCCAGATTGTGTGAGTGGTGAAGGTCTCAACAGGACCCACTGCTGAGGCATTAGACCTAAGAAACCCCCCAACCTAATCGATCGTCAGATTCAAAGATTCTTGAAAGATTCTACCTCATCTTCTAGGCTAACCCCTACTGGTGGTGGCAGACTCACGCTCTTTTCTCTGGGGCTAAGCTCTTCCCTGCATTGTTGGTCCATGGTTAGCTTGGAAGCTCCTGTGTCCTCTCCCCTGTATGGCTCAGTGGTGTGGCCTGGTGGCATCACCCACTTTGCTCTGAGGAGCTGGTACTCCATGCAGCTGCTAGTTTCCTTTCTCCTTGATTGATCTCCCAGGCTTTTTTTCTCCAGAATAAATCAATAAGTTCCGTTTACTTTCATAACAGTCCTATGCATTATATACTATTATTATTCCAGTTTATACATGGGAAAACAGTAAAAAGAACCAGGACTCAAACCTGAATATTCTGGTACCAGAGTCTGTGCTCTTAACCAGTGTACTTTAGAGTCTTTTACACTCGATCTCAGGTTTAAATTGGAAGATGAATTAATATTTTTCATTGCTTACAACACGACAGTTATTTTATACATCTGATATTCATTGAATCACTGAATCTTCCTGACAAAAGTAAGAAAGCGGTGAAACCATCACTCAAATCCTGGGTCTATCACTCTAAAGTAAATGGTCTTTTCACTGAATACAACCGCTTTTGTAGCTTGGATACGAAAAGTAGTATCTGAAGTGCCCTTTGTGCCAGATAGGGTCAATGAAACCAAATACAAGTTTCCAAAGTCAAAAAATATTGAGTCCTCAGTTCTACACCCTCTCCGAGTTAAACACCCCATTTTTTTCTAATGAATACCAAAATGATCCTTAATCCGGTCACCATTCCAACCTGCAATAGACAAAAGAACATTCCCATGACACTCCCCTTTGCTCCTTTATCTCTCCTTTATCTCTTTTAGATACAGGTATTTCTGTGATGAAATAACCTCCAAGGAGCATAGGGAAAAAAATGATGCGTAAAACTGCCTGGTCATACCCTATCTGATAGGGTATGGCCCCTACATTTTGTGTTTTGTTTTCTCACTCACCAGAGTGGTGATGTGCTCATGATTCATTTTGGACTGTAATGACAAGGGTAAAATCCTGAAGAGAGAAAAGTTATAAGGAACTTGGGTCCCTGATGCTCTGGAGCTGTCTTGCCAGCGCTAGTTCTCTTATGCCTAGACTTTTCTGCAAGAAAGAGATAAACATTTACCTTGTTTTAACCACTGATATTTAGGTATCATTTGTAGCAGCTGAACATATAGTAAAATTTATTATTTGCTCAATTAATGTCACAAGTTAATATGTTACAACTATCAAATTTAAATACAATATATGGACATCATGCTCGTATAAATGTCAGTCCTAGAATTAAATTGCTACCATCACAAGTTACGTGAGATGGCTTTCCTTTTCATTCAGAGTAAGTCCTATACTTCATTCAGAGTAAGTCATGGTGTGATCCCTGATGTTGCCTCTTTAACCCTGGCTTCCCCCTACGCTCTCTCCTCTCATTGGCTAGCCATACTTACCTCTTTGCTATTCCTAAATATAACAGACACATTCATGCTCCTTTCTCATGCTATATGTTGATTTGTTGTTGATGTTGATTTTTGTTCTTTATCCTTGTGCGAATCTCTTTGCCTGCAATATCTCTGTTCCCATAATTTTGAATTTTGAGTTTTGCTAAATTGATATGTTTTCAGTCCTTCTCTGACCACTTCAATAAATTTCAGTCTCCGTTGTCTGGTACTTTATCCCCTTTGTATTCTTAATTTTTCATTATATCATTTATTTCCATTTTTTTCTCCTCACTGAAGTAGTAGATCTATGAGAGCAGGGACTTTGCCTGTTTAGTCCATTGCTGTGTTCCCAGAACACTGTCCTGCTCCTAGAAATCACTGGAGAAATCCCTATTGAATGGGTGCATTAATCAACCACTGTGTGTTTGGATGGAAATAATGATGTTATGATCTATTTAAGAATGTTAATATTATTTTGATAACTCATGTTGTTTTCTGAACTACCTACAAAATGAATATGTTGGATCCTCTAGAGGTAAAATCACTTGCAGTGAAGCTACTTCTAATGAAAATTTTATAGACTGGTAGGTAGGAAGACCTCATTCATTCACATACATTATTGAATTTTGTTAATATGCTATTAATTTCTCATCTTAAAATAATTAGAAAAAAATCCTAAAATTGTCGAGTTCTTAGGAAATAGTTTATCACTGTACTCTGCAATATAATTATATGTTATAATATTATATTCCTATCTTTATTTTCCCAAAGTATGAAATTGGTGCTAAATCAGCCTTGAAATTAAAAGTAAATGCACAGCATATAATCCTTTCTTGTAATGCCACTAACCAAAGGCATAACATTATAGTGGGAATGGATTTACTATATACATTTGATTTCCAGAAATGTCACATTACTTTGCTTTTATAAGTCAAATTAAATCCAGCTCTGAGACATAGATATTAAGGTCTAGACTAGAAATCCAGTATCAGGATTTTTTTTAATTTAAATTTTATTTTACAATTATAGTTCACAATATTTTATATTACTTTCAGGTGTTCATCGTAGTAGTTAGACAATCATACACTTTACAAAGGGTTCTTCCTGATATTTCCAGTACCCACCTGGCTATACATAGTTATAATAATATTATTGAATATATTCCCTCTGCTTTACTTTATATCCCCATGACTACTTTGTAATTACCAATTTGTATATCTTAATCCCTTTACCTTTTCCACCCAGTCCCACAACACCCACCCCTTTAGAAACCACTGGTATGTTTGTTCTCTGTATCATCAGTTTGTATCTATTTTGTTTATTTATTAATTTGTATTTTAGATTCTACATATAAGTGAAATCATATGATCTTTGTCTTTTTCTGACTGATGTGTTTCACTTAGCATAATAGCCACTAGGGCCATCCATCCTGTCGCAGATGGTTAAGATTTCCTTCTTTTTTATGACTAATATTCCCTTGTGTAATGTGCCACAGCTTTTTTATCCACTCCTCTATTGGTGGACACTTGGGTTGCTTCTGTATCTTGGCTATTATAAACAATGTTGCAATGAACATAAGAGTGCATATATTCTTTTGAATTAGTGTTTTCAGTTTCATTGGCTGTATACTCAGAAGTAGAATCTCTGGGTCATAAGGGTAGTTCTATTTTTAATTTTTTGAGGAAACGCCATACTGCTTTCCATTGTGGCTGCACTAATCTGCATTCCCACCAACAGTGGACAAGTGTTCCTTTTTCTCCACATCTTTACCAACACTTGTTTGTTGATTTATCAATGGTAGACATTTTGAAAGGTTTGAAGTGTTAGCTTATTGTAGTTTTAATGTGCTGTCTCTGATAATTAGTGAGGATCAGCATATTTTCATGTCTATTGTCCATCTCTATATCCTCTTGAAAAAATGTCTACTCAAGTCCTCTGCTTATTTTTTTTTTTTTTTAATTGGACTGTGGGGAGTTTTTTGGTGTTCAATTATATGAGTTCTTTATAAATTTTGGATATTAACCCTCTATCAGATATATCATGGATGAATATATTTCATTCAGTAGATTGTCTTCCCATTTTGTTGATGGTTTACTTTGCTTTCCAAAATCTTCAATTTGATGTAGTCCCATTTGTTTATTTTTTCTTTTGTTTCCCTTGCCCAAAGAGATATATATCAGAAAAGGTATTGCTAAAAAAAAAATCAGAGACTTTACTACCTATATTTTCTTCTAAGAATTTATGGTTTTGAGTCTTACATTTCATTCTTTAATTCATTTTGAATTTATTCTTGTATGTGGTGTGAGAAGGTGGTTTAGTTTCAATTTTCCCAATACCATTTATTGAATAGACTGCCTTTACTGCACTGCATGTTTTGCTTCTTTTATCATATATTAATTCACCACGTATGTGGGCTTGTTTCTGGGCTCTCTATACTGTTCCACAGTTCTCTATACTCTACCAATACCATGCTGTTTTGATTACTATAGGATTTTAGTATAGTTTAATATCAGGTAGTGTGATACTTCCAACTTTGTTTTTCTTTCTCAAGATTGTGGCTATTCAAGGTTTTCTGTGGTTCCATATAAATTTTAGGATTATTTGTTCTAGTACTCTGAAATGCCATTGGACTATTGATAGAAACTGAGTTGAATGTATAGATTGCTTTGGGTAATATACATATTTTAATAATGTATTCTTTCTACCTATGAGCATAATATGATTCCATTTATCTTTATCTTTTTAAATTTCTTCCTTCAGTGTCTTATAATTTTTTTGAATGCAGGTTTTTTACCACTGACATTAAATTTATTCCTTAGTATTTTATATTTTTGAGGTATATATAAATAGGTTTGTTTTCTTAGTTTCTCTTTCTTATAGTTTATTATTGGTGTATAAAAATGCAACCAATTTTTGAATTTTTATTTGTATGCTGCTACATAACTAAATTCCTTTACAGTAGATTGTTGGTGGCATTTTTAGGGCTCTCTGTATCCCATATTATGTTATCTGCAAATAATGTCAGTTTTACTTCTTTTCTGATTTGGATGGCTTTCTTTTCTTCTTCTCGTCTGATTGCTATGGCTACCATTTCCAGTCTTTGTTGAATAAGAGTGGTGAAAGTAGACATTCCTGTCTTGTTTATGATCTTAAAAGGAACAGTTGTAGTTTTATCTCCATTGAGTATGATGTTAGCTATAGGTTTGTTATATACAATTTCAGTTATGTTGAGAAATGTTCCTTCTATTCCCACTTTGCTGAGAGTTTTTATCTATAAGTGAGTACTGGATTTTGTCAAATGCTTTTCCTGCATCTATTGATGTGATCATATAATGTTCATCCTTCATTTTGTTTATATGGTGTATTACATTAATTGATTTGTAGATATTTTTTAGAAGATTTTATTTATTTATTTTTAGACAGAGGGGAAGGGAGGAAAAAAGAGAGGGAAAGAAACATCAATGTATGGTTGCCTCTCATATGCCCCCTACTGGGGACCTGGCCTGCATCCTAGGCATATGCCCTGACTGGGAATTGAACTGGTGACCCTGTGGTTCACAGGCCAGCACTCAATCCACTGAGCCACATCAGCCAGGGATGATTTACAGATATTAGAGCAGACTTGCATCCCAGGAATAAATTCCACCTGATCATGGTATATGACCTTTTGCATTACTGAATTTGGTTTGCTAATATTCTTTTGAGGGTTTTTGCATCTATATTCATCAAGGTTACTGGTCTATAATTTTCTATCTTTGTAGTGTCTTTACCTGATTTTGAAATCAGGATAATGCTGGCCTTGTAAAATGAACTTGGGAGTCATCTCTCCACTTTATTTTTTGAAATAGTTTGAGAAGGGTAGGTGTTAGTTCTTCTTTGAATGTTTGGTAAAATTCACCTGTGAAGTCATCTGGTTCAGCACTTTTGTTTTGGGGGAGGGTTATTTTTTATTACTATTTTGATTTCACTGGTTGTAACTGGTCTGTCCCAATTTTTTTGTTTCTTCTTGATTCAGTTTTGGAAGATTGCATATTTCTAGAAATTTATCACTTTTCTTCAAATTGTCTGAATATTTGGCATATAGTTTTTTACAGTATTTTCTTATAATTCTTTGTATGTCTGTGGCATCAGTTACTTTTTCTCTTTCCTTTCTGATTTTATTTATATGAGCCCTCCCTCTTTTTTCTTGATTAATCTGTTTAAAGGTTTATCACTCTTGTTTATTTTTTTAAAGAACCAGCGCTTGTTTTATTCATGTTGTACTGTTTTTTAGATTCTATTTTATTTATTTTCATTCTGATATCTGTGTTGTTATTTCTCTAGTTCCTTTAGGTATAAGATTAGATTGTTTATTGAGATATTTCTTGTTTATTAAGATAGGCTATGAATTTCCATTTTAGGACTACTTTCACTATGTCCCATGAACATGGGGTTCTCTTGTTTACATTTTCATTTGTCTCAACAGATCTTGATTTCTTCCTTGATCTCATTGTTTACTCATTCATTGTTTAGAAACTTGTCATTTAGCCTTCCTGTCTTTATGTGTATTTCAGTCTTTTAACATTTTAATTGATTTCTATTTCTATACCATTGTGGTCAGAGAAGATGCTTGATATGATTTCAATCTCCTCAAATTTACTGAGACTTGTTTTAAGTCTTAACATGGGATCTATCCCAGAAAATGTTTTACATGCACTTGAAAATACTGTATAATATGCTGCTTTGGGGTGAAATGCTCTGAAAATATCAATTAAATCCATCTGGTTTAGTGCGTCATTTAAGTCCACTATTTTCTTGCTTATTTTCTCTCTGTAAAAGTCTATCCATTGAATGGGTGTTAAAATCCTCTAGTATGACTGTATTACTGTTGACCTCTCCCTCAATATTTGCTTTATATATTTAGGTGCTCCTATGTTGGGGTTATAAAAGTTTAAAATGATTATATCCTCTTGTTGGATTAATGCCTTTATCATTATGAAATGTCCTTCTTTGTCTCTTATAACCTTTATTTTAAAGTCTGTTTTATCTCATATAATTATTGCTATCCCAGTTCATTTTTCCTTTCCATTTGCATTAAGTATCTTTTTCTGTCCCTTCACTTTCAGTTTCTGTGTGTCTTTCGATATGAAGTGGGTCCCTTATAGACAATATGTGTATGGTTCTTATTTACTTATCTATTCAGCTACCTTATATCTTTTGATTGGATCATTTAATCCATTTACATTTGAAGTGATTATTGATAGATATGTATTTATTGCTATTTAATTATATATATTTATGCTCCTCTTTTTTTATTTATTTCTTTTTCTAAAAAAAAAACTCTAACATTTCTGCTAATACTGGTTTGGTGGTGATGAACTCTTTTACTTTTTTTTTTAAATCTTAGAAACTCTTTATAATTTTTTTTTCAATTTTAAATGATAGCCTTGCTGGGTAGAGTAGTCTTGGTTTTAGGTCCTCGATATTTATTACTTTGAATATTTTATACGACTCTCTTCTGGCCTGAAATGTTTCTGTTGAGGAATCAGCTGACAGTCTCCTGCTCCTGTGCATGCAACTAACTTTCTTTTTCTTGCTGCTTTTCAGATTCTCTGTTTGTTTTTAACCTTTGCCATGTTAATTCAATGTGTCTGGTGAGCCTCTTTGGGTTCATCTTGTTTGTGACTCTCTGTGCTTCCTGGACTTGTGTGTTTTTTTTCTTCATCGGATTAGGAAAGTTTTCATTTATTATTTCTTCAAATATGTTCTCAATTCCTTGCCCTTCCTCTTCTTCTGGTCCCACTATGATGCAAATATTGTAATGCTTGATATTGTCTCAGAGTTCCCTTAAACATACTCATTTTTAAAATTATTTTCTTTTTGCTGCTCTGATTGTTTTTTTTTTCTTCCTTTTTTCCAAATTGCCGATTCATTCCTCTGCTTAATTTAATCTGTTTTTGATTTCTTCTAGTGTCTTCTTCATTTCAGACTATTTTATGGTTTCTGTTTTTTTATGCTTATCATCTCTTTGTTTAACTTCTTACTGAGTTCATTTGTTCTTCCTCTAAGTTCTTTGAACATTTTTCTAACCATGACGTTGAATTCTGTACCAGGTTGATCACTTACCTCCATTATATTTAATTCTTTTTCTGGGGGCTTCTCTTGTCTCCCCCCCCCCCCCACACACACATTTGGGTCATGTTTCTTCGTTATCAATTTTGGCTGCCTCTCTGTTTTTGTTTCTGTGTATTAAGTAGATCTACTAAGCCTCTCCATCTTGATATGGTTGCTTTATGTAGTAGGTGTCCTATGGAGCTGAGTGGTGCAGTCTCCCTGATTACCTGAGCTAGGGGATTTAGGAATGTCCCTTGTGTGGTTTATGTGAGCCTTCCTGTTGCAGTTAAATCTTGATTGTTTTTGCCCATGTATAGATGGGGTTGACCTTCAGGCTGGCTAACTGTGAGGACTGACCCTGAGCACAATGTATGAGCTGCTATACAGGGGCTTAGATCATGAATCAGAATTTGCCTCAGCAGGGTTTGGTGCCTGCTGAGATCTTCCTTAAGGTGTGCCACTTGTGGAGCTAATCAGGTCATACTCTTATGGGGTCTGAAGCCACCCACCAGATTTGTCGGTTCTGGGACTCCAGCGCACTCCCTGTTAGATGCTACCTCTGAGCAGCATGTTAGGAGCTACCTGTTAGGGGTTACAAAGTGATCCACAGTTGGCTGCCTCTGCTGGGCCTAGGTATGTGTGGAAGGGTTCAAGTTGCATACCAACACTGGCTTCTGCTAGTTCCAAGCCTGGGGCAGGTCAGCAAAATGCCCTAGGTACCCTGAGATTCATCTCTGCCTGCTGGTTGCCTGACAGGCTCAGTCACTAAAAGAACATCTGGCAATACACAAGTTGTGTGAGGTAGATTCTCAATGAATCACCAGGTAAGGGCTAGTGGTATTCACCAGGCTAACAACAAATTCAAACTTGGTGTCAGTGCTGGGGCTAAGGCCACTCCACAAAATTCTTAGTGTACACCAATGTCAGCTGCCACATGCCTGAGTGGTGGTGGTGTGGGGTCTCAGAAGTCATCAGGATGAGGCAAGTAGAGTTCATAAGGCTAAATCAGATTAAGATATGGCCATGTGGAGGGAAGACTCTGTACAGGAATGTTGGCATCATCCAAATTGCATGAGGAAAAATGGCCCTCACCCTAGACCCACACAGCTCAGTCTTACCTTCTGAATCTCTGACAACCACTGAGTCTGCCTGGACTTTCTCATTAGCCTTCCAAGAAAGAATGCACTATGAGTTGGTTCAGGATTTGGCTACTGTATCTCCTGAGGCTGATGCCGTATAGAGGGAAGTACTCGACCCAAGAAAGATGATGTTTGTGGGTGGTGTATAAGAGGGACTCAGCACAGAATCATTGGCAGCTGCCCTTCCATCCCTCTCCTTGAAGCCACAAAACCCAGCCTCTCACTGTATTACTCCAGTCTTCCCTGAGCTGCCATCCCTTCCTTCCCTGGAGCTCAGGCTGTGTGCCTATAAATGAGATTTTGTGTGTTGGCCATTTAAAAGAGTACCTGGTTTTCTTGTAGTCTCTTGTCTCACCCTGGTGGACAGAATCCCCACTGATTTCACCAGCAGATGTTATGTGGGCTTCTTTTGTTAGCACTGGTGTTCTGGGATGAGGAGCTCAGCATGGGTTTGAGACTCCTCACTTCTCGGGGGTACCTTTGAAGTGAATATTGAACTACCCTTGCATGCTAGAATAAATCCCACTTGATCATTATGTGTGGTCTTTTTAATGTATTGCTATATTTGGCTTGCTGATATTTTGCTAAGGATTTATACAACTTTGTTCATCAGGTATATTGGCCTATTATTTTCTTCTTGTAGTGTCTTTGGTTTTGGTATCAGGGTAATGATGATCTTGTAAAATTATTTGGAATTTTTTCCTTCTCTTCATTTTTTGGAATAATTTGAGAACAATAGGTATTAATTCTTTATTGTATGGTGGTAAAATAGATCTATGAATGTGTTTGGTTCAGGAGTTTTGTTTGGAGTTTTTTGGCCATTTATTCAATTTTGGTAGTAGTTGTCGGTCTGTTTAGATTTCCTGTTTCTTGCTGACTCCATCTTGAAATGTTATGTTTCTAGAAGTTTACTAATTTCTTCCAGATTCTTCAAATTGTTGGCATATAATTGTTTATCGTATATTTCTTATAATCCTTTGTATTTCTGTGGTGCCAGTTGTCATATTTTCTTTTTCTTTCCTTTTTTTAAAGAATTTGAGCCCTCATTTTTATTCTTGACGAGTCTGGTGAAAGGTTTTCAGTTTCGTTTATCTTTTCAAAGAACCAGCTCTTGCTTTCATTGATATTTTCCATTATTTTTTTAGTCTCTATTTCATTTATTTCTGTTTTGATCTTTATTATTTTCTTCCTTCTACCTACTATTTGTGTTGTTCTTTTTCAAGTTTCTTTAGGTGTAAAATTAGATTGTTCATTTGTGATTTTTCTTGTTTCCCTATAGCTGCTACTGCTGTACATTTTGTAGAATTTCTTTGTCCCGTGCCATAGATCTTGGGTCATTGTTTTTCATTTTCATTTGTCTTAAAGTATTTTTGATTTTTTCCTTGATCTCATTGTTAACCCACTTATTATTTAGTAGCATGTTATTTAGCCTCCATGTGTTGGTGTGTTTTTCAGTTTTCTTATAATTGATTTCAAGTTTCATACCATTGTGATCAGAGAAGATGCTTGAATTAATTTCAATTTTCTCAAGTTTATTGAGATTTGTTTTGTGCCCTAACTATGGTCTATTCTGTAAAATGTTCCATGTGCATTTGAAAAGATTGTATATTATGCTGCTTTCTGGTGAAATGTCTTAAAAGTATGAATTAGGTCCATCTGGTATAATGTGTAATTTAAGGCCACTATTTCCTTGTTGACTTTCTGTCTAGAAGATCTACCACCCATTGATGTCCATATGATGTTAACATCCCCTACTAGTGTTACTGTCAGTCTCTCCTTTTTGTCTGTCAATATTTGCTTTATATATTTAGGTGTTACAACATTGAGTGTATAGGTATTCACAAAAGTTATATCCTTTTGTTGGATGGATTCATTTATCATTATGAAATGCTCTTTATTTTTTATTGCAGCCTTTGTTTGAAAGCCTATTTTGTCTGATATATGTATTGCTATCTCATTTTATAATTTCCAATTTTATGAAATATTTTTTCCATTCTTTTACTTTCAGTTTGTGTGTCCATCGATCTGAAGTGTCTTTCTTATAAGCAGCATCTGTACCAGTCCTGTTTATTTATTTTTTTAAATTCATTCATCCACCCTTTCTTTTTTGTTTGGAGCAATTAGTCCATTTACATTTAAAGTAATTATTGATAGGATTTAGTGATTGCCATTTTACTAACTGCTTTCTTATTGCTATGGTAGTTCTTCTCTGTTCCTTTCTTAACTTTCTTGCTCTCCTCTCTTATATGTTGGTCACTTTCCACAGTGTTATGTTTGGATTCCCTTCTTTTTATTTCTTACATATCTATATATCTTATAGATTTTGGTTTGTGGTTAAAATGTGCTTCATATATACCAAGCTATGTTTATAGAGGTCCATTTAAAATGATGGTTGCTTAAGTTGGGACACATTCTAAAACCACTATGATGTTTTACTCACTTTCTCTATGTTTTTGTCAGTATTATTTTACTTCTTTTTTGTGCATGTTTGTGTGTTCCTCTTAATTTATTATTGTAATTACACATTAACTTCCTACTTTTGTCTTTTAACCTTTGTACTAGCTTTACAGTCAGTGGATCCACTGATTTTTCTAAAGGTTTGTTTGTCATGAAGATTTTATTCCTTCCTATATTTTCTCATTCGTATTTCTCATATTTTTCTTACTTAAACAGGTCCCTTAAACATTTTGTGTAATGTTGTTTTGGTGCTGATGAGCTAAATTTAGTGTTAAATTCTATTTGTTAAGAATTTATTTCCATATTTATAGGGAATTTTTGTCTGTGAATTTTTTTTTCATTTTTAAAAGCTTTTATTTATTTATTTTTTTGAAAAGTGGGGAAGGGAAAGAGAAAGAGAGGGAGAGAAACATCAATGCATTGTTGACTCTCACATATCCCCAATCAGGGATCTGGCCTGCAACCCAGGCTTGTGCTCTGACTGGGAATCGAACCAGCAACCCTTTGGTTCACAGGCCAGCACTCAATCCACTGAGCCACACCAGCCAAGGATCATTTTCTTTTATAGCAATATTTTGCCAGATTTTGGCATCAGGATTATAGTGACCTCAGAAAATAAATTAAGGAATGTTCCTCTCTGTTCTGAAGAATATTATATAAGATTGACATACTTTCTTCCTGAAATATTTGATAAAACCACTCAGTCACTGAAATCATCTGGTTTGAGGATTTAGATAAAAATTTTATTTTCTTTAATAGATACAGAACTATTCACATTTCAAATTTCCATATGTCCATTTTGCTAAGTTGTGTTTTCTATTTTTCTATTTAATACATGATCTTGAATTTATTTTCACATGTTGTTAAGTGTATTACTTTATCATTTTAATGTCTTTAGTATCTGTTGTAGCATTCCCTTTTAATTCCTTACTTATCAATTCACGTGTTCTCTCTTAATTTTGTACCAATTTAGCTTTTCTTGTTTTCTATTTTATTAAAATTTTTTATTTTTATCATTTCCTTTTCTTTTATGTATACTTTATTCTTATTTTCTAATTTCTAAAAGGATAATTTAAGTCATTGATTTAGACCTTTCTTCTCCAGTATAAGTTTTTAAAGTCATGAATTTTCTTTTAAGCCCTTTGTTTTATGAGTTTTGATATGCTGTATTTTTATTATCATTAAATCAGAAGCATGTTCCAATGCCCTACTTCTTTTCTTTTTAGATTCATGTAAATTAAAATGTAGGGTAGATTTTTAAAATTCTTTTATGTTTGGAGCTTTTTCAATATCTCAGTTATTAATTATTAAACTGTTACTGATTTTAAATTAAATTTTGGTGTGAAATATTTTAAACATATTATAATTGAAGATTTATTTTATTTCACAAGTGTGGCCTACCTTGCTGAACATTTCATGTGTACTTTTAAAATTATTTTTCTGCCCTTGTTGGGTGAAGTGTTCTATGAATGTCAATTAGTGCATTATAGTTGATACCGTTGTTGAAATTTTCTATAAATTTTCCAGTTTTTTGTCTAGCTTTTCTATCAATACCGATAGTGTTAAAACTTCTAGCTCTGACTGTGGATTTATCTATAAAACTTTCTTCTTAAATTCTGGCAGTATTTGTGTTGCAGTGGACATGGGGATGAATGTATTTTTTCACAACAGTGTTTTTATTTTCTTTGGATAAATACCCAGAAGTGAAATTGCTGGATCATATGACAGTTCTATTGCTTATTTTTTGAGGCATTTCCATATTGTTTTCCATACTGGTTACATTTTTACCAACAGTGCATGAGAGTTCCTTTTTCTCCACATCCTCTCCAACAAGAGTTATTTCTTGTCTTTTTTGATAGTAGCATGCTCAAAGGCGTGAGGTGATATCTCATTGTGGTTTTGACTTGCATTTCCCTGATCATCAGTGATGTTGAGATCTTTTCATGTAACTTTTGAGCATCTGTATATTTTCTTTGGAAAAATGTCTATGCAGATCCTCTTCCCATTAGTAATTGGATTATTTTAAGTTGGTTTGCAGTTGAGTTGTACAAATTTTTATATATTTTGGATATTAACTCCTTATCAGATACATGATTGGCAAATATTTTCTTCCATTCATTAGGCTGCTTTTTCATTTAGTTGATAATTTTCTGTGTTGTACAAAAGTTTACAGTTTGATATTGTCCTATTTGTTTGTTTTTGCTTTTGTTGCCTTTGATTTTGGAATCAGATCAAAACTCATCACCAAGACTCATGTCAAGGAGCTTACCAGACATGTTTTATTCTAGGAGTTTTATGGTTTCACGTTATGAATTTAAATTGTTAATCTAATTGTTGTGTATGTTGTAAGAGAGTAGTCTAGTTTAATTCTTTTACATGGGGCTGTCCTGTGTTCACAAAATCATTTGCTGAAGAGCCTGTCCCTTCCCCTTTCCATATTCTCGACTCCTTTGTCATAAATTAATTGAACCATATATGTGTGGATTTATTTCTGGGTTCTCTATTTATTTCCACTGACCTATGTTCTGTTTTCATGTCAATACCATACTTTTATGATTACAATAACTTGGTGTATAATTTGAAACCAGGGAAAATGATACCTCTGACTATTCTTTCTCAAGATTGCTTTAGCTATTTGGAGTGTTTTGTGACTCCATACAAATGTAGGAATGTCTATTTTATTTCTGTGAAAAATGCCATTGGAATTTTGATAGCAATTTTATTGAATCTATAAATTACTTTGGGTAGTATAAACATTTTAACAATATTAATTCTTCCACTTCATAAACACAGAATATAAGTTCTATAGAGAACAGAATTTTTATCTGTATATCTATATTACAAAAATCAATCAGAATTTTTTAAAAATGCCCTATTTGCATACTCTAATACATTTACTTGTGAAAATCTTGTTGAATTATTTATTATATTTTCATGTAATTTCTTTTATTTTTCTACACATATTTCTAAAAATTTGAAATGAGCATATTATAGGCTTTTATCTGCTTAATATATATGTCCAAATGGCTTTTCTTTTGACCCACTTTTTTTATACTCATCATTTAAATGGCTTCAGTTCATGTTGCCTTACCACAGTTGACTAGATCTATTAAGCATAAAAACATTTTCCTATTTTTACTGTTAAATGTTACATGATCTAAATAGTATTGGGGTTTACTTTTCTTATCTTTTTAAGGGAATGATAACTATACACACTGTGGTGAGAAGTAAATGAAATATTCTATATTAATGCTTAGTATACTACTTGAAATATAGTTGATTAAGAGAAAGTGTTATTTATTCTTATCTTCTGAGACATATCCTTTGTGCACAGATGCTGTACCACTGATACGGGGATGTATAGTGCAGAAAATGGGAAAGCAGCTGATGGTGGACATTTGTGTCATGTGGAACCGGTCACACATTAGGGAATAACTTGGGACAGATGTGTTGTGAATATTAAATTGTAACAAATGTAAGAAACATATTTTTGGCATCAGATATTTACTAATATGTGGTTTTGACAAAGATAGGTTATTTTCTTTATAGCTCATCTTTGTATTTCTATATAAACAACATTTTTTGCAATCCTATGATACAAGTTGGACTTGGAGGTTGCCTGCAAGTCTTTGCTTCTGTATGAAATGTCCGTACTTTAAAAACTCAAATTGTCATTTAAAGTAAATGTGTAAGTTAATAAGCACCCACTCCAGTGGAGATTTCAGAAACAAAGTGACATATTGAAGAACATGAATCAGGGACCGGGAGCCCAGTACCTAGGTCTATTGCTGTCACTAACGTATTGAGAGAAATACTAATTAGTTGAGCTTTCTTTACTCATTGATAGCATTAGAAGTGTGATGATTAATTGTATATGTCAACTTGACTGGTCACAGGGTACCTAGATTAAGTATCGTCTCTGTGAGGAGTTTCCAGATAAGATTAGCTTTTGAATTGGTGAACTCAGTAAATTAGATTCCCCTCCCCAGTCTGGGTTGGCAAGTTCCTGAAGGCCTAGATAGAATAAAAGGCAGAGAAAGGCGGAGCTCACCTCTTTTTTCTGCTTCTGTTGAGCTGGGACATCTCTTCTCATCTTCTCCTGTCCTGGGAATAGGATTTATACCATTGGTTCCCCCCATCCTCAGGCCTTCAGACAAAACCTGAATTACACCACTGGCTTTCTTGGGACTCCATTTTGCAAGTGACAGGCTATGAGACTTCTCAGCCTCTAAAATTGTGTGAGCTAAGTTCTCAAAATGTATCTTTTTGTTTTTTGAGAGATTATATTTCTCTGAGGGCTCTAATACAAGATGTATTTTATTATTTTATATTTGATATTTAAGGACCAGAAATAAGTACAGAAAAAGAAACATTTTAACTGTTTCATTTTAATTTAATTTTCAGGTAATTGAGGAAATATCAACACTTTTAAAAATAATTAGGTCCTAGGTGGTATGGCTCAGTTGGTTGGAGCATTGTCTCATGAACCAAGGGGTTGTGGGTTTGGTTCCAGGTCAGGTAGTGTGCTAGGGGTAACTGATTGATGTTTCTCTCTCACATCAATGTTTCCCTCTCTCTCTTTCCTCCTTCCTTCCCCTCTCTGTAAAAATCTCTGAGCACGTCCTTGGTTGGAAATTAAAAAAATAGTGTGTAGAACATCTAATGGCTATAACATCTTCAACACAGAAGGACTGATAAGTTGAAATTTTAAAATTCAATTAATTTTCCAAAATAGATGAGAGGAGAAAGTGAAATAATTTCATTGTATCTCCTAGTGAGCTAGGTCTATGTCTGCATGGCATTGTAGCCCTATGGCCTCCAGAGAGGACACTTTTATTTTGGCATTTAAAAAACAAAAATTTTGAGTCTAATTTCCATTTGAAAACTAAGAATACTGACACATCGGGCATCATCGTTTGGAGTCACTTCAATGGGAGTCACTTCTAACCAAATGATTCTAATGGGGATAAAAATATTACAGTTTTTTATCAGAATAATTAATAATAATATACATATTTATTTCAAAATGATATATGGTTAAATCAATATGATAATAATGTGAGTTTTAATCTAACTTTTCTGGGGGAATTTATAATTACAGTTTCGGAACCCAGTTTTAATACTCTCAGCATCAAAGAGAGAGTAAGGATGCTTCCAATATATGAAATACAAGTAAGTGTCCCTGCAGTGTTCTGGAATACTAATGGTAGTACTAAAAGCTGGGGAAGATTGAGCCAAATTCACTTACTTGAGAGTACCTCAATAAATAGGTACATTTCCTTTCTTCATAGCTAGCTATACGAGTGGAAAACTAAATGACTGTTCTAAAACAAGTGTCTGTGCTTCACAGAAAGAAACCCATAGAAATTGAAAACCCAATTGCTGAAGTCAAGGGACATAAGTAAAGATCGGGATGCCAATTGCATTAAAGTGTGTGGAAGGAAAGAACAAACTAATAAGAATGTAAGAAATGTCTTGCAATGCTGGACTGTGCTCTGTGAATTCCATAAGAAATGGAAGTTGACATAGTCCATTACCTAGAAATAAAACACATTTTTAGATCAAACAACCATTTTTCACAGGGTTACAAAAGTTTGGCCACCAAGAAAACTAAATAGGAATGGAGAAAAATGGGCTTACTCAGATCCCTGTAGGCTGCACCCACTAACTAGTCTATGAACTGAAAATGACATGATTAGCTGTTCATGTCATTTTCAGCTCATAGACTAGTTAGTGGGTGAAGATTGGACTAAATGATAAGACCTTAATAATATGTATTTATCTCCAGAGATAACCAGGATCCATGGACTATTCCTGGAAGTTTCAGTTTCTGGTTACTCTTGTGAGATGAAGGAGAGGCTCATTGAATATGATGAATTGTGCTAGGCCCGCATTTTTCTGACTTTTAAGGATACAAACCTCATTTTGTAGACCAACTAGTTTTAAGAAACCATTGGGTTGGCCAAAAATTTCATTTAATAAAATAAAAGACACATTTTTCATTTTCATTAATATCTTTATTGATTTGGATATTTTGAGTATGTTGGCTGTTTCCCTTGTGGTATAACATTGATGGTTTTCAATTAATGTCTCAATTTGATCCCTGTCAACTTCCTCTGGGCCTCCCCGGCAGTGAAGGTGTAGCTAAACAGGAGGCTAGGACCAGCACCAGGCATACACACACCGCCTTTGGAGAATACCCAAGCAGTTTGGAGACTTTTCATTCCTAAAGCAGTTGTAGGGGAGGAAAAAATTATTTTCCTATTATCTTCCTTGGTTTTCCAGCTGGGTCCCTGTAAATCAGACTGGGAAAAGACAGATTGATGAGAGAAAAACAAAAGTTTGTAAGCATTCTATCTACACATGGCAGTATTCAGAGATGAGTAGTCCAAAGGGGTGTTTAAAATTTGGGTTTCTGTAGCATCTTAGACAAGGAACAATACATTTTTAGAGAAGTGAGATAACAAAGGAAAGAGACTAAGTGTCTTAGGTCAACAAGTTGTAGGAAAGCAAAAAGGGAAACTAATGGGAGATGAAGGCTGATCAGTGAAGTTTGTTACACAGGCTCCTGGGGGCCGGTCATGTGCTGGTTAAGGGCTGGAAGTTGTCTCAGGTGACTGTCTCTGCCCTTCCTGGTGGTGGCTGGGGGACAGCTTTGTAAATTTATATTCTGCCTTTAGGCAGATAGAGGGATGGCACAAAGCTTTTCTTATATCTGCTTCTCAATTGCCTTTAGCTCAAAATAATCTTTCTGCCAAAGGGGCATATTTTGAGTGACATATTCGTCTATCTTACACAGTTAAACTCCCACTCTCATCTCTAAAACTGAAACACTCCAAACTGCTTAGAATAAAACTTAAGCAGGTAGAAATAGAAAGCTACTCCAAGTCAAATGCCTAATAAAAATTGGGGGAATATTATTTTTATGAATCTAGACTAGAGAACCTAGGCAGTGAGAAATAATATAACATTTTTAGTATGAGGTTTTAGATTTATGCATATCTTGTTATATTTCTCTAAACCTTCCCTATTTACCTATTTTTTATACAAATCTTAAAATGGTAAAACATTATTTTGGTAATAAGTGGTAATGAATTTGAATGAATAAGTGAAGATAAATTATTTGTAATTCCTTTCTTATAGCCTTCCATGTCTAAGTAGAGATGACTTTAATTTTTTTTTTTTTTTTTTTTTTGCCTATAATCACTTAAAAGGCACTAACTATTCTTTACCTAGTGGCAACCAACAGAGATCCATTTAAACTTTCTTCCTATTTGAGTGGCTTGCTATATCAGTGTAACTTATAACAGTGTTTTAATATTTTGTTTAACATTATGCCCCAAATCATGACACCACCACCACGATCACCATAATTAACAAGCATGTATTACACATCTACTATTTACTAAGCACTATGCTACCATTTTATAAATTCCATCTACTATGTGTCTGAGTGGTTAGTATAATCCAGGTACTTCTGTAGGTGCCAGGAAAATGTCAGTGAACAAGGGAGACAGACAAAATCTCTGCTCTAATGGAGCATCTATTTTAGGGATGAAAAACCTGGGCTCAGACAGATCAAATAAATTTCTCTAGATCACAGCAGGCGTCAACAGCCTCTGACTAAGCTGGGATTCCAAGTCAAGTGTATGTGATTGTGTAGACCAGGGGTGTCAAACTCATTTTCACCAGGGGCCACATCAGCCTCATGGTTGCCTTCAAAGGGCTGAAATAATTTTAGGACTGTATAAATGTAAGTACTCCTTAACTGTTAAGGAGTTGAAATTATATTCGGCCCTTTGAAGGCCACCGCAAGGCTGATGTGGCTCCCAGTGAGAACGAGCTTGACACCCCTGGTGTAGACAATCAAGTAGTCTAGTTACATCAGGCATGTAGTCTATTTTTATGAACCTAAAATGTTTTGTCTTAAAAATATCCCTAATTATTATGTAGTACAATACAATTGTTTGCTTGCTGTTTTGAGTCATTTGTCCATAGGGCTGTTCTCATCTCAATGCAAGAAATTTTGATTCTAATTCTTCTCCAGATGTGGAGAAATTAAATCTTACTTTGGTTTTTTTGATCAGTTTTCTCCCCTGCAATCCATCTATACTGACTGTAAATTTGCCAGAAGTGAAACTACTCATGTTAAAACTGTATGATTTTTTTTCTCAGAATGAGCCTTGTTAAAACAGTAATACTGTGCATTTGAGTAAAAACTAACTAACTCTTCAGTAACAGCAGTAACTAACATTCACGGGACTTCCTTCTTGTCTCCTCCGCAGTTGTCATGCATCTTAGAGAAACTTGAAATCAAACAGCTGGTAACTTCTGAGTCAAATCGTCTCTCTAAGCTCTCCCATATTTTGAGTATTCTGTGAATTCATGATGCCCTTCAGGAACGGAGTCACAGGCTAGACCTTGAGGGTGATAATTTGAGGATGGTCAATTGTACATTGTGATTTATATATGTCAAAAGGCCAGTAATCTTGTGAAACCGAGATTAATGCTATAGCAATGCACAACTGCTGCAGCTGACTCTTTTAGTTCCTTTTGGAAACGTAAAGCAGAAACTGGATTTTAATTCTGAAATCTTGCAGGAAGAGGTAGAGTGAGGCAGCATGTCATCTGAATACCATTAACTTTTTAAAATTATTACATGAAATCAATGTCATGCTTCTGTGACTGTTGGTTTTCTCCTAGCCACATGGCAACCTGATGCACACCTGAATACAGCCCCTACAGTGAACTTCAAGAGATTTCAAAAGCCATTTCTCTTTGACTTATTTTAGACTTACAGGAGAGTTACAAAAATATTACAGAGTTCCATTACATCCCTCATAGTTTTGTTTCCCTCCCAGTAAGGCTAACATCTTACATAACTACGGTAAAATAATCAAAACTTGGAAATTAATACTGGTACAATACTAATTACTAATCTACAGACTTTTCTTGGCTTTCACCATTTATCCACTGGTGTTTCATTTTGTTTCAGGGTCCAGTACAAGATCCAGCATTGCAGTTAGTTGTCATGTCTCCTCAGTTCCTTGGTCTGTGATAGTTCTGCCTTTTCTTGCCTTTAAAAGTACTGCTCAGTAGTTGACAGGATGTATCTCGATTTGGATTATCTAGTGTTTGTTAAAAATTGGATTACAGTTATGGATTTTTAGGAACAATAGCACTTTTCAGCACACTATTTTGGGAATGCATGATATAGAGTAGAGACATCTTGTTACTGGTGATGTTACTATTGATCACTTGTTTAAATAATGTGTGCCGAGTGTATTTATTAGTGTATTTGAACAGGTTGATAGTTTTTGACAAATGCGTAGTTATATTTCCACCTTCACAGTAAGGTACAGAATTGTTCCACCAGTCAAAATTGTTTCTCATGTATCTCTTTTATCCCCACCCCTTTCCCCACCTCCAGTCTCTAGCAACCACTAACCTCATTTCCACCCTTCATAGTCTTGCCTTTACAGAATGTCATATAAAGAAGATCATAAACTATGTAGCCTTTTGTGTCTGATTCTTTGATTTAAAATTTAATTTCAGATCCATCCACAAAATTGTGTGAGTCACTTGTTAGTTTCTTTTTCATTTATGAGTACTATTTCATTGCAATGATGTACCACAGTTTTTTATTCATTAGATTTTGTGTTATAAACATGACTGTATAAGATGGAAGTGAAAATAAATGGGAAGAGTGATTTTTATACATTGTCTTGTACATGTATTTCTTTATAGCTATTATTGGTTGGTATTTTATGGTCAAACCTCGGTTCTCAAATGTCTCCCATCTTCAACAATTTGGTTCTCAACCAAGTTGATCATGGAAAAAAAATGTCTCTGTTGTGGAACAAAACTTCAGTTCTCAACCTGAAAGCCCTTTCATGCTGATACTATGATCAGTCACCTGCATGACTTGGTTTTCAAACGAATTGCTTCTTGAACACCCTTCCAGAATGAATTAAGTTCAAGAACTGTGGTTCCACTGTAATGTAAAATTTTCTTGAAGAATACCTGTCAATTGAGGACAGTTTGAACTTATTCTGCGGAGAATTAAAATACTTCACACAAATGATCAAGTAAATGGATTTTCTTGTGAAGAGGAGGGTGCTCAGTAATATCTACCAATAATCATAATATGCCAGCAGAAATTCTTGAATAATGTAAATACCACATCTTGCTATTGCCTGGGGGAGGAAAGTGGGCACCAAACTTAATTTACCAACTACAGTCATCTTGGAATTGTCTAATTTAGCTGATCCCCTATTTCCTAGTTATCCAGCCTCATACCAATAACTTTTTACTTATTAAAAAAGTCTAAGAAAATTGCCCATATAAATGGCCAGAAAAATGAGAGACTTCAATATACCCTATAAAAGATAAAGTTTAGGAAAAACTCAATGTTCAAATAAAAGGATCATCTAAGCATAGAGTGAAATTGAAGAAAACTTTTTTAATGAATTTTTTTCCTAAAATATCTTAGCAGGTAGTTCCCTTTTGTTAATTCTACTACTGATAATGTTAATGGTTCGTCAGCAGTTTTTTAAAGCATGGGCTGTGGAGTTTCTTATCAACAACCCCTCTACTATTGCTCTAGCTGCTTTGTATTAATTTGATCGACAAGGGGCCCCTACAGTCTATCACTGCAGTGATCCATACACTGAAGACTCCCTAAGTACATGTTGACACAATATTGCAGCAGTGATCCATGAATTATATGCGCTTCAGATCTGAGTCATTACAGGTTTAATGGGAGAAACGCAGCAATTCCACCGAATAATGCCAGTTTTGACTCTTTGATCAATTCTTCCATAAACGCATTTCCAATGTCTCTCAGTAATGAATATTCTTCCTGAACTACCTCTGCTTATTGTTTTGTGACTTTATCAACAATAAAAGCACGATTTTATACAGGCTATATTCGAAACTCCTTGAGTGCCACAGAAGAGATCTATGGAATGATATACATGCTAGTATACACATTATTCTTTTGTGAATGATGGAAGACACTATTTTAACCTTCTTAAAGACTAGGCATAATAATTACTCAATAGACTTAATGTGAAATAAAATTAAAATTTTATTTGGGTCACTCTTCAGTCCATTCTTCATTATAAAACATTCATGAAGTTACTGTCATGGCAGACTGAGCACAAGATATGTTGCAATGTTCTCTGGTTTTAGCATTTATTCCTTTGATTCCATCATCTTTCTTTTAAATATTAAATTTTTGTAGTACGTATTATGCAAAATAGTGACAATTTCTCAAATACTTATAATGCAATTGCTATATGTATTAGACTTACAAACATTCTTTACCCTGCTGAATACATACTGGGCACATGCAGGGGGCCAGTCATGGAGACAGAAAGTTGAATGACAAGAAAAAGAATAAAGGATGAAGAGGGTTTGGAGGAGTCATCCCAAAGTAATATTCATCTGAAATGGGGGGTGAGTTGAAGACAATAGGTAGAAAAATAGAAGACAGTGAGAAGGAATTTAGACAAGATAAAAATATTCTCAATGGCTTTTCTTTTATCAATAAACCCAAGATTGAGTTATTTTGCCCTTAGGGTGTGTGTAGAGGCAGAAGCCTGTGAAAAATGAAAAAGACTTAATTGTGAGGAACTTCACAGAACTTTTCCTGCCAAAGTTTCCAATTTCCCATTCTTTGCCAAGGAAACCTGTACCTGACACTGTCTTTCTTTCTCTGTTTTGAGAGACAGGACACGTAGTTAGATGGGTTAGACTGACAGAGTTCAAATGCTGAATATCTTCGTTATGTTTTATGGTAAATTGGGTAAATCATAAATCTGTCTTTGTTTTCAGTGTAGCTTAGTTTTTTTTTATTTTGTTTTGTTTTGTTTTTTTACCATAATTTCCTGTTCTTGTGAACTTAGTTTTATGCCTCCGATTACTGTAATGTCCTTACTTAAATGTTTCTTTAATTATATCCTATTATTGCATTTCTTGAAGTTTGAGTTCTCCAGGTGGTTGCTTTTGTTGCTTTTCATAGTAATTTTTGTCCGTATGAAGTGTGAGTTTTCCTGTGAATATAGGTTTAGCATGCCTTCTTTGATTATTGTTCAACATGCTCTGGGTCATAGAGACATTCCTATGGAAAAGTTTTATTTTCCTCTGCTGGGAAATGTGCATTTTATTCATTGAATGTCATGCAGTTTTCATCTGAGTAGTGTAATTTCAGCTCCAATATCAACAGGTGGTATAAGGTTGGGGCTTGAATTCTAACGCTTTCTTCTAACTGTGGTGCCTGGTGAACCGCTTAGCTTCTTTGCCATTTTCTGGAGCCAGTGAGTGGAGCGGTCTCACCTACAGTTCATGGACTGACAGCCCACTGTGGTTCCTGGGCTTCTGTGCAGGGCTGGCATCCAGCTCTCCACTGTATACAGGTCTGAGCTTCATCTCCTGGCTTGGTGCAGGCAAAGATGGTCACAGCTTCAGTTACCCCGTGTGCCTTTCAGCTTCAGTTTGGTTCACCGCTGTAACTCTGAGTTATCTCTTTGTTTCTTAGTTATGGAGATTTTGCTCTCTTTTATATGGTTATACTTCATCCAGAATTTTCATTTGCTTAGTGGAGCTGGCTGAGGTGAAGGTGACATGGGGTGTGGAGTGGACTTTATAACTGAACCCACTATTTAGACACAGAACTAATTTAAACTGCCTAAGATTTTGCTTCTTCATCAGAAAGGATTTGCTTTTTGATAATTTAATGAGATAATGCCTGCAAAGTTGTTAGTATGGTGCCTGGTATATGAAAAGTGCCCAATAAAAATTAGCTAGTATTATTAGCTAACCTAAATTTGAAATTTTATATATTATTATATACCAAAATATTATTATAAATAAGTATATAAATATAATATATATAATATAGACACACACACACACACAATTGGGCCTTATTATGTGCCAGAAAGTATTCTAGGCACTTTATAAATATTAACTCATTTATTTCTTGCAATAATCTTATGAGGTACAATTATTACACCCTATTTAATAGCCTATTTATTATTACTCCTATTTTACAGGTGAGGAAACTGAGACAGAGTGACCTTAAGCAAATTATGTACAGTCACATAGGTAGTCAATGTAGAAGCTGTATTTCAACATACGTGGTCTGGTTATCAAGCCAGTTCTACTCATACAATGCTGCTTTTTTAATGTTTATCGATCCTATTTTCTATCCATAATATTAAGAACCTTCTCCAAATATATTTTCACAGTAAGCAATGCTTTCTGGTAGATATTAGATACCAGGGTCTACTGAAGCAATTCTTTGTAAAAATCAAAACCATGTAACAGAACGCAGAACGCATGTGGGGTGCTGCTCTGCTGAAGCTATTTGTGCATCCAGATGAAGCTGAAGCAAGATCAAGATGCTGAGTGGATGTTTATTTTTTTTTTTAATATTTGAACAGGCACTTTCCAAAGGATAGTATATAAAATCACACACAGAAAGTGTACAATATCGTCCTGGCTGGTGTAGCCCAGTGGATTGAGCATGGGATATGAGCCAAAGGGTCGCCGGTTCGATTCCTAGTCAGGGCATATGTCTGGGTTGCAGGTTGGGTCTCCAGTGGGGGCTGCATGGGAGGCGGCCACACACTGATGTTTCTCTCCTCTTTCTCCCTACCTTCCCCTCTCTCTGAAAATAAATAAATAAAACCTTTATTTTTTAAAAAAGTGTACAATGTCATTGTGTCATTTATCAATTTCTGGCCACTCAGCTCCAAATTTCACCTTCAATATGAGCTCTGTGGTAATTGAGTTCCTTTCAAGCATTTGTCCTTTAAAGTGAGTGCAATGTTAAGCCTTCTCAGTGGAGGGGGCTGGAGGAACATCACAGGAAGAAATGTCTCACTAGTTTCCCGGTGCTGCAAGGTGTGTGGGTGCGGCTGGGAGGACATCCACTGCAGCTCTGCCACGACTGCAGGCCCAGAGAGCACGGATCCACAGAGACCTCGCAGTCTCAGCCAGGGCTGGTGGGAACCTCCCTGCGGCCCTCAACGAGGAAACCAGCACTCCAACAACCTCCTGCTGGCATAAGGACCCTGATTCCCTCTGCAGGCACCAGCGTGACCCCAAGAGACTCAGAGAGTCCCGGTTTACTGCTGCTCTCACTGCAGGCCAAGAATGGTTTAGGGCCAGGATTCTCACCCGTCTTCTTGTCCGTGTACTGGAGGCTGACCACCTGCTCCCTACTTGCACTCCAGGGGACTACTTTGTGTGTCGTGTTTTGCAGACCAGCCTTACCTTGGACAAATCAGGCCATTTTTCACTGCCCAGTGAGCTAACCCATATCTTCTTCAAGGTTTGAACTTCAGTCTTGAGGATGGGAGTCTGTTTCCAGGTTGGTCCTTTCTTGGGTCCTCTTTCTTAGTCCTAGGAAACCACAAGGCATATATATATACTTTGGTATATAGATAGATAGTTTGGTATATATTACATGTAATATATATATATATATAATAGTTTATATATATAATGTATAATATATAGTAGTTTGACAATTTCTTATATTAAACTTTAGTTTTTTAATCTACCATGTGGTTTCTATCACCTGTTCCAACCCAAACTAATGCCACCATTAGACAGTGCAAATTAAAACCACCAAGAAATAGAACTTCTTTAGAATGGCCCCCCAAATTTTTAAAAGTGGATAATCTCAAATTTTGGTGTAGGTCACCTGGAACTCCCACTCATTGTTGGGAGTAGTATAAAATATTATTGTCCCATTGGAAATAAAGCCTCACCATTTCTTATAAAACTAAACATTCACCTATTTTACGTTGTACTAATTCCACTCCAAGAAGATAAAAATATGTGTTCATAAAAAGGCTTGCCTAGGAATGTTCTGAGAAATTGTGTTCATAATAGCCCAAAACTGAAAACAAAGAAAGGTATGTAGGTAAAAAGGTACCTAGATAAAAAGACTATGTTATAGTCACTTGAAGGAATGCTACTCAGTAATAAAAGGCAAGAAAACACTATTGATATGCAGCTACATGGATGAATCTCAAAAATATACTGAGTAAAAAAAGCCTTAAACAAAATGTTCATACTATATAATTGTATTTTTATTGTGTTCTAGAGCAAGTAATGTAATGTTTGGTAGAAGAAAAAAAAAACAATTATCTCTGGGACGAATACAAATTAATTGGGGAGGAACTTGCAGAAACTTTCTGACCTGATGGAATATTCTACCTCTTGATACTCTATACCAAAGTAGCAAGAATGGATCTTTAAAAAATGGGAATTTAGATTATACAGGTTATGTATTTGTTAAAACTTATCAAACGGTACTGCTGTGATTTGTGCATTTCACACTACATTTAATCTAAATTTTTTAAACAAATGATATATATATATAATACACACACACATACACTAATCTAAATTTTTAAACAAATGATATATATAATTTAAATTAAAAAAATTTAGATTGATATATATAATCTAAATTAAAAAATTTAATCTAAATTTTTTTAAACAAATGATATATATATATATATAATACACACACATACACACATACACTAAAGTGTTTAGGTGGAAAGTATACTGAATCCTGTAAATTATTTTGCAATGCATTCAAAATATAGATGAACAGATAGATGCCTGAGGGGTGATAGTAGATATATAAAAAGGCAAATATAGAGAAGTGTTAATTGTGGAATCCTTAACAGGGTGGTTGGGATATGGGTGTTTACTTAAAATTTGTTTTTTCAATTTTACTATGTTTTTGAAATTTTTCATAAATAAGTAATTGAGGAAGTGCCCATTCAGGTTCTTTGCCCATTTATTAATAGGGTTGGGTTTTTTTTTAGTGTTGAGTTTTATAAGTTCTTTATAAATTTTGGATATTAACCTCTTATCAGATGATCTGTGAATATGTTCTGTTCGGTGGGTGGTCTTTTTATTTTGTTGATGGTTTCCGTTCCCATGCAAAAATTTTTTAGTTTGATGTATCCCATTTGTTTATTTTTTATTTTGTTTTCCTTATGGCAGGAGACATATCTAAAAAAATATTGCTGCAAGAAATGCCTGAGATTTTACTGCCTATATTTTCTTCTAGGAATTTTATGGTTTCATGTCATATTTAAGTCTTTGATCCACTTTGAATTTATTGTTGTGTGTGGCATAAGAAGGTGGTCTAGTTTCATTTTTCTGCACATATCTGTCCAATTTTCCCAACACCATTTGTTGAATAAACTCTCTTTATCCCATTGTATGTTGTTGCTTCCTCTATCAAATATTGACTATAAACATGTGGGTTTATTTCTGGACTGCCTATTCTATTTCATTGATCTGTGTGTCTTTTTTATGCCAGTAGCAGGCTGTTTTGATTACTATGGCCTAGTAGTATAGTTTGATATTAGGTAGCGTGATTCCTCCAACTTTGTTCTTCTTTCTCAGGATTGCTATTGCTATGCAGGGCCTTTAGTGGTTCCATATAAATTTTTGAAATATTTGTTCTAGTTCTGTGAAATACATCTTTGGAATCTTGATAGGAATTACATTGAGTCTATAGATTGCTCTGGGTAGTACGGACATTTTAGTGATGTTAATTCTTCCTATCCATCAACATGGTATGTGCTTCCACTTATTTGTATTTTCTTCAATTTCTTTCTTTGGTGTCTTATAATTTCCAAATATAGGTCTTACAGATGGCCAGTGGACATTTGACAAGATGTTCAACATCACTAATCATCAGAGTAATGCAAATTAAAATCACAATGAGATACAACTTCACTCCTGTCAGAATGGCTATCATCAATAAAGCAACAGATATCAAGTGCTGGCAAAGATGTGGAGAAAGGGGAACCCTTTTGCACTATTGGTAGGAATGCAGATTGGTGCAACCACTGTGGAAAGCAGTACAGAGATACCTCAAAAAATTAAAAATGGAACTGCCTTATGACCCAGTGATTCCACTACTTAGAATTTATCCAAAGAAACCCAAAACACTAATTCTAAAGAACGTAAGAACATATTCATTACAGCATTATCTACAGTTGCCCAGATATGGAAGCAGTCCAAGTGTCCATCAGTAGATCAGTGTATAAAACAACTATGGTACATTTACACTAAAGAATACTACTCAGCCATAAAAAAGAGAAAAATTTTACCCTTTGCAATAGCATGGATGGACCTGGGTAACATTATGCTAAGTGAAATAAGTCACTCAGAGAAAGATAAATACCATATGATTTCATTTATATGTGGAGTCTAATGAGCAAACTGAACTAACAAGCAAAATAAAGACAGACCCATAGATAGAGCAGGCTGACAGTTCTGAGGGTGGGGAGGTTAGAGGGTAGAGGGACTGAGCAATAAGGAAAAAGGACTCATGGACGTGGACAACAGTGTGGTGATTGTACAGGGTAAGGAAGTATAAGGGGAATAAATGGTAATGGAAAAATACAATAAAGAAAAAAATTTAAAAAATAAAGGAAAAACTAAATAAAAAAGTAATGAAAAAAAAACTGGAGGTGATTAAAACCATCATTGATTTTTGTCTCAAAACTGTTCAAACCTGGCTTGCGGGATGTCAAAGTGTCGGTTTTGTATGAGTGTTGTGAGCGGACGGTCTCTTTTGAGTTCATGCAATGTCACTCATAATACAAGTATTTTTTCCAATGCTAAAGACTGAGGAACATTGACTGTCTTGAGTTTGCTGTTATAGCACCTCTCTTTTCTCACAATTTATTGTGGTCTGTGTGGTAGCCTAGAGTGTCTTTGTTTTTGTGAAGGCATATGTAGTTGTATGAAGGTAAACATTTGTACTCTGTAATTGTTACGACACTTAGCCTGACTTTAAACCATACCTCCTAGAACTAAAGTATAAATGGCTTTATTCATCAGCTTTTTGTTTCATACATGTACATCTTGATTAAGTTGCGAATTCTCCAATGTAGCATCCATCTTCTATTTATTTTGCATTCTCTACCCAGAGAATTCCATAGACACAGGGGACACTTAGATGATAATAGTTTCAATTATTTAGATCTTTAAAGCCTTTTGAAATATTCAGGTAATGCCAGGATGCTCACCAATAATACTTTGTTCACTCAGTGGTAGAACTAAGATTATATAGTTTACTCAAATACAGAATCTTTGACTTAAAAAAAGGCTGTATTTTAGGAAGTTCCAAATAGCTTTTAGTTGCTGATTTTAGTTTTATACAGGAGAGAAAGAATCAACAGTTACTGGAGTTCCCTTTGGTCATAAAATCACCCTACACTCCCAACATGTCGTAGCCATGTAAAGATGCCAGTGAAGGGTAACAGCCCCTGGGAAACAAGTATCTAACCAGCAGTAAACCACGGACAGGCACGGAGCAGATGAGATTACAGGTGGGCTCATAGCCCTGAAGTAATGGTTTTCCCTTAAACATTTGTTTATCTTTTAAATTGCAAGGGGAAAACTTCAAATAAACAAAAAATAGGAGGCACTATTATATATAAGTATGACAAGTTTTGAATCAAACTTCCAAGTAATAAGAATATTTTCTACCTTCTATATAAACTATTCAGGGCAACATCCCAAACAAAAATAAATTTCTTTATTAATAGGTAAAAAAATAAAATTAATTTCAAAGTTAATAGGCTATGGATTTATCAGCTTAATTCTAACTTGAAGACTTCAAAACATATTGCAAGTCCCAGAAGGGTAAGGTTAGCTACCTGCTTGAAGATTTCTCAGAAGCAGTTGGTTCTATACTGGGATTTGTAGACACTACTATTGAAATTAAGGAGGTTGGCTATTAGGCACAGGACATGATCAACATAGAAGGCAATTACTGAAAATCCTGTAATATGTGTCATGATGAAAATATGCTGAAATGACAGATGTATAAAAAAATTTATATAATGGTGGTGGAGGCAGCTGGGGGAAATAAAACTTGTCAATATTTAATATTTTCCCAAACATGTCATCTAACATAGATAAGCAATCTAGTTTCAAGAAACTTAGAGAGGACAATCCATTTTTAACTTAGCTTAAATAAAACAAAATATTCATTAAGATCATAAGCAACTTTGGCTCTCATGACACACTGACCACAAAATATTATGATTATTTGAGTTTTCAGATACCATAGTTTGGGGAGATGACCTTGATAGGGAATATGAACATTTGGGTCCACTGATAAGGTTTACCTTTAGTTTTAAACTAATCAAATTTTTAGTCCCAAACAGTCTATGTTTGTATATTCTATGTGCATAATCTGAAATTTGCATAACCCCTTGATCAGCAGATATTAAATGTTCAGACTTTGCAGGGTGTTGTAAACTGCAAGGTAGCTAGCGTTCACACAGTTCTCTTGCGTTTATTCCTGGCTTACACAAGCATCTGCTTGGTAGGTTTTATTTAATCATATTTATGGCAATTTTACATATCTTTACCTAAAACTTTTGAAGTGTGTATATATACACACCAATATTAACCAATATAACTTCAATTTTCTTGCAAATGAACATATGCTCACCAATTATTTCAAATCATTTCCACTATTGCATAGACTCTGTAGTAAAATTTTTTGTCATGAGTGTAATCATACTTTTTAATTAAAAATACTAACTAGCTGAGCTAGCATGATAGGGTATTCTTTTCTCAAAGCCTTCTCCTCTAAAATTTAAGGTACAATGGAGTTTGTTAGTCTTCCTCTCTTGTAATTTTCAGTACTCTTATGTGGCAAGGGGAAGAATATAATGTATATTATTATTAATGGTTACCCATCTGATTATTTATTTTTAACGTATCAGTTATAAGCCAGGGGCCTTTTTAGGCACTGGCCTGATCTATGACATCTTTGATAGTTAAAAGGTGGTAATGAAAGCCACTTAGCCCACATGGCTTCAGGGAACAGGTTTAGCATACCATAAATCCCATGTTTTGCCTTATGTACACCACTTATGTGTGCAACCTTTATTCTGTTCATCTACTCGGAGTCTAATTTAATTTACTGAAGAGGGCACATTACTCACTGAACCTGAACATGGACTTGATGCAACTATACCTATTATAAGCTAATTGTGCTGCCTTGAAATTGAAGCTGATAATGATGTGCAGCGACAGGTTTAACAAATTTTCGATTATCTCATTCAATTACTTTTGGTGCATCCCACTTATCAGCAAGCCAAACACTTAATTCATTTATGGTTTTGACAAAGGGTATGAGATGAGATGGTTCATTAGGGAGACTCCCAGGACAGGTCTTGCACTCTTGATGTTATTAAACAACTCCCTCAGTTGTTCTACAGGTTGATTTTAGAATCTAGCTGTGTGGTAGAAAATGTAGTGCTTGTTTGCCAATGTTCCAATCTGGAAACAGGTTATCCAACACGCTGAAATTTGCTTTAATGTGTATGTCAGCAAATTAATATTTGTGGCTTATGAATTTACATATAAAAGTGAAGTTATTTTTGAAGATCAATAATGAGTCAATTATTTATTTTATAATTGATTCACTTCTAAATTTACATTTATTAATGCTAACCTATTAAAAAGCAAAGATTTTTTAAAAAGTGAAGAACACACATTTTAATTATATTTTTATAATTCTCCATAGATGATGTTAACTCACCCTTAGGAAAATTCATTTACAATATTCCCTTTGAGCAAATAAAAAAACCAAACACTATTTAGTAAAAGAGCATTTTAAGTTTTATCCATAGATAAAGACAAGTTCATCTTGTTTCTAGAAATTTAAACGATGAGGATCTGGAAGATTTTTAAGGCAGAAAAACAAAAATGGCGAACAGTGGCAGTTTCTTTGAAACAGGTTACGTTATAAATCAAATAGAAGTTATCTCTTAAAAAACAAGCTACAGATGTATCTGTGATAACTAGAGTCTCTTCTCTCTTTTAATCTTTCTTTTCAGGAAGGAGGTAATTGAGTAATATTGACACATTGCTGTGGTCATTTGGGTTTTATATTGCTGGGTAATCAGGTGTGCTGTTAAAGTAGCCATCTTTCAGGATTTTTGTGGAACGCCTGGCTCATGATTGGATGCACGTATCCAGTATGACAAAGATGAAAGTGATACATAATAGTTCTAGAACTATCTTTGTATACAAATTTGCTAAAAGGCAGTTTTAGAATCAACCCTACATGGACCAGGGTGTAAGGATTTGTTAGTAGCTGTGAAATATTATTATATCCTGTTGGAGCATGTATCCAATATTATGTCACAATTAGGGATGTGATATTTTTGTCATAATTAGTAGTGCATATTTCAATAAATTATATGCAGGCTTGTTCTAAGGCTGTCCTTCCTCAAAGGTCCACCCACAACTCTAGCCCAGACTTCGCAACTGCTCATCTGCAAGACTGATGCATTTGTATTCTTCCAGGAAAAGTAGGAGTTAAAACTAATGTCCTGCTCCAGAGATTTGTAATTTGAGATGTAGTTCTCATCTACACTTTTGGGATCATCCTTTATAGTGCATGCTGTTGTGTCTGTCCCCATTCTGTCATCCTGGTGCACTCACTTTTAATAGCTTGCACGTGCTTCCTTTACTAACCGACCCAGGGGCACACAGATGACCCTCCATGCCTCAAGGTGAGCCCAGCTCTGTGGTGTAATTCATGCCGCATAACCCCTAAGGGCACCAGGCTGAAACCTGTCTCCAGGACAGGCCACCTCTCTGCCTAGCTTTCTCCCCTCACCCCATTTGACTTCGCTTCTCCTGAGAGCACTGCTTCGATAATTCACTTTCCTAAGAACCCCCATTTTATGCTGTGCTTCTAGGGTGCCCAAACTGGAATAGTGCAGACGTGATGTACAGTTTAACAGTGAGTCATTCAGACTTCGTTATGATCCATAAATGATGGTGATTTATATATTTGACAGTAGTAATGAACAGTGTTTTAGACATTACTTTCCATAGTTTTCTGGGAACCCAGATTCTATGGATGATATTAAAATCTTTCCTTAATGAGAACGTGGAAATGTTTCCAAAATGTTATTTTCATCTTTACATTTAAAATGATGATTTGAGGAACTCTCTCATGTAATAAGCCACCTTTTGACGAGTGAAGGTTGCAGGAATAGTGAGAAAAATTAATTAAAGGCTAGAAACCTTGAAATGAAGTCCTCACCTTGTGTTTCTTGATGTGAACTTTAGACTAGGCATGTAACTCCTCTATGGTTTATGTAATGCCCCAGAAAAGTGACAATGATAATAAACAGCTAAAATTCAGTCAGGATGTCGTATGTATTGGTGATTGTTTAAACATTCACTAATTTGATTATTTTGACAACCCTTTTGACATAATTATCTTTAACACAGAGATAAAGAAACCAAGAATCAGGCTCTTTAAATGCTTTTCGCAGTATCATAAATCTTTGCTGTGACAAAGTAGGAATTTAAACCCAGATTTATTGGATTCCATAGCTCAGGCATTCCCTGCTGTACTTCTCTCTATGTTTTAAATGTCCTGAGAGGGCAATTAACCTAATGGAGGTGTTGAACTAGGTATTGGTTGGGATGGGAGGACAGATGGGAGCAATAATTGGCTTGCTTTCATGGCTCCTTATTTTTTACACTATCTCTAACTCCTCTGCTGAAAGAACTATTTTTCACTCTAGTTGAGTAGTGTTTGCAAATTTTTCATTAGTGATTACAGTAGTTTTATATTGCTCTTGTAACAAGTTACCACAAAGCGAGTGTCAGAAACAACACAACTTCTTACCCTACACCATTGCAGGTTGGAAGTCAGACATGGGTCTTACTGGGCTAACATCAAAGTATTAGAAGGGCTGAGTTTTTCTCTGGAGGGCCTAGAGAGAATGTTTCCTTGCTATTTCCAGCTTCTGGAGGCCATGCTCATACTTTGACTGACAACTCCCTTCCTTCTGGTTCAAAGCCAACAGTGTTACATCCTCATGACTCTTCTTCCTTTATCACATTTCTTTCTTGCAGCCAAAAGATTCCTGTTTTCAAGGACTCATGTAATTGGATAGATAACCACCCAAGTAATGCAAAATAATCTCTCCAGCAGAAGGTCTTTAACCTTAATAGCATCTGTCAGATCCTGCTGCTGTGTAACAGAGTCATCACAAATTCCAGGGATTAGGGCATGGACATTTGGGAGGAGGTCGTTTCTCTGCACAATAATGGAAATGTATTAATAATTTTTACCAGTATATTGTTTCAAAATAATAAAGATATTTAATTTTTAGAGGGATCTTCTTTCTTACCTATTTTTTTCCCTAGCGTTCTCTATTCTACTCCTACCTCTCCTTGGCAGATATTAGGAATGGCAATTATGACAGTGCTGAGTCTGGTTACAATGGCAATCAATGGAATGTCCTTTATCCTTTTCAGGACAAAGTTCCTCAAGGAAGCAAAGCCCAGGGGAAGAACCAATGTGTGATGAGACTATTCGATTCAATAGTATTGACCATTACTAAATCAATGGCAGCAACTGTAAGCACATTCGGCATCCCAAATGACATAGGTATAAAAGGTTTACCAAACTTTTTATCTATAAATCATGTTTTGATCTCATATTTACCTGATCTCAATTTTTACTTTCTGTGTAAAGCCCCTGAAGACTTGCAAGCTTTTCCTTCACGGTGAGCCTGCTTGGTTTGACCAGATTCTGTCACTCAGGTTTAGTTTGTTTATGTAAGGTTTCCTCTCATAAATCATTGCCATGAGATAAAGACCCTGTTAGCAAGTTCCCCGTCAGAGGTAAATGTGCAGTTCACTCTTACGGAGACTTGAGTTCTATCGACTAGGTCAGATTTCATTAGTTTTGTAGAGACAATGTAAATTATTTTGCAGCTGTACTATCTTTTTCTTGTTTGCTCTGTTTTTCTATAGACATTTTGACCTGAATATACATCCCTAAATTTCTGACCTTAATTCAATTAACTTCTGCAATTTGATTCTTTTTCTTTATTCAGTTAAATAAATTCTCATCCAGTTAATACTTCCATTTTCCTTCTCCTGAAGAAAAGAGTTTCTGAAATAGTGTTTTTTTTTCTTGGTCTAAATGTTTTTTTAATGATAATTTTTAATAAATAAAAGATGAAATAAATTAACCATTATTTTGTTTACCAATTTACCTAACTTGATTAAAGGAATCTGCCAATAATGTAAAAGTTTTTTGTTTCTTTCAAAATCAAAACTATCCATGATGTACTTTCTTTTTTATTTTTTTCCTTTGGCTTTGAATATGGTGTTAATCTCTTACAGACTAGTTTTTTGGTTTGTGTGTATATATGTGACAATCTTATTATGTGGTTGGCAATGATTTTCTCTGGCAACCTAAGAATGTTAATTATCATCTAGGAAGGTAAATAATCATTGTTTGCTTGAAATTTCTTCCTAAATATTCAGTTGCATTTTTTGGTGATGCTTTTTCAGTTTAACTCATTATTGTATCAGAAGCATTATCTTTAAGCCCTTTTGTAGGGTATTTTATAATTTTGCAATTGCTGTTTTTCTTTTCACTGATACTATTATTATTATTTTTTTACCATAATGTAAATATCTGAAAAAGGCAACTTGGATGGATCACTGAGATGAGGTGCTGAATCCTCAAGAAATACAAATATTGTTGTCTCAGATGTATATACCAATGATATTTTAAAATGGAGATGTTTGAAGAAATGTCAAGGTACATCTAAATCATATCCTTAGACTTATTTTAGATGAGAAATACTCTAGTTCATATTTAATACAACAACAACAATAAAATAGCTGTGGTAGTTAGAAGTCTAAGTGGCCCACAATATTTACCCACTGATGGGAATGCTGCCTCTTTAACACAGGTGAGAACTGTATAAACCTAATGGGATGTCATTCCCATGATTAAGTTCCTGTGCCTGCCAAAGGGGGAAGTATTTAGCATATGTAATTAAGGTCCCTAATTGTCTGGCTTTCAGTTATTCAAAAGGAGATTATCATGGCATGGCCTGACCTAAGGAGATGAGCTCTTTTTAAGAGGATTTTAAAAGTTGAAGGTGGAAGAAGTCAGGGGGAGTGAAGCCCCAGCAGATGCACTGTTGTCTTTGAAGAAACAAGCCAGCATGTCATGGAAGGACCACGTGGCAAAGAAAGGGGGTGACCTCTAATTGCTGAGGGCCTGTCTCCCAGCCACAAGGAACTGAATTCTGCCAAGAACACCTGAGCTTGGAAGAAGATCCTGAGCTCCAGATGATGTTGCAGCCCCAATAAATAGCCTGACATCTTCTGAAGAGGCCTTGAGAGGACCCAGCTCACCTGTGATCAGACTAAGGCTACCCGGAACCAGGGAGATGATAACTTTGTGGCGTTTTATTATACAGCAATAAAAACCCCTAATATAGTAGCTAATATTTATTTATCAATTTTCTTGTGTAAGACTGTGTACTGGATATTCATAGATAGTTCTATTTAATACAACAGCCCTATGGAACAGCATCTATTATTTTTTAAATTTTAAAGATAAGAAAATTAAGTCTTGCAAATGTCAAACACTTGGTGTAGGTCACAGAGGTGGCCGATGAAGGAATTAGGATTTGAATTTGAGCTCCAGTCACTTGGTTAGACTGTGTTCTTTAATGTGAAACATTCCACAGAATAATGCAAGTCAATTTTGTTCTGATTACTATCTATTCAAATACTGTCTTTATCTCGTGTATATCCAACAAAATGTGACAAAACTAAAGAATAAGAAGCCTTTGATGAAATCCACTTTTTCTAGATGGTTTTAAAAAAAGACCTTTATGCAAATACTTTACCAATTATAGAAGAAAATCTTCTTGAAAATAAATCTTTTTTCAAAAGTCACTTAATTGCAATTTTACCTGGAAGAAGAATAATCTCTTTCCATCTAACAGGTAGTAATGAGAAGTCATTATCTCCCACTCTTCTTTAATTAACATCAATCCTGATTAGTCAGAATAAATTAGGCTCTTTGTCTTTTTCAATAGTTGTGGTTCCGGTATAGGAGCCATTCAATTATGTGTTATCACTTACAAAAGGTGTCACTATAATTATACTACTGTATTTCACATTTTCCTTTTAAACATATTTCACTGTTAAAATGTTAAGTTTTTGTTTCTTTTTCCTTAAAATACAGGAATGTAATGTTCTATAATATCTTATATTAAAAACAAAATACACATAAATTTTATTATAAATTTTTATAATGAAAACAAATTTTTTATATTAAAACAGTTTTAATAAAGCTCTGGAATTTTAATAGTTATTATTTATCACAATATATGTTGTACACAATAGTATAAATATCAGAAGTACTAATTGACTGTTACAACAAATTGAGGTGAGGGGGTATAAAGACACAGAATGATTCTGACTAGAATATGGAATAGAATTTAAAATCCAAATTTATAGTTTGGCATATATATACAGAAACGAAGGCCTTAATTTAAAACATTATCTTCCATTCTCTTTTTAGGGTTTTATGTATGCACTGAGAGAATCACTATTTTGCTTGCTTTATGATCAAAATGATCCCCCCAACCCCCTTATGATCCCTAGAAACTAAATGATGCAAATACAACTTTAATTTTCTTTTTTTATTGTGGGATGAAAGTGGGTATACAGGTCTTGCTTTACGTAGGTAATTGGCACTAAAATGAAAATAATTATTGACTGCCACCCAGATAAGTTAGGATGATAACAATAAACATTATGTTCTTCTAACACCATCACAGAAATACTATTTTCTGGGTTAGGACTGGGCTATCTAATCTCTCAGTTTGAAGAAAAGTAAGAAATTGTATTATATTTAACCTTGCTTTGAAAAGAAAATTTTATTCTCTAGATATATCTAGAAAACCCTTTTAAGATCAGAACTCTTGGAGCGGAAGTCATTTCCAGACCTCTCAGCAGATATCAGGGTAAAAACAATTGTTAGTTGCTATCCTGGCTGCATTTGTTAATGGTACTTCTTAGTGTGGCTGCAGCTTCTTTCCACACTTCCTCTGCTTTCTCATTTTCATCAGTGCAGTCTCTCTGTAGTGACTCATCAACCAAAACCTCCAACATTTATTTTTTTGTAAACTAGAGAAATATACCTAAAATTATTTTTCTCTAAGAATTTTAGATTATATTCTTTTCTATGGCATTTGTTCGGAATTTTTAAGGTTAACCAATTACGTTTGAAATATAAATGAAAACAGAGGAGTCTTCGTATTTCTTGAGCTAGCAAGGTTACAGATCACAGACTTTGCCAAGGAGAAACATGGTTCTTTATTTGCAACTAAAATAATCTTTTTAGACTCATTTGCTCTGCTTATTCAGTATGACCATATGACAAAAACTGTTTGGGTATAGCAGCTAAAAATAAACTGATCTTAAATATTGTCCTTTCTGGTCTAATTTAATAGAGATAATTTAGAAATAAAATCAGGAAGGGGAAGGGAAGAATGTCTATAGATTTTGTACTCTTCTACTAATGAATTCTTAATTTTTTAATTAACATAGACAAAAAGAAAATATCAAAGCTACAGTAGAAATTTGAATACTAGGAGGAAAACAGACTATGCCCTTTAAAACAAGACTTATAGCCCTGGCTGGTATAGCTCAGTGGATTGGGTGCCAGCCTGCAAACTAAAGGGTCACTGGTTCAATTCCCAATCAGGGCACATGTTGGGTTGTGGGCCAGATCCTCAGTAGGGGTGTGTGAGAGGCAACCACACATTGACATTTCTCTCCTGCTCTCCCTCCTTTTCCCTCTCTCTAAAAATAAATAAATAAAATCTTTAAAAAATAAAATAAAAATGGTGTGGTGTGTAAGTAATTAAAAAAAATAATACTTAACAGCATAATACAGAGCTTGAATCACTAATTTGTTGTTTTTGATAAGTAATTCAGTATAATAACCATTTGAAACCTATGAATTTGGCTCTTTTAAATAAAACCAGTATTTGTTGAGTACTTTTTGTACTTTGTGAACTAGGTGATTGCAGTTCAAATGAGCACAGTAAGTTATATATGACACACATATTTAAAATTATCAGAATAATTTTGGAAGAACTCATAGAAGCCCCCCTGAGAAAACATTACTTGTTTACACAATAGTTTCTAAACAAACAAAATTATTTCCTACAAGCCCGTGAGATGCCCTGTGCCTACTATCTCACACAGCATTCAGTACCTTTTTGTTCAGCTGAAATGGACTTTTTTAAAAGAGCAGGCAGATTTTTTTTGGTCAATTTTTTTTACCCCAGCACCTAATATAATACCTGAGACATTAATTAATAATAAATGCTGACTGAATATTTGTTTCCAAATAAATAAATTTGACTGTGTCTTCAGAATTCCATTTTGATGTTGTGTTATTTTTCAGTATTATTTCGAGTCTTCCTAAAATTAAGGTTCTGTTAGAAAAAAAAAAAGTCCAGGTGGCAGGAATTAGAAAACATGTGTTAATCTTAGGAGAGACTGCTAATGAAGAAATCTTTATGAGCTCATAAATCAGTGCTTTATCAAAGTGTCTGAACACCATCTGCATTGGAGTCCCTTGCATTGCTGGCCCACTCTGGGACTGTTGCATCAGAATATTGTAGAGAAGCAAAATTTACCGCCCCAAAGTGTGTCTCTTTGGCAAGGGGATTATTTCAGGCTATGTGTGGTAAGCTGGGGGAGAGACTTAGCAAGAACTCTTTGTTCACATTCCTCTCTGGGTCCTTTTGTCTCTGCATGGGGTGGCAGATATTTGTGTATGAAACATTTGCTCTTTCCCATCTCTGAATTATTTCTGTCTTTTTGCAGAGCTAACTCAT
Organism: Glossophaga mutica; assembly: GCA_039655065.1. Taxonomy (NCBI): domain Eukaryota; kingdom Metazoa; phylum Chordata; class Mammalia; order Chiroptera; family Phyllostomidae; genus Glossophaga; species Glossophaga mutica. The sequence continues at coordinate 136,618,794 of CM077304.1, forward strand.
CACTACATTTAGCCGGTTCTCCTGTGCCTCTCAAATCACCATCCCAACCCCTCACTTTGACAGCCATGATTCTAATATCCTAGTAGCCAGGGTGGTAGGTGGCCACAGGTTGGGAGAAGCTCGGCGTCAGCAAAGCTCTGCTTTTAGAGGCTTTTTCTTAGCTTTAGCCTCAAGATCATGTTCCAGGTAACTGTACCAGAAATCTGAGCTTTGGATATAATTGGTTTGATTTCTACATATTTTTTATTTTTTCATTTTTTTTTGTTATTCAGTTACAGTTGTCCCAATTTACCCCAAAATTGCCCCTGCGCTACCCACCCCATCTCCCATATTCAATCCTCCCTCCCTGCAACATTGTCTTTGTCCATGGGTCCTTTGTACATGTTTCTTGACTTGCTCCTTTCTCTTCTTTCCCCTGTTAGCACCCTACCCCCTCTCTTCTGTCACTATCAGTTTACTATCAGGTCACTATCAGTTTGTTCTTTATTTCCATGTTTCTGTTTATATTTTGCTTGCTTATTTGTTTTGTTGTTCAGGTTCCACTTATAGGTCAGATCATGTGGTATTTGTCTTCCACTGCCTGGCTTATTTCACTTAAAATGATGCTCTCCAGTTTTGCCCATGCTATCACGAAGAGTAGGAGTTCCTTCTTTCTTTCTGCTGCATAGTATTCCATTGTGTAAATATACCACAGTTTTTTGATCCACTCATTTACTGATGGGCACTTAGGTTGCTTCTAGCATTTGCCTATTGTAAATTGTGCTGCTATGAATATTGGGGTGCATAGGTTCTTTTGAATTGGTGTTTCAGGATTATCAGGATATAATCCCAGCAGTGGAATTGCTGAGTCAAAAGGCAGTTCCATTTTTAGTTTTTTGAGGAAATTCCACACTGTTTTCCACAGTGGCTGTACCAGTCTGCATTCCCACCAACAGTGTACTAAGGTTCCCTTTTCTCTACAATCTTGCCAGCATTTGTTGTTTGTTGATTTGTTTATGATGCCTATTCTGACTGATATTAAGTGGTATCTCATTGCGGTTTTAATTTGCATCTCTTTGATGGCTAACGATGCTGAGCAACATTTCATATGTCTCTGGGCCCTCTGTGTGTCCTCCTTGGAGAAGTGCCCGTTCAGGTCTTTTGCCCATTTTTTTTTTTTTTAATTGGATTGTTTGCCTTCCTGTTGTGGAGTCATGTGAGTTCTTTACATACTTTGGAGATCAAACCCTTGTCCATGGTACCATTGGCAAATGCATTTTCCGATATGGTTGCAGATGTTTCCCTTTCATTTTGCTGATGTTTTCGTTAGCCATGTAGAAGCTTTTTAATTCGATGTGGTCCAATTTGTTTAGTCTTTCCTTTATGTCCCTTGCTCTAGGGGACATATCAGTGAAAACATTGCTGCACAGAATGTCTGAAACTTTCCAGCCTATGTTCTCCTCTAGGACTTTTTTGGTGTCATGACTTATATTTAAGTCTTTTATCCATGTTGAGTTTATTTTTGTGTATGGTGTAAGTTGGTGCTCGAGTTTCATTTTTTTGCATGTAGCTGTCCAGATCTTCTGACACCAATTGTTGAAGAGGCTGTTTTTACTCCATTTTATGCTTCTGCTCCCTTTGTTGAATATTAATTGTCCATAGAGACTTGGGTTTATTTCTGGGCTCTCTATTCTGTTTCATTGATCTATTCATATGTTCTTATGTCAGTACTAGACTGTTTTGATTACAGTGGCCTTGGAATGTAGTTTGATGTCAGGTATTGTGATCCTTCCTACTTTGTTCTTCTTTCTCAAAATTGATGAGGCTATTTGGAGTCATTTATGCTTCCATATAAGTTTTGAAATGTTTTCTGTATATCTGGGAAATACATCATTGGTATTTTAATAGGGATTGTGTTGAATCTATAAATTTCTTTGAGTAGTATGGACATTTTGATGATGTTAATTCTTCCAATCTATAAACATGGTATATGCTTCCATTTGTTTGTGTCTTCCTTAATTTCTTTATTCAGTGTTCTGTAGTTTCCTAAGGACAGGTCTTTTATCTCCTTGGTCAGGTTTATTCCTAGGTACTTTATTTTTCTTGTTGCTATAGCAAATGGAATTTTTTTCTAATTTCTGTTTCTGATATTTCTTTGTTGGCGTACAAAAATGCTTTCAATTTCTGAATATTGATTTTGTATTCCTCTGTTTTGCCAAATTCACTTGTTAGATTGGGTAGTTTTTTGGTGGAGTCTGTAAGATTTTCTTTTTTTTTTAGCATAATCAATAAAATTTATTTCAAAAATATAAAAAATAAAAATATGGGGCTATCAAAAAATATGGAATGCTTCATGAATTTGTGTGTCATCCTTGTGCAGGGGCCATGCTAATCTTCTCTGTCTCATTCCAATTTCAGTATATGTGCTGCTGAAGTGACGACTATGGGGTTTTCTATGTACGCTATCATGTCATCCGCAAACAATGACAGTTTTACTTCATTTTCCAATTTGGATTCCTTTTATTTCTTTTTCTTGACTGATTGTTATGCCTGGGACTTCCAATACTATGTTGAATAGAAGTGGTGAAAGCATACATACTTGTCTTGCTTCTGATCTTAATGGGAAAGTTTTTAGTTTTTGCACATTGAGTATGATGTTGGCTGTGGGTCTCTCGTATATGGCCTTTATTAGATTGAGGAATGCTCCCTCTATTCCCAATTTTCTAAGTGTTTTTTTTTTTAATCATAAATGGGTGCTGTACCTTATCAAATGCTTTTTCTGCATTTATTGATACGATCATGTGATTTTTGTCTTTCCTTTTGGTTATGTGATGTATTATACTTACTGATTTGCAAATATCGTACTGTCCTTACATCCCTGGGATGAATCCTGCTTGGTCATGGTATATGATCTTTTTAATGTATTGTTGGATGTAGTTTGCCAATATTTTTTTGAGGATTTTAGCGTCTATGTTCATCAGCGATATTGGCCTGAAGTTGTTTTCTTTGTTGGGTCTTTATCCGATTTTGGGTTTAAGATGATGCTGGTCTCATAAAAAGAGTATGGTAGCCTTCCTTCTTCTTGGACTTTTTGGAATAGTTTGAGAATGATAGGGATTAGCTCTTCCTTAATTGTTTTGTCAAATTCTCCTTTGAAACCATCTGATCCAGGGCTTTTGTGTGCCACGAGTTTTTTGATTACTGCTTCAATTTCATTAGCTGTTATTAGTCTGTTTAGGCTTTCTGTTTCTTCTTGATTCAGTTTTGAAGATTATATGTTTCTAGAAATTTATCCATTTCACCAAGGTTTTCAAGTTTTTTGGCATATAGTTCTTCATAGTAATTTCTTACAATCCTTTGTTTTCTGTGTTATTAGTTGTCATTTTTCCTCTTTCATTTCTGATTTTATTTATTGGGGTCCTCTCCCTTCTTTTCTTGATGAGTCTGGTTAAGGCTTGTTGATTTTATTTGCCTTTTCAAAGAACCAGCTCTTGGATTTATTGATTTTTTGAATTGTTCTTTTAGTCTCTATGCCATTTAATTCTGCTCAGACTTTGGTTATTTCCTTCCTTCTGCTTGCTCTGGGCTTTGTTTGTTGTTGTTCCTCTAGTTCTTGTAGATGTAGGGTTAGATTGTTTATTTGAGAGTTTTCTATCTTTTTAGTTAGGCCTGTATTGCTATGAACTTCCCTGTCAGGACTGCCATCTCTGTGTCCCATAGGTTTAGAACTGTTGTGTTTGTTTTCATTTGTTTCCAGAAACTTTTTGATTTCTCCTTGATCTCAGTATTAACCCATTCATTGTTTAATACCATGCTATTCAATCTCCATGAGTTTGAATGTTTTTTAGTTTTTTCCTTGAGGTTGGTTTCTACTTTCAGGTCTATGGTCTGAGAAAATGCTTGATATGATTTCAATTTTCTTAAATTTGTTGAGGCTTCTTTTATGTCATATCATATTGTCTATCTTTGAAAATGTTCCGTGTTCATTTGAAAAAAATGTGTATTTTGCTTCTTTGGGATGAAAGGTTCTGTATATGTCAGTTAAGTCCATTTGATCTAGTGTTTTTGTTTGTGTTTTTCAGTTCCACAATATCCTTGTTGATATTTTATTTGGAAGATCTATCCATTGTTGACAGTGGGTGTTAAAATCCCCTACTATAAATGTGTTGTTACCTATTTCTTTCTTGAAGTCCTCCAAGATTTTCCTTCTACATTGGGTGCTCCTATATTGGGTACATATATATTTACAATATTCATGTCTTCTTGATGAATTCTTTCTTTGGGTATTATAAAGTGTCCTTTTGTGTCTCTTTTTATGGTCTTTGTCTTGAAGTCTATTTTGTCTGATATGAGCATTGCTATCCCAGCTTTTTTTTTTCCTGTCCATTTACTTTGAATATTTTTTCTAACCCTTCACTTTCAGTCTGTGTAGGTCTTTTATTCTGAGGTGGGTCTCTTGTAGGCAGCATATGTGTGGCTCATGTTTTCTTATCAATTCACCTATCATATGTCTTTTGATTGGAGCATTTAATCTATTTACACTTAAGGTTATTATTGATAGGTACTGATTCACTTTTCCCCTTTTTACCTGTGTTCCTCTTTTTCTCATTCTTTTTCAACATCTTCTTAAAGCAGTACCTTTAGCACATCTTGCAGTGCTGGTTTGGTGGAGGTGTATTCTTTTAGACTTGTTTTGTCTGGGAAACTTCTTATTTCACCTTCCATTTTAATTGAGAGCCTTACTGGGTAGAGTAGTCTCGGTTGCAGGCCTTTGCTTTTCATTGCTTGGAATATCTGTTGCTATTCCCTTCTGGCTTGTAATATTTCTGTTGAGAAGTCAGCTGCTAGCCTTATCAGAGCTCCCTTGTTTGTCCTCCAGCACCACAGGTGGAGCTGAATATCTCGTGGGGTCAGGGCTATTGCTTCCCTCAGGCTGCTGCCACTGGGAGGGGAGTGGTCTGCCTGAGCAGGATGGCTGCTGCAGTATGGGGGATGACTCAGCCCTGGGATCCTGGCGGCGGCTCTCTCAGTTCTCTCCCCAAAGCCTCTGTCCCCAGTCTCTCCTCAACCATCTCTAGTCCACTCTGCCCCCACATTTGCCAGAGCCCAGGGTAAGTGTCTGCTTATGAAAGTTTATGTGTTGGTCCTTTAAACAGATCTTTGAGTCTCTAGCCATTTGTCTCTGGCAGAGAGCCACCCTTCTGCATTTCAACACTGGAGGTTATCTGTGCACTTTTTGGACTCTGTTGCTCTAGGCTGGGGTCCCAGTTTATAACTTAGACTCCACACTTCTCAGGAGGATCCAACCACCTGTTTAATTATACTTCTGGTGCTGAGGCCTGTGGGCACCCAGCCAGCCTTCTCAAGTCTCCACCACACTCCTTACCAGTCAGTTAGTGCTGAAGGTGATTCTTCTGTCTGTCCAAGTTTATAAGGCCTCTCTCACACTATTGTTCAGTTGTTTGTTCAGGTGATTTCTCCATAATTTAGTTGTAATCGCAGATTGGTCCTGGGAGGAGGTTAGTGTGACTGCCACTCACTCCTCTACCATCTTGGATCTAATTTTGATTTTTCCATGATGTATATTATTTTGCACTATGTTCTGTGACTTCCCTTGTTTTCCTTTGAAGTCCCACACCCCTATCCCATTTTCCTTAGCTCAGAAAAGCATATAAGCCTTAATTGTCTGCTTACTTGTGGGCCATATATTGTTAAAGAGGTCCTGTCATGTAGGAAATTACATTTTTTCTCCTGTTAATTGTCTCATGTCAATTTACTTACTAGATCACCCAGGAAAATCTAGAAGGGTAGAGGAAATTTTTTTCTCTTCAATAATATCTAGGGTTAGGACTCAAAACCAATAGTTTTTCAAGATCCCTAGGTGATTTTTTTTACAGTAACATCTTGCTACTTAAGCTGTGGTTTGTCAATATGTAACATTGACAACATCTAGGAGCTGGTTGCAAAAGCACAAGCCTCAGGTCTTACCCCATAGCTGCTATATCAGAATTTGTATTTTGCAAATGTCCCGAGGGGGTTCAAATTTACTTTAGAATTTGGGAATCAGTATTTGAAGTTTCAAAAGTACCACTACGATCTTAAACTGACATTGACTCACAGGCCTAAGAACCCATTTATCAGTTTCTGTCAGGACACACTCCTATTCTATTTCTGCTGCAACTGGGGAAAAAATTACCTGTTTTTTCAACATGCCCCTGTGAGCACTTGAGATTATGCTTTGATTGTCTTTCTAACTAGAAAGCCTTGGAATTGTGGGCTCCAAGTCAACAACAACAGTGTCTTTTCACCTTTTATCTCAGACTTCCAATGCTTACACAAATTAATGAGTACTTAATAAATATTGAATAAATAAGTGGAAACTGTGGTCAGATTTCGGAGGCACACATTTTATGAGAATAATAAGACTATTTTTTATTGAGTTAATGACCACAGTTCTGATTTTTACCTTGTTCCCTGTTGATACATAAATTGGCTATAGTAGAAAAGTAACTACTGTTTTTGTGAACTCTATGATAAAATGGTCTCATCACATCACTAACCATCAGGTTTTCTAGACCCAGACACCCCAAATTACCTCTAGCTTATTTCCAAAGCCTCCTTGAAGAGCTAACTGACCATTACATTTAGCCAGTTCTTTCTTTTCTGTGCCATTCAAATCATTTCAACTCCTTATTTTAATAACCATAATCCTAATGTTCTAGTAACTATGAATATGTGGGAGGCAGAGCCCAGAGTAATAAATGGCCACAGGCTGGGAGAAGAAGGTGGCCAACAAAGCTCTTCTAATTAGAAGCTTTTCTCGTTTTCAGCCTCAAGTTCATGTTCCAGATAACTGTACCGGAAATCTGAGCTTTGGGTAATTGGCTTGATGAATATTATTTTGTAATGTCTCTATCAGTCTTTCTGATGGTTTTGTTTATATTGTCATTATTCTCAGTAGTTATGTTTGACAAAATCACCATAAACAATGAATTAGGGGGCACTGCATACTGTAAGGGAAATGTAGGTTCGGGTTCCTGGAAACAATTGTTGCATTTTCATCAACTGATCAACATACAGCTTTGATTTACATGTCTTCCTGTTTAAAGACACTATATATATGCACAGTCATATGCATACATGTATAAATATTTAATTCACCTATATATATTTAATTCATTAAGATTAATTTCAAGGTCAATAGCGCTATAATACATGACTGAATAAAGCTTATACAGCACAGTTGATTTTCCCATGCAGCACATCACAGCCTTCTTACACTGGTGAACACTGGACGGCACTTCAGCACCACACTTGGGGGCCATTATAAAGAGCAAGATAGCCAACAGAACAGCCAAAGAAACTTTGAAAACAGGGTACTAAACAGACTTCCAAAAGGACACCCAACTGCACTGTGAGACCGGAAATCAGCAGGCGGAGGTTGCCTGCAGCTGGGAATGTGCATTTCAGGTGGCTCAGATGTTTCACTCCTTTGCATACGTTCATTTGTTCATGAGTGAACTCTAAAGTGGTAGATTCGTTTTGGGCTTACAAATTTTAGCAAGTAGGACGACTGAAAAACACAGAATTTGCAAATAATTCAGATCAACAATACTGTATTTTGGATTGTTAGGGACTTTTCTTAGTATTTAATACAATATTTACAGAGGTACATACTGAATTAGTGAACTGAGTCTATCTTGTCTCCAAAATAAGCCTGTGATTGACAAGTAAAAATTAGGTGATACAAGTTTGTATATACAAATATAAAAATTATGTAAAAACACACAAAAAATATGAGGCCATACTCCTAGTAAATATAATTACAATTTGTTGCGCCCTAAATCTGTGCTCAGTGTTCTGCTGAGAACTTAATATATATGGTCTCCTTTATGGAGGCTCAGCATGGTGAAGTCATATATCCATGTTTATACCTCTAATAAGTGTCATTTATTTTCTTAGCTGGAATGAATTAAATGGTATTGCTTCTTCATTTAAAGTAACAGCTAACATTATGTACTATGATACTAGCATATATCAATGATGATGAGAGCACTGCTTAAATATGTACAACATAATTTCTCTTTTACTATGTAGTATTATACATATTATACGTTATATTTTTATATATAATATATTATATATTATCATATATATACATATATATATAGAGAGAAAGAGTTTGGTTTACAAAGTCATGTTATGTTTTTAATTGTTTCCAGATCTGTTTTTCATTATATTTTCTTATATTGCAAAATCCACATTTGGTCTATATTTTCTGAAATGTAAATTGTTTATATATATTTTATAGATACACGAATTCTGAATTTAATAACTTCTGCATGTTTTTCAGGCACATAAAGCATTAAGTACTTTTTGTGTCTTTGAATGAGTGCTTAGCTGTTAGAGATAACAGTGATTACTGTCATTGTCTTTTACCTCCAGTTTAACTTTCACAAATGAGCCTCCAGGCCACATCTCATTGTTTGTAGTATATTCCCTACTTTCACTTTTCCCAATTCTGCCTCTCCTTCTTCTCTCCCCCTTCTCCTTCATCCCTGTCCCCTACTCTCTCTCTCTCCACACACAGGTTTGATTTTTCAATTTTGGGCCTTTGATTTAGGAATCCAATTTACAGTAGATTACTAAGATACTGTGTTCCTCTTATTTCAGCCCCTTCTGATGATTTTGTCGGCCTCAATGATCTATATTAAAACATGGCAGGATTCATCATTATTGCCAGACTTGGTTTTCATGAAACCCAAGACTGGAACTTCATAAAAGTTCCATTTCAGGATAAATGTGCAGTGTGGCTATGAAGAGAGAATGTGATTAGTAAAAAATTTAAAAATCAGTGATTTATTTCATTTCATGTTATACGTGGAGTCCTCTTATTCCTATGCCCATAAAGTCTTAATGTTCTCTGGCATCTGTCATCATGTTTTACCCCATCATGCTAATTCATCCTACTATAAAAGTTACAAAATGCAGGAAGCTTAAACACATCTGGGAATTGCTATCTATCATCTTTTTTTGAAGTAGAATGTATTTACTTCATTTACAGTATTAATTTATATTGTACAAATCAATTATATGTAATATGAGTGCATCAAAAGGGTATAATATGCATTTTTTCATGATTCTAAACTTATCCTTTGAAAATGAAGACAAATGGAATGACAATAGTTTATAATTTCAACTTGCTAAATAATCTCCATCATTACACTTACACTTTTGTGCATTGAAAAGTTATGCTTTTGATTCTCATTGTATTTATACTGTGAGCTCCATATTGATGCAAATAAAATCCATATTCTACTAATTTCAAAAAGTTTCACTTTATTAGCTAGCACACACCAGGACATAACTATATCTATAAATGATAACATTTATTGATTAAATTAACTGGTAGAAACCTGGGCCAACTCCACCCTTGAGGTGGTGGTCCAAGAATGAACTCTGGGGTCAGAAGCCTGAGTTCGAAACCTGCCCTGTCCTAAATTGGTGTGTAAGGCCAAGGGACAATGGACATTGCTAATCATCCAGGGAGCTATAAAAAGATGTAAGACCTAGCTCTTGCCCTCATGAAGCTTTCAAGAAAGACCTTCAATCAATAGATATTTACAATGCGAAAATGTAAACTATTTTGACTCTTGCCAGAACATTACTGGAAACAGTTGGTATGGGTTATGCTATAGGACACATAATCTCTCTTTTTAATTGAAGAGAAACAATTAGAATATAAGGGAATTAAATTCAGTGGAGGATTTGTGATTATTGCAAAGTGAAATACCTGAGAATGGGAGCAGAAAAAAATGCTCAGGAAAGAAATGGAGATATAAGGTGTAACCAAGCACAATTTCTTTGGCCTCAAGTATCGATAGGACCAGAAAGCATATATTTTTCAAGATGGAAGGCCCTTTGAGTCATCAAAGTTAACTTCTTCATTGTGTCAAGTTGAGAAAGTCAGGGTCTTAGGAGGCTACATGGCACATTGGGTACTCAATGTATGTTGTCTGAAAGAAAGATGAAGCCTAGAAAATTGAGTATCTTGCCTAATGTTCACAAATTCAGAATCAACATTAGTCTTGGTGTACTGAATCACTGTTTAACACCTCCTGTGTGTTGCTTCTTAGTAGTTTATCTTGGATTGTAAATTATACCCAAAGGGACTGTTTTTATCAAGATAATGACTAAAATTTATGGTATTTAAATTATGATTTTTAAATTGTTGATTTAATTTCTAGTGATACTAAGAATTTACCTTTGTGGTTTTCAAATTTCCTCAACAATTTCCTTTGTTTTATTCTCTGCTTTCCCATCTGTTACTGCTTTGGGTAAAATCTGTGTGAAACCTGTGAAGATACTATTTTAGTACAAGGAAGAGTAGCAGAAAGGTTCATTTTGGAGAAGTGCATTCTGGTTTGGCCACAGGTAAGGCAGAAGGGCCCATGCTCTAAGAGGTTGTACTTCAGGAGCACACCAAAAGGGACATCAATCTGACTGTCTCCATAGATTTGGAAAATGGTAAAAGGGGCCACTCTCTTTGGTTCAAGATTATAAAAATTAGAATTGATAGGGTGAGACCTTATGAGACTCTTTCCATTATGTAATGAAGATAATTAGCTTTCTGGCTTGCTGAATAAAATGGCATTCAAAATAAAATTGAAAACTTTCCTGAAGGTCAGATATGCTGTATTTATTGCTTCCTCTTGTCCATAAGCCAGAACATTCTGTCACTGTTGTAATACAAGCCAAAAAGAGCCAAATAAATCTTTGATTCCTTTGGCTCACTCTGCCATTAAACACAAGCCGTTGTAAAGTTGTGAAAATTACCTGGGAAGGATGTGGAGAAATTGGTTGGTTCCCAAAAAATCAACCACAGTTATAAAAGGGGTGAAAATATAACTTGTCTGAAAACTCTAAAGAAGTTAGTGTTATTTAGTTGAAAAAAGAGGAGGCTGAAAAGTAACTTAACAACTGTCTTCAAATTTCAAGATTATTCTGAAATTTTCCTGTGACCAAAACATTTGACTCATTTTATATTAATTATGCTGGTTTGGGGGGGTGGTGAAAAAATAAAGTAAAATTCTGAACTTGTATTTGGCATTCTTCCATTTGAAAGAATAGATGGTGAGAAAAGATAATAATATGAAGAATATTATTCTGCTCTGTTGCTTTTGCCTTCTTGAGGAATAGTAATTTTTCTTGGTATGAAAAAGTTTTGACAAATTCTTGCTTATCAAACTCAAATACATATGGATTAAACTCCTCTGTTACTTGGCTCCAGCTACGCTGTGAGTTATTATTGCCGACAATAATAATGACAAAAAGGAAGAGATAAACATGTTAGAAGTTAAATTACACTTCTTGTCACTTTATAAAGGGAAATAACAAGACTTAGAATCATTACTTTTGTATTTCTAAATAAAGATTAATTTATAGGGCCTGACAATTGTTTTAAATCGTTCAGTAAGCATTTACTAAGTTCCAAATATTGTTTGGGGCTAGGCATTGGGGTAAAAAAGAAGAGAGAGTGGAGAGGATAGACACAGACACACACACACAGATACACAGACACACAGACACACAGACACACACACACACAGAGACAAGGCCTTGAGCTCAAGATGCTTATGATCTGCTGGTGGGGTAATTAAGTGAATTAAAGGCTGGTGAGAAGTACCTAATCACATACACATGCAGTGCTCAAGGGAAGGAAGCACAGATCCTGGATGAGTCAGACAAGGTAGGAGGAGTCTAAATAGAAGCATTTCCTTCTTGGCAGTTAACTCTAGTGCTGCGCATTCACATAGCCCAGTTCCTTTTAGTGCTCCCATGCCACGTACGTTTCCACCAGACTCTTCTTTCTCTCTCTTTTTGTTTGTTTGTTGTTCTTTACTCTGAGCTTCTCCTTACTCTTATTTTCTTCACTTTTTTTTTTTTTTTTTTGCCTGTCAAATCCTCAATCCTCTGCTTCTGGTATTTGCATTCTTTAATTTCCTCCTTCTATGATCCCCTTCTTATAATATTTCTCCATTCACATGTGGAGAAGGAACTTCTTATTATTGCTGCTTATTTGCACACAGATCATGTCACAGGTCGCAAGCAAAGCCTGGACCAGGTGCCACTGAGCATCAAAGTCACACTTTCTCCATAGGGTTCTCACTACAATAGGAGCTGGGGGCTGGAAATACTTAAATCTGGAAAAAAGTATAAAATTTATAAAGTTGAATAAAGATCAATTTTGAAGGGATAAGACCCAGATATGCAGGTCAGCACAATGATTGCAGGGCTTGGAGAGAAGAGCCACTGACCTGGGGAGGAGGTGCCTTCAACAACATAGTGTAAATAAGTATGTCTGGTTAGGTAGTGCAAGGACCTGGAGCAGAAGCTCTCTAAAACAGGATGAGATTTTACCCTGATTATTTGTGATTAAAGAATTTAACAAACAATAGTTAAAAAAGTACAGTCATCCTATGTACAACTTTAATAAATGAATAGGAGTTTTAAAATCAATAAAGAAAATCAGCAACCTTTTTAAAACTACATTTCAGTTTGATTAGCAAGGGAAGATTTTAGGAAGAATCTTGGAAATGTTTTACTACCGGAAGAAATTGTGTTCCTTTTACTTAGAGAAATATATAACAGTAGAGGAGATAGAATATGGAAGACAGGAGCTGGAGAAAATATTGTAAGTAGACAGGAAATTCCCATTTCAGCCTGATCCTAATGCTCAATTAAACACTAACTCAAATCCTAACCCTAAGAGAGATCTCCTTTGAAACGGTCCTTTATCTTGGAGAACATGAAAAGCTAAACTTCTCGAATTTTAGTCTTTAAAGAAACAATGTTATTTAGAATTAAATTGAAAACTGTATACGCACAGACATGTTATAGCTGTCGTATTTTTTCTTTGAAATACAATTTTTTCCTTTAATTTATTTTTCTCTTCATTTAAAAAGATATGTCACCAATGCTTATTTTATCATGTGGTAACACTGGGTTAAAATTTTAGTCTGTGTCCATATTAAAAGAGAAAAAAGACAAATTAAAACATAACCAAGAAAATTAAATATAAATGAGCTGGTTCCTCTAATAAAGAGTTTACTGCTTGTGGATTCTAATTTTTCTATTCCTGGTCAGTTGCATTGTATTCATTAACAAATCAATTAATAGTATTGAAAATCTTCTGCTCCCAGTGTTCTGCCACTTATCAAATGATACATAAAAGTGTAAGCTATTGGTTGCCCACAATAAGCTCATATTAGAGGACACAAAACTCATCCACAGAAAAAAAATGCATGACTGAGCTGTGTTGATGTATTCTGTGCAGGCAGGCCCCGCTCTCACCGTGTTCACAGAGATCCAGTTTAAATATACTGTTGTAGGGTAAATTGTCAACTGGAAGTGAGCTGTATTCTGATACTGTTTCTCTTTGGGGGCATATTTGGCTTACATATTCTTAAAGAATATTAGTTTAAAATTTTGTTAAATGTCAATTTACCTAACGCATATTATCTATTATACGCAATGCATTCTTTTTCTACATCTTACTTAATCTGCATGACATTTCAGCACAGACATTCACCTACATTCTTCATTGGCAGATAAGAAGTGGCTCAGAAATAAAGCAATGTGGCCAAAATCACCTACTTACTAAATGTCAATGCTGAGATTTGAAAATTCCTTTTTTTTTCACTCCAATTTTAGTTGTTTTTTGACTGTGTCTCCCATAGCCTTCATTCAGAGGGTGTGGGTAAGGGAGTGAGAATTGATTGTAGTTCTTTACTAGGCATTGCTCAAAGCTCTAAAACGCAAAACTGAGAGGATACTACTTGTCCATATATAATACGTTCTATTGTCCAGATGATTAGGTTTGAGCACAGTTATGTGTACACTGCTAGTTGAAGGATACAACACTCTAACACCAATTAGGGAAAAGGTTAGAGACAGTATGGTCAGTGTGGACAAGTATCCCTAGAAAAACTTTATGGGGAATCTGACAAATGTCTTGAAAGTATAATGACAGCCATGTGAATAAATATCTTTGTTTTACTTTCTTTTCTCCTGCCTCCTTTCCTTCCTTCCTTCCTTTTTTTTTTTTTATTTGATGGATAACTAGTATGCATCACAAAGTAGTTATTATGATTTTCTATTATAAGTCACTTTGGTACATAATTTCTTATGTTATCCTCACAAGAATCTTTTAGGTTAGGCACATCAGATGTTACCTCCCCTTCTCCAAAAGAAAACTATGAAACTTGTTTTCCTAGTTCTTTCTTGCCTTACATACTAATATAGATGCCTGATGCCACACAAGCCCCATCAAGAATTGCAAGTGTCCTCAGGGAGCGTCTTGTATGTGTTTACAGACTGCTCTGAAGCTGGCTGATTTTCTGGGTTCTGGTGCGGTTTCTTTGGGATGGTGCTTCATCTGCATTCACTGGGTACTGTCACCCAAAATGCCATTGCTGCCACTTTCCCTGGTCTTATCGCCAGTGCATTATGCCCTCAGGGAGTCAAAACTGAATAGAGGTCTCTGAAACACTTGGGAGATGGCTTTTTCTCCTTTTCTGTATCATTCTTTTAAAGATTCCAAATGTATCACCACTCTTTGGAGTCAGTTTTTAGTCAGAGTCCATTTGCAAGATCCAAGATGCTAGTTCATAGGGAGCTCAGCTCAGGGCAAACATGAGTACTTAGCTTCCCTTGACTCTGACCATTTATTCAATCAGACTTCTGCTAAAAACCTCTTTCCCTGGGGATGGTTTCTTCAATTCTTCTGGCAAACGGGTCACTGACAGGCTTCTTCCTTCAGGTGGCCAGACATGCCTTGATCTGCTGATGGTAATTCAAGGTGGAACCTTTGAGTAGGAGGCAGGTCCCAAATGAAACTTTCTAGTTATAGAACAAAAAGGTGTTTATTTTTTCAAAAAATAATAAATAACTTTTATAATTTCAAAAAGTATAATTTTATATGGATAATTAATACATTTCAAATTAATGTATCCCAGGATAGGATATAGAAGTGTAAGCAGTAGGGACTTGGTCAGGAACCATTTTCACAAACAGATAGAGATGCAGATGAACTTGTTTTGTGATGGGAAAAGCAAGGGTTTCCATTTGCTAAAAGAGGTTGCTGCAGATAAAAACAAATGTGCAGACCCTTGAATGCTAGACAAAGGAATTGCCAAATCTCTTTTTAATATCCTATTGAACTATTTTTATGCCATGGTTTATTTGCAGCCTCCTGTGATATACATAGGTTCCTCTTATTTCCCATTATTTCAATATCATCTTATGGCTATAAATACAAAAGTATTTCTGTATTAAATGAAAAATTTTAATAAGATGAATTCTATTGATTTATATTCTTTAAAAATATAAAAAAGCATGCCTTGAATTCAGTGTTTATAATGAAGCAAATTAGTTTACTCATAACATAGTAATATCTTTTAGTAACCATCTGCTGCATCAGGAGCCCCAACACTGGCTTTTTCTGCAAAAAAAAAAAAAAAAAAAAGTAACACAAAGAAAATATTTTAGAGCTACTTTCAAATTGAAATTCAAAATCTTGGCTTGGACTAAGGACTCAGTGGGACTCCATTAGAATTGCCTGAGAGGATTTGATTGAAAACTCAAAAAGAGTGTCTGCATTCCTTCTGCAGAGGCAGCTCTACTGAATTCAGAATAACACCCCTGAGAAGCATTAAGCAACAAGTCATGATTTCACACTTCCCTGTCTCATTTGTTTGAGGATGTAGTTTTTCTTTCGTGAGGGAGGGTAAAAATGAGGCCATTAGTTTCAGTTTCAATCTCTTCTAGTATGGTGCAAAATTTAGGTCAAGTTAAGTTTCCAGTTGTATTTTTACCTGAATGTACAGAGAAATGTGCCGTTTAGAAAAGTAAGATTGGTATTGAGAACTGACAAATTAACAGGTAGCATCGACAATGGATAGATTTTCAAGTTAACTTCTGATCTGCCAATCAAGTTCCACTCCCACTCCTTCTACCCTGTCAGGGATAAGGACACTTGTAGCAAAAGCAGAGGAGCAGGGGTAACGGCCACATTGCCTTTCCCTCTGCTGGGTTAATTACATCATGCCAAGCTCTCTTAAAACCGTTGGTTTTCCTAGATATGAGTTACATGTTTCTTAAGTAATCTAAAATGTATTCTTTATTTGCTGACTGATGTAGCAGTGGTTTTTAAAATGTTGACAGAATGGCCTATAACATTACTGATAGCGTAACATACACCATTCTCTAGGGTTAATGAAAATGAAACATTTAAGTAACTCCATTAAATCCACACATTTAGAAAATGTTAGAGTTCAGATTAAAAGTTAGGGCTCCCATTACTACTACTATTATTTCTACTACACTTCATTGTTCACCAGAACTTTTATTAACACTGTTATTTAAAAAGTAAACTGACTCAAATTGTTTCAGATTACTTCAAATTCTAAATCAATGCCCCAAATTAAAATTTTTATATTTGTCCATATAAAAGAGTCATGGTCACCTTTGCTTTGACACTAATACTTATTTGGGTGGAGATTTTTATGGAAGGCATGCTCACACATGATAATGCTGTTTCTTTTGCACAGCTATCAAAGAGGAAGGAATATAGGTCACAGGACAATTTATATTTACTTTGTTTCCCTTTGCATGCACTTTACTCATAGACTTCTTCAGAACACAGACTAGTTTTTTGAGGCTAGTACATTAAGCAGTAAAAATCCTGGCTGTGTGCACATTTTAAACTGAGGGAGAGCTAGCTGGGTTCTGCTTTAAGTTCTGTATCACCCCCTTCATATTAAAAAATACATTGGATAACCAAAAAGCTGGTCTGATGTAATGACGCTCTTGGATTTCAGTCCACTCCTTCCTTTCAGCAGAATCTGGTGTCTTGATTTCAGGAACTCAATGATGGAATTAAAAAGAAAGATAAATAATTCTTGATTTCAGCACAAATTTTATCTTACTCTCCATCATCTAATTCTAGCTGCCATTAGTCAATTTTTTTTTTCGTTGTTCAAGTACAGTTGTCTCCATTTTCTTCCCACCACTTCCTTCCACCCCACCTATCCCCACATTCCACCATCAATCATACCCCCCTAGGGCTTTGTCCATGGGTCCTTCATACATGTTCCTTGATGACCCTTCCACTTTTTACCCAGTTATCCCCTCCCCTGTCAGTTTGTTATTGTTACTGTAACATTCTGACAGTTTGTCAGTTTGGTTACTGTAAGTTTGTTCTTTATTTCAATGTCTCTGGTTATATTTTGCTTGCTTTTTTGTTTTGTTGATTAGGTTCCACTTATAGGTGAGATCATATGGTATTTGTCTTTCGTCACCTGGTTTACTTCACTTAGCATAATGCTCTCCAGTTCCATCCATGCTATTGCAAAGGGTAGAAGCTCCTTCTTCCTTTCTGCTGCATAGAATTCCATTGTGTAAATGCACCACAGTTTTGTGATCCATTCATTTACTGATGGGCACTTAGGTTGCTTCCAGCACTTGGCTATTGTAAATAATGCTGCTATGAACATTGGAGTGCATAGGTTCTTTTGGATTGGTGTTTCAGGATTCTTAGGGTATAATCCCAGCAGTGGAATTGCCGAGTCAAAAGGCAGTTCCCATTTTAGTTTTTTGAGTAAATTCCACACTGTTTTCCACAGTGGCTGTACCAGTCTGCATTCCCAGCAACAGTGTACTAGGGTTCCCTTTTCTCCATAATCTCACCAGCATTTGTTATTTGTTGATTTGTTTATGATGCCTGTTCTGACTGATGTGAAGTGGTATCTCATTGTGGTTTTAATTTGCACCTCTTTGATGGCTAGTGATGCTGAGCATCCTTTCATGTGTCTCTGGGTTGTATGTCCTCCTTGGAGAAGTGTCTGTTCGAGTCCTTCGCCCATTTTTTAATTGTGTTGGTTGTTTTCCTGGAGTGGAGTTGTGTATGTTTTTTGTATATTTTGGAGATCAAACCCTTGTCTGAGGTATCATTAGCAAATATGTTTTCCCATACAGTTGGTTCTCTTTTCATTTTACTGGTGTTCTCTTTAGCTATGAATGCACTGATCTTGTCAGTCAATGCTTTTTTAAAAAAAACCTTGGGCAACTTATATGTTGCTGCATTTAATTTTACCTACCAGCATTATTTGATTAATATTTCTTAATGAACACATTTAATTTATGAACTCATCAACTTGAGAAATCTGAATAACTTGTTTGTTGCTCTGTGACATATTCTGTATCTTTGCAAGTCAGCTATTGGTTAGATATTTTTTATTCTTAGATACGTGAACTCTCTATTTTTACATCACAAGTCTTCTGTGCTTTAGGGTATGTGTCATAAATCACATTATCCATTCTCCACTTTGCTGGTTTTAACTTTATGCTGTGGGTACTTAGTCTTTTAAATGTTCCAGAAAAATCATCATTCTTCATTTTGATTTGTTGGCAGTGAAATCCATTTACTGAACAAAAAGTCATTCTCAAATCTCAGTGATTTTCTATGTTTTGTTCTGCTTGTCTAATTTTGTTATGATACACTGTAGCAAGAGTTTAGAATTTCCTATAAGCCAAATAACAAAATAAAGGAAAAATGCCCATAAGAAAAATAATTTGAAGTTTAATAATTCTCCATCAAGGTATAAAAGTTAAAGAAAAAAAAAAAAAAAAAGGATTGTTCTGGTCATGATCAGAAACTCTCATGACCTAAATGTTTGGTGGACCAAATTCAAATTTAGGCTTTGAAATTAATATAAAAGCAGATTCCTTTACCTGATATTTTTCTGATTTAAAATATAGTTAATGTGCTCTTTTTATTCCTCAGAAAATATTAGAAGTTCAAAGGACAAGATTTTCAAGAAATTATGCTAAATATGTCTGTGTTATTCTGTATGGTAGTGTATTCATAAAGACCAAACACCATCAAGTTATGTTACACTAAACAAATATACTTTTAAAGGGATTATTTGGTTTCTATATATAAACATAAGTATTCTTAGTCTATAAAATCTGTTCATGTGCTTTAGAGAAAATGACAGCATCTCTCTCTGCTTATTCAGTATCTAGTCTACAGTTTCAGCCACTAAAAAGCACCATTAGCACGAGACCAACTTTTAATTATCCCAAGAATAATTTAATATGAAGGATATTGCAAGTTCAGTTCAGTGGAGAATACATTGTATTAGTAAAGAAATGCTATAAAATGATGAATTAATTGCAAAATAATTTATCAATTTGAAATTTTCATTAAGAAAAATTGTGAAATAAATATAATAAAAATATTTCAACCACCTTTGTAATAATAGAAGAAGAGTAATTCTAAAAAAAGAAATTGTGAAATCTTAGAGTTGCTTCCCTGAAAAGCCGTCTATTTGGTTATATCACACCTGGATGTTCAGGTGGCAGGAATTTACCTAGCCTCTTTTTCATGTAGAAAACTATGTTTCTGCAGCTAAACTAAGTTTTCCATAATTTATCAGTTTTGGTTCTTGGTTGATCTTAATGTGTATCTCATTCAAATACAACTTTTACAGAATTCATTGAGCTCCTGGAACCCTTTGAGTACTTTCAGTTCTGTAAATATTCCATGCTTTCCTTCCCTTTCTGTGGGGAGTTACGTCTGCTATTTATAACAGGACTGTCTTAAACTCCCCTCTGAAACTGTTTCAGTATAGTTTCGTATTACTTCCCCATCTCTTTTTGTGTGCACAGCACCACTTCGCAATGCCCTGTTTATTTGTCTGTTACCTCCAGGGTGAGCTATCCAGACAGTGCCAGTGTGATAGGAACTGGCACATGGTGACAACTCCATACGTATCTGGGGAATGCACGAGAGTTAGCAACAAATGCTTCAGAATGTTGCTGAACCTCTTTTTTTTTTTTTTCCACAAAGCCCAGTGAAATCTTTTAACTCTAAAAATGTATATAAAGACAGAAATAAAAGAAACTAACAATTATTGTCATTATGCTGCAGTGGCCTGGGAAAGAAGCCAGACGCTTCGTATTCAGTATCAGAGAAAAGCGTCGATAATTCCAAACTCCTCCCTTGAGAAGTGAATACACTAGTGGGTCATAATCTCATTGTAATTTGTTATTAATCTCACCCTGGTCCTAATTCTATTCTTGCACACTAATTTCTAAAAAACACACTTAAATCTGTGAAGTTGACGGCAAAGTTAAAATCATGATGTCAAAAACTTACAAATAAAACATTCTTGGGATAATCTGTATATGTTGAAAGTCATTTCTCATACTATCTTAATATGTGAAATTATGCCCTTCTCTAACAAGCTAAATTATGAGTATAATAGGTCCTACGCATGTTTATGATGGATAAAATTCGGAAATGTAGTCACCAATGAAGGTAGAGGAGAGTCAGAGCAGACCAGAGAACATGGCTTTTTTGGGCCCTACTCACAATCTCTGTACAGAGAGCCAATGTTGTCTGTGGATTTTATATTTCTGTTATTTTTGTTTTTACATAGTTTTGTGATTAACCAACCTCCCCACACTTCCCATCCTACATCAGATTTTAAATTCTTAGAGAACTGTATGTCATATTTTTTTTCCTTTCTTTTGTCAAGTTCAGTAATTTTGGCTGTATGCAAAAATGAAGCTGCTGACACACCATTAGTAGTTATAATTCATTCTTCTATTTCTAGTGATGGATTTTTATTGATCTAGCTACACACCCTCAGCTGTTTTGATCAGTAGCACTTGGACACAAATATATACACAAAATGGCTTTTCATATAGATTATGAGACCCGAGAACAAAGCAATATGTATAACTCATAGGTGATAGAGGTTATAATTTGGATGGAGTTTAGCAAGTATATTAACCAGGGAAACAAATTAAATAACTCACACCCTGGTATTAGCTATTAGCTATTCCTCAAGAAAAACTGATTAATTGCTTACTGATTCATATATATTTATAATAATATTTAACCCTATACAGAGTATAAAATAATCTTATAGCGTTGTGTTGTGGCAGTAATAAATAAATAAATATTTGTCTATTTTTTTAGTAATAAATATTTATCATTATACAATTAATACGGAATGGGCCCTGGCTGGTGTGGCTTAGTTGGTTGGTCATCTTCCAGCAAACCTAAATCTCAATGGTTCAATTCCTGGTCAGGGGATATACCTGGGTTGTGGGTTGGGACCTCAGTTAGGATGTGGGGAAAAAAGCAACTGATTGATAAATACTGATCTCTCACATCGGTGTTTTTATTCCTCCCTTTCTCCATCTCTTCCCCTCTCTCTGCAATCAATAAAAGAAAAACATAAGAAATGGAAGAAAACCATTCCCATTTTTCGTTAGTCTCACTTAAAGGAATAGTAACCTCCATGTTGGTCAATATACATATTTTTGCCCTCAAACTTTATTATGTCTCACTTAAGGAGCAATTGAAACAGTATATTAACTTGACCAAAGTTTGAGACACACTCCTAGAATTCAGCACACTCCCAATTCAGTGCACGCACAAATATACTGTGAAAGGTGTGTCCAGAAACCCAGCTCTGTATACAAGGCCTCTGTTGTAATGAAGCATATCTTCTAACCTCTAATAGGTTCTTTAAATATATATTTTTAGAGTGTCATGGAGAAGATAAAATTATGGGAGTTTGAATGATGATTGCAACAAGCACATTCTAGTGATTTCAGACTGATGGCAGACTTTTTCCCTCCCAGAAATATGTTAGGCAGCAGTTAATGAAAAATGGAAAAATGGAGAGGTGTACATGGAAATGTACTATTTATAATAAATGTCACACATGGCTTCCAAATGGATTTTTCATAGAGCATGAAATTATATGAAAACTGCTTCCAAGCTGAAATTATTTGAGTTCAGATGCCAACTGAACAGATTATACTGTGAAAAAATAATTATTTGTATCTTAATTCCTTCCTTTTAGGAGTTGATAATTGTGATTCAGGACTGCAAAAATATGGGGCTTCATTTAGTTAAAAATAGAGTTTATAAATTGTAAACTGTTAAAGGATATCTATAAAAACAAACCAAATTTGACAAATAATTATCCTTCTGATATACTATTACTTAATGTAAAAGAGCCCAAATCTTTCTATATCATTTCCCAAGATTTTTATGATGAATCCTAATGCTAATGTTTATCATTTACAAGAATAAGAAGAAAATAAAAATCTGGCCCTTTTATTTTTGAAGATATAAAAAGGGTAGTCATTTATTTAAATTTTATTTTAGATAGAAGGGAAGGGAGGGAGAAAGAGGGGGAGAGGAACCATCGATGTGAGAGAAGAACATCGACTGGATGCCCCCTGAAACCGGCTCCTGCTTGGGACCTCCAGGGACCGGCTGGGGATCAGACCTGCAATCCAGGCGTGTGCCCTGACCAGGGATCAAACCCTGTGACCTTTTAGTTTGCAGGACCATGCCCAACCCCAACTGAGCCACACTTGGGGGGTTTGGGGGGGAAGCAGCTAAAAGAGTAGTTCTTTACTAACTTGAACTTCTCTCCTTAGAATTGAAAGCAAGCTAGAGACAGGAGACTTCACAAGCTGTGAAAAATATTTATTCCAATAACAGTATTATGAATGCTTTTTCATGAGAAAGAGTTGGTAAATTGTCCTAGTGATTAAAGTTTTTTCTTACTTATTTTCCAGAGAGGTTGGTGGAAAATCGTTTGCCATCACACTGTGTTCTAATCGTGTGGGTGCAATTAGAGAGAGAGGTACGTTTAGTGGCTTGAGCCAATTCCTCCCGTGTGGCTGTCTGGAGTCTTCAAACTGCTGTTAGGTGTCTGCCATCGGCTTCCCTTCTGGAAGGTAGAGTAGAAAGGCTGAAACTGGAGAGGTTGTGAACAGCAAATCACGAAGTTCACCTTTTCAGTTCAAACTGAAGTAACTTGGTAAAGGAAGTCGGTATGCTTCTTCAAAGATAATGGGTGTCCACAGGGAGGATCACTCTTATAGGACTGAGGAAGTTTCAGTTTTGTTTTTAAGTTTAATATTAAAGATAACATTTAAACCAGTAGCACAAATGGTGCATACAATAATATAGTTTTACCACAAATCTCCAAGTATATTGCTTTACTATTTTATGGATGAATGGTAGTTAATAGCTTTCAGAATATGTTGATATCATTTCAAAAATGTTTTCATTTTGTCCTTGAAGTTAATACCTTTTCTTCATGATATTTGCCTTGTTTTAACTTCTTCCTAACCTTCCGTCCAATTTATAACTTATCCTTATGTATATTCTTGCCTAAGTACTCTATACAATGTCTATTCTAGAAGGAAAGTTTATAAGCATCTTTAACAAGTCTTTTCTTTCCCTGTCTAGAATATGTGGGGAGGAGGTATGGGCTAATGAGGGGAGTCTGTTAAGGGGTGGATTATTTGAATTTAAATGTATTTCTTTTATTTGTATAGCATTTATAGTATTATCTTGCAGTATGCTTATTTTTACTTACATAGAAACTTATGGTGTTTGTTTTCAAAATGTCATTAAATTTTAAATGCTACTGCATAACAGCTTTTTCTTTGCTTAGCATTTCAAGAAGGCTGCGAAAGCATTTTTTGTGCTTGCCCATCTCTAACTCATTGAATTAAGAACACTGTTGTTTTTTTTTTTTTTTTCCCAGAGACCCAAGGCTTGAAGCAGTTTAAACAACATGAATGTCACTCACTAGTCAGTCCCAAGGCGTGTCTCCTCCTGTTTAGCAGGGATCAGTTTTAATAACCTGCATACTAAATACTGTCAGATCCCTCAGGACAACATCTCACAGAATCCCTTCCTCAGCCTCTGTAACAGATAATGAAAGGTGTGACAAGAGGTGCAGTACTTTGGGAGCTGGGAAAATAGCCAGATTCTTCCAATGCTCTTTTCACTCTGGTTTCATAATTTTCTCAAGTTAACAGGAGAGTGGAGCTACCATTTGGAATGAGAGTTAAAGAAATGGAGAGAGCTCATAGAGTTTCCTAATAAAGGTCCTTTCTCACCCATGTGGATTTGAATGGGTCTCAAATCCTGTGGAGTTTGACAGGGTTCATAATGCTGATCAAACAAAGTTTTAATTTTGTCTGACAAAGGAAAGCATCACCTTGGGCCAGTACAGATTTAGCACTTAAAATCAACTCTGCTGAAATAAATGATTTTTAAAAAATGGTCTCCCTTTATGTAGGACCCTAGGGGCCTCATTTTAGTCTCTGGTTGACAAAAAGAACAGCTTTTCTGATGAACTCAGCCTTATTTTTCTCTTTAATGCATTCTCTATAAAAAATCATTTCCCAGTACAATAGATTGCTTTATAATACCTTTATTAGCAGGTTGTCTTAAAATACATTTGGCTTGCCTTATAGATGCTACTTTTCTTATGTCCCTTCTTCATGCACTCTGACTCACTATCACATTGGCAAGAATTTGAATGATTTTTCCAGTGATGGGAATTGATTGTGCTGATCCATTCATATGCTTTTGCCACACATTTCATATGATTCATCCACACACTTTCCAGAATGCAGTGTTTTGTAGATAGTATAATTTTTAAAGAAATCCTATAGGGTTACATGCCCCAAGTAATCTTACACAAGCTGGTGCTAGCAATTCCAGCAGCAGAGATGCATTCTTTGGGTTCTCAGGTATTATGCAGATTTAATATTCCTGTATAAAATAGTGTACCTCTGGGATACCTAACATCTTAAACTATCATAAAAAACATTTCCCTTAAAAGAGATTGGGTGGTAGTCTTCTATGGGAAGGTCCTTATAGTCCCTGGAAGATAGACCCGGAGAGAGAACTTAGCTCTTTGATATGGGAGAAAGAAAAAAAGAGTGGGAATGTGAAACCACCAAAGGCATAGCACCTGTTATAATTCTGTGCTGCATGTATTCTTTCCTGGCCCTCTTGCAATAAAATGAAAACACTATTCCAGTTCTGGGTGAATCAGAATGTGTGTGTGTGCGTGCGTGCGTGTGTGTGTGTAGTGAATTTGTTTCTACATATACTTCCACCATCTCCTTAACTCCTGGCAACTGCTTATCTGTTCTTCTCTATAATTTGTCATTCCGAGAATGTTATGTAAATGGAATCATATAGTATGTAAACTTTTGGGGGTTGCCTTTTTCACTCAGTGTAATTCTCTGGAGATTCATCCAAGTCATTATATCTGCTGCTTGTTTTTATTGCTCAGTAGTACCTCACAGTATGCATGTAGCGTGGTTTGTTTAACCATTTACCCATTGAAGGTCATCTGAGTTGTTCCCAGGTTTTGGCTAATATGAACAAAACTGCTATAAACATTCACATACAGGTTTTCATGAAAGTAAGCTTCAACTCCTCTGAGATATATGACAGTGCAAATCCTGGTCATATGGTAGGTGCATGTTAATTTTTTAAGAAGCTGGAAAGCTATTTTCTAGAGTGACAATTTGCATTCTCACAAGCAAGATATGAAGGATTCAGTTTTTTTACATTTTTGCCAGCCTTTGATATTGCCACAGCACTTTTTAGGCCATTATCAGTTGTGTACGTTGATAGCTCATTGTGGTTTTAATGATGTCTTCCTAATTTCTCCATTAATTCATATTTTTCTTATACTTATTTTCTATCTAGATACCTTTGGTGAAATGTTTTTTATGTCTTTAGTACATTTTCTAATTGGATTGTTTATATTTTTGCTTGATCTTGATGTGTTATTCCTTTATATATCACTGAATCATATTTGCTAATATTTTATTATTTTATTTATATTTATATTCATGAGGGATATTGGTCTCACACCTTTTTTGATCCTATTGTTTTTGACTGCTTTTGGCATGAGGGTGGTGTTAGTTTCATAAAACCAGTTGAGAAGCCTTTTCTTTTTTTATATTCTGGAAGCAAGTCCTCTTCTAGTCTAGCAATAAATCAAAACATCCACTTCTGAATGTCCATCTCTAGGTGAACCCGTGTGTGTGTGTGTGTGTGTGTGTGTGTGTGTGTGTGTGTGTGTAGTGAGCCTATTTCTGAACATGACCTTACAGGGTTATACAATAAGCAGCTAGTAGCTTGAATTACTTTAAAAATATCTCTTGAGAATAGGCAAATTATATGTGAATGACTATTACATGACTAGAAAGGTAAAATTTTTATTATTAATTTTTTTGAACTATTCATGTGTTTTGTAACAAGTTCTATGATGTAGCTCTTTTTAAACAAGACACTTCAAAGAAATATCCAGATTGCCTTAAAATTGTCTACACAGGCAGTAATTCATAAGGGATGATGTTGCCTGCTTGATTTTGCTTATAACTTACACTAGAATTTTGACTGTAATAGTTGATACGGTCTGCTTAAGCCAGATGCTTTTATATAAGAACATCTGGATGGGTTTTTACAATTTAGAACTTCATGAAGAAGACTATGAAGTGATCAGTTGATGGGAAGTGAAGGAACACTCTGGAATATGAACAATGAAGACTGTGATCCTCAATATAGTTTCTTAAAAGTTATTACAAGAGAAAGTTATATGTACACATGGTACTTATGATAATTTCCAGTTTCTTCCTAGTTAAGGAGTTGATCAAAACCTTTAGGCTACTATGGACCTTCCTTTGTTCTAGACTGTATTCCTCTCTCCTGTGTTATTCAGGTTCTGCTTCTGTCTCATAATATAATATCCCATAGCATAGTGCCCCTTCCTGTTCTATTCTGAGATTATCTTGTTTGATTGAATTAGAATTTTTGGTTATACTTTTTGGACCCAGACATAATCTTTGATGCCCGTTAATATGATTTACACTGTAATAAATTTTTATCTCATGTAACTCTGTATTCTTCTAACATTCCCCGATCAAACATTCCTAGAGTATATTCTATAGAACACTATTCTCATAAAATATCCTACACTCATAACAAGAAAAATATTTAGAAAAATTGAATACTAACCTTAGCACTGACCTAGGCATTGGGATACAAGGTAACAAAAAAGTCTTTATTAGCTGAATAAAATAAAAATTCCTAGGTTGCTCCTTTGTTATAATTATTAGACATTTTTCTGGTGATAAAAATCCAAATGATTTATTTTAAAACTATTTTTTTCTTACATTTATGGGATCTGAAACATATAATATGAGATTATGGGGAGTAAAATATGTAATACAATTCATATTGTTAATTAAAACTTTAAGAAGCATTGAAAGTATGTTCTTGCCTAACTTGGTCAATTACCAGAGAGTCTTCCTCAATGGACTTAACAAATAGGAGGAAGATGGTTAGAGTACTCAAACCAGAGCCCGCTGGCAGCAGGCGAATACTACTTGTATGAAAATGATCACTATGAGAATTTTCTTCCAAATTCATTGTATGACACAAGATAGGTGGCTTTCCAACATAATCTGCTCCAGATCAGGTTGAGGAGATGATTAAATTAATTTTTCAAGAAATCGAGTCTCCAGAGCTAGCAATTCCAAGTAACTAAATATTTAAAAAACAAACAAACAAACATGAGCAACATGGTGGAACAAAGCAGAATTAGTAAACTGATGTATTACTTGACTTCTTTAAAGATGTATTTATTTATTTTTAGAGAGAGGGAAAGGGAGGGAGAAAGAGAAGGAGAGAAACATCAATGTGTGGTTGCCTCTCATATGCCCCCAGTGGGAACCTGGCCTGCAACCTAGGCACGTGCCCTGATTGGGAATTGAACCAGTGACCCTTTGGTTTACAGGCTGGCACTCGATCCTCTGAGCCACACAAGCCAGGGCTGTATTAATTGATTTTTAATGTTTCATTTCATTTCCTACAATTCCTTTGGATATATTTGCAACTTGCCACAAAGACAAACATATAGGGGCATCTGAGGAGTTATGGAAGAAGTTTTCTGTTAAGTGACTAGTGAGCTGAGATAGAAACGGTGAAGAAGAGTTAACTGGGTGAAAGAGTGGAGTGGGAAGGTGTTAGTCCTGCAGATGTCTTGTAGGAGCTGGACTATTCAGTTTAAGGACCTGAGATAAAGTAGTGTGGCTGAAGCACAGACTGAGGAGGGGGCTTGGTATGGGATGAGATTAGAGAGGTGAGAACAAGATAATACTTACTGCCTTAAAGGGCAAGTTACAATTTTATTCTGACCCTAAGATCAAGAGAAAGGTGTTTCTAAATTTGGAGGGGTGTTGGTGGTTGTATTAATTACCTTTTTATTATTTGTTTGTTCACTTGTTTATTTATTTATAATTATTGTTGTTCAATGACAGTTGTCTTCATTTTCCCTCCTCCACCTTCCCCCACCCCAGCCAGCTCATATACTGTAATTATCTTTTTAAAAGATTACTCTAGCAGCAGTATGGAGAGAGGTCATCAGGAGAAAACAAGGAGGTGGGATGCAAATTAGGATGTAAATGACATTGGTGGGGTAAAATGTTCTGGTAGCTTGCACTTTGCTGATGAGAGCTGAAATGGAAAGGAATGAGTAGCATCTAGAGATACTGAGTGGCAAGAATTGATGGGATGACTGGTTGTACCATCTATGAGAGAGACAGTTGAAGAGGATAAGGTATTGGTGGAGCCGTTATCATAGTTGAGATTGCCTAGGCAAAGAGCAGAGCGAGAAGAGAAAGCGTCCTGTGACTGAGTGTTCAGAAATGTTAACAAGTAGCGTAAAAAAGAGGCTCAAGTGGAGTAGCCAGATTTGGAGGAGAAAACTTGGAGAGTGCAATGTCTCAGGCTCAGGAGAGAAGTGCACTCAACCATGGGAGGCTGAAAGGTTCTTTGGTTTCATAATATGAGATTACCCATGACTTTAGCAAGAAGTCTTTCATTACAGAGAAGAGAAAATCCAGACTACAATGGACTGAGGAGAGAATGGTAAGTGAAGAAGATTGAGAACAGAAACTGAAATTTGGAGAACTTTTGAGATGCTGAACACTAAAAAGAAGGCAACCTCTAGGGCAGTGATTAGGGTGTGGGATTTAGACTTGCCCTTCACTGTGAACCTGTTCCTTGTTATTGGGTGCAGTCATTTTGCAAACTATTGAGGCACTGGTCCTACAGGAGTTTGTTGGTTTTTTTTTTTTCTTTTGAATACTACCATTAACTTTCAATTTCATTTCTAAAGAGTAAAAAATTTTCTTCTAAGCTTCCTATGTCAGTCTAGGCATTTGCTGATGAACCCAGTAGTGTATAACTTTAATTAACATTATCATTTTTCTTAAATGATTCAATCACAGTGTGTTAACACTATTTATATAGTGTATTTTAATTTAATTCTGTTCCATTAACTGGGAAATGTACCAATTTTTCAGTAACTTATTTGTCTTATAAAAGGACCAAGATTCTTACTGTGTTTACCTACAAGATAACTTGGTTCATTTTGACTCAGAGTCAAAGATAATTAAGATTCTATATTAGAAAGGCCTAACATGGTTCTGAAAGGATGTTGTCTACATAAATGACCTGAGAGTTGGTGAATATTCTTGAATAGAGGTACTTACATTGTTACATTATTTCTGAATACTATAATAATAATTTTATTTTTTCTATTTTCAGAAATATCATTATATTTATATTTTCTCTGATTAAAACATTATCTCATTTGGAATATAAATGAAATGTTTCAACATTAAAAGAAGGGGGAAGAACTATGTTGCTTGAAATTCATAAGAATTAAAAATAGTGCTTAAAAATTAGTGTATTGAAATAAGGTCTCAAATGTTATTAAAATTATTGTTTGATTCTCCAAGCATTATGAAACAAGACACACAATTAAGGGGGTAGGGAATTGAATTGCTAGTTTTTTCTACCTTGAAAATTCACCTGTTAGGAAGTTACAAGATTTTTCAATCAGGCGGAATTTATTTATAGAAATTTAAGTTTAGGAAAAACATAAGAGTAAGTAAAACTCTATTGATAATGTTTTTGTTTTGGAAAGAAGTAATAAAAATGTGAAGGGAATAATTAGTGCAAAGATGTTTGGTAAGAATTTATGCCAATCACAAAAGAAATTATTTTGAACTTAAAAATAATGCATTTTTTGTTTCTTTATAAGAATGTTTTTCTCTCTAGCATTGTGCTTTATAACTTTTATCTTAGAATTCTAATAAGTGACTAGAAATCCTAACCCATTCCCAATCTTTCTTCTATTCTGATAAATTGCCTTTTCTTTTATGAAAACTATGGCTTCACTCATACTGAATGAGTTATGGAGTCCTCTCATGTGTCAAATATTTATTCAACATGTGTTGCATGTAAATGTACCATGTGCCAGACACAGACACAAATTTAAGGTTTAATTTCTAATGAAGTGAAATGGGCATTTAAATATGTAGATTCAGTTAGGGTTACATGGGCTGTAATAGGCAAATGTACAGGTTACAATGGGGCGTCAGCAAAGATGGATCATCACAGGTGCTAGACATGTGATAGGAGGAGTAGTCATTCAGGCTTCAGAGAAAGGGCGATCTCTGGAAGGTTGTACAGACAACAGGACTTCCACATGTAAGGGGACTGAAGAGGAAATAGGATTGAGTGTTAACAGCAACAAGAATGGTGTAAATGAAGATGGGAAGTTAGCAACAACCTGTTTCAGTCCAAGAATTGTCAGTCATGTGATATGGATGGAGCCTGTGATTGGGGTAGTGGCGTCACAGTGCACAGTGGTCCCAAAGCCTGCAGAGGGCGTGAAAGAGCTTTCTCTGGCAAGTTTATTCTGGGCCTTGTGAAATGGCAAACTTGAGCAGTTTTTTTAAATCAGGGAAATATCATAATAAGGTTTGGATTTTAGAGATATCCTGTAGGCAAGTATGCAGTGGAAGTATGTGAAAGCTGAACACCAGTAAGTGTACTGTCGTGCTGCAGAACAGCGCTAATGTGGTGTGGAAACAATACCGTGGAAGTGGGGAGAGGACAGATCACAGACTGATGAAGTAAAGGCTTCAGAGTTTGCTGATTGTATATATAGATAGGAAGACACTTCCAGGTTTCTGAAGCCTGGTACAGTCTTCTGCAAAAGGGGAGGAGCAAGTTCATTTTAGGAAGATGGAGAGGGACCATACTAATTAATTTTTGTACCTGTTCAGTTTAAGCTACATGTCAAGCAGTCAGTTGCATATTTAAGTCTGGCATTCAATGGTCAAGTCCAGATGGAGAAATAGACTAATGAGTGGGTATATCGAGTGTTTATGATGTCCCAACATTGTTTTAAAGTATATTAATTTATTTACTTACTCCTCATGAGAATCATATGCAATAGCAATTTTCATTTCCACTTTGCAGCATCACTCAGCTAGTAAGGGGCAGAGGCAGAATTGGAATCCAGGGAACCTGATGCCAGAGCCCAGGGCCTCAGCCATCATGCTGCACTGCTGCTCCGACGTCCGGATCCTGGATACATGGGAAGAAGCAACCTGGGAATTAAACATTTAGTGGCAATGTAAATTATTCTACAATTTCAATTAAATCATTCAAAGTGCTTATCTTTTTCATAAAAATAATTTATCTTAAAAAGATATTTAATCTTAAAGAGGAAGGTGAGATTAAATTTCTTTTCTTAAATCCAGTATTTCTGTTAAAGGAATCATTCTCATAGACAGTGATTAACCAGAGGCATATTTGATTTATTTCATTATCTTCTCACATTCAAAGAGTACTTAATCCAATAAATCCTCTCACATCTGACTTCTAACTATACATTCTCTTACAGTTATCTAAATCCATAACCTCATTATTTTTTTGCCTGGACTATTCCGATAGCCTCTAAATTGTCTTTTTAACTTCCGTATTCCTTGCTCCAAATTTATCACACATACAATGGTCTATAGTACAACTTAAAAGTCACCACTTCCACAAAGATTTTTATGTTATACACAGATTGTAAAAGCCTCAAAGGGAAAGACTGTTTTTATATCTTTATCTCCAATTCCTATTATAATCATTGGCACATAGCAAATTATTGGTAATATTTTATTAAATAGGTGGGTACATGGATATTATTTCTCTCTCACATTGGTGATACTTTTTAAGTGTTAATATCATATTTTCAAGTTATGTGAGATAAGCTTCTATTACTTATTTTTAAATTGACTATAATTACCTAGTATAGAGTACTTCATAACAGGGTACAATGCATAATTGATGACTGAATGGATTGTTAAGCCAATCAATTAATAAATAATCATGGGTAATAATAGAATGTTAGTAAGAAGAAACATAAATTCTCATTAACTAGTAAATAATGGCTATTTAAAATTCAGTAAAGCCCTGGCTGGTGTGGCTCAGTGAACTGAATGCCAGCCTGAGAACCAAAGGGTCACCAGTGCAATTACAGTCAGGACACATACCAACCTGGGTTGTGAGCCAGGTCCCCAGTAGGGGGCGTGTGAGAGGCAACCACACATTAATGTTTCTCTCCCTCTCTCCTTCCCTTCCTCTCTCTCTAAAAGTAAATAAAAATAAAATCTTTAAAAAAATCAGTAAAAGTTATATGTGATGCTTTAGAAAAAGTATCTAAAATATATTTGTCTACATTTGTTATATAACAATTCTGAAGCAAATAACTTAAAAATTTCTCATTTTATGGTTATATTCACACTTAAAAATTCATTATATTTCAAAACATACCTTATGCAAGCAGACCATATCTGTTTAACTTTAGAAATAGAACAACAAAGGCATAATAAAATACCAGTCAGAACTGATATTCAATAAATGTGTTTTTTTTTTTTTGACAAACATGCTGAAATGATATTTGACTGGTTAGAGAAGTATTGTAAAAATGTGTAAATGTCTTTTTGGCTATACTGTAATCAAGTATATTGGAAACTGGCTGAGTGCTGCTTCTTGAGTTACTGTCAACGTAGAAGTCAAATCACCATTTTCCTAAGTATTATTTGGGTTCGCATGGTAGTTAATGGTATTTGTGAGTTAGTGGGAGATGTAGATTGAATATGAAATGCAGACAAATGGGACTGTGAGGATGTATGGGAAGAAAAGTTCTCCTTTACCCTTCTAGGATCTCCAGCTGGGCGTATGAATTAAATTGGCATAAGACAGATTAATAGAAAAAAACATACAAGATTTATTAAATTTTTAACTGTACAGGAGAGTCTTCACAGGAGATTAAAGGCCCAAAGAAGTAGCCAGAGAAGAAAGCTTTTATTCTTTTTTGACAAGGAAACATTAAGTTTGTAAAGAATTTATAGGACAAATAATTTGGGCTAGGGATAGTAAATTGTGGGGAAGCTACTAGGAAGATGGGGTTAGTTTAACAAGGTTGATATGCACATGCGTGTTTCTTAGCTGAGATTCCCCATCTCTGGTGACAAAAATCTTCCTTTCTCTAGGGCCAGGGAAGGTGCCTTTCATATTCGAATTTTATCTTTTGCTTTATAAGAAGAAAAAGGAGGTCCAGAGGGCTCTTCTTGCACCTGCTGTTTCTCAAGTGCCTTTATCTCAATAATCAATATGCCAAGGCGGCACATTATGGGAAAGCATGCTCTGCACTTCTTCAATGAAAACAGAAAGAAAAAGAAGGTTTACAAATGATTCAGAGAATGATCACAATAGGATCTTAAGAAATCTTAAAGGATTTTAATGAGAGGTTAAATTTAATAATGAAATTTAATAGGAGTCAATATACCTTGCATGTACAAATATCTATTTTTTTAAGATTTCATTATTTATTTTATTTTTAGAGAGAGAGGAAGGGAGGATTTTGAAAGAGAGAGAAACATCAATGTGTGGTTGTGTCCCATGCACCCCCTACCAGGGACCTGACCTGCAGACTAGGCATGCGCCCTGACTGGGAATTGAACAGATGACCCTTTGGTTCACAGGCCAGTTGGTGCTTGGCTCACTAAGCCACACCAGCCAGGGCTACAGATATCTAGTTCTAAGGAACCATATTCCTAGTATCACATACAATAAAAAGCTAAGGTGAACTAAACTGTAGTTTATTGGCTCAGATTTTTATACATGACTTGTAAAAATGTTATTGCCACCTTGAGCTGCTTCACAGAGGAGTGGAGTCCCAGTCTAATGATAGCCCTATTGTACTTTGTACTAATAAAGCAAAAAAAAAAAAAAAAAAAAAAAAAAAGCAAAGAAAACAATTACAACAGTATTGCAAAAAACATCCAGAGCATTATTTCCAGTTGCAGGCACTAAAATTAAAGTGTCCAAGAAAATGTTAATGGGATGGTAATGGTGATTGAAAATCATGATTTGATGAAAGACTGATGAATTTAGAGATGTGTGGTTTGGAGAGGAAAACAGTCAAAGATAGAATATTTGAGATGATTTCAAATATTTGAAATAGAGATTATCATTGTTCTTGGTGAATCCTAATGTTAGGATGAATTTGAGCTCCAAAAACAAACATTTCAGCTAAATAACAAAAACAATTCTTTTTCTAAAAAATGAGCTAATCAATAAAACAAACGAGCAAGCAAAATATAACCAGAGACATTGAAAAAAGAACAAACTTACAGTAACCAGAGGGAAGGAGGGAGGGGAATAATGAGAGAAAGAAGGGGAACGGTCCTCAAGGAACAGGTATAAAAGACCCATGGACAGAACCAAAATGTGGGAGGATGGAGGGTGGGAGGTGGTGGTGGGTGGGGCGGGAGAGAGTGGTGGTGGGGAAATGGAGACAACTGTACTTGAACAACAATTAAAAAAAATAAGAAATCTGTGTAGTGTGAGTGTTAAAAACTAAAAGGAATAAAATTTGCTTAAGTAAATAAAAAGGAATAAAAACTATAAAAAATTTCGAAATGAGTTTTCATGAATTTGTTAAACAATTATTTATTGCGCAAAGATTGCTATATGTGTCTGGCAGCCCAGACTACACACAGAATGCTTGCTGCCTTTGAGGGATTCACAAACAAGGAAACAAATCTAGTCTTGTTTTTATCAAAATACAGCACAAGCCAATTTCAGCAGTAATAAAGTGTCTGTTAAGAAAATGTTCAAATACATGTGTGGCCAGCAGAATTCAAAGATGGCCCTCAGTGTCTCCAGTTATTAATTGTGTGATGGCTCCAGCTACACCAGGTATTTATCAAGTACTAATTAAGAAGCTGTTATGAAGGTATTTTGCAGATGGAATTCAGGACCCAAATCAGTTGACTTTATGAAAGAAACTTTATCTTGGGTGAACATGACCTAATAAAGTGAGCCCTTAAAAGGGACTGACCCATTCCAGGAGGGAAGGTTCAGTTACTAGGAGGATGTGACACACCATAGTTGACATGAAGTTGGAGAGGGCCATGTGGCAAAGAAAGCAGATGGCCTCTGGCAACTAAAAGCAGCCCCTGCTGACATACATCAAGGAAATGGGGATTCAGTTTTCCAGTTGCAAGGAGATGAATTCTGCCAATAAGAAGAATGAACTAGGATGCAGATTCCCCCCCCGCCCCCCGAGCCTCCAAAGGAGGATTCAGGTTGGCTGATACCATGATTTCCGTCTTGTGATTCTCTGAACTGAGAACCCACTGCATCATGCCAGATTTCTGACCTACCGAGCTGTGAGTGAGGATGTGGATAAAAGGCAATGCTTGTGCACTGTCAGTGGGAATGTAAAATGGTGCAACCACAATGGAAAACAGTATGGAAATTCCTCAAAAAATTAAAAACAGAGCTATCATGTAATCCAACAATTCCACTTCTGGATATGGAGTCAAAGGAAACAAACCACTGTCTTGAAGACATATTCGCACTCCTGTGTTCATTGCAGTATTTATAATAGTCAAGGTGTGGAAGCAATCAAAGTGCCCATCTACAGATGAGTGAGTAAGGAAAATGTGATGCACACGCACATGCATGCACACAATAGAGTATTATTCAGCTTGAAAAGGAATGAAATCCTGAAATTTGCAACAACATGGAGAGACCTTGAGGTCACTGTGCTGAGTGAAATAAGTCAGACAGAAAGACAAATACTGTATGATCTCACTTATATGTGGAATCTAGAAAACTGAACTCGTAGGAAAAGAAAGTAAGTCAGTAATTTTCAGGGGTAGAGACAGTGGGTGGTGACAGGGAACTGGGCAAAGGTGTCAAAGGTATAAACTTGCAGTTACAAGAGGAATGATTTCTAGGGGTGTAGTATACAGCCTGGAGAGTATAGTTAACCAATGCCGTATTGTTCATTTGAAGTTACTAAAAGAATAGATCTTAAAAGTTCTCAATACATGTATGTACACCCCCCATGTGTAAATTGTAATTATGTGAGGTGATAGATGTATTAACTAGCCTTATTGTGCTAATCATTTCATAATATATGTATACTAAATCAAATCACATATTGTACAACTTAAACTTACTCAATGTGATATGTCAATTATATCTCAACAAAGCTGGAAAATATTTCTGCAAAACTGTTTAAAGCTAATACAATATGCTGGTTGGCAATTATCATATGTGCCCCAGACATCAGTTGTGGAGCTTCAGGGACAGGCTTTGAGGGTGAAGATAGGCTTTTCTCCTTTGTCTCTGGTTTAGAATGGAAGTCAGTTGCATAACAAATGTATTTGCTATGTTACAGCAGCAAGCGAGGTCTGTCAGTGCCCCAAGCCCAGAGATGCACGTAGAGAACTATGAACAACATGCAGTGTCTAGCAGCATTTACATATCACGTTCATCCCAGGTGGCCACCTTTCTGGTGTATTTATTTCATTAGCATGTGGAAGAATACACATGCTAATGAAATGAATAGATGGTAGCTCTTCTGATTAAACTTCTATTGCTCTATGACTACAATGCAAGTCATTCTGAAACAGACACTGTCTATAGCATTTTCATAGGACAATGGAAAAAATATGTATCTATGAAACTCTAAATCCATAGAAAATTTGCCCCTGAAGTATGATCTCTACCTTTCATACCCTTATAAAACATATGTTGTAATTGCCCAGAAATTAATGAATTATAAATGTCTTCCTGTTTCATTGACACGATTGACCTTCATAGATAACTAGATCCATTTATTTAAAAAGTATTTTGTTTAAACTTAATATTATTATTATTGATTCGGGCTCTTTCAAAGGGAGATGTCAGGACAAAAGCCAGGAGGATGTTTTTAAACCTGCTCAGTCTGCAATTCCATGTGAGGGATGACTTAGTTGCAGACCCTTTAGCTGTGCTGTAGTTATTCCTGTGAATTCAGTCTGCATGTGTGAGTTTGCAAGAGCCTATGTCAGACATACTTTCAAAGACCTCAGACCAAATATATATAATTAGTTTCTATTCTTTGGAACATTTTTTCTTAGAAGGAAGTAATAACCAAATGTGTGACTAAAAGAAGACCTCCCTCCTGCAAAAACAAACAAACAAACAAACAAACAAACAACCTTCTGTTTCCCTGGTCCAATTTTTCAAGTTGCAGAATAAAGTATAACTTTTAAATTTCAAGTGATGTATAAATTCTTCAATTATAAGAAGAGAAACATCAACTTTAATAAGCATTTTCATTAACCAAAGTAGCAAAGATAGTTTGATTACTTGTTACTTTGAAAAGCATATATATGTATACATATATGAATATACATAAATGAATATGTATACATATATGAATATATACATATTTGTATATATATGTATGAGAGAGATTTTTGGTAGTATGAGGGGCTGCAAATGAATGTTTCCGAAGGAAAATTCTCTCATAAATTTTTATGTTGATTCAACCTTCTAGGTTAATTTACAATATATTGCTGCCCATTGTCAGGCCTGCATTTTGCATAATATTCCACAACTTGAATTATTTTTCCACATGTTGGGCATAAGTTGTGAATCACCATCTCCATTTATAAGGTGGCATTAAGCAACTGTCTCATTTACAAACACACTCTACTTATAAGCAAGCATTCCTCTTCTCAGTTGTGAAATAGTACTTACCTGAAGATGAATTTCCTGTCAGCTTGAAATGCTTTGCTGTTTCTCCCTTAGCTCATTAGCACGGAGTGATTGGCCAGCTACACTTCAGGCAGCGCACCATCTTCTGTGTGTTTATCTAGGAGTAGGTGCCCAATAAAACACAGCCTAAAGGAAATACATAAATGTTCTGAAATTTGATAAATTCATAAGCCATGCTACTCACCAAGGCCTATGGGAGCTTATACATCATAAAACACCACTGTAAAACTAAATATTTCATGCAGTTAGTGACGGCTGAGAGAACATGGCGAAGCCTGGTTAAAGGTGGGCCATGCACGGCGCCTTAGTCAGAGTTGGTGCAAGATCTTGGACCAGTTTGCTTGTTTTTCTAGGCAAAGGGAAAAGACAATTCCAGCTGGCTTTTAGCAGTCCTTTATTTTAGGTTTTAGGTACTGAAAATAGTCTCAAGTTCAACTCTGGGTTTCATTTGTTCTCTCCCACAACTTTCTCTCCTTCTGTCACCCATTCTGTGAGTCCTGTTTTCCACCAGATAGGAGTTTAGGAAGAAATGACCTGCACAGAAGATGGAGGTGGGCTAGGACTGGCCACACAGCAGGATCAGCGTTAGCAATTTCTTGGCTAATTGTGTCTCCATCT
Organism: Glossophaga mutica; assembly: GCA_039655065.1. NCBI lineage: Eukaryota > Metazoa > Chordata > Mammalia > Chiroptera > Phyllostomidae > Glossophaga > Glossophaga mutica. Next base: position 136,657,282 of record CM077304.1, read on the forward strand.
CAGCTTTCAATCCAGAGACACAATTTTCAGTGGGTGTGCCACAAGAATTTTTCAAACATGCAATACCTGACTATTTAGTCAGGGGCACTGACTTGTCTTCCCTTAGATTGTCAAATAAAGAAAAAATGACAACAGCCAATGCAACAATAGCCATCTAGTGTGAATGTGTCAAAATTATACCTATTGTTTGTCATATTAGCAAAAAATAATATATTTTTGGTGTGCTGTAGAATTATAGTAATTAAATTCTGTGTGCCATGAGATGAAAAAGGTTCGAAATAGCTGATCCAGAGCAACCACATTCAGTTCCTCATTTATTTTTTGATACTGCTGTGTTTTATTTCACTAATAATTGCTTTTCATATTTTCTTCCTGCTGCTATAATTGGCTATACTCTGTTATTCTTTATCCAAGTTTTTAAGGTGAATGATTAAATCATTTATTTTCAGTTTTTCTTCTTAATATAAGCATTTTAGGTTTTATATGCTTTCTATGAGGATATAATATTTGACATAGTAAGTCTAACACTGACTTTGCTCTTAGTCACCTGCATTTTCACCACACTGTCTGCTGGTGGTTTTCTGATTTTTGTGCATATGGTAAAGAAATCTTGAATACGATCATGGTTTTCTATCAGTTTCAGAATATTCTCAGCCATCATTTCTTCTAATATGACTTCTCTCTTTTAAAAAAAACATATTTTTATTTTTTATTTTTAAATCATAGTTGCTATGAGTTTCAGGTTTACATACAGCTTAGTGGTTAGACAGTTATATAACTTACAAAATGATCCCCCCATTAAAGTACCCACCTGGCACCATACGTAGTTATTACAATAAGATAGTATTGATTCCAATGCCGTACTTTACATCCCTGTGTAAACACATCCCTGTGTTTGCTATTGTGTAACTGCCAATTTTACTTTTTAATCCCTTCACTTTTGCACCCAGCCCCCCAACCTTCCTTCCATCTGGCAACCATCAGTTTTTTGCTCTGTGTCTAGGAGTTTGCTTCTCTTTTGTGGTTTATTTTGTATTTTTAGCTTCCATGTATCTCCCTCATGAGATCTATGTTAAACTTTCTAATCTTTTCCTCTATGTTTCTTCTTACTTATATGTTTCATTTTTTCCTTCTGCCTTTCTCTTTCTTCATAACATCTTTACTTTTTAATTGAATTTATTGGGATTACATCGGTTAATAAAATTGCAGAGGTTTAAGGTGCACAGTGCTGTAGTACACCATCTATGTAATGTATTGTGTATTCACTACCCTAAATCATGTCTCTTTTCATCTTCTTTCAATTTTTTCTGTGTCGTGTTCGCAATGTTTTAATATGTCATGAGACTTATTTTTGTAAATACGTATTGGTATTTTTCTGTGCTTAATAGCTAGGGGTGGAATTGTGGGATCAGAGGTGTGACAGATTTCTATTTAACTGTATAAGAACAAACTGCCCAATTGTTTTCCAGTGTTTGTACCACTTTGTATTCCCAAAAGTTACCTCTGGGAGTTTTGGTAGCTCTACCTAACACCTCAGAACACTCAGCACTGTTAGTACCTTTTATTTCAGTCATTTTAGCAAGTTAATACTATATTTAATTGTGATTTTAATTTTTGGTCCTCTGATATCTAATACATAAAGTATCTTCTCTTATGCATAATAGCATTTTTAATCTTATTTTCATAAGTGACTATTGAAATCATTTGCCTATTTTTATTGCATTATTTCTCTTTTTGTCATGCATTATTGGTGTTATTTATGTTCTGATGTTACTCATACACACACATATAAATATATATATTTATACATAATATTATATGTATATTTATAATACATATTATAAATATATCTAAATGCATATTATATGTAATGTACACAATATATTTATATAAATATATTACATACATGTATATATTTATACATACATGTATATATTAACACATATATGTATATGTGTTTGTTTACACATATATATTACAAACTCTTGCCCAAAAGAGTCTTTTCTTTTTATTTTCTTACATCATCTTTTGAAGAGCAATTTTTAACTTTTATTAAGGCAAATTTATTATCTTTTAAAAATAGCACATTTTGTGCCCTTAGAATTTTTCAGTCTTATTCTTCTTTTATAATTCTGTTTTGGTTAATCTAGATTTTTTGTATTTCTATCTATATTTGAACAACTTTGTCATTCTCTATCAAAAAACTTACTTTAATTTTTATTTTAATGGGTATTGCATTTATAAACCCATTTTCAATGATTAACAATAATCTTCCAGCCCATGAACATTGGATATTTATTCTTTTATTTAACTATTCTCAGTGGTATGTGGATATCATAGCTCTCAAATATAGCATTTGCCAATCTCCATGGTGTATACACTCCCACCATGACACATTTCTAGTTACTAATGTGACGAGACTGAACCTAAAGTTGGAAAAGCCGGTAAAGCGGGCTCCAGTGTATCACCAGGACTTCATTCTTCACTGACATAGGTAGTGATCTTGCAACTTATTAAGTTTATTTTTCTAAGAATTTTATGGGTTTTTTGAGACTATCATACATGGTATACATAATTTCACTTCATTTTTCAGATGTTTAGTTCCAGAATAATTGTGATCCTGTTTATTTTTATATCCATCTGTATTCTGTTACTTTGCTTTATTCACTTATTAATTCTAGTACATTTTTCTGAAGAGTCTTAAGGATTTTATAGGTATAAAATGCTCTGCGTAGAGATGTCTTTATACCTTTTATGTCATTTACAGGTTTTTCCATTGATTTTTCCCCCAAAATTAATACTTACTCAAACTTTATAATTTTCATCTGTCCAAGAGTAAGTTGATTAAGAGCTGCCTATTGTTTAAATTAAAAAATTATTATTTGATGGAATATTGGTAGTGTAAATTCTGACCCAAAACATATAAATGAAATATTACTATTAGAAATTCCCAAACAAAACATGTATTTTTGATACCTCAGTGATTTTTCATGTATTTGCTATGTGTGTACTCTTCATCACTATTTATCTAATTTTAGAACATTCCCATCATCCAAAACAAACCCCCTCTATTTATATTAGCACTTAGTCCCAATTCTTTCCTTCTCCTATTTCCTAGTAACCACTATTTAACTTTTTGTCTTTATTGATTTGACTATTTTGGATCTTTCATATAAATATAATCCTATTCTATGGGCCTTCTGTATCTGTCATCTTTAACATAATGTTTATTTAGGTTTATTTGTGTGGTGACATATAGCAGTACTTTTTTATGACTAAATAACACTCAATTTATAGATATACCACATATTGCTTATCTCTTCTTCATCAACAGATGAAATTTTGGGTTACTTCCACTTTGGGGGGAATATGAATATTACTGCCATAAACACACACGTAGAAATTTTTGTGAACATGTTTCCAGTTCACTTGGGTATATAACAAGGAGTAGAATTTTTAGGTCATATAGTAACATCATGTCCAACTCTTGGAGGAGCTACCAAAACAATGGCAGTGCCCTTTTCTATACCCACCAGCAACGTAAGAATGTTCCAGTTTTAGCACATTCTCAGTAACATTCATTATTTTCTGTTTTCTTTTTTTTCTTGATGGCCATGACAGCTGGTATGAAGTAACATCTCACTATAGTTCTGATTTGTTTTTCCCTAGTTACTGAAGATGTTGAGCATGTTTTCGTGAGCTTGTTGGTCATTTGCATGTCTTTTTTTGAAAAATGTCTATTCGACAGACACTTCTCCAAGGAGGACATACAGAGGATCCAGAGACACATGAAAAGATGCTCGATATCTCTAGCTATCAGAGAGATGCAAATTAAAACCACAATGAGGTACCACTTGACACCAGTCAGAATGGCCTTCATAAACAAAGCAACAAACAAGTGTTGGAGAGGATGTGGAGAAAAGGGGACCCTAGTGCACTGTTGGTGGGATTGCAGATTGGTACAACCACTATGGAAAACAGTATGGAATTTTCTAAGAAAACTAAAAATGGACATACCTTTTGACCCAGCAATTCCACTGCTTGGATTATATCCTAAGAACCCTGAAACACCAATCCAAAAGAATCTATGCACCCCTATGTTCATAGCAGCACAATTTACAATAGCCAAGTGCTGGAAGCAACCTAGGTGCCCTTCAGTTAATGAATGGATCAAAAAACTGTGGTACATTTACACAATGGAATTCTATGCAGCAGAAAGAAAGAAGGAGCTCCTACCCTTTGCGACAGCATGGAAGGAATTGGAGAGTATCATGCTAAGCAAAATAAGCCAGGCAGTGAAAGACAAATACCATATGATCTCACCTTTAACAGGAAGCTAATCAACAAAACAAAGAAACAAGCATAATATATACAAAGACACTGAATTTGAGAACAATCTGACAGTGACCAGAGGGAAGGGAATTTCAGGGGAAAAGGGGAACGGTTTAGAGCAACAAGTATAAAGGACTCATGGACAAAAACTATGGTGATTGGAAATGGGAGGAAGGTGGGGAGGGCTGGGGTGGTGGGCTGGGGGGTAAAAGACAGAAAACTGTACAATATCAACAATTAAAAAATACTGATTAAAAATTTAAAAAAAGAAAAACAAGAAAAATGTCTATTCGAATCCTTTCCTCAAATTTTAGTTGAGTCATCCATCTTTTTGTTGATTGCAAGAGGTTTTTAGATATTAGACCTTCATCAGATACATGGTTTCCATATACCTTCTCCCATTCTACATCTTTCACTTTCTTGGTAATATCCTTTGACACAAAATCAGTTTTAATTTGGATGAAGTCTAATTTATCTATACTTTCTTCCTAAGTCACCTTGTTAACAGAAGTGTCCACCTTAGTCATCTTTTTTCCCATGCATTTGTCTGGTATCAAATATGTTAAAATGTAATGCTGCTTACAAATAAGTAGGTAGCCTCATAACATCAAATGAGAATGAGAGAAAACAAAACAGATCTAAACAATATATCAAAATACCAAGAGAAAGTGGAAAACAATTTGGAATGATGCATTCATGTTAACTGAGAGTTTCTGTTACTGGACTTTCCTTGAGGGTGCATATAAACTGTCCACTTTTATGTCATCCCATTCCAGTGATGTTGGCCTGGCTTTCGCAGCAGAGTGTGAAAGCAGAAAAGACATTTCCTGAGACGGTACTATAAGTTTCTGCAATTCCTCCAGAATCTAACTGCCTCATAAATATCCTTAAGATGACAAGTTGTTTGTTGGGTCACTTTTATGAGTTTTAGTGTATTGAGTTACCTGTCATTTGGGTGCGCTGGCCTCTTAGATTTTAGTAGCTCCCTCTGCTTAAACCGTGAACTCCTCTTTGAATCTGTTAAGAAAATCTTTTTCCCTTGCTCTTTCTTACAACCTAGTGATGAATGGTTGGCTGGTGAGTCCTTTGACCAAATTGGTTCTAAGTTTCATGTTAGTGTCCTGAAATGTGATATGTAGGAACAGTTTTATTACCTAAAATGTTGCAGAAAAATTTTTCCAACTATGTCATTAATTTAGTTAAAATGTAGAAATTAGAATAATTCTGATAAAATAATCAAGACGTGCTCTAACAACTCCATTTTTTTTTTGTTAGGACTGAACAAAAATACCCAAATGTTTCCAATCTTCACCTTTAAACTTTCCCATTAGTTACTTGTGAATAGAATCTAGTAACTAACATAATTTGGATAGGTTGTGATTCTTGGTTTCTCTCATCAATATTTAGTTTCAAGAAATCTCTCTTATCTCTGCTCCTTGTCAACCAGGTTTTTAACAGCACTTTAGGCTTTCTATGTTACGTGTCATACATCTATAAGTTGTGCCGTACTTTGCATGATGGCAGATGTACAAACATTTGAAACACTTAAGTCATTTTAAAAATTATTTTCAAGAAAGAATGCAAATTGAATTATATTCCCAGTGAGGTTGGGGATTAAGGCTAAAATACAGATTCTAAAATTTTCATGGCAAGTTGACGTAAGAGCAGCCTGCTACAGCAAACATTCAAAGAGAAGCAAAGTCTTATCAGACCTTTTATTGACAAACTTGAATGCAAAGAAATGCAACTATTGGCCAGCACCACTGCAAACAGGGAGCTGAATATATCTAAAAAGGGGAAAGCTGTCAAAACCACCAGTCTCTTTGATTCCAGGAAATTAAAAATGATTGCCCTAAAACAATTTTACTGCCGGTGCACATGGGTTAACCAGTCATCTTGTGTTACATGCCAGTGACTGTCACGGACCCTTACTTCTAACATTTGTGTTCCGAGAAACAGAATAGCAAGAAGCACTCAAGTAAAAGTAATGGATGCATAAGAAGACATTTTCTTTTTTTAGTTAGTATTAATTTAGCCTTTTTCTTTCTGCAAATAGTATCAGGAAAGATTAATATTTAAATTTTGCAGGGATTACTGGTTACAGTAACTGTCCAGGATTGCACTACTTTCTTTCTTTCCTAGGTGTATGTACACTAAGCAATTTTTAAATCAACTTGTCTGGAAAATCTTTAGTAACAGAAATCCGCTCCCCATCACCTAAATGAATTAAACAGAGATGGGAGTATGAAATTGTTGGCACGGGAAACAGTAATTATAAAGAATTACAAAACTTTAGATACTATACCAAATGTGATTAAGGACTAAAGTCAACTGCAGGTGCCTAGCTATCTGTCTCCCAGTAATAATACACACATACAAAAAGAAATACAAGAAGAGAAAAATAATCATCCCCTCAGAATAATTCGAAGACAGAGAATGCTGAAGTTTCAAATAACTGTGAATAATAATATTAAAATTTATTAATATTTAATAATATTAAAATAAATAAATGTTTTATTTATTTTATTTATAAATAAAATTTTAATATTATTTATTTTAAATAAATAATATTAAAAAACCTTACTAAATCCTAGTGTACGGTCTTCACACTTCTTTTTTTTTTTTTTTTTGATGATTTGTAAGAGAAAATACTTTAAAGGTAATTTTTTTTTTGATTTTTTTATTTATTTATTTTTTTTAATCAGTATTTTTTAATTGTTGATATTGTACAGTTTTCTGTCTTTTACCCCTCCCCAGCCCACCACTCCAGCCCTCCCCACCTTCCTCCCATTTCCACCCCCCCATAGTTTTTGTCCATGAGTCCTTTATACTTGTTGCTCTAAACCGTTCCCCTTTTCCCCTGAAATTCCCTCCCCTCCCACTCTGGACACTGTCAGACTGTTCTCAAATTCAGTGTCTTTGGTGGGATTGCAGATTGGTACAACCACTATGGAAAACAGTATGGAATTTTCTAAGAAAACTAAAAATGGACATACCTTTTGACCCAGCAATTCCACTGCTTGGATTATATCCTAAGAATCCTGAAACACCAATCCAAAAGAATCTATGCACCCCTATGTTCATAGCAGCACAATTTACAATAGCCAAGTGCTGGAAGCAACCTAGGTGCCCATCAGTTAATGAATGGATCAAAAAACTGTGGTACATTTACACAATGGAATTCTATGCAGCAGAAAGAAAGAAGGAGCTCCTACCCTTTGCGACAGCATGGAAGGAATTGGAGAGTATCATGCTAAGCGAAATAAGCCAGGCAATGAAAGACAAATACCATATGATCTCACCTTTAACCGGTCTTCACACTTCTGACCCTACACCGTTGGGCCCACTCCTAGGATTTTGGTGAGCAAAGACAAACCATGAAAACTGTAAGGAGGACAGGAAAAGGAAATTAGAAGAGGGACCTAATGTTGATCTAAAATTATTGTATGAAAGACTAGTCCGCCCTAAATCTGAAAATACTGAAAAAATTCTGGTCAGTTATGAGGGTGAACAATAGGAAAGGGATCACAAGACATGCATGAATTAAAGGGCTATCTCCAGAGGCAGATAAAGGAAGAGAGAAGCACTCTTTAGTGATTAGGTAGTGAGGGGAATGGTGCAAAAGAAGAAAAAGGCAGGCTGCTGTGAGAAGAAGAGGGCCCACCATTCCTTTCCCAACTACTACCAAACAAACATAAGACTGGCAAAAATATCTGGACTTTGCTATAACAGAAAATACTGGAAAAAAAAACAAAAACAAAAAACAATACCAACCTAATGCCATTCAAATCAGGGAAAGTAAAACAGACAAATCTATGCAGAAACCCTGGGTCCCCACAGGAGGATGGGACTGACTTGTTTGAATGATGCTGGAGTCCAGCAAAGAACTGTGCCCCGCTTCTCCGGGAAAAGCAGGAACTGCACCTACTCCTTTGATAAGCAGGGTGTTTGACAAGGAGGCAGATTTACGATGTGGCTCTTTGACCCTTCTAATTCTACCACATGTGAAGGCAGCCTATAATGCTGGGCCTCAGTGTTGAGTCTTTTGCTACACACACCCGTATCAAAGAGAGTTTCAAAGAAGTGAACTAACCTAAAACACCTCAGAAAACAGTATTTTGACTCCATACTATAAAACTAAAGAAATAACTACTTCAATACTGTACTGTAGTTATTAAATTTTTTTCTTGGCAAAATTATGAGGTATCAATTCCAAAAACACTTTGTGTATGCTAAGATTAAACAAATAAGCAGATTTATTGTAGGTACTAAGAAGCAGCTATCTTACTGGTGGAGAAAGATGATACAAATAAAGAAAAGGGGGAGGCTTGAAAGAACTCTGCTGGATTGGAAAATTATGCAAGGCTGTCAGCTCATAGGATGAATAGAAGAGACAGATAGATAGATTGATATACAGGTACTTGGTACATAGGTAGAAAATTAAATGTAGATGTGTATGTGTATGTATGCATAAGTTAGCATATATACATGTATTTCTAAACTTCCTGGGGAGAGTCCCTCGAAGTAATGAAATCTCTGTAGTAAGGAACATACTTAGTACTGAATTTATAGTTTCTAAAGTCCATTTTGTAATAATGGTAAACATGGCTCCTTGGAGAAATGGTTGAGTTTAGGAATAGGGAAATTTATGAGAAGCTCGTAGTGCCAGAGAATAAGGAAGCTTTGAAAAAGATAAAAGGGCACGTGAAAGGAACTTCTAATTGCCAAATCCGAAACAACGTGAACTTCAATGGTAATAGTAGTACGTATAATTACAATGTAACTTTATAGTGGAGACCTGTGGTAGAAATGACCTTAACCAAGTGACAAAGGTTGACATCAGCAGTGATAAAGTATATCAATAACAGGCACTTCCCAATGGGCTGTACTGAGAAGGGCTCATCACTTCTGTGGTACATAACCTTAATTTAATCATGAAAAAAACAATCCGAAGTACATAAAACAACTGGCAAGTACTTTTCAAAAGTGCCAAGGTCATGAAAGGCATGACAAACAGAGGAATTTTCAGAACTGGACAGACTAAGGAGACACAAGTGAGTATGAAGTGAAATTCTGGGTTGGATACTGAAAAAAAGCGGGGACATTCTTGAAATTTGATGAAATTTGAACAAGGTCTGTGTTTAGTTAGGGAAGTTGAGTGGAGGAAACTATAGGACAACTCTACTATATTTGAAACATTTCTGTAGGTGAAAAGTATTACAAAATAAATGGTAAAAAGTTTTATTTCAACATCAGTAATGATTCTGCATATCTTATTATGTAGTAAATATTTCCATATGTAGAAATAGTTATTTAGTTATTTAGCTCTGGCTAAATAACTATTGCCATTAAGCTTGTCACAGTATGAGAAGGATTTTGCATAGGGGATTATAGGTGTTATTCATATAGGTTACAACTATGTAAGTAATAATATTTCATCAAAACCAAAATTTCCTTCAAAGTAAGATAAAGCTAATATGGAATGGAACAGAAAGAACCATGTTTGAGTCTGAAAATGGGTCTTTGGGCTGTAATAAATCCAATTACATGTTAGAATTATAGAAGGGGCCCTGACTAAAACTTGCAGAGCACAGTGTAATGCTTCTGTGTCTATGGCATTGCCTCTTAGGTTATATTCTTTCCAAATAGCCTATGACAGAGATTGTCATCTATCTTCGTGATGTTCTAAAGTTGCAACTTATCAGTCTCATAGATAGTAATTGGGGCTAAATTTGAGAAATTCACAATGTTATCATTCACTACAGGGGTCCGGAGTAGTAGAGGGCAGTATAGTTTTAAATTACTCATACGTCTTTTCTATTTGTCTATGTACGTATGTACATATGTACATATGTATATATGTATGTATGTATGTATCTATCTATCTATCCATCTATCCAGTGTTATAATACAACACGACCCTCTGTGAATCTCAAATAGTTTTTCAAATTTTCCTCCAGGTTTTTCAACAAAGCCCTCATCAACCTGCCTGCCTTCCTTAACAGTGCAGTTAGCTCTTTATCACTAGTCAGAAAATTCTTGAAACTCTATCCCAATGTTTCAGTGGGTTTCAACAACCACCATAGAACATTTTAGACTTGTGCACATACATTGCTTGGGATACACTTGTACTGCTACTGAGTGGAACAGCAGTTGCAATTTCAAGAAAATTAAAATGGTTCTCTTCTTTCCTATCCTTCTCTCTTTTCTTTTTCATTCTCTACTTCCTGATGTCCAAGTTGTGCAACATTCATGACACTGAAGAAGACTGCTGAGGAGTACTCTTTATCAATGCAAAGGACCCATTAGTTCTGCATGGTGCTATTCATCACACATTTTTGGAGTACAGTTAATCAGGAATCACAGTTTTCTGTCATTAGATCAACCCGAAGATGTAGGTGCCAACCTCCTATGAGCCTGAGTCTTATTGGAATGTGGAAGTCTGTTAATTCCACTAGGCCCTTCCTCCATATAAAATGAACTGTCAGAATTATTTTCAGTGCTCATGATAGGGAGAAGGTTGGTAAATCTCATATATTTATCATATGCTAGGCACATAGTAAATGCTTAATCATTGTCAACAATAAGGATAAGCATCATTTTAGTTAATAGAGAATCACGACCTTTGTTTAGGTGTCTACAAAATTTCACAAGGTCGGCAAACATAGCAATGCAGAATTGCCAAATTTTTCATCTCAATAGAGATGTTATTTGATAGTTTGGTCATCCTTGAATGATGACCAAATAGGGGATCAACTTTTCTCTAAATTCAGGTCTTGACCCTTAATTGACATATCATTTATTTCCTTTATTTTATTAAATTTATTGGGGTAAGATTAGTCAGTAATACTATATGTTTCAAGTGTGCAATTCTATAATATATCATCTGTAATTGCGGTATGTGCTCACCAACCAAAGTCTAGTCTCCTTCCGTCACTATCATTTAATTTCTTTTTGTCTACCACATTGTGTATTGTTCCATGGTAATGACATTTTTAGGGTGACTCTGTTATAATGATAAATACCTAAGAACTTATGAAAGTTTTTCTCTGCAAAGTCTGTTGTTTAAATAATATAATAATAAATATCATTTCTCTATCAAGGTCATCAAAATGTGTCAAGGGAAGGAGTATCCAATATTTCATAATTTTACTTCTGGTAAGCTGAAAATAATTCTATGAAATAGAACTTTGAAAAATTCATGTTTTTAAAGCAGGTCCTTGAATTCCATTTTAACATTTCTTCATTAGATTGATAGGATCTAGATGTCTTTGCAAACAGACTTTATCACAGGCACTTGTAATTCATCATTGCTCTTGTTCTCATTAATCTCCTTTCCCTCAGAAATAATACCTCCTGCTTCAACTGGTACATTTTGAAAACAATAAAATGATGTCCCATCAAGTTGATCTATGTGTCTCAAATGTGTTTAAGATGATTTAAAGCCTTTGTCACTTATCCATCTTTTGGATATTTTTTTCAAAGAGGAAAAAATAATATATATTGTCAGCTATTTTTCTTTTTCAAGGGAAGTTTATTATCTGATTTACAAAATAAAGAAAAAGAATTAAAAAAGAAGAGAAACTGAAATTTAAATAGCCTATTAAAATAGAATAACACAATTGAAGGAAGAAAGGAAAGAAACAAGTGAGGAAAGGAAGGAAGGAAGAATAGGGGAGGATGGGATGAAACTTGAATTGAAATAGGGCATTAAAATAGAATAAAAATGGAAAATGAAAGTACTTTTAAAAAATATTTTTCTGATTGAATAGAAGATAAACTACCTGAGGATGAATCATTCATTACTTTTTTTCTTGACCGTAATGTTAGAAGTTTGAAACTATTTCTTAGATGTTACATTTGTACAGTAAGAAAAATATTAAAATTTTTTTCAAACTATGTTGTAGACTTGTACAAGCACATGACAGAAAATAAGGTACTCATATTCATAGGTGGTGAGATGACAAAGTCAAACTTATGTGAGTGATCATTTGCATATGAAAATGATCATCAATGTAATTAAGGAAAAATATCAAGATTATAAATCAGAAGAGGATATATGGAAAGCTTTGCTGTTAAAATTTTAAAAATTAGATCCCCAAATAAATATATTTAATTAATTTTAAAATTGGAAATATGTTCAAAATATAACTTTTTTACAAATTATAAATGAAAGAATAAGTTACCTAATATAAAAATGGCACAACAGATAATTCAGAGAAAATTAATTGCAAGTGACTAATTAAAGAACAAAATTAAGCAATAACGCTGTTGCCATTTCCACTGTTAAAGTGAATAAAAACCAGAAAAATCCTTACATCTGTTGCAGAAGAATATAGGAAAGTGGTTCCTCTCATGCATTAGTGGTGAGACTACAAATCAGCATAAATTTCTTTTGAAAGAATTCTAGCATTATTTAAATTAAATTTGAACTATCATACCCTCTAACTGAGCAATGTCACATTTGAGTATCTATCTAACTTATAAAAAATAGAATAAAGATATATAAGGGGACAGGATATATGTAAAAAGATTTCTTTAAAAGATATTTTTGTCAAAAAACAAAAAAGCTGAAAAAGCCTGAATACTGATAAGTACAAAATGGTTTACCAAATAATATATTCCATAATCTTTCTTTCTCTGTTTTCCTCATCTCTCTTCATCTCTATCTCTAGGTCTGTATCTTCATTTAACCATATATTTAACTTTAAAAGAAAGCCATGATATTTATAATTACAAAAATAAATTCAAGTATATATATATTGGGATATTATCCTACTACTGTCAAAACCAAATCCATATATTTGTACAAACATAGAGAATAATGTGGATATGTACATCTCACACTGTAAATTCTTTTTTCAGTGGGGTAAACTGAAGAAAAGTATAAAGGAAGGCTCCTAAGTTTTTTTACTACTACCTATACAATTTAATTTGTTAAATTAAGCATTATTAACCTTGTGATTAATATTAAAAACTTGAAGAGTTTAAAAGTGAAAGGCTTTTTCATTCACATTCTTCTTTTTCTGGTTATTTTTACTGTAGTTTTCTACTGTACCTGAAGCTCTTCAAGGACTTCATTGGAGAAGGCACACTCAGACTGCATGCAGTAGGTTTGTCTCCGGTTCTTCGAGTCAAGGTCTGTTCTGACCACTTAGAGATTTCATTTTTTGGACACTGTTCCTAGCCTATATGTTTCAGTAGGTGAATTTAAACTATAGTAGCAATTCCTAACATGGCATGAGAAGGACACATCAGAATAAGAAGAGGAGTGTTCATCCCAATACATATCCTCTCTGCATTTGTTACCTGACCATCCCATCCCATAGGTGGTCCATATTATGGCGAGCTACTGTTGCTAATGGGTGTGCTTCATTACTTAGTGTATTGGGCTGGGAAATGTTTTAGAATCGCTGACCCATAAAATACTTTTGCAGAGCACCCACAGTCAGAGATACTCAATTCTCTTCAGCAGAATAGTTCCATTCACTACAAATATAAAAACATCAACTTGAAAGATGAGAATAATTTAATTCTTACTGCTATGTTAAAGCTGAATGTCATCACAGAGTTTCAGGCTGAAGGAGAACTCTTCATTTTACAAAAGGGCAAACTAAAGTCAAGGGGGTGAAGTGATTTGATCCATATCTCACAGGTTGGTGGTTCACTTGGATGTGGTTTGATTCTAGCAGTTCCTGGGGCTTCCCTGAAGGACATGTAAAGAAGAGAAAAAACTGAGAATGAAGACGAAGGAGGGCTCTTTAGACACCCAGGGTGGTCTCCTTAGAGTATTTTAAATTCCCCTTTCTCTTATAACAGGGAATTTTAGCATAATATTGGCAGGGACACTCTTTCTGAACTGAGCACCCTCCATTACCTTCCTCCCTGATGTTGCAGAAATTGAGAGCCACAGAGAGTGTCACTGTGGCCCAGGCAGTTTGTCCTCAGGATGGCCGTTGCTGTTACCAGTATGGTGGCTACTTCTCAAGAGCAAGCAACCCACCTGGAAGCTCCTTCCTCCACTGTCACCTGTGCCTTTGCACATGTCCTCAGGTCTAGGATTTGAGTCCCATGAGAAATATATTACTAACATTGTATCCTTACTGCTGAGATGCCGCAGCCCTCTGCGGCAAGGGTGGTCATGAGGCTGGGCGAGGGACTGAATATAGGAGAGGACCAAATGCTCTGCTGGCATAAGGCAAGTTTATTGCGCGGTCTTCAGGCTTAAGTACAATCATGAGTACATAGCAAAACAAAGGAGAAACTTTCTGGCACGAAATTATCTACTCTCTCAAGGTTGGGAAGTTCTCAGGCTAGCATTGCTACTGTGTACATGATGCGCAGGCCAATGTTATGAGAACAGTCAGAGCCCAAGATAGCCCCAAGGCCGGAAACCAGGCTCAGTCACCACACCTGCAGTGCAGGACCCTATCCTCGACCCCTCACAGGCCTCCTGGGCTCCAACACTGAGAGTCCTGGCACATGGAATAATTCAGACTCTGGCAGGCAAGGGAGAGTCTGGCTAGCTGGTGTTGAAGAAGTAGAGTGTTAGTTGAGGCATACATTCAGCTGAAACCACTCTTCACTAAGGAGACCACGGCAGTGAGACTGGATTCCCGGCATCCAGCATTCTGCCATTTAACCCCGTGGATATATAGAGATAGCAATGTTCAGCTTACTTTCCACAGCCCTTCCCTGGTCAATTGGACTGGGTTAGCAGTTGCTAGTAGGCAGCCAGAGTTCTGCCCCAGAGCTGGAGCCTGCAGAGTAGTAACCTTGAGCTCAAAGGTCAGCCTTTGAGCACAGTCTCTCATAAGAGTGCTGAGTCTGGGCCTGGTAGTGGCCATGTGATGTAGTGCCAGGAAGGATGCAAGGGCATGGCAAAAGATAGGGAAGTCAACGCACGAAGTCAAATAAGAAAAGACATGAAGGATGCTACTGAAAAAATAAAAGAATGGGAAGAAAGCCTAGACAAGGCAGAAGCCAATTTATAAGTGTCTGTAGCAACTGGGTGAACGTGTGTATGGCATGTAAGGGAGTAGGGATGTTGGAGTCCTTTCACCCTTACCATCTCATTCTGCTTCTCACCATAACCCTTCAAGATAGAGAGTGAACTGAAGTTCAGAGAGGGTGGGTGGCTAGTCCAAGATCACCCATTTAAACAGAAAACACAAAATGTACAGCCTGGACGAAATTCCAGACAAACTCCTCAAGCTGTAGTTTCTGTTTGGTGACATCACTTTCCTCTGTCGTCTCCTAAAAGCTATTTTTAACTTTTTATTAAGAAAAAAAATTATATCAGTTTTAAAATTTTGTTTATTTTTATAATGAAGTTGGGGGGGTCAAAAGAGTTAGACACAGACATTGGGTATGCTTCAGGGCTCTCATCTTCCTCAGGATGGCTGGCTCCGTTTTAGAGAAAATATCATTTGTAATCTCCTTAGAATAATACATTTTTAAAGAATGTATGGAAAATATCACCTACCTTTCACTAAAGATTACGCCTGCACATATCTTTCCTTTAAACTATCTTGATTAATATTTTCCCATGTCTATATGCTAATATCTCTGGCTTTTTTATTTTATTTTGAGTTCCAATGTCCATGTTCAGATTTCCTCAGTGGGACTCTGAGGAGACATGAACCTCAAGATTCTTACAGTTCTACCAATATACCTTTTTAAGGAATTTCAGGGAGCTCAAATCCTGTGTGAACTTATTGAGGCACTACTATATGTGCTTCCCCTGCCTGAAAATAGTAGCTGTGAATCATCACTAATATTTATTGAGCATTTCTCCATGCCAGACACCATGTGAAAAAAATGTTTTCACTTTAGCTCATTTAATCATCACAATCATGCTATTGAGTATTATAGTCAATTTACATGTAAAGAATCTGAGGCTCAGAGAGGTCAGATCACTATCTGAAGCTAAGGCAGTAATTGGGCCGACAGGGTATGAATTAGATCTGCTCACCTCCGTAGCCCCTGCTCCATGGTGCACAGTGAAGAGAAAGAAAAGAAAAAGATAGGAACTTAACTACAACAAAAATCTGATGAAGGTGCAGAAAGATACCTTAGAACTCTGGGAGGATTTCTAGAAATGCACATCTCACCTTATTCTGTTTTAAAGAACAGAATAAAGCAAAAGAATATAGTTATTTCTTCCTTGAAATTTTTATCCTGCAGTGAGCTCTAATGATTTCTCTCTGCATTATGCAGAGAGAATTAGTTGTGTTTCCTAGTTCCTGGAGATGTGGTTTTACAACGTTTTGTTCGTTTGTTTAGTTATTTTTATCCTCCAGGTAAACTGAAGTGATCTGTAAAATAGCAAAGGGCTGTGCGACACTTAGACTGGCAATTCTCTACACATGTAGGGAGCTAGTGGCCGTGAGTGGAAAGAACACAGTGGCTACATCAGCTGTTGGTCTGTAAAATTGTAAGGGAAATGACTGAATCTGGAAATTCCAATTCATGCTTTGAGTTTTTCTTCGAATATTGAGGAAAAAAGGAAACTAATATTTACTGAAAAAATTTAGACCAAAAATGATGCTAGTTAATTTTTCACAAAGAGTTCCACTCTATCGCCCTCAGAAAACCTTGTGTGGAATGCCTTACAGTGTCCATTTTATTAAAGAGGAGTGTAAGATCCTGCGGTTAGAATCTGACACACCCAGGAATCAAATGCATGCTTTTCTGATTCCATGAAATTGTTAGCAATGTGGAAATTTCATGGATACACTATCTGACTCCCACAGTCATCTTCAAACTTCTAGTAGAATCTGAACAATCTCAGGTTATTTCACATAACTTTATGTGAAATAAAGTTATGAAACATTTTCCCAATTTTTCCAGAGTAATTCAGCTAAAATATTACACATAGAAAACTACACATAATGGTTGTTGATTTTGTTTACATTTATAAAACCCAAAGCAAATTTCAATGGTAACTCTTTCCATGTTTTAAACTGCCAGTAAGATATCCAAGCACACAATAGGTACAATATATGTTGGATAAACTGAACTGAACCCCAAGTCTCTGTCTCCTAAGAACAAGTAGTCTCTGTGATATAGAAAAATGTAAGGATCCATGTGTGATCTGTATTGCAACTTTATCTTCCATTCTGAATTCCAGTCCATCTGCAGATTTCTGCCCCTCTGAAGGGCCTTTTGTTCGACATTTCTCATGCTATGCCTTTATTAGAAAGCCTAGAAAAGCTCTTTTTTATCTAACTTCTTATATTTAAACTTTTTCCCTTAGCTTTCAAAGTCTTTAATAATCTATCCTACTACAACCAGCCAACCTGAGATACAAGCACAGAAAGAAACATTTGAGTGAGAATAGAAAGAAAGGGAAGCAGAATTTGACTATTATGAAAGTTCGTGGCTTTAAAATTCTTGGCGTGAGTCATGTGTGACTGTTCCAACTCTCTGGGTGATATGCCTGTGCCTTGTTAGTCTGTAGGAAAAACGCACTGCTTTTCTCACTTAACTTTTTCCCACTTTCTCCATCTCTCTTCATATACTGGTCATTCTCTGTGGACTTCATTGTCTACTAATGGGAAGATCCCTTTCAACCCCCCAAATTCATCCTTACACTCTCTTCATGACCCATTTGTACAACATCCTTTGATCAATATAGTTGGTCTGTTTGGATCCTAAACACAGGATATGAAGAAGGGAATTTTCATAAACTTAAGTCCAATATAACTAACAAAAATGAGGTGGAGAGATACCATTGTAGTAGGAATGAGTCCCTGCCTACTCAAAAATATGCAAAGCCCAGACTTGCTCCAGAATTAATTTTGACTCCCAGATATTCTCTAAATTAAGAACATCAGTTCTGAAAGAAAAATTTTAGATTCAAGCAAGCATTGCCAGATTTGGCTCAGAGAAAAGACAGGTGAGTCTGTGTCTCCTTCCTGCTCTTTTTTTTTTTTTTGTTGTTGTTGTTGTCACAAATGAGTATAGTTTAGCCAGCAAGTCTACAGTGGATGTCCAAGTGACTTTCCATAAAATTGTTATCTGAATTTCATGTAGTAGGATTTTAGATGGAGGCAAATAAACACTACTATGTCCAAGCTACAGCATGGATATACAGTATATTGGGAATGGCTCTAGGTTTACTTAAAAAGAGGTAAAGGTAAAAAGCAAGCAAACAAACAAAAACCCCAAAATCCAAAGAGCTAACATGTATTAAACATAGGTCATATGTCAAAATTCCAAATGCTCAGCAGTAAGTATTGAGTCTCGACAACAGTTCTCAGAGGCATATTCTATTCTTTCTTCATTACAGAGATGAGGAAACTAAGACTCGGGCACGTTAAATAATTTGTCCAAAGTCACACACTTATGAATGAATGTTACTGTAGTACTTATGTATGAAGTCAAGGTCACACACATAATTTGTATGGAAGTTTATATTTGAATACTCCCAGATATTTGTCTCTCTCCAACCAATATTGTGCTTGGCAGAATCCTACTGGTATTTCACATTTCTCCTCGCATTCTTTGTTTCTCTAGAGTGTTTCCCAAAGATGAGCAGAGTTAAATATTCCCTATTCTTTGCTCTAAAGCACCATACACAAGCTTACAAAGGCACACATCTCACTGTTTAGATAGTTCTCCCCTGCCTTCTATTCTGTGACTTTGCTGAGTGCAGGAAGTATTCGTGGTTTCCCAACATTTCTTTATGATCATCAGCACCATTACTATATTATAATTATTGCCACTGATATTGTTATTCCTTTAATAATTGGAGATGAGCACAATATCTCCATCTTGAACAGGTTCAATGTTTGTTTATTAAGTGGACAGTCTATTTTAAAATTATTTTTCACACAGTTAATACTTTACTGAAAATGTGAGAACTTCTAACTTATTCTAATTTTTCATGATTGACTGGATTTTGGAGGTGTGTTTGCTTTGGAGTCCACCTAGTTCTGCTGCCAACTGGCAGCTTTTCCAAGTGCAGGCAACATGCCTTGCAAGTAGTTGCATTACACTGGTCCCCGGATCACCATAGGTTCTTAATAAATCTACATTCTAATCAGCTTTTGAAAATGGGGTTTAGTGTTTTACTGCAGTCAGTTATGCAGATAGTGATCACCAGGGCTTTCTCTTTAGCTACACAACCTTCCCAGAATTGCATTTCTCTCCTCAGTTCCATCTCCTTACACGGCAGCAGCCCTTCAGAGCCATATGTTGCAGTCAAATTGTGCTTTCCCCTAGTAGCAGGATATCATTTTTTTTTTTAACACCATGTTATTTACAGGCCCCTTGCTTCTACAAGAAAACTAGGAATCTTACACATGTTAGCAATTGTAGCTCCAGCAGCTAAAGATTTACTACAGGAAAGCATAGGTTTACAAGCTTTCAAGACTCATCTCTTAACTCCCTGGTAAAGTAACCGGAGTATGTCTGTCCCTGAGCCTTGTGCAAGCTCCAGAGGTGGATGTGCATGTGTGCATGTAGCTCTGAATTGGTACATATTCTAAAGGAATAATGCATTTAAATTTAGTTATGTCTTTAATATTTTTACTTGTGTTACACATTTGTGATTATTTTTTTCCCTGGCAAACATAGCTTTCATTACAAAATCTAGTCATGAAATGGAAATGCTTTGGAGATAAGGCTGAGACTCTGTCAGAGCACTTAACCACAGGTGTAAAGATGTTGTGATTAAAAAGAGACTGCACATTTAAGTAGGAGTAATTAGAAGTGAATTCTTAATTGCAAAGTTACACAAGCATTTATGCTTTGCTTTCTGATTCTAAGCCTTTGAAAGGTGCTATATAAATGCAAATTGCTTGTCACATCATTCATGCCGTGTATTCATGACATTGAAAATGCACATTTATACTGAACAAAGTTTAATAATAAAACACTAAATATAAACTATTTATTAAATAGAGCTACATTTCCATCAGCCAAGAAAAGTATATTTCTATTTTTTTCTTTTTAACATGTACCTGTGCTGATGAGATGCAAGTTCTGTCTTTACATTTGATTAAGAGAATGAAGTACAAAAATAAAATGCTTCAAACTGATTAAACTACAAAACTATAAACAGTTTTTTAAAAGGTTTTTATTGTAGCTTAACAGTATTTAAATTAGACAGTTCTCGGATATGAACAACGCGCTGGTTGTAGTACATTCACTGCCTGTTGGTGGTTTAGAGACTTTCTTCTAAGACTTAGAGATGGTAATTTATGAGTTATCAGAATATTCTCTTCCTATAAATATTTTATCCTTGTTTAGACCCTTTAACTCCCACATCAAAAGCTTGGGTTGTGGACTATGAAAGGTAATTTTCATGAATACCAAGGTTTAAATCCACATGGGAAAGCAGTAAGAGCCTAATCCTCACATCAGTTCTGCCTCTACCTACACATTTATGTTTCATGTACATCTCTACTATATATATATATATATATACATATATATATGTATGTATATTTAGGGCAGTGCTTCTCAGTCATTGATGTGTCATTAAGTCATCTAGGGATCTTTTGAAAGTGTAGATTCTGATACAGTAGATTTGAGATGGAGACTGAGATTCTGAATTTCTAAAAATCTTTCTTGTGACAAAGATGCTATTGGTCTATAAACCAGAACTTGGAAAAAGATTTTTGGGTAGCAGTCTGCCAACTTTTTCTGTAAAGAACCAGAGAGTAAATACTATAGCCTTTGCAGGCCATATGGTGTGTGTTGCAACTAGTCAACTCTATCATTAAAGCACAAAAACAATCATACTTAATTCATAAGTGGATAAGCATGGCTGGCTGTCTTCCAATAAAACTTTATTTACAAAAGCACCATACACAAAATAAACTCACGATGTATAAAAGACTTAAATATAAGTCATGACACCATAGAAGTCTTAGAGGAGAACACATGCTGGAAATTTCAGATACTCCATGCAGCAATATTTTCACCAATATGTCCTGTAGAACAAGGGATATAAAGGAAAGACTAAACAAATGGGACATCTAGTTTAAAAACTTCTGCATGGCTGAAGAAAACATCAGCAAAGGGAAAAGGAACTAAACATGTAGGAAAATGTATTTGTCAATGATAACTTGGACAAGGGTTTGATCTCCAAAATATGTAAAGAACTCACATGACTCCACTCCAGGAAGACAAACAACCCAATTAAAAAATGGGCAAAGGACCTGAACAGACAGTTCTTCGAGGAAGACATACAGAGGGCCCAGAGACATATGAAAGGATGCTCAGCATCACTAGCCATCAGAGAGATGCAAATTAAAACCACAGTGAGATACCACTTCACACCAGAAGAATAGCCATCATAAACAAATCAACAAATAATAAGTGCTGGTGAGGTTGTGGAGAAAAGGGAACCTTAGTGCACTGTTGGTGGGAATGCAGGCTGGTGCAGCCACTGTAGAAACTAGTATGGAATTTCCTCAGAAAACTAAAAATAGAACTGCCTTTTGACCCAGCGATTCCATTGCTGGAAGTATACCCTAAGAATCCTGAAACACTAATCCAAAAGAACCTATGCACCCCAATGTTCCTAGCAGCACAATTTTCAATAGCCAAGTGCTGGAAACAGCGTAAGTGCCCATCAGTAAATGAGTGGATCACAATAGTGTGGTATATTTTCACAATAGAATACTACACAGCAGAAAGAAAGAAGGAGCTCCTACCCTTTTCTACAGCATGGATGGAACTGGAGAGCATTATGCTAAGTAAAATAAACCAGGTGGTGAAAAACATACCGTATGATCTCACCTATAAGTGCAACCTAATCACCAAAACTAACAAGTGAGAAAATAGGACCAGAGACATGGAAATAAAGAACAAACTGACAGTGACCAGAAGGGAGGGAGGAGGGTGGTAATGAAGGGAAAAGGGGGTCAAGTCAAGGAATTTGTGTAAAGGACACATGGACAAAGACAACGGCAGGAGGAGGATTGAAAGTGGGAGGTGGGAGTGGTGGGGCAGGAGAGAGTGATGGGGGAAAATGGGAACAACTGTAACTGAAGAACAATAAAAAATTAAAAAAATAAGAGGAGAGAGGATATAGTTTTGGGACTGTAGTTTGCCAATACCTGTTTTAGGGAACTATGTGCCTTCTCCCAAGCAATTAATCTATACTCTAAATTTGTACCTCTTCAGAGTTAACAAAGCAGAAGCTAAAGTAAGTTTTTGAATGATCTTCAATGACCATCAGGCTCCGGAATTTCTAAATATAAATGTGTATAGGCAGTTTTTGCATTTATCTGTCTTCCATTTTCTTCCCTTCCTGATATCTTCATTTCATTTCCCATGTTAAAGAGCTCTAAGGCAGCATAAATCCAAACAACATTTAATATACGCATAGAATCCTCAAGAGACTCCTCAAAGAGTAGGGTTTTCGACTATTGGAGCTCCTTTATTCATTGGGTGATCTCTTCCTTGTTTAGTTTTCCACCTGGAATAATCCAAATTATCAAATAAAGCCACACAGTCAAGCAGGCTGCGTTAAACACTAAAGTTCAAATGTTTGATTAGATTAACCGCATCCAATCCTTTTTCCCTAATTCAATCAAGATCAGAGTTCCCCTTCTGGACATCCCTTTTTATCTTTCCAATTACCAGCCCTCCTCAGTTTTTCTAATGGTTGTATCATTTGACAACCACAGATCTGACATTTCATTAAATTGATCAGGTAAGCAGGTTTACATGGTCTATCCCAGAATGAGAAACCTCAGTACCAATTTCTAAAATATCCTTTATTTTTTTCTACATGGAGGGGAAATACAATTAAGAAACATGCCAAATTGTGTTAGAAATACTTAATGTTGATAACTGTTAGGACTGTTAATGTTACAATATAGCAGGCCATTAATATGACATTTTAGTGATTTGACTACTAATTAGTCAAGAATTTTGAAAGAATTTATATATAATTCTTCTTTGAGTAGAAGATATAGCAGTTAAACAGTGTTAGTAGAAAGAATGGATTAGAACAGTTAGATAAACTATAGCCTGAAGGCCAATACCACCCACTTTCTGTTTGCATACACCCAGCAAGTCAAGACTGTTGTGTGTGTTACTGTTTTAAATGGTTGAAAAAGGAAAAATGAATAATATTTTGTAACACATGAAAATCACATAAAGTTCAAATTTCAGTTTCCATACATTAGATTGCACTGGCACACAGCCGTACCTGTTCTTTTGTGTACCTTGTCTCATGCACAGCTATATTTTGTCCCACAAGGGCAGAGTGATTAGTGGCATCCAGCTACATGACTCTCAAAGCCTAAGCCGTTTACTATCTATCTGTCCATTTACAGAAAAAAGCATGGCAATTGTGAGGTTAAATTAGAATCTCAAATACCTCAGGACTTACATCTATATACTTCACTAAAACTTGATTACTCTTGACCTAAATTAATTAGTTCAAACAAAGCATCTAACTTTGAGCAGAGTGGAGGTGGTATTTGGAGGAATGGAATAAAGAAATTGGTTAGGATATGTGGATTTTGTCTGCTTCACAATATAATAACAGTTTTATAAAAACCAACACAACACATGCTGACTCTTTGCCAGGCACTGTGCTGAGAGCTTAGTGAGCCTTATGGCTTCTGTCACAACTAGCCAACTGGAATTGTCTCTCACAACCTCAGTCAGCATTGGAAATAGGTCATTTTGTCATCTTCATTTTGGAAAGGAGGATTTGAGAGTTAGAGAGGCTAAATAACTTGCCTAGTGTCACCCAAACAGCAAATGGCAAAGCTAAGAACTGAACAGTGACAATTTGACTCTGGAGATCAATATTTTAACCTTAAATACAGTTATCCAATATTTTGCAAATATAGTACCAACTTCCTCATTCATGTTTTAACCATTCACTAAGAGGTGTGAGGGCAACTATCCATTTGCTCGTGATCTCACGGTCTGGTGGCCTAAATGCTGTCTTGATTAGTTTGAGATGAAATGGAATTCCTGTAGATTATTATTGTCGCTGAGGCATGCACTTCTTTTAAAATTGATTCTTGTATTTTGTTGTGTTTGAATGAATGTGAATTTTCATTCAAACACAACAAAATACAAGGCAGGCAGGTAGGCTGAAGTTTAATCCAAGTAAAATGAAAGCTTTAGGAGAATCTGAAGAGTATTCTTTCTACACCAAATTAAAGTTTTCATGGAACAGACATAATTTAGTTAATTATTTATTTAGTTAGTAAATTATTTATTTAGTTAATAATTTACCTGTCTCAAAAAAGTGAAACTGCATTATATTTTTTATAGCATACAAGTTGTTACCTTTTTCTTTATCTGGTTGTCTCATTACAATTCTTAAGGCTGATAACCTTTACTTTAATATACATTTTACAGTATTATATTTATGCATGTATGCTTACATAAAATCAGGTGAGCAGGGGGAATAGTCAGGGCTTTCATTACTGAAATAGATGTGTCACCAGCTTTTACTTGCACCAAAAAATTCACTGGTACAGAAAACAGTAGGATATGTGTGTGAAGCAATTAACAATATCAAGGTCTGAATAATCACTTGAATTCTGAGCTAGCTACTTTAGAGTGGATTGTTTACTTACCCTTGACTTACTTTACTGTACTTGTGGGATTTCCTAGGGCTCAGAGAGAGTACAGTCTTCTGATAATAGACATTATCTTTATATAAATTCACAGTTGGAGTTAAAATATATCAGGATATTTGTCCTTCTCTGACTTACTTCACTTAGCATAATACCCTCTAGTTCACTTCAGAAGTTATTTAAAGGTCTGATCACTTGGCTGTACACCTGAAACCAATATAATATTATATGCTAACTATAACTGACAAATACATTTAAATAAATAAATAAATAAAATCTATTAGGATAGGTGTGGGATACACTGCAGATTAAATATGTTCTTTTGTTTGGAGATGAAGAAATAACAAGGAGAGTGCTTTGAATTCTTTGTATATTTTTTCCCCTTATGGAGTCATAGACTTTTTCTGCTGACCTTCAGGCAGGTCTATTTACTGTGGACTTTGCCTAAATAATTTATGGGGATCTTTTGAGTGCGTAATTGGGAATTCAGTTGGAAGCTTTGTTTTGACAGTGGGCTAATAGGTTAATTCTGTATTCAGAAATGCATTCCATAGTGTAGACATTTCTTTTTAAAATAACGAGTTGTCAAGCCAATTAACATTTTCCAGGCATTTTGCTTTCTTCTGATGGCAGGCACTTTTGGTAAACAGATTGTGTTACTTAACTGTAGTCACTTCTTCATCCCCAGCAGAAATCTTGTTTCTACTCTAAGAGAAACTTAAATGTGATATTTATAATTGACGTGAAGGCTCTGGGAGATAGCACCAAGTGATTATGATTATATTCAAATGATAAAAAAGTGAAGGCTAACAGAACTTGCTTATTATTGTAGGCCTCAAGTGCAGCATTATTTAAATTCAAACCACACCGTCCCCTGCTCTGCAAAACTGGGCAAAGGGCAAAGAACCGTCTCTGGGGCTATTCATTGATGTACATTAAACCTTGGTAGAGAACAGATTTCCATGGACAGTATGAAAGGAAAACCAGAGTGTTGTGTGGAAGACTACTCATTTCAATAAGTAATTTCCAAATGATTTCACTAGATAATTGAGGCTTTCCAAATATGAATTTACTGAGAATTAAGACGGAAAAATGAATAGTGACATTTAGTAATGTGTCACCATGAAAACAGTCTTGGCTACCACTCTAAAAGTGAACGTGTAATTATTAAAGCCCCATTATCTCATTTTACTATTTATTAGGGGTCATGGCCTGTTATGTTTCCTGCATCCTGATGAAAATGTGAGCAACACAAAGTTAATATTGGATTTGATTTTATTAATCAAAAGAAGACAGCAAACACATGCATACACACACCACACCAAATTGCCCTAAGGGAAAACATCAATAAACAAAACCACGCAACTGAACAAAGCTGCAAAGAAAGCAGAAAACACTGGGTGTGGGAAATCAACTAATTTCTTTGCTTCTATGCTTCTTCAAAATTTATGTCAATTTGTATCAAATAGTATCTGTATTCTTTGGCAAAAAGTATACATTTCTTAGAGAAAGTTAAGAAGAAGCCATTTGAAAGTACTGGTGGAATGGTGAAAACAACTTTCTATTTGTTTAATAATTTTCCCTTTTTAAGACTATGAAAGTGAATCTTGTTGCTAACTTGATAAGTAATCATGAATGTTGGGAACCGTTCCACCTGGTTTCAGGAGCTGTAACCCTCACCCCATGGCTAGGCTGAGTAAAAGCCCAGGGGACCTGTTTCATCTGGGTCTGTTCTGTCATGAGGACCTGAGCCACTAAGGAGACAAAGCTTATCTCCCTGGCAGGAGCGCTGCTTCTGCTTCATCCATATCTGGACCCCAATGCTTAGTCGGTTAGTCAATGATAGATAAGACCCCTCAAGGGAGGGGTTTCCTAAGTCAGGCACGACCATTTGGAAGGCCCTCAAGGAAGGACTTAGGGGGCTGCAGCAAAAAGGGGGTGATAGACCCTCACCCCCCAGCTATTCTGACATAGCCTGAGTCCCTATTTCCGTCTGGGAGAAGTCTTCCTTATTTCTTGCTTCCTGGCTCTAATCCACTTAAGCCTGAAACTACGACAGAGGGCGGTGCAGCCCTGTGCTGGCTAGGGTGGGCTCCCCGGGTGATCGGGCATAAGAAAGAATTCGTAAAGTCCTGTGAAAACTGCTTTGCTAAGAGTGATTTCATTTAAATGATAAGGGTCTGAGGAGGAAATGAGTATGTTTCCCAAAGTTTTTGCAACCCCTTAGCTGACAGACCCTGACTCAGATTAAGCCCTCAGATTTCTTTGAAATGTTATCCATTGTTTGAGCCTTGCTGCCTGACATTGATTGATGAGCTTTACCTGTAATCCTGTGTATTATGAACCTAATAAAAGCCATTGAGGAAGGGGCTCTTGGCCCTTCTCCTTTGAGAAATTGGCCACCTCTCCTCCCCAAGCAAAGCATGTCTTGGTAGACTTATTATATGCGGTGGACGGATAAGGCTCTGCAGGTGGAGCCCCACCACACATGAACATTTGTCATTACATTAGTCATTTATCATAGTTTTGCCTTAATTCTCTTTAAAATGAATTGTGGACAATGGTATTTACCCTGTTTACCTCATTGGGTAGTGAAAATATTAAACAAAATATCTCTTTAACTATGTTGATATTATTTCACTTTGTCTGCAAGCTATCACAAAATGGTTTAAATAAGCCACCAATTTCCTTGAGATATACCCAGGGATGGTTTTCCTTTTATTAGTGGAAGGAGAGAGTAATATTGACCAAATTCAGATCAATTTAGTTAAGCAGTCATTTTTGGTTCTCTCTCAGAGAAAGTAAGTGAAGAGCAAGCAAACATGTGTCCATATTTATGTGTGACTAAAGAAAAATGGGTCAATGTTCCCAAGCGTTAAGGCACTGCCTATCATCAGCTCGTGACCTGCTGTCCCTTGTCTCTGTGTACCACTAAGTTCCAGCCTACCCACCGAATTTCGTATCCATATCTAATTAATGTTTTGCCCTAATGCATTTGAACCATATCCCATTAGACCATTCTACTTAGAGAATTCCTTATTTATTACCAACTAGGTTTTAATTTTCCTTTCAGCCTGCCCCTTGGCATTTCTAATTAGATTATTGAGCACTGAGCTTCCCTCCCCCTCTAACTCTCTCTTCACTCCCTGAAGAACTTGTTAATTAGCCAAGTTAGGCCCCAAACAAAGCACATTGCAGCTAAGTAGGCATCTTGGATAAGCTCAGGTGTCTCTCACCCTAAACAAAGCCAATCTTCTATTTTGAAATACAACACACTTCAAATAACTGAGAAATAAACTGCCGAAAGGTAAAATGAAGTGGCACAAGTACAATTTTTTTATTTAATTACAGCTGACAAACAGTATTCTATTAGTTTTAGTTGTACAACAGTGATTAGGCATTTATGTGATTTACAAATTGATCATATAACTTATGAAGAGGTTGCCCCAATAAGTCTAGTAACCCTCTGACCACATATTAGTTATTACAGTATTATATACTATATTTCCAATACTGTAGTTTACATCCCTGAGACCGTTTAACAACTAGCAATTTATATGTCTTAATGCCTTCTCCTTTTTCATCCACCCCACCAAACGCCTCTCATCTGGCAACCATCAATTTGTTCTCTGTATCAGTAAGTTTGTTTGTGTTTTGTATGATTATTTGTTTTGTTTTTTAGCTTCCACATATAAGAAAAATCATATGGTATTTGTCTATCTCTGTCTGACTTATTTCATCTAGTAATCTTCAGGTTCATCCATAGCATTGCAAATGGCAAGGTTTCATTCTTTTTATGGCTAAGTAATATTCCACCTCTTTTTTATTCTTTCATTTATTGATGGACACTCAGTTCGCTTCCATAACTATTGTAAAGAATGCTGCAATGAATGTAGAGGTGCATATGTCTTTTTGAATTAGTGTTTTGGATTTCTTTGGATAAATGCCTGGAAGTGGAAAAGCTGGGTCGTAGGGTAGTTCCATTTTTAATTTTTGAGTGACCTCCATACTGTTTTCCATAGTGGTTGCACCAATCTACATTCCCACCAACAGTGCACAAATCTTCTCTTTTCTCAGCATTCTTACTAGCACTTGCTGCTTGTTGATTTATTGATGATAGTCATTCTGACAGGTGTGAGGTAATATTTCATTATGGTTTTAATTCGCATTTTAAAAAATGTTATTGAATTTATTGGGGTGACATTCCAAGTATACAATTCTATAATGCATTATGTGTATATTGTAGTATGTGTTCACCACCCAAAGTCAGGTCTCCTTCCATCACCATTTATGCCCCCTTTACCCTTTTCTAACTCCCCTCCCACCCCCTCTTTCCTTAGTAATCATCATAATGCTGTCTGTGTCTACGAGTTTGTTTGTCTGCTTGTTTAAGCCCTTTACTAGTTTCATTCAGCCCTCTAAATCCCTTCCCCTCTGACAGCTGTCAGTCTGTTTTCTGAATCTGTGAGTCTGTTTATATTTTGTTTGTTTACTTTATGCATTGGATTCTTCATGTAAGTAAAATCCTATGGTATCTGCCTTTCTATGACTAGCTTATTTCACTTAGCATAATACTCTCCAGGTTCATCTATGCCATCACAATATGTAAGCTTTCCTTATTTTTTATGGCTGAGTAGTATTCCATTGTATAATATACCACAGAGTTGTGAGGGTTTTGTTGTATTTTTAATTGTATTTTTTCTACTACCATTTGTCCCCTTAAGTCCTCTTCTACCTCCGCCCATTGCCCTCCCCACCACAATCACCACACTGTTGTCCATAGTCACGGATCCTTTTTCTTTTTTTGTTCAATCCTTCAGCCCCAACTCCCTCTCCCAAAGTGTTTTAATCTACACACAAAATATGGCTTTAGTCTGCTGAAAGCTTTCCATCTTTAAGAAAATTAGTAAATTCCTTTCTCCTTCCTTCCCTTCTTACCAGCCTCTGTATCCTCTCCCTTCCTCGCCAAATGTTTCCCCTTATCTCTGGAATAAACTTCAGAACAGCAACAATACAAAACAGCCATGAAGATTGTACATCTGGAGGCTACAAACAGGGAAGGTATAGAGAGGACTTGGCAATCAAATTTATATTTTTATCACTTTTATTAGTTCACAAATGAATTTGTTTCGTGAGTTCATGTTACTAAAGGATGAAAAAATATTTATATTGAGGAACTGTTTCCTACTTAGCTTTTACTTTTTATTTTTTGTGCTTCATTTAATCTGTAACAACTATGTAATGTTAGTATCATTAACACCAGTTGAAAAGTAAAATAACTTTCATATTCATAAAGTGAATTTATTGACCAGAGGAGGCCATACAATCATGGTATTTAAAACTGAAATATCTAGTCCCCTTCCTTGGGCAATGTCATTATGACCATTTCACATATGAGGCAACTAAGCCCCAAGTGGGTAAAAAGAACATATTTGTTCAATTTTCAGACTCAAATTCCTTCATAATACATAAATCATCTTAAATTATTCTTCACACTCATCATTCAATCTCTGCATGAATAATTGTCATGATAATAAAATCACAATTCCATTTTTAAAACAATCGTTAGAGGTGTCTGCTTTATTTTGACTTAAAATTGACTTCCTTCCTAACCCCGATGATCCCAATCATGCTGCTCAAACCAAATAGTGGTCATACCTGGTTGATTATTTTTTCAAGGTGGTCAGGATCAGAATTTAATGGGAGGTACTTTGCAATTTAATGTTTCTTATAGGCATATACATATTTATCACAAGTAATATTTGTTAGAAGTATTTAAAAGAAGCCATCGCTTCCTTCCTTATCACCAAGATTTGAGTACTTCACTGCTGCCAATGACTTCCACTTTGTTTCAAATAACACAGCTGAAAAAGAGGCTCTCCAAGTATTTGCCCTACTTATTATTCTTTGCTATTTAATTATTATTAGAATGTAAACTTTCTGTTAGCAGAAATCCTATGGGTCCTGCTCAGAAATATATTTCTAGACATACACTGCTCAAAATGGTAACCCCTGGTCACATGTAGCTATGTAAAGTCATATTTAAATACATTAAAATAAAATAAAATAAAATAAATCAGTTTCTCAGTCATACTGGTTACACAGCAAATCCTCGATAGCCACATGTGGTTAGCAAATACCATTCTGGAGGTGACAATATTAGAAAAGTGTCACCATTGCATTAAGTTTTACTAGACAACATTGTTTTAGAGCACAGCTCCTAGAGATAGGAAATAATAACTGAATTAACTTATTTATCAGTCTTTAGGGAGCAGAAATCCCATTTATTTTGTCTTCACTATAGGGGAGTGGATTTGGATGCCTATAATATAGGAATACTTGAAAGAAATTTTAATACAATTGCTATCTCTTATAATCTACTTCCTAGACCAGAAAGACATTCTAAAGTTATCACATTCTAAGAATAAAGTTTCATATGTCTTTGCAAATATTGATGGGCATTCAAGAAATGGTGGTATTTGTGAGGCTCTAAGTCTATTCAAGCTGCTATATCAAAACACCACAAACAGAGTGGCTTACAAACAACAAAAATTTATTTCTCAAAGTTCTGGATGCTGGAAGTCCAAGATCAGAGTGTCAGCATGGTCAGGGGAGGGCCCTTTTCTGGGCTGCAGATTTCCTCTTGTATCCTCACACGTCAGCAGGAACTAGGGCTCTCCATCAGGCTTCCTCTCCAAGTGCACTAGTCCCATTCACCAGGACTCCACCATCGTGACCTGATCTCATTCCAGAGACCTACCACCTAATGCCATAGCTTGGGGGTGAGGTTTCAACATACAAATTCTGGGGAGACACAAATATTTAGACCACAGCCAGACATTTTACAAATTATACATCTGATTGAACTGTTTTGAAGGAACTGAGCAATAAAAGAATCTGGAGTTTCAATTGCATCATCATTACTTCTTTGGCTAACTAAATAAGATGGAGGGAAAAGCCTTGAATCAAATATGAGAGTTTAAGAGAAAGGAAAAGGAACTATAGCAAAAAATTATTAAAGAAAGATGTTTAAAATGAATTGTTCTGTCCCTAACTTTCTCTCATTCTACTTTTTTCCACTAAATTTCCAAAAGCTAGTTCAAGTTTAAGGCTTGTCGTTCCATATTTAGCTCACAGTGCTTTCTTTAGATACAACATCGCAGTATTAACACACAATATTGTGCCCTGGCCACAGACTCCAAAATGATAGAATTTATTATTTCTGTCATTGATGAAATCTAACCAGGTATGAGTATCTGTTTACTGTATAGAACTGTTTTCTTTTGGGGTATAATATTGAAACAAGGAGAAGGAAGTGGCGAGGTTCTTTCAACATGGTTCTTGTAATTTGAAGAGAACATCTCCTTCAGTCACAGATTAAGAACCATAATTGAAGCATGGCAATTAAAAAAAAAAACACTCATTAATCTTAATTTTAGTATTCTTTCATGTAAGAAATTCTCTAATCTAGTGGAAATGTTAAAATAAGAGAAAATCAATGGAATGGTAGCTCTGAAGTCATTTAGCCAAAATTCCTCACTGGATAGAAGAAGAATTGGAATCACCAGAACTCTTCCTTAGTCTCAGCAGTGAAGTCCAGAATCCTTGACATTTTCATAGATGCTAGATAAAGAGAATTTTTGAAATGCATTCTTGTATCAACAGGTATTTATTGAGAATTTGTAATTGTCAGGCTATTATTTAAGATGAGAGTTTTAAAGAACATATAAGTTAGATAATTGTGTTGATTTTCCTTATCTCAGAGACATACTTTTCAGTATCTACTCTTATCAAAGGTAATTCAATTCTTTATGACTTAAAAGTGTCTACTTCATCTTGTTTAATTGATGTATTATAAAGTAACATTAGCCAGACTTCAACAATAAAACACAATATTAAGCTAGTAATTGCTCTAAACATTTAGCAAAACTTTGTCCTGAAAGAATTATATTCATTAATGTTTCCCTGGAGAAAGATTGGCCAACCATACAAGATGCTGACTCTTTACACTTCAGCTGTGAAACACAAGATGGCTATTTAGAAGCCAATTTTGGTTGGAGAACATGTAAATACTTTTATCCATTTACTCTTTCGTGCAACAGATATTAATTCAGTACTTAATATTTAGGCATTGAAGTAGATCTTGAGGTCAACTTGAACAAAACAAACATTCCTTTTCTGCAAGAGCTTACATTTCAATAGAAAGAGTCATAAAATTTAAAATAAATATTATATATGTGTATATATTTAGATGTGTTGGAAGATGCTAATTGGCAAAGAGTATATAGATGGAGCAAGGTGAGGAGTGTTAGGAATTGCATGTTAATTGGTGGTGGTAACATTTAAATAGAATGGTGAGTTGGCCTTTTTAGTGTCTTCTAGCAAGTACACGAAGAAGAGCAAGTCGCCCATGAAGAAATTTTGAAAAAGGTTCAGGACAGAAAGAACTGCCAATATTAATATTTTAATATAAGAATGTGCCATGGCTGGTGTGGCTCATTGGATTGAGTGCTGGCCTGTGAACGAAGAGGTTGCCAATTCAATTCTCAGTCAGGGCACATGCCTGGGTTGCAGGCAGCTCCCTGGTGGGGGGGTGGGGGGGACAGGCAACCACACATTGATGTTGCTCTTCCTCTTTTTCTTCCTCCTTTCCCCTTTGTCTAAAAATAAATAAATAAAATCTTTAAAAAAAAAGGAATGTACCTAGTTTGAGAAGTAGTCAAGAGGCCAGAGGAACTGAAACAGAGTGATAGAGAGAACAAGAAGTGCTGAGATCAGAGAGGTAGCAGGTGTCAGGTCACAAAATCATTGTGAGAACTTTGATCTCTCTCAGTGTAAAATTCGGAGCCACTTTGGGGTCTTACCAGAGGAAAAGTGTGGTCATGATTCCCATTTTTACTTAAATGTTGTGGGAACAAATTATGTTTATTTGCTCATCCATAACAAACATTATGCAAACTGCATTTCAAATTAGGTATGGAACTTGCATTCAAGTCAAAGTTACACTGTTTGTTCAATAATATACATTCATCAAACACATTCTATGTACCCTGGTAGAAAAATTTTATGCTAGATTTAATGCTTTTTGAACATTTACTTCTAGTTCAGGTATACATATTTCTAATTAGATGTTTGCGTGAAGCTTTTCAGTAAGGATGTCACCAAAGAAGAAATGCAGATCTGAAAAATATTAGGCCATAGGCTCACTGTTGTTCTTACTTTTCCACAACAACCTGTTTTAGATGAAATTTTGCAAGAGTTTACTGGGAGTAGGTTTTCATTGCTACCTTCATGTCTGATCCCGAAGAACCTGAAAAGAAATAATTAGTTGGAAAGTATTCTTTAAGAAACAGGTAAGAACAACCCTAATTTTTCTTAAGGGATCTGTCAACAAAGCTGATTTGTATCATTTCTACAGAATGCATATTGGGGGAAAATTATCCCAACAAAGCCAAACATCACTAACAGGGCAATTTGACAATATGAATCTATTCTGAGACATCTGCAAATTGTTTTCACCTTGAATTTTCTGTCAAATCAATCTAGGATAACTGGCTATCATTAGCATGACCATGTACTTCAGAATAAGGAGGAAGCAAGTTTCTGAAAAGAAAATGCATATAACACCCTTACTTGAAAAATTGTATCCCTTAAATGTGTTGTGCTTTCACAGCACTATTTGATCTGATCTGACTTTCTTCACACTCTTTATTACTCTTTATTTATATTATATTATATTTATATTGTACCTGAACAGTAGGGTAATGTATCACAAAAAGACTAGTTTTAACTAGGTGCCTCCTGCCTGCATTCAAATTCTGGCTCATTCATTGGCAGTTTGGTAATCTTGGGGAGATTTTTGAACCTGTGTTAGCCTTATCTTCTCCCCTAAATAAAGAGATTATCATGATATCAGTCTTTAACCAGGTTTCAGAAGAGACAATGTGCTGAAAAAATTTAGGTACTAGGATTATCTTCCATCTAACAATCCATGTTACCTCTCATACCTAGATTAATTTTTGTTAAGTGTTAACACCTCAGATAAAAGACATTCCAGAATTTCAGCCTTCTGATAGGGAAAAAATGCTCTTTTCTTAGACATGTATTCTATATCCCTGAGGACTAGCATGTCTCTGTGGTGTAGAATTACCTGGACTCTAACTAGTTTTTCTCTTTCTTTTTTTTTAAATTTTATTTTAATTTTTATTCTTGTACAATTTTCTGTCTTTTACTCCCAACCCAGCCTACTGCCCCAGCCCTCCCACCTCCCTCCCATTTCCACCCCCCCCCCACTAGTTTTTGTCCATGTGTCCTTTATACTTGTTGCTCTAAACCCTTTTCCTTTTCCCCTGAAATTCCCTCCCCTGTCCCCTCTGGTGACTGTCAGCCTGTTTTCAATTTCAGTGTCTTAGGTTATATCACCTTTTTTGCTTGTTTGTTTGTTTTGTTGATTAGGTTCCCGTTAAAGGTGAGATCATATGGTATTTGTCTTTCACCACCTGGCTTATTTCACTTAGCATAATGCTTTCCAGTTCCATCCATGCTGTTGCAAAGGATAGGAGCTCCTTCTTTCTTTCTGCTGCATAGAATTCCATTGTGTAAGTGTCCCATAATTCAAGTCTATCCTGGCCAAATGGATATGTACCCTGTTCCTAAACCAATTCCCTACAGTGTGCCTTGCATAAACCCACCTCCTTTCCCTCACACAATTATCCACACCTAAAATGGATTTTTCTTTTTACTCCATGAGTCTGAATCCCATTCATTTTCAAGGTATGTACCATTTTTCTTAAAAAAGTTAAGGTACTCCATTGCCTTTCTATTCATTTGTCGTGTATCATGCTGTTGCTATTTTACTTTTTGTTGTTGCTGTTCATCATTAATCCCCAGATAGTCTAGAAACTCCTAGAAATGAAGGACTGTATTTCTCTGTATAAACTGTAAGAGCAGACACAATATTAGGAACAGAATCAAACCCAAATTTCAATCAATGTACTGTTCTAGCCCAATGGTCTATATAGTGTGTACATTACATTTACTCTTGATGAAGTGATGAGTGAATTCTTCTGAGAACAGCACAGATATGTGTTATAATAAAAAGTAGTAGCATTAAATCACTTAGGCATTCACAATGGAAGTCCTGGAAAAGATGTTTTATTAGAGAGGTAGCATCTTTTTTCATGAATACTGTTTTAAGTATTATTGCTGCAACCATATTTGTAACCAGGCAGATTCTGATAATGTATGCTGATTGTGACCCCTAGGAGAAATACAATCATTAAGTTAGAAGCTTCCTTAATGTGTGCGTGTGTGTACATGTGTGTGCATGTGTGTGAGAGAGACAGAGAGAGAAGTTTCTTCCTGTACTATGTGCTTGTGATAATAAATACATATAAAATAATAAACTAAATTTAAAACTTGATTATTGGAAAGGCAACTTGAAATGAAACATATTTTTAAAGGAGTTTAATAAGAAGACTTTAATGACTATAAAAACATATTTTAAGCATAAAATATTGAAAAAGCTCTAGAAGATTATGTGTTTTTTATGTGTGTGTGTGTGTGTGTGTGTGTGTAAACTAATTAGGGATCTAATAAGTCTGTTGAACTTCGTTATAAATACTCTGACTACTACACAATGACCAGCCTAGTACTATGTACTATAGATCTTAAATTCTTTCAGTTGACAAGACTTATTTTAAATTTCTCTATCTAAATAGAAAAATAATTAATTAAAGTGAGGATAAATTTTTAAACAGGTAAATCTCCCTCTCTCACAGTAAAAAAGCAAAGGAAAAAATACAACCTGTCATTAACCAATGCATTAATTCTATACCAACAAAAATGGTTAGGCATTAGGAGGTCTATATCCACTGTTTTACTTAACATTTTCAGGGAACGGTTTGATTTTAATGGTTTAAGCATGAAACTATCCAAATGTTTGGCTAATTATCTACTGTCTACATTGATGATATATGTTATCTGATTTGGCATTAAATAATTTTGGTTGCTTTTACATTGGTGCAAATTCTAGAAATAATCACATCCATTATTAATGTTTTTCTTATAATTTGTTAACCTAATATAACTCATTTTAGTTTTATTTTCATTTGTGGTATTAAAAAGTTTTGCTTGCAATTGTCATTGGGTTGTGCTCTTCAAAATTCAGCTCTGGTGCTGGCCACCAACTACTTTCCCAGAGCATTTTCTCTGCTTAAGCTTTGTTTCATTTTGTTTTAACAAAATGATAATCTTGTAGTTTATCATTGATGAACTTTAAACTCTTAAATGGGTTACATTTGGACTACATTGACATATATCACATTTTAGCTAATATAATTTCATATCTAATTTAAATTATAAATACATAAATAATTATACATAGACATTTCCTTACTAAGAATTTATTCTATATATGCATTCAGAGACATGCAGTGTATATAAATATATAATTATTTTATACAATTATATCTAATAGTAATAATTACATACAAACATATCCATATATCAATACATAGGATGTGCTGAAAGGATCAGAAAAAATTATTAATCATTTATTTCTTTAAATTTTAATTAGATTATCCAAATGATGTTTGAGGATGGGAATTAGGCAGCCTAAGCTTGGGAGTGGACTAGGTTTCAATCTTTAATTTCTCTTATGTTATTTAAATAATTTATTATGAGAGTAAATTATTTTGTAACTAAGCAACATTAACATAATTCAGTTAAGACTTTTCATTTTTTCCTAGTGATAAGAGAATTCTAATAGATATGAAATAAACATATTCACCTCAAGAGATAAAATGGCAGGAATTAGACTCCAGGATTTTATCTTTTTTTTTGTAAGAATAACAGGTGACTGCATTAAGGATGTGAATTTGCTGTATTCTCTATTCAGAGAAAAGATTACAGATTGGACTTTTTGACATTTTTTTATAAGAGGACTGCAAAACTATGCAGTTTCGTACATTTAAAATGACATTTGAAAGTGTATCCATCTGTATAATTGTGTGGCTTTGTTAGTTTCCTGTTAGTTTTGATTGACACAATAATTAACTGTGCAGATATGAAAAGATATTGAGGTTTTTTTTTTAATAGCTTGGGCACAGGTGGAAATTTTTAAATCTCCATTCAGAATTTAAGTAGAACACCAAAATCACAAACTATCTTTTCCCATTTCCTCTGAATAAAAGAAGAAGTCTCTATGTTATAAAAGCAACTTATTAAAAAGTAAAGATATAAGGTATATGAGTATAAATTAAAATGCATTCTGAACACAACATTCATTTGCTCTCCTAATAGTGTTTAGAAGCAAAATTTCTCCATTTTAATCAGACTATCCATATGAACCTTTTCAACTTTTATAAATACCTTATTAATTGTGAATATATTACTTATCAATGTTAAACAATGTTCTATCATGTAGAAAATAATAGGGGTTTCCATTACTTCATTAATCTAAAAAGAAAGACCAGAATACAACCTTGAATGTGAGTGTAGGAAATAACCAATTTTTAAAGACTTGTAATTAAGAACATTAAGTTAATGATTCCTAAAATTCTGGAACATAAGCCAAAAAATATATATTTTGGAAAGGTCTGAGATGCGATTATGTGGAAAATTCTATTGATAGATTACATTTTTTGTATCAAAAATAATATTTTTACCTTTAAAATGCTGGAAAAATATATTTTGAAGAAACTATCTCTAAAACTTCTCCTATCTTATCATTTTAAAATCTTAACTTAATTTTTCTCTAGGAAAAGGGCTTCCATAAAATTATCATTTACTTATTCTTAGTACCTTGCCATTGTTGTTGTCTTTAGAAAGCCACAGGAAATAACCTGAGTTTAATGCTATTGTGACAACCTCATACTTACACATTTCAGGTTTTCTGGCTTCTTGTTTTCCTTTCTTTATTACTATGTTAAGAAGATATGCTTTCATATTACTATTTTCATCTGTTCTTGATATATTCCCTAATGTTTCAGAATATTTTGTCTAAATAATTTCAAGGAAAATATTTTTAAAAAAATACTTCAGCCCTGGCTGGTGTGGTTCAGTGGATTGAGTGCCAGCCTGCAAACCAAAGGGTCGCTGGTTTGATTCCCAGTCAGGGCACATGCCTGGGTTGCAGGCCAGGTCCCCAGTGGGGAGTGCACGAGAAGCAACCACACACTGATGTTTCTCTCCCTCTCTTTCTCCTTCCCTTCCCCTCTCTCTAAAAATAAATAAATAAAATCTTTAAAAAATTACTTCAGTGTGTAAA
Source organism: Glossophaga mutica (assembly GCA_039655065.1). Classification (NCBI taxonomy): domain Eukaryota; kingdom Metazoa; phylum Chordata; class Mammalia; order Chiroptera; family Phyllostomidae; genus Glossophaga; species Glossophaga mutica. The sequence continues at coordinate 136,696,450 of CM077304.1, forward strand.
AATCAAATATCTCTAGTAAGATTTTGAAATTTTGTATTTATAACATGTTAAACTGATTATGGTGATTTTTGTTTAAATTCAGATCAGACCTTAAACATGCATCTTTACCAATCACTATTTATTTATTTATTTAAAAAGATAACTTGGATTTTATATGAGATACATTGAATACATATTTCATATGAGGAAGCTAAGGTTCAATAGATTAGGCAGCAAAAGCAGAAAAATGAATTAATAGAATGATGTACTTCTTTTCCTGGGAAATGTCTTTTGCACTGAATGGCTAGGATCCACAATGACTAGATTCAGACTGAAAGCCCTGGGTCTTTTCTATGGCTTTGATTGTTGTCCAGTTTTTCTTCGAGGAGAGTCAAGGGCGTCTTCTGCAAGAGATTGAACTATAGATCACACTTCTAGAGCTTTCATATATGTCTGTAAGGTGTTTAGAATATAATGTAATTGCCCTGGCTGGTTTGGCTCAGCAGGTTGAGTGCTAGACTGGGAACTGAAAAGTCACCAGTTCATTTCCCAGTCAGAGAACCTGACCATGTTGCGGGCCAGGTCCCCAGTAAGGGGCGTGTGAGAGGCAACAGATCAATGTCTCTCTTCCTCTCTCCCTCCCTTTCCTTCTCTCTAAAAGTAAATACAAAAATCTTTAAAAAAAAGAATATAGTGTAATTAAATGAGAGGTTCTGAAGGTGCTTATATTCACTCATTTAATTTTTTTTTTTTTTTTTTTTTTTTTTTTTTGCTCACACTGATGTTTTATTTAACAATTTGTGGAAATAAGACCTACTTTGAAAACATACACTATTTTTGAAGGTCATGCTAGTTTAAGACATTCCATAGATTTTTCTTAGATTAACTTTAACTATCTTGAGGCTGTTTTAGAAAATGGGAGATCATACTAAACAGCATTGAAAATGGATAAAAAAACAAACTTATGAAAAATATACTCACAATCTAATAAATGAGCCCGCAAAATACAAAGTGGCAAACGATCCTTGTAAATGCACATCAGATTTGAAACACCCAACTTTTAAAGTCTATATTCTGTCAGGAAACAAGTAGCGTCCATCAGTGCATCAGGAGATAGTCATAGCCAATACCACGGTCAGTGCAGGCAGCTAGTTAGTTATTAACAAAAGACAAGGGAGCTAAACTGGCTAAGCCTGATTAATTAGGAAGCTACAGCTTCCAGACACTCCAGGGGTTAGCCTCATTTCCTCATCAAAGGGATTAACATTTCTGCCTCTCCTGAGTAGGGAGGAAGGACTGGCTTCTATCTCCTCAGGGAACAACCATTTTGTTCCTCCAGATTACCAGGGGGAGAGAGAACCAGTAAAGGGGGGGTTCCTTTGCTAAATGTACACACAATAGAAATTAAGTTGGCAATTATAAAGGGGAGGAGTGTAGCCTGGGATTTTCTAGGAAAGGGACTATTTAGAGGGAAGCCGACCACAAGCCCCTAAAGAATTAGAAAGATGACTGGTTACTTTGAAAGAAAACTTACCCCTTCCCAAGTCAAGGTAATATAATTAAAGCTTAATAAAGGCCGAGACTTGTACATTTGCACATTCTTTCTCCCTGTAGCAGCTGCATGGTCTGAAGCCTGCACTGATGGGGCTGATATAGAAAAGAAATAGTCCTATTGATGTAGGAAAAAAATATAACAGGATACAAGTCCTATTGATGTAGGAAAAATATAACAGGATACAAGTCCTATTGATATAGGAAGAAATATGGCAGGATACAAATCCTATTTTTGAGCCCCTTTGACTGAGGAAGGAATAAATCAGAAAAAGGGGGAAGGGAGTTAAAATTTACGCCCGCATCTGCTGCGGAAGCCAGGATGTAATGATGTTTAAAAGGACTATTTTCCCCAAGATCGGGGCCCAGAATTTGGAGACTGCTTCCTCTGGGACCACGCGTTTAATAAAGAGTCGTGTTTCGTGAACTCCCTGCGTCTGGATCGTTTCATTTCTCCGTAACATTTTGGTTCCCTGACCGGGAAACGACCACACGCGAAGCAGGCAGGTTGCCTCCGGTGTCGGCGAGTGAGGGCCCAGCATGCGGTGCCCCAGGAAAGGGGGGAAGCACATGCCCTGGGATTTTTCAGGTCTCCCCGTCTTGGGTGCCGGGTCGTGGCCACCCTGAGACCTGGGCTCTGAAGGGGGAGACGAACCACGAACAATTAAGAAGGTGCCAAATCGGTAAGTGCCCAGGGACCAGAGGGGAAGAGAGAAAGCCCCAATCAGACTCTCCTTTCGGGGAGACCAGACCCTCTGCAAGGAGGGACCAGAGAGGAAGAGAGTCCCCGCCCAAAGTGCCCTACGTCAGGGACCTGTAAGGGGAAAAATTCCCTCCGTGAGAAAAGAAAAGCCGAGCCCGGGCCAACCTTCCTGGGCATCAGACTCAGTCCTGTCGGTCGGTTGGGAGGGAAAATGCAATAAATTCTGTGAGAGTGTGCAGTGTGAATGTGTTTGTGGCTCCATGGGCAAAACCCACGGAGCATGAGTGAGCCCTCACGTGCAGTTCCTGTGTCAGATTGTACGGCATAACGGTTGGCTGTAATCCCGAATTCTGCTGGGGCAACCTTAGCCAAGATCGACTTTGCCTCGCAAGAGGGCAGGCCAGGCGGGCGAGCGAGTGACCTTCACCCTTTGTTTGTCTGCGCTGTTGGGAGGGGAAATGGGGGGGAGGACCGTCCACAGTGTTAGGTCGTATGCTTCAGAATTTCGGCCAGTTCAAGGGGAGAGATACATCCCTGAATCCGGACCGGCTTGAAACGCTATGTACCTCGGAATGGCCCAGTTTCGGGGTGGGCTGGCCCCCCCGAGGGAACCCTTGATCTGTCCACCATTAGAGCAGTCCACCTGGTAGTGACTGGAAGGACGGGACACCCTGTATAGGGATATTGATCCCTATATAGACAGATGGCAGGAATTAGCCAGGGAAAGGCCAGGATGGTTAAAGAAGGGCATCGGGGGGAAAAATGCAGAAAGCCGGCGCGACCGGAATGGGGAGTTGCTGCTTGCGCCCAGGAAGGAATACGGCAGCTGTCTTGTTGGCTAAACCAGGAGCCCCAATTTTCTGCGGGCACCCGCAAGACGAGGAACCACCAATATTCCAGCCCCCGCCATACCAGGCTCCGGCCACGGTGCCGCCAGACGACCCCTTGACACCCCCGGGGTCAGTCTTCCCGCCAGCTCCGTCGGCGCCCCAGGAGCAGGTCAGCCTGTATCCTCCCGTTCCCCAAGTGGGTAAAGGAACGGACCCCTCGCCCGTTGTCACTCGACTAAGAAGCCATCAGGAGCTGCAAATGCCTCTCCGGGAAGTCCAGGCAGCCCCGCGAATGGCAGACGATGGGACCCCACAACCGGGCCCGATCATGTATTACTATCAACCCTTTACCACCACAGACCTCCTAAACTGGAAACACCACACACCCCCTTACTCGGAGAAACCGCAGGCAATGGTGGATTTGGTTGATTCTATAATGCAGACGCACCAGCCCACTTGGTTTGATTGTAGGCAGCTTCTCCTCACCCTCTTCAACACTGAAGAGAGGCGCAAAATCCTCCAAGAGGCACACCGTTATTTAGAGGTTCATGCTCCCGCAGGGACTTTGGACCCAACTGATTTCGCCCGTGCCGCGGCACCCGAAATACAACCAAATTGGGATCCAAACACCGAGCAGGGTAGGGTGGCGCTAGAACGGTACCGCAATGCCTTGCTCCAGGGGATTAAAGCGGCAGCCCGAAAACCTACAAATATGGCCAAAGTCGCCAGTGTAACCCAGAGACAAGGAGAGTGTACAGGCGACTTCCTAGAACGACTTATGGAGGTGTATCGTGTTTATACCCCCTTCGACCCAGAGAGCCCCGAGAACCAGTGCATGGTAGCGATGACTTTTGTGTCCCAGTCAGCTCCAGATATCAGGAAAAAACTCCAGAAGCTCGAAGGATTTGCTAGCATGACCATGAGTCAGCTTCTAGCGGTTGCTAACAAAGTCTATGATAACAGAGACGAAGTCACCGCAGCAGCCGAGTTGAAAGCACGAAAGAGTCAGGCGGCTCTCCTAGCTGCCGCATTGGCTGGTCCATCCCAGACCGACGTGCAGCCCGAGCGAAGGAAGTCAAAAGGGCACTTTAAAATCGAAAAAGACCAATGTGCATACTGCAAAGAGCGAGGCCATTGGAAGCGAGACTGCCCAAATCGGAAGAAGAGGCCCGAGCCGCCTAAAGTAATCTCGACCCCGCCAGCTCCTCCGGCCCTGAGCATCTTTAGCCTTGGGGGCTTGGACACCGAATGAGGAGGACCGGGCTCTTGGCCCCGAAGAGCCCGTGGTCCGTCTTGCAGTAGGGGGCGGAGAAACAGACTTCATGGTAGATACCGGGGTGGAGCATTCAGTAGTAACCACACCCGTGGGTCCGCCCTCTGAGAAGGAAGTCTTAATCCGAGGAGCAACAGGGCTGACGGCAGCCCCTCGAAAGTTTTGCCCGGCCCGGACAGTTGAATTAGGCGGACATAGTATTATCCATGAATTCTTATATTTACCGGAGTGTCTCGTCCCGCTGTTAGGGCGAGATATCCTTGGGAAATTGGCGGCCTGAGTATCCTTCCGCCCCGGGGGAGCTGTTCTAGAGCTCCCAAAGCTGGGAGTAGTTGCCCTGGTTCTGCCCAGAGAAGAGGAGTACCGCCTCCATGAGACCCCAAGAGTTGCAGCCATCTGCGCCCTGGCAGATGAATTCCCCAGTGTCTGGGCCGAGGGAAACCCCCCAGGGCTCGCCTTAGGGCGAGAACCTGTGCTAATAGAACTGCAACCTGGAGCCTCCCCGCGCTGCTTAAAACAATATCCAATCCTGAGAGAGGCCTGGCTAGGAATAGCGCCAACCATTAACAAGTTTTTAAAAGAAGGCATCCTGGTCCCTTGCCAGTCACCCTGGAACACGCCCCTTTTTCCGGTTAAGAAATCGGACGGGTCAGGGTATTGACCGGTACAGGATCTGAGGGCAGTTAACGAGGCGGTTGTCACGTTACACCCAGCAGTACGGAATCCGTATACTCTGCTGAGCCAGCTCCCACCGGCCGCCATGCATTTCACATGTCTCGACCTCAAGAATGCATTCTTTTGTATTCCCCTGGCCCCAAAAACTCAAGCCATATTTGCCTTTGAGTGGGAAGATCCACATTCTGGGGAAAAGACTCAGCTGACCTGGACTCGGTTGCCACAAGGATTCAAGAACTCACCAACCATTTTCAATGAAGCCCTGGCCAGAGATTTGCACCCCTTTTGGGACACAAACCCAGGACTGGTACTCCTCCAATATGTAGATGACCTCCTCCTGGCAGGCAAGGGATTAGGGGAGTGCCAGGAAGGGACGGCGAGCACTCCTCCGGTTACTGGAGGCCAGGGGATATCGGGTTTCAAAGAAAAAAAAGCACAGCTCTGTCAGCGGGAGGTAAAGTACCTTGGGTTCCTAATCAGCCAGGGCCAGCGAGCCTTAGGGATAGAGAGGAGAGCAGTCATCACACAAATGCCTGTCCCTAACACCCGGAAAAAAACTCCGAGAATTCTTAGGAGCAGCTGGATTTTGCCGGATATGGATACCAGGTTTTGCCGAAATAGCCAGACCCCTGTACCAGTCCGTGAAGGGGGCGGACAGTGCCCCGTTCCAGTGGGGTGATCCCCAACAACAGGCATTTGTCCCAATCAAGGACCTTTTAGTCTCCACCCCGGCCCTCAGTCTGCCTGACCCGGACAGGCCCTTCTCACTATATGTACACCAGCGGGAAAAGATTGCTCTAGGGGTTCTGACTCAAGAATTCGGACCCTGGCAGCGGCCTGTGGCCTATTTATCTAAACAACTGGACAATGTAGCGGCTGGCTGGCCGCCCTGCCTACGGGCGATAGCGGCTGCAGTGGCCCTGCTGAAAGAAGCAGACAAACTGACCTTGGGGCAGGAGACCAACCTGTACCTGCCCCACTCCGTGCACAGCCTCCTAGAAGGACCCGGACATTAGTGGCTCTCGAATCTGAGCCTAACTTATTACCAGGGGCTGTTACAAGAGAATCCCAGGGTATGCCTCCAGACAGTAAGAGCCATCAACCCCGCCACTTTCTTGCCAGCTGAGTCCAGGGAACCTGACCATGACTGCAGGGAGGTAGTTGACCAGGTTTTTGCCAGCCGACCTGACCTGAAAAACCAGCCTTTAGCTCAGTGGGACCTACAGCTCTTTACTGATGGAAGCAGCTATATCACTGAATCAGGAGAAAAAAAGGTTGGATATGCTGTAGTTACCAAAGACCAGGTAATTGAGGCCGGGGCTCTGACCATTGGATGGTCAGCCCAACGAGCAGAACTGTTTGCTCTCATAAGGGCCCTTGAGCTCAGCAAAGGGAAGAGGGCGAACATTTATACTGACTCCAAGTATGCCTTTGCAACCCTACACATCCACGGGGCCATCTACAAAGAACAAGGGCTACTAACCGCCGAAGGAAAAGAAATAAAAAACAAGACTGAGATCCTCCGCCTATTGGGCACAGTCTGGGAACCGCAGCAGGTAGCCGTCCTACACTGCAAAGGACATCAAAGAGGCCATTCTGCAGAAGCCGAGGGCAACCGGCTGGCAGACCGAACTGCTAAAGAAGCAGCTCAGGGGCCGACACCAGAGCCTGCCATCATAAGCCCCCTCATCTGCTCCCCAGTTCAGGCTCAGGATTATCATGAGGCAGAAAACCATTGGGCAGAGCAGGCCCAAGCCATTAAGACCCCAGAGGGGCAGTGGAAATTACCTGATGGACGAGTGTTTGTCCCGCAGAGCCAGGCCAGAGTCATAGTCCAGAACTGTCATACCCTCACCCACCTGGGGAAAACCAGTCTGCAATGCCTGCTCGAAAAGTACATATATGTTCCCAACCTGAGCATGCTATGTGCTAACGTAGCGGGCAAATGTGTCACCTGCGCACAGAAAAACGCCTCAGCGCACCGACAGGCCCCACCAGGAGTCCAATATGCTGGAGGGCAACCCTTTGAGGACCTGCAAGTAGACTTTACTGAGCTAAAGCCCAGCTGGGGTTACAAGTACCTACTAGTTTTGGTGTGCACCTTCTCCGGATGGGTAGAGGCCTTCCCGACTCGGACTGAGAGAGCCCAAGAAGTAGCCAAGGCCCTGTTAAGAGAAGTAATTCCCAGACACGGACTCCCCTTAAGCCTGAACAGCGATAACGGGCCAGCATTTATCTCAAAAATAATTCAAGAACTCACCAATGCCCTGAACATAAAGTAGAAGTTACATGCTGCCTACCGACCTCAGAGCTCTGGAAAGGTAGATCGAATGAACCAGACTCTTAAAGAGACTCTAGCTAAGTTATGTCAAGAAACCTGGATGCCCTGGACTGATCTCCTGCCGCTAGCTCTCCTCCGAGTGAGGAGTACCCTGAATGCTAAAGGATACACCCCATACGAGTTGGTTTACGGGAGACCAACTCCCATAACCAGGGTAGCTGGGCCCACTAATCTAACCTTAACAGGGGAGCTAGGGCAGACAAAATACCTCTCTATATTAGGGAAAGAATTAGATCAGATCAGAAAAGCCCAGGTTGGCCTAGACCCGGTGCCAAAAGGGGGACCAGTCCATCCTTTTAAGCCAGGTCAGTACATATGGGTAAAAGATTGGAAAAAGGAGCCACTTCAACCAAAGTGGATAGGGCCCTACTTGGTACTACTGACCACTCCAACTGCTTTAAAGGTTGCAGGACTTACCCCGCGGATCCACCATACGAGGTGGCGGCAGAACCAAAGGAGGTACCTCCCCCGAAGCTGCCCATCCTGAGGCTACGAAGGAACCCAGGCGAGCGACATCAGGAATGGACAGTTGTTCCTGGGAATTTCTCCTCGTCTTTCTCATCCTTGGAACTGTCATCATCTTCGGAGGACTGGGGCTGTGGTTCACGAGCCCCACTGAGTGGACAATAGGGGAGCGGGTGGGGCTACAGCTGTGTTACCTAGCAATAATCTGCACCTTTGGTCTACTATTTATGTAAGAAATGGCCCCACTCATTATCATCATAGGAATTTTAAGCCTACTCCCAGCATCAGCCCCAGCCTTACAGATGCAAATAAATGAGACTTTTATAGTCCAAGAGGTTTTTACCCAGGGAACATGGACAAAGGTGCAGGAAATATCCCATACCTCATGCAAAGGTATGTGTAGAGGGGAAATACAGTTAAGGTTCCCCAGCGCACTAATAAAGTCCATAGACTATTGGTTCTGGTACAGGAATCCGAGAATATGTTTCCCAATAGATCAAGATAGAAAATATTGCCGGAGATGGCCAGAGAAATATGGGGGATGCCCTTACAGGGGCTGCAGAGCCCATGTGACCGACGGAAAAGAAATAGTAATTAACATAGATAGAGCAGAAAGCCATGAGTGGGCTCAAGGAGTTAAAGGGAAGATATACGTAAACGAGTTACACCCAAGTCCGGTAGGAGATATTATCATCTATAGAAAGGAGGAGATAATGAGACCAGGGCTCACCACAGTTAAGCAGGTTCAGGAATACATAGAGAGAGAAGAGAAGGCCACCCGGACTGGTTCAGAAAACTGGCAACCGTTTTCTTGGATATCCCTCATCAGACAGGGAGCAGCCCTTCTAAACCTGACCAACCCCGGGAACTTCTCTGATTGTTTCCTATGCACCTCTCTGGGCCTTCCACCCTTGGTAGCTGTCCCTGTGAATGCCAGCCCACATCTATTAGACTCAAGCTCATCACCCAACAGGGTCAGCCTCACTAGGGTTCCCCTATACCAGGTAGACCAGGCCATAGGCAGCACCACCTAGGGCAGCCCCGCCTGGTGTGAAAAGACGAAAGGATGTCTAGAGAGCCCAGCAGGGCTATTCTTTTGGTGCAATAGAACCCTAAAGAAAGATTATAACTGTTCCAAACCAGAGAACTGCACCCTCATAACCCTAGTGCCCCAGCTGCGACTTTATCATCAAGGAGAACTTGAGACTCAGTACCTAATCAGGCCAACGCTCGAGAAAAGCGAGCCATGTTCCTCCCCCTCCTAATAGGAGTGACATTCACCACTTCACTGGCTAGCATGAGTGTCAGAGGAGCCGGGTTGGCAGTGAGCCTCCAGTCTCAAACTGAGTTGCAACGAGAACTAGATGAAGCCTTAGAGGCAGCCGCCACCTCCATGGCATCCCTACAGAGGCAAATCACATCCCTAGCTAGAATAGCTCAGCAAAACAGGCGAGCTCTCGATCTCCTAACTGCCAAAAAGGGAGGAACGTGCTTGTTCCTCAGAGAAGAGTGCTGCTACTTTGTCAACGAAAGTGGCCTAGTAGAAGAAAACCTGAACCGGCTTAGTGAGATCAGAGACCAACTCAGACCAACAACCTTGTTAGGGCCCTCCTCATGGTAGCGGGGCACCTTCTTATCTTTGTTGATGCCCTTACTGGCTCTGCTCTTTATAATAACTTGCGGGCCCTGGGTACTACGAACCTTCCTGACCCAGATAGAAGGAATCCTGGTCTGGAAGACTACTGCACAAATATTAATGCTCCAACAACATCAATATCAGAGACTCCCAGTAATAGATGCTGAGACAGAAGAAGATTCTGTCTAGCATCCAAAAAAAGGGGGGAATGATATAGAAAAGAAATAGTCCTATTGATGTAGGAAAAAAGTATGACAGGATACAAGTCCTATTGATGTAGGAAGAAATATGGCAGGATACAAATCCTATTTTTGAGCCCCTTTGACTGATGAAGGAATAAATCAGAAAAAGGGGGAAAGGGAGTTAAAATTTATGACTGCATCTGCTGCGGAAGCCAGGATGTAATGATGTTTAAAAGGACTATTTTCCCCAAGATCGGGGCCTAGAATTTGGAGACTGCCTCCTCTGGGACCACGCGTGTAATAAAGAGTCGTGCTTCGTGAACTCCCTGCGTCTGGATCGTTTCATTTCTCCATAACAGGGCCAGAGCTCAGTGGGGAGCACGGACTGTGCTGGACTACTGGAGCCTAAGGTGATGGCATTACAGTTCTGGATCCTGGCTCTCCTGATGGGCCCTTGTGCTCACCAGGCCCAGGACTTCTGCAAGGAGACGAAGCAAAGCCACCTGGTCATGGATGAGACTTTGGGCACCTGGGAGTATCCTTTGTTTTTTCTCCAATGAATCTTGCCACAGTGCTTCAGTCCTCTATGTGTGTGTCCTCAAAATGCATTTCCCATAACTCTGTGAAAGAATCCTATTTCCACCAGCCACATAACTCAGTGCTGATGTGGAACTCATTGCTGGTACTTGAGTGCAGGGGAAGGCTTTGAAACAGACTGGTAGTACTGCCAATTGCTTCAGGACAGCATTTCCTTTGAAGGATTGCATTGTTTGCCCCAAGATATTTAACACCCCTTTCAGGCTCAGTACTTGAGGTTTATTGTTTGCATTTAAAATCTAGTTAAACAAGTACAGCTACGGTTGCTAGGAAACCAGCATTATTTGGAGGCTGGTTTACCATCTCCCTTCTAGTCACAAACAATTGGGAGAGCCATCAGGTTGCAAAGTTGTTTCTCACATTCTTCCCACTTGGAAAGGTCATTGAGACTCAAGATCATCTGTTCAGCATTTTCCATGTCACTACATTAAAAAAAAAAAAAAAAAACGGTTGTGTAGTACGTTCCTTTGTGGTCTTGATTAAATTGCCTCCTTAAATAGAGTCCTACCTCTCCCATTATACCCTGCATTTTTAAAATTTTCCCAGTGCAGATTTCCACTGTGAAGAAAGCAGTTTATTTTCTTCCTTTTCAGGGTTAATTGTTGATGTACGAAAACCACTAAGGGGTTAATATTTATAGTTGGCAATTTAAATACCAAAGATTTTTAAAAGAAAGATAATTATTTATATAAGTCACAATAGTATTTTTTTTTTTTTTTTTTTTACTGCTTTGCCCAAATTGATAAAATTTGGGGTCCATTGGACATCCATTTACTATTTCCAGTCTAAGGCTTAGGAGAGATTTTTTGTTTTTGTTCTTTTTTCATCTCCTCTAAAATAACGTTATTTTCTCAAGTTGTTAGGCTGTGACGCAACCAATTTTCTGAAATAGTGGGAACATGATCTTTCAATTTAATATTCTTAAAAGGTTGGGCACAGCTTAATAGCCTGAGAAAATAACATCAGTAAATTATGCATGCTGTCATCTATACCAGTCACACAGAGTATAGAATCTCAGATTAGCAGTCACCCAAGGCATAGAAGAAAGAGATTATAAAGACAGTTAATATATTTCCCATCTCCTTATTATTGACTTGCTGAATTTTCAAGAAAAGATGTGTTGGAATGTGTTCTACAGTCACATCTGTATGTGGCGTATGACGGGAGAGCGAGGCAGTTTGCTAGTGTTTCAGGGGATCAGCGGGTAGTTCGTTCATCCATCATATATTTGTTGGTGCCTAACAGCTTTGCTAGTGCACAAGGGCAAAATGAAAAAGCAATTATGCATTCTCAGCTAAAGGAACTTTTTTATTCCAGTTAAAGAAGAAATAAGACATGTATACAAGAGTCATATAAAACCTAAGAATATATTTATTGAGGACTAACACTGATTATTTGCCCTCCTAAACTAAATAGGAGGCTATGAAAATACCTTGCTTATCCTGGATGGCCAAATATTGTACAGTCATGATCTAATACAGGGTGAGGCCAAGGTAGGTTCACAGTTATTTATATGGAAACTAATATAATGATTAATAAGTAATAAGAAAAGAAAAAAACTATTTTATGTACTTACAACTGTAAACCTACTTTTGCTGACCCTGTATAATTATTTGGGAATGTGAAGAATGAAAACTATCTTAACAAGCGTTTATCTCCCTCAAATATTCACTGTAAGAGCTTATATGACACTTCCTAAGATATCAACATCACTCCAAATATTTTTGAACACTTCTTTGTAAATTTAAACACTTTACATATACTTCAAAGTCTGTCACTCACTTTGAATACCTTTTATTATCACATATTTACAGACTTTTAGGTTGGATTTGGGTGTTAGAAACAATTTGAATATCACTTATAGATTAGTCTGATAGATATTGTAGGTGATCTTTGAGTATGGTTTCACATATTATAAAACTAATATTTTGATCCAAAAGTAATGAGATGCTAAAGAATTTTTTCTATATGCTGAAAAGCAATCTCTGTTATAAAAAAATTTTTGGCTAATTGAAAATATGATTAAAGATGTACATAACTTCCAAAGAGTTAACACCTCTATGTAGTTATCACCTGTGCTTTTCTTGACTATATTTAATGTCCTTATAGACTGAGTGACTTAAAAATGATAGTATTTTTCACTTTATTTTGATTACGTGAGTACTCACAGCCATTTTGAGGACTATTTATATATATATTTTTTATTGATTTTAGAGAGCAAGGAAGGGAGGGGTGAGAGGAAAGAGAGAGAGTGAAACATCGATCTGTTGTTTCACTTATTGGTATATTCATTGGTTTTTTTCTTGCCTGTGCCCTGACCAGGATGATGCTCTGAATTATCTGGCTAGGACCTGAAGTCTTATATTTAAAGAAATTTTGGCATGCATTTTTGGATAGCCTTACTCCGAATTTTTTTTCTATTTACCTTATTTTTACCTTATTTGTATTTTGTTTTTTCTTGTTATCTATTTTTATGGTATTGCATTCTATAAGTTTTATAAATTATTTCAAATATCTTTGAAAAAAGTTGGGTATAAATATCTATATTTTTCTTAACTTTAATGGCTTTTATAGGTGCATCTCATAATAATTTATGGATAGTTACAGATTTTTCTTTTAAGCAAATAACTTAGGGAAGCTAGGATAATTAGGAGACTGCCCGGTGAAAGGTCAGTGGAAGAGTAAAGCAGATTGTGCATTCCATCAAGTCTAGCTTAATAGCAAATAACTGAATAATTTCTTTGGACTTCATAACAGATTTACTAAAAATCTAGCATAATATTGAGTAACAACAAGTTGATTTGCTAGATTCTCGAGACTAACAGTTAACAAGCTAGGTGTTACTTCCTAATTTTCAGAAAATGAGTATGTCTTGGAAGTCATAAGAATTATTTTATATTTTTATGACTATGATATGATTTAAAAAGTTAGGTTTTCCAAGTGAATATATGTGTGTGTGTACATGTGTATAAACGCACACTAATACAACACACATAATCATAAGTACAAGCAATTATGAACTAATTTGATACAAAAGAATAAGGCTTGTCTCTTTGAATTTTTATGAATCTTTAGAGTTTACACTTCAATTAGTGCTTTAGTGTTCATGGAGATATACGATGATAATGAAGTATTTGCAAATGATGTCTTTCTGCTAAGTTTCTTTGAGATTCAGAAAATAGATCCAAATTCAAATCAATATTTAAGATCCATTTTTACCTTACTTGAGAAGGTAGTGTTAACCTGATGGTGGTGTTAAACATATGAATCCTCATAACGTGTTAAGCTTTGTAAGAAACATTTTCATCAAATGAAAGAGATACCATAGGATTTTAGGTATTAAGATAGCTGATTATCCATGACAGCATGAGAATAAATTCTCTTACTCTGTATTACCCAGCTAGATCTGGATTCATTATTTAACAAGTTATATAATTTTTGTTGTTCATTTTTTACCATAAAATAGGAATAACTATACTTATGTAATAGACTTGTTTTGAAAATTATACACATATTAATTGGTTAGCTCAGTGAGTTATCAATAAATATCAACTAGCAGTTGTAATAGTTTTAGTAGTCAAAATAGTAATAAAAGTAATGATTATAGCAATTATTCAAGAAATAATTGAGAATTACATATTAGAATGTAGATACTAAAATATTTCTCATAAAAATGCTATTAATCTTTTATCGACTATAGATAAACTAGTGTTCTTTTATCAGATAATGCCTATTTTGTGCTATAAAACTTGTTGGACAATTTGCTTTATAGGCTCAGAGGGTAAGGCGCATGTGCACAGGGAGGTAAGATGGAAAGGCAGCAGAAATGAGCCGTTAGTACTTTTTGATAGTGTTAACTCTGCCATTTCTCAGCTAGCGGACACTGCTTGGGACCACCCCAACCATTCCCTTCTTCTGACAATATCTCTACTTCCCTTTCTCAGATCTCTTTCTTGGCTCAAAGAAGTTAGGTTACAGTTAGAAAAAGGGGGTTTGGGAGAAACAAAGGTGAGTAGTGTAGGAGTAGAAGTACTTATCTGCATGTCTTTTACCTCCCTTTCTGGACAAATAGGTAGAGTAAAGGTATCTGTCCTTGCATGTAATCTGGTTCATGTGACCAGTGTATGCCTGGGGTTGTTGGCCAAAGTGACCTGTGTTGCTTGCAGGTTGTAGCATTGACGTGCTGTAGTGAGACCTCTAATGCTCTCTTCCCTGTTTTGTGATCTAGGTTAAGTGTTCTAGACGGTGCAGCTACAGGATGGTGCGACGCTTCCTGCAAATAGGCTTGTTATTTTGGAGATTTTCCTGGACTCGTGCAGATCTTGTGTGAACAAGAAATTAATCTTTGTTGCGTTAAGACTCAAGACTATTTTTTGTTACTGCACTCAGCATATCCTGATTATGGATTTCACATTATTTTAATTATCTAACTCTTTCTCTCTCTCAATTATTATTCTAAGTATTTTAGAATAATACAGTGGGAGGGAAGAAAGTTGAAAGTAAATACTGGATATAAAGAAGTTAGTTTTCATTTTATAAAGATGAAAGAAGATAAGCAGGAAAAAATGAACTTTATAAAAACATATAGGCTGGCTTACCCTATATTCTTCTCCCTCCATATTAATTCAAAGTTTTTTTTTTTAAATAAAGCATGTCTTTACATTAGTAAATATAGAATTACAAGCTTTTATCTGCTATTGACAAGCCAGCGTTCTTTTATCAGATGTCTGCTTTGACATGAGTTTTTTTAACCAGAAGGAGAAATGCTGAGGGACTTGAACACAAGAAGCTCTCCCACATCCTACAGACTAGGAAATGGACAATCATGAGATGACGATAAAGAGACAGCATTAAAGCCCTTCCGCAGCATTGGAGAGCGAGGTGACCTAGCTCACAGTTCCCTTACCTCCCATTCTACTGCAACTGGAATAAAGGGAGAAGCCGAGCCCTCAGTGCACTCAATCTTACTAATAGATGCAGCGAAAAAGTAAGCAGGATGTGTAGAATTTTGAAGTTACTTATTGGAGATTTTCTTTCACATTATATCTCCAAGAATGGTGTATTTTCTTTTTAAAACCTAGCTATTGTGAAAGATTTCCATCACATGACTTTATATGTAACTGGGTTAAAAATCCAATGAGAATGTGTCCTCTGGACAAATACCTAGAGGTCCAGAAATCTACACTATTCTTGACCACACCCCCAATCTTCTTATAGTTCCCCAACCCCTTCATGAAAGTTCTGAATCATATTCTATTTCAATTCTGAATCATATTCTATTTCAATTCTGAATCATATCAGTGATAGGGGTAATCTCATAGAGAGACCCAATTAAAACCCTTCATCTCATAACATTTTTAATGACCATGTGTTAGAGGAGACTATATAACTGGCAAAATGAGGTAGAAGGTGTGTTATGCATCACAAAGAGTTACTTGCATAAAGTAGCAGATGTATATGTGTGTTTTCTCTGTAATCCTGAGTTGGCGATTTATTCCTGAGATTGCTCATGTTTCTAAGAACACAGTGCAGGAATGGAGGATACAAAGTTAAAACATATAAAAACAAAGCACAACTAAATTAATTACCTTCAAAGATGGAGGAAAAAAAAAAGAACCCATTTAATGACCATGCCATTTTTCACACAGCTGGGGCACTTGCTATCCTGAGGGGAAATGATGTTGAAGGGATAGGATGTGTAAGGGAGCAAAGAAACACAAATCACACTGGTACACCATGCAGAGCGGGTGTGGGGGTTGGGACCATCAGCACTGCAGCTGCTTGCCCTGACTGCTCCCTTATATCATCTCCAGGTACTGCTTTCAGACGCTCCTTGTCTTCTGTTGCTACAGCAAGTTTTGAAAGACCTGGGCAGGAAAAGCCTTGGAGATGATTAAGAGAGAAGCTTTTATAAAAGGTGGGCTTCTGGGGTTGAATCTAACAATCCTACCACATATTCCATCTTTCTGTCAAAAATACCTTCTTCACTGAGACCTGTAGTAAGCTTGGCTGGCCAGTCTGGGAGCAGATCTTGTGAGCAGATCCTAAGGAAGGATGGTGGCAATTCTTCCAGTGTCTCTACTTGAATTTGGGGACAAACTGGGTAGAGTCACTTTTCCTTTACCTGTCCTCTCACCAGTGAAAGCTTTGGTAGTATGGACTCGCACCCCATTCCTCTTGCTGGCTGGCTCTCCTTACCCACACACCCCACTTCTGCAGCCCCTCTAAATAGATCCCTGTTTATGAAGGCTTCATGATTTTATGAGAAACCTCTATGCATTTTCTTAGTATGGGATGGTGACACCTTGCTGTTGTTACTTTTGGGGATAATTTTCCACCACTTCCCCAATTGCTGTGCCAGGAGTCCTGGGGAATCCAATCCCCTCCCCATTTCATGAGTTATCTTGAC
Source organism: Glossophaga mutica (assembly GCA_039655065.1). Lineage (NCBI taxonomy): Eukaryota > Metazoa > Chordata > Mammalia > Chiroptera > Phyllostomidae > Glossophaga > Glossophaga mutica. Next base: position 136,713,091 of record CM077304.1, read on the forward strand.
ACAATCTGTTTTAAACTGTGGGTAAAACTCAATTTCATGGTCGATCAGTGGCCTCTGAAGTCCTCCTGCCTAATTAAATGAATTGACCTAAGAGAAGCCCAGAGACTGCAGTTTACTTTTTAATTTTATTTTAATTGTTGTTCTTGTACAGTTTTCTGTCTTTTACTCCCATCCCAGCCCACCGCCCCAGCCCTCCCCACCTCCCTCCCATTTCCACCCCCACCCCCAGTTTTTGACCATGTGTCCTTTATACTTGTTCCTGTAAACCCTTCTCCTTTTCCCCTGAAGTTCCCTCCCCTCTCCCCTCTGGTGACTGTCAGGCTATGGATGCCTCCTGAGCTGGATTTTCCCTCAAATTGTCCTAGATCTGACAGCTAGCAGGTTAGGCAGTGAAAGTACCTGAGCAGTGTCAGACCCTTCCGCAGTCTATTAGAAGTTCTTATTTTTACTTTAAAAAATTACTAGTGTTGCTGCTCTCTCTGATCTACAGAATAAGTTCAGAACTCCTCATAGATGATGAACACATATTTATGAAATAAATTATTGATGGACTTTCCAGTTGGTGCCCCTATGTTGCAAGTTTTAGTGATATTCCTAGTAAATGATGGGTATCTGTGGACAGCAGTTTAGGGGTGCAGCCCAAAGCCAAAAAAGTGACAAACAAAAACTGAATCCATCATGTCACCATCATTTCTGCAAGATCTGAATTAATGAGACAAGCTCCTGGCATAACATTCTACTTGCTGGTACCACTGCCAAATGCACCCGAAGTATTCTTGTCCCTCAAATCCCCCATGAGGTTTCTTCCACATAACCTCCTACCCATACCCTAGTTTGAGTAAACCCCCACCACAGGGTAATATGTTCACAGAAACTAGTCTCATTACAGGAGGTCATAGAGTTCTATTTTGCAGCTGAATTTCAAAATGAGCTGGATCATTTTATGGCCAGCAATAATGCAAGTAGTTATGAGGGCTAAAATTAAAAAAAAAAAAAAAGCTAATCATAGCTCATGTTTCAGGACATAAATTTGTCACTGTGAGCATTAACAGGATTTTATCCCTCTTAGGTGGCAATGCAGTATGTTATAGAGGGTTTTCACTTTTGAGTCATCTGTGCCATATGTTTGTTCCTGGGAAAATTCAATTCATCATGCATTCATTATTTGGTGCCCACTGTGCATTAAGCACCACCCTTGGCAAGGTTTCTGTAGGGCTGAGAGACTAGAGAAATAGAATCACACATAATCTAGTTGCAGAGGGAGATGTGTGCAAGCAGAGCTTAAATCAGTGACTCCAGGACATCAAGATAGTAGGATTCCTCGGACGTCTCGCTGCAAAAAAAGCACCTAATATTCTTTGGGGCAACTTTAAGTGGAATATTATGACAAAGAGCAAGTTCTTTACAAATGTTAAAATCCTTATCAAAGGTTGAGATGAAGGGTGTCCACCCAATCCTGGAGAGGGTTTCCTGTGATAACCCTAAATATCATGGAATAGCTAAGGGACTGGATTTGAGAGAGAAAGAATGTTAGAAAAAAGTCCATTTTGCCTTAGTCTGGTATGAATTTCTTATCTAAGGGAACTTTAAATCTAAAAAAGCAAGTATCTCTTTAGAGAAATTTAAAAATCTATAATTTCTTAGATGCAAGTCCATATCTCTTCAAGTTTTGTCATCTTTGAAAGACAGCTTTCTGTCTCCTGTGGTAGAAAGAGCCATGACTCACGCTCTGACTGGTGTGGCTCAGTTGGTTGGGCATCATCCCATAAAGCGAAAGGTCACTGGTTTGATACCTAGTCAGGGCACATGCCTGGGTTGCAGGTTCAGTCCAGGGTGTGTTCAAGAGGCAACCTGTCAATGTTTTTCTCTTACATCAATGTTTCTCTACTTCTCTTTCTCCCTCCCTTTTCCTTTCTCTGAAATTAAATATATAAATAAAATAAAGAGCCATGATTCCAAATGGCAACTCACCTAGAAACCTAGTATGACGAGGAAAAGAAATGCCTGGAAGCTCAGAGCACCAGAGAGGAGAGGAGAAATAAAGCACAGGCAAGGTCGAATTCTAGAAGCGAATGGGGACCCTGACAGAGAGAAATGCCACTGCAAATATCGAGTATCCAGGTCCCCCAGCTACTTGGAGGGAGCTAGGAAATGGTGGGCAATTCTGTTTTCGCTGTGGCAGGAAAGTGGCTCTCAGGGAATAAAGCTTCCTAGAACGGACTCTGGACTAGGAATTTTAAAGAGGTGGGGCTAGGGCTTCCATGTGGTTAGCATAGCCTAAGCTTCAGCTATAAAAAATGAACTACTGTATGGAGTAGAATAAAATAGTCACTTTATAATACAGGAGCAAAAAATGGGCTATGGAATTTCAGAAAGATAAGCAACTGATTCTGAATTACTCATGAAAAACTTCCAGAGAAGAGATTTAAGGCATAAGTTGATTTCAAATAATAGAAGTGGCATTACTGTGTGGGGCCTTCCAGTATAAGCAGATAACACAAACAACAAAAGAAAAAAAGGTTAACCGTTCCTGTTTTTCACAAAAGAACTAATACTGCAGTGAAATTGAAATGGAATTACTGTATTCTGTGTTGGAGAAGATGAACCTGGAAATATAATCTCAGGTTTGTAATGTCTTCAGTAGACAACAGGGAATCTTCAAACAGAGGATGGCTGTGATCTAAAGTATTGTAAGAACACAAATCTGAAAGCCTCATGAAGGTTCGCACTGAGAGTCAAAGGGCAAGAAATAGATCATTCCCCTTGCCTCCTAGAAAGTTATTCCCTTTTTCTCCGTGTAATTGGAGAAGGGGCTCTCCACTAGGTTTTGGTTTAGACATTCACTTATTCCAAGAAAGTTTCCTGATTCTCACAGCTGGATTAGGACTAAATTTTAATTATTGTTTGTCAGTATTTGCCTTAGACTATCAATTCTATTAAAACTGACCTCTTGTCTGCCGTATCAGTCATTCACCATTCTCTTCCTCCTTCCTGGCCCCTAGTGGATATTTAATTCATCTTTATTGAATAAACAAAAGAAAAAAATGTATGAATACTTTGAATAAATCAGTTGGGAGACAAAGGCATAAAAAGAGTAATGATAATGGGAATAAAAAGCATGGGAAATGTGAAAAATACTATGCAAAGGATTAAAGACATGTGAGTTGTGGAAAAGAAGACGTAGATTTAAAGGTGCCTCTGGTGTGTCTAGCGTGGGTGTCTGCTAGAATAGCGATGCTACTACAGTGATGCAGTTAGAGTTTTGTTTCCTTTCATATGTTTCTTTTCCTTGTACATAAATTTTGGTTGTGACATTTGGAGATTCCATATTAATTCTAGAACTGGCCATGTTCTCATACGTGTACCCTCCAGGCTGATTTCTGGGACGGGAAGATATGAGTATGATCCTGATTTCAATCAAATGCATTGCAATACTCCTCTTGGAGAGAGTCGTTATCATCCTAAGGTTCTGACGGAAAGAGAAGCCAGAAGTTGAGATGCTTAGATTCAAAGCTGTACACATCTTTACCCCAGAAAATATTGTTGCTGGACTCTTCCTTCTATTCAAAAGAAGGTAATTTTTATTGAATAATTTCCGAGATTAAAATAGTTCAAGTCTGTGAAAGTCTACAGTGCTTGCACTGTAGTGATATGATAATCCACAGAGATTCTCATTCTACAAAACATAAGAATGGCTGAGCTGTGCCCAGTTCCACAGTGTTCCATTGTGGAACCTTCCATGTGAAGGTACCACTTTAGGAGCAAATGTATAAAATGGATTACTATAAAATGTAATGTTTCAATACATTTATTATCATTAAAATTCAGTGTTTCAAAAAAGAAAAAATAAAATTCCAAGTCTTATTTAAAAAGAAAGTTAATTTTCATTGAAAAAAACATCTGCCTAATTTGTTAGCCAGATAGAATTAAAAAAGAAAAGATTCTAAAAGCTGTGATTCAAAACCTGAAATAATTAAATTCTTAATTTAGAATGGAATTATTGTAACTGTCATATTTTTCTGCACATTAATATAAAATCATTTTGTATTTGTATTATTTTTGTACCAGCCACTTGGCGATTGAGCTATTGAATATGCACCTGCTTCTCAGATTGGCAAGGCAACAGTTTGCCGTGAAGAATCAGTTGTTTTGAATGGCTAATTGGTTACAGGTGCAGTGAATTAACCATCTGCCTCAGAGATGGACTGAACTAAAAGAAGGAAAATTCCTTTGCTTTCTGTCACTTTGGGAGCATATCAGTGAGCTGTGATTCTAACTTGGAACTTTTGAATCCTATGGTGGTGTGTTGCGAGCGTTCAAAGATGGACATGTTCACTCGGGATTCGGGCAGACGGAAGAAAATTTACACAACCATGGGGATGCCTGACATGCCTTTGTTCACAGGTGCGGCCATCCACACACATGCTGCAAGCCGTGTGTCACTCCCCTGCAGCGAGTCCCAACTCCCTTATATACTAAATGCACACGAAGCCGGAGGATACCAAGATATTATATAACAAAGCGTAATTCCGTGTGTGCGAACCAAATCAAGGTTATGAGAATGCTGCTTATCGTGCCCATTCTCAAGGTTATGGGAATAGTGCTTCTCTTAGTTGCTCAGACATTCAGGTGAGGGAGCCTGACTGACTTCATTTACCTTACAGCAGAGTAGGGTGAGGCGCGTGGGAGAAAAAGAAAGCAAGTTCATTGGTTATTTATAAGAACATTACAGGGTCCTATGTGAGACTGGTTTATTAATTTATCAATACTTTACCGATCTTTTGAATTAAACACACCTCAAAACATATATAAAATACATAATTGAATTTATATATATAAAACATTTATAGGCATATAAAATATAAAATATTTGGAATATATCTAGAAGAGAGCATGTAACTCCATTGGTGGATTTATATCAGTGCATTTGATGTTGTCTTGGTTTAGGTTATTTTCTAGCTATTCCTTCTTGGTTCATTTCATTTTTGATGTATTCTGAAGGTTTATGACATTAATATATGGTTGTGTCACAATACTTGAAATCAGATCTTTTATGTAATCGGGTGACTTTCTGATTGCCCCACTGAGGTAAATCATAGCATTTCTAAATGGGTAACAACCATTTTGTGAGTGTGTGTGTGGATGGTCATAGTCTTCTGACTCCAAGAAGATAAAATGAAGTTCTTGTTAACCAGGAATGGAAGTCCGCAACAGGGGAGAGGTGGGAAATGATGTTAGGTGATCATTTGACTATACCTCTTTGACCACAGGTAAACACTTCATTTTTCTTCCCCATACCTAACTAAATTCATATTTTATATGTTGTTTAGTTTAGTATGCCTAACTTTTAGTAAATGTAAATATTTAAGAGTTGATTTGGCTAAACATGTTTCCTCAAATAGCTGAGATTCAGAGTCGTATAAACTGTTCTGATAATGGATTTTTATACAAATCTCTCTGCTCACTCATATTTATCTTAGGGAACTGATTCAATAAAAATTAACTTTCTAGCACAAAGTGATGTGGAACTTTTCAAGATGAATGCACTCAGAAACATAATTTCTTTGCAGTTGGTCTTATAATATATCCTAAAATTTGACTCAGGTAAGCAAATTAGTACTTTTGCCATATTTATTTATATTAAGCAAAACAATAATTTGTGTTTATGTGATTGAACTTAAAAAAACCGTGTGATCACTTGCCATCACTATTAACAGCAATCAATGTAGCTAAATAGGGAGGAGTCTCCTACATCACATTAGTTATTAAACGTATGTGAGAATGAATGAGCATTGTAGGCATGATGTATTCTTTTCTAGAAGTGCTTATTTTTTTAATAAAGTGTGCTTTGATTCAAACAGGATATTTGGGGAGAATCCTGTCTTCAGGATTCTGGTTAAGGCTCACACTGTTTTAAAATTTATTTCCTATCAAACAAGAGTTGGAAATTGAGTAGATGATATACAATACAGTTTTAGATTCTGTACCTAGTCACAATGTCATAAAATGAGATATCTTCCCATAGAATGTTATTTTAATTTTTTTCTTCATTTAGAAAAATAAATTTCTAAATTTTATATTCTCTTTCAATAGATGTACAATTTTATTGCAATTAAATCTTTGTACAACAATGAAATAGTTCTGACACACCTCATTACTTTCAAATACTACTCAATAAAACATTTCATCTGATCAAAAATTTTAGTCTAAAAGTTTCTTAAGATTATTGTAAACAGACATAGTTTATGTAAATTTAATACAATACTCTAGAAATAATTTAAGCCATTAATTAGCACTACAGAATACTATCTCATTTTCATATATACATTTCCTTTTGTAATCCATTCAGTGGAAAAGCAGTATTTTTTCTACTTGTTTTTGAATGCATGCAAAGGCTTATATTGATTTTCTCTTTTAACAAAGTGAAAGCTCTTTATTGTTTATCTCCACTATACTCCCTTCCTTCATTTCTCTCTTAGTAATGCCCATCCTCCAACATGAATTGGTGTTGATGAAAAGTATTGTGTCACGGAAGCTGTCTACACAGGTGACTAATGGTAGAGTTGAGAATTACATATCTTAACTGAAATGCTTGTGCCATTATCCAAGCTAGACATCACTTTAGAAATCTTCTTCCAGACTACTAATTTTCAAGCATTTTATAGCAACAGGACTCCTTTAAATAAAAATGTGAGATGCAATAGAAAATGCAATACTGTTCCAGTTGATGCAAAGATAAAGTGCTCAAATTCATATTTTTTGTTACTTTCTCTATTGTATTTCCAAGTCCTTAATATTCTGAGTAAAAGAGTCCTTTTCTAACCATATAATTTTTTTTGCTAGGAAACTGGGACATAGAGAAATTATTTAGCTTACCTAAAGGCAACCAGTGAGTTATTAACAAAATAAGAAGGAAAACTAAGTTCTCTTGAATTCTAATCTAATTTTCTCTGCTGTTAAAATATGAATTTTAATATTTGAGTTACCCACATGGTTTATTTTTATTGGTTAAATGCCCTGGATTTCTTATTACTACATTTGACCTAACCTATGTATATGAAAATCCTATGCCAGCCTCTTCCTAAATCCACCCTTCTCTCAGCTCATAATAACCTTAACCCCCAGTAGCTCGGACACTCAATTTCTTGGATAGTTAATTATGTCAAATGTTTAGCACAGGGCCAATACCTGGCTTCAGGCTATTGATGGTTTTATTAAATCTTTCTCAGTATATCTATTTACACAATTCCAACTGGGAAAAATGCATGGAAATGAAACATCTCATTTCCAGGACTGTCCTGAGGCAAAAAAGAGACAATGATATATATTTTCCAATTTAGACTAGATGAAACTAGCCCCATTTCAGTTAGAAAAGTCACATTGTGAGTTTAAAACCAAGTTAATCTGAAAGGAGACATTTTCTCCCTGTATATCTGTGTGCAGCTTCAATTGATGGCACTGTGAACTATGTATCTGAACCAAAGGACATTTTTAAAAAAGAAATTTTATAATTGGCAAATTAACTCAAACATAGCCTTAGAGTTTTCTCCCCTGTTGTCTTTCTTGTGGTGGTGGTCTCTGTTGTATTCCCTGGTGACAAACAAATGAAAAAGTGTCCTACTGAATCTTACTGAATTATTTTGATTGCCATGTTGATCTGTTTTTTGTACTTTGTTCTTATGCACAATAATAAAAGAAAGTAGTCAAGCAAGGCTTCACTTTGACCAAAAAGAAAAAAAGAAAAAGATTTCAGGACAGAGAAGCAATTGGTTCCAGTTAAAAATCAGTTAAGAAAATTTCTTCCTGTGTTTGGACTTTTTTATATCATTTTTTATTGTTATTCTATTACAGTTGTCCTCAATTTTCCCTTTTGCCCTCCTCTGCCCATCCCAACTCCCACTCCCACAGTCAATTCCCACACTGTTGTCCATGTCCATGGGTCATTCATACATGTTCCCTGTCTAGTCTCTTCCCCTTCTTTACACAATTATCCCCCTACCCCCACCCCTCTGGTCACTTTCTGTCCCATGTTTCCATGTCTGTGGGTCTATTTTGTTCATTAGTTCATTTTGTTCATTAGAGTCTTCTTATAGGTGAGATCATATAGTATTTTATTTCACTTAGCATAATGCTCTCCAGTTCCATCCATGCTTTCAGGAAGGGTAGGAGCTCCTTCTTTCTCTCTGCTGTGTAGTATTCCACTGTGTAAATGTACCATCATTTTTTTGATCCACTCATCTACTGGTGTGCACCTTAGGTTGTTTCTAGCACTTGGCTTTGGGAATTGTGCTGCTATGAACATTGAGGCACATAGGTTATTTGAATTGGTGATTCAGGGTTCTTAGGGTATATTTCCAGCAGCAGAATCATGAAGGAAAATTTTTGATACGGAAGGACAGCTTTTGTTTTGTAATGAGAAGTTTGCACAAATGAACTTGAGCACATTTCCTTGATAATAATGAAGCCTAATGACTGAATGGATGAGTCACACATATTTTATAGTTTGTCCCACTGCACTGGGTCTTTACCTACTGTGTTCCAAGTAGTTTCAAATATTAAGTTGTTAATAACTGATCAACATTTTAAAAGAAGGTTTTATAAGAAATGTAATTAGATTTCATAATTGAGTTTAAGCTAATGTGTGTTTCTACAAAAGTTCAGGTGCTTAGATTACATTTCAATTTAGATTTGCCATCTGCTGAAGCTCTTTTTTTCCTCTTCTCTCTCTTCAACATCCTGATCAGATCTCCAAATTTCAAAATCAGCTTTCATTATTCGAGACTCACTGTAAACTTCAAATACCAGGTTAATTTCTTAGTCTCAAAGTTCTTCATGACTGCTTAGGGTTTTATTTAAAAAAGCCATTTCTTATTATGCAGAGTGATATTAATATTTCTTTACAATGCAGTATTCTTGTGTTTAACATCATGCTCTTTTATAATATCTCACTGGAAATATTTATGCTCTGAAATGTTATTTTTTGAATTGTTAAATGGAAATCATTTATACTGTAATACTTTATGGGAAAAGTATATGCTAAATTTTAATGGTGTTTTAATTTGCAATTCAAAATTGCATGCATACAAAACCATGTAATACAAAATGTATTCACACAAAACCATATAATACAAATTGTATTCATACAAAACCATGAAATGACTAATGAAGTGTTACATCAATTGTACACTGTCTACATAAATTCTATTGTGTGTCTATCAATTTATCTATATCTAATATATACCTAAGATATATATATATAACTTTGAAGAAAAGATTATTTAATTTTTAAGAAAGTAACATTATCAAAATCTAGTTTGTACTTATGTAGGTGGTATAGATATTGAGATTTTGAGAACAATTATTGAGTTACTAGACAGCTTCAGTGAGCATCAAGATTAGTATCAGCGAGGGAGCAGCTTGGCCCCACGATGGATGTCAGGACTCCGACCCCCCAGGAATGGGCAATGCATTTTGAGTGAGCTGTCCAGGTACCTGGCCCAGGGGTTCATCTAGTGAGATTTTCTATAAGAAAAGGCAAAGGTCTATGTGACACTTGCTCTTTGCTCCTTTATGCGTCTACATTTTTCCACTTTAAAAATCACTCTGGGTATGAACTTTGGCATAAGCCTTTAAGGTTTGAAGAAAAATAGCTGACTTGGCTTTGTTTATTTGAGTTCACTTACTTTTTTAAGGATAAGCCATTAATAATGTTGGCAGCATTTCCTACAGAAGAACCAGCTAAATCCTCAGGAAATGGGCCCAAAGGGTGAACAGTTTGAAGCCAGGACATGTCTTTGCTAAAGTGTGTGAAATATCAGTATACTGCTAGCCTCTGAGATGACTCCCGTGATATTTCAATATCTTCAATTTAAATCGCAGATAAAGATGTTGTATTTCATTACATTTTTCATTTTCTTCCTACGCTAATGTATACTTTTTCTTAATGTTTACAAAAAATTAGTAGAATTACAAAATAATAATTCATTTAAGGAATAAACATTTTGCTTATAATTGCATTTCAATACGAGAAATTTATATAACGCATAAAAAAGTAAAAGTCTAGAAAATAAACCAAACAAACCTTGAAAATTTCTTCTGACTTTAAAAGTTTGTATGTGTATGTATACTTATACCCCTTTTGTTTCCCTGTGTATAAAAAAAAATCCTACCTCAAAGGGATGCTGGGAGCAATACATTTTTTAATACAAATAAAAATGCTAAAACATTGCCTGGCATAGTACACAGTAAATAAAAATTGTCAGTATTCAGTTCATTCTTCAAAATAGGACTTTATAATTTACCCCTTGAAAAATTATAGCAAAGATAATGGCCATGTTAGCAGAAGTAACCTTGACATGGGTCCCGAATCGATAAAACTCTAAAAGCATAAGATGCTGGTTGCCTGGCTGTTCTGATGATGGGTCGAGGAATTCCCAATTGTAAGGGAAAAGTTTTCTTTCTTCAAGATATTTTTAGGGAAAAAGCTGCAGGAATCAAGCCCACACTGTGGTCTTAAAGGGACCCAGCCCACAGGGAGTCATTTGATGGGGTATTGGCTCAATAGCTTGTCTGAAGTAAATGGCTCAAAACCACAGTGTTGACAAACTATAAAAGACAAGCTAGAGGATACATTACTGAGTTTAGGACTCTAGACTTTATCCCAGGGCAGGGGCCTGGGAAAAACTAGACTTAAACATTTTTCAGGTCTGTAGGTCAGATACAAGTACCTGTCATGCTCAAAGAAGACCAAAGTCAGACTCCATTTTTGCTGATCCTGTATCATCTCTCCTTCCTGTTACAACTCTTTTCTCTCTCTTACCTTTCTCTTACATTCAAGAACTCAACAGCAACTTAATTAATGCAGTGGAATAGGAAAAGAGATAGGCAGGAGCAATGGCAGATGGTTCAGTTTGTTGGAGCACCGTTCCATACACCGAAAGGTGACAGGTTCCTTTCCCAGTCAGAGTGAGTACCTACTTGTGGGTTCTGTCTCTGGTTGGGACATGTGCGAGAGGCAACTGATCAATGTTTATCTCTTCTCTCTCTCTGTGTCTCTCTCTCTGTCTCTCTGTCTCTCTCTGTCTCTCTGTCTCTCTCTCTCAAATCAATAAACATATCCTCAGGTGCGGATTTAAAAAAATATTTTAAAAAGAGAGACAGGAAAACTAAGTCAGCCACACCCCTCTTGTGCCACTGAAGCATTTCCAAAGGCTAACGTGGATCGGAACTGGGAGATTTTCATCATAAACAGATGGCATTTTTAATGACTGGAATGGTATTTTTACAACTGCAGTGATCAGAGCACTTTTTCTCTACCTTCCTTTCCAGTAGACCTCGAAAGCGTTGCTGGTATCTGTCAGCTCATTTTCTCTTGAATCTCCTACCAGTCAGGCCTTCGTCCCCTTCATTCTATGCAGGCTGGTCCTATCAAGGTCTCATATGACCTCCAGACACTCACAAATACAATGGTCTCATCTGAGTTCTTGTCTTATTTGATCCGAAACCCACATATGACACAACACCTTGAAATTCTTTGCAATCTTTCTTCAATGGCTTTTCAGTATACAGTCTCTTTAGGTTTTTTTCCTACAACTATTTCTTCTTAGTCTCTGCAGCTATCCCAAATTACCTTACCTCTAAATTCTGAAGTGCTCCAGGTTTTGATCCTTGTACTTTTCATCCCAGTAATACTCATTCTTAGAAGAGTTTATCTAGACTCATGATTTAATATATAATTTTTAACTGCACTTGACTCCTACACTATCCTAGACCACTTGTCTGAATTCCCTACAGATTTTTTGTGTATTCAGCTTTCTCACTTGGATGTTTATTAGCTTCTCATGTCCACAACTTAACTCATGATCTCAATCTTCCCCTAAACCCGTTTCTATCTTGGTCTTCCTCTATCTCAGTATACAACAACAACATTCCTCTAGGTGTTCATGTCAGGGAACTCTGAAGTCATTCTTGTTTTTCCCTCTGACATTCCTCATCCAGTACATTAGGAAATCGCATTGGTTCTGCCTGCAAGTGATGCTGAGAATCTGACTAATCCCAGTAAATCCATCTTTGACAGGCTCATCTAAGCCATCAACATTTCTGATTTGCACTCATTTAAGCCTCCTACTGGTGGTCTGCTTATTTCAAATCTTGCCTTTACTGTTTATTTTTCAATACAGTAACTACGGCAATCTGTTAAAATAAAGATCATGGTTTTTCTGCTCCAAATCATGCAAATGTTTCCCTTTTCTTCATAGAAAAGTCTAAACTTTTTAACACACCTTACAAGGACCTACACGATCTGGCCCCCGATGCTTCTTTGATATCATTATTTTCCTCTGCTTTTCTCTTTGCTCAACCAGCTACTCAGTCTCCTTAACTTTCCTGTTCCATGGACACTGCAGAAGACTGCTCGAGTACCAGGTAAGTGGCTATTGCAATATTAATCCAGATGAGGGACAGAGCATTAGGCTAGGGTGGAGGATTGGGTCAGTACTTTGGTGCAGTAATGTCATTAACAACACCTCAAAGTCACAAACGTTGATTTTTATCACTCATGTCTCTGCAGGTAGATTGTGAAACCAGGGGGTCACCTGGAGCATCAGGTACAAATCTGTTCCTTTTTCTTCCTCTTTCTCTTAGGACCAGCAGCTTCCCAGGTTTTTTTTTTTTTTTTTTTTTTCTTTTTTCAGGGCAGATGGGGAGAAGTACAAAAGTCTAAACCATATTATGTAAATACATAAAAACTTCTGGCAGATGGCACATATATTATATCTGGCTACATTTCATTTGCTAAAGTATATGACCAAACAAAGCACTGAGTGGGGAAATATAGTCTAGCTACTATAGTGGGAGGTACTATAAAAACATTGCAAAGAATATATATAATTCTGTAACAAGCAGTGAGTGAAGAATATAATCTAAGAGATTATTGTAATAGATTGGATGTGTGGTATATTTTGCTGGTAATATTTAATTAGCTATAAAGTGTAAGGAGGAGTTAAAAATGATTATTCCCACATTTTCACACAACCAACTGGGTAAGATACAAGTACCATCTACTGATAGAAGATTGGAGTAAAAGGAAGTTAAGAGTGTGAAGATCAATATTTTGGCTTGAGATACGTCAAGGAATTGGACAGGTGATACAGAGGAAGGTAGCTGAATATTCACATTTGGAATGAAAATTATGGTTAGGGCTAAAGCTCTTGATATATCAATAGCTTTTCTTCCTGCTCGCCCTTCCTTCCTTCCTTCCTTCCTTCCTTCCTTCCTTCCTTCCTTCCTTCCTTCCTTCCTTCCTTCCCTTACTGTCTGCTTTTTTTCTCTTTTTTCTCATTCTTTATTTCCCATGTTTGCTTCTTTCACAAGAATAAGGAAAAAATGTAGAAGTAGCAGCGGGAAGACAGGGGCCCCACATGCGAACCTTGAGTATTAGGCATACAGGAGAGTAAATGCTTAACATAAAGAGACTTCAGGGGAGGAAGGATGCTCAGGAGCCAGGCAGGCAAGCCAAAGTAGGGGGTTCCAAAGAGTCAAGGGAAGGATTTAGGAAGACTGAGATTTGGATCAGATAAAAGGATGTGTAGGGCATTTTGGAAATAAAATTTTGATCAACAAAGGATACAGTTTTGAACAACTTAACAGAGATGTATGTTCCCAAATTTTAAAATACATATTGTACAAATGCACAACATTTCAAGATACTTGTAAAAGGAAAGAATCATCACCAATTTCATTTTATTTAGTATGTTTTATTTTATTCTTATGCATATTTCCCTACTCCATTAGATTATTGTAATAAGTCAATGATATAAAGATTTATAAGGCAACTTTAATATTCTTTTCATTCACTCTCAAATCCTACCCTTTATTTTACTTAATGCTAATGGTTTGTGTATTTTTCTATATATTTCTTTATGTGTATATGTATGTATACTTATCTACATGGTTTTTTATATTGTTGCACCTTTTTAAATATAAATTTGTTTTGTTCACTTGATGATATATCTTGGAATACCCCCTCCAAATCAATAATGTAGATCTTGTTTTTGATAGTTGTTTAATGCTACATTATGTGTACAGTATTGACTAAACCTTTCTCTTAATGATGAACATACATATGTTTGAGGAGTTAATATATGTATATGTTATTGTTTTATTTTTTAGTTGTTTACTACTACAAACAATGCTTTCATAAATACTTTGTACTAAGCCCTTATGTACTGAAACTTTTATGTCTACATGACAGATTTGCAAAACTAAGATTACTTCACTAAGGAAGATGGAGATGTTTTTTAAAAAATTTAGTAACTGTTCGTAGGTGTTACTTAATCTACAAGTTGGTAACAATTCACACTTCTACCAAAAATGTATGAGTACTTGTTTATTTGTATCATTTCCAGCACTGGTTGTGATGGCTTTTATTGTTGTTAATCCCATCTCTCTTTTTTACAAACTAATTTTTTTGGTGACTGCCTTATTCACTTGTGTATATATATTTTCTGTGTTTTTAGAGTGCTAATCATTAAGGATACCTTGGCATGCAAGATAGAAATACTAACAGCCTTCCTTGAATCTAGTAGGTCAACAAGTTGGTTTATTACGAACTAACAAATTTATTTATTGTCACAAATGTTATATGAGGAAAAATACACGATGCTAAAGCATATTATTTACTAAGGTTTCACACAGGAAGTATAACAACTAAACAGAAACCCAATGGATGAGAAGGAATAAACTAGGTGAAGGTGAAGTGGAATGGAGAGACCCTTCCAAGCAGAGGTGGAAAATCAAGTACAAAGGCCCAGAAGAAGTAGAGAACCTAGTTAGCCCACCACATGGGAAGTAAAGGGGGGTCCTGCAGTGAGCAAAAATTGCCTTTTAAGCCACATTAAGGAGTTATAACAGTAACGAAATACTTGGAACAGTTTATAGATGACTTGTTATTAATCTTACCAATATCTGTTTCTGTTAAAGAACACAGCAAAACATATATACATGCAGAGTATCTTAATTTTTCACAAGTTTAGTCATACCATAGCTCCAATCATATACTAGCTATTTATGGTGATCTCTTGTCTCGTAAAAAGTAAAGTCCAATCCAGATGCTATGCTAATGACAACTGACTTCTACTAAAATTTGTTTTGCTTTGGTTTCACAGTTGGGACACTGAGGTGTGATTAGACTAATCACATCGTGACAATCTGAAGGTGCTGCCACAACTCTTTTGCCAAATCGGTGGAAAATTTTATGCATGTGCTTTCTCATCTGCTCCAGTCTGAGTTCCCAGAAACGTGTGGAGACTGGCTAACTGTCAGGCAGACTTACGGCGGGGCTCTCTGTTGGCAGTCTTCAGTGTGGTCCTTCATCTTTCAGATATAAACGCTTGATCTTGCTGTGACTCAGAAGACGGACTCAGGGATCACGGCTCATATTTGTTAACTCAAGAGAGACTAAAGTACATGAACAAAAGGCTAATTTTATTAAGTAAAGAGGCCATAGTGCTATTTAATAAGATATTGTCAATATTTATTAAGAAAAATAAACATTGATACACATTTTTGTATAGATATATATATAAAAACCCCAGAGACTACATTTACATCTAACCATGATCCTTTATAATGTATGTGGTTTAACTATGAATATTCATTTATAAAAAAATTTATAAAAGAAAAAAATTAAAATTGCTAAATGTTCAAACAGAAGAATAGAACAGTGCTTTTCCAACTGTGAGCCCTAATCTATAATGGGTCATAGTAACAATTTACTGGGTTGCAAGGAGCATATTCATACAAATCACCCCAATTTATTAAGGAGAAAACTGAGGCACAGAGAGACTAAGTAACAGTATAAAGCTACATGGTTAGCAAGGAAAAACTGAGCTTCCCGACTCACAAGTCTCATGTATCTTTACTGAAGTTGGGTGCCTCCAGAAGCCGATGTTACTGGTCTGGCGATGTAACGTGGTGGCCCATGTTGCACGTGAGGAAAACTGGGTGCTGTGTGCACATGAAGGTGGTTTGGAGGGGGCAGGGGCATTGGCCGTCATGGGTTGGAATGGGCAGAGCTGTCCTCATTCTGGTTCTTAATGTTTCCCAAGCTTTGCTTTTCTCTTTGGATTATCGTAACCACCTGTACACAGTCATAGCAGGCAAATCTGGGCTGGCTACTTTGAATTTCCCAGTGTTGACCTTGAGAAACTGACACGTTGTTAACACATAACTTGTCTTTCATCTCGTGGAAGGCTAGAAAATAAGAGTTACAGATAATTTATTAATTGTCCTAAAATTTCTCATCTTATTTCTATTTCTAATGAAATATTTCAGGCTTGTAAAGAAGTGTACAGGTAACATCAGAATTTATATCAATTTTTTCTAATGAATAGGCACAAAAATACCTAAATTATCTCACAGAATCAGCATCTTGATGAAACAGTAAAATGTTACAGCTCCTTAGTGTGAAAGAATGAAGGAGGAAGATACTTTATTAGCATGAAATTATAGATTTTTTCCAATTAAACTTCCGTAGGTGAGAGATACTGATTCATCCCCATAATCTGATAACTTTGTGAGCTTCAGCATGTTTTAGCTTAATGAATTTGCTGATTATATTGCTATAATAATTATAGTATTCGTAATATATTCTACATGCCATTTGATATAGTGATAAATAAAATACATGTCTCCCATCATGGAACTTGCATTAACAGGAGCATTAAGGCCAAATACAATATATCCTAGTATACGGTTTATTTGTTTTTAATTTTTTTATTTTTTCAATTACAGCTAACATTTAATAATACATTAGTTTCAGGTATACAGCATAGTGGTTTGACATATATATGTAACTTATGAAGTGATTCCCAAATATTTTTTACACATATACCCATATAGTTATTACAATATTATTGACTATATTCCCTAAACTGTACCTTACATCGTCATGATTAGTTTGTAACTATCAGTTTGCACTTCTTAATCCCTTCACTTTTTTTAACCCAGCTGGCAACCATCAGTTTGCTCTCTGTATCTATGAGTTCCTTTCTATTTCTTTTTTTTATGGGTTTGCTTACTTTGTCTTTTAGATTCCACGTATAAGTGAAATCATATGGTATATGTTTTCTCTGACTTATTTCACTTATCATAATATCTTCTGGGTCCATTTGTCATAAATTATAAGATTTCATCCTATTCTGGCCCAGCAATATTCCGTTATATACATATACTACTTCTTTCTATTACTTTGAATATTTTGTGACAGTATCTTCTGGCCTTCAAGGTTTCTGTTGAAAAATCAGCTGACAGTCTTATTGGAACTTCCTTGTAGGTAACTGCATTTTCCTTTCTGCTTTTAAGATTCTTTCTTTGTTTATTCATTTGTCTTTTGACCAGAGAATTTAACCCACTTAACATTTAAAGTAGCTCTTGATAGGCCTGTAGTTATTGCCATTTTATTCATTGTTTTCTGATTTTTAAAAATTCTTCTCTATTCCTTTCTTATTCTCTTGCTATTATATCTTGCTGGCTTTCTGTAGTGCTGTATTTGGATTCCTTTCTCTTTATTATTTGTGTATCTGCTGTAGATTTTTGGCTTGTGATTACTATGTGCTTCCTATATACCAAGCTATATGTATTGCAGTCTATTTTAAGTGAAAGGTCACTTTAGTTCAAACACGTTATAAAATAACTACCATTTTCACTCACCCTTCCATGTTTATGTCTTTATCATTTTTTTTACTTCTTTTGTGTACGTGTTTGTCCCTTCATTTATTGTTGTAATTGCACATGATCTTCCTGCTTTTCCTCTTTAATCTTTGTACTAGTTTTAGTGCAGTTTGATCCACTGATTTAATATGTGTTTGTTGATAAGAATATTTTTCTTTGCTATGTTTTCTTATTCACATTTTTAATCTTTCTTACTTCTTAAAGAAGTCCCTTTAACATTTTTTTTTGTAATACTGGTTTGGTGTTGATGAATTACTTCGGCTTTTCTTGTCTAGGAAGCTCTTGATATCTCCTTTGATTCTCAATGGTAGCGTTGATGGGTAGAGTAGTCTTGG
Source organism: Glossophaga mutica (assembly GCA_039655065.1). NCBI lineage: Eukaryota > Metazoa > Chordata > Mammalia > Chiroptera > Phyllostomidae > Glossophaga > Glossophaga mutica. The sequence goes on from CM077304.1 coordinate 136,731,156, forward strand.
TGGTAGGCCCTTGCTTTTCCTCACTTGAGTATTTTGTGCTGATATCTTCTGGCCTGCAGGTTTCTGTTGAAAAATGAGCTGACAGTCTTATGGGAACTTCCTTGTAAGTAACTAATTGCCTTTTTCTGTCTGGCTTTAAGATTCTCTGTCTTTAATCTTTGGCATTTTACTTATAATGTCTCATGGTGAAACACCTTCTTTGGGTTCATCTTGTTTGGAACTCTCTGTGATTCCTGGACTTGTATGTCTATTTTCTTTGTCAAGTAAGGGAAGTTTCCAGTCATTATTTCTTCTAATGGCTCTCTCTCTTCTCCAGTACTGCTATGGTGTAGATGTTGTTGCATTTGATGTTGTCCCAGATGTCCCTTAAACTACCCTAATTGGTTTTATTCTTTTTTCTTTTTGCTGTTTCTATTGGGGTTTTTTGCTACCTTTTGTTACAAATTGCTAGTCAGTCCTCTGCTTTATCTAATCTGTTTTTGATTCCATCTAATATATTCTTCATTTCAGTTTTTGTGTTCTTCACTTCTGACTTTTTAAATATTTTTAGCTGCTTTTTAATCTCTTTACATTCTCAATAAGGTCATGTATTCTTCCCTTAACTCACTGAGCTTCCTTATGATCAATGTTTTAAACTCTGTGTCTCATAGATTGCTTGCCGCTGCTCTGTTTAACTCTTTTTCTGGAGTTTTATCCTGTACTTTCACTTGGGACGTGTCTTTGTCTCTACATTTTGACTGCCTTCTTGTGCTTGTTTCTGTGTATTAGGTAGTTCTGCTATTTCTCCCAGTCTTGGCTAAGTGGCCTGATATAGTAGGTGTCCTTGGGGGCCCAGTGGCACTGTCTCCCTATTCACCTTTGCTGGGTGCTCCAGCAGTGTTTTTTGTGTGGGTTGTGTGTCTCTCCTGTTATATTTGAGACTTGATTGCTGTTGGCACATCAGTGGATGGGATTGACCGTCAGGCTGACTGTGAGGACTGGCTGTGACTACAGTGGACAAGCTGTTGTGTGGAGGTTGATCCCATGAGGAGGGAATCACTTTAGCAGGGCTCTGGTATCTGCCAAGACCATCTTTGGGTCTTGTCATTTGTGGTGTTAATTGGGAGTGCTGTGGTGTTGTCTAAAGTGTGCCAATTGGTTTGTTGGTTCTGGAGACTTTCAGGAGGATTTCTGGTGCAGGCTAAGGTCAGCCACTCCTGAAGTTGCCTAAGGCCACCTGGTAGAAGCTACAAAGTTATCTGTAGTCAGTAGCAGCCTACGCTTGGAGGCATCCGGGTGTGGTTATACCGTGAGCAGAGGCTGGGTGCCACTAGTGCCGGACTTGGGGTTACTGCTTAGCAAGAAGTACAGGGCACATCGAGGGCAGTTGCTGCTTGCTTGGGATTTGTGGACCTCTGAGAGATTTTAGGAAAATCCACAGTGCAGGCCCAGGCCAGCCACTGGTGTGGATTAGCCTCTGAAACAAATTTGGCCTGGATGCGTAAATAGGTGGGGCACAGTCTGAGACAATCACCCGGGTGAGGTGAGAGGTCTCTATTAGTAGCCAGGTTGATGGAAAGTCAGATTTGGCAGTGGTCTGCACCTGCCATCAGGTCGGGGGAGGGCCCAACAAAGGAACAATGGTGCCTGCCTGCGCTTTAGCCCATTAAGAGCTGCCCCTCCAGCCCTTGCCCTGAAGCCAGACAATTCAATCACTCCACATATGTCTCTGGCATTTTTTGAGCCAATATCCCCTTCTCTGGAGCTTGGGACAAGTGCTTGTGACATGTGAGTTTGTTGTTGGATCCTTTAGAGAATGCTTGAGTCTACAGCAGCCACGGCAGCCCTACATCTCACCCACACTGAATCCCTGCTGATTTTCGTATCCAGCTATTATAAAGACTCCTCTTCCCAATACTGGTGTTCTGACTGGGTAGCCCATGTGAGTCTGGGACACTCGCTCCTCAGTGGGGACCTCCACAACCAAGGTACCATCCCACATTCACCTCCATATGTGGCTGTAGGATTAGCCCATTCGATGTCTTTGCCTCTCCTATCAGTCTTGATGTGGCTTCTTTATATCTTAGTTATGGGAGTTCTGTTTGACTGTTCTTCAGGTGGTTCTCAGGGGTGGCACTATAATTTAGTTGTCATTTTGATGTGGTCATGGCAAGAAGTGAACACAGCATTTACCAGCTTTGCCATCTTGACAGGAGATTTTTTTTTTAAACCATAACAGATTATATCATTTCTGCAATTAATTCTATGCCAAATTAATGGTCAGGGGAGTGAGAGGAAAATTATAGAGAGAACAGTCAGGAAGGCCTTGATGAAGAGGTGACATTTTAACAGAAACGTTTACTATTTGATGGAACAAGCCTTCTGATCTGGAAATGAACTTTCCAGAGTAGCCAGTTGAAAGGCCTTAGTTGCCTTTGTATAGCACGAGACAGGGCAAGATAAAAAATGGGGAGGAGCCACAATGCATGGGCCTTATATAGCATGTAAGTGAAGAGTTAAGATTTTAGTCTAAGTGTGATCAAAGTCGGTGGATAGTTTTGCGAATGGAAATTACATATCCGATTTACATTTTAAAGAGATCATTCCATATGCTCCGAACCAAATGGACAAAGGAAACTACAGAGTTGAGTGAAGTTGTTCAGGTGAGCGTATGTTCATTTGGAGAGAACAGTGGAAGTGCATTTGGAGAGAACAGGTAAAAGGTGTTTGGATTTTGTATAGACTATGGAGTGAGGAAAACTGGATACTTTTCTCACCGTGAAAAATAAATGTTGAATGGAAGAGCTAAATAATCTATAAATATATCAGAAAAAATGTGGAAATATACACACTTGTGGTTAAGAAATGCTATCTTAAGACACAAAGATCTGAATCCAAAAAAGGCAAGAGAAAATATTTGACATTACATGAAATAAATTTTTCTGAATCTGTAAAGATTACTTATCAGTCCATTAAAGACACATTAAAAGAATGGACAAAACATATAAATAAACACTTCAAAAAAGAAATATGCTCAATAAGTAAGTGAAAAAATTCTCAACTTTATCTCATATTTAATAAAACACGAATTAAAACAAAGATGTCTGAATTTATTACATTAGTAGATATTTAAAATATGGCTAACAACAAGTGTGTAAGAAAGTAGGTAAAGAAATCTGTATATGTTGTGGATGTTCATAAATGATAGATGAGGGTATAAAATGACACCACCTTGTTGGAAGGCGACTTTGGTAATGTTGATCAAAATGCAAAATGCTTATTCCCTTTGACTCTTAAGTGTCTGCCTAGGTGTGCAGAAGCGTGCACACATTTATTCATCTCAGCACTGATTATAGCAATGAAAGACTGGAAGCTGGAATATCCATCAAAAGAGAACCATTAACTGAACTATGACACTCATCCTCCATAATGCTCTGGAGTGGTTTGAAGGAATAAGATACATCCGCATGTATCTATAAAGACCCCCAACCTGTCGTTGGAAAACAAACAAATAAGCAAAACCAAGAAAGAAACTCATAGACATGGACAACAGTATTGTGGTTACTAGAGGGGTTGACTAGAGAAGGAAGAAGACTAGATTTGGGGTAATGAGCACGTGATACAATATGCAGATGATGTATTACAGAGTTTTACACTGGACACTTACATCATCATTAACCAACGTTACCCTAATAAATCTAATTTTTAAAAAATCTAAAACTCAAACAGAACAAGCTGTAAAACTTCCTGAAGTGTGACCTTCTTTATGTTAAGAACAAAACAAAGTAAAAATACCCCAGAAACAACTGTGAATCTGATAGGTTGGCTATCTCTTGGTCGCTTAGATAAATTGGCTCTGGGGCTTTGATCTGTTCTCCCGTTTGAGCCTTTTTTTTTTGGGGGGGGGGTCTGGTTGCAGCTGTTCTGTATAAGGGTTAGCAACAGGGGAGTGGGAGAAGGAGAGAGGGGGAAAAGGTACAGAGAACAAGTAGCATAGATGGTGGGTAGAAAATAGGGGGAGGGCAAGAATAGTTTGGGAAAAGAGGAAGCTAAAGAACTTATGGCACATGGACATGAACTAAAGGGAGGGAATGTGGGTGGGAGAGGGTGTGCAGGGTGGAGGGGAATGATGGGGGAGAAATGGGACAACTGTAATAGCATAATCAATAAAATATATTTAAAAAAAAGAAAAAAATACCCCAGAAACAAAGATACTTTACAAGAATTATGCATGTATGTATTTAGATAGTTGCATATTTTATTTATGTTTACATATATGCATAAAGGTATACACATGTGTGCATAAAATTGTTGACTCTGGTTACTTCTAGGAAGAGGAACTTATTTGGGGTAGGAATGATAATTTTAGTTTTTTCTCTATATAGTTTGTAATATTATTAATATTCTTGGATACATATATTCCTATCTAATCAAAATTAATTTGTTATATATTCTGATTACTCCGTTTGACCACTCATATGAGATCATCAATTTAACTGAATTATTCTAAGAATGGGCATTTCATCTCAACTTGTCTGGCCCTCAGCCCTGCCAGGCAACCACCTCTCCACAATGACAGCCATCTGTTTGGCCACTGAGGAAAGGGAGACTTTGAAAAGTTGTAGAACATGCCCAGGGCCACAAAGGTAGAAATAACTGTACTGGGCTTTGAACCTAACTTTAGTGCATAATAGGCCTCATACTTCAAGGAAGCTTCTGCAGGAAGCAGACAGTCACTGTGACAGAGAAGCAGGGTTAATACAGTTGGCAGCTCAGACCCTGGGCTGTCCATAGTGTGAATACGTGGGAAATACTGATCCTGTGACTGCCAGGGGCATCTGATGCCATCTCTAGAGTGTCCGATTCAGCTAGCTTGCCGCCCGCATTAGCCTTGAGAAAGGAATGTGAGGTGCTGAAATACAAAACAGGAAATATTTAGAAGTGAGATATATTTTAGCCAAAGGGAAAAGATGTCTAGACTTCAAGGTCATGAAGAATTATTGTAAAAAGAATAGTGTCTTACAAGCCTTTTATGAAGGTAGTCATTTCATTGCAAATTAAGTAAGAGGATGCTGTAAACATGTTGTGAGAAATTACACATTTTACATAAAGCAGGAACTACTCTTAATAATACATGTTTATTGAGTACTCATGTACCAGTTGTTCTAATTCATTATCTGTGTGGTGTTGTGTCATTTAACTGTCACAACAAACCTGTGAAGTAGATAATGAGACTAGATGACTTTTATCTGTGGTTTGTACTTACTGAGTTTCCATAGAAACTATGTTAGGAAACCACTTTAACCAAAACTAAATAAAGGGAATGGGACAACATCAAAAGGTCATAGTAAATTTTAACAGCAAATGACCCTGAAACACTTTTAAGACAGATATTTCATTTAGCAAAAAGAGAATCAATGAAAAAAATGCACGCAGGATGCCAGGGCTTCTGTTGCTCACTCAAACTGAACATGCTTTGATGAGGAATCTGAAGTGAGAAAGCTTCTCCAGTGATAGTAAAGATTGGTCTAGAAACTCCATAGGTCAGATGTGATAATGTAATGCATTTTACTTGTTTTGAGATTTAGAGGGGAAAATGGCTTTATTAAACTTTTATTGGTCTCTAATTAATAGCCATTAGTGGCTATTAATAACCACTAATAAGTGGGTGACAGGTGATTTGGCAACGGATAAAATAAGCATGCTAAAGTACAATCTATATGTGTTGTGTACAAAAGATAAGAAGGTAAGCACCTGTATTAAAGCAAGCAAAAGTTTAAAGTCAGTTATAAGAAACTGTCTTTAATGTGAGTTATAAGAAAGACACATGGCTTATTTGGGGAACACAATAGGAAATTGTGTCTTAGGTCACTGAAAGGAAAACTGAGGTTCACCAGACAATTTATAGCTTGTTGTGGCAGTGACCAAGTGAGCATATGAGGGTGCAGAAGTAGATGTGATTTAACAGCAGTTCAAATGGGACTTGTGACAGTCTATCACAGAAAAAGTTAATGAGCAAAATGCAGCACCAGTCTGAGTGTCAGCCTCGCTCGAAAACGGACTGCAGCCTAAAATGCACAGGGTAACAGTGAACTGCCCCAGATCCTCATGGCGGTGGACAACGAGTGGAGTCCTTCAGGACCTACTGCCAGGCCCGTGACTGTTTAACACGCTGTGTAAGTTATGGTGTCTGAATTAGTTCATAATGTTAAGGATCCAGTTTTATCTTTTGGAGAAGTCATTGGATAGAGTACTTCAGTCGTTTTGAACTTTTCAAAAGCTATGACTATTTAGACTAATTTTATGACTCTCACATCTTTTAAGCTTGGCTGAGAGAGAGAATTTCAAGTTTATACCTAGAAAAAATATACCTATTTAGTACTGCTGGTGATTATGTATGTATTTCCAATTGTTGGAAATCTTGGGTAGTAAATATTTATTGAATATTTATTATGTGTAGGAACTATTCTCTATTGTGGAAATAAATAGATGAAAATTCCTTCATTCTCTTTAAGTCTGGGAGACATTTAAGTGCTATAAAAATTATAATACATTTCAATAAGAATGTGTAAGCCAAGGATTATGAGAGCACTCTAACTAGCCTGGAGTTCAAGGCAGTCCCCGCTAACAGAAAGAATATTGGCCTAATCTTGATGTGTAAGTGAAAATCATTAGAAAAGGTAGTGACGATACACAAGAGGTCACTGTATATGTAAAGACTTGGAGGTAAGAGACACAATGTGGCACACTCAGAGTACTACAAACAAATGATCTAGGATCTCGGGTATATAGTAGATTGTACAAATGGATGTAATATTGCCCTCCCTCTCTGGACCTGATATGAACAATATGACTTTTAGCTCAATATACAGAAATTGAGTCTATTTACTCAATTTACTTTGGCTAATAGAATGTAGCAGAAGAAATGGTCCAGGTGTGACCCTAGATTCAAGAAGCCTTGACACTCCCCACTCTCTTGGAAACCTTTCCAGACACTATGTAAATAAGCATGAGCTGAGTTGCTGGAGAATGAGACCATATGGAGCAAACCCAACTATTCCATCTGAGGCCATCCTAAAATGACCTGTTGCAAGCCAACCTGATGGCTCATCACAGATATGAGGTCTCTCCGGAAAGAGTCCAACTATTGTTAATATAAAGAGAACAGTTTGCACAACATCGATATAACCCAGCAGCCAAGGACAGTGGACTGGAATGCACATGCATGAACAATGATGACTTCACTGTACTAGTCACTGGGGGAGGTAGATGTCATTGAGTGAGTATGTGTACTATGTGGCCATCACATTCAAAATGACTGAGCAAGCAGAGCAATGAATCTGCGTCAAATTTTGCATTAAGCTTGAGCATTCCTCCTTAGAAACTATTCAGAGAATTCAGAAGACCTCAGATATGGACAACTGGTGATTGGCAGCTTCATCACAACAGTGTGCCATCTCGTGCATTGTGTTTTGTTGAAACTTCAAATCAGCCACAGAACTCAGCTCTCCCACAGCCCAGGTTTCTTGCCCTGTCACTTCTTCCTTTTCTCAAAACTAAAATCCCATTTGAAAGGAAAGAGATTTCGGACTGTTGATGAGATTCAGGAAAATACAATGGGGCAGCTGATGGCAGTTGAGAGAACTGTGTGAGGTCCCAAGATGCCTACTTTGAAGGGGACTGAGGCATCATTGTCCTTTGTACAATGTTTCTTGTATCTTCTTCAATAAATGTCTCTATTTTTCATAGTACATGGCTAGATACTTTCCGAACCCAGTGGAGACTAGGAGAAATACCCAGTTGAACTCAGCCCAAGTCACCAAACTGAGTATATAAATGTTTGTTGCTTAAGTTACAAAGTTTGAGGTCATATGGTATACATCAAAAGCTGATTAAGCTGAATGATATAGCTGAATAGAAGAGCAAGGGCAAGATTATGCTATGTGTTTTAGGCTTTAACGTGGAGGCAATAAGGACTAATAGTCCCCCAAATTTCAGCTTTGATTCTTTCTTCCTACATTGATAGTTTTAGAGAACTCTAAATGTATCCTGTAAGGAAATTATAGTGGTACCATCTTTAATCACTTATTTATGGGCTCCCAGAAGAAATAACCATATTTAAGTTTTGTCTAATGATTGGACCAGATAGCTTTATACATAGCTAATTCCCAAGATGGGTTCAACTTAACCAGAAAAATTTAATTTTATTTCATGTAAATGCACTCAGAAAAGTATGTTCTGGGGAAAGCAGGATAGCCCATTTGAAATAGTGTTCTGAAGTCTCTCTTATAATTTATAGATGGTATTGCTACCTAGAATCCCTTCTCCTGCCTTATTTTTGCCAACACATTTTTATCCCCCTCTTTATCATTATCTGATGGTCCCAGTAATCTTATATTCAGTCTGAAAATTGTGAGTTGTCATAGAAAAGTGAACTGCTCAGGGTGATGTATGGTGATGTGTGTGTTTGATAGATATGCTGCAGGTGGTTTTGATTGAAGCCTGTGACACAGCCGCCAACATGCTATGGCCGTGCAGGTTGAACAAACAGGCAAGGCTAGCATGTGCACCTCGGGGCAATGCTCTTCTGCAAAGTCAAAACTGGAATCATTCAATATGGCGTTGTTTGAAGGAAGGTCACAGTGAGGCTTGGGGAAAAGAAATTCGGCTTTTAATCTTTTTTCCCATAAATAGGGAGGGCCGCAAGACATTTGTCATATTTTCCCATGGGCTAGTTCTGTATTTTGAGGGTGTATGCATGCACCGGTGTGTATGGATGTGTATTTAAAGATATTGCTGTGTCACGTGCACCTGCAATAATCATCCATCTTGATCCTTGGCATCAGTGGTTATGGCTAAATAATCACCAGCGACTCACTAACAATTTATCACCTTCCCAGAGTTACACTGGTTTTGAGATGGAGTCAAAAGAAAAATAAGGCAGAGTCCCTGACTTCAAGGTGCACTTACCCTGGATAGCAGGGCCAACCCACCTGAAGAGAATTAAAGCACAGCACACTTCTAATGTTCCACTTTATGAAAACTCTTGTATACTAATTTGAACAGAGCATTACCAGTGCATGCTCTGGACTTTCAAAAGTTTGTCTCAATTATCTGATTGATTATATTTCATCATTGACCTGTTGTGTCTGGTGAAATCCTTACATAGCAATAATATTATTGCTGAGAAAGTATTCCCTTCAGAGGTATGTTTTACCAAGGGAGTAGGAGGCAGGAGACCATTAGAAGCCCGTTCACTCAGCAACCTTATTTCCTGTCTACATTCGGAATCCTAGTCTTCTGTCCCCCCTCTGATAAAGAACTGTGACAGAGTTCCTCAGTGGCAAAGTAAATTGGGCTCTCTCGCTGTGTGAAAATGTCTCCTTTCCTGATGGATTCATCACGTTCCTGTCAAGAGCCACTCAGGGAAGCAAGTCTCCTTCAGATGTTTTCTTCCTCCGGGGAAATAGCATGTATGTGACTGAAAGGTGGTGTTTACACATTAGGGGCCAGCGAGAAAAATTATAAAGCAGGTCAGCTTTGTCTGAGTCTCCTGTGCTCCCCTTTCTGAAGCCTCATGCCTCCACTCCGGTCCCCAGCATGGGTCCCAGCGATCCTCCTCCAGTGAGAGCATCTCACCCAGGCCCCTGTCCAGACCCACTGCTCTGGGAAGGGTTCTAAACCTTTCCTTTCCTTTTCCTCTCCTCCCTCTCCAAGCTTATCTAACCCTCAGCCCTGTTTTTTTTTTTAAATTTTAGTTATTATTATTATTATTTTTTTAGAAAGTGGTAGTCCAGCCTGCTGTATAAGGTAGCAGTAGGCTTTAATGAGAACATTTCATGCTCTACCCACCCACCATATAACACATTGCATTAGAATAGGGGCTTTGGGGAACAATGATTTAAACTAACAGAACAATTTCAGCCATGAAGTTGTTATAATTTGTACCTTCAAGCAGTCATCAAACTCTTTTGGAGCCATCTTTTTGTTTCAGTGAAAATGGATTCTTTCCTGTCTCAGTTGTTGGGAGTCAAGTGCATTTGACTCTATCTGAGGAGAATGTAAAAGCACTGGAGTCCCAGCTAATTGCCTCACCTTTCCTCTGCTGAAGCCAGCAGCAAAATTTTAAACATTCTTTTTTTAACCTTTAATCCTAGTAAACCAAAAGCACTTTTTGAAATGTATGTTTTTAGTGCTTTAAAGGAAGAAAAAAAATTAAGTGGAAGCAACTTTGTCCCTGTGTCTGTATATGCATATGAGTGTGCATTTGGGTGGGGGGGGGTCGTGTTTACTTGTATTAACTTTCCTTTTAGAATTTTTTAAATTTTAATCCTCACTCAAGGATCTGCTTATTGATTTTAGAGAGAGAGGAAGGGAACAGGGGGAAACATTGATGTGAGAGAGGAGTATCGATCGGTTGCCTTCTGTGTGCACCCCAACAGGGACCAGACTGCAACTTAGGTGTGTGCTCTGACTGGAAATCGAACCTGCAGACTCTTGGTGTATGGGTCCAACCAACTGAGCCACCTGCCAGGGCACGTTAACTTTCTATTACTGAATAACAATTGCATGATGCACTTAGCAGCTGAAAACAACATGCATTTGTTATCTCACCTTCCTACTGGTCCAAAGTTCAGGCATGGCTCAACTGGGCTCTCTGCTCAGGGTCCTACAAGGCTAATATCAAAGTGTTGGCCAAGGTGGGTTCTCATCTGAAGATCAAGATCCTCTTCCAAAGCCATTCAGGTTGTTAGCAGAATTCAGTTCCTTTTGATTGTAGGACTGAGGTCCCTATTTTCTTGTTGACTATGCACTAGGTCTGCTCCTAGTTCTTAGGATTTACCTGCTTATCCCTTCCACACTGCTTTTTCTATAACATTGCCCTTTGCTCTTTCTAGGGCAGCAAGGGAATGTCTCTGTTCCTTTCAATCTCTTTGACATCTTACTCTTGTTTCTAAATCCTCTTTCAAAAGAGCTCACTTTATTAGGTCAAACCCACCTACACTCAAAGGGTGGGAATTATACGTCCTATGGTGGAAAATGTGGAGACCTTCTTAGAAATCTACTTACCACAGAGCTTTTCTTCTAAACACTCAGTGAAAGAGTGGAAATATGAAGGGAGAAAATAAATAATATACAGTATCATACAGAATAAGAAAATAATGTTGAACTTTTTTGAAGCTGAACTCACAGGCATTCCAATATATTTGACACTCTGCCTTTCCTGGAGACATTCAATAGAACTTTCTGCAGGTAAATGTTCTATATCTTCTCTGTCCAAATACAGTAATCATTAGGTGCATGTGAGTACTGAGAATTTGAAATGTGGCTAATCAACACTGAATTTTATATTTATTTTTAAATGATTTCAGTTTAAATAGCCACATGGTACCATGTTGGTACCAGTGGTTACCACACTGGACAGTGCAGCTGGAGGGCAATATGTAACTTCCGGCCCCTCTCCTCCTTCCTGCGCTACAGAATCATCCCCCACATGCTGAAACACTCTCTCTAGTGCTTCTGTTCTGCCCTTATTCTCTACCTGGGCCTGAGGTTTCAGTTTAAATCCCAATTACTATCATTATATCTGTATTTTACATTTGCTTCTGGCTTTCTTTCAAATTTACAGTTTTAGATATTGAGTCATTTTCTATATAAATTCATAATTGTGAAAAATACAAACATCATCTACTCTAATCTCTTGATCAAAGTAGAAATCCTTTCTCCTTGCCATCTTTGTCACATGCATGCTCCAAAATAGCAATTGTTTCCTTTATTGAGCATTTACTACTGTGCAAGGCACCGAGGCAGGTTCCTCATACATAGTCTCGTTCAATTTCCCAACAACCACAGGTGATATCATGATAATTCCCATTTTACAGAGGAGAGAACCTATTCATAGAGGAGATAAGTTAATTCCTAAAGTCTCACAATTATTTAATACTAACATACAAATCAATTTCAAGTGCTTTGTCTTAATCGTTCTTGATGTTAGCCTCTAAACTGCATCACCATTTCTAAGAAACACTCTTGCAAAGAGCAACAGAGCCTGTTCTAATGTTGGCTTGGCCAAACGGTTTATTTTTTCCTGCTAAGATGGCTCTAGTGATAACTTAGTTGTGCTTAACCTCATTTGAAACAATTTTGTTATGTTGCATTGTGATAGCCATCATATCAGTGTGCATTTGAAAAAAAAATTAAAATGGATGAATTTTTGTGTAGCCATTTTAGTATTAAAGGTGAAAGAAAGTAAGCAACAAATTACTTGTTGGCATATTATGCTTGATTATTTTGAGAAACTTAAGAATGCAACTGAAATGACAGAAATAAAGGATTTGTGCAGTGTATGGAAAAGGTGCTGTGACTGATCAAACATGTCAAAGTGGTTTACAAAGTTTTGTGCTGGACATTTCTCATTGCATGGTGCTCCACAGTCAGGTCAACCAGTTGAAGTTGATAGTGATCAAATCAAGATATGAATCTAGAACAATCAATGTTATACCACACAGGAAATAGCCAACATATTCAGAATATCCAAATCAGGCACTGAAAATCATTTGCACCAGCTTGGTTATGTTCATCGTTTTGATGTTTGGATTTCACATAAGCAAGAAAACCTTCTTGACCAATTTTCCACATGCGATTCTCAACTTAAATATAGTGAAAATGTTCTGTTTTTAAAACAAATTGTGACAGGTGATGGAAACTGGATACTTTACAATAATGTGGAACAGAAGAGATCGTGGAACAAGCAAAATGAACAACCACCAACCTTGTCAGAGGCCAGTCTTTATCCAAAGAAGGAGATGTTGCGTATATGGTGGGATTGGAAGGGAGTCCTCTCTTATGAGCTCCTTCTGGACAACCAAATGGTTGATTCCAACAAGTTCCACTCCCAATTAGACCACTGAAAGCAGCACTTGATGAAAAGTGTCCAGAATTAGTCAACAGGAAATGCATACTCTTCCATCAGGATAACGCAAAACCGCATGTTTCTTTGATGACCAGGCAAAAACTGTTACACCTGGGCTGGGAAGTTCTAATTCATCCACTGTGTTCACCACACATCGCACCTTTGGATTTCCATTTATTTTGGTCTTTACAGAATTCTCTTAATAGAAAAAATTTCAATTCCCTGGAAGACTACAAAAGGCACCTGGAACAGTTCTTTGCTCAAACAGGTCAAAAGGTTAGGAAGGTAGGATTATGAAGTTGCCTGAGAGATGGCAGAAGGTAGTGGGAAAAAATGGTGACTATGTTGTTTAACAATGTTACTGGTAAAAATGAAAACTTGTGTCTTATTTTTACTTAAAAACCAATTATACTTTATGGCCAACCCCATATTATTAGTGACAGTGAGCTCATAAACTTGAGAGACATTGTGTTCTATTTCCCGGCAGTTCTAAGAGCGCCCTGGGCCTTCTGTGGTCTTTCACTGGTTTTGCGTATAGCAAAAGGCTAAATCATCCAGTTCTCTGTTATTTCCCTAAGATTTGATCCAGGTTGTAAGTGTTGGTTTACAAAACCGAAGCTTTATAAATAAGTTATTCTCTGGCCTAGAGTGCAAACCTTTTTGCCAACAATTTCTATTCATTGTTTTTAATTTTAGTTTCTTAAACTGTTCTAAACAAATGGATGCCCTTGGACTATAGGACAGAGCTTAGGAGCCAGGGTTTGGAATTCAGGCAGATCTAAGTTTACTTATTCACTCCACCTCTTATGAGTTGTGTGAACTCCCACTTCTCCATGCTTCTCTGTTACATATAGAATGGGACAAAAACACCTATGTCAAAAACATCAAGGAAGATACGAGATGAGTGTTGTAAAGCACCTGGGAGAAAGTCAGCACATAGCAAATAGTAGTAGGCAATTACTCTTCTTACAGTCCTGTTATAATAGAAGCCAGCTTCCAGGCTCCCCATCCTGCCCCTGCTTTCCCGGTTTTCCATGACTTAGGCCACAAAATAAGTTTTTCAGTGGTTCCTCATGCAACAAATAATGAGGTCACTTTCTTCTCTTATTTTTGTTTTTTGGGTTTTTTTTTTTTTTTTGGCCTAGATTTGATCTGGGTTTTAAATGTTGCTCCACAAATTGTGAGCTCTAAAGTGAACATATTTTGTGAGCTCTCATAAATCCTCTGATTATACCAAAGACGCATAAACTTTGCGCTACGTTTAAAGCTAAACTATGTGAATGAGATTGGCCCTGCAGTCCAAGTAGGGGCAGCTACATAGAATTTTATAGGAAAACATAAAGAAGATGTGGTCCGTGATAGAGAAGAAAGAATGAGATTCTGACATAACACAACCAGATATCACATCTACAGGGGAGGGTTTGACTAGGCAAACTTCCAGTTCTGTGCAAAATGAAAACATGAGGCTACTACATAAAAAAAAAAGAAAGAAAATGTCTATTAACTGTATCCAAATATAAAGCTTTTTCTTTTTTCTGCAGCTTCTTTTGTAGCGTGTCAAGATTTGTTACATTTGCTACCTAATGTACTAAGTTAAAAACATTAGCATTTTTAATTTTAGCATAACTTTTACTCTTATATTTATGTTGTATAATGCTAGCTTTAAATGCAAAAGTATAACATCTAACTCATATCCAGAGTCACCAAAATTATACAGTTGATACTTAGTAACTCACACATGCCTATGTATTTAGTCTTACCAAAACAATGGAATTACTGCACAAACCGAACTCAGTTTGCTGCTAATGTTGTTCCTTACAGAGAGCTAGAGCTCAAAATATGTTCGGCTATTAAATTCAGGAAATTTAATGAGAACAAAATTAATTGCTACTGAATTTTTCTTTGTTACGGAGATGCATTTTAAGTGACAGTTTTTCATTATCTTTTCTCCAAAGGATACATACCGTGGTACTATTAGAACAATTAAGTTTCAATTGGAATACTTTTGAAATGCATCAACTTGCCTCCTTTGTGCTCAAGAAGCAAAGGTCCTGGAAATAATGCAGGCAGAGCTGCAGACCACAGACTTCTTCACATTCATAGAGATATTTTCATTCTGTTCTATATCATCATACCTTAATAGTCTTGATTAGAAACTGAAGTGCCACAGAGATAACAATTGTATAATTAGAATACAATCATTTATTCTTGGCAACATCTTGAAAGTATGAGTTTTAAAGAACAATTAAATTTCTGTGTATTTGATTGAATTGTGTTTATCCTGATTAACAATTTACAAACATTTCTTTCTATAAAGCTCTGAGAAAAATCTCAAAAACATTTTAGTTTCCTTAGGCATTTAGGTGATATGTATTTTTAATTCCAACACAATCAAAGGTTTATAATGAACTTAATAACTCATTCCATTTATTTTCCCCATTTATTCAAAGGAGAATTGTTTTAAGTAAAGCATTCAATCTACCTATAGTTCAAAAGAGAAATGTAAAAGTCCAGGTAATCAAATTAGAAAACCAAAGTTTCAAATGTGACATAAGTTGACTAATCCTCACTTGCCAAACTTGAGAAGTTTTCAAATCGTTCTTAGTATAAAACAAACAGGTCCATATTAGCTCTGGAAAGTCAACTACAGGGGCAGTAACACCCAGCTGCCTGCCCTTGATACACAGGGTCTGCCTCACAGGACAGTGTGACAATAAGATTCCGTTCAGAGGAAATAGACACTTTTAGAGGGAGGTCATGGTGTAAACTGGGTTCTTAACAGGACATGTAGGAGGAGTTAAAATCCTTGTGGATTTCTGTGGTGAGAGTATTGAAAGAATTAGAGTTCTCTAGTCAATGATTTTCATGAAAACTATTTTAATTGTAGAGCTGTACTCATAATGCTAAGTTATAATGTTACTAGGATCTATCATTAGCAAAGTGCTTTTAAACTTACAAAAAATCCTCTATATGGTAAACAAGCCATTCCCCCATTTTAGACATTAAGAATTATAGGTAAAGGATGTTGTTTAAAAATCTAACAAAGGCCCTGGCTGGCATAGCTCAGTCAGTTGAGTGCGGACTGCGAACCAAAGGGTCACAGGTTTGATTCCTAGTCAGGGCACATGCCTGGGTTGTGGGCCAAGTCCCCAGTGGGGGCTGTGTGAGAGGCAACCACACATTGACATTTCTCTCTCTCTCTCTTTCTCCTTCCCTTCCTCTCTCTAAAAAATTAAATAAATCTTAAAAAATAAAAAAAAAATTAACAAAGCTTTTGCAAAAATAAGAGAATATATGCCCATTTTCTAAGTTTCTTTTTCTTATCTCCTGGGCCTTAAACCCAGAAAGAACTTCATGATTACATTCCTGCGGACTTTTAGCATACAGCAAACTAGTCAGCCCTGTTCCCTGATGTCTTCTCATTAGAAATTTACAGATCTCCTCTGGTGAATGTAGCGACTAAATGCAATATCTGGAGATCTTAGATCCAGGGATCCATCTGAACAGACATGAACCTGGATTGAGAACAAAATAATAGAAGTTAGGTTAAAAGCAATGGCTTTCATAAGTATGCTTTCGTGTATGTGTGTTTGTGTGATTTTTAAAAAGATTTATTTATTTATTTTTAGAGAGAGGGGAAGGGAGGGGAAGAGAGGGAGAGAAACATCAGTGTGTGGTTGCCTCTTGCATGCTCCTGACTGGGGACCTTGCCAGCAACTCAGGCATGTGCCCTGACCGGGAATGGAACTGGTGACCCTTTGGTTCTTAGAAGGCCGGCACTCAATCCACTGAGCCACACCAGCCAGGGCCATATGTATGATTTTAAAGGCTGAAATTAATGCAAAACTGGTTTTTAAAAAGTTTTCCTTCTTTTAGCTTATTTTTATGTAAATACAACTGATGATAATGTATTTGGTTTCTGCACATATGAACTTATGACTATATTATCTATATTATGAATGAAAATTTGAGTTAGATTTCTTTCCTCATGCTCAAATGTCTTGTAAATCAGATCAGAACACTATTAATCAAATCACACATCCTCTACTTTATGCTACCTCCCACTGCTCTTGAGAAATAACTTTTTTAGTTCTTTTTCCTAAAATTGTTTTAATGGAACTGGGTTGCTGGGCCAAACAAATAAAAATGTAGGGTATCCAGTTAAATTTGAATTTCAGATAAATGATGAATTTTTTTTGTATTAGTATGCCCTTAACATTGCATGAGACACAGTTACCCTGAAATAATTGTTCGTCGTTCATCAGAAATTCAAATTCACCTGGGCTTCTTGTATTATTTCTGACAACTCTTAAATAGAACCAATGGGAAATAAAAATGGTTTTGTCACTGGTAGTCTGGTAGTCTGTGCAATGAGTAACAGCCAGAAGTAAGGTTAGAGTCACTGAGACAGGAATAGATTGTCCCTGGCTCTGATTAAATAAATGAGTAAGGGATTCTTTTGCCCTCATAGCTGGAAGTCCGGATAAGATGAGAGCAGATACCGGGTGCAGTATGAGCAACAATTCAACAATGTCCTCAAGGACTTGATTCCCTGATTCCTTCCATCTCCCTGCTGCCTCATTTCCTGTGTGCAGGTAGCTACAGCAGCTCCTGGATCACATCGGGAAGTGGCAGTGTCCAGAGGCAGGAAAGAAACTCTTTATCTCAGTGTTGTTTTCTTAAGAGCAAGGAAACCTTTCTCAGAAGCCCTGTGAAGACCTGGTTTCATGACCACCTGCTCCCCGCTCTCCAAAAGCAGTCATGGGGGTGAGTGGAGGGGGAACGAACTCATGAGATGAGTCATGATACACCTGTGAAGGCACATAAGTTCAGTTTTCATGAGGCACATGGAGGAAGAGCTGATTGGCAAAATGTAGGTCTTCTTAGGAAGGGAGAAGATGGTGAAAAGATAATGACAACCCATATATTGTCAATTTCCTCTAGTATGCCAAATTCCTACACTCTCATTTACATACGACAACCTTCGGTGTTTCTACAAAATTCGATCTGACAGCACAGAGAATGGCCAGCCTGGGAGGGAAACTGTGAATGCTTCCAACTCTGGAGTATTCCTGAAGGTTCTGCACCCATCACTGAACAACCCTTGTATGGAGAGGGTACGCTTTAGTGAAGGGAAAAAGGAGAGGGAAACTTTCCTCCTATTAGAAGTCTGAAAGAATCTTTCATTTTCGTCTAGTGTCCACCCGGGCTTATTGTTTAAGACATTATTTCAAAGACACCCACCCAGAGCTGCAGGAAGCTCAGTCTATCTTGATGGCAGCCTAAAACCCATGAGTGACCTGCAGTGAAGTTTCAGTTGGTTTGCTGAAAATCCGTGTTTTGAAACTAAAAATATGAAAAAAAAAAACCCAAGATTTTCTTCTGGTTATTATATCATTAACAGTTATTCTTAATTATGAATAAGTCTTTAAATTGAAATTTGACAGCACAGATCAAGGAAATTGTATTCTTCTACATTGGGAATTCTTAAATGTATGTGAGCTGAGTGAATATTATCAGGATTTGGAATAAGCAAAGTAACTATAATTAGTTTGACATATGAATGAACTATTGTGTTTTTTTTTTTTTTTTCTGCTTTAGTTTAATAAGGAAATGACTTATATTCAGGTATGCAGGACTCCCAACAAGTGAAAGCACTGCAAAACACAGACTGTGTCAGTGCCTTAATGGTGTAAAAGCAAATAATAAGTGATTAAAAGCACAGAACACAGAAAGTAGGTAGATACACCCTCACCTTCCACCTTGCTGCGCTCATATAACCTTGGGAATTCTTTCATTTAGCTGCCAAGACATTAACCCTCACTGCAAGGAGCGAATCCACTCAGGACCAGTTAGAGCGAGGTTTCTGGCTCTGATCCCTCACAATAAATTCCTACAGTTGCTAGTCCAGATGTGGTGGGTGAGGCTGAGATGCTTCCTCCACACTGTCGGGAAGCAAGTAGCCCCACTAAGCAGAATATAAATAAAAACTGCAACCTTGGTCAGTGTATCCAGTTATAAACTTCGAGAACTGAGTGCTAGAAATTTTGCAATGACATGTTTTAAGAAAATCACATTCTAGAAGAAATTTAGAAATGAACGAAGCTCTCGGATAGTCACAGACTAATGCATGGATTCTAGTCAGATCAGCAAAGAGATTATTGAACCATCACGGTGGCTTAATGGTAATGTGCCAGAACACCCTCGGGTCTCCTTTTCTGTGTCTCTATTTCTGTGTCTGTAACAGTTTTTAATAGCTTTTCCTTCTAATATGGACTGAATATCAGGAATGCTTGTCAGTTACATTTCTTGGTACAACTTAATAGGTTCATTCAGATTTTATTAAGTTCTGACAGTGTTCTAGCCACCAGGGACACAAAGGCAAAATAGAAGAGGTGGAAGCACAGAAATGTGAGGGGACAATACATTGTCAGGACTCTTCTGGAAGAGTGATTGTTACCTTCCTTTTGTGTTCTTGTAAACATAACATGGTTGCATGTTAATAATTGCAGTAAAGAAGATACAAGTTCTTGCAGTAAAAATACAAATAGAGAAAAGGACAGCAGTGCAACTGAGTGCAACACAGACTGGAGAGTACATGGGCTTTCCGAGAAGTCTTTATAAAGCACACGAAATCCGAGATGGCTATGGGAGGGTGGGTGGAGTGTTTTCAGGGAAAGAAACAAAAAGGGAGAAATGTGGGAAGAAACATGAAGGTATGAAATAAAATGTGCTGGTCTCTAAGCAATTCAATATGACTGGATTATAAAATATAGGTTTTGGCCTTAATTTAAAGGTCTTTCTATAATCCAGCTGAAGGATGATGAGTTTATAGGTTAGGTCAACAAGCGAATAGAATGTAGAAACTGAAATGAGTTGTCAATGA
Organism: Glossophaga mutica; assembly: GCA_039655065.1. Taxonomy (NCBI): domain Eukaryota; kingdom Metazoa; phylum Chordata; class Mammalia; order Chiroptera; family Phyllostomidae; genus Glossophaga; species Glossophaga mutica. Next base: position 136,750,934 of record CM077304.1, read on the forward strand.
ACAGGTGTGAGTCGTCAATAAATGTGAAAGGTGAGGAAAATGGTAGTCATTAGGGCTGCTCACTAAACGTTTCTCATTCTCCCTCTAAACCCTGGCAGTTTCGCACTTTCTCATGTCCCTGAAGTGACATGTGGCGCCGTGTCTTGCTCTGGCCAATAAATGTGAGCAGAAGTGATGTCTGTACGCTGCTTCTAGGTCTTTGCCAGTTAGCCAATTTGACGTGCTTCCTTCCCCTGGCTGAGGTAATTACAGAAGTGTGTGTGGAGACAGATCCTGTTAACTCAGACCCTGAAACAACCATGGTGGGCAGAGACCCCTGCCGACGCGAGCATGTTGTGTGAGCAAGAAATAGCCTAGTGGTGTGTAAGCCACTGAGATCTGGCAACTGTTATTTGTTATGAGCACAATCTACCCTCCATTCCAGAATATACTATTAATTTGCCAGCACCTGCTTGACCTGAGTGAACTCATAAATTCATCACTTAGACTTAAATCCATGCTTAGATTTGGATTCTGCACGAGTCTGTGAAGGCTTTCAGGTTAGCTGCTTATTAGGGCCATTGTTAGATGACCTTGTTAGACAAGGAAGCATGCCTCCTTTATCATTGTTGTTGTTGTTTTAATGCAGAATAGAGCAGTGACAGCCCCTGGCAGGAGAACATTTGAAGAACACAGTAGTAATTAGTAAACTAGACAGACCTTCAAGCGCATCTGGCTTCACATCTTAAAATCACGTGTCTCAGAGCCTGCAATACTCGACAAAGAGATATATAACGCTTTCCAGGAAAGGGCAGAAAACACTTCATTCTGATTGGAAAATTATAGTTATTGAGGTATGTACAGTCAGCACAGAGTTGTATCTATAGAATTAAATTACCTGTTGTGTCTGCAGTGCAGGAGGTAATGAAAATAAAGAGAGCTGTGGAAGAGCTCATTCTGTAGTTAACTCCTATTCCTACATGAGTTGTGAGTTGTCTCTTTCTCAGGTTGTTCCCTTTTTGTTTGGAGCTTTGTGGACCTGAGACTGAGTCTGTGAGAGCAGAACACTTTTCCAGGGCTGCAGACTGCACCTCGGCCTTTTTGGAGGACCACTTCTCTAAGAGCACACCCCTCTCTGAACTCCGGCATACCCACATTCTGTCCCACCAGCCTCTGCTGTGCATCAACAGGCCACATTCACCATAGCTAGTTTTCGTTCTTTATTATTATTATTATTGCATTGACTCATACTTGTTTGGTTGCAGGTACACCTCCACTGTTTGAGAATATTATTGCTTAATCTTTATGGTTTAATGAATTTAGAAAGAACAAGCAAAATCAATGAGAAATAAAAGACACAGTTTACTTACTAACTGAAGTTAGTCCTTAAGTGGCTCTCTTGCAATCTATCCATAGAATTGTCATGTCATCTGAAATGGCATTTTAAAAAAGTAAAAAATTATTTGATGATGTTCCATGTAAGAAATAAATTTTAGCCCTGTCTAGAGTGGCTCAATGGTTTGAGGGCCGGCCTGAAAACCAAATGGTCGCTGGTTCGATTCCCAGTCAGGGCACATACCTGGGTTGCTGGCCAGGTCCCCAGTGGGGGTGTGTGAGAGTCAACCACACATTGATGTTTCTGTCCCTCTCTTTCTCTCTCTCTTCCCTTCTGTCTAAAAATAAATAAATAAATAATCTCTAAAAAGAAGGAAATTTTTATATTAACCATATAAATATAAACATATACTTAAAAATATACAGTTATATTTAAGCAATATTTATCATTTCTGTATGTTATCCATTGTAATATATACAGATACACCTACCGTGTCATGGGGATCTTTTAATTTTTTTACATTTATTTTTATTTGCAGTTGACATACAATATTTTATTAGTTTCAAGTGTACAACACAGTGGCTAGACATCTACATACCTTACAAAGTGACCACCTCAAGCAGCCCAGCACCCATCTGGCGCCATACACAGTTGAAAAGGATTAAGAAGTCAAGGGGATCTTACGTTCAGATGGTGTACTTTTGTGGAGTAAACGGGGGACAGATGCTACTCCCCACTGACTCAGCATCCACTGCGTGCGCTCAAGTTGTATAAATCCGCTTAGTGCTGCTGAGGCTCTGGAGCCACATGCTTACTTTTCTACCATGTTTTACAGGACACTAGAAACCTTTGTCATTCTAATTATCTTAGGACAGAAAACTCAGGCAAGGTAACAGTTCCATTGTTGCTGTTACTGTAGTAGTTGTTACCATCTTCAGTGTTATAAAAATCTGCACTCACAAGTACAGGCAGTGCTGGGTAGCGGGCATGCAATGTTGAAAAGAAATCCCAGAGCCGCGAGACTTGTCAGAAATTCCGAGTATGACATCTGTGTAGCTTATTTCCCTCTCACAGACCAGAAAGCTCTCTAGCCAAAGACATGCCCAGAGACCTGATTTTTAAATGGTGGGTCAAGAAATATGATAAGGAGACAAAAATTATTTTGTGGGTCATGATCAGAATGTTTTTGAGTGTATATAGAAGAATAAAATAGAATGATTGCACATCATAAGTAATTATTATACGATGACATTTTTGTTTAATGATAATGTGATAATATGCATGTATATGTAGCTACGCCTAAACATACAGTTGGTCACAATATAGAGTATATTCTCATGGGTGTAGTAAAGATAGTTTTAAAAATCATTTACATTTTAACAGTGGTTCTTTTTTTGCCAGACTTTATTCTAAGTAGTTATATATTTACTCATCTGATCCTTACACCTGGTCTTATAATTGTCCCCATTTTTCATCCTTAGGCACAGGGAGATTGAGTAATTTGCCTGACTTTATGGAACTATTGAAACCTAAGTAGTTTTGCTCCACAGGCATCTTAGCTCAGGCCATAACAAATAACCACAGATTGGGTGACTCCAATAACACATCTAGTTCTCATATGGAGTTCCGGAGGCTGCAGTCTGAGACTAGAGTGCCAGCCTGATGGGCTTCTTGGTAAGTGCCCTACTTTGGGTTCCAGAGGGCTGCTTCCTCATCCAGCAGAAAGAAAGTTAGCTTGCTCTCTGGTCTCTTCTTCTGAGGGAACTAACCCATCATGAAAGTCTCACCCTCATGACCTGATTTCCTCCCCATGGCCCCACCTCCGAACACCACTCATAGGAATTAAAGTCTTGACATGAAGTTGGGGAGAGGGGCAGACACTAACATTCAGTTCATTGCAACAGGCTGCAGTATAGGTGAGCTACCTATACTGTCCTCTGAGGATATTAAAATATTGCCCTAGGTGACCGCTGACACAGGGTAGGAAGGATAATTTCTGTGGAAAAAATATGTATAGAGAATGAACTGTATGGACAAGGAGAGTTTTTCACAGGTACAACACGCATGGAGAAAAAGGTGATGGGAAAGGAAAAAAATCAGGGGAAATTTCAGTACAGAGGGGAAAATTTATGTAAAAAATGTAAATGGGGTTCTCTTGCTTAACTTAGCTGTTAGGAGAGGTCAGTCTGTTGTAGACATTCATGTTTCATACTCTAGCATTTCCAAATCAGTTTCCAGTATGATTACTCTTGCTTTTTACTTGGACTTTAGATCCTGGAATTTCAACTTCCCCTTTTCCTTGCAAATGCTTTCATGATTGCCTAAACTCTGAGGTTGGGGCATATTTTCAGCATTACTCTACCCTTACCAGTTCAATTTTCCCTTCGCCCTTTATTTCTACCATTTAAAGCAACTTCTTTGGAAATTACGTATTTGCTGACCATTATCAACTCTCTTTGGCCAAACCAAACACATTTCAGTGTTTTCCTATGAGTTTATGAGTCATGCTTGTGCTGACATTTAACCATTCTTATTGCTGTCTGTGGTACACAGCGTGCCAAGGACCACTGCTCTCACCTCAGTGCTCTCACCGCAGTGGTGGTCCAGGTGTGGTTCAGGCTCTCACACATTCTACAAAGCCCCTCCAGCTCGGGCTCCGGCTGTGCAGGAGGGCGGGGCCTGTGGCTGCAGGTAGTGAGGAGGGACATTCCAGCCTCCCTGGTCTTGTCTAGGGACCTCTCTAAAAAGATTCCAACCTTTTCTCTGTCTGTCTTGAGACCCAAAATTACCAACTTGTATAATTAGAGTGATTTCAAACAGATGGTTTTGCCTGTGGAATTTCTTTAAAATGTCTTATTTATTTGCCCTCCAGGACAAGAAGAATAACTAGCCTTTTCTTCTGTAGATTTTTAGAGATTGAATTAATTATCCTATTAGTAAAAACAGGTCACATTCACATTTACTTAGAGACAAATTTAAAACACACACATGCACGCACACTATATTTCAAACAGATCGCGGGTCTGTGTTAATTTCTTGGTATTGTCCTTCCTTAAATATAAAAAGAAACTTGTTGAAATTGTTTTTTATTTTTTTAATATTTCTATTCTTAATCCCTCCAAGAATGATATAATTGCATTGCATCGTGCTTTTAGAGATAACTATGAAATAAATATTGCCTGACCTGAAAAAATGCAGCATTTTTTCCAAATAATTTGTGGAAAAAGCTAAAACTCTCTGGTTACCAAACATAATGGAAACAAACCGCATCTCTTCCTAACAAAAAAGACTCCAGCAGTGTGGCGTTAGCAAAGCCGCTGAAGCAGAAACTCTTGTTTCCAAGGTGTTGCCTATTTCGAACACTAGAGGGCACTGGCGATTTACTCAACTCGGTCACAGGGCTTTTAAAGATTCAATGTGTTGACAGCAGCTTTTCAACTTTCCCTAGGCAGGAATGACGTGGAAAATAACTGCTCAAAAGTCTGTGTTTTGAGAGAGAAAGGTTAAAAATATTCTCTGCAGACCCTACTAAAACAAAGAAGAAAAGTGAGTAATCCTTGTCCCATGCCAGCTAAAGGTCCTCATCCAGAAGTTGTCCTGGGTTCAAACTTCATCACAAATGACAGAAATAAAGTTTGTAAAATAGGAAAATGGCTGGTTTAGATACTATATGTTGGAACACCCTGTTTTCTTTTTAACTCTTGTTTTTGCTGTTACATGATGAAACAAGTTTGTAACTATCAGGAAGATATTCTGGTGCAAAAGCCCTCTTAAACAGAATATGGTTATTTGGACATAATGAAGCAAGACGAAAAGGACTTAAAGAAAAAACAAAGCAGTAAGAGTCTAAGACACCTTCACAAAATGAGTTTACAATAAAAGAGCAGAAACACTCGTTATCTGTACGATCCTGCTCCAGATGCTCCAAGGCACAGGGACAAATAAACAACAGTGGTAAAAACAACAGTAAAAAAAAAAAAAAAAATGAAAGAGACACCAATATTTCATGGGAAGTGTTGAAGGAAAAGAAGCTACTAATTTAAAGCATCGACGATAAATGAGTTAAGTGTGACCAGGATAATCAAAGCAATAGCAAGCAGGGGCCACTGTACAATCTGCTTGCTTCATGATTATTTTTCCATCACAGGATTTTAAAACTCCCTTTCCTGTTTCCTTGAAGCTTATAGTCAGAGAATTTAGGGAGGGAAGCCCATTTTCCTTTGAGAATATCCCCTTGCCCCAATCCATCAGTTCGTACCATTCTCATGGAGGAAAGAGTGAGGGGCAGGCACTGCATATAGTCTCAAATGAACTTTGGAAGCTCAGCCTAATAGTGGCCAGGCTCGGCTGTGTTCCTACTTCAGTGTGACCCCAGAAGAACTGGAGTCACTGCAGCCCTGGAGGGCTGCCGATTCCCTCTCTGTTCTTGCCTATACCACCACCAAGAGTGAGTCATTGGTAACATGATGGTCTTCGTGGGTGCAATACGCTGTGCTGTGGCCGTGGATAACGGTGAAGTGTATCTAGTGGACAGGTCACTTGGAGCCACATTATGTCTGTCCAGGACAGTAACAACCAGCTCAGCTCCACATTGCATTCATCTCCTCCCAGCTCAGTTGTCACCTTCTTACTCTGTAATGAATTAGCTTCTCCTAATCCTAGTAAGTTTCCTTTGACCTAATGACATTTATTTTGCTAACCGGTTTCTACTCCCCATCCAGATGACTACATGTTTGCTGATATCAAGAGTTCTTTGGTATGAGCTTGAAGATATAATGGTTGTTTATTGACAGTGACCTTTACAATTGTTTAACCACTTAGCAAGCACTCCTAATTTGCAGAGAAGGATGCAGCAACTTACTTTTACATGGTATTATTAGCCGGAGAATTTACCCTTCTTATTGCAAACAGTTTCTCCTCTCCAGAGTAGCTTCACAGAGAATAGTAATAAAATGCACAGAGAATTAAATCTGAAATATACAATTGCTTTGTTTATAGAAAACTTTCCTTTTGGTAGGTTTAGGTTTTGAAATGCGCAGGCACATACATCTCATTAAAACCTCTGAGAGAATTTACTGAGGATGTGAAGATCAATGCAGGTACCGAGGCAGTGAGATAGGATGTGTTTTGACTTACAATGTTTTACATTTCTTTTATAAAAAGAAAATCTTCATAGCTGTTTTACAAGTCTGCATATTCTTATTATGCACAAACACACACATACACACACAAATGTTTATTACCAGACCCAATTTTTAATTTATTTTGAGCCATTTTTGTTTGTTTCTAAAATGACTGATTTTAAAAGTGAAATGGGACACATCAACGGCAGACTTCTTTTAGGAAATTATTGCTTCTTCACATAACATTAACTCTATTTGAACTATATATGAAGTCTGTCTGGAAAAAGTCCAGTCATCATTAATATAATGAGAACAGTTTGCACAACATCGATGTAACCTAGCAGCCAAGGAGAGTGGACCGGAATGCTCATGAGTGAACAATGACAACTTCACTGTACTAGTCAGGAGGGGTAGTAGGTGCCCTTGAATGAGCATGTGTACTGTGTGGCAGTGGCATTCAAAATGACTGAGCAAATAGAGCAATAATTCTACATCAAATTTTGCATTAAGCTTGAACATTTCTCCATAGAAACTATGCAGATGATTCAGAAGGTGCAGCAAAGTTGCAGCAAAATCAAGACCATGTTAACTGTGTTTTTCTGATTGGGAAGACATTGTCCATCACTAGTTTGCCCCTCCAGGCCAAACACTTAGTAAGGAGTACTACCTCAATGTTCTTTGGTGACTGAGACGTGCAATAGGACAAAAACAGCTGCAACTCTTGGCAACCGGTGGTTGGCAGCTTCATGAGGACAATGCACTCACTCATGCATAACATCTTGTGCAGAGTTTTTGGTGAAATGACAAATCACCCAGGTGACTAAGTCCCCCTACAGCCCAGATTTGGTGCCCTGTGACTTTTGGCTTTCCCCAAAATTAAAATCACCTTTGAAAGGGCAGAGGTTTCAGACCTTCAATGAGATTCAGGAAAATATGACAGGGCAGCTGATGGCCACTGTGAGAACTGTGTGAGGTCCCAAGGTGTCTCTATTTTTCTTGTTACATGGCTGGATACTTGCTGGACAGACCTCTATGTGTGCATGTAACTATTAGAGCTTTTATATTTTATAATATGCATACATATAATTTTAAACTTTATAATTTATAGTTTAAGATATTTATCCCATCTTCAAAGATTTCTTCACTATATTATTTAAAGGTAAAATTCTTTACTGAGACAATTTTTTTTTCTGGTGGTAACTAGTTTAGGAATTGAGGACATTTGGACTTGAAATTTTATTATCTGTTTACTCTCAAAGTCTTATAAGACACATTTAGGACTTCTGTGATGGCTGCTCAAACTTCATTTCCTACATTCCTCATGGTCAGAAGGTGGTTCATACTTGTTGTCCCCAAGATTTATTCTAAGATTATCACTGTCTTGTAAAAAACAAACAAAGCAAAACAAACTCAAACAAACTCTGTTCTCAAACGTACGATATCAGCACCATCACTTTCTACCTTATCTTTTTGTCTCACAATGTATTTCTCTGTTTCGAGCCCAGCCATGAGGCCGGCCGACTGAAGTGTTTACTTGGCCTAAGTTCCTTGAAGGCCTTCTGGCCGGTGCCTTCTCCCACCACTGCTCCAGCCGCCCATTTCGTGGTGCTGCACCGTGTCATCCCCATGGAATTACTGACTCGAGCATCATGTTTTTTGAGCATGACTTCCCATCTTTCTAGTCACTCAGGTATCCTAACTCCATCTTTCCTTTCCCCACCTTCTGAAACCATCAATTTTTTCTCTATCCATCAATTTCCTTCCATTTTGACTTTCATTCAAATCAGTTTTGGTTCCATAACTCTCAGTTAAGGTCCTTTTTCGTTGTTATTCTAAATTCTTTTGTTATATTGCCCTTGGAAACTCACCTTTAGTCCATTATCTCTGACGTTCCCTTTGCCTGAAGGACTTCCAATTCTACCACTTGTAGGAGACCGTTCTGCATGGCATGGGCTCAGCCACCACTCAGAGATGCGCAGGACCCAAGCCCACGGAAAGCTTCTCCTGTGGGGAATCAGGCCTGTAATTGTCTAGGCTACTTTGAGTCTTGCTTTTGATAAAACTCCCCAGTGTGTAGTGTAACTGATTCAACCACTTTTCCCTTTTCATTTGCAAATATCCTTCTGTGATGTCATTAGCGGCATTGGCTCCTTTGTTGTCTGTAAAAGGGAATCACCTAAAGCGAACCTGTGCATAGTAAATGAAGACCGGAATGTAATGTGAGAAGAAACCCAATAAAGGCCTGTCATGGTGGAGGCCACAGCTTTTGCTCTCCTTGAGAGAACAGCCATGCTGTCCTTATTCTTCCACCGAACTCGGTAGTCCGTGTGAATGTCTTATTTCATCCATAATGATGTGGACACTGTGAGCCAGTGTCTGCATCAACCACTAGCCCTCTCTGACACATTCGTAGTCTAGAGAACATGTATTCCACCTGCAATCTATGGCTGAGAGATTGTTTCTCTAGGGAAGTCTTATCTGAAAACCCTGTACTGTAGAAGTCTTCCAAACAGTCCTCCACACAGCTTTTATTTTCTCCTGACCACTACTCACTTTGAAGACCACGTTTCATTGTCTTATCTTCTCTAGGGTTGTCTCTACGCACCACAACTAAAGGAACTGAAAATCCCAGCACCTGCCCCTGTATATATTTTGTTCCTAGTAGCTACATTATTTCTTAAATGAATGACACATGGTTTGAGGCATCTAATAAAATTATTTAATGCTTCTCAGATAAAGCTTAATTTTCTGACTCCCTCAAATCTCTATCACTCCCTATCATTCCTATCTCTATCACTACCTACTTTCTTCATTAATACTGTTGTCTTTATGGTTTAATAAAATCATGATTAATATTTACTGAGTGCTTAATAGGTGCTAGTGGTCATTGTAACAAATGCTATGTATACAGTACCACCTAACCTTTTCCCCATCCTTAGAAATGAAGGATCTGGCCCAAACTCAAGGCCTAACAAACCTATAGTTATATCAATAGGACCTCCAAGAGTGTGTTTAAGCTTTGATGAAAATAATCCTTTTTTATGGGATCCTTTCCATCTCTACCAAAGGTGAATTAGTTAAAAATCAACATAATATCTGTATTCCAGTCCTGGGTCACCTTTCAGATCTTGGGCAATGATGTTCTGTATAGGCTTCTTCTTCCATTCCACACACTCTTGTCAAGCTTACATTTAAGTTGTGACAACTAATAAGATCCCACCATATGTGAATGACAATTTGTTAGTGGACTGCTCCTGAAGATGAGTCTATTCTAGTCCATCTCTTCCTCTTCCAGAGCACAAAATAATCCTGATTTCTTGCTTTTTTTTTTTTTTTTGCAGTTGGTAGAATCCATGACTGAACTTTGATTAGTGAAATGTGGGTTAAAGAGATTGCTGCTTTCATGATTGGTCTCTAATATCTCTCTATATTGCCATCTATTGCTGCATAAAATTTACTCCAAAAATTAACATATATTATTTCACAATCTTTGCAGGTTAAGGAATCTGGAAGCGGCTTAGTTGGATGGATCTTGCTCAGGGCCTGTCACGAGATTGTATTCAAGATGCCAGCAGGACTGTAGATATCTGAGGGCTTGACTAGGGCTTGAGGATTCAATTCCAAGATAGTCCACTCACATGGCTGCTGGTAAGAATCTTCATGTCCTCACTGGTCGTTGGTAGGAAACGTAGTTTATTATCACATGGCCCTATCCATAAAGCTGCTTGAGTGTCCTCACACAGAGTTGCATACATAATTTGTGGGGCTCAGTGCAACATGAAAGTGTGGGGCCTTTTGTTTAAAAAGTATTAGTAGTTTTAATGTGGCAACCCCTGAGCATGAAAGCAAATATAGGGCCTTTTCAAGGGTAGGATTTACGAGACTGCACAGGTCTAATGAAGCCAACCTTGTCCTCACAACCCGGCAACTGAATTTTTCCAGAGAAGGTGAACCAAGCAAGAGAGAGAGATGAATCAAGGAGGAAGCCGAAGGCCTTTTAGGGACTAGTTTTAGCAGTCACTTGTCATCTTTTCTGCCCCATTTGATTTGTTAAAAACAAGTCACCAATTCTGCTCTATGCTCAAGGGAAGAGAAATGAGCCTCTAGGAAGGTTCTGAAAGAATTTATAGACATATCATGAAATTACTACATCTTCGCAAAATCCAACATGCATTTTTGTCCTCATCAGCAGGACAGTGAAGGAAATCCAGTGGAGAGCACTGAGGACTCCCTAGGAAGTGGCAGGGCACCGGACAGGAAAGTCTAGGTCCCCCAGCCACTACTGGTAAAAGAAATCTACTCCGCAAAGCAGTCCTGTCCCGCCTTGGACTATGATTTGAAGTAGAAACAAATCTTTGTGTTAAGTCACTAAGATTTTTGCATGGTTATAACATTAATCACCCTAATCCATAAGTCTACTTCAGAATTTACTAATGCATCTTCAAAGGATAATCCCAAGATGTGCTCTATAGAAAAAAGTTTTCATGTCCAAATACGTTAGAAAAAAACTAGATACCACAGCTCTTTCCTGAAGATTCACAATGAGCGTTCCCAATTGAGGTTTGGAGAATCTCCACAGTAAAAAAAAAAAAAAAAAAAAAAAAAAAAAAAAAAAAAAAAATCTGTCTAATCTGTTTAACTGAGTGTATATGAGTACACAAACAAGCAAACAGGACAGCTACTCATTATGATATGATCATACCAGTTATTCAAAATAGTGAAGTACTTTTAATTTTGTTGGTAAAAAACCATTGTTCAAGCCCTTGAAATGTCCCACTCCTCACCCTGGACCCTACCCTTAGGTACCCTAAGGGGGCACTTCTGATGAGCTGTTCTGATACTCACCAGCCAATGAACTACTCAAGACTCCTGGGAGATGGTTCGATCACCAGAATTAACTCTCTGTCTAGAGCAGTCTCCTACTCCTTCAGGGGAAACAGCAAATTTTCAGTGTCCTCTGACCCTCTGAGATTTGGCTCCTCTCTATGGGTTGATATTTCCCCAGAGATGGCCTCATATGGCCTCTTATTGCATGTGGACACATTTGGGAACTTGCATCTTCTAAAATATCACCTACCCATGGTTAAACATTTTTAATGCCACTTCGTCACAGAACCACCAGTATTGTGATCAATTTCTGTTGCAAGGAAGATGCACAAAATATCTGGACTTACAGCCTTACCAATGTATAGTTTGGGTTAAACAAGCCTATTATTGATTTTTGTTATTCAGATTGATTTAAATTGTCTTATAGTAAGATAGTCTTTATTATATACAGGACCACTTAACCTATGACACAAGATTCATGCAAACTGATATAAAATAATTTTAATTGTATAAAGCCCACTCTGCTGTTATGTCACACTCCTCTTCATTCATTCACATCTTTAACAAAGATTCAGTGACTACTTACCATATAAATGAGTTTCAGGAGTACCATGGATGATAAAATATATAAGCCATAGATTATGCTCTTAAGGTAAACTTGTTTGCGTATTATTGCCAAGGTTATTCACACGCATTACTAGGCGCTTTGAGACACAGATTCTGTGCAGCCCAAACACACTTTTTCAAAGAACCACTCAACTCTGCTGAAAACATGTTCCTCTTTCTTATACATTCAGCCATTGTCTTAACCCCTACAATTTTTCTATTAGGAAGAACTGAATAACAGAGGATTTTACAAATTATATTTTATATACATCATTGTGCTTTTGTTTTGATTATCTTCACATTTTCTTCAACAAAAATACATATCTTTTGAAAGTGCTCATTAATTGAACACAATTTTGTTTATCATGATGTGATTGACATTGTAACTTGCTGTTATGTGATAGTCACTGTAATTACTACCTAATATAAAGGTAAAACTGAACCTCAATCTAAAGGATAATTCATCATTTTCAAATAAGTATTATATCATATAAAACTTTTAGAATAATATATTTATTTAAAATGCACAGCCTTAAGCAAGTTTTAAAGAAGATATAGTTTCTTTCTAGTACTACACAATACTATTTTTTTTTTAATAAAGGTGTGCCCTGGCAGGTGTGGCTCAGTAGACTGAGTGTCAGCCTTCGAACCCAAAGGACACTGGTTTGATTCCTGGTCAGGCTACATGCCTGGGTTGCAAGGCAATTGATGTATCTCTCACACATCAATGTTTCTCTCTCTCCCTTCTCCTAAATAAATAAATAAATAAATAAATAAATAAATAAATAAATAAATAATCTTAAAAAAATAAAGGTGTGAGAAGACAGAAAATGAGAGAGCATAAGAGTGAGTGCGCACTTTAACATCAGGCAAATTAGACTGGAGAATAGGAGTTTCCTAGGGATAAAAAGAGATACTACACATTTAAAAGTGAGTTACTTCATATGGAACACAAAGTAATCCTAAATGAGTATGCACTTAATACTGGAGCTTAATCCCCAATAAAGCAATATATGTTTACTAGAAAATCCTAAAATGTTTTTCATTTAAATAACACAATGTAAAATAATATATGAGTCAAAGAAGGAATCATAATGGAAATTTTAAATTGAAAAAATAAAAACACAACTTTAAAAAAATTTTAGAATATTAAGTAGTATAGCATTAAATTCTTATGTTAGAAAAGGAGGTGTCAAATCATTGACCTAAGTTTCTACCTGAGGAAACAGAACAAGAGAAATAAATTAAATGCTGCGAAGCAGAAGGAAAGAAATGACAAAGATAAGAGCAGAAATCAATAAAATAGCAATCAAAAACACAACAGACAAAAAAATCAATGAAACTAAAATCTGGTTCTTTGGAGAGATCAACGGCCAGAAAGACTAGAAAAAAATAGAGAACAAAAAGGTACCAATATTAGTAATAAAAAGGGTATATCACAGTAAATTCTACAGACACAAAAAACAGTAATTTCTATTAACAGACTAAATCAATAGAGGCCAAAAAAACATTTGAAAAATTTCAACATCCACTCATGATAAATATTCCCAGAAAAATTAAGAAAGGGCCTGAAATTGCTTCAACATGGTAAAGACCAATTATGAACAAATTTTATAACAAAAAAATCACTACCTTAGTTAAATTGGGATAATTCCTTGAGTGATAAGAATGATCAAAGTTTACGTAAGCAGAAATAACCTTAGTAAAGCTATTGATGCTAAAGATATTGAATATTTAGTAAAAAAGCCTTGTCTTCTTTCATCCACCCACCCACAGTCCTACACCCAAACTCACGCCTAGGTGGCTTCAGAAATGAATACTACTAAACATTTAGACATGAAATAATACAATTTTACACAAACTGTCCCAGAAAATTGAAAAGGAGGGAATACCTTCCAACAAATTGTGTGAGGTCAGCATTATCCTAACACCAAAGTCAGACAAATATTACAAGGAAAAAAACTGCAGACACCACCTTTCATTAACATTGATGAGAAAATCATTAACAAAATAGTAGGAAATCAAATCCAGCAATGTGTAAAAAAGATAACAAATCACAACCAAGTGAAATTCATTACAGGGCTGGATCAACATTTGAGAAATCAATCAAAAGAATTTCTATTAACAGACTAAATCAATAGAGGCCAAACTAGCATTTAAAATTTTCACCATCCACACATGATAAACACTCTCAGGAAACTAAGAACAGGCTTGAAATTTCTTCAACACGATAAACACCAATTATGAGAAGTCTGTAGCCAACATCATTTTTAATAGTGGACTAAACTCTCCCCTTTTTGCCTCCCCCAAGATTAGAAAAGGATGTAAGCCCTTTTTCACCATGTCTCTTTAAAAAAATTAAAAAATTTAAAAAGTATACAGATTTGAAAGAAAAAAGTTGGCTTTATTAACAGATGATGTGCTTTTCACCCCCTGCGTGCTGTGGCTCAGTGGACTAAGCACTGGCCTGGGAACCAAAGGATCACTGGCTCGATTCCCAGTCAGGACACATGCCTGGGTTGTGGGCCAGGTCCCCGTTAGGGGGTGCACAAGAGGCAATCACACACTGATATTTCTCTCCTCTTTCTCCCTCCCTTCCCCTCTGTCTAAAATAAATAAAATCTTAAAAAAAAGAAAACAGATGATGTAATTTTCAAATAGCTACTAGAACTAATAATGAATTTAACAAGGCTGCAAGATATAGATTAAATATAGAAAAATCAATTTTATTCTATATCCTGGCAATAAGCAATTGAAAAAGAACTTTTAAAATACCAATTATAATATTATCAATAAACACACAGTACTTGAAAATTGATCTCACAAAATATGTACAAAATAAAAAACTACAAAATATTGTTGATAGAAAATATGCAACAGCTAAATAAATAGTCATACTATTATTATTGTTTGGAAGACTCTCTACTATTAAGATGGCAATTTTCCCCAAATTGACTGGTAGACTTAACATAGTCTAGATAAAATTCCTGGGGTGTGTGAATGTGTGTGCACATGTGTGTGTGCTGTAGAAATGTATATGCTGGGCCTAAAATTTATATAGAATTGCAAAATACTTGGAACAGCCAAAACAGTACAAAGTAAAGTACACTTGGCATACTTAAACAACTTGATTTTAAGACTTAATACAAAGTGATAGCAGTCAAGAAAATGTGTAAGTGGAATAAGGAGAGACATAGATTATAAATTCACACACAAATGTGGTCAATTGATGTTTTACGAGAGTGCCAAGGTAATTAAGTGAAGACAAAGACCCTTTTAATAAATGGTGTGGGACAATGATGAACAAAAACAGAAAACAAGCAACTGTAGAAATTCCATACAATAGTATAAACCCCCCCAAAATTATGGTTAGTGAAAGAGGCTATACACAAAAGGGTACCTCTGCATGTTTCCATTTATACAATATTCCAGAAAAGGAAAAGCTACAGGAATGGAAATCAGATCAGCACTTGCCAGGAGCTAGGGTGCAAGGAAGAGAATTTTCTACAAAGAGCCATAAGGGAAACTTTTGCTCTACAACTATATTTGTTCTGACTGGAGAGAGAAATACATAAAATCGATCTTTAATTATTGTCTATCCCACTAATTATATCTTAGCAATGGGGGATGTAGTGCCATGAGTTACAGCATTTTGAACTGAGTGCAGTCCTTACAATGCTGATCTACTTGACTCATGTCTAGACCATCCCTTTAGAACCATGGTTTCTATCAACAGTTATGGCACAGGCCAAAAATCATTAGTTACTACTTATTTTTTGACAGATCCTGAGCTCTCATCATATGCCATGTGTTTTTTAAACGCTGGAGATTATAGCGATCAAAACAGAAAGCTATGGCTTCCCCTCCAGCCCCAACGTGATTTCTGTGAAGAAACAGACAACATAGGCGAGATGCACAATACACGAGATAGTAGTAAATATTAAAGATAAAATGAGGGGAGAAAGGGGATGAGGTGCATGGGTGTTGCATTGTTTTGTAAGGTGTCAGGGAAGGCTCCAACTGGAAGGTGACATCAGAGTAAAAACCTGAATGAAGTGACAGGGACTTACTTGGTCTTGTAAATATCTGGGAGAGAAGCAGAGAGCATGCCAAACCTCTGAAGGAGAGACCCGGGGTGTCAGAGGAAAAGGAACAGGACTGCTTGTAACTGGCCCTGATAGCACATGTGTCAGAGCAATAACAGGACCAGAGTCGACTGAGCCTAGCGAGCCGTCGGGAGGCCTTGATTTTTACTGTGAACACTACGGGAAGCCTTTGAAGATTTTTGAACAAAGGAGTACCATACCCTGATCTGACTTTCATTTTAAAGGGCTCACTCTGCCTGCTTCGTTGACAGTGGATGGGAAGGGAGCAAGAGTAAAAGGCAATTGCAATAAACCTGCAAAAAATGGTGATGGACAAGGCAGTAGCACTGGATAGTGGGTAGATTCTGGATGTAGTTTGATGGTATAGATGACAGGATTGACAATTGAATGTAGGATGTAAAAACAATGGGATCTGAGAAAGAAATAAAAATGATTCCAGTAATTTGGATCCGAACAATGAGGAGACCAGAAAAGCATTTTTGGGCAGGTGGTACGTGTAGGGTGGTATATGGAAGATCACTAGCTCAGTTTCAGGCATGGTAAGTTTGAGGGGGCTATTAGATGTCCAGGTAGAGATATGCAGTTAGGATATTGTATATTCAAATCTGCAGTTCTGGTGAGAGATCTGTGCCAGAGATAGGCATTTCAGAGTCATCGACATGTGATTTAGAGCCATGATAGTCGATGAGAATAAGAAGAGAATGAGACATTAAGTGTGGATAGATAAGAAAGGCCGTTCAAAGATTATGTCTTTGACACTACACCAATAACAGGACAGGGCAGAGATGAGAAAAATCAACGAAGGAAACTGGGAAAGAGCAGATGTAAAAGTACAGGAAAACTGGAGAGAATATGGTGTCTTGGTTCAAAAACTTAAGTTTGCAAAGTCTACTGTTTTAGAAATGAAAGTAGAACAAAAATTATTCCTGTAACAATGTCACTCCCACCCACTATTTGCATCCCAATATGCTATTTTATTTTATTTTGAGTAAGAAAGAAAATGATAGAACCACAGCTAGCAGTCCAGAAATTGTACAAAAGCCTCCTGCATTGTCCACACCACCATCTAGACCAGGTGATCATTATGGGGAAATGGTTAATTAATATAGCAATTAAAACAAAAGAAAGTAACGATTGAACTTCCGTGTTAGTTCTGGTTACTTTCCCCCTTATTTCACACTATTCCTGAGTCCTTTCCAATACTGGAGAGTATATAAAAGTATCGTTATATCCATGCAATAAGTCACATTTATGAGCAATCTGTTCTGTATGCTGAATTAGGGAAACTGCTGAGAACCTGAGGTAAAAAAGTATTGGAGTTATCTCCACATCTGTTTTGGGGTTTTGGTCTGAGCTACATGTATAATTTCTCGTAACTTCTCACCATGAGTTTTTAGAATACTTCTTGATGTAACAATAACATCAGTAATAAACTGTGCTTTATTCAGTTTTTAAACAGCAAAGGGCAAAAGGTCTGCAGGTTAGGTTTTAAGTCTCTGTAATGAAAACTCTGACCCTGTGTATTTCATAACAAGTGTATTGCGGTGGTGACTGGCTCATAACTAAAGCCACTGTTAATTCATTCATTTATCCACAACTGACACGTAACCAGTGATATGAACCTCGGCAGTATTATTCAACTTGTAGGTGTAAACGGCAGGAGCCGAAGGAAATGCTTCTCCCAATCACATTTTAGCTTAGCTACTGTGCATTTGTTTACAACGTATTACTGAACATCTTATTTACTATAATTAGCTTATGCTTATCAAAACACAGATAATCTAATAGATATTTGCTGTAACCCCATGGACCATATTAACTAAGAATAATTTACTATATTAAGATAGACATTCTTATGATATGGCATATATTCAAATTTTTTAACTTATCTCATTGCTCTAAAACATAAGGAAATCTTAATTTAAAAAATGTATAATGTGCTAATGAAATTATTTCATTTCAAAAGGCAAAATAATTTTATTTGATGTCGTTTAATTTTCTCACAACTTATGTCTTTATCAGAGCTATATACATAATTATTTTATTATTTAAATATGATTTTACAAAGCTAGTTTATGTGTCTTGACAATATTTGCTGTCGTTCGGGTTTTGCTGTTCGCTGTGAGAGCTGCATCGAGATTGCCCTGTGGTGTTGTTACTCCGTATGGAATGCAGAACCGTGTGGCTCTGGAGGTGGTTAGCCTTCAGATCTGCCACTTCTGATGGTTTAAAGTTGCACAAACTATTTTGACATAGTCCCACATGTATAAAGGAAGTGAAAATATATATCATCATGTTGTTTTCACTGTTATACATATATGTTTAATACATACATATGTGCAGACTAGATATGTACATTGTTAAAGAGCTTAGCATATTGTCTGACTGATTTAGCCCTTCTTCTTGCTTTCAAACCTGTCTTTGCCTGTCTTCTACATCATACGTTATTTGTCTGTTTAGCATATTTGTCTCCAGCAATCAGGATGTTGTTTTGCCTATCTGAATTCCTGTCTGTCCCTCTGTTCTTGATACTGCCCTTCTGTCTGTCTAGCTGCCCGTTAGTGTGCCTGTTGATTCATTCATCTCCACATCTTCTCATTCGTCTGTCAGCTCGCCCATCCATCTACTTCTCCGTTTTCATCTACAGGTCTATCTATCTATTTTCATTTGAATGACATTCTTCCTATATTAGCAAAACAACTCATTGATTTTACATAATAAAACACCTTGAGTCATAATGGCCGATGAACTTAGATATAGAATAGGCTTTAATGTTTTTTGTATTTTTAATCATTCTAATCACAGGTTATAAAATTTAGGTGAATTGGCCAATCTATTTTTACTTTCTCATAAGCAGCATAGATATAGACTAACATCAAGGATTCTTAGCTCTCTTTACATTTCCTTTCTTAGGTAAAATTTTCCCAATACCTTTTGGGATTTAAATTTTTAATTTAAATTTTAATTAAGCTTCCTAAACATTTTGGGGTAATTTATTAGGTTGATTTTAGCTACAAATTTCAGAACAATGGAATCTACTGGCCTACTAAAGAGTTGGGCATGTCGTATAATTCCACTTTCCTCTTTAACTCTGTCCTCTTTTGTGTCTTAGTTTTGTATTTTAGATGCTTTTTCCTTATGGCATGACAATGGAATAGCAGGAGCTAGGACAGCACGCATCCTTGTTCACCTACTTTTGTGAGCTACCAAATTCTACCAATTATGACATATTCAGGTTTTCTCTTCTCTTCTAATTCAGTCAGCTGAAGTCATATAACTACTGCTGGGCCAAAAACACTCTCCGCTATGTTGCTGAACACTAATTAAAGTTAAGCTTGGCTTAGAGGATGGAAATCATTGGTTTAGATGATCATAATCTACTCTTGAGCCCCCTTGCTTTGAATCACTTGACATAAATAAAGAGCTATGGATACCAAAACAAATTTGACATTGTGTGTGGAGAAGAATATACAACATAAGGTTATGTTATATATAATATGGGCAATTAAAAATATGTCCACTACAGACAATTATAATAAAAGTATATTTTGTTCTCAGCTAAATTTTTAATTTAGATTTTCTTTCTAACAAATTTTTCCAGTAAATTTTATGATATAAAGCTGCTGTCATTTATTCATTTTTTAATTTTATTTTGTTTAGTCCACTAAAACACTTATATATTTCTTTAGCAATTCTTTTCATGGTTTCTTTCTGCAGTACATTTAAATACCCATAAGCAAGAACATGTCTCTCATTTAAAATTTCAGTGTATTTAGTACATAATAGGTACTATATCAACATTTATTAGATCAATGAATGAGTGAAACAGACTATCCATAAAAATAATTCAGCTATACAATAGCTTAGCTTTTACCATAGAATTATTTGTATATGGAAATGTAAAAAGGGAATTTAATAGTTAGCAGTGGGAAAATAGTTGAGTAGAGAGTGGATATCAATAGGCTTTGAAAATTTTATTTATAAGTTTTTAATAGCATTAGGAAAACTTTAACATAGTAAATGGAAATTAAGAGAGTTCCTGCCAAGATGGAGGTGTAGGTAGAAACCCTTCACTTCCTTGCACAACCAAAAGGAGGATAACAACCAATCTAAAATCAATAACAACCAAAAGTGCCAGAAAATCAAACTGCATGGAACTCCAACAACGAAGGAATTAAAGAAAAAGTCAACTAGAACAAACAGATTGGTAAGAACCCGGGCCAAGGTGATGGACTGCACAGGCTGGGCTGTGGACTGTGAGGGTGGGGCTGCCTGAAGGGGAAACTGAGGCTCAGAGGTGGCTGTGGGCTACAGTGGTTGCCATAGTGGGAGAAACTCCCTGTCTCATGAGAGTCCATTGGAAAGTGCTCTAGAGATGAGCAGGCGACTGCACTGTTCCCTCTGGGGCCCCTCCCTCACAGGCAGCGCAGCAGAGCAGCAAGGAGGGTTGCCCTGCCTGCGGGGAATACCTAAGGCCCTGCCCCCTTACAACCTATCAGGTGCACCAGGACAAGAAATATGGCCAAAATGAAAGAACAGAGTAAAGCCTCAGAAAGCAAGCTAAGCGAGGAGAAGATTGCCAACCTATCTGATGGGGAATTTAAAGCCCCGGTAATCAAAATGCTCACAGATCTGATTGAGCTTGGTCAAAAAATGAAAAAAACAAAGGAAGGATACCCAAAGTGAAATAAAGCAGAATGTTCAGGGAACCAACAGTGACAGGAAGGAAACCAGGACTCAAAGCAACAATCTGGAACAAAAAGGAAAAATAAACACCCAACCAGAACAGAATAGAGAAACAAGAATTCAAAAAAGTAAAGAGTCTTATAAACTTCTGGGACAGTCTGAAACATTCCAATATCTGAATTATACGAGTGCCAGAAGGAAAAGAACAACAGGAAGAAATTGAACTTATTTGAACAAATCATAAAGGAAAACTTCCCCAATCTGGTGAAGGATATAGACTTCCAGGAAGTTCAGGAAGCCAGAGAGTCCCAAAGAAGTTGGACCCAAAGAGGAACACACCAAGGCACATCATCATTAAGTTACCCAAGGTTAAAGATAAAGACAGAATCCTAAAAGCAGCAAGAGAAAAGGAGACAGTTACTTACAAAGGAGTGCCCATAAGAATCAGCTGATTTCTCAAAAGAAACCTTGCAGGCAAGAAGGGGCTGGAAAGAAGTATTTCAAGTCATGAAAGACAAGGGCCTACAACCAAGATTAATCTATCCAGCAAAGTTTTCTTTTAGAACAGAAGGGCAGATGAAGTGCTTCCCAGATAAGGTGAAGTTAAAGGAGTTCATCATCACCAAGCCATTATTATATAAAATATTAAAGGGGTTTATCTAAGAAAATTAAGATAAAAAATATGAACAATAAAATGACAACAAACACAACTATCAACAAATGAACCTAAAAGAAAAGAAAAACAACAAAAACAAAAGCTAAGCAAACAACTAGAATAGGAACAGAATCAGAGAAATGGACATCACCTGGAGGGATTTCATTGGGTAGGGGGGAAATGTACAGGGAAGAAGAAGTATAATTCGTAGGCATAAAATAGATAGGGAAAGATAAAAAATGGTATAGGAAACAGAGAATTCAACTTATATGTACAACCCATTGACATGAACTAAGGGGGGGAATGCTGGAGGGTTGGGGGTGCCGGGCAGAGGGGGGTTAAAAGGGGAACAATTGGGAAAACTATAATATCATAATCAATAAAAATAACCAAAAAATAAATGAAAATTATTATACTAAATAATATATATTTAATGAAAATATATAATTTATAAATAGAGAACATATTAATAGATCTTGTGAAAAATGCTTTCTTTTTCAGATTTGTTTGTGTATGCTCAAGTTTCTGTATGGAGCTTGTGTTTTAGGATGCTTTGAGCAATAAGTCAATTGGTTTATTAAGGAATACAAAAGTTTACATACAACAGTCTTGAGATAGAGCAGTTCAAGGATTGCCTAATTCAGCAGCTCAGTGACACAACGAGAACTCAGTTCCTTTTTGCCGTGTTGTGCATGTCACCTCGGCTCTTCCAATGGTTGAGAAAGGATGCCACAATTCTAGCATCATAAAATATGAAAATAGAAGAGAGCCTTTTTTTCCTGTGTGTCTTTTTTTAAAAGGAAGGCCATTGACTGGTTGCCGCCTATAAGCTCCCTGACTGGAAGCAAACTGAGATCCTAGGCATGTGCCCTGACTGGGAATTGAACCTGCAACCTTTTGGTGTACAGGAGGATGCTCCAAACAACTGTGCTGCCCAGCAAATTCTCTTTTATGCCTTTTTAAACATCTTCCAATATGCAATATGTCTTTCCTCATTTCTTATTGGACATACCTGTATCATATGCCCTTCTAAAGTGATTTATGGAAATATCATGCCTGGCTAACTCCCCTGAGTCACCTGGAGTAGGTATATTTCTGAACAAAATCAATAGAATTAATTCTGTTCATTCAGGTTGCTCAGGGGCTAACCAGCATCGAAGCAGCATGGAGGCAACATCAATTGGTAAGGTGAATTACTCCTTCTATATTTTATTCCATTGGCAGAGTAAATAACATAATGGTAGCTTTCAGTTGGTTTGTAAAATTTTATTTTATTGTCTCTGAATATTATGCCAACTTTGGATTAGTATTGAGCCATTTTTTAAATCCCAAAGAATATGCTAGCTGGCCAAGTATCTATCAATAGCTAATAAGGGATAAAACCAATAAGGGAAGTTTACACAATGGGATACCACTTGGCTATAGAAGAAGAAGAAGAAGAAGAAGAAGAAGAAGAAGAAGAAGAAGAGGAGGAGGAGGAGGAGGAGGAGGAGGAGGAGGAGGAGGAGGAGGAGGAGGAGGAGGAGGAGGAGGAGGAGGGGGAGGGGGAGGGGGAGGGGGAGGGGGAGGGGGAGGGGGAGGGGGAGGGGGGAGGGGGGAGGGGGAGGAGGAGGAGGGGGGGAGAGGAAGAAGAAGAAGGAGAAAATTTTACCCTTTACAACAGTATAGATGGACCAGGAGAACATTACACTAAGTGAAATGAGTCAGTCAGAGAAAGACAGATATATGATTTCACTCACATGTGGACAAACTGAACTAACAAGAGAAATGGGGACAGACTCGTAGAGAGCAGGACAGCTAGTTGGTGGGTGGGTGGTTAGGGGGTGGAGGAATTGAGCACAAAGGAAAAAGGACTCGTGGATGTGGACAATAGTGTGGGGATTGCTGGAAGCGGTGGTTGTAAGGGAACTAAATGGTAATGGAAAAAATACAATAAAGATTAAATCAAGAAAATTAAATAAAAACAGCAAAAACAAACAAAAGCAAATGCTAGATTTGTCACCTAAACTACATTTTAATTTTTTTCTTCATCTTATTATTCATACTCATATAAGTTTTTAATATTTTCTCAACCTTTGAGTGGCATTTAATCAACTTCTTGTTAATTGCTATGTGCTTTAATCTCTCAAAAGTGGAAAGGCTAGGTATAACTATTATTGATTCTATTACAGAGGATTGAAAACACATGAATTTCTTAAGAGGAAAAATCACATGTGAGTGAGACTAGTAATGATGAGGACTACAGATGATTAGCTATAAAATAAAGTAGAAATACGCATTTTTAAGATTATACATTTGCTTTTACCTACTTATTTATTCTATCCTCATCTTGGAACAAAAACATTAGTAAGAAATTATTTTTTATTTTTCTATATTTTCAGAAATTACCTCTGATAATTCTATTAAACTTCCAGGGCTAAGGACAAGACCTTCTAAATATATTTACCTTTTAACAGTGAAGTATTTGAAACTAATACTCAAAGGAAGGAAGAAAGAAGGTAAAAAGAGAGGGGAAAAGGGAGGAACATTTTGGTGGAAAAAAGGACTATTTGGCTCACGATAAAGGCCAGGTTCTATAATAGTAGTTTGTTTTATTATGATTTTGATTACTTAGATAGAGTGGAAGAAGGAATAGAGGAAAGCATTTCTTTTCAATCATGCAAATTTCTGTCTAATATAATATTGGCATGGGGCATATATGAAACTTCCAGGTGAAACAGTTTTGTCTTCTAAGACTCATTAAGGCATATGCCCTCATGACTTTTAATGAAGCAGATAATTCAATTTTTCTTGTAACAAAATGATTTTACAAATAAACTCCAGTGGTCTACATAGCTTAGCAATACAAAACAACTGAAACAGAAAAGAAAACAGTTATGTAATGAGGAAGACCTAAAATTCATTGAGCGTCTACTACATTTCAGGGTCTACACTTAGCACTTTCTAAATTATGGTCTTTAAATCCTTACATAAATTCTCTAGCCAATAAGGAAGCTGATTTTAGCAGGTCAAGTCTTTCAAATAATATGTATAAAGCACTTAGCATAAGATTTATCTAAAAATGTTTAATAAATTTTATTATAGCTAATTCATCTTTCCCCAGAATCACACTACCCATGTGAGATGAGAGCTATTAGATTAACTGTTTTTGATTCCTATATTTTATGATGCAATTGTTTTCTCTAATGTGAGCCTCATCAGCAATTATTCTCTTTTTACATTCTACTCACCAAGTAGACTCACAATGACTACATATTGAAGTCAAAGTAAAACATCTGCAAAACAGTTCTTCAGCATTAGTGTGACCATAAACACTGCCATCTGAATTAAAATGGGCTGAGACTATTTTAACAGGATTCAATGTTCTCTAAAAGGTGTATTCTTTCTTCTTACACTTTTGTGTGTCTGAGACTCCCTGTAAATTCCAAGTGAATATGAGACAGCCAGAAGTAACATTTAACACACTAAATTATTTCTACTAGTTAGCCAAAATCTTACAAAATGTTTGTCAGTTTACATAAACTAGTTTTGGATCATTATCTATTCTGTTGAAGAGAGTTTAATGGAATGCCCAAAACTCTGTCTCACTAATTTTCTACTGCTCATCACCTATACAATTTTCTTTCTTTGGAAACAAAATTTCACATCAAAACTATAAGTGATTCCCTTAAGATTGGGAACAAAATAGGAATATTTGCTTTCACTGGTTCTTTCAAGGTAGTACTGGAAATCCTAGTCACAATCAGGCAAAAAGAAATAAAAGCATTCGAATTGGAAAGGAAGAAGTAAAACATCATTATTTGCAAATAACATGATACTGTATACAGAGAACCCTAAAGATTCCACCAAAAAAACTATTAGAATTAATAATAAATTCAATAAAGTAGCAGGATACCAAAAGATTCAGAAATCAGTTGCATTTTATTCAATAAAATTACACCAGTAATTAACTATCAGAAACTAAAAAGCAATCCCATTTACAATTGCATCAAAATAAATAAAATACCTAGGCATAAATTTGACCAAGGATGTAAAAGGCTTGTACTTGAAAAATTATATGGCACTGAAGAAAGAATTTGAAGATGATATAAACAAGTGGAAACATACTGTGTTCATGCACAGGAAGAATTCTCATCGTTAAAATGTCTATACTACCCAAAGCAATCTATAGATTAAATGCAATTCCTATCAAGATACCAATGGCATATTCCACAGATCTAGAAGAAATATTTCAATAATTTACATGGAAACACTAAAGACCCCAAATAGCCACAAGAATCTTGAGAAAGAAGAACGAAGTCAGAGGAATCATGCAACCCGATATCAAACTATATGTAATCAAAACAGCATGTTATTGGCCTAAAAACTGACATATTGATCAATGGAACAGAATAGAGAGCCCAGAAATAAACCCACATCTTTATAGTCAATTAATATTTGTCAAAGGAGGCAAGAACATACAATAGTCTACCGTATGGGCTAAAGATAGTCTATTCAATAATGGTATTGGAAAGATTGGACAGACATGTGCAAAAAAGTGAAACTAGACCATCCTCTTACATCATGCACAAGAATAAACTTAAAATGGATTAAATACTTAAATGTTGGTCTCAAAACCATAACAACCCTAGGAAAAAACATAACCCCTACAATGTTCAATGGTCAACTGCAAATTGTTGTCATTGTTCTATTACTAGTTATTGGTGTTCATCTTTTACTGTGAGTAATTTATGAATTAAACTTTGTCATAGGTATATATTTACATATAGGAAAATCATACATAGGATTCAGTGCCACCTATGGTTTTAGGCATCTACTGGTGGTCTTGGAATGTATCCCCTTCTGATAAATAGAACCACTCTACATGGGAATTTAAGAGAACCAAGAATGATAAAATACAGTTGTCAACAGATTATAAAACACATTTGATCTGTTTATGAAAACATTAAATAACAAGATCCAGCAGCAGACACAATGACTATACCTTTGAAGTGGTTATGTACATAAATAATATTTTGAATATATGTGGCAACTGTAATATTGCATAAAAATATCTGTGATCTCTTTGATGAAAAAGTTACAGATACGGCTGCTGTGACAGTGGTTGTTGCTAACATTTGTAACTGAAGAAATAGAAAATTTCAACTAGGTTTTGATGCAAATAGAAAAGTAGCTCTTTATTCATCTAAGTTCATAAAGTGCCAGCATCCATCTACGGCGATGCTTGGGGGACCAGGGACCCAGGCTAAGATAAGAGCCCTGCACCAAAGCTCAGTGTGAGCGCTGCTGAGGACTGTACAGAGAAAATGTGAAATGCGCACGGAGACTTTGGATCTCTAACAGTGACTCCAGATTCTGAACATGCTAAAGGATCTTTACCTCTCACTGTTTATGTTTGACAGTGTTGTTTCTTTTTACACAGAGGTTTGTTCTGTGCTAAACTAGGAGTAATAATCCCTGTTTGAAGTTTTGCCTGTGGGAAGCCTGAGGGTAAGGAATTCTTATCAGATGAACTAGGGAAAATTTTGTGTACCTTTCTCTGTGATGATTAATAAATTATTTTGGCTATTAATTCTATATTTTTTAATCCATTACATTTCTTTTAAAATATGTAAATAATCCATGCTTTAAAAATTATTCATACATAATATGAAAAATAAAGTGCAGTATAAAATTAATTATACTACCAAAAGGAAAATTATTTCTCACTATGCCTTCACTCCACTGAAAAGCTAATATTTGTTAGTTTTCAGTATGTATGTTCTTTCAGAATAGACATATAGTTTGGTTTGTATAATGTACAGAATCATAATATATAAACAGCTTGACAATATAACGGGCTAACTGCATTGGTCGTTCATTTTATCCTACATTAGACATGTCTTTGCTTTTGCTTTTTTATTTTTATTTTTCAGAGTATAGCTCTCTGAAATTTTTGGTTGATTTTTGAATTGGAATGATTCTTGTATAGTCATTGGTTGTCATACTTGAACGTTTTCATCAAGAAAAAACTGGGCCTGAGGCAAGGCAAAGGACTTTGGAGGATCATGTGAATTCAGAGATGTGGCATTCAGTGGAGGGGAAGGGCTGGTAAAAATAGTTTGGAAGACAAGCAGTTAAATTTCAGGAAGATTAAACCAGGGGAGAGGAAGGGAATGTATGAGGCTGCCTCAAGTCACTGCCCTGAAATTTTGCACAGCAAGGGCGGAGAGGGGTGGGAAAGGAGAATAGGTTGTCAGCTGCTGGGGAGGTCAGATTTGTATGCCTCATCAGCCACAGTATTATCGTCTTCTGGCTGTCTTCCTGCTTTCCTTTCCTTTTTGCCTTTTTCCCCCCTGGTACCCACATGTTGCAGTTGTTCTGCACCAGTGAAAAAGCAGCTAGAAAACAAATAAGGACACACACACACACACACACACACACACACATTCACCCTTCCCCTACTTACTTTTAGCGATATCTCTGTTACCAAGTCCTTCGGTGAGCTGTGAAGGTTAGTGAACAGCCCTGACTAATTCATTACCACTCAACTTCTATTTCAAGTGAAGCAAAAAAGTTATTTTAGGAAGCAAGAAAGAATATTTGTAAGAATGGATAGTGAGGCGAGGATGGAAAGGTAAAAAAGAGTGTAAGAAATGTTTAAGGAGTAATACATGCTTTCATGATTTTGGAACATAAACCACAAATCAATTAGTAGGTGGCTTTTAGCCCAACTGATCATCAGAAGTGTTGAAAACATTGCTCTCAGTCAGAAAACCGCAAACATGGGGCCGAGTTTTTCTAGATTCTGCTGATGGTGCTAGGCTTGGCAGCCACAGGAAGTTATTTGTCTTTCTTACCACTAAAAAATTTCAATGGGCCTTCTTAGGAAAGTAGAGAATAAATGATGACCTATTGTGGGTAGGGACAGTTGTCTGTTGAGGCTTTTGTTAACCTGCTGTTGCATTGGTTTGGATTTGTCCCCAAATTACTTACATTGAAAAAAAGCTACCCTTTGAAATAAACGATCACCTATTTAGCAGTTTAATATGCAAAGGTATGGTGGGAGAAAAAAGATAAACTTTAAAATATAGAGTGAGGAGGTCCTTTTGCCTTTCCATCAATCCTGCATGCACCATGCCTGGCACTTCTTTTTTAAAGAGTTGTGGAGATAAAACAAGTTTCTAAAGTGCAATGGTTTTTCGTAAAGGAGCCAAAATGATTATGTTTGAGATAGAATTGTTTACAATTTTTAATATGCATTATGAATTACGGGCTCCTGCGGAAGATGAGTGTGTTATCTTCTTAGCAGTAGGGGCTAGATCCTACGCATTTACCTCTCAGCAACGTGAAGTATTCCTTCAAAATGCTCTGAATGTTGCATTAGTAATATTTGCTAAAAAACCAAAAACAATCTCAATAAATATGATAAATATATTTTAAAATCAGAGATTCTTTGCTATTTGCATTTTATAACCAGAAAGCAATGAAGCTCCAGTGCTGTTATATCCTGTCTAGGATATATGAGCTTGTGATCAATAGTGGAATAATGGAGAAAAGGAATCATATACTATTCTTTGTCTTGCTCTGTCTTCTTTGTCTCTCCTTTTTCTTTCTCTTCTAAGGACAAAGGTAATCACAACCATGGAAACAAACACACAAACAAAAACATATCAACAATGATTAGACAGGGATAGAACAAAAGTAATGGAGTTTAGACTCCAGTGCTAGCCTACACTCTTCCTGCTGAGTGATCTTAAGCAATTTGTATCACCTCTCTTAATCTTACCATCCTCATTGTAAAGTGGAGATACTAAGCAATTCTGTTCTGATTACTCAGGAGGTCCCTGTAAGATTCAAACAAGGGGATATTTTTAAGGACTCAATAAACTCAATCAGTAAATAGATATTGTTTTAAAATGCTTTCATGAAATACATTAGTTCCTTTAGTAAGACCCTTTTAAAAATGAATAAATAATCATCAATGATGTCAGATTCCTGTTATATATGAGAACCCTGATGAGAAAGTTTTAGAAACTCTTTCAGAAACAGGGCATATTCATTCTGAGTACCTAAGTTACACCTGAGGAATGATTCCTATAGAGAAAAACTCAAATTAACAGAATATGATGTCCATAAAATGTAGCATGTTAGAAAATCCCTATATTTATCTTACTATAGAATTTGGAGTAAGAAAATCCTTAAATTCAGGCATGATTTGAATTATACAAGCAGAGTATTGAAATGTAGTTTCTGAGTCCTTTCACAATCTGTCTATATGAATTTTGTGTAATTTTTAATAAAGTGCATTTGAAATAAACAATTAAATTTATCAAAATCCAAGAATGTGGGATGAAAGGACAATGGAGCAGATACACTGAAGATATACTCGGAATGAAAGAGATATGTTAAAATGTCAAAAGCATTTTGACAGATGGCAAAAGAATTTAAGCTAGGAAAGGAAAGAAAATGAAAATAATACTGGCAAACATTATTGCTACTAGCTCTTACTCTATGCAAGCACTAAGCCCTTAACATATATTAATGCATTTTTTACCTTTTACAACTCTATGAGGTAGATATTACTATTATTGTGGATGGAGAAATGGAGGCACTCAGAGGTTGAGCACGTCATCCAGCGTCAAACAGGCAGAGACTGATGGAGCTAGCATTCAAACTCAGGTTGCTGGCTCCAAAGTCTGTTTGCTATGCTGCCTTTTGATAAAAAGATAGGACGCTTATACCCATTCATACCCCCAGCACAAGTTTTGACAACCTACTTTAATCTTTTTCAGGTTGATAGGCAATAAATGCTATTTTATTGTGTTGAATTTATTTATATTTCCTTTATTCCTAGAGATTCTTATACCTTTCATGTATTCATTATCCTTTTATATCTTTTGTGTGAAGCATAATAACATTTCTGTGCATTTTTATATTGAGGCATTTTTCTTTTTTTATTTTTAGAGTCTTGTGCATAGGAGAGATAGTATTTTCCATATATATTGCAAGTTTTCCCCATATTTTGTTTATCTGCATTTTGTGATGTATTTTCTATAAAGAGTTTTAAGTTTGTATGTGTGTGTGTGTGTGTGTGTGTGTGTGTATATATATATATATATATATATATATATATCAGTCTTTTTCTTTATGGTTTCTGGCTTTCATGCCATGCTTAGAATGACTCCCCCACCCCCACATGTATTACTTTGCCGTCTCTATTACTTGAAAGTATTTTAAGACTTTATTTTGCAATTATTTACATTTCTTGTGCACTTAGAAATTTTATTGGTATACAGAAAGAAGAAAAATCATTTAATATATAAAATATATGTAAGTGTGTGTGTATATATGTGTGTGTGTATATATATGTGCACCTGTGTGTGTGTATATATATGTATACAACTAATCCTTAATCCAATACCATCTACTAAATGACCTATCCTTTCTGCCACCAGTTTAAAATGTTGCTTATATTACAAAATACAATCTCAGATATACTTAGGTATTTGTGTGTAGACTTACTGTGATCTCCACTGATCTACCAATTCTTATGCCAGAACTAAAATATTTTAGCCATCACAGCTGAGTAATTGTCCTCACCTCGCTTCCAGCCATTGCACACTCCTGGTTCCCCCTCCACTTTGGCTTTGGTCTCGCTGTCTCCCATACAATCTGCTCGGATTGTGCCCGCCCCTTAATTCTGAACCTTCCTTGGAATTCAGCCTATCACTTTCTTTTCAGTCTGAACACTCTCCATGGGCAGTCCCATTTATTACCAAAGCCCTAACCCTGTCAAAAATGCACTGACAGCTTCAAAATGCAGATTGAAGGCTCAAATGTTTTGCTCAAATGTCCCTGGCTCAAAATGTTTTACTGAAGGTTAGCCATATTCCCTAAGTGTCTGTCCACATGGAATGGATGTCTCACAATCACCTTAAGTTCCAAATGTCAGATACTCATTATCTCCTTTATGTAATTCACCCCAAACTTTCTCTTCTGTGTGCATCTCCTATGCTATCCCATGAAGAGCACCACTACCCACCCACAAGGCCAAGATGGAACCCTGGGATTAACCCCAATCATGTCCTCTTCCTCCCAGGCTTTTTAGTTAGTAAGTTGGTTATGCAAGTAATACTGTAACAGGGTGCAGTCAAGGGGGTGCCCCAAATAGAGATTTGTAATGGGTTCCAGAACTCAGGGTGTTCAGGAAATATTAGAGAAAAAAAATATACATGATGTCCTCACTCCCACCAGTCTGATCTGGGGGATGGGACACATGGAGCAGGGCTATTGAGAGCTGTTTTGTACAGCAACAGCTTTGCAGCTAACCTCTGGCACGGTCATTTAACTTATCTATAACCTTTAACTGGTTTCATAGATATATTAAATAGCTGTGGCCATGCTTTGAGCTAGGGGGATGGAAGTGACTTCAAACCAGGATGTAACTGGGAAGCAGCTCCCCCTGGTTATAGCACCTTGTGAAAGCTTGGAGATGACTGGCTCCATGCCATGGGGCCACGTCTGCCTGGACTCACTATGGCAGCCCAGTAAAGCTGGAAGGATACGGGAATGCTGGCAGGTGTAACTGATTGTAGGAGGAGTCGGAAATGGGGCTGCAGGAGGAGATCAGCGAGGGGATTTAAACCCTGGTGCAGCAGCCATACCAAGGGCAGGACCACGAGGCTTTGGAGGAGTTGGGACTACGGAGGCTGTGGAGGGAATCACCACGTGGCTTGGGCAGAGGTTGGGACCATGCAGCTTGGGCAAGAGTATCACCACGCAGCTTTGGGTTGCTCCTTTTTGCCATGTGGCTTAGGAAGCAGGAGAGACTTTGCCTGGAAGAAAAGGGGTGAAAAGACTCTTGCTGTTGGGCCCTGAGACAGTGCCACACGACTTTGGATTAACTAGAGATCATAGCGGCAACACAACTGATGGTGCTGGGAGCCTGAGTGACTGACTTCTACTTCTTTTCCTGAGATACGGTACCCCAGACTGGGCAAAGGGGAGAAGGAAGGGCTGTGCATTTGTGGGTATTCCAAAGAACTTTAGTATTCTAATGAAGACGTTAAGTCACTACTTTAAGTCTGTATAACTTTTAAATAAATAATTCCTTTCCTTTTCACCAATCTCTGGCATTGAGAGATATCTTTCCTCTGGAGGCAGGCAGCGAACCTAGTACGGTAGGGGAGAACCCCCAGAGAAAAAGTGGGGGTCCTTTCCGTAACAGTATATTGTTCACCCCCCGGGTCTGTTTTGTAACAATACTACTTCTTTTTAACTCTTGATAATGTCCTAATCCTTAATACTGAGTCCTGTTTAGGGTCACAATCATCTTTTCCACTAGCAACTTCAGTAGCCCTGACCCTGTACAATAAATCCTCCACATTGTTACCAATCAGACCTTCCTGAAATGCAAATTGGATTGTTTCACTTTATCTACTTAAAGTACTTACTGCTCCTTACTATTTCTGTATAGTAAGATAGTCCAATTTTTTTTTCATATTTAAATGTCATCCGCTACTCAGTGCCTCTTGCTTTATTAGAATTCTTGGTTTTGAATTATCCTCTGAAGTTCTGCAGTCTAGGCTTACCTTGTAATAAGTTGTTCCCTTTTCTTTTTTTTTTAAATGGCAGAGGAGGCATTTTTTTTAAATTTTTATTTATTTATTTTTGGAGAGGGGGGAAGTAAGGAGTAAGAGAGGGAGAGAGACATCAATGTGTGGTTGCCTCTCATATACCCCCTACTGGGGACCTGGCTCACAACCCAGGCATGTGCCCTGACTGGTAATTGAATCCACCACCCTTTGGTTTGTAGGCCTACGCTCAATCCATTGAGCTACACCAGCCAAGGAAGGAGGCATTTTTTATTGTACTTTTTTCCATGAACATTTATCCTCCTCATGCCCCCATCCTCCCACCCACAATCACCATACTGTGGTCTATGTCCATGAGTCTTTTTTCTTTTTTGCTCAATCCCTCCAGCCCGTCCACTGGCTGTCATCCTGTTCTCCATCTATGAGTCTGCTCTATTTTGCATGTTAGTTCAGTTTGTTCATTCGTTTCCAAATATGAGTGAAATCATGTGGTATTTGTCTTTCTCTGAAGATAGTCCAACTTTGAAATAGCCTTTAGAAGGCCCTTGCAGACTTCATGTGTTGCCCAGGGTCTTGTGCTACCAATACTTTGAAAATACTGAACTTCTTCACTTCTTCAAAAACATCCCATTCTCTGTTGCCCAGGTCTTTGCGTCAGCTTCTCCTTCTTCTGCACCGCTCTTCTTCTCTTGCCTAACTGCTACTTTGCATCCTTCTGACCTCAGCAGACCTGATCTCCTCTAGGAAGTCTTCCACAAACTCTCCAATGTGCCTTTGGTACCAGGAGACACACTCCCATGACACCCTGTGCTGCAGCATTTTAGCTCATTGCTTTGAAAATACCAGGTAAAGTATCTTACAAACGAACCAAATTACAGCACATATAAACAGAGGAATTTTGCCTGATATATTCAGCACTGTAACTCTAGTACCCAGGAGAGTACCTGGGCATTGAGTGCTATCTAAATTTGTGTGGAATAAGAAACATAAGATGGAGGGAGGAAAGGGAGATGGAGGAAAAAGGGGGAGAAGGATATGATATATTATTCACACAAAGTCAGTCTTTCTCTCATGCACACATAATAAATTCACAGAGATGCTTATACACACGCATATAAATATCATACAAAAATTCCTCACACAAAATATTGAAAACAAATGCTGTAAATATTAGTGGGTTATTGTGGCATTATAGGCAGTTTCAATTTTCTTCTTTAAGAGTTTCTACATAATTTAATATAAAAAATCAGAAAATCTGTAACTAGAAAAAGTTATTAAAATTAGGTTTACAATTCTCTTGATTACAACTCATAAAATTCATTAATATTCTCAAATAAGAATATTTTGGCTTGTATAGTACAGATGCTCCTTGATTCATACCGAGGTTATGCCACGATAAACTCATTATAAGTTGAAAACAGCATGAGTTAAAAATGCACTTAACATGCCTAACCTACAGAACATCGTAGCTTAGTCTAGCCTACCATAAATCCTCAGAACACAATATTCAAAAACCACTGGCAATGCAGACCCTGCAGAGTGTTGGCTGCTTACCCTCCTGACCGCATGGCTGGCTGGGAGCTGCAGCTCACTGCCATTGCTCAGCACCACTGGAGAGTGTCCTACGACATGACGCTAGTCCAGGGAAAGAACAAAATTCAAAATCAAAGTAGTTTCTACTGAATGCATATCACTTTTGCACCATCATAAAGGCAAGATATTGTTAAGTCAAATAATCATAAATCAAGGACCATCTGTATTTGTTTCCTAGGATTGCTATAAAAACTTACCACAAAGTAGGTAATGTAAAACAATGGAAATTTCTTCTCCTACAGTCCAAAGTCAAGGCGGTGGCAGGGCCATGTGGCCCTGACTGTTTAGAATTCTCCCTTGCCTCTTCTGCTTAGATCCTGATGGTAGCCATTGATCCTTGAGGTTCTTTAGCTTTTGCAATGGCAGCACTCCAACCTCTGCCTCTGTTGTCATATGGTGTTCTCCTCCTTGTGTGTCTGTCTTGCCACTTTTTCTAAGGATAACACTCATTTGGATTATAGGCCCATCCTGCTCTGGAACAACCTCATCTTAATTTCATTAATTATATCTGCAATGATCGTGATTCAAGTAAGGTCACATTCAGAGGTACTGGGAGTTAGGACTTCAACATATTTTTGGTGGGGGACACAATTCAACTCATAATACATGTTATGCATGCTTTTTTGCCTATTATATATGTAATGACAAATAATAATGTTATCCATGTTCTACTTTTAAATTCCTAACAAAACATATTATGATACATATGTAATTATCCATCAGTCTTTAAGATACAAAATAATATGTCCTTCCTGTTACTACTTTTTTTTCCCTATTCTGATGCTGAGGAAAGCATATTTCTTCACTTGTTACTTATTATATTTGTATGAAGTATGGATTGAGTTTGGTTACCAGTAGGAGATCCAACTATAATGGCATAAACATAAAATGATGTATTTTCCTCCCATTATGAGAAATTCTGGCATAGGCAGTTACCAGTACCATAATGATTGTGCAACTCAAGCATATCAGGGGCAAGGATTTGTGATTTGTGGGATCTTTAGCTTAGAATCTTAAAATATATGCATCAGAACCATAATTTATTCCAGGCAAGAAGTCAGGCATGGGAGGAAAAAAATGGCAGCTGAATATGCCCTCTCTTAAAGGATGTTTTCCTCATCTCATCAACAATTTCTACAACAGCTCATTGGCCAGAATGATGTCACCTGGCCACCACTTTCTGCAAGGGAAGTTGATAAATGAAGAAATTTTAGCTGTACACATTGCAGACTTCAAGAGAATTAGGACTCCGTTGGAGAAAGGTAAAAGAAATTAGTAAGCAGCTAGCTGTCTCAGGCATCAATCCTTCCACAAAGTTAGTGGAGGATGGGTGAAGAAGGGATGTGGAAGAGAAGGAATTCAACTTTTCTTTTTCCTCCCCATCCCAACTCATCAAACACAGAAACTTACAACCACTCAATTGCATTGGTGGAGGATTGTGTGACAATTTGGGAGACAGAGTTATGGAACTGTAAGCATTGCAGTAGGCACACAAGTGGTTCTCAAGCAGTGGTCTACCCTCTGGTCCTAGGTTTGGAAACACTTGTATAGTTCACGGGAAAAAAAGAATAAAGAGTAACCTGGTGAGTTTTTCATTAGGTTAAATTGATGTAATTTAAAGAGCTGTCCTTCATTCTGAAATTGTGTCCTTACTGTTTGGGGTGTATTAAATATTCCTTTTAATATAAAGTGTTGGGAATAATAAATAACTTTTTCATTTTGCCATGTTATTGTTCTTACTCAGAAAAAAGTTCTATGTTTGATCTTTTTATTTTATATTTTTAATTTTCTAACTCATGGAATCCAGAAGTCTGAGAACCATAGGGAATTATTCCCCTTGGTATGTGTTTGTTATATATTTTGTAAAACGTGCCCATAAGCATTTATATTTTAGTATTTATATTACTTTTTGTCTTTAGATGAAAAAGGTTAAATGAATAACCTTGGCTTTCTTAGATTCCATCTCTGCCTTGCCATCAGTTTGTATGTCTTCTAAGAGCATGGCATTTAGGAACTAACAATGTGGTGAAGATTAAAATACATAGAGCAGACTATTTTGGCTGGATATAAGGCTAAGTACTTTATGTGTGTTAGCATTCATTTCTTATTGTCCTTCATGGCGGTACATGTAAGTTTCATTGTACCATAGGTAAAAGATCTGATAGTCACAAAGATTGAGTTACTTGCTTGCCAAGGTTTCACAGAGTGTAAAGTCAAGATTTAAACCAAGTTCTTTCTTCTTCAACAGACCAAGCTTTCAATCTATTGAGAGAAAACATACTACTTATTTAACTCTCATGGGTGAAGCTATGCCTTTATTCATTATAATCCTGATTTTTATTTCTGTGAAGACTACCCCTGTAGGGGTAGTAGTCTTCTTCAGAGGCCAATGTACCCCTCATATACTTTGTAAATTGCTTGTTCATGAAGAATACAATGAATATATTACTGACATTTAGTGTTGAGTTACGGTTGCCTCTTCTTAAGTACAATATAAAGGTATGTTAGCTTCTATGAATATTTTAGGACATGAACAGACAGATCCTCCAATATTCAAGCAGTCAAAGTAACTGAAAGAATATAGATGTCTGATGAGAAAAGACACTGATTCTGGGCTCAGCATGGGCTCAGCAAAAGGGAGGGCTGAGAATTCAGGCAGCTGGTGCCTTGGTGACCCACCTAAGGGAGGAAGTATCAACTGGCTGAGCAGATTATTAAAATGTTGGGAACATAGGGTTATTTTTCCCAGAATTTTAAATTTTCCAGAGAAGTTTGAGATGTTCAGTTTCCTGGGCAAAGCTGGCTAATAGCATAAATTTAAAATACCAAACAAATCATCAGTGGGTGGACCAGACACAGGTCTGGGGGAAAGTTAGTCCATGGTCTGATGGCTTGCAACAGCTGATTCAGGCTTTAAAAAAAATTATATATATATATATATGTATATATATATATATATATTTATGAGTGTAATATATATATATGAGTGTAATCAACATAATATTAGACACAAAATGATTAACCAGTAATATCCTAAGCTATTGCCCCAAGGGAAACAGACTGTTTTGCAAGTGTAAAATTTCAGTTTCACTGAAAACAGGAAGAGGCTGTTTTCCAGGAGAGAATTTTAAAACTAGTCTCACTGAGCAAGCCCTCAAATATAGCAGACAAGCTCCTTTGGTGAAACTGAGTTGTGATAACACTCCAAGGTTCTCAGGGTTAAAAAGGGACTTAATAACCATGATAATAAACATACCACTGTAGAATGGCAGGAAACATATTTAGAGCCCACTAGCATGTGTATGGGCAATATGCTGTACGTAAAAGAGGATTCCCACATGATAAACATGCACTGTTTCCCTAGAAAACTGGTGTCGGCTCATGCACAGTTTCTTTTTGAGGAGTTAGAGGAGACAGTATCAGAGTCTGCTGTCTGTGCTTTAGCCTTCATTCCAACTTTCTCATTGGACACTTTTCCAGCACTTCCAAAGTGCCAGAAACTGCTCTAATTCTCTGGAGATGGAATAACAGACAAAGCCCTAACTTTCAGAGAAATTGCACTCTCCAATGAACAAGAAAACCAATCAATCAATAGTATTGTTTTGGGTAGTGATAAACACTGTAAAGAAGACAGAGGAAATCAGAGAGTGACAGGTGACAGGTGGAGGGGGCATGGCCACGTGGCATATGGGTAGGGGATAGTCTGTGAGCTCAGACCTCAGCGGTGGGAGCAGTGAACTTTGAGGCCTGCAGGGCAGTGGTTGAGCAGAAAGGAAGAGCAATTATGGAGGCTTTAAAGAAGGGATGAGCTTCATGGAATATCACTTGAGTATGGAACCCTTCATAGAATGTGCTTACAATTGCTTCTTAGTTAAAGATGCTGGGTAACAAACACCTGTTAGAATCTCAATTTAGTTGCTCAGAGAGGGTAGAAGCAGTTATGTGCACTTCTCCCCCATACACTCCCCAAAGCTTTCATTTAAAATTCTATTGCTATGAATGATTTTTTTACATCTTTTCAATTTTATTCATTTAAGAAAGAATTATATACAGAAAATTTTCTTTTTGCTCTGTTTTTCTTACTTACTTTTTCTTTAATGAAAAATCAGTTAGGTGAAACTTAATTTATCCATAATTAAAATGGAGTGCTGAGAGAGAGAGAGAGAGAGAGAGAGAGAGAGAGAGAGAGAGAGAGAGAGAGAGAGAGAGGGAGAGAGGGAGAGAGAGAGAGAGGGAGAGAGGGAGAGAGGGAGAGAGAGAGATGAAAGCAGAGAATCGGTTCACTGTATTCAGTGCTTCCTCTAATAAATTCTTCATGGCTGTCCTTTTAATGGTGGTTAGCCTGGAACAGGCCCTGAAACAGGATCTGGCTACTGCGGATGCCTTTACCAGAAAGCCCGGAGGCCTCAGAGGAGGCTGCGCTTGGTGGGAGAGGCAGGAAACATCTGCGAGCACGGGAGAACTGGGGAGCTGTGGTCGGTTGGCCCTGCCAACTTTCCACGTCATTGGCTCATTCACCCAACCTGAGGAATATTCTTTAACACATACCACACCACAGGGGTAAGATAGAAGAGTGTTTCCCCTTGCTTGCCTACTGCCCAGGCCTAATAGTCTACCATGCCTGTAGGGTGCCTATAGGCATGGCATTCTCTGTCATGTATGACTGGCATTTTCTCTCCCAATCTCTAAACCTTTTGGGAACAGGATCCAGGTCATCTTTTGCATTTCTCACAGAGAGATATTTCTGGTTGTATTTATGAAGATTGGGTATTGTGTGAAGTACACAATTTAATTTCCCTGATCTCTTAGCCTAATTCTGAATACTTTTCTTCCCCTTTTATGGTTATCTTTCTTAGATTACCAATGTGTCCATAATTTTTTGCTCTCCTTAAAAAAAAGTGTCCTGGAAAAAGATGTGATATATTCATTTACACTATGAAATAAAGTACTGTCCCCATAAAATGTGCCCCTTACTCTTTTCTCATGAGATTGTACATTTTACCTAGTCCAAGGAGGCTTTAAGTGGAAGGAAAAAAATAACAGCGCCTAGGAGCTTTCAATCTATAGCTCTCAGACACCTGTGCATACATGGAAAATAAGATTTATAGACTTATTTGTGTAACACAAGAATGTATTAGGTGCCTTGAGTTATGGGGAATGTTTATATACATTCATCTGAAAAGACATTTTATGTTTCACTTTTTTGCATGTTAATAGCACTTTTTCAGTCCTTCCTTCTTTTCTGCCTTCCTCCTTCCCTCCCTCCCAACCTCGAATTTCTTGAGCATCTGTTATGTAGTAGATGCTGCCCTGGATGCTGAAAGAATAGATATGAATAAGGTGCAGGTCCTGCCCTTGGCATCTGGCAGGGGGATGCTAAAAAGTAAGCAAATAAAAGGAAACTACTAGGAAGACTGCAGTACAAATAGGAGGCAAAAACTCCAAGGAGAAAGTAGATAATTCTATTTGGGAGGTATGGCAATATTTTACAAAGAAGGTAAAATGAGGTAGAGCTTTTTTTAAAGTGACTAGAAATTGCTATTTAGAAAATAAGGGAATAGACTTTACATAAGAGGGAATGTGTCTATAAAGGAATGTCAGCTTTAGTGACATTGGTAATGTCTAGGGAAACACATGTGGCCTGTGTGATCAGAGGCAGAGTGTGTGAGATGGGATAGGAGACAAAGCTGCAAAATTAAAGTCAGGCTGTGCACTTAACCTCATCAACAATCACTTTCTCCCTCCAAATGGCGATTGCAGATAACCCATTTTCCGAACTCTTCTTTGGTCCTGGGATATATTGCATGGTCTCCTGGTATTCCGCCCATTTCACTTCCTGGTCTTCCCCAGTTGCCTGTTAAACTTCTAGATGTTCAGGCACCCAACACAGTCCTTTGACCCTCCTTCCCTGCTGTTTTCTGTTCTTTATTGAAAAGCCTGGTTCACAAAGCATTTAAGAGCTCCCACTGGGAGCCAAATTGCCAAATTTCAATTCCCAGCCTCTTCCCTTATTAGTTGAGTGATCTTTCTCCTCATTTCCTCATCTTAAAATAAGGATGGTAATAGGAGGACCTATATTAGAGGGTTTTGGAAGCTTAAATAATTGAAGACATATGTTCAGAAAAGAGTCAACAGAGCAGGCCTAACGACCTATTCGTAAAAAGGCCCACTGACAAGGTTGGCCTGGGCTGGAATCCAGAAACTTAAATTTCAGTAAGGCTCCTCTCCACCTAACTGATGAGAGTGGCTCACAGTACCTAATCTGTTTATGAAAACAGTCTTGTTTCTGCTAAAAACATGCTTTCCTTCTGGGAGTCTGGAATCTTCCTAGATGCCAGGCAGAAGCTGCTTATATGATCAGCCCCTGGTAAAAACCCTGGGCGCTGAGTTGCTAATGAGCTTCTCCGGTGGACAAAATTTCCCACGTGTCACCACAAGTCACTGCTGGGGGAACTAAGCATGTCTGTTCTCTGCAATTCCACTGGGAGGACACTTTTTGCCCAGATTTCATCCCACGTGCCTTTTCCCTCTGATTTTGCTTTGTCTCTTTTACCTGTAGTAGAGTCCGCTAGCAAATCATCAAAACTGGGTGTGGTCTGAGGACCTCCCAGAATAGTGTAGCGTGGCATAGCACTCATTAAGGTGAGTGTTAGGTGTATATTATGCAGGTAATATACACTCCTGGCTTTAACTACCACTTTTATGCTGATAATTACCGAATGTATGTCAGCACTTTAACCCTCTCCCTAACTCCAGATTCATATATCAAATTTCTTGTTTAATTCCTCCATTTGAGTTTCTAATGGACATTTCAAACTTAACATTCACAGATAGACTCTAGATTTATGCTTAAAAATGTTTCCAACTCCCCATCCCTCAAGTCCTTTCTAGGTCAGTTAACCTCATCATCGTTCATGCCATAGCTTGGAATTTCCAGTGTTTGCCCCTTTTTCCTCGCTTCATCTAATCCATGAGTAAACCGTGTTCAGTTCCCTTCCCAAAATATACCTCAAACCTTAAACACTCTTAACAAATCATCATTTTCTCTTCCTGACCCATGGCAAAAACATCCTAGCCAGCCTCCCAGCCTCATTCTTCCCCCTGCAGTCTTCCCTCATGCAGAGCAGCCAGATTGTCTCTTTAAATCAAAAGCAGAATGTATCTCTCCATTACTTAAAATACTTTGACGTCTTCCCATATTCATTAGAATAGTCATGCCATGGCCTCTAATTGATGACACTATTAGCCCCTTGCACAGCAGCGTGTTGTCCAGTGCTGGGCGTCTCTGGGCTTGCTGAGGCCTTCCACTGAGCTCCTGTGGGTGGGGCTCTCTCTGCCTGGAGCACATCACTCCAGGTGTTCTCTTGGCTGCCACCTCATAAGTCAGGTCACTCCATTTAAAGTGACCACAACTGCCTTTATAGTCAGCAACTGTTTTGTTTTGATCCACTAACATTATCATATTTTGGCTTTATTTCATTTTTATTTTTAAATAGTTACCGAAGTCATTAAAATCAGTCTCTGCCTTACCCCTTTCCATTTGAATCTGTCTCTGATTTTCTTTTTTCTTATAGTAAGCTTTTTAACTCTAAATTATATAGTTCTTCGTCTATCAAGTTTGTTCATATGTTTATTTCCCAATTTGAAAGATAAAGCTGTAGTTCATTTGTCTCCCTTTTCACTTTCCCTCATTCCTAACTCCCAAAGTTCATATGTTTTATTACTCACTTCTATTGTTTGCACTTACACTATGAATCACACACATTTTTAATGTCCTCTCCATCAGATCCCAGACAATACCTCCCAAGTCCCTACCATCAAAAAGGGAGATGTTTGACTCCCTGCCCTTCTCTTTATATCTACTAACCACCTCCCAACTTCTGTTACCTGAACACTTTTCCTTCATAAGATTTATAACATTAATATTGTGTTGTAACACCATATTTCATTTTATTCTTTTTGACATATGAGTATTTGTTTTAAAAACTAACTATGGTGGAAGTAAAGAAAAGGAACTCAGATTTCGCTTATTCTTTTTCCTCAACTTATCAAAAATGCTCCTGACAAGGTATTTGATTACACATGCAGACTAAAATTGAAATGACTGGGGAAGCATGAAGAACGAAAATGTATCGGCTGAATTTCAGGCGCAATCATACTTTAGGTTTATAATTACTTATCTAAAGTTCTTGTATTCGTATTGTTTTAGAGTTAAGACATTTCTAAACTTTTGAAAGTTTATATACTACACATATTCTATATTATATAACACTTCCAACAGGGCTTGAAGCAGAACAATATAATAAAAAATATTTCTTCAATAAAATATATGAATAATTATACTGAGTGGTATAAATAGAGTCTATAAATAGCTTTATATCAGTTTGGTCTAGATTTTCTTGTCCAATGAATATACATACAACTTACCTAAGAAAAAGAAGATCAAAAATATGACAGTGAAATGACAGCAAACTCACAGCTATTAAGAACCATACCTAAAACAAAAGCAAACTAAGCAAACAGCTAGAACAGGAACAGAACCACAGAAATGGAGATCATATGGAGGGTTAGCAACAGGGGCGTGGGAGGAAGAGAGGGGGGAAGGTACAGAGAATGAGTAGCATAGATAGTGGGTAGAAAATAGACAGGGGCAGGGGAAGAATAGTATGGGAAATGTAGAAGCTAAAGAACTTATGACACATGGACATGAACTAAAGGGGGGAATGTGGGTGGGAGAGGGTGTGCAGGGTGGGGGGAATGATGGGGGAGAAACGGACAACTGTAATAGCATAATCAATAAAATATTTTTTAAAAAAATTAAAAAAAAAGAATATACATACAACTTACCAATTTTTTTTCGGTTTTCAGAGCATTTTCGTTGTTGAAATTATAGATATGGGATTGTGCAAGAAAATAAGTGACAGTTAATGAATTTGTAAAAGCAACTTGCATTTTGTTTTCCTTCTACTTTTTATTTTTATATAACATAAATTTGTACATTGCACTTTCATATAGTACCATTATAAGCTCATTAATTTTGTAAGGACAAGTTACTTGCATAATGAACAATGTTGTTATGTCTGCCAACATTTATCAGTGCTTGAATTTATTTATATTATTATTACATAACAACAATAGGTTAAATTGGTGAGTTGTTAGCCTGGTAAGCTGTTTGACAACTAGTCAATTCTTTCAGGTTAAATTTTAGAAAAGTTAACTTCATCTGCTTTTTTACATTCAGTTTTTCCTGTTGAATTTGGATGGATGGGAAACACTTTAAAATTATACAAAAAGGTCAGTCCTTCCTTACCTCTCTGAAACACTGTAGGCAACATACTTCATGGTTAAGCACTCAGGCTCTAGAGTCATTTAATCCCATTTCTACTTTTGGGTAGTCTGTGGGAAAGTTACTGAAATTCATTAAGACTCAAATCTCTTATCTACAAAAACTGATGATATGAATTTTACTTTATGGGTTGCTATAAGGTAAAATTGAGGCTTAAAAAATATTTAGCTTAGTCTCTAGCAAGGGCTATATATTATCACTGCTGTGGAAACCAGAACATCCTCTTAGGCTGTTTGACATATGTGTTTCCATGATAAAGCAAGTCAACAGCATGGATAGTTATGATACCATCTGGGTATTTATGTATAGAGTTGCCTACATTTGTCCCAAAATAGTAATGTATTTTTGGTTTCCTCATCTCTCGTAATCAACCAAATCAGAATGTGGGTTCTAATGTGAATAAATATTAATTGTGAGGGAGAATTTAACTTCTAACAGGTAAATGATGATGACATAGGATAAA
This sequence comes from Glossophaga mutica, assembly GCA_039655065.1. Lineage (NCBI taxonomy): Eukaryota > Metazoa > Chordata > Mammalia > Chiroptera > Phyllostomidae > Glossophaga > Glossophaga mutica. Next base: position 136,795,230 of record CM077304.1, read on the forward strand.
CATATAAAGCTTTTGTTGTATACCAAGCCACCTCAAAACTTAGTGGCTTAAAAGAAAAGCCACTTATTTAGCTCACATTTGGAATGCCAGCAATTTAAGCTGTGCCTAGCCTGTAGTTCTTTTGTTCTCAGCTGGGCTCACTCTAGTGACTATAGTCAGCTATTAAGGTGGTTGAGGACTGGCTGGCCTATAATGAGTCCAGTTAGGATGGCTCATCCTTTCTCCACTTTGCCTTCATAGTAGAGCAGACAAACTTGAGCTTGCTGAAATGGAAGTTGAAAATGAGTAGATTTCTAGTTTCATAGCGTTGTCATCAGAGAAGATGCTTGATATGATTTCAATTTTCTTAAACTTATTGAGACTTGTTTTGTGTCCTAACATGTGGTCTATCTTAGAAAACATTCCATGTGCACTTGAAAAGTATGTATGTTCTGGTGTTTTGAGGTGAAATTTTCTGAAGATATCAGTTAAATCCATTTGATCTAGTGTGTCATTTAGGACTGCTGTCTCCTTGATGATTTTCTGCCTGGAAGATCTATCCATTGACGCCAATGGGGTTCTAAAATCCCCAACTATGACTGTATTTCTGTTGATCTCTCCCTTTATGTCCATAAAGATTTGCTTTACATATTTAGGTGCTCCTATGTTGGGTACATAGAAGTTTTCTAGGGTTATATCTTCTTGTTGGATGGTTCCTTTTATCATTATGTAGTGTACTTTGTCTCTTACTATAGCCTTAGTTTTAAAGTCTATATTATCAGAGAGTAGTACTGCTATCCCAGCTTTTATTTTCTTTTCCATTTGCATGAAATATCTTTCTCCATACCTTTATTTCTAGTCCATGTGTATCTTTTGATCTAAGATGGGTCTCCTGGAGGCAGCATATATATGGGTCTTGTTTTCTTATCCATTCAGCTACCTTGTGTCTTTTGGTTGGAGTATTTAAGTCATTTATATTTAAAGTGATTATTTAAGATACTATGTAGTGCCATTTTATTGTTAGACTGTTTTCCTCTGGGTTTTTTTTTTGTTTGTTTGTTTGTTTGTTTTTGTTTTGTTTTGTTTCCTCTCTCTCTTTTTGTTCTTCTTCAAGCAGGCCCTTTAACACTTGCTGCAGTACTGGTTTGGAGTTAACAAACTCCTTTAGCTTTTTCCTGTCTGGGAAGCTCCTTATTTCTCCTTCAATTTAAATGATAGCCTTGCTGGGTAAAGTAGCCTTGGTTGTAGGTCCTTGCTTTTCATCACTTTGAATATTTCACACTGCTCTCTTCTGGCCTGAAATGTTTCTCTTGAGTAATCAGGTGCCAGTCTAATTGGTGTTCTTTTGTAGGTGACTCCTTGCTTTTTTCTTTCATCTTTTAGGATTCTCTCCTTGTCTTTAAGCCTTGTTATTTAATTATGATGTGTCTCAGTATAGGCCTCTTTGAGTCCAACTTTGGGAATCTTTGAGCTTCCTGGACTTGTGTGACTTTTTCCTTCACCAGATTAGAGAAGTTTTCAGTCATTATTTCTTGAAATAGGTTCTCAATCTCTTGCTCATTCTCTTCTCCTTTTGGTATCCCCATGATGGTGATGTTGTTATGCTTCCTGTTGTCCAGAATGTTTCTTAAGCTCTAATTTTTTTAAATTATTTTTTTCCTTTTACTGCTGCTTGAGTGGTTTTTTTTCCCCTACCTTGTCTTCCAAAACACTGATTTGATCCTCTGCTTCATCTAACTTACTGTTTATTCTTTCCGGTGTATTATTTCTTTCAGATCATGCATTCTGGATTTCTGACTGTTCCTTTTTTATGGCTTCTCTGTCTTTTTTTCATATTGTTGAGTATCTTTACAATCATTACTCTAAACTCTCTAACTAATAAATTGGTTGCCTCCATTTCATCTAGTTTTTCTGGAAAATTCACCTGTTCTTTCACTTGGTGTCTGTTTCTTTGTCTTTCCATTTTGGCTGCTTTGTATTTTCCATGTTACTTGTTAAACTAATCAGTCTTTACGCTGATTGGTTTGTTATTCTGATAAAGCTGTGATCAACAACCTAGTTTAAGTACCACAGGGCAGGGCCAAGTAATTCCTGTGGGCAAGGGTGTTGCTTCCCCTCTGGCTGATGACATTCAGAGAGGAGAGCTCTGCCTGAGAATAATGGCTCCTGCAGTATGAGGAATGACTCAGCAAAGGAATCCTGGGGGCTTTTCCTTCAGTTCTCTCCCCAGAGCATCTCTCCTCAACCCATACTCTCGTCAGGCATCTCTAGTCCACTCTGCCCCCACTCCCCTTTGTTGGTGCTGAGGGTAAGTGGCTGCAAATGAAATTTGGTGTGTTGGCCCTTTAAGAGGCTCTTGTGTCTCCAGGCATCTCTCTCTGGCAGACAGAAACTCTGCTTTTCACAGCTGGATGTTATCTGGGTTCCTTTCTGGCTCTTGTGCTGTAGGCTAGGGAGATCAGCTTTGGATTTAGACCCCACACTTCTCAGGGGCAGCCCCCCAGCCACTGACACATCCCTTTGGCACTTCAGCTACCACCTTTGTGATCTCAGCCAGCTCTATCACTTCTCCTCTGCACTTCCTACCAGTCACATTGTGGTGAAGTGCTTTCTTCTGTCTCCAGGGTGGTAAGGCCACAAAAAGAATACTGAAAAGCACACAAAGACATGGAAGCTAAATGACGTGTTGTTAAAAAATGAACGGGTTACCAACTAGGTCAAAAAAGGAATCAAAAGATACCTTGAAACAAATGAAAATGAGGACACAACAACCCACAATCTGTGAGACACTGGGAAAGCAATCCTAAGAGGGAAATTCATAGCATTACAAGCCTGTTTCAAAAAACAAGAAAAGGCTAAAATAAATTATCTACCTTCACACTTAAAGGAACTTAAAAAAGAACAACAAACAAAGACCAAAGTGAGTAGAAGGAAGAACATAATAAAGATTAAAGCAGAAATAAATAAAATATAGTCTAAAAATATGATACAAAAGATTAATGAATCCAAGAGTTGGTTCTTTGTAAAGAGACACAAGATAGACAAACATTTAACCAGACTCATCAAGAAAAAAAGAGAAAGGAGCCAGATAAATAAAATCAGACAAAAAAGGAGAAATAACAATTGACACCAAAGAAATATGAAGGACTATAAGATAATATTATGAGTAATTATATGCCAACAAACTGGACAGCCTAGACGAAATAGATAAATTCCTAGAAACATACAATATTCCAAAAATAAATCAGGAAAAGTCAAAGTATCTAAAAAGACAGATTATACGTACTGAAATTGAAGCAGTAATTTAAAAAAAAAAAAGCCCAAAACTCCCAACAAACAAAAACCCTGGACCGGACAGCTTCACAGGTGAATTTTACCAAATGTCCTGAGAACTAGCACCTCTTCTTCTCAAACTATTTCAGAAAATTCAAGAGACGAGAAGGCTCCCAAATTCATTTTATGAGGCCAGCATTGTCTTAATTCTAAAACCAGATAAAGACACTACAGAGACAGAAAATTATAGGCCAATATCCCTAATGAATATAGATGCTAAAATCCTGTACAAAATATTAGCAAATTGAATGTAGCAATGCATCAAAAAGATCATGCCATGATCAAGTGGGATTTATTCCAGGAATGCAAGCTTGGGACAACATTTGCAAATCCATAAGTGTGATGCACCACATAAAATGAAGGATAAAAAACACATGATTGTATTAATAGATGTAGAAAAAGCTTTTGATAAAATCTAGCACCCATTTATGACCAAAACTCTCAGCAAAGTGGGAACAGAGAGAACACAACTAAACATAATAAAGGCCATATATGACAAACCCACTGCCAGCATCATATTCAGTGGGTAAAAACTACAAGCATTCCCCTTAATAGCAGGAACAAGACAAGGATGTCTGTTTTTACCTCCTCTTATTCAGCAAAGTATTCAAAGTCCTAGCTAAAGCAATTAGACAAGAAGAACTAAAAGGCATACAAATTGAAAAGGAAGAAGTAAACCGTCTCTATTTGCAGATGACATGACACTGTACATAGAGAACCCCAAATATTCTACCTGCAAACTACTAGATCTGATATATGAATTCTGCAAAGTAGCAGGATACAACATTAATATCCAGAAATCAGTTGCATATTACATGCCAATAATGAATTAACAGAAAGGGAAATTAAGAAAACAATCACATTCACAATTGCTACAAAAAGAATAAAATACCTAGGAATAAACCTACCAAGGATGAAAAAGACCTGTATTCAGAAGATTATAAGACGCTGAAAGAAAAAGAAATTGAAGAAGTTCATGGATAGGAAGAATTAACATCAATAAAATGTCTACACTACCCAAAGCAATCTATAGACTCAATGCAATTCCTATCAAGATTCCAATGATGTATTTCACAGACCTGTAACAAATATTTCAAAAATTTGTATAGAACCACAAAAGGCTCCTCATAGCAATGGTCATCCTGAGAAAGAAGAGCAAAGTTGGTAAAATCATGCTACCTAATATTACACTATAATGCAAGGCCATAATAATAAAAGCAGCATGGTATTAGCATAGAAACAGAGGTATAGATCAATGGAACTTCATATAGAGCCCAGAAATAGACCCACACCTTTATAGTCAATTAATATTTGACAGAGGAAGCAGGCATGTACAATGGGATAAAAGATGGTTTATTTAATAAGTGGTGTTGTGAAAATTGGACAGATATGTGCAGAAAAATGAAACTAGACCACCTTCTTACACCACACACAAGAATAAATTCAAAATTGATCAAAGACTTAAATGTTAGACCTGAAACCATAAAAATTCCAGGAAGAGAATATAGGCAGCAAAATCTTTGACACTGGTCATAGAAACTTTTTATCAGATGTATCTCCCAAGTCAAGGGAAACAAAAAATAAACAAAGGGGACTATATCAAACTAAAAAGGTTTTACACAACAAAGGAAATCATTAAAAAAAGTAAAATACAACCCACAGAATGGGAGAACATATTCGCCAATACATCCAATAAGGGGTTAGTATCCAAAATTTATAAAGTAATTGCAAAACTTAACATTAAAAAAAATCCCCAAACATCCCAATTAAAAAATGGCCAAATGACCTGAACAGACACTTCTTCAAAGAGAATATACAGATGGCCTACAGACATATAAACCCGTTCACTGTCACTAATCATCAGAGAAATGCAAGTTAAAACCACCATGAAATAGAATCTCACACCTGTCAGAATGGCTGTCATCAATAAATCAACAACAAGTGCTGGAGAGAATGTGGAGAAAGGGGAACTGTTGGTGGGAATGCAGACTGGGGCAACCATTGTGGGAAGCAGTATGGAGATACATCAAAAAATTAAAAATGGATCTGCCTCTTGACTCAGCAATCCCACTTCTAGGAATATATCTGAAGGAACACAAAACACTAATTTGAAAGAACATAAGTACCCCTATGTTCATCGCAGCATTACTTACTATCTCTAAGATATGGAAGCAGCTCAAGTGTCCATCAATAGATGAGTGGATAAAACAACTATGGGACATTTACACATTGGAATTCTACCCAGCCATAAAAAAGAAGAAAATTTTACCCTGTGTAACAGTATGGATGGACCTGGAGAACATTCTGTGAAGTGAAACAAGCCAATCAGGAAAAGACAAATACCATATGATTTCATTCATATGTGGAATCTAATGAACAAACTGAACTAACAAGCAAAACAGAGACAGACTCATAGATAGAGAACAGATGACAGCTAGTTGTGAGGGGTGGTTAGCAAGTAGAGGGACTGAGCAAAAAGGAAAAAGGACTCATGGACAAGGGCAATAGTGTGGTGATTGCAGTGGACAGGTGGGTACAAAGACTAAACAGTAAGGGGAAAAACACAATAAAGACTAAATTAAAAAAAGAAAAAAATTGGAAGTATATAAGGCTTTATGAGGCTTTGGCTCATAACTGACATAATAACATGCTACCATCCAAAACATTCAAAATTCCAATCTAGACTCAAAAGTACAGAAATGAATTCCACCTGTTGATGGGAAAGCCTGCTAAGTAACACTGTGAAGGATATGGATACAGAGACAGGGAAGAGTTAAGGAAATTTTAATCAATGCAATCAATGTATCAGTGTAATTATGTATAATTTTGCTAAAATCACTAAGCCTTGAATAATAACATCAGGAAAATAAAAATGATTAAAGTGGAACAGTAAGGAAAAATAATTTTCCTCAATGGTAAGAAAAATAGACTGGATATTAGGAAAATATGAGAATAAAAATCTGAGATGAATAAAAATGTAAATTAAAAATGCATCTAATCTACACTTCTTTTGTGTTTATTAGGAAGGCAACTGAGTAAAGACAATGATTTAGCTAACCTGACTCAGCAGAAATGCAGTGTTCTGCAAACACATGGGTAAGATTTCTGAGCAGGGAAAAGCTCTCCCAAATTTAATGGAATATGGAAAACCTAAATATTTTTACAAACAAAATTCCTGTGAAGTTTACATTTTCATAATTATGTAGACATGTATCATAGCAAAGACATTTGAAGTTAACTAATATTCATTTTACTTTATGATAAGTGTTTTTAAATTGCAACATTTTAATCTTATTTGGAATTGGAGGATTTCTAAATGACAGTATACCCTACCTAGTGATTATCTTTGGTTGAAATTAAAATGTAGCAAAAGAAAGTATCTTTTTAAATTGTCAATTTAGCTGCATTTCTGAGCATAGTTTCCCTATGAATTGCTTATATTTGATACTAGATGTTGCCATTTTCTAAATGAACCATAAAATCTGTCTTAGATATGGGATTAATTAATGCTTCTTAGATATTCACTGGAGTAGATTCTTTGGGGAAGGGGTTTGCAAGTCTATTGCATCAATTTGTGATATATTTTCTGGTGTTGATAAACCCAATTTAATGCTGAAAATTGATCTTGAATAATGCTCAACTCTAGACTTGATATATATATTTAATACAGCTCCAAGGTCCAGAGAAAAATCTTTATGCATAGATTGAATTTTCTGTTCTAATTGTCCTTTCTCTCTTAGTTTGAGTAAGACTGAGGGATTTCTGTTTTAACCTTATGTAGACAAACTCCAGAAAAAAGATACTCACATGAACAAAGTGTTAACATTGCATCACCTCTGGCTTTGTACTTGCTTCTGACAATCCTTCCAAATGACCTAGGCTAAATCTGAATTATACCCGATTTTGTTTTTTTCTTAGCAATCACCTCCTCATTTAATTCATTCATCTATTGAATCTTTTGGGGGATATTCATTATTTCTCACATACTTACTGGGTATTGTGCTCCACTTATATATTTAGGGAGGGAGGGAGAGAGACAATTTATTACAAGGAATTGGCTTGTACTAGAATGGAGGAGGCTGGCGAGTCCAAAATCCGCAGAGCCAATGTACCAGTTTCTGTCCAAAAACAAAAAGCTCCTGCAGATCCCAGAAGAGCAGATGCACCAGTTACAAGGCTGTCAAGCACAAGAATTATCTCTTACTAAGGAGCTGGTCCATCTTTTGTTCTAATCAGGCCTTCAACTGATTGGATAGGGCCCAATCTCATCATAGAATTCAACCTGCTTTACTTAGTCTATCAATTTAAATGCTAATCTTATTCAAAAAACACCCTCATAGAAACATGCACAATAATGTTTGATCAAATAACTGGGCACCTGTGGCCCATTCACATTGACACATAAAATTATCAACACAGAGACCATTCAATTAGTAAACTTCTCTCTGCTTTCTAATATTTCAAACAATTAGTCTGATTACTGAAATCAAATAGGGAAGTCCCTACATTTTCTGAAATTATTTCCATTATGTTCATATGCATTTTAGCAGATGTGTTCTGAAACCAGATACCTATTTTCCTTGCCAAACCCAAAGGAGTAATAGAACTGTAGGCAATGGAGCGGGAGAGGCCCTGGGTATCAACAGTCGCATGAACCATGTGTTCAAGCTACAGGGAGAAAGTTGTATCTAGCTGTGAACCTCCCTTCTTCTTATGGCAAATCTTCCTTAATACTTTCATTGAAAACAACACCTCAGCACAGTAGTCTATATTCTGTGTTTTAAGAAACCAAATTCTTTCATCAAATGTCATTTATTGTATGTGGCAAAATTATGCCAAGCCGGTGACATTTCTTTGGGGACTGCTATAGGAGGCAATGCAATACAATGGTTAACAGTTCAAACTCCAGAGTTAGACCCTCTGGCCCTCCTCTTCCTAGTGGTGTAAACATAGGAAAGTTGTAACGTACCTGGGCCTCTCTTTCCTCAATGGTAAATAAGGGAAAGCTGTGTGACTTCAGGCGTGCAGTTAACCTGTTCAAATTTTAGTTTCACCAAGAGAATTAGTAATAATAATAATAATACTACCTAAATTCTGAATATCAGAGATAATTATAGAAACATAAAAACTTAGAATAGTGCATTACTGATAATTATACCCATTAACTGTTACTGATTATTATTATAATTATGATTAAAATACAAACAATAATCAACCAATGAATGCATGAATAAGTGGAACAACAAATTGATGTTTCTTTTTCTGCGTCTAAAATCGATAAATTAAAAAAAATCCCAGTAACATTAAACCTTTAAACACTATCACATCCTCACATATTTAAAGGTCATACCTCAACCACTCAAGGGTTTTCAAACTTTAACATGCCCTTTATACTTCATGCTGCTAACCCACTAAAATATTCTTATCTCTTTGCTACAATAAGTCACAGCTATTGGTAGGGGGTTTGTCACAGCTTTCATCAATATTGCTCTAAAAATGAGATCTCTTACAAACTTATGATATTTTTTAAATGGTGTAGGTCACAGTTAGAAAGTTTAATTCTTTGAATTTTTTTAATGCAATCTATTGTCCCCTAGGCAATACCGTATTGCGCTTGGCCTTTGCTAAGAAGTTTGCCTGGGATAATCTTCATCTTCTCTACAGCACTTGCCACCACTTGACTTTCACCTAGCTCCTGCTGACTCTTAGGGTCTTGTTTGGCTTTATTTCTGCAATACCTTTTCCAGCACTTCTATTCCTGTACTGGCCAAGAGTTTAGTCCTTGAACTCCCAGAGAACCTTGCACTTCTCTCTTAATAGCAGATAACACACAATATTGTAATTACCACTTTCCTTTTGTTTACACCTTTTTAGAAGGTAAGCTCTCTCTTTTCTTTAAGATTTTATTTGTTTATTTTCAGAGAGAGGGGAAGGAAAAGACAAAGGGAAGGAGAAAAACACTAGTGTGTGAGAGAAACACTGATTGGTTGCCTCTCTCATGCCCCCAACCCAGGACCTGGCCTGGAACCCAGGCATGTGCCCCTGACCAGAATTGAACCGGTGACCTTTCACTTCACAGGATGTTGATTGGAGCCACAGCAGTCAGGGCCAGGATTCCTGAGGCTAGACCCCCGACTGTGATGTTTACTGCACCATTCCCAGTGCTGAGCTCCTGGGACATGGAAGATGCTCATGCTCAATGAATACATACTACCTGAATGAAATATGTATTTCATCAAAATACATTATGAAAAGTATGAAAATACAAGCCATATTGTAAAAAGAGTAAATATTTTGGAAGTAATACTCTAGGAGATAATAAGAAAATTATATCTTTAGGGGAAAATATTAAAAATAAGATCCATTAATGGATCTTATCAAATCCATTTGTAACTATCAAAAATAATAGAAATTATACTTTATCATTTGTTGCAAAATTGTCTCATGTTGAAACATTCCCCAAATAGCTCACAATTTCATAGTCATGACTTTACCTAGCCACAAATTCTATTTTTAGCCAGTTTTGACTCCTGGCTGTGTTTGTTTCCAATGCAGTTTTTTTTTCCAATTTGGAATTTAGGAGAATTATTTGAGCTTAAGTATAGTAATCTACATTAGTTTCAAGGTATTCTGCAGCAGGTAATCTAAGTTGCTTCTGCATTTTATTTAAGATTTAGACTTCTGATTTGACATTCTCCTATTATCAGTTGTTCACTAGTTAGGCTAGGCTGGTATATGAGTCTGGAACCAGTTAGAAAACAGACAGAAATTCGTTGTCATTTGAAGAGGGAAAGGTTAATACAATAATAATTTAACCATAGTAGGATAGTAACATTAAAGATGTAAGAGAACTGGAAAGGGTGCTCCGGAGCTGGGTGAGAATACATAAGGAAGGACAACTTGACTGGGTCCCCTACTAACAGCTGGGGCTCAGACCTCATTGAAAAGCTGTGGCCATAATCAGCTGGGTGGCAGGCAAGATTGCTGAGTTTCCCAGGCCTGAGCTGGTCCAAAGTTGGCCTCTGGCTGCAGTCAGGCAGGTGCTTGTACACAGGCATGGAGGAGGCAGCTGTGAAGGGGCTGATTGCTAGCATGGCATGTATTCTGGAACGCAAGGTGGCTGTGTTGGGAGGACTGCAGGAAACAACTCTCCCAGCACAGAACTAACATTGATGAGCAGGAAGGAACTTGGTGGGGCATGGGGTGGGGTGGGGGTGGACAGAAGATGTCACTGCCAGCAACAGGACTGAAGCTGGCAGTGGTCACTGGGCCCCACCCTGGGCTGCAAGGTCGCTGAGGAACTGAAAACTCTGGGTCCGTAGCTGGGGCTGAATGGCACTGGATGTGTACAAACACACAGACACACACACACAAGCACCACTGGTGGATTGGGTAGCAGTAGCAAAAAGACTTATCTCCAGAACTAGAGGCTGGTTCTTCTGTAGTGTCTGTCAGCGCCCTCTATTGACAAAATTAAGATCATGCTCACAGCAAAGGGCAACTGCCTGAGTCCAGGTCATTGTCGCGGAGGAGGTACTAGGGAGTAAATTTGATGCTCAGCGGCATCAACTGGCCCAGTCTACTGCTGTAGCTACTCAGCTGCCATATGCATTCTCCCCCACACACTTGAACTCCTGTAAAAAAGTAAGACAATGCCAAATTATACAACTAGGCCATAATGCAATAAGAAATAAACCCCACTATTTCAGTGGTTTGTCAAAAATGAGATTTATTTCTTACTTTTCCTTATTTCTTCCTTCATGCAGAAAGGAGGCTCAGGAACACAATTCTTCTCCACGCAGAGCATCAGGGACTTAGGCTGCTTTCTCTTAGATCTCTGAGACTTACATGTGCTTTTTTTTATTTTTTATTTTTGTCTAATTGTGGCGAAAGACAGTAAGGGGGGCAAATATATTTTTTAAGAGCTTTCATGGAAGTGACACATCACTACATCTCTTCTTTTGATGTTGCTTTGCAAGAATTTATCACGTGATCACACCTAGAAGCCTTGGGGTTGGGAAATACAAGGAGTATATGGATATTTGGTGAGCCCCAATGGGCTCTGTCACAACTTGTCAAATATATAAACATAAATTACTTTTGATGCTTCATAAGGCACAATAAATTAATGGAGTACAATAAGGACTGAGGGCCACAAGTGCAAGGACATGTTTAGTTCCGGGGGTCCTACCACATGCAGACTCTGTTGTTCAGCACAAGGCCAGGCCGTTGTTTTCTGAATTCCACTTGAATGTTTCTGTTCCCCAGAGCTGTCATTCACTGCAAACCATTTCTCAGGGGCGTGTCATTAAATGAAGGCTTAGTCATTTGTCGCCAAGAAAAATCAAATGGGATTTGGCCTTTTCTGATTAAATAAGATGACAATAGGAAATAATTTGTGGAAATTGCAAAAGCAAAAAAAGAATACATTAAAAATCAGCTATATTTTTATGTAATACACATTCATTTCAAAATGTTTTCTAATAAAGTCATTTGCAAGCAGGGAACTGCTAATAAGAAACAAATTAAAACAAAATATAGAAAGATGCCTGTATATTTTGAGTTAGCTGTGTAATTAACCCCAGGGTGAGCCTCACTACTACCGCCTTTTGCTGCACAGATTCGCCAATTCACACGTTTGGACAGAAGACTGAGAGCATTCAGCAGACTTATTGCTCAGTGGCAAAAATACGCAGAGCCATGCTCTAAAATCCCTGAGGTACCCAAGTTACAGTGGGAGAGCATCTTAAAATATTTGTCTAAAAAATATAAAAGTCAACAAAAAATCTAGAAAAATAATGAGAAAAATGCACCAAATATCAATATTGCTTAAAGGATGGTGAAATTATGGTGATTTTTCCCTTTCTTTTTTAAAAGATTTTATTTATTTATTTTTAGAGAGAGGGGAAGGAAAGGAAAAAGAGAGGGAGAGAAACATCAATGTGTGTTTGCCTCTTACCTTCTACTGGGTACCTGGCCTTCAACCTAGGCACGTGCCTTGAGTGGGAATCCAATCAGAGACCCTTGGTTCGCAGGCCAGTATTCAATACACTGAGTTACACCAGTCAGGGCTTTTCCCCCTTCTTGATTGCATTTTTTTTTTTTTTTGTATTTTCAAAATGTACTTGTTTGTACTTTTTGTATTTTACAGTAAATCATGTATTATTTTATAATTGGAAAAAAGATGATAAAAGCTTCTGTAGGTAGGTGTGACATAACGCACCTCTATATGTTATGAATGTATCAAGCATTAAGAAGTCTGACCTAAAATTAGAAACAGCCTGCTTTGGTACTGGTTACACGGTGGTACAAGGACCTTTCTGAAATCAGTAATACTGCCTTGGATAATTTTTTAAAAAGTCAAAATGTAAAATTAATTAAATTATATGTCATATGAATATCTAATTCCATTAAAAGCATATATTCAGATTAATTTGATCTGTCTGTATATGGGGAGGGCAACATTTTAAAATACTGGAGTATTTCATAAATAAGGAATTTCTCTCCACTTATGAAATTTTTATTTAATGAAGTTTTATAATACTCTCTAAAAATTTCTTTTTGCTAACTTTTTATATTTATTCCAAGAATTTCCATAGTGCTAGTGATCATCAGAATGGATGTTTTTTAAAAAGTATTATTACCTTTTCAAATTAGTTGTTTCTGATGTAACAGAATGCTAATTACTTTTGTGTATTGAGCGTATATCATGCAATGCTGAATTCTCTTATTTCAATAATTACATATAGTGTTTCTTAGATTCTCATTGTAGGTAGACATATTCTTGGAGTAGAGTGGTAATTATTTAATTCCTTTTTTCCCCAACATTTATCTCTCTTATTTCTTCTTGTCTCATTGTGTTAGTTCTTCAGGAGAAACGTAAAAGTAACATTGATTATGTTTTTCTGGTCTCTCGTTTCCATGGGCATGCTTTCATTGTTTGATTTTTAACTATGAAAATTTTGTGGCATTTTGGTCTATATTCTTTAGGAGTTTAAAAATTTTACCTTCTATTACTGTTTTGCTAAGAATTTTGTGTAAGGTCAAGTGCTGTATTTTATCTTATTCCTTCTCCTCATTTTTGATATATTCATTTGATTAAAATAAATCTAGGAAACCCTGGAATGACACTCAATTTGGTTGTTGTATTTTCTTTTGAAATATATGACTGGATTTGGTTTACTAATTATTTATGATGTTACTTTTATGTGAAATTGGCCTAAAATGATTCTATCCTTTTCATCTAGTTTTGGTGTAAAGGATATATTAATACAAAAGAGTTTTGTATCTTACTTTTCTTTACTTGGGAACAGTTGCATCTGGGATATCTATTCTTTTAGGGTTTGGTAAACTAACCTATAAATTACTTGGAAATAGAGTTTATTTTGTAGTTATTTTCTTGAGTTCTGGTTTTACATTTATAGTGGTGATTGTCTAAGAAATTGGCAAATTGAGGCTTGGAAGCCAAGTCTAGTCCACTGACTATTTGCAAATGAAATGTATCAGTAAAAAGCCACACTTATTTTTTTTTTTTATATTATCCATGGCTGATCCACACTGCAGCAACAAAGTTGGGTAGATAGGACAGAATGTATCACTTGAAAGGCTAAAATATTTATTATCTAGCTCTTTATAGGGTTTTCCAATCTTTGGTCTAATAAATTCTTAAATTTATGGATGTTATTTTGTTTGTAAAGTTGTCTAATATTTGGAATTTCAAATATATTAGCAAAAAATTCATATTATTATGTGTTTATGATATATTATTTATAGTGTCTTTCTGCTAATTCCTTGTATTGCGCTAAGTATTGTGTATGATCAAGTTTGCTTATTTTTTTAATTGTGAATTGCTTAGAAGTTTAGTTAGTTGTGTTTTTTTTTTTATAATTCAGAAATATTGGGTCTATCTGAAACCTGGCAAAAGTGCAATTTTGTCCATAAAAAATTATGTATTTTGATACTTTCACTAAGATCAATGCAATTTGGTATAGTAAAAAGAGGGTAAATAGACAGACTTTGACTTGAATTTCTAATAACCATTTACTTTGCAGCGTGACCTTGAACAAATTAATTTAACCATTCTGAATCCTAGTTTTCTTCTCTGTGTTATAAGAATGACAATATTTAACCAGTAGGGCTGTTTAAACCATGACAGGGTGTGCTTTATCTTTAACTTGGCTGAGGAGAAATATTAAACTAATTCATTAAGTCCCACCCAAGGTAAAAATAAGTCTCCTTCATTGCTTTCAACCATCATCTAGAAATCCAGAAACCAATTCTCCAGGGAAGGGATTAGCAACAGATGTCAAACTGTACTTTGCTGCTGGAAATTAGGCAGGGAGCTATTAGGGAAAGTACAGGGAGGGAAAAGGCATCAGCTTTTCTGAATTGTCAGCTGGTACCATGTTGACTGCCATCAAAGGGAAGTCCTCAGTGGAAGCCCCTAGAAAGTACAATTGATGCATTTTCTAGGTGCAGGTGTGTGAGGTACCTCCTCACACTGATTCTGCTCTTACAGAGCTCCTTGAAATTGACAATGGATGGTGTGTCTTGGAGCAGAAGTTAGTGATCCCTGGATGGTCTTTCATTTCCTTTGCACAAGCTTCTTCTATATCTATACACTTCATCCAACTCTTGAGCAATCTCCATTTCTCACTTGTTAGCTCCTGGAAGGATGGATTCTCTTTCATTTACCACCTTAACCTAATTTTTATATTGCATAAACATTCCCTTGAGACTGAGGGGTTTGTAATCCAAAACCAAGTATAAACCCTTGTTTATTTGTTGCTATGATCTCATATGTCATCCTTTCCACTGGTGGTCGACATCAAATGACTACCTGGCTCCGTGAGAACGTGGCCTGAAGGTACTGGTACCTGAGAGTGGAAATCTCATCAACTAATATTTCAACAGGAATTTACCTTGTGAGGATTAAAGGAGGCATTGAAGGTACAACATTGAGTGCAGTGCTTACCACAGTGTAAGTCCCAATGTAACAGCAGTTTCCTGCTCTAAAACATGTCTCGCCTGATGTCTTTGACTTTGTATTTTGCATCTCCACTTAAGGATCTGCTTATTGTTTCTTGCCTCAGCCACATGATGTTTAACTCCATTCCATTTGCCAGCTCATCTTCAATTTTTAATTCAAGGAAGATGAATTAATGCATTCATACATGAGCAGGATGTGGTGAGGATAATATGGACACATTATTCTTACTAGATTTAGGCAGAAGATTGTTCTGTATTTATTGTCTTTGATTGTAGTAATCAGTAAAGCCACAATTGTTGACAAACCACATTAACTGTGAATGCTTGATTCAAGAAAATAATGAATGGTGTAAACAAAAATTAGAATTAAATACTCGGCAACATAATTTTTAAATCGTTAGAAGGAAGTAAACCAATAAGATTTTTGGTTTCCCATGAGATGCGCATTTACCAGCCTGAAGAAGTATGTACCGTTGGTGTGATGAAGTTATGATCATGCTCGGGAAAACTGGCTTGTTCGTCTTCATCATGTAGCATTACCTCCTGGGGGTGGGGAGCTGCTGATTCTTAGGTCTGAGCTTGTTGGCTGCCACTAACAAAAAGAAAGGAAAATAATTCAGTCTCACCAAACATCTGTAAAGGGGAATAAAAGCAGCAATCTCATCACAGTTTTCTTCTGAGAATTAAGTGAAATAATCCACCAAAGAACCTGGGCACAGCCGTTGACACATTTATCTGAGGTGTTTAGACCATTTCCCTTTAATGTGCATATTTTATATGGTTACCTTTACATCTATCATCCTGCTCTTTGTTTCTATTTCTTCCACCTGTTATTTGTCTACATTATTCTCTTTTCAGCCTTCTGTTGCATTAATTCTGGATTTTTATTATTTTGTTTTACTCCTTGTAGGCTCATTAGCTATAACTTTTTGTTTTGCTATTTTTCTGGTTGCTTTAGAATTTACACATCTGTAACCTCACAGTCTACTTCAAGTGCTGTTATAGCAACCACTTCATGTTGAGAATAAGAACCTTACCACAGTGAACTTGCATGTCTCTGCTCTGTCATGTATGTTACTTTTACATGTTATAAAGTCTATACTATATTGCATTTTTGCTTTTAACAGTAATTTATCTTTTAAAGTGGTTTAAATAATAAGGAGTGGTTCTTTACATTTACTTAAGTATTTCTAGTACTCTTCATTCCTTTAAGACCCGAATTTCCATCTATTATCATTTTCTTTGAGCCTGCAGGACTTCCTTTCACATTTCTTGGAGTGTTCATCTGCTTGATGACTACATACTGGTATAAAAATGTCTTCAGTTTTTCTATTTGGACAGATATTTTCACTCAATGTAGAATTTTAGTTTGACAGATTTTGCTTTCAGTGCTTTAAAAACGTTGTTCCACTCTCTTTTCCTTTTTATTGTTTCTGATGAGAAATGTGCAGTTACTCTTATGTTTTTCTTCTATATACAATGTTTCATTTTCTCTGACTGCTTTGAAGATGAACTACTATTTGTTTTGAGCAACAGATTAGGATGTGCCTTGGTATAATTTTCTTGATGTTTCTTGTACTTGGAGTTTATTGAGCTTCTTGGATCTGAGGATTTGCAGTTTTCCATAAATTTGGAAAATATTTAGCTATTCTTTAACCAATTTCTATTTACCCTTTCTCCCTTCCTCCACTTCACTGTTGATTGGTTTACTTCTTTTTTCTTGTTCTAAGTTGGTTTTTTAAATTTTTTATTGTTGTTCAGTTACAGTTGTTGCCTTTATCCCCCTGTTAGTCTCCCCTGCCCTGCCCACCTCCCTCCTCTCTCATTCAGTCCTCCCCCTCCTCTGCCCCCATTGTCCTTGTCCATGGGTCCTTTATAACTGTTCCTTGACTTGACCCGTCCCCTTTTTCCCGTTATCCTCCTGTCCACTCCCCTCTGGTCACTGTCAGTTTGCTTTTTATTTCCATGTCTCTGGTTCTACTTTGCTCGATGGTTTGTTTTGTTGATTAGGTTCCACTTATAGGGAAGATCATATGGTATTTGACCTGTTTATTTCTTTCGATTTTTTTCCCTATGTTTCATTTTGGAGAGTTGCACTGTCTTTTTTTTTTTTTAAATGACCTTTTCTCCTGCAATGTCAAATGTTTTATTAATTCTACTCATTGTATTTTTTGTATGATAACATTTTGATTTTGGTCTTTTTTCTTAGCTTACTTATGTCTACTTAACTTGTTCAACATGTGAAATATGGAAGGAGTAACTCTTGCAGTGTGCTTGTTTTTAATCTAGCATCTTCTGTATCAGTTCCAGGGTATTTCAATGTGTGAGTTTTCTTCTTACTGTGGGTTACATTTATATATATTTTTCTTCTTTGCATGAACTGGATGGCAATTATTGCAATTTTATCTGGTTGGGTGCTGAATATTTTTGTATTCCTATCAATATGCTTCAGCTTTTTCTGGATTTTGATTAAGTCACTTGGAAAAATTTTAATCCTTTTTGGTTTTGCTTTTAAGATTGTTAGGCAGGACCAAAGTCACAGGTAGTGAAAGTCTGGTTATTCTCTACTACTGAGTCAAGGCTCTTCTGACTGTTGTGCCTAGTGCCAATCAATGATGAGGTTTCTCACTCTGACTGGTTGGAGTAGGCATTCCCAGATTTCTGTGAGTGCTAAGTACTGGGTGCTTCTTCCCTGAGGCACCAGTAGCTACGTGCTGTCCAATACTCCACCAAAAACTCAAGGAGGACCTTCTGCGTGTTGCTGGAGTTTCGTCAGCACAGCTCTCTCCAATACTCAGACATGTGAGCTCTAGGCCCTTAGTCACTGGAAACTTTCTGCCCTGTCTCCGCAGCTCAGTCCATGGGCTGGGCTCTGCCTCAGTGTCCTTCCTTGCACTACAGCCTGGAAACTCAAAATGCAGTAAGCTGAGATAATGATAGAGCTCAACTCATTTGTTGGTGATTTCTCAGGATTCATTATCCAATATTGCCTGATATCCAATGTCTTGAAAACCATTGTTTTATAAATTTTATCCGTAATTTTTTTTATCATTTCAGGTGGAACAGTTACTCCACATTGACCAAAGTAGAAACTTTCATGTGGCATTTCTGATTTCTTAATAGCAATAAATATATCAGGGTAAAATTCAATTGTTTCTATTTTCACTACTTTTATGACTTTCAACATCAATAGTTTTTCATTTTTACTGAAATCAGGTAATTTAATTCTAATGTATGTGACAGAACAACCGCATCTCTATAGGCACTTATATCAAATCCTACATGTATTTTTACTCACACAAACACATACGCAACAAAAATTAAAGGTAACTTTAACACAAGACTGTAGGTAAAGCAACATTACTCATCAACAATAAAACATTAAATACTAGAGTAACTATTAAATAAAGTTAAAGGAATATCAACAAAAACTTAAAAAGAGCACTGAAATATTTTTTAGAGTCTATAAACATGAGCCTCTCATTCTCTTTTGTTGCATTTTACTTATAATGATAAAATTTGTATGTAGGTCTTCCTTGCTTTTATAAAACACACAATGTAATCTAACCAAAAGAATATCATAATCTGATTTCTCATCTGGGATCTTCTTAATTTATTAAAGCATTATTGATTATAGTCTGTTTTTACTATTATTTTTAATGCATAAAGACAAAAATAAAGAAGATAATTATAAGTTGATGTTGGAGGAAATGATGTAACTGCTCTTTATTGCCTGGACATATAACAGTTCAGGGAGGATAAGGGGGCTAATCTGCACTTGAGGAGTATGATGATTGGTGTCTCTGGCACACAGCCTCTGCGGGATCTAGGCACCAACCAGAGAAAGAAATGTCATCAGGTCAGTGGGCAGGATGCTGCAGTTGAAACTGGATGTCAGGGAACATGAAGCTTCCTTTATACTCCTAGCATAGCTCCTGAAAGTGTGGTCTGGCCCAAGAATCACTAAAATTACGGTGCTTAAAGAGTCTTTGTAGTAAATTTTACTGAATAAATAGTTCTCAATATATAAATAGGCTAAACAACACAAAACAATTTGTAAAGAGTTGTTTTCAGATTAGTAAACAATTTTTATTAAGCAAATATTTCATATAACAATTTCTTCAATATTAACCACAGGAAGCTAGTTCAATCATACATATTCCTAATACATAGGTCAATGGAAGTATTTTAAATACATGTAGCCACCATTCCTAATGCCATTGATATGGGAAAATGCACTTCAATAAACAATTAAGGATACCAGATTTTACCTTTAGGTATAACTCTATTAGAACAGATCTCTAAAATATACAAAGAACTCATACAAATCAACAACAGGAAGATAAACAATCCAATTAAAGAATGGGCAAAGAGCCCTGGCTGGTGTAGCTCAGTGGATTGAGCGTGGGCCTGCGAACCAAAGGATCGCGGTTCGATTCCCAGTCAGGGCACATGCCTGGGTTGCCAGGCCAGTTCCCGGCAGGGGACATACAAGAGGCAACCACACATTGATGTTTCTCTCCCTCTCTCCTTCCCTTCCCCTCTAAATTTAAATAAATTAATTAATTAAAAAAAAAAAAAAAGAATGGGCAAAGGATCTGAACAGACAATTCTCCAAGGAGGACATACAGAATTGCCCAGAGGCATATGAAAGGATGCTCAGTATCACTAACCATCAGAGAGATGCAAATTAAAACCACAATGAGATACCACCTCACACCTGTCAGAACGGCCATCATTAGTAAATCAACAAATAAGTGCTGGTGAGGATGTGGAGAAAAGGGAACCCTAGTGCACTGTTGGTGGGAATGCAGATTGGTGCAGCCACTGTGGAAAACAGTATGGAATTTCCTCAGGAAACTAAAAATGGAACTGCCTTTTGACCCAGCAATTCCACTGCTGGGATTATATCCTAAGAATGCTGAAACACCAATCCAAAAGAACCTATGCACCCCAATGTTCATAGCAGCACAATTTACTATAGCCAAGTGCTGGAAACAACCTAAGTGCCCATCAGTAAATGAGTGGATCAAAAAACTGTGGTACATTTACACAATGGAATACTACACAGCAGAAAGAAAGAGCTCCTACCTTTTGGGACAGCATGGCTGGAACTGGATAAAATTATGCTAAGTGAAATAAACCAGACAGTGAAAGACAGGTACTATATAATCTCACCTATAAGAAGAAACTAAGGAACAAAACAAAACAAAACGAGAAAACAGAGGCAAAACAGAACCAGAGGTATGGAAACAAGGAACAGACTAGCAGCCACCAGAGGGGAGGTGGAAGGGGAATAAGAGGGGGAAGAAGGGGAAGGACCTAGTCAAGGAACATGTATGAATGACACGTGGACATGGACAGTGGGGTGGGGACTGACTGTGGGAGCAGGAAGTAGGGCAGGGGAAGAGTAGTGAGGGGCAGGTGAGGACAACTGGAATAGAACAACAATAAATAAACAAATAAAACAAATAAATAATAAGAATCACCATAGTTCTTGGATTGGAGGTGAGCATTGCAAAGGGGATAGCCACTTTGAGGGAATTACTCACTTATTCAATGGATATATAATCTAAAGTGGTATTTGCATAAAAGCATTATTGTTTACCTACTCCCAGATATTTGAAATTGAAGAATAAAACAGAGATATAAGTCAGGGATACCAGGCAAGAAATGTCCCCTTCCCTTCATGTCCTTTATTTCGTTAAGTGGAGTCTGTTTCTAAGTTGTTTTAAAGCTGAAAGATGGATTGTAAAAGATCTTTGATTAACTCATGAAAAAGAATAAGGGTTATTATTATTATCACTACTTGCTTGTAGATTGAAATGTAGATAGCTCAATATTTTGTTCCTTTTTTAAAGGTATTACATTATTTGAAATACCTAATATAACCTCAAATTTGTTGCATTAGTTACAGTTTTAAGTCACTTTCACATATAGTGTCTCATTTGATCTTTAAAACCCAATGCTTGAGAAATGGAAAGGCTGATTATTATATGTATTCTTTTACTCATAAATAGCAGAAAATATAGCCACTGGAAATTTACTTAGCTACTACGTGTTCAAAGTATCAAAAATATGAAATTGGAGCAATTGCCGTTTATTTTGTCACAGACACATGCTTGCTTTATATATTAAAAAGCACTGAGCCTTAAATACCTATCTAACTCTTTAGAGCTCTTACAATATATTACTGTCTGTGGTTTATTTATTCTGCCATGTTTATTTAACATAATGTCTAGAGTGAAACCTTTTAAGTCTTTCTTTGAAATGAAAGATTTACAAGCCCAAAACACAAAATAAAATTTTGGATTATAATGGAAATAATAGTTTCTGCTTCTTCCTGTTCCTTCAGTAACTGAAAACTTGCACTTTCAAGGTATTTTAAGAATTGAGTTACTATCTCTTTTTAAATATATTTTTTCATACAGTGTTTCCTAGAATTTACTTTGCATTGCATTTGCTCCATTCCTTTCTTTTTTACCCCTTTTCTTTGTGTTTCCCTTCAATTCCCGTGGATATTGTTTTCTGATTATTTCAGCCCCCTCTAAAGAGGATTTGTCACCTAGATGCCTTTTCCTGTCAATAGCAAATAAACCCAATAAACCTGAGCGCATGTTCCAACCTAACCTAAAAATCACATGGAAATTAAAGCCATAGATCTGGTTCTGTCATATATACATTTATGACATTCTAATTTTTGTATAAATATATAATACATTTATATATTTATAACATATTTATATATTACGTATATAAACTCTGAATAAATCAAATCAGTTGGCAGACAAGCTTAACGATATTAAATCCAAGCCTTCTAACTGATGGACAAGCTAGAGAGAAATGCTATGGTGTGTAAGCTCCTCTCTTTTGTGTAAAAAGGTTATCTGACCAGGCAAGCTTCTTAGGCTATGCGCGTAAAGTCAATAGAGAGAAAAGCATAAGTGTTTTAAAAACGCAACTTAAAAAATAGCCAATGGGGAATAACTTGACTATTTGCACTTCTGAGTGTGAAACAAAATGATTGGGAGGTGCTGCAGTTTCCACAAGCAAGGAGGAGGTAAAACTGCCCACCTCTAGTTAAATTCTATCCCCACTGGCCGAGGCAAGGCTTGGTAATTGCTGCACTGAGAACCGAGCAGGATTGAATCTTTGTGATGTGGTTTTACCGTGATTTGCATTTCTCTGCATAGTAATTCATAGGCTTTAATAAAACATTGATTTACATGCCATTACAAAGTGCATAGTCTCTTGGGCTTTAAATTAAACATTTCTGCAGTGTCTGTGTGTTGGTGGAAGTAAAGGTGGGGTAGAGATTAGCTTGAGTCTCTCCCCTAGGGAAAAAGACTTTCCTCCCCCATCTGGCCTCTTTAAATGCAAAGCCGTAGTTGAGTATTTGTTATTGTGAGTAGTTTGTCACTCTCTAATTTCTGTTAAGTTTCATAAGACCTGACACATTTGCATTTATAGGGCTGTTAGATAATGTTTATCACGTTTGATCTGCAAAGTGCTTTATAAATATTAACTAGACAAAGCTACCAGCACACCTATGAGGCAGAGAAATACTGGGATGTTGTTTTTATCTTACTTGGTTCACCTTACTGGGGAATTTGTGAGACTGCTGAATGTTAACATTTTTTTTCTCTACTGACAGTCAGGAGTTGCACCTTTTCTGGGAGATGAACATGGAGGCCTGTGATTCGTTACTTACCGTGTGTAGCCTTGAACAGTTGCTGAATTTGTGCACCTGCACATTGTTTTCTTCCTTAGATTGTAGCCTTCATTGCAATTAGAGCCGTGGCTTATATTTATTTTTTCTTTTACACATTAGCTAATCCAGTACTGCCTTCATTAATTCTTTCACACATTCCAAAAACAGTTACTGAGTCCCCACTCTCTCGTAGGTGTTGTATTAAACTCTGAGAACATACAGATGATGGACATCTAAGTTCTACTCTCTGAAAGGATGTTGGCAGGTTTGAAGTAGAAAGTGGACTGCACCCTCAGAAGAATTTGAGAACATTATATGAAGGAACCACCTAGTAAATATAGACAGGGTTAAGAGAACTAAACAGTATTATTGGAGATCCAAGAACAGTCTAAGATATTACCTACTCCTAGGCTTTGAGGGGTCAGACCTGAAGCCCTGGAATTGGGATCTCTCCAATAGATGTGATGTTAGAGAATGAAACCGTTTCCAGGAGTGTGGATATAAATAAAGAAGGAGTAGGGGAAAGAAGTACGTCAAACTCTCCACCCTTCTGTGTCCTCCCAGAGCCTGGTAAAAGCTAGCTGGAGACAGGAGGTAAAGGAGCCTGAGTAACATGGTACATGAAGGTCAAAGCGGAGAAGAGATGGGAGGTGTACAGAGGCAAGGATCTTACCAAGGAAGAACTGAGCTAGGTGAACTTCCCTATGTATGAAAATTTACATATGTATATGCATATTGGGGGAAAAGCACAAATACATTTCTATGTTTACATCAGAAGTGGGCAACATTATTCTGTCTGTAAACATTGGAAAGGCACTAAAGAGAATGTGCGTTTTCCCCTGAGCTTTGAAGCTAAATTACTTGGACTGTGACGCCTTAGCATTGTCCTGTTTGTTTGAAAAGGCACAAAGGGAAGCGGAACTTCCCTTTTACTCCATGGTATTCATTAAATTGCATTTGACTCATC
Organism: Glossophaga mutica; assembly: GCA_039655065.1. Taxonomy (NCBI): domain Eukaryota; kingdom Metazoa; phylum Chordata; class Mammalia; order Chiroptera; family Phyllostomidae; genus Glossophaga; species Glossophaga mutica. Next base: position 136,819,208 of record CM077304.1, read on the forward strand.
TTTCAGATGTTTAGCATCATTGACAATTGGCATTGATCCAGACAACTTCTATTCTGAGCACTTATTAAGCTGTTGATATTTTTAAAAATCCTAACAGTTGATTAAAATTACTTCCTTGGAGTGTTATCCTTTTTCAAACTGTTTAATTTTTTTCTTTTAAAAAAATTCTAAATAACATGGAGGAAATTCAACTGCCATGGAAGTGAGGGTGTTGTAATTGTTTTCCCAGGAGTATTATCTAACACGCGTCTTCTACAGGTGCTGCCCTCTCACATTTTCACTTCTTTCAATTAAAAAATATACAACAAATAGATAAAAGATAGCGAGTTTTACTTAAGAAGTTTCTATATAAGCATATATTTCTACATATTTCTCAATCATAAAACATACATCTTCTTTTCTCTAATTTTGAGGCTTTAATTTCTTTATTTTTCTTTAAAAGTAGCAATAGGAAAGAAATTGGTTCCTTAGCTTTTTCCCTTATTTTATTATCCCTGGAATCATTTTCATATAGAGCAAGATGACTGATTCTTCTCAGCCAGTGTGCTGTGGTGGGTAAACACAAAGTGAAGCAGATCCAGGCAGATCTGTGTTCCAAGAGCTCCCTCTGCAAGTATATGGATTTGCCCCACTCAGTATCATGCCCGAGACTTTTACTTAGTACTGGAACTGGTTTTTGCTGCTGGGTAGCAATAAATGTTTCCCAAATAGCGATTACAGTTTGGACTATAGACCTCAACATATGCTTCTTTCCCTCAGTCCTGGTGATGTTCTTTTTCATGGAGGAAAGTCTATGTAACAGTTCCTGTGCAAGTGGATGTGTAGCTCTGGAAACTGTTTAGCTTGTGTCATGTCTAGACCTGAACACTGCTGGGTGTCACTGGACTATTACTGCAGGCAATCATATTTACAACATTTGTTTGAAGGTATATTTGAAGGTATATCCTGATGAGCCGGACATCTATTGATATTTTACTTTAGAGCTCGCAGCTGTTTCTAATCATTTCATGCTTCAGATTGTTAAAGACAAGGATGAGCTTCCCAGTCAACAGAGTGAAGTTATTAGTCCCATCAGATTACATAGTCCATAAACTTTGAAAAATGCAAATATTTAAGATACAGCCTAACAGGTTATGAATTACCTTATCAGGACTCAACAGTAGATTGGAATGTGCAACCAACTTAAGATCCATTATGAAAACTATTGTAAGTATATGACACTAGGTAGGAAGTAACAAATGTACCTAGTTACCATTCATGACTGTACAGAAGGGGTCATATCTACCATATGAGAAGTAAGCATCTCTCTCATACTCCCCGGACCCTGCTTCCCAAATGTAAGTATTATTCTCAGTTTCTTTCATAACTTTTATTAAAAAACACGCATATGCCTACATAGGTTGTTTTTAGCAAAGGAGATTTTTATTAAGTTGACACTGATTTTTATAGCACTTTCCCCCTTTAATTATTTACCATGGAGATATACCAGTATATGCATGTATCATAATTTATTTAGCCATCCTTCCAATGATGGACATTTCCTTTTTTTGCAGTGTTATTGTTAATAAAACAATGTTAAAATAAACATATTTGTGTACATGTGTATATGCATGTATATTATGTGTATACACATATGTATGCATGTATATATACACATATGCATATAGTGCCGTGCGTATGTATGTATACACACACGTAGGTAAACTCTTACACACACACACACACATAAACACACACATACATACATACACAAAGTAAATCATTAGAAGAGAAAATCCTCCATCAAATATATATCCGTTTTACAGTTTGCTGGCTATGGTTAGGTTACCCTACAAAAATATTACAGTTTATACTACCACAAACAGTTCATACCAATGCTTGTTTCCTCCATAAAATCTTGTTATTATCAAACTTTTAAATTGCCAATCAAACACATGTAAGTAGTTATTTTGCACTTATTTGGATTTGCATTTGCTTACTTTTAGTGAATTATTCTCATTCATTCACAAGGATATATGAATCTTGTGCCTTATTATATGTCTCACATAACCATAAACATTTCTCTCCCACATTTTAAATTCTGATTTGATGTTAATAAACCTTAGACGAAGCAAAATAAATATTCTCTGGCTGTTTTTGGACATTATAACAAAGAAAGAATTACTTTTATAGGTTATTATAGTGGAATTTTGTGCAGTTCTGTAAAAGCAAAAATAATATGGAATTGAGAATCCGAGTTCAGATTTCACTTCCTAACTATATGACATTAAGCAAGTAACTAAATTTTCCTCATTTGTAAATGACATGATAATGAACTTAATTTAGGCATTGTTATGAGTCACAAATGAAATAATGTGTGAGGAAGATATTTATGTGCTATAGTACTTCATAAACCTCGATTGTTATTATATAGAAACAAATTATTAAATAGGAATTTGGTTCTTTCCTTCCTTCCTTCCATCCTCTCTCCCTCACTCCCTCTCCTCCTTTCCTCCTTTTTCCTCACCCAAGGATATGTTTACTGATTTTAGAGAGAGAGAGGAAGGAGGAGAGAGTGAGAAAAAAAAGAGAAAGAAGAACATTAATGTGAGAGAGAAACATCTATCAGTTGCTTCCCATACTCACCTGATCTGGGATCAAACCTGCAACCTAGCTATGTGCTCTGACCTGGAAAGGAACCTGCAAACCTTTGGTGCATGGGATGATGCTCCAACCGATGGAGCCACCTGGCCAGGACAGGAAGTACTTTAGGAAAAAAATGTAGTTGGTGGGTGGGGTTCTCTAGTCTTGAGTGGTGGTGGTTGGAGTAGCTCTTGCTTAGTAAATCTCAAGGGGTACCCAGCCTGATGGAGCTGGTTAGGTGCATCAGGAGATCATCTCTTGTTCTTTCATGATTCTGTATATAGAAACTTACTTTAAAGGATGGCCTTGTTTGAAACATTGAAAGGTTAAGACATCCCCACAGCAGCTGGAATGGTAAAATTTACATGCAAAGGGAGTGATAATTCATTTGGTAGGATAACCTATTCCTTTTTAAGTCTTCCTTTTCTAGAAAACTTTGTTTTTTACTCATGGGGAAAGTAAACCTTTCTCTAGTCACATAATCAAGTCTAAATATCCCCAATCTAACTGATCTTTCCTAAATCTGACATTCAGTGAATTTCATTATTTCTCTTACTTATTCTGGTTCCTTACTCTTTTCTTTAATATATTGAAGAAAAACAAAAGAGTTTGAATATATTTTTATTGATTTGTGTTTTCTGAATATTAGTGTTACCATTTAATTTGGGGCGTCTAGACAGCTACCAGATTCTACTATTGTTAATTATTACTCAGCAATTTTGTTGACTAGTTTTGTACCAAGTTTAGTGCCAAGGGAACATCTAGCACTGATGCATTTACCCTCAGATAATAAAGTTAGCTTCAAACCTTCTAACCTCCGCCTAAGGGATTGCATTTCTGCAATTACATTAGACTCCCCTGAAGCAGGTTAATTGAATTGCTGTGTACTATTTTGTCAAGATTTACCGCTTTATATAAATCTACCCGTGTCAGCTCTGTAGCACACTGTTCTGAAGAAAAATACCTGTCTCTAGAAAAATCTGAAACAAGGCTCAATAATTAAGTAGAATGTAGAGACAGATTCTTCCAAACTCCGGATTAAGGGGAAAAGTGTCATTCTGTGGCTAGAAAGTTTCCAAGCTCATTGCTGAATTGTGGTTTCTGTTTAGGAGATCCATTGTTGGGGAGAGACAAAGACCCCTAAGAAATGTCTCTTTCCTTCAGCTCATGAAGGACTACAAGTTGGAGGGGTCTGAGCACTGTAATGGTCATAAGAAGTTTTTATTTGGAGATTGAAAACATAGGCTGGTCTTTTCTGTAAGGATGATAGTTATTTGCTTTTCTGCTATTACTTGACCAGTTCCAAGAAGAAGTTAGTGTGTGTATATATATATTATACATATATGAATTTATTGTATAATTTACTTGTAATAAATTATAATGTATTACTTATATATTATTTATAATTTATTATATAGTATATATATAAATTCATTATATAATTTATTATTTATAGTTATATAATTATAAAAATAAGTTGTATAATTTAAGCAGCTATAACCAGAGCTCATCTTAAATAGTGGTTTAAAATAATATCTTACTAGGTATTTGGAGATAAAATAAAGTTCTTATGCATGGATTGATAGAGGGTATAGTTTTAAATAAAAACCTGGTCCACAATTTGAATAGGATTTTGTGGATAGAGCAATAAAAGGAGGATAGGGGAGGTTGAACAGACTTGCAAGAGGCTAGGACCCAGGAAAGAAAGTGGATCATAAGAAATTCGTACTCCATAAAAGTCAGCCACTGTTTTACGACTGCAAAGGACTTCATGATTTTGCTATTCCCATCACCAAATGGTACAGTGAATGGCAATTTAGGAGTTCAGTGAAGAGAGGTCATATTTAATTGAAATGGACTAAAAATATTTTGTGGAGAAATTTGAGCTGGATATATGAGAAAATTAGGTGGGATTTGACTAGGTACAAAGGTGAGTTAAATTAATCATGAGAGCAAGAAACAACAAAATTGGTTTAAGAGACAGCAGGACAGGAGTGCTGGGATGTGAAATTACAAAGTGTTAGAATTTGACTATGAGGGCCTGGCTTCCAGGTCAAAGCAATTTTGGCTTGATCTTACTGACCATATGAGTCTTTTAAGACTTGTTAGCAGGGGTCTGAAGTGATCAAAAGCAGGTTTTACAGTCATTGATGTGGTAGTACTTTATAGAATGGACAGGAATTGTTTATAGCTTTTTTTCAAAAAATCTGAAGCTCGTGCCTTCTAATGTAATGTTTGAACTAGAGTTCAACTCTGCCTCTTTTAACCTCCTTAATTGTGCTAGACTAATAAGCCAAGAGCCGAGTTTTTGATGTTGAAGGAAAATATGGGGAAAGTGAGGGATTCCATATTCATTTTATCCACATTCTGTCATAACCTAAGTGGTTAGGGAGAGAATACCTCTGTGTGTGACTATGCAGTACCAGTGTAAATTTATATCTTTGCAACTGAATTTAAAATTTTATCACCTAGAGCAAAGTATTTGATACTTCATCTCTGCGTACAATTTTATCAATTTCCAACACAAACCTACTTCCCTGGTCTTAAATTAGCCCATGTAGAATGAATTATGAACCACATAAAGTCATTTTAGCAAAGTCATATTGTTATTTTGTAGTCTTAATTTTAGAAACTAACTTTATCTGCCACATGAACTCACTAGCTATGTACATAACTTTTAAGAGAAAGAGCACAACCCTATGTGATGGGGTGTAAGGAATACAATTTAAGTATTATATCTTTGGTTTTGATGATGTTAGAAACTGTTGCTTTTGGGAAGGACAGACAGTTGAGGAGGGAAATGAGTACAGATGCAGTTTGGGGATTCTTGGAGGCATGGGTTTTTCTTGAAGATGACCTTTTATTTTAAACTAAAATATATTTCTTAGTGATTCTTCAGCTACTGTTGACTTTTCTGATCATTTTAATAAGGAATATTTAGACCTTCTTATTCAGGAAGATGTCTGTTACCTTTCCAGACCTAAAGTTGGATTCATTTCCTTCAAAGATTGTATAATCTTGCTGGGCATCCTGAGACTCTATAGTTAATTGTCTCCACTTCAACTCTGTGAGATCCTGGGGGAAACAGTCCTGTGTCTTATCCAACTGTTGGAACTCCAGCACCTGAAAGAGTGAGAGGCATACAGTAAATACTTAATGTATATTAAAATTCATGGGTGTCCAACCCATGATGTGTGGGCTGCACGTGGCCAGGATGGCCATGAACAGCCCAACACTAAATTGTAAATTTACTTAAAACAGTACTTAGTTTTATTACTCAGACCTGTACATTTTCTATATTAGTGATCACAGACTTGGGACCTATTTGGCAATTTTAAAAGATTATTGAAAGGGCTGCTGCATAATTAGGGTTATTATGTGAGGGCATTTTTGCTTATTTGTGGTGGTGGGTATCACAAAAATTATACGAGACCTTTTTCTTTGGCTCATCAGTTTTCATTAGTGTTGTATACTTAATGTGGAGCTTAAAACAACTCTTCTTCCAGTGTGCCCCAGAGATGCCAAAAAGTTGGACACTCCTGAGTTAAATGAATGTATAAATCCATCAACAAATCTATGATGAGATGTTGAGTACTTCTCATTTGCCAGGCATTATGTCAAATTGGTGGGGAAATGTATAATTATTATTTTTGATATTTGCCTATAAGGAACTTAAATTTTAATTTGGCAGCTAAAACTTTGATACAAAGGTAATTAGTATATTTGATAATTTATACTCTCTGCCTCCATTTTCTCTCATTTATTACCTAATTCTAATCTTTGTCACCCCTCGTCACTGTGTCTTCTAAGGACACTAAATGACCTCTTATTTATCAAATCCAGTGCTTAACGTTTTCTTAATCTGTTTGGCCTCTGTATAGAACTGGAAACTAGAAAATGCAATCTCCCCTTGAACTTCTGTTTTCCTTTTTGGTCCCAAGACATTTCACTGGATTCGGACGTCTCCCTCCACCACTATACTAGTCACACAGCCTCAGTCATCGAAATTGTTCAATGTTCCTACCAAAATATAGGTGCTGCCTTTTCTCTTCTTTTCTATACTGTATATCATTCAGAGTGTTTCTTAGGCTAATATGTCCATTCACGCCTTGAGCTGAGCAGGTAAAACCTATTTCTGTCACTAAGTATCATGCACTTAAATACCACACCATTCTCTCAAATTCAGTATTTTTCAAGACTAAAATTATATTTCCCCTTAAGTCTTTTTGGTTGCTTTGGATTTTCTTTTTCTGTCATGGTATTAGCAGTCTCTTTGCCATCCAACCTTGAAGCTCAGTACACATCATTTTCTCCAATTTCTTACATTTTTCTCTTCAACCTCCACTTATTTTGGCAAAGACATGTAGGTTTCTTTTTATTGCCACAGTAACCACGTAGGCACTGGTTTCTCTGCATCTAGGTGTTGCCTTCTTGAGTCCATGTCTACACTGTATTGAGCTGAGCCTCACAAACTACATATTGCCGTACCCTCAGAATGCTTGTCCAGGATGTTTATGGCTTGCAGCCTGCCTTGCTTAGCCTGGAAGTTGAGACCCTGTACAATATGATTGACAGAGGTCTTCACTATTTTATAGCTCTCACAAACCAATGATTTAATAACTGCACTAGACACCATACCTAATTTGGTGCCTTTGCTTGCTCACATTATTCCCCTTTCTAGATTATTGAGTTGAAACTCAATAATTATCTGAATTCTGTCCTCATATCAAAGCCCAGTAAAAGTCTAAGGGTCTCTCCCTAAAACTTCTGCATAGTAGTGTTTTCCAAACTGTGGAAGATATCATTTTGAAGTCATGTGTAGAAAAGTGTTAATAGACATAATTATTTAAAAGTTATTCTTTTTTAAATTTATTTTCATTTTTCTAATTTTATCAAGGAGAAGACCTCAATTTGGTTCTAACTTGTTTCTAGCATCACAGTAACACTTGACAATGTTTCTTTTAATCTCTAATAAAGCAGGGAAACAATACCTCAGTGCATTTGGCCATCAACATTATCTAGTTAGAATAAATATATTATTTTGTTTACATTTGTCTGTAGCCTTCTATTTGTGGCCAATATACCAGTTTTCCTTAGGGTGATGATATTAAGCTTCCATTTAAATCATGTTTTACCTACATATACAGAAAAAAGTTAAGTAAAAGAATAATGTATATAACAATTATTGGGGGAAATTCAAGAAGGTGGAACATGAAAGAGCACATAGAAATCAACAAAGCCATTCATAAATGACTGTAATCTGGGGAACCGTATGTTACCATGTTAGCTTATTTTTTTAAACCATAAAAGTTTAGGCACTCTTCTAAAGAGCTTTTTTTGTATTAACTAGTGGAATCCAGTCAAGAATCTGATGTAAGATACTCTTGTTTTCTCTCTTTTATGGATGAGGAAACAAGGAGACAATTTGCCCAATATCTCACAAGTAACAAACCCATAGGGATAGGTTTCAAATCCGGGTTTTCGACCTCAGGAGCCTGTGCTGTTATCCTTAAAGCAACTTTGCTGGGAGAAATACATCAATCCTTGATTTGAAAATAACAAGATCTTTTGTGTTCACCGTAGTTCATTGTTCTTACCCCCCCAGGGAAGAACTTTACTCTGCTATGGAGTCAAACTCTGTAGAGACCTCCTAGGAATAATTGTATTTAGAATTGATTTTTATCTCTACAGACTACTTGAAAAACCTTTTCTTCCAACAGTTTAGTTCTTAAAACTCAGAGAGCTCTCAGTCTATTGCCAGTTAACTCCAGGTTCAATACTAAATAGGAAAATACCAGTCTCTGCATGAATAACATTTATAGTCTGTCCATTAGAAAGTCAAGGAGCATGATGACCAAGCACAATTTGCAACTGCTCCCTCAGCAGACTGCAGGGTGGATGAATAGCCCTTGGCAGTTCAAGTGAAATATTTAGTAACAAACAGGGAGTAGTATGAAAGGAAATTATATACACTGGAGAAATGCATCACAGAAAATGTTATGGTTGGGCTCGATATTAGAATGCATTATCCTTACATTTGCCTTTTCTGGGGAATTGCAGTATTCTAGTTTTATAATTGCTATACATCAAAACTTGACTTAAGGATTTTATAATAACCAGACATATTTTCAGCACCTGTATATTTGAAATATAGAAAACATACACAACTAAGAAATATTTAAGGTAGAAATTTACCGATAAACACTCCATGTTTGTTTTTTAATCACAATATCAATATAACAAAAATTGTTGTTTCTTTCATCATTTTAGTATCTCCTAATTACTGATCTAACACAGGGGTGGGCAATCTGTGTCCTGCAAGTCAAATCTGGCTAATGACCTGTTTTTATGTGATGCACAAGCTGAGAGTGATTTCCACATATTGAGGGTTATACAATGAGAAGAAAAAATTATGAGACAATTGCTGTATATGGCCTGCAAACCCCTAAAATATTTACAATACGGCCTTTTACAGAAAACCTTACCAATCTCTGATTTATTTTCAAAATTTTTCCATAGCATGCTTCCAGTTTTTATTTTGCTATTAATTTTGCTATTTTGTAATTATTGTATTTTCCTAAATATTCCTCATTAAATTCAGGTACATGGTAGTATTTTATCTCTCAATTTACAATATGTGATTCTGGTGTTATATGGTCAATCAGTTAAAGTCATTTCATAGGTTCCCTAAAGTAGTGTTTGTTATACTGCAAACTTGCACTATGGGAAATGCATTTGAGGAACCACCTGTAAACCCCTGTCTGTACCAGAATATCAAACCTGATACTGTTTCAAATGAAATTGGAGGGTTGGGAGCTGGTCATTAAGCTAGATTCATGTATTTTGCCTGTGGGAGGAATGGAAGCCATTGTAGCCAGAGGGCAGGTGATGGTATCTAGATTGCAAAGACTGTAGTACAGTCCTTTTCATATGGAATTTTGGCTTGCCTTTAGTAACTAACGAAATGTAACAGAAGTGACACCACATTACTTCCAAGGTAAGTCCTAGGAAGTCTTACAGCTCTGCCTCCTTCTTTTGGAATGCTTACTCTCAAAATTCAGAAACCACTCAGTGAGAATATGTAGCCACAGGGAAGACACATGAGCCATTTAGCCCCAGCTGAGCTCCTATACCACAGCCAGCATCAATTGCCAGTCATCTGAAAGGACTATCTGGGACATCTAGCCTTGTCAGAATTCAGATTTCAGCATCATCTGGTTTTTGTTTGCAATCACTTGAGATATTCCAGCAGGGGAGCTTCTATACTGTGAGAGGTAATAATAAATTGTTTCAAACCATTAAATCTTGGGTGGTTTCTTATGCAGCAATAGATAACTGGAACAGCAGCATGTTCTTGTCATTCTTTGAGTACTTCCTTACATATAGGCTTATTTTGTACGTTCCCGTGACCACCCTAGAATTAACCATTTACCGTAGTCCTTATTCGTGGAGAACAATATTTAGAAACTAATATCTGGGTGTTAGATGATCTCATTGTAATAACAGGACTCTAATTTGAGGTCCTTTCAGGGGTCAGAACTAAAACATACAATATAGGTTATATATGTATGTATATATATGTACATAGTTTTATTTATCTAACCATGAGCTCACACTGAAACACTTCAGTTCTAAACCAAACATTCAGAGCTTATTGCAGCCATTTTCTTTATCATATTTGTAACTCTCATCTCAGACAACATTATTTACTAATTCAATCAATCTCCGACACTTCACACCAACTTCACACTGAGGGAACCCTTGCTTCCCTCAGTGTAGACACCCTTTTTCCCCTGCAAAAGTTTTAACAGATACCCAGCAAAGACACTGATGATCTGCCCATCTACTGTATAAGTCCCAACCTTTATTGCCCCATTACTGACTTTTAAACAGAGTGAAGATGGATGGAAGGAAGGAAAGAAGGAAGAAAGGAAGGAAGGAAGGAAGACTCTATTAAAAGACTCTATTAATTAAGACTCTATCAGGAAAAAGCACAACATAAAAGATGAAAAAATTCTTTGGTAACCCAAAGCAGACTGGACAGAACTAAAGAAACAATCAGTGCACTTAAAGATAGACCAATATACTTTATTCAAAATATAACACAAGAAGGAAAAAGATTTAAAGGAAAAAATAGAAATACGGGACAATAACATACATGTAGTTGCAGTCCCAAATAGAGAAGAAGAGAGAGATGACTAAGCAGAAGCAATATTTGAACAGATAAAGGGAAAAAGTATTTTTCAAAATTAATGCAAAGGCAACAAACCACAAGTTCAAGAAGCCCAGAGAATACCAACCTGAGCAAAGAAAAAAGCAAAACTAAAGAATATTCAGATGTATCATAGTCAAACTGGTAGAAAACCAAAGCCAAAGAGAAAATCTTCAAGGCACCCATACCTCAGTACTCGCTGGGTTCAGAACTCATCACACTATCAAACGGTATACTTGATGCATTTTGACGAGAAAAAAATGTTTCAGCACTCTGCGTTTGCTCAGGACTCAGTGCAACTTGCTACGTGCTAGGACTTGAATGAGTCACCACGCCACCCTGGAAGAGAAAGTGCTTTATCACTTGTCGGTTTCAGCACACATCACGAGTCCGAGAACAAATTAACGACGAGTGCCGAGGTACCAGTGTTTATAGAGGGGGGAAAAAAGAATTACAGCAGATTTTCATCTGAAATAATGTAAACCTGAGACAAATAAGCATCTTCAAATGACTGAAAGAATAAAAGAAGCTATCAAGCCAAAACATCTTGCAAAATCGACAGTGAAAAAAGACTTTTTCAGAAAAAACCCCAAAAGATAAAATAATTTATTTAAAATAGAACATTTCAACATAATAAGAAATCTTGGAGAAATTCTTTCAGGCAAGAGGCATATAATAGATGGAAAACTCACACTATACAAAGAAAGGAAATTCACTGGAAACAGTAAAAATCAGGGTAAATGTAAAAGATTTGTTTTATTTAAAGTTTCTTTAGAAGTTACTGGACTCTCTAAAGTTAAAAATATTAGCAATGTATTTTGTGGCTTATAGCCAATGAATATAAGAAAAAAAAGAAGTATGGAAATACTATAATGTTTGAAAATAGACTTTAAAAAGTTAAAAATATACAGCGTTAGTCCTCCCCAATTATTAAAAAAAAAGCCTGGAAAAAAATGAAAGCTGTTTATACTTATGAATGCAGACACATAATTTAAAAATGTATTTTAGCTAACTAAATTCAAAATATATTTAAAAATACCACTAGTGAAACTCTCTTAATAAAAATATAACAAGTTTCAACATCATAGCGTTATTTTAAATCTACAAGCCGCTTGCTTTGTCACACTGCACTGGACTGAATGCGCCACACTGGGAGGCAGGGATGGAGCATCACAGCCACCGTCTGGATCTCACCTGGTTCCGGAAGTGCTCACTAGTAAGATTAGAAACAAAAGGAGTCACAGTGATTAACATCCTCAGATGATAAACGTATCTACTTACACAAGAAGAAAATCATTACAAATATAACAAAGAGAAAGTGATACAAAAATTGTCCAATTTCATTATGCATATGTAGACAATAGTTCTCATATAAAACAAAAGGAAAATACTAAAAACATGATAAATATAAATAAAATTTCTACTTATAAGACCAACAAATATTTAAAGGTAAAAAATACAGAAGATATATAGAAATTATTTACTTTTATGTATTTGTTGATTTTTTTGGAAATTTTTTTGAATTTGATAAACTCAAAACTATAGAAATCTTAAAAATGAGCTTGAATAGGGGAGGTATTTTTCTAAAAATGTTAAAATATTTTAAAAAGTTACAATGTCAAAACTATATTATTGATGTGTAAATAAAGAGAGAGAGATCATTAAAATAGAATAAGAATTTGTTTAAAAAGCAAAGCATATATGGGTAAAATATACAATAAAATTATCATTGTTTTCATTTTAGTTCAGGAATAACAGAAGTCTTTCACTTAGTAAAGAGACAAACAAGTATAAAGGACTCATGGACAAAAACTATGGGGGGTGGAAATGGGAGGAAGGTGGGGAGGGCTGGGGTGGTGGGCTGGGGCGGGGTAAAAGACAGAAAACTGTACAAGATCAACAAGTAAAAAAATACTGATTAAAATAAAATTTAAAAAATGGAAAAATAAATAAATAAAATCAGGAAAAAAAAGAAAAAATAAAGTGGCATAATTAAAAATAACAAAATAAACCTTGTCCAATAAAAATAAATAAATGAATATATCACCAAAAAAAAAAAAGAGAGAGAGAGAGACAAAGAGCAACTATTTGGGAAATATGAATATATACATGCAGCATGCTCACACAAAATATGCAACTGGAATAAAAATGAATTTCATAAAAATTAAAATTTTCAATGGAAAAATAAACTCACACAATATAAAAACTTGTGAGTGGATATTTACATAGTGTAAGAAGCAGTGAAACTTTTCTAAGTGTGATATTAATACCAGATCTCTAATGAGTAACTGTTAGAATCAACCATAAGTTTAAAACATCTACATACTAAATAAGTAAACAAACAAGCAAACAAACATATAACAGGAAAACAAACCAATAGGAAAATATTGCAATGTATACCAAAAGTTTATACTTCTTGATACAAGGAACATTCTTACAAAATAATAAGTGAAATACAAGTACCTCAGTAGAAAAATTGTAAAAGATATGAACAGACGATTCCAATGAGTACATTAGATATAAAATATATTACCTGAATATAAATTAAAAAAATATTTATTTAAAACTTATGTTTACATTTTATATTGGGAAATATTAATAAAATAGTATGTGGGAGAATTTTTTTTATCTGCAACAACCACATGGTAGTTTTGTATAATTCCAGAGGCATGATGAAACCAAAAACTTTAATGCATTTCTTTAAACCTCAATATTCCATGTCTAAAAATATTTTCTCCTAGCCAAGTAATTGGAAAAGTGCAAAAATATAAGTATACAACATTGTAAGTATATAAAATGAAAGTACAGTATATAATATGATTATCAATTCTGTAAGTAAACAGTGAAATATAATTATTTTAAAAAACCTTTTTAGCTTTCTTTCATCTCATGCAATTATAAGTCCTTCAAGAATCTAGGAAAAATGTTTGTACTCATAATGATAGTGGAAATTTATTTGTGCTAAAAAATCTTGTCAGATAAATTTTTATCTCTTCTAGTCTATAACATTCCCTCATGTACCTGTTGTCAGTATACTTCTACAGATATGTGAACACTGGAATGTGAAAAGACCCTGACATACTTTCAAGTATATAAGCTTCATTAAACTGTATTGATTCTTTATTGAATTGTTTCTTTCACCTTGAATGTCTGAGATGGATTTCAAGCAAACGCAGCAACAAATCAAGTGTTCTTCCTTGGGAAGAGATGGATGTTTTGCTTATTGTCAATCTTTGCCTGAGTTTAATTACCATTTCTTTTTCTTGTATGGAGTTTTGAGTATCTGTTTGTTTTAGACATCTTATCTGTATCTGTCACAGTTCTGATATCCTGAATGTTCTAGGATAATTTTAATAGAGAAGATAGTCTCTGGATTTATGGATGCCAGTTTTCTCACAGTTAATGTGCAGTATTTGTGACTATAAGCACCACTGTATATCAAAGTTCTATCAAATAGTCTGAGCTTCTCTGCAGGTCGTCTGAAGTTGTTGCTGATAGAATTTTGGAAAAGTCACTTGAACATTTTCCTTGACCCTTGCTGTCTTATTGTAAGATGATGAATTTGATTGCTACCAGTGGTTTTTGTAAATAATCATTTTTAATTCATAATTAGTGCTGTGGTTAACAGATAGACTTTGGATCAGATAAACCTTTACAATATTGGTATCCAAGTTCCATTATTTAGTGGCTGTATAACCTTGGGAGAGTTACTTAACTTCAATCACTTTAACATGAGGATAAGAGACCAATTTATAGCAAATTTAACTAAAAATGCATGGAACATATATAGCCCAGTGCTTGATTCCTGAATGAAGTGATTAGTGCTCATCTTTGATTTTCTAATAGCTACACCCCTTTTCCGTATTCTACTTTGTGATTCGTAGAACCTCCCACCGCAGAAGCCAGCTATCAGTTTGTCTACCCTCCCTCGAAGCCATGCGCAGGTATGCATATAGAGGTTGGTAATCACATCACTGAATCTAGTGGCTAATAAAATAAAGGCCTATGTTGAATTCATTTGACAAGGTTATGGTAAAGATAGAAACTTCCCTTAATTTCCAATGATCTTTAAGGAAACTTCACTGTGATTTTCAGCAGTGTTTCTGAATGTTATACCTCCAGGAATACTTCAGTCTTCCTAGAGATTATTTTATTTTTTTTTAATACCCCATTTTCCACTTAAATTTGCCAGAGTTTTTCTACTGAATACAAGTAGAACCTTCACTGAAACACTAGCACATAATACTAGTTTTCAAATGGTGGTGGTGGTAGTTACTGATAGCTGTGGAGAGAACTCATAGTAAAATATGAATGATCAAATGTTAATAATTGTTGAAGCTAGGAGATGAGTATACTGAAGATTATAACACTATTTTATATTTTTACACATATTAAAAATTCCTGTGATATTAAAAAACATTCCATAAATATATGCATGACAGACACATGTTGTGACAGAAGGAAATTGTTTAATTTTTCGCAGCTATTTTACAGTTTATTGTTAAAATCGAATAAAAGAA
Organism: Glossophaga mutica; assembly: GCA_039655065.1. Classification (NCBI taxonomy): domain Eukaryota; kingdom Metazoa; phylum Chordata; class Mammalia; order Chiroptera; family Phyllostomidae; genus Glossophaga; species Glossophaga mutica. The sequence continues at coordinate 136,834,562 of CM077304.1, forward strand.
ATAGTTCCAAGAACTGATAAATTCCAAACATAAGGCTTTATTCAGCTCAACTTTTTGTTTATACTGTGAATGTCTACTTGCCCCATGTGGAGGTTGTAATTATAAATGATGTGAGGGCACAAGCAGAGACCTAAATTCTTCCTTCTATCTTAATATATTAACCAACAGTAAGTTTTGTGTTTCAAATTTTGATCATGTGATGTCTATAAAGAACCATATTTTTAAATATGAAGCAGGGTGAAAGATAAACAAATTATGACTAAATTTTAAAAATAGTTTTAGGACTATATACTGCTAATAAAATTGTGCTATTATCAGATGATCTGCTTTGAAGTATATATTATGGTAATCAATGCTTTAAAAATATTAAAATCATGCCACAGGTGTGCTTAGTAGTTTGTATTAGATATATACACCCATCTGGAGATATTAATTCAAATAAGATGTTTAACCCACTAAAATGCATAGCAAGAAAAAACAATGGGTATATTTCAAAGTACAATTTGTCTATTTAATCATGAAGTTAAAGTTAAATCTAAATCAGTAACTGAATAGAAGAACAGTTTTGTTCTGAATTGTGAAGTATTGTTAATATATTTTATAAAGATATTGCTATAGAAAAAGACTCTCTAAGCTATTTGTAGGTAGGAATATGGACAGAAACTGAGGTCAAACATTAGTGTTGAATTAGTAGATGGAAATCAGATGGGAGGAAGTTACCCTTTTTACATATACTAATGATGCCCTAATATTGGCAATAGATTAAATTGAATCTGTGTAAATCTACAAATTCATTAAGAACTGTGGAATCATAAAAAGTTCTTCAAATTTGTGAGTATGGGTATATATTCATAATCCATTTTGGCTATTTGTAAATGTATGTTGTTTGAAATAAAATAATCTCTAACTCCAAAACCTTTAATACAGATGTATTAAGAGTATGTTTTTTTAAGTATATTGTATGGATTATGCTATTACAATTGTCCCATCTTTTCTCTCCTTTATACCCCTCCATCCTGCACCACCACCAACATTCCCCCACTTAGTTCATGTCCATGGGTCACATATATAAGTTCTTTGGCTTCTCCATTTCCTATACTATTCTTAATCTCCCCCTGTCTGTTTTGTACCTGCCAATTATGCTTCTTATTCCCTGTACCTTGTCCTCCCATTCTCCCCACTCTCCCTCCCCACTGGTAACCCTCCATATGATCTCCATTTCCGTAATTCTATTCCTGTTCTAGTTGTTTGTTTAGGTTCAGTTGTTGACAATTGTGAGTTTGTTGTCATTTTACTGTTTATATTTTAGATCATTTCTTTTTCTTAGATAAGTCCCTTTAATATTTCGTAGAATAAGGGCTTGGTGATGATGAACTCCTTTAATTTGACCTTATCTGGGAAGTACTTTGTCTGCCCTTCCATTCTAAATGAAAGCTTTGCTGGATAGAGTAATCTTGGATGGAGGTCCTTGTCTTTCATGACTTGGAATTCTTCTTTCCAGCCCCTTCTTGCCTGCAAGGTTTCTACTGGGAAATCAGCTGACAGTCTAATGGGAACTCCTTTGTAGATAACTGTTTCCTTTTCTCTTGCTGGTTTTAAGATTCTCTCCTTATCTTTCATCTTGGGTAATGTAATTATGATGTGCCTTGGTGTGTTCCTCCTTGGGTCCAATTTCTTTGGGACTCTCAGCTTCCTGGATCAACAATTCCTTTGCAGGATTGGGGAAGTTCTCCTCCATTATTTTTTCAAATAAGTTTTCTTACTCTTCCTCTTCTCCTTCTGGCACCCTATGATGCAGATGTTGGAATGTTCAAAGATGTTCCAGAGGTTCCTAAGCCTCTCCTCATTTTTTTGAATTCTTGTTTCTTCATTCTGTTCCAGTTGAATGATTATTTCTTCCTTCTTCTCCAAATCATTGATTTGAGTGCCAGTTTCCTTCTCATCACTATTGGTTCCCTGTACATTTTCCTTCATTTCACTTTGCATAGCTTTCACTTCTTCCTCTATTTTGTGTCCATGCTGGATCATTTCTGTGAGCATCCTGATTACCAGTGTTTTGAATTCTGTGCCTGATAGGTTGGCTATCTCCTCATCACTTAGTTCCTTTCTGGAGTTTTGATCAGTTCTTTCATTTGGGCCATATTTCTTTGTCTCAGTGTGCCTGTTACATTGTAAGGGATGGACCCTTAGGTATTTTCCAGGGTAAGACAACCCACTTTGCTGTGTTGTGGTGCTATATGTGGGAGAGGGGTCAGAGAGGAAACACTGCTGCTTGCTGGGCGCACTTTCAGTCACTTCCAGGCTATCCACAAGCACATTGGGCTCTTCTGGTGCTGATTCCTGGGAAGGTGGGCTTGTGTACATTCTGAGACCTTGTGGGTCTCTCCAACAAACTCTCCTGTGAGACTGGGAGTTTCTTTCACTGCCACAACCTCCACATGTTTTTACATCCAGAGATTTTGAGGCTTTACTTTCCCCATGCTGGAACCCTGGGTTGTGTTATCTCTCTCACTCCCCAGTTGTTCCCAGCTTATCTGCATATGAAAGTGGGACTACCTGGTCCATCAGCCACCCCTGTGTCCGCTCTGCTCTGACTGCCTGTCTTTGCCCCTCCTACCAGTCTGGATGAATATTTCCTCTTTAACTCCTTGGTTGTTGGACTCCATACAGTTCTATTTTTCTGGAAGTTCTTGTTGTTTTTTGTTTTTAAATTTGTTGTTGTCTTTCTTTTGGTTGTGCAAGGAAGCAAAGCATAGCTACTTATGCCTCCATCTTGGCTGGAAGTGCAAGTGTATCTTCACTTACGACTTTTTACTTCAAACATCTATACTAGTTTTGCTTCCTAAATACAGTTCAAATCCCTTCTGTAGCAGATCTACTATTAATGGTTTAGTACAGGTTCTTGTGATCTTTTGCCTAGATCAGTATGAATATCGTGCAGCCAATTTTTCTAATTATTATCTGTCCACTTTCAATTTCTCTTAGGTACCATAGTTTATTGATTCTAATATACAGGTTTCATATTTTAACTTCTTTGAAATCAGAATATTTCCTGCAATCACTGTCAGCCAGGGGTCAGGCATGACGAGGCTATTAGTCTTTCCCCAAATATCTAGTGCCCTGCCCCAGCACCGTAACTGCAAGGGATGCCAACAACTTAGGGGAAACCCCAGGAATAATGGTGGAACAACATTTCTAAAGAGAAGGTCAAAAGTAATCTAGCTTTACTTGACCTCAAACCTAGCACTATTGGCTTTTAGTGTTTTTATTAATTATTTAAGAAATGTTGTGTTACCAACATTCTTGATGGCACACAGGAAGATTTAGCTTATAAAACTGATATTGATCACTCTGACTTGAAAAATGACTCAATATTTGTATACTTCTTATGAAAAAAGTTTTGAAAATACCTTATCCATTTTATTTCCATTATAATATCCATTTTAATGTATGCACAAAGTGATAACTGATAAAAATCAATGTTTAATAAATTCTAAAAATAGCCTTTCCACAAATATAAAGATTTTTAACTGATCAGAAAATATTGCTTTGTTTAATTAACAGTTTAATTAGCAGTGATTTTTTTTACTACTGCACCTTAAAATCTTTGGCATCTTGGTTTGGTAATTCAGTAATTATCTTGTCATCTTTCTAATTGGTTTACCTCCAATTAAAAACAAAATAGCCATTCAACATCTTTCTGTTGCCTGTTAAATACAGTCATAACTCAGTAGAATAGTGGTGCCTGTTTAGATTGGGTTATCTAGATACAGAGACGGAAGCAGAACTCTTGTGAGTGATTTGCTGATGCAATGCTCTCATGTGAAACCTGTGAGTGCTGGGAAACAGTGGACAGAAGAAGGTAAAAATGTGGGCTCAGCTGAATTCCATGTAAATTCTAGGTAAGAACGTGTTCAGCTGATCCTATTGGATGCTTGTGCTGGCTCTGTACTGTATCAATGTAGTTAAGTGGAAACTACGTTTTCTACAACCCCCTTCTCTCTATTGTTTAAGCTTTATGGCTGGCCACAAAAGAAATATGCATGCACTTTGGGAGGCAGAAGTGAAACAATAGCTATGCTCCTCTGAAGGTCAGGGAAGAGCACCAGATGCTATTGCAGATTGATCACATTGTTGCTAATCTGTTGGCTCTCAGGCATTGCTCTAGGCAGCATCTGGGTCCATGGAGACTCCAGCTTCCATTCGATCCGCTTTTGTGCTTCTCTAAGTTCTGGCCCAGATGAATGTGCAGCTCCACAGTGCAGGTCTCCAGCTGCATCTACAGTTCATCTACACCCTTCCAGTGGGAGACAGACTTGGATTCCAGTTTGTGCTTTTCAGTTCTTGTCAGTTCACATGAGTTAGTTTGCTCTTGGTCTCTCCCATGTTATATCCAACTTGTTTTTTCCTGTCATTATGCTGACTTTTGGCAACTTCAGGTCTTCCATCAGAAGAGTCAACAGTCTTCCACAGATTTCTTCACCATCACTAATAATTGTATCTAATGCCTATACACAATCACTTATTTCGTATCACTGTGCCCAAACCCTGGATGATACAGACCCCTAGATCAGGAATGCCACTATAGAATTGTCCCCACATGACAAGGCCAGGCTTTCTTTTCTACCCCATGTCAGACACTGGCAATGGGCCACCATCCAGGACAAGGGCAGTAAACTCCCAAGCATTTCTGGAAGAATGACTCTTATAGACCAGCGGCAGTTCTTCTGAGAAGGATGCAGTAATGGGTTGTTGGTGGCCCACAGTGACAACAGCTGGGTGAATATGTGAGATCTGGGCAGGCAGCTGACAGCATCTACCACAAGGTCCTACCATTTACCTTCTATGTACTTTCTAGGCTCCTCATATGGGTTCTAACATTCACCACAGTTAGTCTTTTATCTATTTTTCTAAACATCCATTTCTTTTTAAATCTCAGACCTAGACATATTTTCTTCTTTTTCTGCCTGGAAAATTGCTATGTAACCTACTAGAATATTCTCCAATGTGCCTTTCTCTGGGCAATCACATCCTCTGCACATATCTTTATTATGGTAATTATTTTATTTGAGTTACAGATATATCTCTGATTTCTAGGTTGAATGCTTGGTAACTCCAGATTAGCTATTATTCAAAATAGGTGGGATTATATCTGAAAGGTTAAATTGCCTTGTATCTTGGGTAATTGAAATTAGAAAGAGAGCCATATTGCATTTTCAAATCTTAATATTTATAATGTATGTGTACATTAAGAGGATTCTAATTCAGCTGTGTATGAGTTACTATATTCTTATGGGGAAAGTCAGGGCAAATGGAAATTAGGAGCACATGGCCTTGAGTAGCTTTGTTTTTCTGTTTTGTTTTGTTTTTTAATTACCCCTCCAAATGAATAGCTCAACAGACAAATTGCTTGAATTTCTGTGTGGTCACGAAAGAATACACGTGAGGTTCATTTTCTCTCTTACATTTTTCTGACAAGCAGTTTGAGTTTCACTACTATTTTCATATAGTGTATTGTTAACAGCTACTAAAAGAAGACAAGTAGAAGGAAAGGTAGAAACATGGTTGAAAGCTAAAATTCTTCTGACAATTTATAGAGGTTGCAAATTTCTAGAAATTACTACAAGATTTCAGAACCAAACTAGAATTACCTATACTATAATTTACAGAATCCTGTTTCGGAACTGGATTTTAACTCAATGGTTAACAGAGGCATTTGTGACATGGAAACTGTACAGGTCATTCAAACAGGACAGTAGTTAATGAACAGAGGGATTGCTGCTCGTATGATGTAGAACCTGAAGACCTTTATCCCCCAGAGGATATTGCTAGGAGAAAAAATGACAATGAACAAGGAAATAACTGGATAAATTATCTAAGAAAAAATATAAAGGGCAGGAAGCTAAACATAATACACAGAAATTAAAGAACTCAAATTTTAAGTTGTTTTTATATAATGTGAACTGCATATTTTTCCCATAATTAACATTAAGTGTCATAGCGAACAGTTCAAAATGATCAGTGCTGATCACACAAAGGTGTATGTTGTGCTCTCCTTACAGTTTAATTTGGTGTTTGGCAGATGTGCTACCCTGTAATTCAGGAGTCATGGTTTCCTGTACCTGGTTTTGCCACAGTGTGTTACGGCTTCCTCACAGTCCTCTGCTGGGTCCTGTCTCCCCATTCAGTGCGTTAGTAGAGCACTGAGTAAAGAGAGTCAGCATGGCATTTTATCACTTTCTTGATTTCTTTCCAGAAGCAATCGCTTGACCCCAACCCAACTAAAGAGACTGAGAAATGCCATCTCCCCGAGTGCTCAGCAGGAGGGAACTGGATGCCCCGCGTGTGACTAGTCTCTACCAGCAGTGCCTTCCTGAGTTTACCTGGGCTCAGCATTCCGACTGTCTGAGTCCAAGTCCTGATTATTCTTTATCAGCTCTGATAAACAATTGAGCAAGTTAACACTCTCTGAATTCCTCAGCTTCTTTATCTGTAAAGTAGGGGCAAATAATAGCATCTATCTTGTAAGATTGTAATGAGGCTTAAATTAGTTAATATATGAAAGTTTATCTCAGCATCTTTGTATGTCAATTTTAATGAGTGCTTTTACTATTAATACTTATTTTAATATATTTTATTGATTATGCTATTACAGTTGTCCCATTTTCCCCCTTCACTCCCCTCCAGCCTGCACACCCTCTCCCACCCACATCCCCCCCTTTTAGTTCATGTCTATGTGTCATCCTTATAAGTTCTTTGGCTTCTGCATTTCCCACACTATTCTTGCCCTACCCCTATTTTCTACTTACCGTCTATGCTACTTATTCTCTGTGCTTTCCCCCCCTCTCTCCCCCTCCTACTCCCCTGTTCATAACCCTCCATATGATCTCCATTTCTTTGGTTCTGTTCCTGTTTGCTTAGTTTGTTTTTGTTTTTGTTTTAGGTGTGGTTGTTAATAATTGTGAGTTTGCTATCATTTACTGTATTGTACACATCATAATTACATTACCCAAGATAAAAAGTAAGCAGAGAATCTTAGAATCAGCAAGAGAAAAGGAGGCAGTTACCTACAAAGGAGTTCCCATAAGACTGTCAGCTGATTTCTCAAAAGAGACCTTACAGGCAAGAAGGGGCTGGAAAGAAGTATTCCAAGTCATGAAAGGCAAGGACCTATCCAAGATTGCTCTATCCAGCAAAGCTATCATTTAGAATGGAAGGGCAGATAAAGTCAAGTTAAAGGAGTTCATCATCATGAAGCCTTTATTATATGAAATGTTAAAGAGATTTATCTAAGAAAAAGAAGATAAAAAATGTACCATTAATACTTATAACCTGCTGAAAAAAAACTGAAAGTAATTTTCAATTAACATCACTTAGAAATATTTCATGTAAATAGTACTGACACTGACATGATGGCCAATCTGAACTAGAAGGACATTTCTAGGGAAATAAAATCCCACTAGACACTGGGGGAAAAAAATCCAGTTTAACCCCCATTTCTGAATGAGAATGAGACAAGGAAATCAAGGAAGATAACTAAAATAGGAATGATTTTGGCTCAATTTCTTTAACTACCTTTCTATTCTACCCTGGGGGCCTTTGGGATATTCAAACAACCAAGTGTTTCTCTAAATCATGTTGGTTAGACTGGGCATTATAAGTCAAACTGAAAAAAAGAAGGAGAATACAGCAATGCAAAAAAAAAAGAAAGAAAGAAAGAAAGAAAGAAAGAAAGAAAGAAAGAAAGAAAGAAAGAAAGAAAAGAAAAAAATAGTCACAGCTGGGCACGACTGCGACGCAGACACCTGCACTTGATTGTAAGTACTTCGAGACGAAGGGACAATGGAGGAAATGGATGAGTGGGAATTTGAATGAGGGAAAAAATATGTACTTTCAGATATCTGAGCATCCTTCCCAATTGGCCTAATTCCATTTTTTGAATCTTTTTTTTTCACTTTTTTCCTATTTATGACTTACACCTCAGCCCAGAGGGACTGCTGGACCATCATAAATAAATGCCACATTGTTCTAATTTCATTTCCTTGTGTGTACTATCTTGTCTACCAGAATAATACTATCCACTCTTACATCTAATATCACTTATTAGAATTTTTCCAATTTGTACTAATTATGATAAACTAGCTGCTGTCGCAAATATACCCTAAAACATATCATAATTCAAACCCATATTAATTGCTTGCTTATGAGACAGTAGTCAGCAGGCAATCTATTGGCCATGTAGTCTTCCTTCACACAGCCATTTAGAAGGTTGGAGGCTCTCCACATACGGCTTCCAAGTCACCCTGTGGGCTTCTTCTTTATTCCAATTAGAAGAAAGAACAGCATTTAGTAATTAATGTTCTAATAGGCAAGTTCTAAAAGTGACACTTCTACTCTTCCTATTCAATTAGCTAGAGCTCACTCATAAAACCAAATTACATGGCGGCTGGAATTGTATTCTCAATGTATGTTCAAAGTCCATCTCAGAGGATGCTCCTTTTATAAAGCCTCTCCCGATTCCCTCGAGTACTACTGAGTTTCCTTGAACTGAGCTAAGTCACTTCTGTCATTTGACTTGGGAAAGAGCTTTGGTTTGTTTTGTACTGGGTTTGCCTTTCTCATTAGAATGAATATGAACTCTTCAAAGGGCAATAACCCTTAGTGTTTTTTCCAGTAATTAATGTAGTGCCTTATATATTATAAAGGCAAAATGAATATTTTAATTTGATTATTTTTGGTTTAGTAGAAACATTAAAATCATTACAATAGGCAGCTTTATGTAGTTATCTATTTAGCTTTATTTAGGAGATTATTTTCAAGCTTAGCATATACTCTAATAAAGTCATGCTTTAGAAAATGCATTCCAGGCATGAACAACTGATGACATATGTGTTACAGATGGAAAAGAACAAAAGACGCCACTTACACTTCCGACATACTGAAAATAATGTAATGAAGACTCTTATAAATGACTGCACTTCTTTCTTATAATGAGGATAAAACAGAAACAAAAGGACAGTTTCAGAGTGAGTGGTAAGTGTAATGGAGCTACTTGGTCAGGAAGAGGTCTGTTACTGAGAGAGGAAAGAGAAAGAAACAAGTTTATGTGATAAGACTTGTTTTCCCATTTTTACTTTAGGAAGGTAGATGAGTTACAGAAATAAACTTGATTCTATTTAGTAGTAAAGTAAAAGTGCGGGAATAAAATTTTGGAAAAGGTTCTTTTAAAAACGTGAATGCTGGTATTGATCAAGATAATTAAGGAATCTCGTAATAATGTTAAGAAAGCTGGCCCATTCCCAATTCAGATTGATTATCACCAAGACAGACAACATGACTGATCGCTACACAATACTGGTAAGATATGCACCAAAGAGTCTGTGAGGGAGACTTTGACATCTACGGTAAGATCATCAATCCATAGAAAGATAGAGTCAATCAGATTAATTGTCAATTTTTGTCTTTCATAAAAAGACAGGTGGAGTGAGGTACCACAAATGAAAGAGAACTTCAATGACATTGTATATTTTTAAAAAAAATAAAATCCACTTACCTAGAGCATTGGTCATGCTGATTCCATGTTTAAAGCTTAAAAGGTGGATATAATATAGAAGCAGGGGACAAACCATCCCATTAAAGTACCACATTTTATTTCAAATCTAACTATTGTACCAGGGGACTTACTGAAATTTTTTACTGTACTAGAATTCAGTTATATTTGATATTACTTGAAATAAGTACACTTCTGAAAATTTCATGTCATAGCATTTGGCCGTAATAGAATTTGTTGTTCTATTTTAAGAATAGAACAGAACTTAAGTTTTAAGAAGAAAATATTTGCATATATTGTCAAGCATATTATTATCTAGATCTGGATAAATAATTCAGATTACTTATCCAGATCTAGGTAACTGAAGATTAGAATATGTCCCTCAAATGTTAAGAACTTTACCCACTACTTCAATTGGTTTATAAATGGTTTAGCAAGGTCCCACAACACCAGTATTGTAAATATTGTCTTATTTGGTATGAATACAAGGTCTTAGACCATTTGGGATTAAAGATCAATATCATTATTTTTGACCAAGAAAAGTAGGTTTATTATTTTTAAAAATAATTGAGATACTTAAGTAAACTCTGTCTACACCCAGAAAACATGTATTTTACTTGCCAAGAGAATACTAAATTTGCAAATTAATCTAATATTTACTTAATATAGTTTTGGGATAATAACTAAGTTTTTTTTTCTTATAGAGAGCAAAATTTCTCATCACCCTAAGGCCATTTGCTCAGTGAATCAGTGACATTCATTACATCACAGAAAGTGTTGACACAGACTAAAGCAAAGAATCAATTAAATTTCTCTTCATATTTTTAAAACATAGAACACATTTGGTATAGATGAGAATCTCTATTGAGAATATCAGAAGTTTAGTAGACAAAGGGATTGGAGGTGGTCCCATAATATTAAATGACTAGCAACCTCAAAAAAGAAAGATTATGCTTAAACCACATCAGAAAGGAAGTACGTAAATTATATAAAAATTATTTTCCTGCTGTAGTAAATGTTGAAAACAGTAGAACCAGTCAGGTGGAGAGAGATAGAGATTTTGAAAATATGTAGCTAAAGCTTCAGATGTTTTTTTGATACACATAGGACTAATATCTCCTCTAGGACAGACTGCAAAATGGAGACATGGGAGTAAGTTTAGCGGGGTCTGAGAGAGATGGAACTTGTGCTCTGCTTCCCAGCCTATAGCACAGAGAAACTAGTCATGTCCAGACTAAATTCTAAGTGTGTATGTTAACAATGGAAAGGGCTGAAGCCAAAGGGAATGGGCCTAGAGTCAGATTCAGAGGGCCTTTGCATCCCATCACTACCTAGGAATGTCTATGAAAGTTCCCTATGTCCAGTTAAAGAGTATCATTCTTCCTAAGAACAAGTGAGCAGAACCAAAGATCTGTGGATCACAAGGAGACATATTCCTGGTTGCCAAAACTCATGGGAGGATCATGGACATTAGCAGTAGATACCAGAATACAATGATAGAGACCGGGCAGAATGAGTCACTCTTGGTGGAGGCCAGTACAGACAAAAAGCCGTGGTAGAAAATAATTTTCCCGTGATGCTAAGACAACAAATAAGCAATCACTCGTAAAACTTAGATCGCACCCAAGAGAAGGAAAAAGTAGGGAAGCCTATTGAGGAAGGTTCGTATTTGATTGAATAGTCATGTGCTACTCAGTGACAGGTATACATTCTGAGAAATGCATCATCAGGCAATTTTATCATTGTGCAAACATCATAGAGTGCACTACACAAACTTAAATGGTATAGCCTACTGCACACCTAGACTATAGTGTATAGTCTGTTGCTACTAGGCTACTAACCTGTATAATACTGTAGGCAATTGCAACACAATGGTAAGTATTTGTGTATCTAAACCTAGTTAAACATAGAAAAGGTATTGTACTTTATACAATGAATAGCACAGTAGGTTTGTTTACACCAGCATCACCACAAATACATGAGTGATGTGCTGTGCTATGACATTTGGATGATTACAGGTCATGGGAATGACCTGTAGGTGATGGGAATTTTTCAGCTTCATTATAGTCTTATGGGACTACTGTCATATACATGATCTGACATTGTCCAAAACATAGTTATGTAGCACATGACCATGTTGCATATAAAGACCGAATTACCTAAAAATTTGAAACAAGTGGTGTTGAGCAAAATGAAGAGTTCTAAATTAAATTGAATTCAGTTATATAGATTATAATGTCACCTAAGCAAAAACCTAGTATGTGGTTAAAAGCTAATATGAGCTAACTAGCTTTTATCATTTTATAAGTGAGAATTTTAACATATTTAGCTACATCTTCATAATAAAAAGTAAAACACCAAATTAGAACTTTAACAAAAGCCATATTTTAATCAAAGTACTAGGAATGAGCACCAAATTATATATTCACAAAAAAGAAAGGGGTGGAGGAGATGCACTAAAAGAAGTAAAGGGGATTCAGAAGTACAAACTTCCAGTTATAAAGTGAGTAAATCACGGATGTAATGTACAGCATAAGGAATATAGTCAATAATGTCCTCATGACAGATGGTTACTAGACTTATCACGATAATCACTTCAAAATGTATGCAAATGTTAAATCACTGTGTTTTACACCTGAAACTGATGCAACATGTCAACTGAACACTAATTTTAAAAAGAATGAGTTTTAGAAATATTTTAAAAATAAAAGACTAAGTAAAAACTGAAGTTCTACTGTTTTCCTTCTATATTCCCATGTACCACTTTGGAGCTCATTTCTTTATTTACTTAATTTAGGGGAAAAATAAATCCCACATCAACAGATTTCTCGCTATTAATCACATCGAAATTATAACAAGTTATCTAATTATTAAATGATTTATACTTTAACATGAAGAGCAAAATGTTTGTTGGAAATATTAAATTACAAAAGAAACAATAATGTCAATGCCTTTTTCTTTTGGACAATTACAAAAATTCTTTTTTTATAAAATGTAATTTGAAATTTTACCATTTAGGCTAGAGTTAATTAGCATCTGTTTCTAAGAAGATGTTTTGAGAGGGGGCAGAAAGAGGAAAGGCTACCTGCAGAACACAGTAATCCGGAGTTCTCTCATGGAGATTTTCGCATTAATATTTTTTTTAATTTAAATTATTTATTGTTGTTCAATTACAGTTGTCTGCGTTTTCTCCCCACCCCTCCCCCCACCCCCTCCAAACCCACCTCCCTCCCTTTCTTCTGCCCTCCCCCTTGGTTTTGTCCATGATTTTTCCAAAGAAAAGGCACATACTGTAGTGATTACCAATTGTAGGGGAAATGAGGGTGGGGTGAGAAAGAAAGAGAGCAGGGCACTTACGAGAATTTAAGGGTTTGAACATCTGATTAAGAAGCACAATGAAAGGATCCAGTAAAAAAAAAATAAGCTTGTCCAGATGACTATTAAAGGAAAACAATTGTCTTCGCTGTCCTGGGTCATAAATACACTCTTTTTCTCACAAAAGAGATAATTGATGCTTCAAACATTATGGATCAGAAGTACAAGAATAAATTCAAGTTAGTATTGGGTTAATACTGTCTTTTCTTAAATGTTATTAGGAGCTTTCCCTCCCAGAATGGCTTTTAGGACATAAAAATCCATCCCGGTGCTAAAGATTTGCATGAGAGGAATCCTGGGTGATTGTTTCCCTGGTATGAATTAATCTATTTTTTGCCTTCAAGCAATGTTCAATGTTATTGAACCTTGTAGTTTTTCAGAAAATGATGGGACTAGAATTAGAGAGGAAAGGATATGCTTTATGCATTCATTTTTTTTTTTAATAAGAAAAAGAAAGAAGGCCGTAGGAGGAATACTAGGACAGGATTCATGTGTGAGGGTGATGCTGCAATTGAAGTCTCCAATCCTTCTTAACGCCTCTCTTCCAAATGACCAGTATGTCCTTCTTCATACTCGCTCTTCTCAGTTTCCTTCTTACTCAGAGACACAGTGCTCTTCTCTTGTTGAAGCAAAACCCTTATACTTCTACTTCCCAGGGGAATTTCACAGTTGATTTTTTCATTATTATTATTTATTTTTATTTGAGATTGAGTAGTACAATCTCTCTGAACTTCAGGATTTTAAAAAAGATTTTCTTTATTTATTTTTAGAGAGGGGAAAGGAGGGAGAAAGAGAGGGAGAGAAACATCAATGTGTAGTTGCCTCTCACGTGGCCCCCACTGGGGACCTGGCCCAAAACCCAGGGACATGCTCTGACTGGGAATCTAACTGGTGACCGTTTGGTTTGCAGCCCGGACTCAATCCACTGAGCTACACCAATTGGGGCAGGATTTTTTTTTTCTGTAAAAGATAAGCAAATAATTTATCCTTTTTACTAAAACCCCTTGAGACTAGATCATTTATTATCTTTTTCTACTTGCTGGATGTGGCCTGACACTTCACACGTAGCTGTGGCTTCACAAAGGCTGTCTTTTTCTGAGTTAACAGACTGACAGTTGTCCCCGCAAATGGTTATTATTTAAGGTAACGTATGTGAAAAAACCCCATCAAATAAGGCAATACACAAATATATGTCTATAAAGTAAGTTAAAAAGAAAATTGTGCCCTGGGTACTGTGGCTCAGTGGATTGAGCATCTGCCTGCCTATGAACTGAGGGGTTGCTGGTTTGATTCCTGGTTGGCCCTCAAGCCCAGGTTGTGAGCCAGGTCCCCGGTTGGGGTTGTGCAAGAGGCAACCAACTGCTGTTTCTCTCCTGCATTGTTTCTCTTCCTCTTTCTTTCTCCCTTCCCCTCTCTGAAAATAAATAAAATCTTTTTTTTTTTAATATTTTATTTATTTATTTATTTATCTATCTTTAGAGGGGAAGGGAAGGAGAGAGGGAGAGAAACATCAATGTGCGATTGCCTCTTGTATGTCCCCTGCCGGGAACTGGCCTGGCAACCCAGGCATGTGCCCTGACTGGGAATCGAACCGCGATTCTTTGGTTCGCAGGCCCGAGCTCAATCCACTGAGCTACACCAGCCAGGGCTGAAAATAAATAAAATCTTAAAAAAAAAGAAAATCACTTGATGTTATAAAAATCTTATCAAGACACGTAGAAGACTCAAGACAAAATTGTGTGATAATCATTGCGATAGGCATAGTACTGTTATGTATTTAATTCATTTATTCCTCATCACAACACTTTCACCTCACAGAGCTTTAATTTCAATGATCAGATATATACAACCCTCTCAGAACAACTACATACAAAATATATAATACCAAGTCATTTTTAGCTAGTTTTAATGCAAAATTTAGCAAAGTTGAAAAAAGAGTCTTTTGATATTGATGCCTAAATGTGCACTTGTAAAAAGTATTCTGATCAGTTCACTGCACGATACAAAAACTGTGAGTTTCCATATCATTCCCCAGATCTTTTCCATGAAGTAACTGATGGTAAATCTTAGTGTAGGTAAAATGTGTAGCCCCATGTGGATCCGGTTCTGTATGTTTTATATCGTTCTTGTCCCAAGCTGAGATGTCTACTTTTTGCTTTTGAATTTTTTAAATTATCTGATAAACTTGAGTAGTTACCATGAAAATGTTTCTTTGTAACCTGAATTTTTATATCCACTTGTTCTTGTAAAATGGGAAAGGGCACAACAGGAGGATCATTCAAGCATTTTTGTCAGTGATATTCTCTCCCTTGTTTGTGTCCGGAATTCAGAATAGCTTCCCCGTGTAATAAAGGCATTAATTATATAACAAATGTGCAGTACCAGTAAACGGCACCCTGTCCTCAAGGCTTTTGGGACAGGTGACCAGTGATATTATGTTGTGATTGCTGACGGCCAGTGTCTGATGGCTGCCAAAGCTGTATGATCCTGTGTCCTATGACCAAATTACTCTGAAACTGATCTGTCTAGAACTCATTCTCTCTCCTCTACCATTGCCCCCATACTTGTATACTTGCCACTTATTTTCCTGTTATTCTTGCTTCAAGATCTTCACTTAGATTCTTAAATGTTATAGACTCAGAGGCAATATTAAGTTAGCATTTAGTTATATTTTGCACCATAAGTTTTGGGTTCCAGTATCTACTCAAGCTGTTTCATAAAGAGAATTCTTTTTTATTGTATTTTTTTTTCATTACCATTTGTCCCCCTTATACTTCCCTCCCCAGAATTCTTGTCTGAAGATGCTTGGTATCAAAGCTCCAAGAGAAGAGGTCACTTAGAGAATCATTGGCCATGTGTTTCTTTGTATATTTGGCAAAAGTAGTTCCCCTGGAAATATTATTATGAATAAGTCATCTTCTGGGAGGCAGGCCAGTGGTAATGTCGCTGTTATCTGGGATATTCTAGTGTAGTGTCAGGCAAGCCCAGCAGAGAGCAGGCCGGGCTTTGAGGGCAGTGCCTCGAACAGCTTTCAGCACTAAGGATTTCCACTTTGGTTCAGGTAGAACTGGCATCCTGCCCAAGAGAAACAGAGACTTCATGGTTTGTAGGAGCAGCTCTAGGACACGGATCTTTGACAATGCCTTTGCTGAGACAGTGACATTAGTACAAAATATGCTGTTGACACTGAATTTGTCACAATAGCTCTCTCCTTTTCTTTGCATCTATAACATCTACCAGATGTGGCAATTTCAAAAACAAATGACAATTAAAAAAAGAATGACTAATCAATTGAGTGTATTAAGCATTCATCTCCCAGAGCTCCTAAGCTAATTGTTTAGTCTCAGGCCATCCATGTTAGGTTTACTGTCCCTTATAGTATATTTTCATCACCAAGACATATTACTCCCTATTTGTCAAAATCACGATAAGAAATAGTAGCAGCAAGTTCCCAAGAACAATATCCTTATTTTTTCTTAAAAAATAAAAGGAATCTCACCTATCCTCATACACTAATATGTTATTTAACTATTAACATATCTCTACCCTACCCATCTATCCATTCATTCACCTGTTCATTTACCTACTTAATTAATAGAAAGGATTTTAATGCCAAATTAATTTCCAAGCATTCTTCTGGGTACCAGGAATATGGAAGTAAACAAGCCATATACTTTTTCTGAGGGAGGGATCACAATCTTGTGGCTTAATCAGATGTTTTTAAAAAACAAACAAATACAACAGGCAGGTCCATGATAGGATTTTGCCCAGAACTATTTTAACACAGCATGAGAATACCTGATTGAATTAAGAAAGTCAGGGAGAATTTTTTTGAGGAGGTAACACTTGAATTACTTCTTGAAGAATAAAATGGATAATCCACGTGAAGAGAGGAAAACGACAGTGTTCTATGCATACACAGCATCCTATCAACACAAAGTGAACATGACATACTCTAGGGCTCCCTGTGAATAACGAGGTGGTGGTGAAGGCTATGTGGGCTGCAGAAGCCAACCTTTGTGTGACATTTTCAGAAACTTCTGTTTAATTCTGAATGTCTGTTTACCTACTTAAGAGTTTTAAGAAGTAGAGTTATGATAAGGTTTGTGGTTTTAGTAAGTTGTGGTGTGAGGAAATGGCTGCAAGAGTTGAGACAATATACAGGAAAACAAGACAGGAGGACTTTGCATTGATGACCTCTTTAATTAAGCCTTCTTCATACTGATCTATTTACTGTCTCTTAATTATCAGTGGTACTACCTCTAACCTAGCTGCCTAAGATATTTTTACTATAATAAATTTGATAAAAATAATTATTAAGGATAATATGGTCACAACTCTTTGAGGAACCAGGGGAATTAAAGATAAACATGGACATTTCCTCTTCTCAAGATTTTTGTAAATTGAAAGTATTCCAGACCCAAATATCTTTCATGCAGGCCAGATGGAAAAAGGATATTCATAAGAAATTGAAAAAAATGTATATTTTATTCTTTTCAATTATATCTTTATATCGATATATCTAATCACCTATATTTATATCATCATCTATATCTGTCTATGTTTATATATTTGAGACAGTGGAGGCTTATGAAGGCTACAAAAGGAAAACAAGTAGAATTTCAATCAGTGAGACTAAGAAAGAAGAGAAAAAAAATTCCCAGAAAGGGATGTTATGCGGATCTGCTGGCATATGTTATGTAACACTTTTTGTCTTCTTAAGGCAACAGAGGGAATTAATGGATTTTGACCACACTTCTTAAGAGTCCAATCAAGATAGTCATGTCCTTTTCTATGTTAGTTGTATCTCATATAGTGAAAAAAATAACAAAATATGCTAAACCTGTGCTTTCATTCATTCAAGCAAACATTTATATTGCCCCTTCTGTGTCCCAGGTACTTGTTCAAGGTACTAGAAATATAAGGGTATAAAAGACAAGGAAAATGCATGTCTTAAACATTGTATATTCTCCCTGGGAAGACATACTAAACAAATAAGCATTTAAATATACTAGGTTATATATATTAGATTATTTTTGGAAATCTAAGTTGCATAAAGCAAATAAATCTGAGTAATAAATAAACTCAGGGATAGGGGTTGAGCAGGCTATTCAGATAGGTGGTCATGGGAAATTCTGAGTATATGTTTTTAACTTTTTAATAAAGTATAAATGCACACCAAAATGTACATGAAAGTGCTAATATTAAAGGTATTACCCCATCATTTTGAAGGCATAAATTTACATGTTCACTGTGTAGATCAAGATATCCAGCATGTCAGAATTGTATGTTTGGCTTCTTCCATATCAAAACCCTGCTATTGAACTGCATGTTGAGGAGTTTATATTTAAAGTAAGACCTGAGTGATAAGATCAGCTCTGTGAGAATCTGCTAGCAGACTATTTTAGGCATAGGGAGCAACAAATGCACAGACCCTGAGGCAAAAAAAGAAAGCTCACTTTTTTAAGACACAAAATTAATGTCAAAGTAGCTGTAACAACATAGTAAAACCAAAAAATGGTAGAAGAATGTTAGAGAGTTATGCAGCTGGCAGATCATATAATGCTTTGCTAGTTACTCAGAAGAATTTGGATATTTCTACTTCTATAGTGGAGTATATTGGAGGGACACAAGCAACACCAGATATCACTGATTTTTGTAAACATTCATTTGAAAGTTTCTCCAGAAGGTTTACGGAGACTGAACTGTGACAGTAGGCATGGAAACGGGTCCTTTCAATGAGACTGCATTCAAGAAAGTAGACGATGGAGCCCTGAATCATGGCAGTAGGTATGAAAACGGTACGAACTTGTAGCGTTTGCTAGTTTCAGTCAAAATATAGGGAAATAAAGCAAGGAAATGGGACAAATTAACTGGATGTGATGTATTCAAAATAAAAATAAATTGGGGATTCCCAGGGCTAAGCAACTGAGAGGCTAATGGAAATATTCATTAAGATGGATAATAATTGGGGAAAGTAACTCTGGCAAGAGCTAGGGATGTATCAACTTCATAATTCTATTTTGGTCACATGTTTAAGATGTCCTTTTACATGACCAGGCAAAACATATAAATTTGAGGGTCAAGGAATAAGTGTGGACAAGTTGGATTAGACTTGGGAATTCTATGCTAGATAAGGTATTTCCAACAATGAGACCAAATGAAATTACCCAAAGAGAAAATACAAATACAGAAGAAAAAGGAACTGAAATCCACACTTTGCAGGAGAGAAATACAAACTAGCAAAGGAGACTGGGAAGGAATAAACAGACACAATAAAAGTAAGAGGATGAGTTACAATCCAGCAAAGTGAAACAATCTCTTTCAGACTCAATGTCAGAGACTTTGATAAAGGAAAGGTTGAGAACTGCACACAGGACTTGGTGAGATGGACAACTTTGGGGTACAAAGAGGTTCTGATTTCTTTTTAGTCCAAAATTTCTTTATCTGTTGATTTAGTCACTATTCTAGAAGAATTATGCATAATCTGTGGTCTTCTTTTTATGGGTATATTTATGAACTTCAGGTTTTCTTGGTGCTTGAACCATAATAAGTATTGGCAAGGTACATCCTCACCCAGAAAAACAAGCAAACAAAAAATATAATGTTAAGGCAACCCTAATTTTCAGTATTTCAAAGATTTCATTACACTTAGTCTGCCAGTGTTTCTGATTTAATACCATTTTATATATGTGGTCCTGAATTTGGACAGAAAAATATAATCACAAATCTATTTTCCCAAAGCAGGTCTCCCCTTCCTATAGCACAGCCAGCTACTGCCACCTCTGTACTGAAGAGAGAAACAGGTCTGCTTCTCCCTTTCACCAAATGTGGTTAAGATTTAGTTGTATAGTTCAATAAAGATTGTTCTTACTGACTTTATTTTTTAGAACAATTTAAGGTTTACGGCAAAATTAAGGGAAAGTTAAAGAGATTTCCTGTATATCCTCCCACCCCACATCTACACAGCCTCTATGAGTTTATCAAAATTATAATGAAGATAGTACTATAATACAAGAGATGCAAAAATAAATACAGGGATAAACTGTGTGTACAACATTTCTCCTTTTCTAAAGATAATATTTACTAAAACCAAGTACATACACCGACACACACAGACACTTATTTCCTTGCCCCCAAACAAAAGAGCAGCTCTCATCCAAAGTATGTAAATTCTCTTTCACTTGAAAGACAAAAACTCTGTATCAGGGGATTTCCATTTCTGGCTGGTGACTAGGAAATGTGAACCAATCCTCTGACCGTGACCAAGTAGAAAACTCAATCAAAATATATATTTAAAAAATCTACTTGAAGCTATCAGAAAGCTAACAAGGCACTGAAAAATTGTGAATCCACAGTCTTGAAGGAGAACAAAATCAGAAAGAGGACCTGGATATTTGGAAAATGTCAAAAGGCAAGTGAGTTGATAAGCTGAGTAGGACTTTTAAAAATCTCAGGGGGCTAGACAAAATTAGTGTCCAAAACCTGCCGAAGCGGTGATGTCTCTAAACGCACAGAACAGAGGCTGCACTCCAGGAGCTAAAAAGCTGGAAGTGGTCCAGCTTTCACGGGGTAACAAAGTCCAACTTCAAATTACTTGGTTTCTATAATTAGTTTAAATTTGGGGAAGATGATTACCTAGCCTAGACATACATTCCTTTGGAAGAAGAGGAAACATGATACTAGGCTTAATTATATACCATTTATGTTACTAAACCAAAAATAATCAGGCACAGAGGAAAAATTATTTTTTTAAAAAAGGAAGGTATGGATAATAGAGCTAGACATGCAAAAGATTCAGATAATTGCATTACAAAGTGACTTTCAAATAATATCCTGAATATGTTTCAGATAATGGAGTTAGAAAATGACTTTAATATAAGTGCCATGAGTACTTTCCAAGGAATAGATATAACTGAGCCTCTGGAGAAAATAGTATTTAATAAAATGGAAATCTAGGCATTGAAAAATATAGTAACTGAAATTAAGAATGCAATGGATAAATTTCACAATGTATTACAAACACCTCAATACATCATTAGTAAAATAGAAGATAGGTCAGAACATTGTACAACAGAAGTACAGCAAATAAAAATGACTGAAAAAGTGCAAAACAACATCATAAACCTAAGGGCAACAGTGAGATCTACTGTATGTGTAATTGAAGTGTAAGAAAGCAAAGAAAGAATTAAATAAAGCAACATGTGGAAAGACATAGCTGTAATTTTCTAAATCATTAGTTATGAGAACAATAATTGAAGAGTAACTGTGAACTCAAGAAGGATAAATACAGAGAAAAAGATTGCATCTAATATAGTGTAGTCAAGCTGTAGATAAGAGAAAAAGATATTATTTTTTTACCCTCTTATATAATTATTTTATTTTATTTTATTTATTTATTTTTATCAGTATTTTTTTAATTGTTGATCTTGTACAGTTTTCTGTCTTTTACCCCGCCCCCAGCCCACTGCCCCAGCCCTCTCCACCTTCCTCTCCTTTCCACCTCCCATAGTTTTTGTCCATGAGTCCTTTATACTTGTTACTCTAAACCGTTCTCCTTTTCCCCTGAAATTCCCTCCCCTCCCCCTCTGGTCACTGAGATATCCTCTGATAACATAAATGGGAGGATAAAGAAATGGAAATCATAAAAGAAAAGAAGAGAAGAAGAGGGGTGAAATAAATCATTTGGAATGAATGGCATAGATAATGAACAGTAAATATTCCTAAGCTATTTAAATAAATTTCTTTTCTAAAGACAAAAAAAAGAGAAAAAGATAAAAATATTAAAGGAAGCTGGCAGAGTAAAAGGTAGATTAAAGGAAACAAAGAAACAGAAAATAAACTTCTCAACAGAAAAAAAATCTAAGAGAATTGTTTTAGTTATCTATTGATGTAACAAATAATCCCAAACTTAGATGCTGAAAATAACAAACATTTATTATTTCATAGATTCTGTGGGTAGATAATCTGGAATCACCATGGCTGTGTGGTTCTGGCTCAAGTTCTCTAAAGAGACAGCAACCGAGCTCTGCACATCCAAGCATCCACTGAAGTGCCCTTGAGGAGGTCTCTTTCCACGCTTACTCACATTTCTTCATTCTATGGGCTACCTCATATGCCACCTGAGTGTCATCATGACATGGCAGTTGGCTTCCCTCTTTCCAAGGCAGCCCCACAGCATGAGAGAATAATAGAGAGGGAGAAATAAAGAATGAAACTGAGAGAGCACGCCTATATGGAAGTCATATATTGAACATTTTTATAATTAAATGTTCAATTTGGCATCCCATCACTTCTACTTTATTTTATTTGATAGAATAAAGTCACTAAGTTTGTTTTGTGCTTCCTTGATAGAGGTGCGTTCAAGTGTCATGTGGACCTACTCCCACTATTTAAGAAATTACTTGAAACTTAGAATTTACAAACAACCATTTTTGGATCAGGAGCTCCAGTGGACGGTGCGTCTTAGCTGGGTTGTTTGGGGCTGGAGCACCCACTTGCATGATAGATTTTTCATTCACATGCCTGGTGCCTCAGCGGTTCTTGGCTTCTCTGTCTGTCTCCACATAATGTGCCATTTTTTAGGACCTTTCCACATGTCTTGTCTTTCTTACAGCATGGCTGTTTCAGAATAATCACATTTCTTACTTTGTGTATATCTTCCAAGACTCTATAAAAGGAAGCTGCCTAGCAAGCTAAGGGCTATCCCTAGTGCCAGTGGAGCATCACTTCCCTTGTATTCATATTGCCATTGTAGACACAGAGTCAATCCAGATTCTAGGGGGTGGAGATAGAAATGTCATCTACTAATAAGGAATTAGGAAGGTCACATTGCAGAAGAAACTTGTGGTTTTAGAGATGATATTGTTGCCATCTTTAGCACAACGCCATCTTCCATAGTCAGCTCTCTCTCTGTCCACACAACCCATGCGCCATCTACATGCAAAGTACACTTCCTCTCTCCCTGCAGACTTCATCTCCTTTGGGCAGAGGCCCCATTTTCCCAGCAGGGTGCTGGATTTGACCCTTATTTTGAGGCAATTCCTGAAACTGAGAATTTTATGCTGTCTGAATCTAGACTTGGCTCTTTTACATCCTCAAAATTCATATTGAGAAGTTACCAGTTTCTTTTATTTCATCTTTATATAGCCATATTTTATTATACACAACTGAAAAAAAACAGTGGGCACTTTCAATATTCTGCTCAACATTTTCTGAACCACCTTCTTTAGTTCATAGGCCCATATTTAATTTATATTCCCTTCTATGCTATTTATGGCTGTGCAAAAACTACCCCCAAAATTAGAATCTTAAGACAAAAATGAAACAAACTTTCTTTTCTCATACAGTTTCTGAGGATAAGGAATCAGGAAATGCCTTAGATGGCTGTTTCTGGCTCAAGGTTTCCCATGAGGCTACAGTCAAGATGTCAGCAGAGGCTGCAGCTGAAAATCAGCATTCAAGACATCTCACTCACTCAGCTATTTATAAAGAAAACCTCAATTCAGCACTGGCTACTGGTGGAAGGGGTCAGTATCTCAGGTCAGCCTGGGAGTCCTCCCAGCCTCCCAGATGTCTTCCTACAGAGTAAGTGATCCAAAGGAAAGATCAAGAGAAAAGCTGCAGTTTCTTGTATGACTTAACCTCTGAAGTCATACATTTCCATTTTATTTCTTTAGAAGTAAGTCACTAAGGTCAGCCCACACTCAAGGAGGGAAATTGAGTCTCACCTCTTAAATGGGGACATCAAAGAACTTGGGGATGTATTCTAAAACAATCATTACTGCATTTGATAGTTTTGCTAAATTTTCTATCACTCTATAACACAATTTATCTGTTCGCCAGCCTCCAGTAACACTTTTCTCAGAACCCTTGCAGGGCCACAAATAGCCTACTTGGGCTTCTTCACACCACCACCCAACATGTGGTCCCAAACTCAAAAGCATGTGTTTTGTATTTCCGTTATAATAAAAACCTACCTCCAGTAAAAAAATTTGGTTCTGGAATCTATTCCTGAATAACAAGCCATCCCCAAACCATTAGTAAGGTTAAAAAAGGATCTATTTACTATGTGAAGTCATCTTTCAGATCAGGTATTTTGTCAAGGCCTAGTGGGATGACTCCTTCCTTCTCCGTTAAGTGTGGGCCTCACCTAGCTAGGTTTTTCAGTTGTCCTCATGGGTTCTACTGCAGTTGGAAAAACCAAGAGGGTTTGTTTCTTCATGTTTTGTGCCTGAATTGAAATGGCTCATACAGTTGGGTCTTATCAAGCATCTTTTTCTCCCTCTCCAGTTGGCTCTGTAGAGCTTGGGAGCCTCACAGTTGCTGAAATCCTCTCATAAAACTGATTTACCCTTGAAGGAACATCTTAAAAAGTTGCAAGGCTTGATATGCACTAATTTCAAAAGTCACTCAGCATCAATTCCTCTGTATTTTCTAGATTATGCAGGGCCACCCCAAATTTATTATGGAAGAGGACTGCTCAAGATCAAGATTCTTGATTATTTGGGGATCATATTTGGAAATTAACTACCACAGAGTCCCCCACCAGTTATACATGCACTCACTGACTTCTAGAACACCCTTTTTAATTCTGGACCCAAAAATACACTTCCTAAAACATAAATTTCCTCTATATTAGTGGGGTAAATTATTTAAATTTTTTGCAGTGGTTTTGAAGATATAACTAAATTGGACTGGGCTTTATAAGACATAATGATATTAGATATAATACTATCTTAATTTTCCAAACCAATAAATTTGGGTTTTTAGGCATCAAAGGAACAATTTTATAGGCATCGCTTATTCATTGAAGACTTTTATATACATCTCCTTCTACATTCTCCTGTGGTCCCAGTGCTTAAGCACTGTCAAAGCACTCAAAGCACTGTCCCAGTGCTTATGAATTTAATCTCTAAGAATTTTTTATCATTTTAATCATACAATATCCTTTCAATCACAAAAATGTAAGGGAAAGCATTACACTAAGTTGGTAGTCAATGTGTTTGTTGGTGCTACTATTTATGATGTACTAATAATACACACACATTTATTTGGCAATCATGTGCGAAGCACTTTTTCATGCAAGGCTTTTCATAATATTTTTATGGAAGTGCACATCCTTAAAACAGCTGCATTAACCCACTCCTCTCCCTTCCCCACCATCTTCCTTCTTTACTATAGGCTTTTAGTACCACTTGGGCTAATTCAAGTTTCACGAGCACTGATAGACATTTAAACATAGCAACTTTATATATAGCAATTTTCTCCAAACTGATCTCAGACAGGTATAAGATTTTAAATTTTCATGACAGTAGAATAGAATAAATTCTGATATTCTTCAAAATAACAATATCACTATAAAAGGGTGATCCACCATTTGTAATCTTTAGTAAATATTTTTTCCTTCCCCCATTTTTCTTTTCCTTTACTCCTTCCCTTTTTCTCCTTTTCTGTATTGAGAAATACAGAAAAATAATATAGAATTACCAAATATGTCACCTTCTAGTGAAGTCCTCTATGATCATCATTTCTTAGGTGGTATCTTCCCTTTAGTCAATTACATCACCTTCTTTGTTTCTTTCATTCCACTCACGACAATCTATAAGTTTATTTATTTGTTTGCTTATTTCCTCTCCTCTCTTGAAAATATAAGATCAAGGAGAGTAGACACCTTTTATATTTAGTACACCACTCTATCTTTAGTGCTTGGTCTAAAGTTAGCAATAAATAAAGATTTGTAGCATAAACTAGTAAAATAAGTTATTCCAAATGGTCATAAGAAGCAAATAATGTCATGCCCATTGTGGATGTCTCCCCAGTACATGCTTTCCTTTATCTGGGGAACTATGTTTATTTTCATTCAAATTTCCACACTTTCCATGTACAATGTAGATGCTTTAGGGTTGACTAACTCTACTCCTAATTGTGAAATATGCCATATGAACCAAGACAAAGAAAAGCTGTGAGTGATGTGCCCCAGGCCACAGTGAAAGAGTAATTTTTGATCCAGTTGAGCCAATGAAGAAATCTGAGAAGCAGTCTCTTCACTCTCTTGTGTGGCCTAAAACTTATAGAATATGGTTGAGCACTCACCATTAAGAACAAAATACACCCACCAGGCTTAATCCAATGGTCAATTATCAGACCTTGACTTTACTCTGCCTCTCAGCAGCAGCAGAAACATTCTGTGATGGATGCTGCTATGAATAGCCTAGAAGCTTATTCAGAGACAGAGTACATTTTATGCTAGCTTGCCAGGACACTGCAGACAGACAGTTCTTCGGGGGTTACCTCAGCTGAAGAAAGCCAACTCACCCAATTTCATGTCTAGTTTGTGGGGAAGCCCACATTCAATGACAGGCAGCTGTGTGGATACAAAGGCTTGGTCCTCTTACTTGAATTTGTAATAGTTCTGAGTTTCCTCCCATCCTCAGTACTCCCCTCAGAATCAGCAAGGGCCTCCAAAGAGACTAGCTTGCTGTGCTACTTCTTTCTCTGTCAAATCTAATTTTTTCTTCCTTCAACAGATGTTAACCCCAAGCATACTCCTTAATAGACATTTTGTACATTAATGTCTAAGCAATATACATGAAGACATATCACCTAGAAGAAAGCTCCTTGCAACTTTGTCCCCCTTCCCCAAACAGAATGTGTGTGTGTGTGTGTGTGTGTGTGTGTGTGTGTGTGTGTGTGTGTGTGTTTAAGAATTATTCATCTTACCTTAAGGCTGCAACCACCAGAGATACAGTAGAGATGCTATTAAACTATGATTGATCTTCAGGGGAGGTTATTATGAGCAAAGTAAATAAGTAAGTATATTTTTGCTCAAAATTGGGTGTAAGAAGAAAGCAAATACCTAAAACTAATTATATTATTTTATAATTTACACATATTTAAATATTCCTTAGATTTACTGTGTTCAAAATATTTTTCAGAAAACAAACCCACTGAGCTCTCGATATATATTCCACAAGCCATAACTTACACTAGAACCGACACTGTACCCCAACATGACTTTGTGATGTTAGAAGTTTCTAACAGTTTACAAACATTGCCTGAGAGTCTTTCTAAGATTCAAAAGCTCTCTGATTGCCTTATAGCTTGAGTCTCTAGAAAGTTAAGGTGACCTCATTCTAGAACGTTTGAATGTTATATTTTAAATCAACATTTCTTTTATTGTTCTTACCCTTGAGGAGAGATTAAAGTGTGGAGAGATAAAAAGCAGTGTGCATTCGTCAGGCTGTATACCATAAAATCCAACAAAAGTGTAAAACATTTTGTTAACCATCCATTGATTGGTCCAATTAGTATTGGTTTGAGTTAGACAAGATTTGGTAATTGAAGAATATACTTTTAATAAAACCAGCTACAGGCTTTTCATTTCTAGACAAATAAGCATGGTCTAACAAAACATTGGACTGTGTGCCAGGAGACCAGATGCAACCCATCACTTTCTAGCATCATGACCCTTCTAAATTATTTAATATCTTTGGGGCTTATTATTTTCATCTAATATCATGGAGCAAATAGCATAATGCATTTGGATATATATACCCAGAAACAGAATTATTGGATCATATGGTAGTTCTATTTTTAATTTTTTTTTTTAGGAAACTCCATACTGTTTGCCATAGCAGCTGTACCATTTCACATTCCCACTAAGAGAGTACAGGAGTACACAAATTTCAAGTTTCTCCATAACCTCACCAACACATGTTTTCTTTTTTAATAATATCCATCCCAACAGGTGTGAGGTGATATCTGGCATTTTCCTGATAATTAGTGATGTTGAGCACTTTTTAATATACTTGTTGGCCATTTTTATGTCTTCTTTGGAGAAATGTCTGTTCAAGTCCTTTGCCCATTTTTTAAATAAGGTTATTTGTTACTTTGCTTTTGAGTTGTAGAAGTTCCTTATGTATTGTGGAAGTTAACTGCTTATCAAATATATGGTTTTGAAATATTTCTCCCATTCCATTGATGGCATTTTTACTCAGTTGATTGTTTCCTTTGCTGTACAGAAGCTTCTTGTAGCATTATGCACAACAATCAAAGGATGAAAACAACCTACATGTTCATCAACAGAAAAACGAATAAAGAAAATATGATATATACATGCAATGGAATATTACCCAGCCATTAAAAAGGAAGGAAATCCTACCATTTGCAACAACATGAATGGGCATTAATGACACTATTCGAGGTGAAGTAAGTCAGTCACAGAAGAACAAATACTACATGATTCCACTTACATAAGGTATCTAAAATAATTAAACTTAAGGAAGCAGAAAAGAGATTGGAAATTGTTAGGGGATGGGTGAAGGCAGACATAGAGAGCTTTTTTTCAGTGAGTAGAAGTTACAGTTATACAAGATAAATAAATTCTGGATATCTGCTCTATAATACAGTGACTACAGGTAATGATATGACCTTGTGCATTTAAGAATCGGTTAAGAGGGTAGATCTCATTGAGTGTTCTTATCACACATACATAAAAAAGGAAAAGGGGCACCAAAAAATTTTGGGAGAGATGGATAAGTTCATTACCTTGAATGTGGTGATGACATCATGGATGTATGCAATGGCCAGCAGCTAGATTAAAAGGTACTTGGCATCACTAATAAACTGGGAAGTGAAAACCCATCAAACCATGTACGTTAAACATGTACAGTTTTGTATATCAGTTACACATCAATAATTGAAAAGTTGAAAAAATAATAATGTATGGGAAAGTACTTTGAAAACTGATGTTAATTTTACACATTTAAGAAATGACCATTATTATTAATATTGTAAAAATATATGTGTCAGTTCAGGTACTGGTTTGTAAGTGACAAAAAATGGTAGGATAGATTTAAGCATAAAAGAAAGTTATTGGAAAGACATTAGATATGTCATGGAAATAAAGAGAAGGCTTGAGAATTGAGGTCAGGAATCACAGAAGTTTAGGAAGTAAGAAATCTAGCCAAGGCTACATTCCAGAAGTGGTCTGGGAAACACCATCCTTGGCACCGTCAGGATACCTACTCCATCTATGTCAGGAGCTCCCCACTGATAGAGGGCACCATCACTGCCATTGGTCAATGTCACCAGAAATAAATCCCAAACTTTATCCTCAGATGTCTAATTCAAGTTTTAAAACTATCTGACTGCACGAACAATAGTCATAGGTCTGCACCCTACCCAATGGGGTCAGAAGGGGAATCTCATAGCCCGAGTCAGATTTTATAGCACAAACCAGAGTCCACCCAGGTTCCATTATACCAAAATGAGTTACCTCAATAGCATTTTCTTAATAAGGCTTCAGTACAAGGCCATCCAGGGACAGAGAAAACTTTCCATCAAATTTTGAACAGCCGTCACTCTGCGTTACTTATCTGTATAGAAGAACAAATAGCTATAGGAAATATGCTATAACTGTTCATCTAGATCTGTAATAGTTGCTGTCACAGAAATGAAAGCCAAATGATGTAGCTGGCAAAGATAAGGTAAAAAATACAAAAGGAAAGGAAAATGCCTCTTTAATTATAGAGATTGCTGAATTACTTGTGAACAAGAAGAAAAATGCACAGTTCTAGTCGGACGATGGTAATCATTTTAAATGCACGTTATACGGGTAATTTGTGAAAATGGGCTAAATTACTTATTAATTATATATTTAATGGGCCAATTTTCAGGAGAAAATATATATTTTCTTTATTCTTTATAAAACCTGAAAGTTATTCCCAATCAGGGCACATGCCTGGGCTGCGGGCCACTTCCCCAGTGGGGCCCATGTGAGAGGCAACCAACCACACACTGATGTTTCTCTCCCTCTCTTTCTCCCTCCCTTCCCCTCTCTAAAAATAAATAAATAAAATATTTTCAAAAACCCTGAAAGTTATTTAGCATTTTTAATAATACTGTATTTTGTCAGGTATAATGTGCACTTTTTTGCCCAAATTTTTTGGGGAAAAATAAGGATGACCATTATACATGGGTAGTACCTGAAATACCTTGTAACTGTTCTTGTGCTTTATAATTATTTGTTACATGAAATTTCTTGTACTATAATATATTCAAAGATAAATGCTAAAATTATTTTAAAATACAGAAAACAAGTATCTTGAGAGGGTTCTGCTCAAGATGGCGACAAAGGCACACCTGGCTCACTTCTTCACACAACCACATCAAAATTACAACTAAAATATAGAACAACCATCACTCGGAAGGGTCAGAAACTGAGTTGGATGGAATTCTGACAATTACAAAATTGTGCTGAATGCAAATGTGGCAACTAGGGAATTGAAGAATCTGCATTCATCTAGACTGCTAGGAGGGACACGGACATAGAATGGGCTGGTCCCACAACCACATGGATAAAAATTTAAGAGGGATATCTTTAGAGTGAGGAGTCCCAAACCCACACCAGATCCCCCAGTCCAGGATTCCAGTGCCACAAAGATAATTCTCCACAACTTCTGTCTGCAAAAACCAGCAGGGATTGAGTCAGTGGAGGATGCTGCTAGAGACCTAAACAGTTCCTCTTGGGGAACTCGCACATGGACTCATCTACTCAGACTCACTCCCTCTGGACTCCAGCTTCAGGGTGGCAATTTGAAGGGCACCATTAGTATATAGGGAGAGACTGAAATGTCTGGCATCAGGGCAAACAGAAGCCATTGGCCCTTTGCTGAGCTCTCCCCACGCTGAGCTGGTAGGCTGGAGACATATCGGAGACTCCATTAACCTGGCTAACACTGTGTAACCCACTTTGAAGATCCTCAGAGACTCCACCCTACCAAAAAGCACCCTATAGGTGCTTATACCCCAACCAACTGATACCCCAACCAACTGATAGGTGATTTTTATACCGAAGTTGCTTTTCCATAAGAATGGTTGGTTTTAGCTCCTAAATCCTATCAAACAAGCAACAGCTGGCTTCAGTGAGCCCTAGCAACAGCCAGATTAAAGTCACAGTTCACCTTCACCTGGGAAGCTCCAAGCCTAGAACAAGTAGCAGCCATCTCAGATTGCTTAACATCTCAGGCAGAGTGCCCCAGATAAAACATAGGTGGAGACTAACCCTGACCTGCACCACCTGGGAAACCCCAAGGCCAAAAGCACACAGTGGACAGCTATAGACTCCATGAAGCACACCACCCTGTTCCTGCAGAGCTGGTTCTCCACAGAGGGCAGAGTTTGGTGGTCGGTGGTCACAGCCAATCCTTTCAGCTGACTGGCCTGGGTAAATCCCTCCCATTGATCTGCCAATAGCAACCAAGGCTCAACTATAAGAAGAGAGTGTACTCAGCCCACACAAAGAGTACCTCGAGTACCTATTTGGGTGGTAGGGGAGCCTGTGCCACTGGAATCTGCAGGACACCTACTATATTAGGCCACAGCACTAAGACACAGAGTCAAAGCAGCTCTACCTAATACATAGAAACAAACACAGGGAGGCTGCCAAAATGAGGAGTAAAGAAACATGGCCCAAATGAAAGAACAGATCAAAACTCCAGAAAAGGAGCTAAACAAAATGGAGATAAGCAATCTATCAGATGCAAATCACTGGTTATAAAGATGCTCAAGGAACTTAGTGAAGACCTCAACAGCATAAATAAGACCCAGTCAGAAATGAAGGATACACTAATTGAAATAAAGAACAATTTACAGGAAAACAACAGTAGAGTGGATGAAGGTGAGAATCAAATCAATGATTTGCAACACAAGGAAGCAAAAACAACCAATCGGAATAACAAGAAGAAAAAAGATTCCAAAAAAAAAAAAATTAGGATAGTATAAACAGCCTCTGGGATAACTTTAAGAGAATCAACATTTGCTTCATAGAGGTGTGTAGGGTAAGTGGAGGCAGTCTGGCTTCCTCGCCCAGGTGTCTGGGTAACTAAGGGAAGCAGTGCTCCCATAGCCTTGGAGGGGTCTGATAACTGGTGTTCCCGTAGCCCTGAGACTGGGTCTGATAAACTGTTCCCATAACATGAAGTGAGCTCGCATGAGCTGAATTATGTTATGTTATATAATGTTCTGGCAGTTTTCAGGTTTTATTCCCCTCTAGTACTTGAACAGGTAGGGACTCCCTGCTGAGGGCAATGATGATTAGAGACACACAAGAGGACAGGTGTCATGATGGGTGTCACACTGGGGAGCAGGGGCCATGACATGAGACATGCAGATAAACATGCAGCTTGCAGTGTGTGTGGCTCACCCACCCGCGAATAAAGGCATGCCAGACTTCCCAATGGCTCCGTGAATATTTTCCCATCTGCACGAGTACCATGAATCTGCCTGGCCTTCAAGGGTGGCAATACAAGGTGCCAGAAGGAGAAGAAAAAGAACAAGAAATTAGAAATCTATCTGAAAAAAAAAAATAGTGAAAGGAAACGTCCCTAATTTGGTGAAGGAAATAGATATGCAAGTCCAGGAAGTACAGAGAATCCCAATTATGATGGATGCAAAGAGGCCCACTCCAGGACATATCATTATTAAGAGGCCAAAGGTTAAAGATAAAGAGACTTTTAAAAGCAAGAGAAAAGAAATTACCAGAAGGTTGCTGGATGGGGGGGTGAGGGGGAGAATGGATGAAGAAGTGAGGGGATTAAGAAGTACAAATGGGTAGTTACAGAATAGCCATAGGAATGTAAAGTACAATATAGGAAATGGAGTAGCTAAAGAACTTAAAGGCATGACCCATAGACATGAACAATGGTGGAGGTATTGTCTGAGGGAATGGGGGCTGCTGGATGGAAGGGGGCAAAGGGCAAAAAGTCAGGACAACTATAGTATCATAATCAATAAAGTATAATTAAGAAAAAGCAAAAAAAAAAAAAACACAAAAACCCAAGTATCTAAATATAAATAAATAAAACATTGAATTAAAAAAATTAAAACAGCCCTGGCTGCTGTAGCTCAGTGGATTGAGCATGGGCTGTGAACCAAAGGGTCGATGGTTCGATTCCCAGTCAGGGCACATGCCTGGGTTGCAGGCCAGGTCCCCAGCGGGGGCCATGTGAGAGGCAACCACACATTGATGTTTTTCTCCCTCTCTTTCTCTTTCCCTTCCCCTCTCTCTAAAAATAAATAACAATAAATAAAATATTAAAACAAAAGACTTTTTCCTGAAAGTCTGGACCAAAAACTTGAGTGGGCATTATAGATGGCCAAATGCAGTAATTTGAATGTGAACTGTACTTCCATAGCATTTTATTCTTGATCAACATGAAGCTTTTCATGCCAAATTTCAGCATGTTGACTGATCAATTAGTTGGCCACTGGAATCTTTCCCATGCCATGATGGAGAAAAATTAGACTAATATTTTAGTTTTACAAGATGATGAAAGTTACCTTTGCAAGATATATTAAGGTTATGAATACATATATAGTATAGATATATAGAAATAAATACATTTCATTTCATGGCAATTTTCCAAGTAAGAGATTATCTCTCAGAACAAATAATGCTAGTTGACTACATGGCATGCATTGAGAACAGGTATTAGATTATAGATTATACTGAGGGAAAATATAGGCACAGACTACTTTGTGTTTTCTTTTGAGACAGGTCACACCAAAGTGTGAAGTTTATTTTTGGCACACCATATCTATGTTGATTCACAATGAGGAAGCCGGTGATAAAGAAAAATTCCCTGTTGGATTTTTTATTTGTGAGGAAAATTTGGTATCTTGTGGACCACAGGCTTAATACCACTGTGCACCCATTTACAGAGATTTTGTAAACTTTTAGAAATTATAGAATTGGCCCTAGGGTCAGTGTGCAAGTCAATTAGTGTGACTCCCTGAGAAATGTGGGTGACTGACTGTTATCCTGGTTTGTAGCAGATGAATCTGAAGCTGGGCCATTTCCTCTCAGCACTCCCAGGAGCTCGCCTACAGTTTTAATGGGAAGTTTCCATTTATACCCATTGCATGTCCGTGAGCACATGTGCTTCTATGTCTGAGAGAGTAACCTGACCCCATAGGTGGAACAGGACAAAAGTTCTGGGGAATGAGTGCCCCAGGACCAATTCTCAACCAGTGAGGAATTGAGGCAGGTGGGTAAAATACCCAGAGCTGGGCTTTATGGGTCCCAGAATTCTGAGGTGTGCTTTTCATGATTTCTCAAATGGTCCCAAGTGAGACTCACTCAGTTGCTTATAGTGATAACCCCGTAGTTAGCTCATGCTTTCTGGCTCTCTTTCCTCTCTTTCCTATCTTACTTTCCCATGCTCTCATTATTCTTTCTGGCATTAGCTCCTAAATCAAGTCATAGCACCCAAATTTTTGTCCTGGGCCTGTTGTTGTTTTTTCCCCCTCAATAATATAAATGTCCACTTGATTTATTTATTTTTAAAGCCCACAGTGTTACTGTCTGGAGGCACAAGAGCGATCAAGGACTGAGTCTCTGCCTTGACTGCATTTGTCGAGATCTACAACTCACTGCTTGTCTCTGCATTCTCACCACGTGGGCCATGGTCTGCTCCGGTGACTGCCTATTTCTTTTGCTTGGATGTCTGCCATGATCTGAAGCCCTCTCTCAAAGCATAGACACAAAGCAATACATGAATGAAATTCATCTGTTAAATTACAAGGAGTGGCTTCATTTGACATTGTTTCTGATGGATTGCAGTACTTGTTTCCTGGTAATTATACTTTCCTTGGACATTTTCCTTACGATTATTTTAAATAATTATCTGTGGAAATGGGACTTAAAATACTGAAATTCTGTAGTACACAACATTCAATATCTTTTGCCCTTATTGTCTCTTTGCCCAGTCCACGCAACATCCCAACTTCCATGAAAGCAGGGACTTTGTTTTGTTTGCCACTGATGCAATAATAACCAAAAATGCCTGGCAAATAGTAAATGATTCATAAATGTTTGCCTTGTAAATCAATTGAAGCAATTCAATTGCTTGGTAGCTTATGAACTTGGGCAAAATGATCAACACTTCTGTGTCTCAGTTTTCTCATGCATAAAACAGGGATAATAACTTCTCCCTCTTAAATAATTATTTTCAGATTTGAATGAAAAATTTTAAGCTCAGTATAGTGCCTGACACATAATAAACTCTTTTAAAGCATAACTTGTATTATTATTGTTACTATTAACTTCATGGGCATCTATTGAAAAATGTCTGCGTATCAGTCATTGTCAGGTGCCGGGACTGCAGTAGTGAAATGTGCACACAAGTCAGGGTTAGGGCAAGAGGGTGAATGAGGACTCATGATGTAGCTGTGGACAGGGAGATTGTGCAGAATGAAAGTGAAAGATCAGGAACATTTTCTATGTATTTTCCGAAGGTGGTGTATGTCCTTACTTCAAGGTTGTTATCACTTCTGTTTTTAAGAGTAATTTGATTTCTGATGCTACCCAGAATGCACCTCCTCAACTCCCAAGAGGGATTAAAGATGCTTAGTGTCTCTGTTTAGTTATACCAAGGCTACCCTGCTCTGGCTAAGATGTTTTTCCGTCAGATCCGATGATGTGTTCCAATCTTTTTGTTTTCTTTTTAATCTCTAAATGATCAAGATTCTTATCTTTTTAACATACACAGAATACCATCATCATGCTAGCAGTAATCATTTTTAATATCATCAAATATCTAGCCAGTTCAATCTTTGTGTATGTGTTTATGACACATCTGTTCCTTATTTTGGTGGTATAGCAGCCTTCAATTTTTATCATTTCCAGACTTTGTTTTCTTCCTTCTGCCAAAGTAAAAATACGAATAAAATTTAGGGTTTTCATAAAAGAACCTCCACTCCTGTGGGGATTTAAACAAAATAACTACTAACTAAAATCATCTGAAACAACCAGTTGGTATGATCACGGAAATGTGAACATGTCAACAAAATCAAATATTACTCTTATATATGTCTCGTCCAAAGGCATTAAGACCTAAAGTAAATGCCAGCGTATGCTTGCTTTCTAACAGAGGGAAGGGAATTGCAAGTTTAGAACTAAATGAAAGACTTCATTAATTTGAATATATTTCTCAAGGATGATAGGGCTTAAAAGGTGACTATGCGAGTCTTGTGTAAGATTCTGCATAATGAAAATCAATTTTTTAGAAGATAGAAGTAGGTGCTGTCCGCCAAGATTAAGTACCTTAAGAAAAATATCTATCTTTGTGGAGGTTACTGCTTTAGGAATTTTGCATATTCAAGACAATCTTCACAATAACTGTAAAAGTAAGGATTATCGAGCGTATGTTACAGATTTGTAAAGCACGGTTATCTAATGTGCTTAAGATCACTTAGCTAGTAAGTACACTTGCTCTTGTTAGACTTTAAAATGCCTGGTTGTTCCTTGACTGTAACAGGCTGCCTCCTCTGGACTTCAGCAAGGTGTGATAGCACCTGCTTGAAGAGGAGGAAAACCAAATTTAAGATATACCTGTGTAAATATGATCCTGCCCTCTCCTCTATGGAGAGGATCTTCCCTTTTCACCCCAATGACAAATGAAACAAAGCATGCAGTCTCGGAGCAGCTGCACCAAGCACTGGAGTTCAGTCATAGCTAACTTTCTACGTGCCTGCGTATAATTAAATTTTCCCTTTAAGCTGAACTTCCATATCAATCAGAGTTCAGTCAGGAAATCAAAGCCACAATAAGAATTATGTGAATATGGAATTTATGATATTGATTCAAACAGTTAATTATATTAATTAGATCTTATTCGAGTAGGGGGCAACCTGGGGAAGTGAAAGTCTAAATAAAGCAAGGAGGGGCAGACATCATCACTCCCTCTAACGCACAAATACAGGTGTCCAGTCAAAACTTGTGGGATAAGGTTGCCAGATTTAGCAACTAAAAATACAGTTAAATTTGAATTTTAGATAAATTAAACATAAATTTTAGCATAAATATGTCTGATGCAATATATGAAATATAATAAGCTTTTTCCATTGTTATCTTAAATATAAGCTTAGCTGCGTGTCCTTTATCTTATCTGGCCTCATGATAGTGAACTCCTCTGCGAGGCCAAATACGTTCGCCTCTGAAGCGAGATTACGTGAGGGAAGTGTGTGGTGTGTCTATAGAAAGAGCTACCAGCTCTGTGGTTACACAGCTGTGTCTGAGGGTGGGCCTAGGGTTGTTATTGGTCAACAGGATCAAGAAGAGAGATGGCTATGGAGTAAAGGAGAACAAGGACAACCTGGGACCCTCGTGGTCCCTCTATGATGGACAGATACAGTGTCTAACCACAACCACTTATGAAAAACGGTGACTTCTGCTTCTCATCTGCCTTTCAAATTGGACAGGGACCACTCCTGGTCACACAGGGAAGGCGGTTCTGGGGAGGCAGCTCCTAGTCTTAGGCAAAGCAATGTAACTCAATGTAGCATATCAATTCACTTTGCCCAAAACACACTTTCTATTTTTTCTGAGTCAAAATGTATCGAAAAATACATTTTAAATATATATTTATATGAGTTTGATGAATTTCTACATCTATTTAAGAACTACCAAATGAGGTATAGAATATTTTCAACACCCTAGAAAGTTCTCTCCTGCTTCTTCTAGTCATTCTCCTCTTCCATCGATAAACACTGCTGATTATTTTTCATCATAAATTAGTTTTGCCACTTATGGAGTTTTCTATAAATGGAGTCATACAATATATTTCTTTTGTATCTGTTTTTTTCACACAATATAATGGGCTCATCAATACTTCTGCATGTAGTAGTTTATTACTTTTCCACTACTAGATAGCATTGCATTTTATAATTATAGTTGACCCTTGAACAACATGGAGTGCCAAACCCCCATGCAGTCAAAAATTTAGGTATTACTTTTGACTTTCTCAAAACCTAACTATTAACAGCCTGCTGTTGACAGAAGCCTTACTGATCACACAGCCAATTAATACATATTTTGTGTTAGATGTATTATATATCGTATTCTTAGAATAAAGTAAGTTAGAGAAAAAATGTTATTAAAAATAAGAAAAATACAATATTTATTGAAAAAAATCTGCATTTAAGTGACTCATACAGTTCAAAATATCCACATTTAAAGTTAAAAGTAAATGTATCAGAAAGGTAATTTTATACCTAAACTTGAACAGAAAGCCAGTAGTGATTTTTATATGCAGAAGGTAAGCATGCAAAAAGTATAATAAAAATTGTAACTTAATGATAATAAGTTGTACTTATTTGTCAGACACTCTGAAACTCCTCTCATTCTCTAATGAAATTAGAGTGGTGTCCAATATATAAAGTCACTTACCAAAGACTTTTATTTTTAAATGATCAAAGTATTGCTAGACAAAAGGAAAATAAAATAATTTACTTTGATGCCCTAACCTTAAACAATCTGAAATCATCTTGCTCACAGTCAGTGGTACCTACCGGCACCTCATCTCCCCACACACATTCTAAGAAACATTAAACTAGAAAATGAGGTAGGAATCCTTGGAACCAATGGAAATGGGTTCCTTGTGGTCCACACTCCAACCACAGTGCTAGAAATCAACTCTTCCCAATACTGAACCTGTGACAAATCTAGAAAACCTTTTAGCAGAGCCTGGAATAACACTCTTGGCAAGAAGCCAGAACCAATTTAATGAGCTAGAAGGGACTAATCTTGGACATGACTTTGGAGGGGGTGGCAGTTTTTATTAAACAGGGACTCCCTTGCTGGATGCTGAAGCCTTGAATATGCTTCTCTGTACAGCTCATAATGCCTGTCTACCTGCTTCTATGGCCTAGCTTCTTAAGGATATAAGCCATGACTTTTTCATCTATGCATCCCCATTGCCCGGTAGGAAGCATCGTGTTTGCAAGATGCTTGAATGAGTGACAGTGGCAGTACCAGGACACACCATGGAAACGGTGTCACAGCACAGCCTATGATGAAATTGGTGATGGAAATTCTGACTGTCAGGTTCATACTGGCTTGTAGTAGGACTGCTGGACTTTGGGATGCTCAATTCTGATTGCCTAGGGAATAAACATTTCTTTCTTTTTTTTTAACAAAAAATTGATTTGAGAAAGAGAGCAGGAAGGGACAAAAAGAGAGAAACATCAGCTTGTTGTTCCACCCATTTATGTATTCATTGGTTGCTTCTTGTATGTGCCCTGACTGGAGATCAAACCCACTCTAACCAACTGAGCTACCTTGCCAGGACTAGAGAATAAATGTTTTTTAAGGCGAAATGTTTCAGATCCTGTTGACTATTTTATCTACCAGATAACTATACCTGAATGGACTCAGTATGATGGGTGCACTAGGAGAAGAGCTTATGATTCCCAAAAAAGAAGAGCCACTTATTTGGGGGACATATGGAGAACAAGGTTTCAAGTCAATAGACAACCCATCATCTAGTTAAAAAGCAACTAAAGCTGACCTATCCATGGCTTGAGGAGGACAATAGGCCTTTATACATTGGCTAAGGACCTAAAGAAAGACAATAGTGAGCATAGGGTATAAGTCTCTTTGCTCCCAACTGGATGGATAGGTAGACAGGTAAAGATGTAGATAGATAAATGAAAGATAATTAGATAGATAAAATACCAGGATCTCTTCGTATCTGTCTATATCTATACTTACAGAGTTTACCTATGTCCTCTAACTTTTAGACAATGATCATGAGTTAAAGAAGCTAAAAAATAATAAAAGCTTAAACATACGAGTGCATTTCACAAGATCAATATATTGAGAAAGATTTCTTGAGAAGTATTACTTAATAGTGAGGTACAAAATAGTACCCCTGATGCTCTCACCCCTGGTTTCATGTTGAACAAAAGAAGTGAGAGCTAATGACAAATGCATGGGTTATACGATATTCCACTCATGCTACTATCAGAGTAATCTTTTCAAAGATAGGAAAACATAGTGCATATTGTGAAATGATCTATAAAACTCCCAGTGTGGTGTCTGACCCTCAGCAGGGAGTCAGTAAGCAATAAAACATTAATGTCTTTTCAACTATTACAATCTCAGGATTAAGAAGTATTTTATAGCCTAGAAAATGGAAATTATAACTCTCACTGGCAAAAGTTTCACTTTTTGAAAATGCTTAAGCCTGGTAGAGAGGATCCTAAAACCTTTTTGAACTTTAACCTACATTAGATCTACAAAAATGAATGAACAGATGAAATCATTTTGGTGTAAAATAAAGTCATGCTGTTATGAATGAAAGCTGAATTTACCTCATAGGTTCTCCAGAGGAATAATTTTATTTATTCTGTGTGTACCCAAAGGAAGTTTTTCCACACTGCTTTGTTAGTTGGCACAAAAATTGTTTTTGGATTTTATATCTTTGTTTGTAAAGCCAGCATATTTTGACTTTCATATAGCAACATCTAATAACTATCTACAGATTGCAGGATGAATGAAAGGAAAATTAGGCAACAGGGGCCCTGGCCGGCTAGCTAAGTTGGTTAAGGTGTCATTCCCATATGTAAAATTGTGTGTTTGATCCCCATTCAGGGCATGTGCAAGAAGCAACCAATAAACGCATAAATAAGTAGAACAACAAATTGATATTTCTCTTTCCCCTCCATCCCTTCTCCCAAACTCCCTCAGATCAGTCAGGATGTACTCTGTTTACATGAAGCCAGAATAACATCTGGAGGAATTAGTGTTGGGAAATTTTCTTTAATATGCCAGAGGGAAAAAGTGCATAATATTTTGAAGAATCATTTTTGCTACATAATACCAGCTCTCAGCAAACCTACGCTGTTGATGGGTCATTTCACCTTTTGTTATGTGAACTTTCCCCTCCCTCCTGGTTCTCTTCTTCTTGTTGGCCCCATTTCAGCCTCAATCCTGTGCCCCGGTCTGTCGGTGTAACATGAACAATGACTGGTGTGAAGCAGCCTGTGTGCCCAGACAAAGCTCCTCTCCCTCAGCCTCACTTCCTCCCTAGTCCCTGTGCACAGAGCCCTGCCGAATGTCTAGGGTACCGCAGTCAAACTGCTGTGTGTCCCAAAAGTATTTGTATTTTTTAGAGGACTTAAAATTCAAATAATCCATGCATAGTAAAAATGCCATGTTTAGGAAAAGATTTGATAAGATGTTTTTCTCAATACCTTTCAAATGGTTTTTGTGGGGTTTTGCTGCCTCTGCTTATGGATGTCATCAAATTGTTATTTTTCTTTGAAGCCTCATTGCCTGTTTGAAACCATTTGTACCAATCAATTGTACCCAGCCTGTTTCTGTCAACCTGTGCTTGTGGTATTCATAATATCACAATGTCTGGCAGCATTCAAACTGTTCTAGAGGCAGGCATAAGCACATGTTCTAAAACATTTCCCATGGGGAAACTCAGCCTGTTAGAGTGGAGAAATGCAGCTTGCTAGCGAATGAGCCAGTTAGACTCAGCAGGCACATGCACTTCAGGATAAATAAATCTCCATAAATTGGCTCCGTCTGAAGTCTCTGTTCACAAAATACGAAGAAAAGTTACAAGATTTCTCTTAAATGAATAATTGGAGGATAGGGAATGAGTAGCTTTTGGATTATCTTTAAGGAATTATAACACTGTACATTCACTATTTTACTGCATATTCATAATCTGCAAAATGTTTGTAGTCTTTGCCCAGGGATTTTTTGAAGCTAGTATGCTTATATTCAATGTCGGATTTTTTTCTTTGTCCCTTTAATGGTTGTTTGAACTTGATGGTTTTGGAAATGCCTCGCTAACCATAGTATATCACTATCACTCTTTTGGTTGCCAGTAGTAAAACACATACATACATAAGTACATGACAATCCGAAAGAAGTTAAGTAGAAAGTGAGTGTGCAGATAGTCTCAAATTTCTGGCCTAGTTCAGGTATGACTTAATATAGAAGTTCAAATAATGTCATCCAGGACACTTCTTTTTGTTTTATTTTTCTCCTCATTCTCTGTGTTGGCTTCATGCTCAAAGCTTCTCTCCTTGTGGTTAAGGAAGGGGTGGTTACAACAGATGCAAACTCATAATTTCTCAGG
Organism: Glossophaga mutica; assembly: GCA_039655065.1. Taxonomy (NCBI): domain Eukaryota; kingdom Metazoa; phylum Chordata; class Mammalia; order Chiroptera; family Phyllostomidae; genus Glossophaga; species Glossophaga mutica. Next base: position 136,876,427 of record CM077304.1, read on the forward strand.
TTCAAGATCAGTGAAAGAGATATTTTTCCTGTAATTCCTTCTGTTGGAAATAACCTGGCTCTTAAGCCCATTCTTGAACCAGTCACTCTACCTGTACTAGGCATTAATAGATTAGGAAAGATAGACAGAGAGAGCAAGAGGGAGAGCCTGAGGGAGGAGGAGAGCAAGGGAGAGACTGATTGATTTTCCTGAAGGCAAGCACTGCCTTAGTCACCATCCCCCTATTTTATTCCTAATGTTTGATACCATGCTAGGCCTATAGTGCCTATACACTGAATTGATGTTAAATTAGTATCTGATTCATTTCCCACATTTAATTTTTCTCTTTCTTATCTTGTTTATTTTAATCCTACCAAAACGATTTTAAAGTTCCTTCAGCTTTTATGTACCTAACCCTACTTTCACTTAACTTTTTTCTTTGTATTTTTATTCTAATATCTGCATCATAGTTTCTTTTCTTAAAGACTTATGCTTCTCTTAAAGTGGCTGCATCTGTTAGTAGTATCTTTTGATATATCAAAAGAAGTTTTGTAATCTGTCTCATGAGAATAAAGGGGTAAAAGAGAGGGACAACAGAGTGAGAGAAAACTATACTGAGGGTTTATGATGGCTCTGTATACTCCCTGTGTATTATCACCTTTAATCCTAAGAGTAAGTGTTTGAGGTAGAATAATCACCTCCAGTCTACAGATGAGAAAACTGAGGCATAGAATGGTGAGTTACTGGCCCATGTTTTCAAAGGTAGAAGTACATGGGTTATTCCAGAAAACCATTAATATTGGTAAATTGTTTGTCTGTTGGTATGATTTGGGGCTGAAGAGATAATGTGCCCAGTCTTTCATGGTGTAATTTCCTTTGGATCTCCAATGTCGTGCACTGGTGGTGTTTTGAATATTGACTTTTCCTCTAATAAGGACAAGTCTAAATTCAAATTCAAACTTGTATTTGCAAAGCTGACTTTGGGGATGGTTATTTGAATATTAGGTAACATCCACATCCCTTCTAGATAGGTATCTTGAGAACAGGATAGTGTGCGTGTTTCCTGACTGAATTTTCATATTTTGCAACCATTTCATTGAGGAAGCTTCATATTCTTTTTGCTTTTGGTGGTGGTGGTGGTGGTGGTTAGGCTAAAGACTTTATTCAGCCTTTTCAACTCCCAGATCCTATATAGTTTTTTTTAAAAAAATACCTTTTATTGATTATGCTACTACGGTTGTCCCAATTTCCCCCTTTGCTCCCCTTCACCTGGTACCCCTATTCCCTCCAGCATCCTCCTCCTTAGTTCATGTCCATGGGTCATGCATATAAGGTCTTTGGCTACTCCATTACCTACACTGTCCTTAAGTCTATCTCCCTGTCTATTTTGTACTTACCATTCTGTGCTTCTTAATCCCTGTACCAAGGAGTACTCAAAGTGATGAAAAGCAAGGATCTACAACCTAGATTATTTTATTCAGCAAATCTATCATTTAGAATTGAAGGGCAGGTAATGTGCTTCCCAGACAAGGTAAAGCTATCACTAAGCCATTATTATATGAAATACTAAAGGCAATTATATAAAAAAAGATCAGAATGATGAACATTAAAATGGCAATAAATTCACAATTATCAATAATTCAATCCAAATAACAAACTAAGCAAACAAGCAGAACAGGGACAGAATCATAGATATGGAGATCATTAGGAGGGTTAACAGCTGGGAGCTTCATATTCTTAGTGGGATTTTTTTTTTCCTGATCCTACTAGCTATTTTTCAGACATGCTGTATGGGGGAGTATATGAAAAACTATAATCGCCACCATTTAGCAGTAAGCGATGGTGCAGCTCTCTGTGGGAGTAGACCCTGGCTCTGACAGGCTATACATTAGAATCCTGCTATGTGTTCTCATGTTCCCTCAGCTGGGGAATATCATTATGTTTCATGAAGCAGAGCACAAAGGAAAAACTTTTCCCACCCTCTACCTAGTTCTTCCTAACTTGTATCCAGTAGAAATGCCTTTCATAGTACAGTAATATATTATATAACAGTCTTAATATTTAGGTCTCATGAATTTACATCTGTTTTTCTGGATCTCATAAATAATTTTATGAAAATTTATAAGACTATTAGCCAGCAACTATTTTAAACCAGACAACTCATTCAATAGATTCATTGATTTTTCTAATTTAGCTATCAGAAGGTAATCTTCTATATTACCCTTACTTACAAGTTATTGGTTGAGGAGAAAAAATTCATTTTTATTTCCTGATATTTAATGTTATTATTTTACAAACAACTCAGCAGCACAAATATAAATTAAATAGGAGGAAAGAGACATTTATTTTTTAAAATAGAAACATCTGAGTATGTTATGATTTTTTAAATTTGAAATCAATCAATGCCAGTCACAGCTTAATTTAAATCGAACTTCTCTACTTTAAAGTAAACATTTATTTATTTGCTTATTTAATAATTTTCTTTCAGGAAGGGAGAAATTCAGGGATCTGAAAAGATTCATTAAATTCATGAATTCAGCAATAGGAGGTATTGACTGAAAGACAATTGTAGTGGCCTGCAAATCTGAAGTCAAAATACTAAGGACTGAAATTATAGTACTATGCTTCCCCTTATACTGTTTTTCTCCAAATAAATCACTTGATTTTGTTGAGACTTTTATTTTCTTTTTAAAAATAAGAATAATAAAATCCATTTTATAGATAATATCTATCAAATCACACAGGCATAGATAATATTATAGATATAGATTAGATTATAGATAGTAGATTATAGGTGTAGAAAAGATGTTATCTATAAATAGCATGGCTAATATTTGTAAAAATGATTTGAAATGTAAAGAGGTATTGAAATGCAGGAATTATCCTTATTAATTATTGCAAAAACATCTTTTTTGTTGCAAACATTTTTAAGTGATATTATTTGGAGATAGTTTATCCTCAATTGTTAACAACTTTTGAAAAAGAATATATCAACTCTCCATGAAAATGGAGGTATAGGTAGACACTCTTTGCCTCCTCGCACAATTGCAAAAAGAACCATAACTAACTTCAAAACAAAAAGCACCTAGAACTTCCAGAAAATTGAACTGTATGGAAATCTGACAACCAAAGATGTAAAGAAGCCACATTCAGCCAGACAGATAGGAGAGGAGAAGCTGGGGAGCTGGGATGGAGAGGACACAGTGCAGCATGGAAAGGCAGCAGTGGCGGTGGAATAGGGAGTCTCACATCCATGTGTGGTGGATAAAAATCAAGAGGGACACCTTGGGAGTGAGTGATTCCAGCCCTAGCCCAGACTGCACAGCCCAGGGTTCCAGCACCAGGAAGATAAAGCCTTACAACTTCCAGTTGTAAAAACCAGTGGGGGTTGGAGTGCTGGAAGAAACTGCTGGCTCTCAGGAGAGCCCACTTAAAGGGCCTGCACAGTCCTAGAACATACACAAACCCACTCACTCTGGGAATCATCACCGAGGCAGCAACTAGAAGGGTGTCAGTCACGTACAGGAAGTGGGTGAAGTAATTGGAAACGGTGAGTGCCAAGCAAGCCTCCAGAGGCCAGGCAGCAGCACTGCCCCCTCTTGAAAATCTCACCCCCACACAGCACCACAAAGCAAGGAAACGAGTTGCCCCACCCTGGTGAGTACTTATAGCTCTGCCCCTTACAACTTAATCTGTGCCCTAAGACAGGGAGTCAAAGCAGCTCTACCCAATACACTGAAACAAACATAGGGAGCTCTTTAGCTCTGCCAAGTTGGGATGACAAAGAAATATGGCCCAAATGAAAGAACAAACAAAACCCCAGAAAAATAGCTAAGCAAAATGGACATAGCCAATTTACCAGATGCAGAGTTCAAAATACTGGTGATATGGATGCTCAGAAAAATCATTGAGTATGGCAAAAACATAAGGGAAGAAATGGAGGTTACATTAAGTGAAATAAAGAAAAATCCACAGGAAACCAACAGTGAAGGGAAGGAAGCCAGGATTCAAATCAATGATTTGGAACATAAGGAAGAAACAGACATTCATCCAGAACAGAATGAAGGAACAAGAATTCAAAAAATGAGTAGAGAATAAGAAGACTGTGGAACATCTCCAAAACTGCCAACATCCAAATCATAGTGATGCCAAAAGGAGAAGAGGAAGAGTAAGAAATTGAAAACTTTTTTGAAAAAAAATGTAAGAAAACTTCCCTAATTTGGCAAAGAAAATAGACATACAAATCCAGGAAGCACAGAGAGTCTGGTTGAAGATAAAGAGAGGATAATAAAAGTAGCAAGAGAATAGCAGAGAGTTACCTACAAAGGAATTCCCATAAGACTATAAGCTGATTTCCAAAAACAAAAACAAAAACAAAAACAAATCAAAACAGAAACAAAAACAAAAACAAAAACAAAACAAAACAAAACAAAAAACCCTTGCAGGCAAGAAGGGACTGACAAGAAGTATTCAAAGTAATAAAAAGCAAGGACCTACAATCAAGATTACTCTACTCAGCAAAGTCATCATTTAGAATGGAAGGGCAGATAGAGTGCTTCCCAGACAAGGTAAAGCTAAAGGAATTCATTATCACCAAGCCATGATTACATGAAATGGTAAAGGGACTTATCTAGGAAAAAGAGGAAGATCAAAACTATGAACATTAAAATGACAACAAACTCACAACTATTAACAACTGAATCTGAAAAACAAAAACAAACTAAGCAAACAACTAGAACAGGAACAGAATCATAGACATGGAGATCATTCAGAAGATTATCAGCTGGGAGGGGGAAGACAGGAAATGGGGGGAAAGGTACAGGGAATAAGAAGAATAACTGGTAGATACAAAACAGACAAGGGGAGGTTAAGAATTGTATAGGAAATGGACAAGCCAAAGAATTTATATGTATAACCCATGGACATGAACTAAGGTGGGGATTGCTGGAGGGAAGGGGGATACTGGGCAGAGGGGGGCAAAAGAGGAAAAATTGGGACAACTCTAATAGCAGAATCAATAAAATATATTTTAAAAAAGAAAATGTCACCATTGAGTTTAAGGATGTTACTTACCTCATCATATTTTTTTAACTTTCACATGATGATTAAAATAGAAATTGTTTAAAATATTGTATTTGCTTTCCAACAAAAAAAGTGTACTTCTGTGATCAAATTAAAAACTAATTGGAGCATTTTAATCTCTTCTTAATCAAAGGTAAGTCTGCATAGTAAAGTTTTGTTCATCATTTCTCTGCTATTTAATAATCTTTCTTGAAAAATGGTGCTTTAAAAAAGATGTTAACATATTTTATATAAGCTAATTCTCTGGTATATAAAATCTAAGATTTAAAATACTCTCTGGAGAGTTCCCTTCATTTAACTCTCTCATCTACTACCAGTGTCATTGTTTGTGTCAACATGCTTCATACATTTTAGCTTCTGAGTCAACCTAATGTTATTTCTGGTGTCCAAATGCCCTCTCTCCCTTTCCTCACCTATTGTGTTCCTATGCTAAGTACTCATGTGCTCTATAAATTCTCAGAGCATAATGATGTCTGACTCCAGGCACCCAACAGTGCCTCTTCCACCAGCTCTCCCAAGACAATGTATTCAAATTTTGCATTTTACATTTCACTACAATATTACCATAGAAATGTAAAACAATGGTTGTAAAGAGATGATTGGTTTTTACTTTTCCCCAACACATGTGTGATATTTCCTGAATAATTTTCCTTCTCTAAATCTATACCTAAAATTTGCCATAAGGAAGGACTAAACGGTAAAACCAGTTCTTTGCTCCAAAGATGCTTCTTAGGAAAATAGAAGGTCATGCTTGTTACTGGGTGGATCCATCAATACAACATATGATGGCCCATGTTATCACATCTTTAAAATCTATATTTTATTAAAAAATAAAAGTAAAATCAATATTAATTTAGAGCATTCAAAAAGATATTGCTGCAGTTTTGTAGAGAACCAAATAATAGTTATAGCCAATTTTCATGACTTTAATAACATATTTAAATGCACCTTCACACTTATTGATTAAATTCACATTGTGTTCAACTTCAAAACAATAAATCACATTAAAATATGAATATCATTTACTTCTTACAAATGAAAAAGTGTGATTTATAATGTTATGCTTGGAATTTATGGGTAGGATACTTATATCAATCATCTAAATATGCTATATTATTTAAGAGCTTTTTGAAGGCAAACGATGTGAAAACATTTTGCTATTTTGGTTTTCCTATGCAATGAAAACTATACAATATCTCAGCCACAGTACAGCCATTTAAGGGTATAACATGTTTCATGTGCTGATTGCTTGATGTTTGGAGGTATATGCCTCCTGATAACTCTCATTCAATATCATACTGAAAACTTCATAAAAAAGAAAATGGAAGACTAGTAAAGCTAGAAATAAATTATAATCACCAGTTAAGTTCTTTAAAGACATCCCGGTTTTTCATATGCCAGGTTATTCAGACTATGAAACAGAAAATTATTGCATATGGAACAAATCTTACAGGTCACCTGTTTTTTGTAAATAAAATTTTGTTGGAACACAGCTGTGCCTATTTGGTGACATTTTCATCTATGGCTGCCTTTTCACTACAGTGGCAGAGTTGAGTAGCTGCAACAGAAATCTTAGCTCTCAGAGTCTAACCTATTTTCTAGCATCCCCTTTACAGAAAGCACTGCTGACTCCTAATTTAGAGAGTCTTGGGAATGGAGCCCTCATTTTTTGCAATAATAATTGTTTTAGGAAGTTTTTTTTTCTTAAATATCAGGAAGACAGGGAGGAGTCATTGCCCTTCTATTTAACAAATGTCTTTTGGTTAAGAAAATACCATATTCTAGTCCCAGATATTGGCAGGATAACATTAGTTCCCCACCAGTTATGTGCCTGCTCTACACTAAGATCTATGCTGTGGATTAAGTCTTACAGCAATTCTTAGAGATTGATATTATTACGTAGAATTATTGGATTGGTGGCCCCACATAATGGTCTCTCTTTGTGCTGTAATTTTGTAGTTTTCATCTAATTTGACTCCGTGCCAGTCTTGTGAATTGCTTTGGCAGAAGTAACATTGCACCAATTCTGGGCTTAGGTGTCACACTGACACCTGCCACTGACATGAGAACAAACTCATGTTGAGAAAACATATACAGCATAGCTGAATAACTCAATCAAAGCTCTCCTAGACTAGCCAATCCTCAAATAATCTGCCAACTGAGTATATATACCTGTGTAAAACCAAACTGAGATCAATCAAGTTCAGTGCATATCATTAGACCAGCCCATACAAACCACAGAGCCATGAGCTATATAATAAATGGTTACTGTTTTATGCTGTAATGTTTTGGGAAATTTGTTACACAGCAAGAACTAACCGATGTAGTGTTGTTTTATATCCCACTTTATAGGCAAGTAAAAAAGAAGCAGTGTTAGGTCAAACTGATTAATAATGCACAGATAGCAAGTGGAGAAAGCAGAATTTGTATTGTGACAGCTAATCAAATTTCAGATTTGAACCATTAATATTAGGGTAGACTGATCCATGCATGAAATGACCAGTTGTAAGGACCCCTTCTAGTTTCTTGCTGGTAAGATGTGGTTGGAGGAGAATCGAGAGCATGCTCTTACCACTTCATCTGTGAGGTTCAGTATTGCAGGGACTAGCACTGTCTGATTGATAAAGCAGTGTGTTCCATCCTTGAAGTGGTAATAAAACAGTTGAAATGGACCGTAAAGCTCAGTAGCCAAGGAGAAAAAGCAGATGAGCCACACAGAGATGCAGCAGACATCCAAGAGAGGAGCAGGAGCTAAATAAACCTTTAGTAGACACTTGGTGCTGAGGAACTTAATGGACAGAAGTTTCTAAGCAGACATTTGCTAACAAATTCCACAACTGTTTCAAGTAAAAGCACATACTTTGATATACTCAGTATGATATATTAAGCCAGAGATGGTGAAAACAGATTTTCTTACTGTTTTCTTTATGATTGCCAGGACATGTTTACTTTTCTTATGTGAAAAGGAGTTTATTTTTTTCCCACTATGTTGGTAATTCGGGAGGAAGCAGGTATGATGGAGGAGAATGAGAGGCTGGGTCCAGACTGTAGAAGGCGGAGGGGGCGGGGAGAAGACAAACAAGGCTCACTTCACAAAGTCCCGTGAAAACGTCCTTGATCACATGGCTAAAGAGACATCTGTAGCCTGCCTCCTAAGTGGAATCAAACAATGAATCTTGCACAATATAGTTACTTTCTTTGTGGAATTAATTTATTTGTGTTATTCAGCTATAATCTAGATTTCATTACATGAGGAACAATGTCTGAAAAAAGAACTAAGCAATTTTTCATAGCAAAACAACAAAACAAAGTGGGAGTCACTTCAAATGTCTACTAACTAAAAATTGAAAATATAGCAAGTGTGGTATTTGTACCATGAAATAGTATTCAGCAGTGAAAATAAAGTGTACTCTGTTTATCAACTAAATAAATGTCACAAATTACATTAAGTAAATGAGGCAAATGGCAAAATGAATGTATGATACCATTTATAAAAATGTTAGACACATAAAACTACATACTGTGTTGTTTAGGGACACAGATATAGCTGGTGGAACTATCACTCAATGCCATGGGTTACCTCTGGATGGGAATAAAGGAATCACTAGTCCAGAAGGGCTTTAAAAGCGGTAATGATTAGTTTATACTAAGAGGAAAATGTGCCCATGTTCATTTTTAAATATTATATACACCTTACATATAAGTTACATGTGATATAGTATCACCATGCATTAATTATAAGATAGTGTCCTTTCAACAGGATTGATTACTAAGTACATTTATTTCTACAATAAAGTAACATTTTCCTTGGTTCGCATTACTTTCATATAAAATGCTGTCATTGACATTCTGTGAGTGACAATGGAATTAGAACTTCATCCAGTTTGAGAAATTACCTATAGAAAACAATCTGTTGGTACACAAACATTAAGCCAACAATTTGTGGTCCATAAATACTAAATTGAAGGTATGCTAGGATATGAGTACTCAATGTCCATTTTGATTATTGCATGTCAAGCGCATAAAAATTATTTAGCTTTCTTTGAGACTGATCTCAAATATGAAAGTGATAGAATATTGAATTAAAAAGAGCAAAGAACATAAAACAGTCTGTTAGCAGATTCAGCATACTAAAAAAGGAAACATTTCCAATAAAGCAGCTGGGCTTCACATCCCAATAAACTTACAATAAAGGTCTCTATGTTGCCTTCAAAACTAGAAAACTGTGTCTCTTTGGGCCCTGCTCTAGGGCCACTGGGAGGTGACCAGTAGCTGCATGAATAATGAAGCATGTGCTTGCTCCCACACTGCTAAGAACATGGAGCTTTTATATCTCCATGGTAGATTCCCTCCCCATCTTGTTTTCCCTGCGTGTCTTTTTTGGTCATTGTTGTTCCTCTTTCAAAACCATAAGAGAAAAGACCTCCCTCTCTCTCTCTCCACACACACACACACACACACACACACACACACACACACTCACCACATAAAATATCCTGCAAAGTGCTGATATAATTAGAGACCGGAGCACAGGTCTTGTCAGGCACTCTAAGTTGAAACAGACTGCTTGCCAACTCTGATAAAAAAGCATCTTGACCTGCAATGCAGTTTCTTTGCAATTTGTGATTGCTCTCAGGCATGGTTCAGTGTCCTGAGAAGAAAGATCTTTCTAATAAGAACAACCTGGTGAGGACAAGCTGAGGACCAAAAGCCCTGCACCCTATCTCAAAATTTCACACTATTTCAAAAGTACTTCCAACTTCAATTTTGAAATCAGAAGGTAGAGGGGAAAAAGGTACTTTAGAAGGCAGAAGGGTAGTTTATGATGTTTCCCTTTCGATGAATTACCTGTTCTCTGGTACAGCAACTGAAAGGTTAGAGGGAACATGAACTGAAGGAGAGCACTGGTACTTGCTGAATTCCGCACAGGGCCTGCAGCTTTGAGACAGGACTGCCACACATGAGGCCATCAATTCTTTGTGTGGCACCATGCAGGGTAGAATATGCAATTTGTATGATTATAGTTATTATTATTACTTCAAGCTGAACAACATTCTCAGCTCTGCGAACTAGAGGGAGGAGAGACTCAGAGGGACTTGAATTCAGACAAGGGCATGGAAAAGGGAGAAGACAGTTTGGGAACTTTTTTTAAATTCTCTTTTGTTCTGGTTTCCAATTCTTGACATTGGAGTGCATATCTGGGCTATAACAGGACAGATTCTATTTCAGGAGTAAGTGGGCCAAAGAATCTGCATTTTTGTAAGCACTCCAGGAGATGTGTAGGAGTTTTTCAAATGGTGCAAGTGTGGATACATCATAGTTGGTTTCTTATGAAATTAAGTCCCCTGAAAACATCTGTCTCTTTTCTTTGAGAAGCCTGATACATATTGATTAAATCTTTGGATTTTGTTTGATCATTGGGTATAATCTCCTTGAGTGACAGGACTTGGTTTGGTTCCCCTGCCTCTGGAAGAGTGCTTAACATGAAGCAGGCATCAATCAGTAAGACAGATTTAGTGCATGAGGATATGTATACTGAGTCAACACTACCACTAAACTTGAGATGCTATTGGACATGAACCTCTTCATGCAGCATCTATTTTGCAGTTTAAGATACAACGTATTTCTGTCATGTCATGATAAGTGTAAAAATGAGGTTCAAGCCTTAACCTAAATTTCTCATTCATCTGCTCTATGGTCTTAGGCAGTAATTTAAGACAAAATAGTGTAGATGGATTTGATGGTGTGTCTCCTAGAGGAAAAGTAAAGCTCCTGCTTCTCTCTAGTGAGCCTGGCTCCTGTTGACAGCTGCTTTCCTCTTTGTTAGAATATCTTCCCAGGTAACAATGGCTAAAGTTTAGTTTTGGATGTGAGCTTTAAACAGATCAAAAGGATCTGTGTTCAATGAATTTCTAGGTTTTCATGTTCTATAAGAACAATGAATGCTAGTAAAATGGAGGTTGGAATTAAATTTTGAAAAACAAAGTCTCTGAATTGATTAAAGTCAAAGAACATTCAAAGTGTTTAAAATTTTGGATTTGGGCTGATTTAATTTAAGCAGACTACCCCCAATATAGAAATATTCTTTGGTAACCCACTGACTCTGACATGTCTTTGTTCTATTTTGCTTTTCTCAGTAACATTTTAAGTGGTCTTATTGAGGACATTCTAGGGAGTATTAGGGAAACACACACACATGCATGCATAATGGGGAATGCCAACAAGAAGAAAAAAATATGTTGCTTCAAACATCTATTGCAAAATTCTTTGAAAACTTAAATGAAACAAATCATAGAAAGCTTATAACAATAGTTAATTTGAAAATATGTAATTTCAACTACTTTGCTGGATAAATAAATGGAGATTAGTTCATTTCAAAGACTGAATTTTCATATTCATGTAGAGGAAGTGAAAGACCAAAATTTAACTAGAATATTTGCATTATGAAAATGCTAGCTATAGGTACCATGAGCTTAAAGAAACATCCAAAAGGCTATACTACTGTCAATTATATAAAAAGTGAAAGTTGTGGCCACAGTGTCAGAGGTGATATAATGTACATTTTAATTTTTACATATATTATATATAAGGTAATATATCAAATTGTAATTGATTAATATATCATAGTTAACAATATTTCAAAAAAAGCTATAGAGCCTTGAGCTTCCTCTAAAAGATGTACTTTAATTGATTCTAATGAAGAGGTATTTAGGAGAGTAAATACTGTTTTACCCTACTAATAACTCCATTTGAATGATAACGTGATAGGAAGTTCATTGACATTTTGGTTTAATTACTTTTGCTTTTTTGCCTCTTCATTTTTTGTTTATTTGCTTGTTTTCTTAAAGTCTACTTCCTAGAAAAGTGTGAAAGCTGGTAACAGTTCTAATACTAGGAGACCTCAGTCTTTCGTAGTTGAGACATCCTGAAATGTGTGTTCTTTGTGAATGACCAGACCTAACACTATGATAAATATTCAGGGGTTTCTCAGTGGTGTTTAGCTCAGTTTGTTTATCAAAAAAAATGAAATTGTTTCAATCCATGGAGTAAAATATTAATTTAATTTCCTCAGGAAATGAAAATAGTTTCTTCCTATATAGTTTATAACAGCTATTATGTCTTGTTGGGTGGAATTATAGCTACATTTTGTTTTCCTTTTTACATTTTTACACACATATGCACACACACATTATACATATTCTCCATAAGAAATATCACTTCCCTTTTAAAAAGAAATGGCAATTAAAAACAAATAAATCTCATTAGGCAAAATTAAAGGAAAAATTACTTTCAATAAAACAATATTATTCTACCTGGATGTACTGTACATATGCTTGGCAACTTTTATTGAAACAAAAGTTGGTTCACCCTAATAGTTATTTAGCTTCTATCAAGTGCCAGGCACTGGTTGAGGCGCTGGGGTATAGCAACAAAGGGAAGTTCCTGATATCAGAGAGCTTGCTTTCTAGGTGGGGATAACAGACAATAAATTATGTAATATGTCCAGTGATGACACATACTGTGAAAAAAAACTAAGGAAACATGGTGAGGGGCTGAAGAATGATGCAAAGGGTAAGATTTTGTATAAACTGGGCAAGGAATAATGAATGGAAATGAATAGATAAAGGAACATTCCAGTAGAGACCTGACTGAAGTAGGTGAGTCAAACAAATAGCTTTGGGAAGAACTTCACAGGTAAAGGATGTAAGTAGATACACGATTGTCATTTGCAAAGTGAAGGTCAGGATGAAATGGGTGGACTTGAAGGGATGTAAGGCAGACTATAAAATCAAACAGGTTAGCAGAAGGTCAGATTATATGGAGTCTTCATGGCTATAATATTGTGAGTGAGATGAAAGGCTGTAGAAGGTTTGGAGCAGAAATGACACATTCTGTTTTATAATTAATAGGATCATGCTGGATGCTGTGTGGACAATAGACTATTTCAGGCAAATGGTAGAAGCCAAGAAGTCCGTATGGAACAAATGAACAGCTCAGGGAGAAATGATGACTCACACTCTTTGAATTTAGGCTGAGTAGTTCTTGGATTTTAGAAGTCCTCAGCTTTTCTGAATGTTTTGTGTCTTGGGAGACTTCTTCTGTGACATAAATGAAAGTCACGTTTAGTTACCCTCTAAAGCAACTATGAATAAAATTACCAGCCCTGTCTTGAAATTATTTCTAACTTATTGCCTGTGATGAAGAACAACATTGCACATTCTGACAAAATTTAATCTTTCCATTTTTCCCCATTATTTAGTATATAATTCAGCCCTATTAAAGAGATGTTTAGAGAGTAAGAATATTAGCATTCAAATTATTTACATTAAAAACTACTATACCCATTTAAGTCTAAGATTGAACTTTATTCTTATGATGTGGAAAAGAAAAGAATAAAGGATTTAAAATTATGATTTGGAATTGTTGAATCTTTTCTCTGCAGGAGGCAGTATTTCTTGTATGGGAGGGTCAAGTGTGCCCAGGAAGTGAATGAAAAGAGAAGGACTTAGTCTACAAAAACATTTATATCTAATTTTGGATTTCTCATGGCAGCATTAAAAGAGAGAAATGAAAACAAAGAGTAGAAAAGGGTGGATTGGATAGTGGAGTAGATTGTTTATTTGCCTTTGCCTCCTGGATTTTCTTTTCTTTTCTTTTTTTTCTTTTATCTCTGCAGCCTGGAGGATTTATTGGCACCATTTCATTTGTCTTTCTCTGGATTTAAAATTGAGGTGATGAGATGGAATATTACCTGTGTGCTTTGAACATCCATGAGTGACATGTGTTAGTTGCCTGGGAAACTGGAGATGAAATTCTACAGGTCTTTGAAATGCTTTTAAAGCTCAGCTGAAGTTCAAACAGCATACTGACAGTGAACATTGGTTCCTCATGTTATCTGTTAGAATATTGAGCTGCATATAACAGAAAGCCCCGAACTGAAAGTGGTTTCGTCAACAAAAAAAATGTGTTACCTAATATAATTGGAAGTCCAGACGTAGATGAGTTCCAAGTGTGCTGTAATGAGAGGCCCAATATAATCAAGGGTCCAGGTCCTGTTCTTCTTTCTCCTCTGTTGTGCCCAGCTTAAGGTTGGTTGTCCTTGTGGTTTCAATATTGCTGCCAGTGACAATCTGAGCAACATTAATTCTTATTTATTGTAGCAGAAGAGGAAAAGGGAAATTTCTTCCTTAAACAAAGAAAATATTCCTCCTCTTCAATCTGATTGGGAAAACTTGACTCACAGGTCCACCTCTAGACTAAGAAATACCATTATCTGACATGTTTAAAAAAAAATAAAACCCCTCTGGAGACTAGAAATGCTGTAAATCTTTGGATGAAAAGGCTCCTATTAGGAAGAAAGAAAAGGGGGGATTCGGTGTTAGGTGTCACCTATTATACAATGGAAAAACAATGGTTAACAGCACTGGAAAACTTTCCAAGAATGGAACCTGCTCTAAGTTTCATTATTCTGTCTCTTGTCATTGACATAGAGAACATGTATTTACCACATTAAGAATAAAAATAGAAGAAAAGCGAGAAGAGTAAAAGAAGAGGAGGGGAGAGGGGAAGGGAGGGGGAGGAAAGGAAAGAGAAGGCAAGGGAAGCAAAGAGGAAGGAGTTCTGGTGAGTCCAACTTTCCTCTCTATATTATGTTGAAGCACCCCATTAAAGAACTTCAAATAGTTACTTTAAGATGTAAGTAATTCTAAGGCCTTTATTGAGAATCCAAGAGTTAAGATCAGTAAGTACTTGTGATGTTATAAGAGTAATCTCTTTCTAATAGTTTAATGTACCCTGAATTCCTTATTTAAAAGACATGTAATAGTTATTTTCACTATCTATATTAACTATACCCATAGATATAAATATTATTAAGCAATTAAACATGTCTTCTGAGACTTTTTCCCTTTCTGGAATCACAAAAATTCCTTGTTAAAATTAATTTTTAGGAGATGACAACCCAGCCCACAAACAGCAAGCATATGATAAACTTACTTTTTGCAATCTATTTGGGAAAGATATATTAATTTTCTATTGTTGTATACAAGATTACCATAAACTTAGTGGCTTGAAGCAATGCGAAGTGATTATATTACATAATAATAAAATACTAAAGTCATAAGTCTAAGCATGACATAGCTGGGTTCTCTGTTCAGAGTTTCACAGGGCTGTAATCAAAGCTAAAAGCACATGTCAGTCACACTATCGTTCTCGTCTGAGTCTCAGTGTCCTTTTCCAAGCTCATTAATATTGTGGCTGAATTTAGTTCCTGTAGTTGTAGGGCCGTCCCTCATTTTCTTACTAACTATTTAACAGGGACCATTATTGGCTCCCAGAAATCACCTGTAATTTCTTACTAGTGTGAGCTTTCTTCAGGCCTGCAGAAGTATGTCTTTTAGACTTTCAATCTTTGACTTTTTATATATCTGACATTTATACTCAAATCTAAGGGCACATATGATTGGGTCAAATCCACCTGATTATCTATCAACTGACTTTAAAGTCAGTTGATTGGGGATTATAATTTGATGAGCAAAATCTTTTCACAGTAGCACCTAGAATTTAGTAACTGGGACAGAGCACACCAGGGAGCTTCCAACACGTGAAGGCTAAGTTGACAATGCAGATATGACAACTACCAATGGAAGGTCCAAATATTGTTGGCTCAGTTCTCACGTGTTGAAAACTAAACACCTCAAAGAGACCACACTGCTCTCCCTTGCTCTTTCTCCCCACCTCTCCTCCCCTGCTCTCCTTTCCTCTCTACTCCTTTCTATCTGAATACAAGTCAATTGGTTTTCTCCCCTACATAAAAAACGAATATAAAGAATGACATCTCGGAAGGGCTAGAGGAAAAGGAGGATGAAGATAATGATGAAATGAAAGTATGTCTGGAGAAAAATGAGGAAGAATATAATTGAGGAGGAGATGTGCAAAGAAACAAAACAAACAACAAAGAGCAAGCAGCCCAGAGAGAGCAGAGAGTTGGTGTCAGGGCTCTACAGGTTTGAGGTAAAGTTAGAACAAGGGAAAGCGTTGTAGGAAATTAAAGGAATGGAAGAAGGTAGAGATGACAGAGTTGAAAGTAACAGTCATGACATTTATGGTCATGGATTTGCTTTAAACAAGGCACTCTGCTTCTTTGTCCCAAATAATTTCCTGCAGGGAAGGAAGGCTGACAGCCGCACAGATTTGTGTGTATATCTTGATCTTGTTAACTGCATTTCTCAGCACTCACGGTGTTACGGTCTGGTGGCTGCTTTGAGGAGCCAGGCAAAGCAGATAATGCAATACTTAATAAAAACATGTGAAGGCCAAAAACATAGCTACAAAAAAGAGATAAAAAATAGCCCAAGGTAGTCTTATACTGTAGTTTCCTCGCAACAAACTGTTTGGGCAAGAAAGTGAGAACGTATATTGTTCAGTTCCTAACTGTTTCTTTTTCAGTATACTAAAGAGAATAAATATAATTTTAAAATGATCTCTTAAAACCATTTCCCCCAGAGCACCATAGAAGAAGTATTGCAGATGGGTACTAACTGGTTCTTAGATACTAAATCAGAAAGGATGAAGGAACGTTAATGTCAGACGGTTGGCTAAGCTGAGACTCTGGTATCATGTTTGTGTTGTGTGTGCATGTGTACATGTGTGTGAATATCTGGCACACATGTGTCCCAGGTTATACACATCTTTTTAAAATAAATTATGAATTATTGAAGCAGTAGTTTTATTTTAAGAAGGAACATATCACAAATACAGAGACTTCATTTTGGCTTTTGATTTTTTGATGTTCCTGAACCTTTAGGTTCTTAGCTCCATAAAACAAGGCAGGGATTGACTTCCTATGATACCATCAGTCAGTAGCAAACAAACCAAATGGGCATAATACTCCTGGCTGCTCTTAATGGACTCTATTGAAATTCATTTTTGTCTGTGATAAGACACTGTTGACCATAAGGTTATGCTGTTGACTCATTTTTATTTTCTTGTGGGAATTTGTGAGAGTGCTACAAAGAAAGGAGGGATTGAGAAGAAACACCTCGCTTTCCATCTCTCTGCCAAGGAGCTCTAAGACACAGCAGTGCGATAACTTAGAGTCCAACAGTCAATATTCTTGTGACTGCGATGCCCATTCTAATTATATGACTACTTGTTTAGACGTTTGTACAACATCTCCCACAAGAATTAGGAGTTGTCCTGAGAGTAGAGACAGGCATTTGCAGAGTGTTGATAATGGCTGCCAAAGACAACAATGATGTTGAGATCATTACTCTAAAATGAAAGGCACAATTTAAGGCAATATTTTTTTGAATTAAGATTTTAAGTTGTCAACATTCTCTTTGGGCATGTGCTCCCAATGTTTTGTCTGGCTTCTAGATCTGGCTCCTTGCATGTGAGTTAGAATTTATGCATTATCAGGAACTGTTTCTTTCATCAAGTCCTCAAATTAAAAAAAAAATGTGTGTCTTCTATTCCCCATATCATTCATGTTTAAGTGTTTGTTGCTAAGCTTTCAGGAAGCCATGACACTTTTGGGTTTGGGGATATGTATGACTTTTCAAAATGCAGTTCATGAAAGCCTCCAATGTCTGCAGCAGGCACTGATGCTTCTCATCCCAGGGCACTCAGTGATCCTGCACTTCTCCGGTTCAGGCAAATGTGCTATATCATTTTGCAAAGCATGACTACAAAATACTGAAGGCAATCTTGTCAATCTAATGCGTTCCTTCTGTTACCTGAACTTTATCTTGGTTGGGTCTCAACTCGAATGAAGACTGGCTTGGATGATTCTGGTTTGAAAAGACCATAGTTATACCAAAGTCTACATAAATATTTTTATCTTACTATGTCTCCACCACAAAGCTGCTATTTAATTTTCTTGGGAGACTGTACTAGAATGGCCAAGGTCAATGTACCAGTTTATGGACAGCAGTTCTTAATATGTATCGTTTTTTTGGGAAAATAAAGTGATTTAATGCTTAGCAGCATTCATCACTGCATAACTGGGATCAAAATTACTTATTTCTAAGTTGGTAAAGAATTAGAACTTTACTTCAGAGTAATAATTACTTTAAATATACCTATAATGCCATCATTATGCATCCTTATTCTAAAACTTGTGAATGTGAAGGACTTGACAATGTCTCTAGAGAAAATTCTGATGAGTGACATTTTTGTTTGTCGCTATAACCTCATTTGACAAGCCAAGCTGGTAAGTTCCTAGTAATGGGTTAAACTGAATCTTTTATTACCTCTGGAATACAAGAGTGAATGAAGAATTTATAAATTCATTGAGCTATTTTAGTCAAATGCTTCCAGGGTGATTATCATAATACCTAAGTAATCAGACTCAGTCTAAATAAATTAATGCAAAATATATTAGCTTAATTTGTGCTTAACAAGATCTTTTTATTAATACTGTCAAGAGTGAGTGGAAAAGCTTCCAGACCTTTGAAAGAGCACAAGCAGGGTAAACGTGATCAGCACATTACGGCTGACGCTGGAACTTACCATATTTAGGAAACTGTGTTACTCATTAGAAAAGGGGCTACTCCTTAATTTACTGAAAAAGTTAAGCCCTCTCATTTGCAAATACTGATATTCCATCTCGTTATTTCTAAAATCACTCCACAGCTTCTTCTCTTTTCTACTTTACTGTCTCTGAGGAAATAATCTTTTTAAATGAAGGCTGACCCTTCTGCTTATACTCTAGTCTTACTCATTGTTCTGTGTTCTCTAGGGCTTTGATTTATCAAATATGTTCTTTAAAATTATCTATCTATCTGTCATCTATCTGCCTACAATTGACTCTTGAACAACTGCATAGGTTCGATTATACACAGGATTTTTCAATAAATATAGAGTTGGCCTTTCCTATTCCCAGGTATTGTATCTGCGGATTCAACTAGTGGTGGATGAGAAACAGTATTTTCTATCTCCAGTTGGGAATCTGCAGATGTGAAGGGCTAATGTTCTATGCCATTTAATAAAAGGGACTTGAGCATCTGCAGATTTAGGTATCCATAGGAATGCAATCAATCCCTTGAGCAGATACCAAGGAGCGACTGAGGAAATCAAAAGTTACACAGAGATTCAACTGTGCAAGGTCAGCTTCCCTAGCCCCCATTTTGTTCAATAGTCAACTATACACATATTTATTTAATTTGCTATTTACAGCTACTTTCTTTCTCTCTTCCTGAAAACATGTTTGGTATGAACATACAACCCCTTGAGAAAAATAAAAATACAAACAAATTTCTTTAAATGGTGCTGTACCCAAAATACTTACTATTCTATCATTTTCTATTTCAGCAATCAGAAATTTGATGTATCCTTGGTGCCTTATCTTCCACACAGTTGACTTATTTTATGTGCTTAGAATTCTGTACCTAATGAAACATCTCAAAATCACTAAATAACTTTTAATTAACAAAGTTACTTAATTTCTTTTTAGTTCTGGTACCAATATCCAAGTTTCTCTTGAAATAATTTCCTGGCCAGTGTCCATCATTTGCCTTTTTAATTTCTGAACTCACAATCTTCCCCTCTTACTTTTCCTTTCCACTCATTGTTACTAATTTTCAAAGCTCTGGCTCCCCTACCAGCTAAATTCAAAAATGTGTCAAAGCCCTGACTCAGTTTGGCTTCACTATGCTCTTAATTTATTTTCTTGGTGACTATGTGCATTTTCTTAGTCACAAGTTCATTTCCATTCGATGGAGTTACAAGTCTATTTACTAGTGTTCTAATCCATGCAGGGACTTCCTACCTTCAGTTTTAGATATGATTCACTTGCTAATACCAAAATTTCAAAAATCTAACAATGAAATGGATTGAAAAAACATCTAAACTTAAATGTTTTAATCTTTTGAAAACTTTTTCTTTTACCCCCTATAAACATCTCTAAGACACTAAGTTGAAATTTTGGTGATGTATTTTGCTGCTTCTTTCCTCTAACCTTACATATCCACTCAGATACCCTGCCCATAGATGAATTCTCTTCAATGTTCCATTATGTCTCTCTTCCTTCACATGACTGCTGTCAACATTTGAGTTCAGGTTTTTGTTACCCCTTATGATATTGCCTTATAATATGACAATATTCTGGTGGGGTCGCTCATTTATCTCTCCCTTACAAAATTGGTATATAGTAAGAGCCTCTATTTACTTACCACTGCTATATCTTTAAATCTTATGAGATTTTTCTCATCTTCCTCTATTGTTCTTCTGATACTTTTCTCTCATTAACTGATTTTTTATTCCTACAATATAATGTGATAATTTCACGTTTTTATTTATTTACTATTATTTACAAAATCACCAGTATTATACCTGAAACTACAACTTCTATACTATCATTTTTACATATTTTATACATACATACTCATTTAATTGTCAACACCTTATGAAATAAATATTAATGTTTCCCCTAGGTAAATGGTGGAATTGAAACTCAGAAAATTAGCTGCTCAAGGCCACTTTGGAAGACATAAAAGTGTGGCTTTCAGAGTGGAGAGTATAACAGACCATGAGCTGTGAAATCCAGCACCACATGGCACCAAAGTCACAGTTCCTAGGGCTGCTCAATGACTAGGTGACATAGGATGCTTTTAACGAACAACTGTGGCTGGAGGCATTCTTGCCTACTTTGTAGAAACTTTCTTGAGTTGCACTGCAATCTAACGCCTGCCATGGCATTAACCCCAACTGGTCTCTTGCATGGTTAGTTCTGTCTTGATATGTGCTTCTCAGAAGGCCCTGACCAACACCGAGACACTACTGCTTAGAAACTGAGCTATAGTTCGCACTCTGAAATACCTATCTCCACAACCTGCATACTTAATAACTAATAGGATATATGGCCTCCATCCATACTCTCAGACTTTTCACCTGTCTTTAGTACACCACTAGGCCACTATTCATCTTCATTCTATTGCTTTCTATCTTGAATGACTTCCAATTTCCTCTGAACATATATTATTCTTAAGGGTCTATCTCAAATACCACCTATCTTTTGAAGCTTTTTAAAAAGTTATTTGCTCCAACTTGAATTTTCTCTTCCCTTTATCTCTATTGTACTGCTTTCATTAGTTTAAAGAGAATTTTAATATATTGTGTAAAATAGTGTCAAAATATATATATTAGCTACATTCTCATTCTTACTATTGACTTCCTATGTGACTGACTTTAACCATCAGACCACGAGGGATGGTGCCTTCCATGCTGGACTGTGTTTATTGTCATGTGATAGGGGCCCGGGGCATGGCTTGCTTATCATTGCATCTCTGCATCAGCACTGTTTCCTAATGTGTAATAGGTACTTAATAAATATTTGTTGAATAAATGAATATATAAATGAATTCATGTAGAGTTTATATATTACATTCATTATATTTTAAATTAGCATATTTCTGGGGCCTTTAAGATTCTAAATAATGAGCCATTAACTAAATGGAATAGCTACATCAGTTTTATATCAATGATCATTAGCTTCAGTGTCAGGGGGCACATTTGCTGATAAGATTTCCAAACTGCAAGGCTGTAGTCTGTAAGGAGTGTATTGTACCACATAGCACAAGGGAAAGAATGTGGGTTTAAATCCCAGCTCAGTATAATATTTGCCACACTGAACTGTTTGCTTTTCCCCAAGGGTAATAACTTTGTCTTCCCTGTCTTTGCTCATGCTGTTCCTTTTGCCTTAATGATCTTTTCTCCTTTGCTTGGCTAATCCTTATTTCTCCTTGAAGGTTAAACACAGGACATGACTCCTCCATGCAGTCTTCTCGAAGCATCTCTGGCCTGAATGAGATAATGCCTCTTGCCATATACTCAAAGGCACTCCAGACAGGCCGCCATAAATCTGGTAATGCCGCAACATAATCATCTATTTATTTGTCTCTCTCCCAGCCCTGGTTGCTGCCCTTACTCTGCTTCATCCCAGCACACACACACACACACACACACACACACACACAGTAACAAAATACGTAAAAGTAAGGACTGTGCCAACATTCTTGTATCTTCAGTGGCTAGAATGATGTCTTGTGCACAACTGATGCTCAGTAGTCTTTTTCTAAAGATTTTATTTATTTGTTTTTAGAGAAGGGAGGAAGAAAGAGAGGGAGAGAAACATTGATGTGAGAAAGAAACATTGATCCATTGTCTCTCATAAGCCACAAACCAGGGACCGAACCTGCAACCCAGGCATGTGCCCTGACCAGGAATTGGACCAGTGATTTTTCACTTTGTGGGATGACACAAAACCAATTGAGCCACATTAGTTGGGGCTCACTAAATCTTCACAGTTGTTAATGGGGTTTAAAATTAAATAATTGTACGAAGTTGTCGTGAAATTTTCATTTCTTTTTAAATGGAAAAATCTCTTGTCATGAGAGAAAACAAACATATACTTCAAAATGATAAGGCACCTATTGGTAATAAAAGGAGAGTCACCTTCTTGACCAGTTCAACAAAATAATTACCTGGTATGATTTAAGGAACATCAAAAGGGCCTAGGCTTCCTACTTAAAAATAGCATTCTGGCTGTGACACAATGCCTTAAAGAGACATAATTATTCATTCCTATATTTTAGGTTATAAGTGTTGCTATTAAAGTAAAAATTAAACTTATATAGAAAACTCGTTTGATAGTTTGTCAGGAAGCATAACATTTAAGTAACGAATGTAGGTGAGGTAAATTTGG
The DNA here is from genome assembly GCA_039655065.1 of Glossophaga mutica. Taxonomy (NCBI): domain Eukaryota; kingdom Metazoa; phylum Chordata; class Mammalia; order Chiroptera; family Phyllostomidae; genus Glossophaga; species Glossophaga mutica. Next base: position 136,899,192 of record CM077304.1, read on the forward strand.
ACAAAGGAACTGAACTCCAACTGCATGGAGAATGGTTCCTTGGTGACCCCAAGAGTATGGTGAGGACACAACTCTTACAAGGGGTTCCTGGAATGTGGTAGGTACTGAAAATGAACTCACCCATCTCCCCTAGTGTCACTTCTGAATAGAACCCACTTAACAATGCCACTGACTAGAGATGTATACTCGGTCACTAAAGAATTTCCTGAAGTTCCATCATATACCACTTTCCTGATTTTACCATATCTGGTATCAGCTATACTATTACTTAATATTCATATTTAAATTAATTTTACTTTTAAAATATTCTCTCAAAATCATACCTGTGAAATCATGGTTTACCAATGTACTACTTTCTTAAAGTAATCGCTAAGATAATAACATAACTACTAAAATAATTGAATTCATCTGGGTATCTTAAACTGGGAAAATGTTAAGAAATTATTCTCTGTAAATGTCATTAAAAAAAAAAAAACAGGGAAAGGCCTACAAATTGAAGGAGACTAAGGAGAAATAACAATTAAATGCAGTGTGGGATCCTAGATCAGATCCTGGAAACAAAAGGGGATACTAGTGAAACAAATTCACAAAATTACAGTAAAGTCTGTAGTTTAATTGATAATACTGTACTAATGTTAACTTCCTTCTCTTAGTTATATAGATACAAACTTTAAAGGAAGCAGAGTGAAGAATATAAGAAAACTCCATGCATTATTCTTGCAACTTTTCTCTAAGTCAAAATAAAAAAAGTTTTTAAAACATACTGTTATTAACTTTAACAAAAGTATCTCTCTGGTATGGAATGTTGATAATGCAGGAGGCTGAGGGGAGGGGGCAGGCAGTAGGTAAGAACTCTCTACTTTTTGCTCAATTTTGCTGTAAACTTAAAACTGCTCTATAAACAAAGTCTATTAAACAGAAAAAAGAAAAAAGGTACAAATAAAAAGAATGAAACTAAGAAAGAAAAAAATGATCCTCTGACATTAGATTGACCATTCATGGTTCAATTGGGGAATCTAAAATTTGCCTGAAATATCTTCAGACAATTTATTTCAACTCTCTCAGCTTTAATTTATCACTAAAACAAGGCAATAACAGTGTCTTCATTTTAGAGTTCAGAGGATTAAATACAAGTATGCTTGTCTCTTGAGAATATAGCAAATACTCAGTAAAAGTTAACATTTATTTACAATTTAATCATCAATAATGGGGCCTCAATGTACACAGACTAATTGTCAAAGAGTTCCAAATACATTACTTTCATTGACATTGCCTCATTTATACTGAGAACTTGAGGTAGTAGACAATGTTACCACTCTCTTATTCAGCCACATTTCACTGAAATAGAAAAGGGCTAACTTACTGATTCCCACTATTTCATGATTAGAATGCTTCTCTGTTTAGGATTTTGTGTGTGTCTGTGTGTGTGTGTATGCATGTATTATTAAGGTTGATTTGAATCACTGTATACCCAAAGATTTGAGAAATTGTTGATTATAAATGGGTTAAATAAACTATCCAAAGTAACAATATAAATCATTAGAAAGATTTACTTTTAGAAACATTATAAAATTAAAGGGAAAAATGGCCTTCATATGGCTACTGAACAGATGCATTTATACACATAAATATTGGATTTGAGAGAGAACAGGTGATGAAAAACAGTCCTATTTCTGTGCAAGGTCCTATAAGCACAGAGGGAGATAACAGTTTACTTAAGCAAAATGGACAACATTTTTTAGCACCAAGAAATAATATACTTATGTGTAGAGTAACTTCAAGGAGTCTGGCTGGGGTAGGGGAGGAAATGAAGCAATTTACTCATGCAATTCAAAAAAGTTGGTTAAATTTTTAAATCATCAGTTCTGTTATTTGTATGAGTTTGCATTTGATATCACTATAACAACAAAAAAAAATTCGTACCATATTCAAAAGCATGATCTGAAGCTAGAGTTGGACAAATAGAAGCTACTATTCAAAAGCTTAAAACTTTCTTTTAAGTTATAATATTTTAATATCAGTGGCCCCACATTTTAAATTTTCATGGTTTGTTGAGTCTGGTTTATTGAGCCCAGTCTCAACAAGCAACCTCTGAACATCTGTGGCCTTGCTGCTCCTCACATCACAGCTTCATTTAGCATTTCAAACTTGCAACATGTGGTTGGTGCTTCTTTTCATCTCTGTATAAAATGAGCTAGCATGTCACTTGAACTGTTTATTCCTTAGGGTGTTTTTGCCACTCAGTAAATGTTATTGAAAGATTAAGATCATGATTTTCAAACATTTATCAGTTGAATATAACATACATTGGTATTTAGATAAACGTAAAATGTTTATATTCTCTTTGAATTTCTCTTAAAGAAAAAAGAAGATGAGTTCAGCCATCTTTCCATGTTCAACTCCTGTTTTTTCCTACCTTTCCCATGTCTCTCATAACAATCTTTCCTGTTTTCTCTTTATATTTTTCTATTTTTTCCCTCATCATATGCTTTTCTGGAAGTCTGGTGTTTACATAGTTTCTAAACTGAATCTTTCACTTCCACAGAACATAAATCCTTTTTAAATAACCAGAGTTTTGCAAGAAAAATTTTTATTATTATTTTTTCCATATAAACATCATGACATTTGTGGGAAAAATTTAATACAGGAAACTGGGTGGAGCAAGTCTACTGAATAAGAACAAATAAAACATTAGGCTTTTGCAGTTTAGAAACACAGAGGTTCAATAATGACCTGTATTCATTCCATAAACATTGATTGAGTACCTTTTTTATTTTAATCCTGAGTAGGCTTTTGATATGTAGCAGGGAACAAAAGAAAAACAAGTTCTGCTCTCATGGAGCTTGCATTCAAGCATCAATAAAAGGTATGAAGATATTTCTGGTCACAGTCTGATGTAGAGAGCTGGAAGTGTGTATAACTGGGAACAGGCTATTTGAGGGAAAAAAAGAATAAAAAATTAGAAATGCAAAATTGGATATATAATTAAATGTTTAGAGCTAGAAAAAATTTACAAAATTAAAAAAAAATTAAAGCTAATGCATACCACAAGCATTATAAAATTCAGGAAAATAACATAATACTTCTGTTAATAAACTATCTGACACACCTTTATCATACTTTATACCCTAAAATTTTGGCTGTATGCTTTATTATAGCATCTTCATATGTTAATGATTTTGTATAATTTTCTGCAGAGAGTATAGAAAAAACAGGCTTTTCTCTCAAATGATTGAAGTAAATTTGTTTTAATTATTGATAGTTTATAAAAACTTCTTTTGGTTTGACAACTCATTAAAAATATAATGTTAAGGTGCATTCTTTTATTTAAAAAAAATGAAAAACATATGATTCCTCCCACTGGCATACTCTGTTGTATACCTACAGGTTTATGCCCTAAAAATTCAGGAATTCTGATAATTTCTATTTCGTGCAAATTAAAAAACAAGGTATTTATTGTGTATTTTAGGAATAGATACTGTCTATTGGATATATTCTCAATAACAAAAATATTATTCATTGACTAAGCATCAGTGAGAGCCGAGTCTTCTTAAACGTTCACATGTCTGATGATGGGAAGAAGTTTCGGCAGACTCCAACCCCGTCTCCTCCTCAACCCCCATATTTCTAGTGCTGGGTACGGTGGGGCCCACTCATCTCTCAGTGTGACTGGACCAGGCACGTGCCATGAGCAGGTGTGCTTTGGGCACTACATAAGGCTAGCACTGGCTTAACTCTTCATGGAGGGGGATGCAAACCACATACATATGTCTCATTAAGCCCAAACTAAATGTATCTCCAATGCAATTCCCACGTAGCTGTATTCCCCCTTAGTTGGAATCCCTGATATAAGGGGAAGTGTGCTTAAACATAAGTCAGAGTGAAAAGAGACGGGCGTCTCATGCAATTGTGACTAAAATCTTCATGTGAGCATTGCTCGAGATCCTCCCAGAGCCTTGGAAGAGGCCTGAACAAGGGAGAGGCTGCGGGCTTTCAGATACATTAGAATTACCATAAATTTGTCTCCGTGGTTACAAACAAGTTGAACAAAGTTGTTTTATTTCTCTAGGGCTGCGGTTTCCAGACATTCAGCATTAATTATTCAAGGTAAACTCAGTCATATGAAGTTTAACACTCCATATCACTTGGGCAACTATGTAGTTAACTTAGCACTTTTCTAGGTCCAGCTCTCTAGAAGCGATTATATATGACCTTGGCATTAGAGAAAAATAAATTAAAAATTATCCTCTATCCACACTAGGCTCCAATAAGGGTAACATCCCACTTGATCCCCATTGTCATTCATTTATACCCATTGTTGTTGTGTGTGGTGTTCAAGTTTGCTCTACATCCACCATCTAAACCTGCTCTTAATCAGGTAGCTCACTTTCGGCCCTTTTCAAGGTCCTTTCAAATGTTATAAAAAATGATCCAGGTTTTTCCTTCTCCATAACAGTGGTGCTGACAAAAACAGGTTACCTGTGAACCCACCCACTGACCCCACCTCTCAGCACTTGCAATTCTACTGCTCTATGACCTCACTGGAAGAGAAATGTGTCAAAGAAGTTTGCAGTCTTTCTGGTCTTGGCTGTGAAATATATTCTGGTTTCAGATTCCCCTTATCCTGTTAGAGTTTCTAACGTAGCAGCCCTCCCTTCTCTACAGGGATATGTTTCAAGACCCCCAGTGGATGTCTGAAACCTCAGATAACACCTACCCTTGAAGTATTAGCTTTTTCTATGCATACATATCTATGATGACATTTCATTTATAAATTAGGTACTGTAAAACATTAATAATATCTAATAATAAAATGAAATAATTTTAACAATATAATGTAATAAAAGTTATATGAATATGGTCTGTCAAAATACCTGTAATTTTCTATTTGATATTTTTGGTCTGCAGTATACCTGAGGTAACTGAAATCACAAAAAGTAAAACCATAGGGAAGAGAGGACTACTTACTGTATCTTTGCGCCTCTAGGTCTTGGCTTGGGCATCTCAGCTTAGTTTTGCCATTCAAATCAACCTGCATTCACAGACGAGTCAAACTTTTTTCTCCTTCTAGGATAGATCTAAAGCTCAGGAAACATCCCACTTCCTTTCCAATTCTGTCTATACCTACTAGTTAAGATTTAAGAAATTAAAAATCATTTATTTCTGTGAAACAACTACTTTTTCAATTGAAAGTCCTGATTTTGAGATATTTCTCTGCCATTATTTTAAAAACCTGCAGGGGAGTTTAATGGACTTTCCCTCCAGACATTAACTACTTTCCTTACTAGGCAATGGACGACACTGGAGCAGTTAGCGGGGTGTTGGTGTCATACAACTGTACGGCCATAATAATGCCTCTGTGTAAACTTCCCAAGTTTTATTTTGCTATAACTGTAAGTGATGAAGATAAGCAATTTAAAAAAATGCTAATATACTGAATACTAAAAAGAAGATATCTTTAAAATATTGCAACAAGGAAAAACCACAGAGATACATTAAAATGCATAAGATAAAATTCTACTTCAACTAAAAAATGGAAAAGCCTTATTTCTATCAAAATTAAAATAGCTTTGCTCTAACTGTAAAATCACTTCATAATTATTTTTAATATCATATTTTATAATATTATATAAAATCACCCATAATACCACAGTACCTATAAATAGTGCTAATCCTTCATTCTCTTATTCAAAACTTGAAGAATTGCTTTATTCCAAGAGCTAGTATTAGCAGAAAATAAAAATAAATTTACAAGTTCTTCCAATAGTTTACAAATGAAAGTAATAGCTCTATCAATGTAAACTGGTATATAAGTAATAACTACCATGATTTCCTATTACATATTCTTCAGCTTCTACTGAAGATGTAGTCCTGGGCTGACCCACAGTCAGCATGAAACAGTTAATCAGGAAACCTCTGAGGAATATGGTGAAAAGATTATTTGGAGGAATGAGAGAGATGAATTGTTTATAGGGAGGCTTCTTTTTATAATTTGAGCTGGAAGGTGCCCCAAACTCCAGGGTTGTCTTCATAACTCTTCTACTGCACCAGGAGAAGATAAAATGAAGGGAGAAAATACGCGCGCAGTGCAATGAGACAGCAAAGAAAAAAATCCTGGGAAATCTGGCAGCTATCTTGAGCACTTCTGAAAATATATTTTAGAGGATAAACATTTTCATGTTTCAGCATTTCACAAATCTCGGGAGAAGTAGCAAATTAGGAGAGGCAGTAAATTGAGTTTTAGTTGTAGAGTTGATGACAACTCTGAACTCAAGGTCTGGCTTTCGAACAGTTGGAAAAATCAATATTGAAAATCTGTCTCACCCATTCATGTATTAGCCGAGGAACTCAGATGCGCCTGCTCCAAACAGTCTGAAAGGGCAAGTGCAATAACAAGCCAAGTCTTGCCATGATGATGATGAGAAGTCTCAGACAGCGATAATCCTTTCAGCTTCAAAGGAGCTTTGGGTGTTAACAGTTTCTTTTGTAAAATTAAAATTGGTATCATACACTATGAAACATTTATATGACAAACAATATACAATATAATTATATTACAAATGCATAATGCAGAAAGTAAACTTGAGAGAAAGTCAAACATGGATGGGTAGGTATGACCTGAACTTTTTATGGAAAATAACTTAAGGCGAGTGTTTATTGAACAAGACCAGAGAGTTGAACAGGCTGATAACTAAAACAGCTTTGGAAGGTTTTCAAAGCAGAAACAACAGAAATGGAATTGTGCAAATGATCACATTGTGATGTGAAGCAAGAGATACATGACAACAATGGGAAATAAGGTAGATATGTATGTAAGTCTAGTAATTTTTGTACAGCAAAAAAAAAAAAAGCATTAGATTGGGTTTAATAAGTTAAGGTTTTACTGTTAGACCTGATTCTAACTATCTGACTGATTTTAGGCAAATCTCTTGTCCTCATATCATTTTAGTTTTCTGAAAATGATGTTAGACATGGCCATTCTAGTTCTAAAATATAATGTAAATGATAATAACTAAAATGTATTAAATGCTTACTCTGTAAGCAGAGACATGCTTTCAAGCATCCATTTCATACTTGCAACTAAGTTAGATTACGTGATTATTCCACTTTAGAGATATCAAAATTGATCATTGAAAAATTATTCAAGCTTATTTTACACCTAATTGACTAAACAAAAATATGATGAAAGAAAAAATATTTAAGGAAAATGAGTTGGGCTGCAGTGTACAGGATGCTGTGCCAAAAATACTGTAGGACAGCGAATTATTTAAGAGCATGTTCTATAAATTAACATGTAGATGGATCAGAATATAGAATTAGGAGGTGGTTATGGGAACACAGGAAAAAAAAAAAAAAAGAGAGAATTAGCCTAAGAGACACTCTAACAAATCTTACTGAAAAATGGTTATGGATGTAAAAATGAAGACTGACAGAATGCAGCTTTGGAGTGGACCCGAATTTTGTAACCAACTCTGACACTTTCTATCTGGGTCTTGAGTATGTGCTTCACCTCTCTGAACCATAGTTTCCTCACTGTAAACTAACATTCAGCATACCTACCATGTTGGGTTGTTTCAAGGATGAAATTAGATGTCATGCAAAGTGCCAGTGCTGTCCCTGGCATTCCTTAATTGCTAGTTATCATCATCATGCTGATAAAGTGTGAAATTTTTGACAAACATATTATAAAATGAGATATGATACATTTATTATTTATAATATTAACAATAAATATTTATTGAGCATTTATTATAAGCAGTCCACTGTAAACTATGGGAAAATGCAAAGAAGCATGTGATGCTGACCCCTTATGTTAATATTTTATCGTGCACCAGGAAAGTACATAAAGGAAAAAAAAGAATTCAAACCAGCATATTGTAAATGCAATAAGAGAAATACAAAGTACAATAAAAACTGAGAAATGAAAAAGCTAATTTCTGGTTAAAAACTACAATTCGCCTCTTAGAAAAATGTGTAGAATTTTCAAGATACACAGTTGGAACCATACTAGGCACTAAGACTAGGCTGAGCAAAGACACGATAAGATAATGACGAGAATACCATGGGTAAGGTGATGAGTGCATGTTGGGGAAAATAAAAGAGGGAAAGTTGTACATAGTTTGCAGATGGTTTTGACTGATAGGCCAGCATTGCATTTCATCCTTCAAGAAGCAGGGAGGAGGTGATGCTTTTTTTTCAACAGGATGACATAATAAAATTAGCCATGTAAGATTAACAAATTTAAAAAAGTAGAATTTCAATAGTGGTGCAGGGTAATACAATAAGATTGAAATCAAAATAAAATATATCAATTTTTTGTTAACTATATGCTTTCAAACAAGGATCTTTTATTTGGGGAAAAATTACCTCTTATACTTGTGCTGTCTCTAAGACCCATGTATTTCCTCCTTTATGAGCAATTATTTCTAAGGGTAGAACCAGATCCCAGAGAGATAACTGATATCAAAATTCCCAGGAAGGGGTGAGAAGTCTATAAAAAACAAAAACAAAAACAGGAGCTGGGTTTGAAAGGTACATATTAATTTGTGTGAATAGTTTTTTGTTAAGTTAGGCTTTTTTTTTTCTTTTTATAGGCTTTTGGGCTAAGGATGTCCTCTGTCTAAAAACACATTATTCTGTTGAGAGGAGACAAAGAAAGAAAGTAGAGGCACTCTAGCTTAATTATTCCTTCTCAGAAACCCTGGGTTCAGGTCTCTCCATCTTGAATTAGTTCTATAATACAGAACAAGTTGCATAATTTCTCTGTCTTTTAATGTTAGCATCTATAATTGGGAATAATAATACTTCATAAGGATACTGTGAAGATCGATGGACAAAATGCATTGATTCAATTAGAATGATATCTACAACATAGTAAATGCTGCATGATAATGTTTATAGTGTCAATTATTTTTAGGTAGAAATTCTTGTAATAATTGGAGGATATGTTAATGAAAATTCAAATCAGAGTGTTTATCAATAAATCTGAAAAGTTGAGAAGAAGAAGAAAATATTTTGGTTTTAAAAAATGTGATTAACAATATAACATGAAACAAATGAAAAAGAATAATAGTCCTTGAGCTCACAAAACTGAGGAGACTATGTGGCCAGTCCTAAAAATTTACCAGTCAAAAATGAAAAAAAGAACATGTAATTGAGATACAGATTTAGAACTTGAGCCATAGATAAGGAGTCATCAATAAAATAATTACTGTGGGATGCAGCCTATTTTGTTTGCTCTGGAAGAGCGGAAACAGAAACAACTTTAGAGTGTGGAAGAGAGCCTTCTATAACACCTAAATAAATGCACAGAATGCATTAATAAAAAAGAGAAAAGAAAGGATTATACCAGAATATTAAATGGAAACCAATACTTGTTATTTGAAAAGCCCAAGCAGAAAAATGGTATCTCCAGAGTGATTTACATGGACTTAGTGTTCACCACCTGGAGCTCAAGAAAGTGGGAATTGGTGGGAAAAATAATCAGATTTCCTTTGAATACACAATATTATTAGGTGAAAGGACATCAGATATGGAGGAATAACGGCCAGAGGAAAAATGGATAACAAGACTAAACAGTCCTCTATATCCAGTCATCTTTGCAAAAGTGGAGTGGGCAGACTCTGGGTTTAATGATCATATTTAAATATTTTCTTGTGGATTAGCCTGGAAAACTCTCAAGGTGAGGGGTGAAATTAAGGCCGAGTTTAATTGGCACTGGATATCACGAATTTGCAGGGCAAGATCCACAAGATTTTGTTTTGTAGCCCTGTTGCATAAAAGAGAATGTAGACCACAGGTGAGTAATCCACGGTTTAGAATGGGTATCCTCTGATTTCAAAACAGTAAGACAATCTTAGAGAGTAGTTAAAATGACATGGAAATAGCTGATCATAAGGGCAAGTTAGCTCCCAAGTAAACTCTAGAACTATGTCTGGGCAGCATACATTATAGTAGTGGATGGCTAAAGTTTTATGAGCAACTTGATTGTTTCTTAAAGTTGGCTTTAAGCCTGAAAAGAATCTGCATTTGGAGTTGAAGAAAGAACTAATAACAGAAGAACTATAGCAATTAAGTCCACATTTAGCCCTCTGCTAACCCTTTCAGCTGTGTCAGCCTGACAGTCTGAATTTGACAGGGTAGTGGGGAGGGAGGGTTGCTCCGTCTGCTCCACCCTCCTGGCAAGGCAACCATCTGGCTAGCTGCACCTGTTTCCAACAGCCCTACTATTCCCACGAGCCCTATGTTGGTTTAAATGAAGTGGGAGTTAATGGGACTTGAATTACACGTGGAATGGGATAGAAATGTGTGAAAAAGAGGGCTAAGCAAAGCCAATTATCTGACCTGGAATGGATACTAAACCAAGTAATTGGGAAGAATGGTAGAACAAGGTAAAACGAAATAGCAACCAAGATGATGAATGTACTGAGAATAAAGAAGTAGACAAGTTCATGGTCTGAGGGGGAAAAACAAAACTCCATCTGCCTACTTAAATAGCTCCAGCTTCTCATTCATATTAAAGATAATTCTGAAGTATGCTCAGGCAGCATTGCTGAAACAAACTGGTCCAGAGAACAGTCTTCCCCTCTCCTCACCTCCGCCTGACGACTTGTGCTTGATGAGTGCTGTGCCGCCGTCAGAGGAGCAGAGTCTATGCCTAGGAGACTCTTGAGAGAGGGGGGAACTGGAAAATGGTGTGCCTTTCCTCCCTGCAGAAACAGTGATGTTTTAAAGTAAAAATTGCTGAAATGGTGGAGATGTACATTTTCCTTTACTTTATATATCATTTTGGATTTTCTCAGTCTCTTAGCATCGCTTACTGTTTAAGTCAACCGGCTACCCACCTTCTGTTTGTGCAAGTTCACACCAGCAAAATGTGTGTCACTGGTTTAATATTTCTTTTGTTTTTTACATTGTATTGTTAAGGATTTAGGACATGGTTATGCCATACATATGATATATGAATTACTATGATAGTTTAGGTAATTGAAGAATCTGCTAGTAACTCTGACCATAAAATAATAAACTTTAGATGCCCAAATTAAGACAAAAACCTTTTGGAATTACTTGTCCCAAAAGCTAATCATTGAACAAATACTACATTGAAATTCTCTGCATGTGTGCACATGCCTGTGTATTTCCTGTCTAACTCATTGTTGATTGTTCCTTAGGACTAAATATACTCACCAAAAATACTTACGATCTTAAATGTAGGTTATTTTTGCTAATCAGCATGTCTCTGAGCTGAACAGTTAAGAAAAAACTGGGAAACAACTATTTTCTTTAATGCCAAAGTTATATAGCAAATCCACTTGTGCCCTTATATTTACTGAGTTTTGCTTCTTCATCCGAAGGCAGAAACAGAGTGAATAGTTTTTTTAGAAGAGCTCAGTTGTGGCAAAATATAGACATTTTCCATATTTTCTAACAGATTTCCTGTCCCCACATGTTTACTTTAAAACTCATGAGCATTTGGGCACTTATCAAAATTAATTATTTTGGTACAAGGAAGAAGTTTTAGAATTTAGAAACGGCAAGTCCCAGTGTATGCGTGCATGTGTGTGGTTAAGGCCAGATAATTGCAGGGAGTGGGTTCTGAAGCTGGTGATTTTAGGTCCATTTTTATACTCCCTCTCTGTCATTCAAATCTCCAACTCTGAATATTTTTATTTGAACATCATGATGCCATATGGTAAAACCCAGGGAGATTAACAAAAAGACACACGGTAGTTTTCTTGAGGGTAGTTTGAGATATACAGGTTTAGTTTGGGTTTTTTTTCTTCATGTGAACCCATTAGATACAATTATTCTGTCAGGAAGGAAAAGAGAACTATTAGAGTTCGTGTAAACCACCATGGAAAACAAGTAAATGATTTCAACATCAAGAACCTTGCATCTAGAGACGATCTTCTCTTTATTTTATCTGACCCATCATAAACACACAATTTTATGTAATGTCATTGCTTTTCCTCTTTAAAACTAGCTAACATGTTTCTTTTGACCTTAAAAGAAGGCTTTGATTTAGAAGTAATTGAATCCACTTAAAGAAAATTTTTTTCATTCATTGCAAAGTCACAAAATAACTTTAGTGTGTCTGGGATGCTCTGTAGGAGTAAGTAAAATGGGCTAACTGGGCTAAATGCTGAGAGGACGCAGTCATGAGACAAGCCCAGAAGAGGCGCCAAACCTTCTACACTATCACAAAAAAAGTGAAGAGAGAAGCTGAAGTGGCGATATGAGCACAATTTTAACTTTACAGTCTTCTCAAGATTCAAAGATTTCACTGTCATTAGGGAGAATTTAAGATAAGCTACATAATAAAATGCTTATTTAAAAGTCAAGAGGCTTAAGTTGAGGTCCAATGGGAACAACTCTAGTTGAACAACAATAGAAATTTTTAAAAGGAAAAAAATAAAATAACTTATTGTAACTACGTAGATTAATCAGGATATTTACTCACAACTAAATGAATTTTCTTTGTAAATTCACACTTATTTTCTCAACTTGCCTCTTTCTGTATTTGTAGATTTGAATTTTTCCTTTTTTAGCTATCATAAGGGATAAGTTCTATGATATTAATGAAAGAATTTTTCAAAATATTTTGAAATATGTGTAGAATATTTCAAAATTTCTTCCAGCTGCAAGTAGGGCCTCAAAATAAAAGCATAATGGAACTCCAAAATGGAGACAAAAGGCTTGTTGACTTTCAAATGAATTAGGAAATTATTTTAGAGAGACAGCTGTATGTCTGTCAGCAGATCATGTTATTCCAAGCATGGAATTGATTTGAAGATCATGTAGCGAATTTGAAAATTAACTGCAGTCTTGCCAATCCTACTTTTGCCTGTGGGGAAAGAGGGCGAGGTGGATGAAAAAAGGTGGACTTATTTACCAGTGTTGTGTAGAAACACATGGCTTCCACGTCTCCTGATAATTGAGCATCCTTTTCCTTTACATTCCCCAAGCAAACAGAGTCTTGAAAAAACATCTTTTTCTCTGTCATTCCACCAAAACAATTACAATAATGATGATGATGTTGACACCACAAAGAAAATAAAGCCACCAGCAGACAGGGACGGAGCACACAGGTTAATAGAGAGCAGCAACAACACAGACCTAGGGCTGGCATTTACAAAGCACACCTGAAGGTAACAAAACCTATGGCCTGAAAACTGTAATCATACCAAAAACTTAAAAACAATGGCCTAGTGATATAGAAGGCTGACATTCCTTTGTCAGCAAGAATAATCATGCGGGGCAGGCAATGCTCTGACAAGAACTATTCCATTAGGTATACTGGTTAAGGGTTGTCAACTAATTAGAGCAGAGGAACTCAAGGCTGAAATCCAAATGTATGAACTCTTCTTTTCACATGAGTATTTCTTAATCTTCCTCAACAACATTTTGTCATTTCAACAAGATCTTAATTTAAAGACCTATTCTTCCTGTTATAAATATGCTTGCTCTAGTAAAACCAACAAACGATTACAGTCAATATTCTAAGAGTTTGCAATGTCAAGAAAAAAGAATAAATAGGACCCTTTTCCAAATTGTCTTTCCAAGCTCATATTCATTAGCTATGGGGTGTTACAAAACCACCAGAAGACTTCTAAACTGAAGATACAAAACATCATAGTGAAGATGGAGTACATCATAGAAGCCAAAGCTATTGGATGGTATCAGTTCCCACCTTTGGCATATCTAGACATATTTGGTACCCACAAAGACAACAAGTCCAGAGACACTATTTTTTTCACTCCAGTTTGCTCCTAGATAATTCCTTAGTAAAGCTCAGCAACCAGAGAGTTCTCTGATGCCATGGGATGAAAAGTATGAATAACAATAAACTCATTGCTGATATATGACATCAACTCATGTTTCTACCCACCGTGGACAAGTTCTTCATTAAATCCCAATTCTTCTTTTGGACCAGATCTTTTTCATAACCAATCAACTGATAAATGAAGCCTTACATTGTTTAGAAAACCATGCTTGTCATGGAGCCTACATTTGTCAGACCATCCCCCCAGAGACTCCCATTCATCAGGCCTTGTCAGGCTGCATTACTCAACCTCATTAATGCCCCCTCACAGGCTGCAACACTATATCCCACCTGGAACTGCCTGATAGACGGCTTCTCTCTGTGCAGACTCTGAAGGTGCCCTTTGAGAAATACTTTATTGAGGACTCTGATGAAAGAAACTGCACCTTAATGAAAGACTTGCACCAGAGCATAATTAACTACTACTCCAGGGATGTCATAAGAAGGCAGTGTTCTTTGGAAAAGACAACAATGCTGGGAAAAATAGAAGGCAGCAGGAAAAGAGGAAGACCAAATATGAGAAGGATTGACTCCATAAAAGAAGCCATAGGCTTGAGTCTACAGCAGCTGAGCAGGGCTGCTGAGGACAGGATATTGTGAACATCACTCATTCATAGGGTTGCCAGGAATCAGAGCCTACTCAACAGCACATAACTCACATACAGCCCATTGCTGTTCTGTCAGCAAGTTCACCGATTTGTCATCTATGAGGAAGATGACCATTTTCTTAACTGAAAATGCAGGTGACAGAAGAAAGTATTTAAGTAATATTAGAGGAGGAATATATTTCCAAGCTGTTTTCACAGAAATGTTTTCTATTCCGTTGGCTTCAAGAGGACCAGTCCTTGATCTCTCAGTTGGTGTCATTAGATTAAGGAAAACAAAGTCAGAACAAAGGCCAGAGATTGTCAAGAAAACCATTTAGCACAAGAGGTAAATGTTTATTTGAATTGTGACAAATGTTGTTAGTAGAAGATCAAGATGTGGTGGATTTAGCTCTTTGTCATTGCAAATACCCTAAACACAGGGCTTGAGTGAAGGATCACTTAAGTCATGGCAATGCATCCTGAAATTAAAGGTGACAGGAATAAAAAGCAGAGATTGATGACAACTGTGCTCTTTCACAAAGCTCTCTCTTGTTCTTTTTATTTCCCTAATGTTGGCTACTTGAAAGAATTTTTTTAAAAATAAAAAGGTTACTTATTCACAACTGCTTTAAATGTTATACATATAAACACACATGCTTACACATACTCCCCATTCAGCTTTATTCTAAAATTACATGCAGCTGCTGCAGCTTGGGTCTAGTCACCCTTCCAGAATAACAAAAGAAGTAAATGACTTTGTTTTACTAATGGTACAAATCAGATTCCCCTCAGCTATGGTGACATCTGTGGGCTAGGGCTCCCTTTAGAATGACAGTGTCCAATTACTAACAAACATTGCTATTATCCCCAGGGAAAACAGTTCAGAGGATCTGTGAGGCAGCACAAGTCCAAATAATCTGATGGTTTGGTTACCTTTTGACATTGCAATACTGTACTTATTTAGTGCTAATAGTGGCAGGATGTATTCCTGCCCCCATGGAATTCACAATTCCAAAAGGTAGGTTTAAAACATCAAGTGCTAAGTCTAGATAAAAGCAGGGAGCCTGTTCAAAGTCTCTCAGCAAATCTGTGATTATATGGAAAGCCCTGTTGTCAAGATTTTCTGTTTTATTTGTGGGAGAATATTATGTTTTTTGCCCCAATTTTTAGGATCTATTTTTTTTACCCCTAAAAATACGCTCCACTGAATATTTATGCCCACCCACAGTCATTTATTTAAAATTCTAAAAATATTAATACGGCTATAATTAAACACATTTCCAGAGAATGTTTCCACTGTGCTGAGGCAAAATGACTGTTGACTTAGAACTCCTCTCATTGCTACAGACTCTGTTAAGAAAAAGGTTGAATGATACTTTCAGCCAAAGACTCTGAGAATTTACTACTTTTAAAATTTATTAGCAAGGAAACTGACAAAACAAGACGTGAGATGCCAGTAGCAGTTAGCAAATAAATTGATAGAGATGTTTGTAAATTTAAATAATCACTGACTGGTACTACTACTACAACCACTTCTATTACTAATAGTAATAATAACCAGTTGGGAAGAGGTAATGGTTAATAATAAGATGAAAGTAAAATACTGAAAATAAATAATAGGAAAGATGGAAATATGTCCTACTACACAGCATTTCAGGTGAACTGTGTCAACAGGGATAAATCTTACAATGCTGAATGAAAAAATGTTGAAGTGACAAGGAGTAATATTAAGTGAAGAAAGCAAGGTGCAGAAGAATATGCATGGTGTAATATGATGCAGTTTTATTTAAAAATACACAAAACTACATAAACTACGGTTTCAGATGTACACATACATAACATTTTTTAAATGGGTGGAAGTATACACAGAATTTCAGGGAAATTGTGTGGGAATGGTGGGAAGGAAATGAAAACAGAGAAGGGCTCTGAAAGGAGTCTTCAGCTGTATCAATAGTATTTTATTCCTCAAAAAAAAAAAGCTACTAACCCAAATATGACAAAATATTCACAATTTAAAAATATGGTTCTAGGTTATATTATACTCTGTAATATGTTGTGTACTTGAAAGATTAGTTTTTTAAAAAGAAAAATATATTGAACATCAGTAAATAAGATGAATTAGAAGAACTCTGTGAAATAAAATCAGAAAACTGTTACAATTCTATTGTAGTAACTCATGTAAGAGATGATCTATGATAGTGCCTCCAAAAAGGGAAAACAAATGAGACCTTTCAAATGTAAAATCAATATGACTTGATGATCAATTTTGTATGAATGGCAAAGGAGAATGTTGAATCAAGAATGACTCCGAGTTCTCTGTCTTGGGAAATTAAGTGAAAGTTAGTGCTTTCAATTTACTGTGACAGAAAGTTGTAAAGTCTTGATAGAGTTGTCTAAAAGGTACCTGGGAATATTATTCTGGGTTGGAGAGAGAGTTTGGAGTCAGATTGAGGGGTGGATGGGCATATAAATACCTCTATATGTATTTATTCATTGTTTCTTTATTCCTTTTAAGGTTTTTGTTTTTTTTATCTTCTAATGACCCCAATTGCCTATCCTATTGCCTTCTAAATTATACTTTCTTTTATTTTATATTATTTTAAATTATTTAACAGTGTACTATTTTTCTTTTGAATGTAATTTTTCTACTTCTACAGTCTACCAGGGTTTTCCTGAAGCTTTTAAAAGATAAAGAAGGAGCTATGAAAGGAGCCGTTGATGACTGTAAAGAGCATAAACATGGGTTGTGTGATGTAATCATGAAAGAAACCTCATAACCACAAATCAGTAAATGTTTCACATTTAACTCAATCAAGTTTCCTTAAAGGTCCAATTTCAACTTGAACTTATTATTTTCCCTCTCCATTATCTTTAATTATAGAAAAATTTCACAAAGTTGTAATTTAGAGACATTTGGCCTAACAAGGAAAGTTTATTGACCATATGGGTATTCTCCAGATTACAGTTTGTTTCTTGATAGAAATTAATATAAATGGTCAGAGAGTAGAGTTCCTTGGAAACAGTTAACATTAAAATTTATTATAAATATTGTTGAAATGTTTACATTCTCTAAAGCTGCAGAGATCTTTGAAAATCAAACTCCACTTTCCTACGCATGAATTTTAGGAATCTTCCTCCTTCTCTTCAGAATATTATTTATTTATTTACTTACTTATTTATTTATTGCCTAACTCTTTGGATCCTTCGAGTATTTGTGAATATTTAAATTTCTCTCTTATACAATGTGAGATACCTAGAACATGCTGGTAAACCTACTATGACACTTCTTTAAATAACTAGAAATATAGTTGACATTTATTTTATATTAATACAATTTTTCAAGTAAAGAACTAAGTCAAGAGAATCAAATATGTTTTTTCTGATAGAGACTGATTAAGAGACGGTAAGAGAAAAAGGACTTGAAAAGGAAGACATTAGAATAAAAAGCTATTCTACCTATAAATTTAAGCAAAGCTGCTAAATGTAAGCCCAGGAATTATTTCTAATTGTAGTCTTTCATTCATTCAACATATTGTTTGAGTACTTACTGCAAGTCAGGACCCATGCCAGACTCAGTAGTTTGATGCCAAAAGACTTTTACTAGCAGCGTTGCTATAGATGGTAGAATATATTGAGTGGACTAATTTTCTCTGCTTCCTCAAATTTTTTTTTCAGTGTTTTGCTGGATAATTGTCTAGGAGCTGTATTTCAAGGAGAAATGTAGTACCCCCTGTTTTTCTCTGAGATGGTGAAAGCTTCATATGCTGATATTTTATGATAGCCTCTCCAATTATTAATTGTATTTGTGAAAAGTAATCTCATTTTTCTCCATTGAATACTTTATTATTATTAGCAATTCTTCACCCTTAGTAGTCCTGAAGCAATTTCCCTAGGTATGACTCTGCTAATCTCACCATCCTCCAGCCCCCAGTCTCAAGATTTTAGGAACCACAGCTCCTCAGTCCACATTCTTCCAGCTTCCAGAATGTGTCCCTATAGCCTCTTTGCCTCAGTCTCTTTTGCTTCTTTTTCTTGGGCTATCAGAGAGTGTTTGGGTGAAGAATAGAGAATGGTGGCAGAGACCTTGAGCATTTTAGTCAAAGGCAGCATATCTGTTCCAGTGCCATGATGCCGTATGTCTCCCTAGGGCCTGGCAGCAACATTAAGGATTTAGGCCTCACCTACTTCCAACATTAGCCTTCGAGTCTCACTAAAATACCACCACCACCATACCCTCCCACCAAGTCTTAAGTACATTCCTCTTTACAAATATGCTGGATTTGCCCCAGAATATTAATAACAGTGTCAAAAATATTTCTGTGGCTATTTATGTTTTTCTTTTAATAAACCAGAAGCTCCATGAGTCCAGGAAGTATGTTTGTGTGATCTAGCCAATAACTGGAAGAAGATTTGTTCTCATTTAAGATTTATTGACTAAACTCTGATGATTGAACTACCACAGACTAAAAAAAGAACATTATATTTATTTTTCAGTCTCTTACTGTCTTTAGCCTAGTATTTTGCATAAAATAGGCACTCAAAATTTTCAAACAGAAATAAAGAGAAAGCAACCATGATCAAAATACCTGCTTAAGAATTTTTTCAGGGTCTCCTTTATGTGACAGGGTCATGCTCACCAGCAGCTCTGGTCTGGGATTAAAAAAAATTTTTTAAGATTTTATTTAATTTTAGAGATAGAGGAAGGGAGGGTAGCAAGAGAGGGAGGGAAACATCAATGTGTGACAGACACATCAATTGGTTGCCTCTCGGATGTCCCACCCAGGGACTCGGCCTGTGACACAGTAATGTGCTGTGACGGGAAATCCAACTGGCGGCCTTTCGATTTGTGGGACCACATTTGACCAACTGAAGCACACTGGTCAGGGCTGGGAATGCATTTTTTAGTAGCTCATGATTTGAAGGGAAAGTGAAAATTTTTCCTTTAGTACCTATACAAAGTGCCAGATGAGACTCTAATTTGTATAACTTGTGTCATATGACTTTCCCTGAACCAATTGCTGTGGTCAGGAGGATGAAATATTTTGGTCAGTCATTAATTGTACACCGATAGCAATCACAGGAGTGCAAAGACTGGAAGTCCAAAGAGAATCACATGGAATGAGGAACAGGTGATTTCTGAAGAAGTAGAGTTGCCGTCACCCAAAGAAAAAGGAAAGAGCTGCAAAACATCTACCACGAACACCACCAGCACAATCATCAACCACCACCGCCCATATTTACTATAGTGTACTTTGATGTCGACAGTGTAGTGGGAAGAAGATGGGGCAGTTCCATTATTTATAATCTTAGAGGCTATGCTTCATTAGTAAACAAAGTACTGTTCTTAATTTACTAGGGAAAAACTCTTTAAAGAAAATTAGTTTCAGTCAGACATCACCATTAATAGTTAAAACAAGGACTGAAAAGAACTGCTGTTAGGGCCTAAGGTTGAAAGTTTTCTGAGTGTTGAGAATGAACTTGCCTCTGCTTTGATTTCCAAAAATCTTTTCACTTTGAAGTTTCAAGAAACTTTGAGTTTCTCTAAAAACATACCCCCTTAAATGAAACTATTGTGGATTATATAAAAGCACTTTTTTCTGGTAAATGAAATCCTTGCATCATACATAATAATAAATCAAGGTTTAAGTGATTCTTTTTAGTAGGACTACCTAGGAAATGACATGAAACAGAAACTGAAAAGTTAGTATTTTTCAAAAACTAAATGGAAGACCAACCATTAAAATTTGGAACTATATTTGAAATGATTTTTGAATGGATTTTATATTTGCTTAATTGAGGCTCTCCTCTTTCCCCTATTTGCTTCACTTCAACTTTAAAGACTATTTAGTTCTTCCCAATGCTGAAAAAACAAGATGTGCAAATCCTTTCAATGACTGTTCCATTCTCCACTGCGCATGAAAGCTTTTGCTGAAAAGTAACATATGGTCTTCATTGTAATTTATTCAACTCTCTTCTTAGAATCTTATTTATTTATGTACTTATGTGTGTATGTATTTGGTTTTGTTTCTCTTCATCCAATATATTAATAGTCCCTTTGGATGGCTGTCATATCTTGTCACTTTTTCAATGATTTATTTTAGAACTGCTATGTTATTGCCCTGTTGGGGTGGATCAGATGGATGGAGTATCATCCCCTACACCAAAAGGTTGTGGGCTCAATTTCTGGTCAGGGCACATAACTAGGTTGCTAGTTTGATCACTGGTCAGGGCACATATAGGAAGCAACTGATTAATATCTCTCTCACATCAATGTTTCTCTTTCTCTGTCTCTGTTTCCTTCTGTCTCTCTCTCTTTCCCTCTCCCTCTCTCTAAAAATCAATAAACTTATTCTCAATGAGGATAAAAAAAGAAAAACTGCTAGGCTATCTAATATTTATCCTCAACTTATTCATAACTCTGGTCCCTGTGTTCATTCCAATATGCCATTGGTCTCAGTTTCCAAAGAGATGTGTTCTCCAGGTGACCAGAATTTATTATTTTTTTCTGCCAATTACTGACATCCTTCAGAGAAAAGTCAGTGTCTGTCTCTCTATTTTCATTTCCTTTAAGATTCTACCTGGCATCATATGTACTTCTAATTACCTCTAGCTCAATGTTTGCACTTCTATGTAAAATTAATTTTCTTCTTGCCTCAGAATTAATATTGTTACATCATGTGGTTGACTTATGTTGTGTATTTGTTGAATGTCTTTATTTTAAGCTTTGGCCATTTCTACTGGCTTTCTCATGCAAAGAACTATATGGAGTGAATTTTGGACTATAGCTTCACTGATACTAATTAACTATTAATTAGCTCTGTGACTTGGAGCAAGTTTTCTGTGTCCCTGAATTTCTTTTATATTAGAAAATGAGGGTGAAAGGTAACTCAAGTAATCTCTATATCTCTGATGACTAAACTTATCACATTTTTCTATCCCCAATACAAATACTCAGATATAGCTGAAGAGGAAATTGTCCAATATAAATGTTCCATAACTGCATCATTACTATCCTATAGCTACAGAAAATATTCTGTGATAAATTCCAACTACTATGCTGTATGAGACTCCAGAAGAGTGAGGTCCTTCTTATTTCTAACAGCTGTGTGGCTTCATTGATGAGCATTAAGAATCTAAATTCTTTTGGGGTTGGGATTTGCTCAGTTCTATTCACTGCTGTACCCCCAACATCCAGAAGATTATGGGGAATATTTTATATAAGCAATAAATATTTTGAACAAAATGCCCCTTCCTTAATCCACCTAGCTGCTGATAGCTCAGTGATCAGGTGCTGCTTTATGCACGTTCTGTTATACAAGTAGGGCAGGGATTGGTAACTTGTAGAAGTTATGCCGGAGAGTTTCACTGCCAGAGAGGTTTACCAAATTTCCTCTCCTCCAGCAAATCTGGCAATTTACATTCCAGGTAGAGTGCTTCCCTTTTCTTTCATTTCTTTTCTTTAATATAAAGGGGTACCTAACTAGTATGCCCTATGGCAGAGGTTCGGTCATAGCAACATTTTTCAAGAAGAGTTGATTCAGGGACTAGCTTCATCTGTTAGGAGTACTATATTTATAAAAGCTAATTAGGTATAGCTAAATGCAATTTTAAGAATTTGCACATATGCAAGTATTTTATAGAGAAACCAAGGAAAAATAAAGGTATAGAATAGATTAAATAGAATTTCAATTCTCTCTCTTCTGTATCTTTCTATCTCTTTCTGTTACTTTTAGAACCAGTATCTATGACCTACAAAGTTAAAGATTTAGTACTATTGCCTGAGGGCTCCATGAAGTAAAATCCTTCTTTTCTCAATGGAGATTTAAAGGTTTAAGAATACAAATAGCTAGAAGGGTTAACTCTGTTACAATTTGGTTTCAAATCAAAGTCCAAATGCAGACTTCAGCTCTTTTCCTGTTTGGCCCTCATTTCCTCTTACCTGGGCTGAGATAGAAGGAGGCACTTCCACTGCCACCCCGTCTATCAGAATTAAACTGTCTGATTAATATCTGCACCTCTGAATGAAATCTTAGTTAGGAATTCTCCCAAACCTGAAGAACTGGTTAAACTTGCATAAGGAAAAAACAGAGAAGCAAAATAAATAAATAAAAAATAAAAATCCTATGCCAAGAGTTATCAGTCAGTTCAGAAAAACAGCTCACCCATGAGACTTAAGCCAGAAGCACCGTTCCCAGGGCAGGAGCTAACCCAGCAGATTCCACTTTCAGGTTCCTGCTCGTGCCTGTCACTCACTTGTCAGGTGACTTCAAGCCAGTGTCCTAAACTCTGTGTATCTCAGTGTCCTCGTGTGTGGGATAGAGATGATTGTAGTATGTCCCTCATAAGATTGTTGAGAGGAGGAAGTGTGTCAATATAGGTAAAGTGCTTAGTACCATGCCTGACAGTAAGCACTCAGTAAGTGGTAGCTATTACTGAGATGGATGTATTAAGTGATCTTAACTTGACCATAAAACATTCATAACATATAAATAACTGCCCCTTTCTGCATCTGTGTTCTCTAAGCCCTCTTCTGGTAACCTGCTTTCCTAGAGGATATAAAATCTACGGAGGTAGAAAATGTTTTAGCTGGCCATAAACATCCGTCCTCTTGAGGGTTTTATTTATCTCTTAAAAATATCTATGAACCAGGCAATTATCTACTTTTATACATTATTAAAATCCTATGAATTAACCTTCTTTTAATAGATCAGAAAATTGAGGATAACACGAGTAATGTGAATTGCTCAAAGTCACTTGACTTTACGTGGTAGAGACGTTGCTCAAACCCAGCATTCTCCATTTATTCCCACGCACTGGGTGGTCCCTCCTATGCCACAGACAGAGGACGTCTTGAGTGATGGTCCTCCAAGTTAGGGAATTTCTCCTTTACTATCAGTTAGACTGCAAGTCTAGTTGAGTGTGGGAATTTGGATAAATTAATCCCTTGTAGTTTAGTTAGAACAAAGACCCCTCAGTAAAAGTGGATGTAGGCTGAATTCTCCTTGAGGAGTAAAAAATAAATCCATATTTAAAAATTCACTTTGAGTAGTTTCTACAAGGCAGCTTCTTCTCTTGTCTGTTTTCTTTGGGTAATTTTTGTACAGTGTTTCACAAACTTCACTGTGCATCAGTCACCTGGAGGGCACTGGTACAAAGTTCCCTTTGCTGGGCCCATCCTCAGAGTTCCTGATTCAGGAGACCTGGGCTAAAGTCTGCCGATTTGCATTTTTAAGGAGCTCTCTGATGAGGACAAGGCTGCTGGTGCTGGTACCACACTCCTGTCTTAATATCAATGAAATCAGAGGTCTGAATTGCTTAAGTACAAACTCGGGAAAGCCTAGCTGATCTGCTATTAATCTTTAAGTAAAATCCTTTCCTTTTGTTAAGTGCTTCAGGTTTTATTCATTAACCAAAAAGTTTTGGTGCAAACCAAAAAGACCTTGAAAGAGCCAAGGCAGAACTGAAGTTAAATTGTAGCCGCTCAATAGTCTCAGTGGTGTGGCAGGGCATGGCGCATACAACATTTACATCCTTTTGATATTTCAGAATACATAATTATTAATTCAGTGACTGTGTGGATTTTTCCCTCATTATATTTAAGAGGGCATTTTGTATAAGATGCCATATTATGGCCGCATGTCTGATCAAAGTTACAGAATGCAAGACAGAAACTTCGTATAGGGATTGTTGGGTTTTATTTGTTTTCTTAGTATTTGGCAAAGGAACTTTAAGGGCTTTTTCTGAGGGCAAGTGGTTTCATTTAAATGGTTGGACACTTCCTTAAATGGGAAAACACTTATCAGCACATTTTCCTTAATGTCATTGTTCATATGGCATTTGACTTTGGCTTATGACTCAAAACATCTGTTAGTACAAAGCAGGGTTTTAACTGGTGTGGCTGTGGGGTCCCGAAACCGAGGGTCCTTGTGGCTTTAATGAAATTTAGTTTTAAATCCTAGCTCTAGAAATCCTCTCTCTCCCTCTCTCTCCGTTTCTCTTGATCCGTCAGAGACCTGGAGCCTTTCCCCACATAATCAGCAACCCCTGAGACAGCAGAAGACAGAAGCCTGGACCTGACTAATGTTTATACCATCCAGACCTCTGGCAGGCTAAAGATAACATCTTGACCTAAGTTTTGTTTCAGTTCCTAAGCCCTAATTGGAATGATCCTCTGGCTATTTTCCCATAAAACCAGACTAAGGGACTCCAAAACAGACCTCAGAGCTGTCCTCAAGATTTGAAGAAGTGATTCATTACCCTTACCTCACCTCTAACCAATCAGCTGACCACAGTGTCTTGTGATTTTACCCTATATATTCTGTAACCTACATGGGCTTCTGAGCTTTAGTTTCCTGTTCTCCTGAATGACACCATTCATAGTAAAATAACCAATATTTCTCCACCGCAATCCTCAGTGTCTAGTGTTTGGCTCTGCTAGTACTGGGTAGACAAACTCTTTCTGTTCAATTACAGTCCCCAGTCTCTGGTCACCAGCTAGCTGGAGTAGGATTTATGTCTTAGATATGCATTTGCTTTGTTGTATATTTTCTTAGTTGGATCTTAGAATATTGTTCATATCTTTCTTCTTCCCTCCTTTTTGTTATAACGAAGTCCAAACTTGTGTTTTCTTAAGTGATCCATCATCCAAATAATATATTCATGAACTTTCATTGAAATTGGGATATATTATATATTTTAGATTAACCACACATACATAAATAGGTGATAGATAGATAGAGAGATAGAGAGAGATAGAGAGATAGATATAGACAGACAGATAGACAAACAGATAGGAATCTGCTCTATAAAGCATGGAATCTACATTACTTCTAAGAGTGAGCTGGGAGCTTGTGTTCTGGTCTAAATGAAAAGAACTGGTGATTTTAATAACTTCTTTGGGAAAGAGGATGACTTACTAATAAGATAATTGGGAGTAGGTGGAGATAACATAAGGTCATTTACTACAAAGAGAACAGGTTGAAGAGATACAGGGTCATCAATTATTCACATTAAGGCAATTACAGAAAGAAGAGAAGAAAGACCTATAATTCACACTTAGATTGTGGTACAAAAGAAGTATATATGCCTTCACAGTACAATACATATAGACACACACACACACAAAACAAAACATATATTTGACTTAACTGCGTTAGATCCCAAAAGATATTTTTGGAGTTAACTCTCATAAAGTGTACCTAATGCTCTTATATACTTAGAAAAATATTTTTAATGGTTAGAACCCACATAAAGAGAAACACAAATTTTTATTAAAAATATAAAACAAATTTCTCAACAAATGGAAAGACAAATCAGGTTTTTGGATGAGAAACACTATAATAAAAATTATTTATGCTTCTGATATGTGGGCTTAAGTAAATTCCAATCAATATCTAAAATAAGGGCATTTAAGAAATTGTAAAAAAAAAGTGCCTTAAATTTATGTTCCAAAATAGATATAGATATTCATTCTCTCTCTCTCTCTCTCTCTCTCTCTCTCTCTCTCTCTCTCTCTCTCTGTAGTAAGAGAGAATAGAATCATAGAAAATCCTAGGAAACACTGTAAATAATTATTCTTTTATCAACATAGCATGATAAATAAATGGAAACTACACTAACCTCCTCTCAGGACCAATCTGGGGTTACAACTAAATTGTAGAGAAATCATCCTGAATAACAGAACACTATATGGAAAGAAGCCTTATAACCAAGGACAGACAGAAGAAACCACTTCACCACAGTGAGACTGGTAGGGAGTGCAGAGGTGGTATGAAAAGACTGACTGAGCTCCCACAGTTGGCAGCTAAAGTTCCAGAGGGATATTTCAGTGACAAGAGGATTTCCCTGAGAAGTGCGGGGTCTAAATCCCAAGCTGGGCTCCCCAGACTGCAGCACCAGAGTTGGAAAGGAACCCAGATAATATCCAGTGGTGAAAAGCAGCAGAGTTTCTTTCTGCCAGGGAGAGATGGCTGGAGACACAGAAAGCCTATTAAAGAACCAACACACAAAATTTCTTTTGCAGCCACTTAGCCTAGGTTCTGGCAGAAGGAGGGCAGAGTGGACTAGAGATGCTTGAGGACAGTCTGGGGTTTGTGGCTCTGGGAAGAGAACTGAAGAAACAGCTACCAGGATCCCTATGCTGAGTCATTCCCCATACTGTAGAAGCCATCTCTCTTAGGCAGAGCACTCCTCTCAAAGTGGCAACAGACTAAATGGAAGCAATAGCCCCACCCACAGGAATTACCCTACCCACACTGTGGTGCTTAAACTGAGCTGTTGATTACAGTTTAAAGCTATATCACAGATTAGTTTAACAACTAAGGCAGAACTCTGAGATTTCAGCTGACCCTCTCTCAGGCCAGAGGCTAATAAAAGCTAGTCTTTGGTGCACAGCCTGCTTCTTTCCACACAAAACCAAGCCCAGCACAGGGAGCCACAACCTGTGGATCACTGATAGCTCCAAATGGGTTGACCAAGGCCAGTCACAAGCAGTAGCTAACAAAGGCCTACGCCAGATTCTTTGAGGATCTACTTAATACATACAAATACAAGGAAGCAACCAAAATGGAAAAACAAAAAAAAAAAATCCCAAATGAAAACCAAGAAAATTCCCCAGAAGAGCTAGATGAAATGCAGGCAAACAATTTATCAGGTAGAGTGTTTAGAGTAATAATTATAAGGATACTCAACAGCATGTAAAAAGACATAGAATCATAAAAAAGGACCAGTCAAAAATAAAGAATGCAATATCTGAAATGAAAAATACATTGGAAGGAATAAACGGTCAGTTAGATGAAGCAGAGGATCAAATCAGCATTTTGGAAGACAAGGCAGAAAAAAACACTCAGGCAGAGCAGCAAAAAGAAAAAAAGAATTTTTAAAAAATGAAGAGAGCTTAAGAAACATTTTGGACAACATGAAGTGTAATAACATCAACATTGTGGGAATACCAGATGGAGAAGTGAGCAAGCAAGGAATCAAGAACCTATGTGAAGAAATAATGATGAAAACTTCTTAAAACTGGTGAAGTAAAAAGCCACACAAGTCCAAGAAGCTCAGAGAGTCCCCCAAAAAACTGGACCCAAAAAGGCCTACACTGAGGCATATTAAAATTAAAATGACAAGGCTTAAAGACAACAAATGAATCCTAAAAATCACAAGAGAAAAGCAGGTAGTTACATACAAGGGAACTGCAATTAGACTGGCATCTGACTACTCAACAGAAACATTTCAGTCCAGAAGGATATGGCATGAAATATTTGAGGTGATGAAAATCAAGGACCTACAACCAAGGCTATTTTACCCAGTAAGGCTAGCATTTAAAATCAAAGGATAAGTAAGGAGCTTTCCAGATAAGAAAAACCTAAAGGAGTTTGTTAACACCAAACTAGTACTGCAACAAATGTTGAAGGGCTTGCTTGAAGAAGAAGAATAAAAAGAGAAAGAAAAAAGGGAAATAATCTAATAAAATGGCACTACATACATATCTATCAATAATCACCTTAAATATAAGTGGCTTAAATGTTCCAACCAAAAGACACAGGGTTGCTGAATGGATAGGAAAACAAGAACTGTATATATGCTGCCTCCAAGAGACCCATCCCAGATTGAAAGATATGCACGGACTAAAAGTAAATGGATGGAAAAACATATTTTATGCAGATGGAAAATAAAAAAACCTGTGGTAGCAGTGAGTAAATCCAATAAGACAGACTTTAGAACCAAATTTATAGTGAGAGACAAAGAAGGACACCACATAATGAGAAAGGGAACAATCCAACAAGAGGATGTAACCCTAGTAAACATTTACATACCAAAATAGGGGCATCTAAATATGTGAAGCAAATCTTGAAGGATATAAAGGGAAAGATTAACAGAAACACAGTCATAGATGGGGATTTTTAACACCCCCTTGACTTAAATGGATCGATCATCCAGACAGAGAATTAATAACTGAGACAGTGGCCTTAAACCACAAACTAGATCAAATGAATTTAATTGATATCTTAAGAGTATTTCAACCCAAAGCAGTAGAATGTGCACACTTTTCAAGTGCACCTGGAATGTTTTCTAGGATAGATCACATGCTATGACACAAAACAAGTCAATAAATTTAAGAAGATTGAAATCGTATCAAGCCTCTTCTCTGAGCACAATGCTATGAAACTAGAAATCAATCACAAGAAGAACACTGGAAAACATGCAAAGACAAGGAAGCTAAATAACATGTTATTAAACAATGAAGAGGACAACAATGAGATCAAAGGAGAAATCAAAAGATACCTTGAAACAAAGGAAAATGAGGACAAAACAATCTAAAAACTGTGGGACACTGGGAAAGCAGTCTTATGAAGGAAATTCATAGCATTACAAAAAAAAGAGAAAAACCTCAAACAATCTAACTTTACACTTAAAGGAACTTGAAAAAGAACAACAACCAAAATGAGTAGAAGGGAGGAATTAATAAAGATCAGAGTAGAAATAAGGAAATAGAGTCTAAAAAAATATAAAAGATCAACAAATCCTAGACTGATTCTTTGAAAACATAAACAAGATTGGCAAATTTTGACCAGACTCATCAAGAAAAAAATGAGAAAAGACCTAAATAACTAGAATCAGAAATGAAAGAGGAGAAATAACAACTAACACCAAAGAAATACAAAGAACTTTAAGAAAATATTATGAACTATATGCCAACAAACTAGATAACCTGGAGGAAATGCATAAATTCCTAGAAACGTATAATCTTCCAAAACTAAATCAGGAAAAATCAGAAAATCTGGACAGATTAGACCTAATGAAATTGAAGCGACAATCAAAAAACTCCCAACAAACAAATGTCCTGATCCAATGACTTCACAGGTGAATTTTACCAAACATTCTGAGAACTAACACCTCTTCTTCCCAAACTATTTCATAAAATTCAGGAGGAGAGAAGTCTCACAAACTCATCGTTTGAGGCAAGCATTATCCTAATTCCAAAACCAGTTAAAGACACTACAAAGAAAGAACATTATAAGCCAATAACCTGATGAACACAGATGCCAAAATACTCAACAAAATATTAGCCAATTGATTACAGCAACTCATCAAAAAGATTATACATCATGATAGAATGGGATTTATTATGGGAATGCAAGGTTGGATAACATTCGAAACTCGATAAATGTTATTAACCATGAAAAGAACAAAGGATAAAAACCATAGAATCATATCAATAAATGCAGAAACAGCATTTGATAAAATCCAACACCCATTAATGAAAACAAAATTCTCAGCAATGTGGGAATAGAGGGAACATACCTTAACATAATAAAGGTCACATATGACAAACCCACTGCCAGCATCATATTCAATGGGCAAAAACTACAAGTGTTGTCCTTAGTATCAGGAACAAGACAGGGATGTCTGATTTTACCTCTATTCTTCAACGTAGTACTGAAAGCCCTAGCTACAGCCATCAGACTAGAAAAAACAAAAGGCATCCAAATTGGAAAGAAAGAAGTAATCTGTGTGTATTTTCAGATGACATGGTGCTATACATAGAGAACCACAAAGATTCTACCAGGAAACTACTAGATGTGATATATCAACTCAGAAAGCAGCAGGATACAAAATTAATATCCAGAAATCAGTTACATTTTATATGCCAATAACTAACAGAAAGAGAAATTAAGAAAACAATCCCATTCACAATTACTTCAAAAAGAATAAAATACCAAAGAATAAACCTAATAAAGGATGTAAAAGACCTATACTTGGAAAATTATAAGACACTGAAAGAAAAAGAAGTTGAAGAAGATACCAAAAAGTGGAAGTACATACTGTGTTCATGGATAGGAAGAATTAACATCATTAAAATGTCCCTACTACCCAAAGCAATCTATTGATTCAATGCAATTCCTATCAAGATCCCAATGACATATTTCACAGAACTAGAACAAATACATCAAAAATTTATATGGAACCATAAAAGGCCCCATATAGCAACAGAG
This sequence comes from Glossophaga mutica, assembly GCA_039655065.1. Classification (NCBI taxonomy): domain Eukaryota; kingdom Metazoa; phylum Chordata; class Mammalia; order Chiroptera; family Phyllostomidae; genus Glossophaga; species Glossophaga mutica. Next base: position 136,929,596 of record CM077304.1, read on the forward strand.
ATCCTGAAAGAGAAGAACAAATTTGGAAGAATCACACTACCTAATATCAAACTATACAATAAGGCCATAGCAATCAAAGCAGCATGTTACTGGCATAAAACAGACACATTGATCAATAGAACAGAATAGAGTCCAGAAATAAACCCACAGCTTTATAGTCAACTAATATTTGGCAGAGGAAGCAAGCACATACAATACAATAAGCTAAAGATAGTTTATTCAATAAATGGTGTTGGGAAAATGGGACAGATATGTGCAGAAAAATGAAACTAGACCACCTTCTTACACCACACACATGAATAAATTCAAAATATATCAAAGACTTAAATGTTAGACCGGAAACCATAAAAATCATAGAAGAAAACATAGGCAGCAAAATTTCAGACATTGCTCATAGCAATATTTTATGAGATATATCTCCCTAGGCAAGGGAAACAAAAGAAAAAATAAGCAAATGGGACTATATCAAACTTAAAAGGTTTTGTACAGCACAGAAAATCATCAACAAAACTAAAAGACAACCCACGGAATGGGAGACCATATTCGCTGATACATGTGATAAGGGGTTAATATTTATAAAGAACTTATAAAATTCAACATCAAAAAAAAAAAAAAAAAAAACCCAATTTAAAAAAATGACCAAAGGACGTGAATAGACACTCCAAAGGGGACATACAAATGACTAGTAGACATATGAAAAGATGCTCAATGTCACTAATCATCACAGAAATGCAAATTAAAAACACAATGAGATACCATCTCACGCCTGTTAAAATGGCTATCTTCAATAAATCAAGAAACAAGTGCTGGTGAGGATGTGGAGAAAGGGGAATCCTTTTGAACTGTTGGTGGCAATGCAGACTGGGCAGCCACTGTGGAAAGCAATATGGAGATATCTCAAAACATTAAATCTACATTTTGACCCAGGGATCCCACTTCTGGGAATATATCTGAAGGAACCCAATACACTAATTTGAAAAACATAAGCACCCCTATGTTTATTGCAGCATTGTTTACAATCATTAATATATAAAAGCAGTCCAAGTGTCCATCAGTAGATGAGTGGATAAAACAACTATGGGGCATTTACTCAATGGAATACTACTTGGCCGAAAAAAAAGAAAAAAGAAAGTTTTACTCTTTGCAACAGTATTTATGGTCCTGGAGAACATTATACTAAGTGAAATAATCTAGTCAGAGAAGGACAAATACTGTATGATTTCACTCATATGTGGAATCTAATGAACAAACTGAACTAACCAGGAATATGGGGACAGACTCATAGATGAACAATAGGATGGCAGCTAGTTGTCAGAGGGGTGAGAATTTGGGGGTGGAGGGACTGAGCAAAATGGTAAAAGAACTCATGGACATGGACAACAGTGTGGTGATTGCTGGGGAGAGAGGGGTATAAACAGACTAAATTTTTGTGGAAAAATATGTAGAGTTTAAATTTTTAAAAAGATTTTAAATTTGAGAGAGAGAGTATTTCATTTCAGGGGGATGATGGATTATTAATAATTAGCCCTGGCACAATCAGCTATCCATTTGCACCTTATATCATGTGAAAAAAATTCAGATGAAGGACTTATTTGTAAAATTAAGATAATGACAGCTATACAAAAATCTAGGAGATTACATATACACTAGCTAACAGCAAGTATGACCTTCTTAACTGAGATTGAAAACCCAGAAACTATAAAAGATAAGGGGTAATAACTCATAGCAAAAGATAACAAACAAAATAAAAAGACATACAGTAGAATATGAAAAAATGAGCACTGGAGAATACAGAGAGAGTGGTTTTGTCAGATGAAAATAGAAGCTCAATAGAACAAAAAGGATAAAGAATCAATTCACAGAGATTAGCTCCAAATGATCAAGTATATGAAAATGGCGCTTACATGGCTTTTCAGATGAATGCAAAATACACTGAGAAGTACCATAGTATACCTGTGAGGCTGACAATAATTTGAAAGGGTGATAACTAGCCTGGCAAGTGTGAAATCTAAAGTATTAGAGACATTTAGGAATGCAGTGTTTATACAAATTAAACATGCATTTACTCTCTGACATAGAAATACCTTCTTTGTGTTAGCAAACCATAAAAGAAAGAACCAGTAAGAGATTTTTTAATTGTTGTTTTTGGCAATGTGTTCATATCAGCCACATAATAGATATGAAGTGATGGCTCTTCAATAGGAGAATGAAAATAAGGTGAATTCATATCACAGACTATTTTACAACCATTAAAATAGAATGAATTAAAGCTATACCAGTGGACAATTGACTTAGAGTGATTTCTATGATTCGTTATTTAGTGAAAATTGAAAGATACAGAAAAGTAGGTATTGGATAATCTGTTTGGATAAATTAAACAATAACTAAAATTCTGCATTTTGTATGTGTATGAGTCTTTGCATGGGTGATATATGTATACATGTTTGCATGTTATCATATGAATGTGGAAAAACATGGGAAAGGGTACATTCAACAGTGAAAATGCAGTTTAACATGGTAGTGAGGAATGTAGGAAACTGGCAGTGAGGAGGGCTGAGCACAAAAATAAATGAGAAATTTAAAAATACAATAGAATGCATGCATGTTCGGTTACTGCTTATTAACTTATATAATATTTTACCTGTGAATTAAAGTTAAGGTACACTGGTACTGTATGGCAGGGGTGTCAAACTCATTTTCACCGGGGGCCACATCAGTCTCGTGAAATAATTTTAGGGCTATATAAACGTAACTACTCCTTAACTGTTAAGGAGTTGAAATCACATTTGGCCCTTTGAAAGTGACCTCGAGGCTGGTGTGGGCCCTGGTGAAAATGAGTTTGATACCCCTGCTATATGGGATTACTATAACTGAAATTTAGGTGTTTTCCAGACTTAAATCAGAGACTGTTTCTTAAGATTTCAAATTTATACGTGTAAAACGTATTTCCTGTTGAAAAAAAAAAAAAGTGAAATTGTGGGTAAGCAGAAAGAAAAACTACCATCCTTCCAGCTGGAGGCTCTGTCAATGGCCATTTTCCCAACCTTCACCCAGAACTCTGCCGCCTGACCTCCACCCTCTCTCCGGTCTGGTTTCGGCGCCACCTCAGAGTAACTGTGTCCCTGGCTGGCACGTCTTTGGTGACTTACACACTTCTGTCCACTTGGGTAAGATACATACTGGCCTCAAACAGACATGCCCGCCCTGAAACTAGAACACGTCCCAAACACAGCAGCTGATCCTGGGGAATTTCACGAATTCAAAAACCTGGCCTTCAACAACATATCCTCAGTGAGTGCGCTACTAGAAGTTGTGAAATACGTAAAGGCATAACCGGACAGCAGTGTGGTGATTGCAGGGGGGGGGGGGGCGGGGGGGGCGGGGGGGGGTGTGAGTGGAGGTGGGGGAGGGTATAAGGGGGATAGATGGTAGTGGAAAAAAACACAATTAAAAAAAAAAAGACTCTTTCCTCAAAAAGAAAGTTTAAAAAATCACGAAAGGGCTGACTCTTACATTGATTTAAATTAAATTGAAATGTGTTTCAGTACTTGACTGTAGATGATTGCTTAAATCAAACGTAGGTTGGAGAGTTAAGGAGAAAGCTTACTCAAAAGAGCCTATTACACCAGGTGGAGGGAAAAACAAAGATCCAGGAATGATGTGTCAGAGGATTAAGCCTTAGCATTTACATCACTCCTGGTGCTCAGGCCTGCATAACTCAACAGGAAGAAAGGACCAAGTCTGAGCTAGTAATGACAACTGATGGTCCTGTCCAAAAGCTCTGATATAATACACAACAGAGGCTTCCTGGCTAAAGGCAGAGTTTACCTTTACTAACAGGAGATATATTGCTTCTAAACAGCCATTCTTGATCTAGACATGTTTCTAAAATAAGCCGTATGTCTGATTTCTTTTCCACAAATTGCCATTTTCTGTACTTCTTGTTGGGATCAGGAGAAGGAAAGGGTATTAAACAGAAGGTGGAGCTCCTTCCAGGTGCCCAGTCAACCCTTTTTTGCTGGAGATGCCTAATGAAGGCCACAGCTGTGAAACGGAAACTCTCAGATGCTCAAATGACGGCATTAAAAAAAAAAAAAAAAAAAAAAAAAAAAAGCTTCAGAAAAAGAGAGCAGGAGCCTGTGAGAATTATCAGAAAACCCTTGGAATTCTGGACTTCTGCCCTGGCTCCTAAGTAGCTTTAGTTAACTGTCACTGCCTACGTCACTATCGTAGCTGTCAGCTGGAGAGGATTGCTTCAAAAGCGTGACAAGCTGCTAGAAGTTGTAAGTTGAGATAGAAATAAGCCTGGGTGTTGTCTTTGCCATTCCCTTATTTGTTTGTTTTGTTTTTGTACTATTACTCATTTGGGGGAGTAAGTTGTGCTACAGATGATTTCTTTGTCCTTAGCAGTCAGCTGAAAGTCCATCCTTTTAGTCTTTCTACGTTTCTGTATCTTCACCTGTCTTTTATCCAAGCCTGCCCTGTAAAATAGGTCAAAAAAGTTAAGTCACAGTGAATAAGCCACTGGCTAAGCCACAGTGATTTGTAGCTTAAAAAATTTGCTATTTATCAGAGCAGAAAAACAGATAGAGGATATTAGAAGTACCTAGTATAGAAAAGTTGCAAAATCCCAGAATCTTAGTATGTTCTTATAGTCAGCATCTGTATGACACTTAGTGACTTCCTTATATAGTGATAACTAGAAGTCCCCTGGGACTTAGAGTACGATTTTATTCCTGAATCTGAATTACAAACAGATTTCATCATCCTAACTCCTACTCTACCCCTACCTTTAGGCTAGAGGCTGTGTAGTTCCTTTTCTTCAGATGGGCCTCTCTTCCCAGTAAATAGATTCATATCCAATCTCAGCAGAACAGAGATAGGAACTAACATTTCCTTTTCCTTGTAGGTTATCTCACCTCCGAACTCAAAGTCGGTTTGCTATAAGTGGGATATCTGCATTCTGTGGACTTCCACTCAGCATACCACTGTCCACCACACTTGTAAGTAGACCTTTGTGTTTTAAATTCTACAATGATAAGGATTGTATCACTCACTTAAGTATACACTCCAGAATGTAAGCTTCAATGACTGAAATAGAAATATTGACTATCAACCACAAACACAAAGGCAAGTGATACAATTTATCACTATAGAATTTAAAATCTTGAAAACCAGAATAATGGGTATGAAATCATTGCAAAGAATAAACTCATTCATTCATTCATTCATTCATTCATCTAGTTGGAGACTATCAAGTACGCAGGATATAATTAAGGCTCTGGAAACTATTTAAGACAGTAGTAAGAGATACGTCTTCTCAGAGAAGTTGACAGGTTAGTATTAAATCAAGGACCAGCCCAGTAAAGTGTGGCTCATTTGGCAGTACATCTTTGCACAAAATGAAAGGTTGCCAGTCAGATTCTTGGTCAGGGCACAGGCCTGGGTTGCAGGTTTGGTCCCAGACAGGGCATCTCTGCAACCAACCAATCAATGTCTCTCAGTCATATCCATGAGGTTTCTCTCCTTTCTCCCTCCCTACCCCTCTCTTTAAAAAAAAATAAATAAAATCTTTTTAAAAAAAATCAGGGACCATTTTGTTAATTATATGTATCAAGCTGTGTTCAACTGCAATGTGGAAGGATCATAGATGAACTAATTCTAAGAAATCTTGAGAATAGTGCTGAAGTTTTTTCATTTTTTAATTATTATTATTTTATTGAATTTATTGGGATGACATTGGTTAATAAAATTGTATAGGTTTCAGTTCTACAGTTCTACAGTGCATCATCTGTATTTTGTGGTATTTTTATCATCCCAAGTCAAGTCTCCTTCCATCACCTTTTTCCGGAAGGTTTCTTTTTGAAATAACCCCATTATAATTTACTACAGTGCTTTACTGAGCCTGCAGCTTTATCCTAACGTTCTTACTTATGTACACAGTTATAATGATTTTTAAGAGATTTTTAACTGTTATATTGATGACTCTGAAATTTATAGCCTGCATTTTATAGCATGACACCAAAAGGCCTTTGATTAAGTGGGTATTTGATCAATAACAGCCCCACTTCCAGAATCAGGTTGTGCAGGTTCCCTAATTTGGAGGTACTTTCATGGAGTAAAAATTCTTATTCTACATAAGAAAGGTGCACAGTGACAGGGAAGACTCTCTTGTTTCAGAGATGGCTGGGTAGTGTTATTTGAGCCTAATGGTTTTAACAACATTCAATTGAGATTAAAAAAAATGGTTTAAAGGGTTAGTTAAAATCTGTGGTAGTTTCCTGCGAACCGAAGGATCGCGGTTCGATTCCCAGTCAGGGCACATGCCTGGGTTGCCAGGCCAGTTCCCGGCAGGGGACATACAAGAGGCAACCGCACACTGATGTTTCTCTCCCTCTCTCCTTCCCTTCCCCTCTAAAAGATAAATAAATAAAATCTAAAAGGAAAAAAAAAATCTGTGGTAGTTTAAAATATGTCCACAAATTATTTGACCCTTTGTCACTGAAAGGTGGGACTTATGTTCCCTTCCCTTCAATCTGACTTTTTGTAGACCTATAGAGTGTGGCTTAATTGATGCCATGCAACTTGCACAGGTAGGTAAGAAAAAGCTGCACAGCTTCCCTCTGGTTTTCTTGAAATACCCCATGTTAGAGCTCTGAGCTGCAAGGTAAGAAGTCCTGCTACCCTGAAGCTTCCATGTTTACAAGCGCCATGAAGATGCCATGTGTATGTTCCTCCATCAACAGCCCCCACTGAGGTTCCATTTGACACCTGGCATCCACAAGGGTCTTGATGATCCCAGCCCCACCTACTAAGTTATCTCCATGGAGCCACGGAGCCCCCTCCTGAAGTCTGGATCTCATAAAGCACAGAGAAGCCAAATTTCTGATCCATGGATGCTATGAACAAGGTAAAATGTCTGTTTTAAACCCTAAGGTGTGGAGTAGTGTATATGCAGCAGCCATAATTGGAACAATCCCCTGAGAGCCCTATGTTCCTAGAGATTTCTTCTAATGATGACAAGTGAAAATAAATACTTGGTGAAAACATGACTGTTGGAAAGATGTTTGTGCACAGGTGGTTAGAAGTAATGGTTCTTAGAAAGAAAATAAGGTGAGAGACGGAAATCCACACTTTCTCTCCTTTAGCCCTATCCACTCTCTCTCCTGTGCCTCTCCTGTATTCCTACTGCAGTCTGTTTGTCTGTGTTCTTCCTTTCTGGCTCTTGTCTATCTCTCTCTGCTTGTTCCTTTCTCTCTCTCTATTTCTTCTGTCTTCCACACATTTCAGCCATTTCATGCCTTTAGTCATACCACTGCTGTGTTTCACTTTACTTTTGCAATGTGTTCATGTTATTTCAGTAGAGTCTTCATGTTTTAAAGCAACTTCAGATAGCAAAATTTTGTTCTATCTGATGAAAATCAAAAATGAAGGAAGTGCATCTGCTTGACAGACCTGGAGCAATTACTGTCTACTTCCAAGGTTTCCACCACTACAGATAATAATAATAATAGTAATAATAATAATAATAATAATAATAATAAATAAGATCCCCCCAAACAAACAAACAAACCAAAATCTTTTTCTCATACTTCTGCCTGATTGTGCTAGCCAAGAATGAATGCAGGAAAACAGAGTTGACGAAAAACATGGGTGGGGTAGAGACTAATTTATACAACTCTGAAATAACCTCGTAAACATAAAAAAACCTGTTTTACTCCAAAAACCCCCTAAAGTTTGAATTACATTAAGAAAAATCAAAGGCAAATCAGGTGGCACAATAAACACATGCCAGCAGGGTGAGGGGCATGGACTGGGAGGCACAGACATTTCACCCATCACATGATCAGACCGAGGGCCTAGTCTCGCAAATACTTTTAGGAGCCCATGAAGTGCTTTAATTTCCTTTAAGATCAGAAGAAAAAAGTAAAGTTTTAGGTAGAAGAAAACATTGCAACAAATAATATTCATATCTTTATCTTTTATCTCAGCCAAAAATATAATCTTTAATTTTTACAGTGGAACAGTTTCATGATACCTAAGATCTATAAATTTAATAATGTGACCCTACTCAGAGAACCATGTGACACTGGACCAAGAGGAAACAGGCCTGCCCCGCGTCCTGCCAATATATAGGTAGCTTCTCTGCCCACCTGAAGCAGCAGGCTTTGTATGTCTACACCTTAGGCCCTGTGTTTGGTGTTTCATCATGGCATTAATGTTGCTTACAGAGCCAATTAGTGCATTTCTGAAGCACATAGTCTGTATTGCCACACTCCTTTAGACCAATTAACTGAGTTATCATAGGGTCAGGGATTTGGAAGGAGGAAAGGTGCAATCATGCGACCTCCTGACATGCTATTATCTCTCGTCACCAGTGGGTGCTCGGGTTCACAGGAGAATGAGAAGCTCCTGCTACCGATGGAAAGAATACCCATGTCACCCATGTATGACTCTTGTCAAAGACAGTCCCTTTTTTTGTTATTTATTTATTTATTTAATCAGTATTTTTTTAATTGTTGATCTTGTACAGTTTTCTGTCTTTTACTCCTCTCCAGCCCACCACCCCAGCTCTCCCCACCTCCCTCCCATTTCCACCCCCCATAGTTTTTGTCCACATGTCCTTTATACTTGTTGCTCTAAACCGTTCCCCTTTTCCCCTGAAATTCCCTCCCCTCTCCCCTCTGGTCACTGTCAGACTGTTCTCAATTTCAGTGTCTTTGGTTATATTATGCTTGTTTGTTTGTTTTCTTGATTAGATTCCTGTTAAAGGTGAGATGATATGGTATTTGTCTTTCACTGTCTGGCTTATTTCCCTTCTAATTAATTCTTTGCAGATTTGCTCAAGGTGATGGTCTCATTCGGTCAGATTTTTTTGACAGGATATTCAGGGAGGATTTTGAGCTTTTTATCAGTCATATTCATGTGCCCATTACCACAAGGGAAACTAAGAACTATATACATCAAGAACAAACTTTTAAAATCAATACAACTTGAAAGTATCAAATGATACTGGGCATACCTGTGCAAATATAAACTCAAACAGAGAAAATATTAAGGCTCACACATTATGTATCATTACTCATTTAAAAAAGACAAAAAAGCTTTTGAAAAACCTCTTAAGGAAACTGCATTCCCCAAAGCTACCAGAAGGAAAGTATTGCTGCATTCTTCTTAGAGACATTTTCCATCCCCAGTTACGTGTGACTGTACATAGTGGGCAATAGAGAAAGAACGCTGTTTAGAGGTGCATCTTACTCACCTGTACCTCCCTGGGATTCAACTTAGTGCCTGGTATATTCTAGGAATGCAACAAATATTTGTTAAGTAAAGAATGAAGGAATGAATAAAATTTATAAGGCTCATTCTCATATATTCATTGTCTAATTTTGCCTATCTGCTGGTTCTGCCCAGTGGCACAGTAACTTCCTAAAGAGTAGTTCCTCAAACAGCCGTGGGTCCCCCCTAACTCATCCTCACCTTCTTCTCATGACCTCACCTTCTTGTCACTGACCCTCCCTTTCCTCTTTCTTCTGACCACCACCTACCTCCTTCTCCGATACTCCAGACCTCTTATTCCCACGGCACACATTCCTGGTTTCACTTCTGCCATCCTGGTCTGTGTGGAATGTCACCTTTCTGATGGGCAAATCTTGGTCTACCCTCTGTTGACTTCCTTTCTCTTGGGTAACCTTCAGCTGACCAAGATGAGGGAACCTAGTTGGCTACCACTTCACAATGAGTTCAGGGTTTACACAGGTGATTTCTTCTACGTTTCGTACCTTCCTCAATATGCGACCATGAGAAGCTCCCTCCAAAAGGCTATAGTATGGTTCATTTTACTCCCAGTTACTAGCCCTTCATCAAAAATTGCTGTTCCTATCCATTCAAAGCTTTAAATTTTCATATTAACTCTCTATGATCTTATTGTTTTATATTAAGAAAATAATTTATGTTACTCCCAAACTTGAAAGATTTGGAAAGTTACCCATGGTGATAATATGCAATGTAACACTTCAGAAAGAGGGAGAATGCTTTTTACTTTCTGCAATACTTTTTAGATATTTCTGGTAACAGGGAGAGGGAAAAATTTAATCACAAGAGATTTTTATGAGTTAATTCTTTACAGAGGAATACTACATAACCATGTTTGCAATGGAATAGGATACATAGCATCAAACAAGGCAGATAAATAAGCAGTTTGCCCATTTCTGGTGTAAATATTAACAACTTTCTAAGTCGCTAATATGTTTGCTTACATATTTCTGTTTTCTATGCCATTGTCCAATGCACCAATTTTCCAAAATATGCACACACACAGAAGTAATCAAGTAAATAAATCTGGGCAGTAGTAGATTTCATGAAATCCAAGTTGTTTTCACCTGGACACATTCCAGTTGCGTTTATTTGTCTTTACTCTCAGAAATTAAACTATCAAACTGAAATAGGTGGCGTTGATTCTTGGTAGGTTTTGAAATAGATTATTATCTATTTCAGCTAACCATAAGAAAAAGAGTCAAACCTACTGCTGGGTCTTTAGAACATTTTTATTATTTTTTTTTTCTGTCTTAATAGATAGCTACAAGTCATGGTGTGCCATTCAACTTGGTGGGTTTAAAAATGAGGCTGGAAGGTAAAGTAGAGGTTAAGAACCTTTGCCTAAGGACCAGGTTTAAGCTTATTTATAGATAACTGGTGGGTTCCAGAAACAGACTAGGGTCTTCCAGTGAGAGTGGGAACAAAGGGAGGTTTTGTTCCTTGTCTGCACCTGCCGACTTCATAATTACTGCTCATTCTGGTTCGAGGACAGCCTAAAGCCAGAGAGCTCAGAGTGGAACCTGCATGAACATAGGTTATTACATTAACCTTCCAGAGTGCAAAAGATTTCTTCTTCCAGTTTGAGAGGGAACAGCTGGAATGAGCTTTCCACTATTTAGGCACCCGTGATTGAGTGGTTCAGAGTCAATTCTGCTCCCTATTGATCTTAGTATCACAAGTGTTTTTAAAGAACTAAAATATGGGGGGTAGGTGCATAGACAAAAAGCCAACTAGCAAAGTTATAGGAAAAATTGATGAATTCATATACTGTTACTATATAAACTACACAAGTGAAAATTTTTAAACAGCATCATTTCCAAGTATATACACAATATGATTACAACAATACAATTTTTTAAAGGTGGAAAATGCTAGTTGCTGGTTTAGTAATAAAAGATCGGGTACACAAAAAAGATCTCCGCTTACAATTGAAAAGTCTGGATGCATTTAAAAAACAGTACTGATGCCCAACTCTACACTGAATCAATTAAAACAAAATCTTTGGGTGCAAGGTGTAACAAGGATATATTTGTAAACACCTCCATGGTAATTTTAATAGGCAGCCAAAGTTAGGAACTACTGATTCAGCAGATGCAGTTGCTATATTATTTTTCTCCTCTTTAGTTGAAGAAAAACAATTCAGATGATTTTTATACGATCCTGGAAAAAAAGAAACAAAAGTATGCAAAGCAAGGAAATACTTCTATAGGACCAAGTAAGTGAGGCAAAAGGTTTCTGTTTTAACACTTGATAGATTATTCTCAAAGTATAAACAGGACTAAGTTAAAACCCACTGAGATCCATAATATTTGTAGCAAAAGCTCCTGTAGCCAGCTGAGAAATAAACTCAGAGGTTACTCCTGGCCATACACTTTCCCAAACACTCCTTAACATTCTGCACATACTATTTCCTAAAGATGGGGTTGTGTTTATTATTTGCTGGTTAAGGCTAACTACATTTGTTCTTTAGAATTACTCACAATACATTTTGAAATTCAGTGAATACAATAGTGCCTTAGAGTACCAACATTTCTTTCAACTTGTTCCTAATTATTACAAAGCTGAAGACCAGTATTAAACAGATGCTGCTAAATGATTTATTTCTCATCCACTGAAATATACTTTTTTTGAACAACTGGAGAACATTATTCAAAGAATTTAATACAGTCAAACAGGGAATTCCAAAATCTATACATAGAATTTCAAGTCCTTGTAAATAGGTCAATGGCATTTCCTGAGTACACACAGATGCTTAGCACTGTAATCAGAACGGAAAGTATCTTGTTGAGATTAGACCTGACTTATGCCCTGAAAATTTAATAGTCTTTCAAAAGAGATGAGATAGGTAGGTAGTCAATGAATATGAACACGTACAAAGAAATATTCTGACATAAAGTGATAAGGAAGGGATTGCACAGATCAAAGAATAAGCCAAAGTTAATTGAGAGAAATTTCCCCTGAGAAGCTCTCCTGAAATAGGCTCTCTGAACTTCAATTTAAAGTGAGGGATGGGGTTTGGAGGACAGGAATGTTGAGATTGTCCCTTATACATGTGATTAATTAAATGAAAGCTTTAGGAAGCAGATAAAAAGGAATGAAAGGGAAGAAAGAAAAATCGTAGATGCCTCCAATGACTGAAAAGGGACAGATTACATCTTGCTCAGCAATTTTTCTTTAAAATTAGCAATGTACTGACAGTTTGGGGAATTAAATGCTTTATATAAACATTAGTGGATGGTAAAGCATGTTTCTCTGATGACAAAAAATGCTTTTCTCCTATTCTAAAATTTAAGTTTCCTTTAAAAATGAAATATTCTCATTACACCTCTCTTGTTATATACAAGTTCCGCCTGGAAAAAGTCCAGCCATTGTTCATATAACAAGAACAGTTTCTGTGACATCAATGTACCATATTTTGCTGTGTATAATGTGCTCCCATGTATCATGACCACTCACATTTTTTGGTCCAAACTTTCAGGAAAAAATCTTCCATTTTAATTTTTAAATTCAATTTATTTATTTATTTATATTTAGAAACAAAATTAATTATCATATTCCAGGGTATTATTTTGCATACAGATATTGTTATTGCTTTCTAGAGTTATACTTTTAACACATAACATAAATAAAAGAATTAAAAATATCTATGTAGGTACAGAATTAGTACTATCCATGCACAATGCACACACTTATTTTTCCCTCAAATACTTGGGCAAATAAGTGTGCATTATACACAGCAAAATATGGTAACCTGATAGACAAAGAGAGTGGACTGGAATGTGCATGTGTGAACAACGACAACTTCACTGTACTAGTCAGTGGGGACGGTAGGTGCCCTTGAGTGAGCATGTGCACAGTGTGGCTATGGCATTCAGAATGACTGAGCGAGTAGAACAACGAATCTGCATCAAATTTTGCATTAAGCTTGAACATTCCTCCATGGAAACTATTCAATGATTCAGAAGGCCATAGCTACGGGCAGCCAGTGATTGGCAGCTTCATCACAACAATGAGTCCATTCACGCTTCATACGTGGTGCAGAGTTTTTTTGAGAAACATCAAATCACCTAGGTGACTCAGCCCAGATGTGGTTCCCTGCAACTTGTGGCTTTTCCCAAAACTAAAATCACCTCTGAAAGGGAAGAGATTTCAACCATCGATAAGATTCAGGAAAATATGAGGGGCAGCTGATGGAAATTGGAAGAACTATGTAAGGTCCCAAGGTGCCTACATTTAAGGGGATTGAAGCATCATTGTCCTATGTACAATGTTTCTTGTATCTTGTATCTTCAATAAATGTCTCTGTTTTTCATAGTGCATGGCTAGATACCTTCTGGACAGACCTCGTATATTGTTATTCCATGTTGGTTATTTCTAAAACTGACTCCTATGGCAGACTCATCTGCACTTAACTAAACATTGATGCACCTTTCTAAAATCTTCAGCCCCACTTCAAGGTAAGTGGAACCATTTAACTAGTTTTTGGCGAGTAGGTTATGAGCAGAATTGATGTGTGTAAATTTCCTGCCAAAGCACATAAGATTCCATCTGCTTCCTCAAGTTCTCTCTTCTCTAACTCATCACCTGGAAGCTAATGCTCACAAAATATTGAAGCTGAGTAAATCTCTAAGTTGCTATTTAGATTGGGGTTGCGTGGAAGAGCCTTAGCACTGTGGAAAACTATTAGGTTATGTTACTGAGATTTGGGTTTCTTACCCTGGCACACCCTAGGCTAATCTCAGTAACATACCCTGCAAACTTCTGTATGAGTAATCTTTTTTTTTCTTTAAGGAAAAAGTTGAATTTCAGGAAAATGTTGCCAATAGGGTAGGTGGGAAAAGCAAAGTATTATTAATCTAATTAAAAACTCATGTTCTAGCTACATATCCGTTCCCCTTAATTAAACTTCTATACATATTATCATATTAAACTGCATTTTTTATTGAATTTAGCTAGAGTAAGGCAAAACCTTTTCTGGGGGGGGCTTTCTAAGGAAGAATTTACTTATTCATAATATTATACTTGGGCAACAGAGTCAATTTGTCCCATTTTCATGATAGCTGGATTGCTCTCTGTTCTCCTACTTTTTGTATTAATCTTCTAATCAGTTAAGACCAACGCCATGCCTGTCTGCTGAAATTCAGCAGAGAGCACTCTGCAGTTGGCGAACTCAAACAGGACTTAGGATTTGTCCTATGCACCCTTGCAGTTATTAAGGCATTTGTGAGAAAAGTGAGAATTTCACCAGGAATGAGGGAAGAAGACACTTTTGCAGGGGCTAATCAGAGCCTAATGTAATTGAAACGAATGAATTAAGTGAAATCAAGGCTTGGCCACATCAGCCCTTCATCCTGGGTGTCCACCCTCGGCCCACAGTAGAAAAGCAAGGCTGCTGCTGTCATTGGGACTAAATGGCTCGGCTCCAGCTTCTGAGAGCTTCTGGTTCCGTAGATAATAGTCGATAGTCTTCTTTGCATTAATGGCATTTTGTTTTTAATTTGGAAAAGAGCAAAGCCCTTCTTAACATTCACCCCATTCTTTAATGATAATGATAGATGCCAAATACAGCCCAGGAAAATGTCAGTGATAGTCCTTATTTAAATAAACTTTAGACTGCATTAAAAGAATTTTTGATCATTTAAGAAATGCAGCACATTTGGCTGCCATTTTTCTGAGTTTGTAATGTATCAACATTATGAGCAATAATGTTTCAGAAATAAAAATAGAATATTTGTGTATTTAAAATAAGGGATATTGTTTTTAAATGCCATTCCTATGAGCAACATGGTTGATATTTTGTGTGTGCAGGCATATATATCTGAAAACACTGACTACAAATCAAACTTTATAAACCAAAACAAATATAAAGGAGGGTTGTAAAAAATAATAAAGATATTTTCATTTTAATAAAAATGTAAGCTTTCTTAGAGCAACTATATGTGCACATGCATAATCTTCAAAACTAATTATGTGTTAAACATTTAATTTGATCTGCATATCTTACGGTTTGGCCCACACCTGAAGAACATCTAAATACAGTTGGGAAGAAGTAGGCTACTGCTACTAATAATAATAACAAATAATACAGTAACAAATAAGTAAATAGTACAAGAATAAACTGTGTTTTGTATACTCACAGCTGTGAACCTACTTTTGCCCATCCCTGTATATATTTATAAATTCCTACTATCTGGAATATAGTCGAGAACTAGAAAATAAGCAAAGTATAAAATGATGTACTCATGTTTTCACAGGTTGCCTGGTTTCTAAGACATAGCAGATGAGGTAAAGTCAAATGGAAGGGAGGGCTATGGAACCGGCAAACACATGGCTTTGACCTTAGATCTCAACATTACCCCTTAATAACTGGGTGAACATAGTGAAGTCACTTAATCTCCATGAGATTCAATTCCCTACCTTGCAAAGTGAAAATAATCATATCCATCTTGTAGGACGTTGTGGAAATTAAATGCAATCATGTGCAATATATGCCACACATACTACCATACTCACACTGTGTGCTAAAAATGATAGGGTTAACTTTCATTTGTTTCTTCAACTGCTCACTGCATGTAGTGCTCTCTACTGGTACTTCTTGAGACACTGAGCCCCTTGAAGCATCACCTAGATGATTCTGACTTCTATAAGCATATAATTAAATAACAAGAAGGGACAGTAGAAAGAGAAAAAATATTAAGCAAATTCAAAATCAAGAAAACAAAGCAATATGATATCATTCAGTGAAGGGAAAAATATCCTAATGTAGCATCTGTGAGAGTGTGACTATCTTTGGAGACCAACATATAATAATCTTGACTTATTCTAATGGTTAAGAAATAACATGAAGGAATTAATAAAGGATTTAATCATCTTTTCAAAAACTACATTCTAAAATTTTGTGATTGTAATGACTAACAAACAGTTAAATTTCAGCATGTATAATATTATTTTATGTGGAATACCCCACTCCCTCTTAATAACACAACATGTATTTATATGTTGTGTCAGCAACATTAAGAATGACTCTGTAGATAAGGCACTGGGCTAGGTATCATAGGAGAGATGGAAGTAATACAGACTCCATTGTATATTTAGGTACTTTAAACAACTTTTTTCTCTGAGAATGCCATATACCTTCATAGGAGCTTTGCATCTTCATGCAATAACTACCCGGTGGCATCCATTCTCTGTCTGACAAATTAACAAAAATGTCCTGATAAGGAAAGGCTACTTGTTTTTCTTCCTTTGTTAGTACTTCAGGGTCCTTTCAGTCAATAAGGATAGTACAGCCAAGTCTTTAAAATGTGTGAATTCAGACATGTCTATCACAGAGGAGACACCGGCGCAACATCATGAAGCAGCCGCAACTTTGTTCTCCTGGTTTTGGGGAAGCGCATCTGGTCTAAGTTCATACTGTTTTTATTGCCCTTAGAAGCTAATGAAATCTTAAATTAGAATGTCACCAGAGGAGCACCTTATCAAACCCAAATAAAAATGATTCTAAATTAACTACTTCTAGTGCATCAATGGTCTTGCTGTACATGAGGGGTTGGGGCACAACCAGAGTGTGTTTTTTAAACTTTTAATAATTTCAAGTAGTGCTTTTGTTTCTTTTGAAGTTTGCCATATGCTGATAGGAAAAAAAAAAAAACAATGGATGGAAAATCAAGAGAAAATGTGTAGTTCTAATTTATTTTGGTATCTGGGTAATTTGAGGTTTTAGGTCAGACAGACTAATAATTTTCTTCGTTTGAAGTAGATTTCTCTGCAAGTCTCTTTCACGTTGTAAATTGTGGCTGAGACAAGTTCAGAGGCTTGAAGGGGATATTTCTTTAAATATTCACTGAGGAGGAAAGCTATGTCAGAATCCCTTCCTGTCACACCATTCCCAGGGGACTTTCTGTACAGCAAGTTTTTCTAGAAAGAATTTCATTCCACCACTAACTTTGGTAGCTGCAGACACTTTGTGGGAATTTCTGAGTGAGAAAGAACATTGTAACACAGACTGGTTAGTCATAATGGCTAGACTTTAATTCCAACATTATCATGACATATTATGTGAAAACAGTTTATACTGCTTGAAGTTAAAG
This sequence comes from Glossophaga mutica, assembly GCA_039655065.1. Taxonomy (NCBI): domain Eukaryota; kingdom Metazoa; phylum Chordata; class Mammalia; order Chiroptera; family Phyllostomidae; genus Glossophaga; species Glossophaga mutica. The sequence goes on from CM077304.1 coordinate 136,947,004, forward strand.
CAGGTTGTTTATTACATATTTCAGTCCTTTTAAAGCAATAAACATTTTCCATGTTCAAAGTAAGAGGACAAAAATAAACATGGGTTTCTAGAATGTTGATGTTCCCAAATTGACTGCTTTAGAGTTTCTCCACACAGGAAAAGAATTTACACAATTGTATAACATGGGCCTGTTACAAAGCATGTCTACAGCTACACTGACACTCTGTATCTATACCAAAGCATGTGGCTGCTAAAGTAATGTTGTTATTATCTTCCCAACCACGTCAAACTCCTGTTCAAATAAATATGTACTGCTAATTAAGTTTTTTTAACTAAATCATCACCACTAAGCAGTTAAGAAATATACAATAGCCAAAACATGGAAATGTCCATCAATGGATGAATAAATAAAACAAATGTGGGATATATACATAGTGAAATATTATTTAGTAATAAAGAAGAAGGAAATCTTGCCATTCTTAACAACATGGACAGATCATGAGGACATTATACTAAGTGAAATATGTCAGACAAACAAAGACAAATACCATATGATCTCACTTACATGTGGAATCTAAAACAAACAAATCCATGAACTCATAGACAGGCGGTTGTTAGAGGCTTGGGTCAGAGGTGGAGAGTGGGTGAAATACATACAGGTGAAGGGAGTCATAAGACACAAACTTCCAGTTATAAAATGCATAAGTCCTGGAGATATACTGTGCAGCATGGTGATTATAGCTAATAATAATATATGTGAAAGTTGCTTGGAGGGTAGATCTTAAATTTCATCTAAAAAAAAAAAAACAACGTGTGGTGATGGCTGTGAACTAGACTTATTTTGGTGATTACTTTGTACTGTATACAAACAGCAAAGCATTATATTGTACACCTGAAACTCATATACTGTTATATGTCAATTTATCTTAAAATAAATAAATGAATAAATAAATACACATTTAAAAATAAAGAATTCACAAGTGCTGGATTGGAAAAAAATTTGAGGAGAAGGCTAATAAAGAAACTACTAGGTCACTTGTCTTATTTCTCAACCCAATACTCTACTATCAAATGTACGAGGCACAACCAATAAAAGCACACACGCACATACACACAAAATGCAATATCCACAACATTCATGTTCTCTCTTTTGTTTTCTCTTCAATTACATTTAAACTATTAGATACCATCTTACTTCTGCTTCCATCTTCCTTTCCCCTTCACTTTGGGAAGAGTCAGAAGTGACTAGTGTGACCGCTGCCCTGGTAACGAACGCTCTCAGGCAGGTCGGCACGGGGTAGGCAGGTCTCAAGGGATGAGAGCCACTTACTGCCTGGCGTTTTCTACTCACATCTCTAAATGTTCTTGCCCTCTTTCTTTGGCTATAATAAAGACTGAATGCACTTTTGTTTTTAATTTATTATGTTAAGTGATTAGTTTTGCATTCCCTGATTTATAACAAGGTTTCCATAGCCCAGCACTTAGCAGAGTTCCTAGTGCTGTACTGAGAATCTATATCAGATGCTCAATATGCACTCGCTGAATATAGACAGATGATGATAGATAGGTAGACAGACAGATAGGTACAAAGATAGACAGGTGATAGATAAAGGAGTATTTAATCACCCTTTAAAGTGTACAATTCAATTAACCATGAAAACAAATATGTAACTGCTCCTTCATGTATATTGTACAGGGTGGAATGTTCAATCACCTTGAGACCAGGTGCAGGACCACGATAGGCGGTACTAGAAACTAAGTGGTGCCTGCCACCAATGTCTCCCGAATTCCCCTATTTCTCATCGTGCTTTGTCTCTCGAACTCTCAATGTCCTTATGACTCAATGTCCTAAAGAGCTCTTCTTGGGAAGAGTGAGAATAGTGTCAAAATTGTTAAAGCCAAGGTGCTTCTCACTGAGGAACAACTGCCTTACTGTAAACATAAATTTTAAAATATTGAAGCTGTGTTATATCACACATAAAAAGAAAATGTTCCTATTTTTAATGAAAATTCTATGACATTAATATCAAATGTCAAAAAAGAAAGAAAAAAAAAAAACAAATCCCAAAGTAAAACAGGAAAACAAATGAAAGACATAACACAAAAACATTATAAATAGCAAGCAAAACATTTTCAACTGGAAATCAGCAAACAGAATCTAGAAGCAAAATGAAGAATAATACACAATGATGGCCAGGTACGTGTAAGCAGTTCAATATTAAATATGCATTAATATGCTTCAAAGTATTAATAGAATCAGGAAATTAGATCTTCTCTACAGATTAGAAAGTTTGATAAAATTCTATATCTATGCATTATTTAAAACATTAGAAACCTTCCAAGTATGATCAGAAACAAAGTATCATAGATTTTATTACTCTATTTAACTTTGTTTCCTAATTACTACTGGGTGAAATTAAGCAGAAGGATGAAAAATCAGTTACAAAAATAGGAAAAATGGAGAGAAAATTACTTATTTTAGATGACTGTTACTTAGAAGGAAAAAAGAATCAGCTGAATAGTTGTTATTAATGGTAAAAAATTAAGTGGTAGGAAAGAAAATGAATATACAGGATTCAATAGTTACCATATATACTGCACTAAACAACCCCTAAGTTATATGTTGAAAGAAAAGATTCATATACAACAGCAATTAAAAAGATAAAATATCTAGCAAGGAATTTAGAAAGAAATGAATAAGATATATGAAGACAATGTTAAAATGCAAGTGAAGAACATATAATACTTTAACATGTAGAAATTGATGCCGTGTTCCATGATAGGAAGCTTAAACAGCCTTAAAATGTTAATATCCTCTGAGTCATCTCACATTTGGAATGCCAGTCTTCTTCCAGTCAAGGCCTTCTGTATAAAAGGTCTGGAAGGACCCACTTTCCCTAACACAAATAAAGAGAAAAAAAATTTTTTTAAGGTAGATAACTTGATTCTACAGCTCACTTAAACACAAATGTAGGAATAAGCAATTGAATTATAAAAAGAATAAAACTAAATGATATTATTAAGTAGTTATAATTACAGCAGTGCCATACTTGGTATACAAATAAACCGATCAATGGAATGAAATAGAAAATACAGAAATGGTTTTCAGTTAGACATGAGACTTCAGTAGATGATAAATGTGGTACTTAATACATGTCGTTGGGAAAAACACATGAAGTAAATTCCAGTTACGTCAGAAACTTAATCCCATAAAAGTTGATACATAAAAGTAATGAAATAAATTTTGATAGATTTTAGACTAAATAAGTCTATCTTAGTTTAAAACAAAACCCAGAAATCATTTGAAAAGTAACAAATTTAATTACATACTTAAACTTTTTTTTCTGAAAAGAAAACTCACAAATAAAATCAGAGTCAAATATGAACATGAAAAACTATTTGCAACTTATAGAAAAAATAGCTAAATTATCTAATATATAACAAGCCCCTAAAAATAAGAAGAACTCTATCAACAATTCGGTAAAGGGAGCAAAACATGACTAAGGTCCACAGGAAAAAAAGCACAGCTTCTAAATACAAGAAAGTATCCTCAACCCTACTGATAAGAGAAGTGTAAATTAAAAGCTACACAGAGATACCATTTTTTCACCTAGGAGATAAAGATAAAAAGGTTTAATAACACTCTTTTATTAAGAACTGGGGGAAAGAAGTTCTCTTACATTACTGACGGGGATATAATTTTTATACATCTATGGAAATAAACTTAGCACAATCTATAAAAATTTAATATGTATATATACTTTGTGCCAGTAATTCAACTTTAAGAAATTCATCCTACTGATAAACTCATAAAAATGATGGATATAGAGGTAAATTCATTGCAGCATAGTTTGTAATAACAAAAGATTGACCATAATCTGAATGTCCTTTAATGGAAAACTGGTTAAATAATAAAGTCTATATAGCCTTTTTAAAAAAGCTGACACAACTACCTGTACTCCTGAGGACTATCTCCAAAATATATATGTATGGCAAAGTTTAAGGCAAGGCATTGTATGTGTGTGTATTTATTTGCATGTACATATGCATATATATCCAAGTGCTGATATGTAGGTATAACTTTAATGCTTATACACATAAAGTATCCTCTAAAATTTGGGAGCGGTAGATGGCTGAGACTGAGGTAGGAAGGAGAGCTGTCTTCACTGTATATTCCTTTGCATATTTTGAATTCTTACCAGGTACATATACTACTTTTTTCAAAAATATATAAGGAGAAAATATGTTATGATAAATAGCAGAAACTGACAAAGGAGTAAAAGAAAACTTCAGTGTTGTTCATTAGCCTTCAACTGGAAAAAAAAGCTTTGCAACTGTACTTCTTTTTTCCCCCTAATGTTGTAAACATTTATTTAAAAAAGTTACTACAAAAGAGAGATGTGGATTCAAAAAAACAGAGTCACATACAGAAACAAAATGTACTGGACTAAAAGAGAGACAGAGAGAGACAGAGAGAGACAGAGAGAGACCATAGATGTTCAAGAAGGGAGGGGAGTGAAAAACTATTCACATGTCATTTATAAAAGGGCAAGCCTACAAGAGGGTAATATCAAGGTATAAATGCAAAATATAATGTCATGCCATGTAAAGTAAAAGAGGAAACCATTAGCTCACAGAAACAGGCAGCGAGAAACCTGGGTGGGGTTTGTTTGCTTCTGCAACGCCGCTAGCCTCTCCCTCAGTCTGTGTAACGCAGCCCACTGAGGCAGGGAGTGGGGGAGTGGATAGGGACAAACAGGTGATGTGCTATGAGAAGAATATCAAACAATCCGGGGAAATAAAATATGAGTTTCTACAAATAGGGTAAAAATAGGGCCTGTATGAGGTCACGGGCATGAGGAGGCATTGGGAGAAGGTAGTTTTCTCCTGATTTCTCCAAGAGTAGCTTCTATAGGTGTAGCAAGACCCATGCAGATGCCTCCTCACTCTTCAGTAGCTGCTCTAGGTCAAGGTAAAGGAGATCTGGATGCCTGCCTGCCCCATGAACCTGGTCATGGGCAACCTTTTTCTTTAAGACACTTTCTGGGGTTTCATTTCTTTGTGATTTTTTTCATCCCTGATGGTGAATAATTAAATAAGATGTTTGTCCACAAGGGTGCATCCAACACTGGTTGGGGCTTTCGTGCCCCAATCCTTTGCCTCCTGTTTGCATGCTGGTGCCTGACATCTGTTCCAGAGACGGCTGTTTTGAAGATGGGGCCTTAAAATCCAAGAACTCCGGAAGACTGAGCTCTGGCTGTATCAAAGGAAAAAGCCCTGCAATAATCTACTTTGTTTTAGGGTAGTACAAGGAAAGGAGATTGGTCAGAAAGCAAGACCAAGTGCCTTTTGCAGGGCACCTGGAAATTCAAATGCAAGGTGACCTGCCTAGGCCCAAGCCCTGGACTATCTCAGTACCAGCTATTCACCCAACAACAGCCCCTACCCCCTGCAACTGCCTTCCTCTGCCCCTGTGTTCCGGACAGCAACTCTGCTACCCTTAACTCAAGCTTTCTGCCCAGGATTAGCAGTGCACGTCACCAGAGAACAAGGAACTGGGCTCTGAGGACATGCAGATAACAGGACATTCTCCCACACCATCTGCCTCTTCAGCACACCCCCTTCCTGGGACCCAAAGGCTGGTTGGTGTTAGCACCCTGCTTTACCCTTTCCCACCCACCCAAGTAAGAACTGTCCTTCACATGAGGAAATGGTGAGGTCACCAACCTGGGCAGCAGTGGAAGGTGGAGTGACCTGGGGACAGAATTTCCCAGGATGCTGTTCTGGAAATGTATCTTAAACACAGGGAGCACAAGGAGGATGAAGGTACAGGCTCCCTCACCAGGTGAGTGAAGGTGACAGTTTGCAAGGCCTGGAGACACAGGACACTTGTTCTTGGGGAAAATAAAGGAGAAGGCATAGCCAGAGGAAATCCTCCAGAAAGGAAATCAAAAAGGAAAAGAGCTCACCCACCCTCCCAGTTGGCCTACAGAGTTCAGTCTTGAAGTGCCCTATGGGGGAGAGGCTGGCTTGCTGACTGCAGTCCAATGAGCAGAACTCCACAGACAGAACTCAGGACAGAGAGGGCTCAGTGAGCTGGCCTGAGGAGGAGGAAAGTGCAGGAGGGCAGCTGGTGCACAATGGCAGTTGGTAGTAGGGCTGTACTCCATGGTGGCCCTCAACCCTCAGGCCTAGGTCCTGCTCACTGGTCCTTTGTCAGCCACCATGCACCACTGTGGGCACAGCGAGCCCTCACACAGGTCAGGTAGCTCTAGCTGTCCTGATGCCTGGCTTCTGCTACTTCTGTAAGATGTGACTGATCTCTTCCATGGAACTGAGGCATTTGCTGAAGTCCTGAGTAGCTGCCAGGCCACTCCCTGCTGTTGCTGGGAAGATCTGGAGCTCCTGGAGATTCTTCTCCGGTTTGTTTATGGCCTCATGTAAGGCGAATTTGTTAGTCATTTGCTGGATGGAGCGCAGGTAGCTCACACAGAATGTGTAGCAGTTTTTGCCAGCTCCTAGGACAGCGCTACAGCTTGCCATCTGCTGAGGTCTTGGAGATGGTGAGGCACAGGGCCTTGGTTATGTCCAGAAACACACCCTTGGTGATAGTGCTATTGGCGATGCACCTGGGAGGCTGCCGGGTTTTCCAAAAAGACACGTAGGTCAATATGAGAGGGATGAAGGCAGTGAAGGATGGCTGGTCCCCTGCCAGGGCAGAGGATGCTGATAGCAAAGTGGAGGAAGTGGTGGCTGGGCTGGTTGGGGGTCACCGCTGGCTTGGTGGACAACTGAGCCTTTGGCAAGCCAGGAGCGTGGACTTTTTGACGCCCTCTCCCAGCTGGCTGGGTTTCGCAGTGCCACTGTTTACAGCATCCACAACCACAGACGTGGGTTTTGCTTTCCCACTGGCACCTGCATCCCTGGCTGCTTCCTGGCTGGGGCTCTGAGAGGGCTTCCCTGCTTTCCCCACAGAGGCTGGTGGTGTGGGTGGTGGCGGAGTCAACTGTATTTCTGATTAATAAGTTTCTTGAGATCTCATATAATTTTTTTACATAATTTGCACAGAGTTTCTTTCTTTTTTAATTAAATTTATTGAAGTAACATACATTGGTTAATAAAATTATATCAGCTTTGGGTGTACAATTCAATAATTCATCATCTGTGTATTCTACTCTGTGTTTGCCACCCAAGTCTTCTTTTATCACCATTTGTCCCCGCTTTACCTTCTCTGACCTCCACCCACTCCCCTTTCCCTCTGGGAATCACCATACTGCTTCTGTGCCAATTAGGGTTGTTTTTTTTTTTTAAATCCCTTCATAGTTTTCACCCACCCACTCCATGCTCCCTTGTCTCTGACAGCTGTATGTTCTCTCCCTTTATGAGTGTGTTTCTACTTTGTTAGTTTATTTTGTTCATTAGATTCCACATATATGTGAAATCATATGGTACTTTTCATTCTTCGACTGGCTTATTTCACTTAGCATAATACAATACTCTCTAGGTCCATCCATGCTGTCACAAAGGGTAAAATTTCCTTCTTTTTAAAGGCCAAGTAGTATCACATTGTGTAAATGTACCACAGCTTTCTTATCCACTCATCTAATGATGGGCACTTGGGCTGCTTCCAAATCTTGGCCACTGTAAATAACAGTGCAATGAACATAGGGGTGCATATATTCTTTTGTATTAGTGTTTTGGGTTTCTTCAGATAAATTCCCAGAAGTTGAATCATTGAGTCATAAGGCATTTCCATTCTTAGTTTTTTAAGGAAATTCCATACAGTTCTCCACAGTGGCTGCACCACTGAAAAAGGGTTCCCTTTTCCCCACATTCTCACCAGCACTTGTTGTTTGTTGATTTATTGATGACAGCCATTCTGCCAGGTGTGAGATGATATCTCATTATGGTTTCAATTTTCATTTCTCTGATGATTAGTGACATTGAGCATCTTTTCATATGTCTATTGGCCATCTGTATATCCTCTTTGGAGTAATGTCTATTCATGTCCCTTGACCATCTTTTAATTGTAAATCCTTGGTTATAAGACTTCAACTAGTCCTCAGTTAATCGTTCGGGGAGATTTTTCTATAAATTAGTTGCAATTCCAGTTTGGTCCTGGGAGGAGGTGTATGTAACATGCACTTACTCTACCACCATCTTGGATCTCTCTGGGGCCATTTTATACACTTTTTACTTGTTACCAGGGCATTGTCTCAGATTGGAGCCACAGGTAAGTATTTCATAAGCACTGGTTGATTCTGCAACATCTGCTAATCTCTTTTCACAGATTTTTACCTCTTTTTTTGTGGTTGTTCCTCAGACTAAAGCAGTGTCAAGAGGCCCAAGTTTAAGACCATACATTTATTTACATGTCAGGAACTGGAAAGACCTTAAACAAAAGATTCTTCATAATGGGGTGAAACAAAGAAATCTAGCATGGCGTTCACAAACTGATCATATTTCCTAATGAAATTTCAGAAATCAGTTTGTGCCATAAGTGGGTTGCAGGAGAATGAATATTAAGTCAGTCAGGAAAACAACATATATCTCTAGCTAGCACTGCCCATTCTCTTCCGCTGCTTAAACCTGTGGGGTTCACCCCACCACTACCCACCCCTCAAAAAGAAACACTTTACTTATCGTAAGTCATTCTTCCAACCCATGTTGCCATGCCTGCATGTTATTTATATTCTTTAGGCCTTCCTGGTTATTTAACTAAGGGAAGAGAGTAGACTAACTGAGGAAGGAATGACAAGAATGTACAGAGTAATCTACAATTTCAGCCTACAACTGCTAATACCAGGACTTCACTAAAGCCAACAGCCCCTGTATTGACACTTGAATGTGGACCAACAAGTCTTCAGGTTGTCAGAAAATAAAACATGTGCCCAAACCATAAGAGCGTGGTGAGGAAGGTAAAAGAGTGGCCAAGGAAATGGTTCTTAAATGAACAAATAAACACAAGCCAAGAGGAAGCATTTTAGAAAGTATAGTTAAGTCCTGAGCCCTAAAAAGTGGCAGAATATACAATTTACTGTTACTGAGTCCACAAAGAAATACAACTCTTTGCTTGATTTACAAATAAATTCAGAATTCGTCTGGTGACAGATGAAAACAGGATCTCAAAAGGAATTTAACAAGTTCAAGTAGTAACCATTGTTCAACAGGAAATGTGGCATTTATCATTTTCTGTTTGTCTAACACCAATACCACAGTCATTTTTTGACTGTGGCATGACTAATGGACCTTAATACTTAAATGGCTTGTGAATTTTCTCAAAGTTAAAATCAGTGTTTCTCTGGTCCTTCAGTCCCCATGCTGAGCTTCAGCTCCACAGCCATGTTTGGAGGTGCTCTGGACAGGGGGCTGGCCCTTCCTGGTCTTTGAAATAGAAGGGCTTGACTGGAAGAAGACTGGCAGCAATTCAGCTTTACTACCTTTTCTTTTCTGAGGTAGTGCAGATAAGAGAGCTATCAGCTTGGGCACTAGACTGTAGCAGAAGATTCGATTGAAGCAGAGATTACAGTAAATTAAGAATTTGTTATCACTTACAACAGGCTGTCCTCCTTGCGGGCTTCTGGGCAAAGTCACAAGCTGATTGAAGGGTCTTCTTGTTCCAATAATACTGAATATTTATATTTCTGAGGCTAAAAGGACAACTTAAAGACACATTGATTCACAAACTTCAGAGCTACCTGAGCAAAATCCACAACCGACCCCCATCTGTGGAGCACAAGGAATGTCTGCTGAAAGGCAGAGGACCCCAGATTGGTAGGTAGCAGTTTTAATAAGCAAGGGACTTATATGTGAGGTTTTTATTGGACACCACAAGATGAGCAGATCTTTGTTTCCACCTGCCAGAATCTGAAAAGTTCACATAGAGACCTTACCTGGATTTGGTCCTGTATTCTGTCCAGATGTTCTCAACAACAGATTTCTCTCTTGAGCCTGTAGGGTATAGGGGAAATGGGGCCTCCATTCAATGTCACATTCTTTTTACCCATTCTTGCACATCACAGCCATTGAAATGTCACTCCTGATCACTGCCATCTGAGGCAGGTATTCCTCCTTGGTACTCAGTTTCTCTAATCCTCTAATGGCAGCAGCCTGATTTTGTATGGTGAGAGGAAAAACTTCAAGTTAGGAGAGACACAGTGTCCATACAAATCAAATCATATTTGTAACCCTCACATGGCAGGAGGGGACCAGTATAATTTTTCAATTCCTCATTGGTTGGGAATGGCCCCAGACTCCTTTGGCAGTTGCCTTGGCATGGTTTAGAATGCCCAGGACATGCTTGTAACTGCATTAACCAAGTCACTGTATTTCAAGGACAATCTGGCATCCTGAGCAATATGACATTTCACCTGCTTGCTTGTGGCTGCTCTTTCCATGTACCCAATCTGCTGCATCTACTGAAGGGTCAGTTTCTAGGGTTTGTACCCAAGCTAGGGAACCAGCTTTCTGATTGCCAGGGTGGGAAGGAGGTGTCAGTGCCTTATGAGCCAGGACATGGAAGATTGTGGGGACCGTTTCAGACTCTTGCAGGAGACTCCAAATACCTCCACGTGGCCTGACCCCACAAGGGCTTATTTGCAGTTACTCACCCTTCAGTCCAAACCATAGACTTACTCTCTTTAGAACAGCCCAAATGTCAGTACAAAGTGTTAAAGGCCAGGGCTCATGAGCTGTCTATCACTAGTCAAAAGGATTTGAACTAAGCTCTGTGGCTGCTGTTCATGTGGGTGGTTTGCCCCAACCAGACTTGTCAGTATACCAGGCATCAGTAGGAATTTTCCCTACTCTTTCTGTAAAGGCCACAGGGGCTCCTACTGTCCCCAAATAGGGAAAGGTGCGTTTGTGGAATCTACATCCTCTATAGAGCCTAGGAGCATGAACATTTCTAGAAAGAGTGAGGGGGCAGACAGGGTGCTCCTCTGCTGCAAATAGGCATATCAGTTAGTCAAAGTGGGAGTTAGAGCCATGGCAGAGGTAGGTCAATGCGATTTATTCTGAACCTTCCCCTTCATAGGACAGGAAGTTCTTACCATGATATACTGTTCTTCATGAGAGACTCTGCTTGGAGGAGCACTGTGTACACTCCTGGGAGCAGTTTTTCTGTGGGGTATATTGATTTCAGGCCCCTTCCAGAGCAGGGGCCAGAATCCTAGGGGCACTCTCTTCTTCTGTCAGCTCTGCCATTGTGCCCAGCCCACACTTCTTGAAGTCACAGAAACATCCAATTTAAATGACATCCCTGCTTGGGAGATGACCAGAGCTTTAATGTGCTTCACTATATTTTTGCCTTCTCAAAGGAAGCTTGCTACTCTGATCCTTAGTTCCTCATGCCCTTTCTTTAACAGGTGCTATAAGGAATGGAGGCACTGCACCAGGTGGGGAACTAAGTCCTCCAAAACCCCCAAATCTCTACAAAGGTTTGCACCTCTTTCATTTCCTTATGGATTGCATACGCTTGTACCTTTTCAATCATAGCTTTTGTAACAATTCATTTCTTACCTGACCAAATGACACCCAAAAACTTTACATTGGTGCTTGGGCCACGAATTTTCTATGGGTCCATCATCCATCCTCTCTCTCCCTTGCAAATGTCACAGAAAAGTCTGAGGAGTGCCCAGCAGAAGAAGCAAATCTTTACATGTTAACATTATATTATCAATATAATGGCCCATTTTACTGATTGGGGGAAAAGAAGAGGCAGATCTCAGGTTACCATCTCATGACATATTGTGAGGCTATACACATAGCCTTGGGGAAACACTTAAAAGATCCATTTTTGCCCCTGCCGTGTGAAGGCAAACTGACTTTGTAACTCAGGGGCCAGGGATATACTAAAAAAAAGCATTTGCTGAGTCTAGTACAGCATGATATATACCTAAGCCCATGGCCAAAGTATATAAGATGGTGGCAATGTCAGGCACAGTCACATAGATGGGGACACTATTTTGTTCCATTCACAGTAGTTCATGGTCATCCACCATGAGCCATCTGGCTTTTTTATTGGACATATGGGTCTGTTGAAAGCACTTAACAATGAATTGAATTTCATTAGAATGAATAAAAGGTAATTCCTTGAAGATAATAAATTCCTTTTCCTCCTTTAATAATGAAAAAAGAGTCACGAACTAACATTACTAAGACAGACTCACGCAACTGAAAATCATTAAAAGCTTGAATGAACTTGGACCTTATATAAAGGTCCATCTTTTTTACAGATGAGGTAAAACAGTCAGTGACTTGTCCAAAGGCACACAGACAATAATTCGCAAAACCAGAATGAAGACCCAGATCTCCAGACCAATAGTCAGGCATTTATTCCAGCACAATTTGTCTTTCTTCTCTTTGAAGATATTGGAAGCGAATATGGAAGCACTTGTGGCATGGCCATAGAGGGAATTCAGCAGCAGGCTTTGGCAAACATCTGGTAAACATAAGTGTGTCAGTTATCTACTTTTGTGAAAGTCTTAACCACCAAATGGCCTCTAAACTGTGGGTGCTCTTTCTTTGCTCAAACAATTAGTTCTGTTGGTTAGAAAGAAAGATGTTGTATTCTAAGTGGATATCTGGTCTTTGAAATAATGGGAAAACTTTTGATGGATTCTCTTTGAAGAATTATGGCATCATGACACCTGTTAGGTGGTAGAATTCTTATTTCCTTATTTTCTTCTCCACAGTGCTGCCTTCTTATTATTGTTGGCATCTAACTGACATACTGGGTAAATTTGTTTAACTCACTACCTCTAAGTTGGTTAAAACAAACTAAGAAGAGCTCATTGGAGAAATGTCTGATTTTAGCAGTGGGGGATTAGATATACAAGATAATCCTGTTGGAGTATTTTATAAGAAAGAAAGAAAGAAAGAAAGAAAGAAAGAAAGAAAGAAAGAAAGAAAGAAAGAAAGAAAGAAAGAAAGAAGGAAGGAAGGAAGGAAGGAAGGAAGGAAGGAAGGAAGGAAGGAGGGAGGGAGGGAGGGAGGGAGGGAAGGAAGGAAGGAAGGAAGGAAGGAAGGAAAAGGAAAAAAAAGAAAACCCATTAACCAACCTACATTGATGAAGGTACCTAAAGGGACATAACTGCCAGCTAAAATCATTTACAATGGCCAAAACCAGAACCATTTCAGCAACAAAATTAATATAGTAGTATTGAATTAAGATGCAAAATATAAAATAAGTATTTATGATCCATATTGATAGAAATATATGATTTAATAAATGAATAAATGGTGGAGAAGAGATGAATCTTATTCAGAAGAATTCTAATACATTTTACATAGTCCACCCTAAAAAGGGAAAATCATACCCATTCTTTAAATGTGGACTGCATATACTCACTTTCTTCCAAAAAGTACAGTATGGAAAGGGAGGAAATGAATAACTCCACAGTGGAGAAACCTGACAAACACCACCTAAACCAGGTGATCAAGATCAATATTGACAGTGATTTCATGTTGATAGTACACACCTTTGATATGATGTGGTGAAAACAGTACTTCACTTTTGTGACTTTTCTCCCAAAAACTCATAACCACAGCCTAGCCATAAGAAAAACATCATACAAATCTCAGTAGAAGGACATACTAACAATATTGGTCAGTACTCTTGACAACTGTCGAGGACATCAAAATCAAGGGTATTCAAAATCTCTCCAGCCAAGAGCAGCCTAAGAAGTCGCAGCAACTAAATGTAATGTTGTGCCCTGGGTGAGATTCTGAAAGTAAAAAAGAGTATAAAAATTCTGAAAGTATAAAGTAATACTTTTTATACATACACAGTGTTAGTTAACCATAATATATGAATATTGGTTTATTAATTATAATAAATGTATCATAATAATGTCAGTTAATAATAGGGAAAACTAGGTGTGCAATATGCAGGAATATATAGGAACTCACTGTACTATCTTCTTGATTATTCTGTAAATCTAAAAGTGTTCTAAAAATATTTCAAAAAAGCAAATATAGTCTTTCTTTACATTGAATGTAGACATGCTTGTTTACCCTGTTTCTCAAGATTTCTCATTTCTGTTGGTTATTAATATTTAACCATAGTGTTTTTGCCTGCAAGTATTTGAAAATCTAACACGTGAAGGGGGAGGTGACCCACTTCTGCTTTAGATGGACACTATTAGGACCAAGTAAGAATGAACAGCAAGGCAGATACCAGCTCCCCAATATGGAATCCTTTTCTAATTCTAGCAATGGAAAATGTAGGCTCATGGGGCGGTAAACTTTCAGTTCATTCAACCAGAGACGAGCTGATAGTATCTATCAAATATTCTTTAGTGAAGATTTCTTCTTTGGATGCAGTTAGGTTATAAAACCTCAAGGATTCTTCCAACTCTGTTCTAAATGTATATGGACAGTTGCCCAATTCTCTGTTTAGTTAAGGTTTACACAATTTATTCCAATGTGAATCTGGACTTACAGCCAAGACTTTAAGCAGAGTATGTCTGCCTAGTGACCATAATTCTAAGTTTAGCTAATTGCTCAAAACCTACCAGCTCTTCTAGTGATCCAATAAAGGAAATTAGCCTAGTAAGCTATGCCCTTTTTGAGCCATGCCATTTGGTACATCCCCTCCTTAAAGTTTCAGAGTCATATGATCCAATTCGCTGCTTTAGCAGTGCTATGACTACCTTATGACACCAGTCCTAGAGTTGCACTTCTAAATGCCACAGTCCCACAGCTTGGCCCAACCACTCTACAGTTAGGATTTCAGTGATGGCTAGCGAAGTGAGAGACTTTGCAAATGAGAGTGTGGTTAGATGGGTGGATGAGTGGATGTGTGGAAAGAGAGTTTTATATTTCAATTTCATTTTATGAGCACAGCTACCCCTTTTAATGATAGGAGCTGTAAAATTCTTTTGAGGACAGGGTAAACCAATCCTTTTTTGCTGTCACAGATTCTTTGAAAAAGGGAATTCCTAAATCTGAGACACTTTCCAGAAATAATGTCAATACTAAAAATCTCTTGGTGTTTCTCATACCGACCCCCCAACAAAAAAAAAAAAAGAAGAGAAAAGAAAATGTTTTCTTGATCTAACCAGTGTTTACCATGCTTTTTTAATTTATGTGCACTTAGAAAATAAAGGTGCTGGAAAACAAAAGCACCGGCCTGCATTCCAGCTATTGCCACAAACACAAGTGTCAGGAGATCAATGTCTCAGTCTCTGTGTTGGGAAGATTATTTCTTTAGCAAAAAATCCAATAGAACTTTGTTTTGTTTTGTTTTATATTTCTTTTTTATTCTTGTTTATTCCGTTGTCCCAATTTCCCCCTTTGCCCTCCTCCACCCAGCCCACCCCTCACTCCCACAATCTTCACACCGTTATCCATGTTTATGAGTCATTCATACACATTCTTTGACTAATCCCTTCCCCTTCTTTCCACCCACCTCCCTTACCCTGGCAGCTGTCAGTCTGTTCCATGTTTCCATGTCTCTGGTTTTGTTTTGCTCATTAGTTTATCTTGTTCATTAGATTCCTTTATAAGTGAGATATATAATTGTCTTTCACCAACTGGCTTATTTCACTTAGCATAACAGTCTCCAGTTCCAACCATGCTGTTGCAAAAGGCAGGAATTCTTTCTTTCTCTCTCTGCTGCACAGTATTCCATTGTGTAAATGTACCACAGTTTTTTAATCCATTCATCTACTGATGGGCACCTAGGTTGCTTCCAACACTTGACTATTGTAAATAGCACTGCCATGAACATAGGGGTGCCTAAATTCTTTTTTAAATTGGTATTCCAGGATTCTTAGGGTATAATACCAGCAATGGAATCATTGGATCAAAAGGCAGTTCCATTTTTAGCTTTTTGAGGAAATTCCATACTGTTTTCCACAGTGGCTGCACCAGTCTACATTCCCACCAACAGTGCACTAGTGTTCATTTTTATCCACATCCTCACCAGCACTTGTTTGTTGATTTATTAATGATAATCATTCTGACAGTTTTGATGTGGTATCTCATTGTGGTTTTAATTTGCATCTCTCTGATGGCTATTGATGTTGAGCATTTTTTCATATGCCTATAGGTTATATGTGTGTCCTCTTTGAAGAAGTGTCCATTCAGGTCCATTGTCCATTTTTTTAATTGGATTGTTTGTCTTTCTGGTGTTGATTTGTGTGAGTTCTTTATACATTTTGGAGATCAGACCCTTGTCCAATGTATCAGTGGCAAATATGTTCTCCCATACTGTTTGCTCCTTTTTCATTTTGCTGATATTTGCTTTAGCTGTGCAGAAGCTTTTCAATTTGATGTAATCCAATTTGTTTATTTTTTCTTTTATTTAACTTGCCCTAAGAGAAATATCAGCACAAATATTGTTATTGGGATATTTGAAATTTTACTGCCTATGTTTTCTACTAGGACTTTTATAGTATCACAACTTATATTTAAGTGTTTTATCCATTTTGAGTTTATTCCAGTGTATGGTGTAAATTGGCGGTCTAGTTCCATTTTTTTTCCATGTACCAGTCCAGTTCTCCCAACACCATTTGAAGAATATAACATTTTTTAAATCCTTGCCCAAGGATATGACTATTGATTTTTTAAGAGAGAAAGAAAGGGAGGGAGGGAGGGAGAGAGAGAAAGAGAGAGAGAAACATCCATCTGTTGCCTGCCGTACACACCCCAACCAGGGATCAAACCCACAACCTAGATACGTGCTCTGACTGGGGATCAAACCCAATACTTCTTGGTGCTCAGGACCAGGCTGTAACCAACTGAACCACTGGCCAGGGCCAATATAATTTTTATTACAAAATAATTTGTATTAATTACATAAGCTTGAACCTTATAAAATGGACACTTGCAGATGATACACAGTTAAATAAAGGCAAATTCTTATGGCCCATCCTAGTATGAAATATGGATTCTTTAGAAAAACACAGAGGAAAAGTAAAAAAGTACACTCTAATCCTTATGCCTAAGGAATCAGATATTAAGTATTAATATATAAACATCAATATGTTGATTTTTGTTTACATTTTTTTACATAATTTAAATCATAACACAGTGCATATTTTTGCAACTTGATTTTTTCCCTTAATATTTAATGAGTATTTTCCCATGTCTCAGTGACTCCTGGCATGCCCTCATATGGGTAAACAAATTAATTTTCTAGGGTCAAATATTTAATTGACCTGATACTTTGTTATATAACATGCGCTGCTATAATAGCAAAAAGAGGGAATTTTTGCGTGAGTCCCAGTTGCACTCCAGATAGCCCTGGGTCAAAGCACATGCACATTTTCAGACTTTTGATACCTTGCCAAATCATTTCCCAGAAGGCTGAACCCACCAGGAGCATGTAAACACACGTCTTCTCATTAACATTTCATATTATCTCTGTTTTAAATGTCAACTGCCCATTTATTTCTTATCTGAATTTCTCAGGGGAATTTCAATGTCCTTAAAGTTCTATTATATTTAGCATTTATGCTAAAATTTCCATTAGAATATTAGGTATTAAAAACAACTCAGTAGCCTGCTTTATGGTATGTTCTTCCTTTCAGACATCCAGCCCATTGCAGAGATAGACTGCTGTAGATGGCAAGCAGAGTCAAATGCCACAGACAATAACTTAGGTCTTTATCCTAAAAGTAGCTTTTTGCTTGAAATTATGCATCTCTAGCCCCTAATGTGATATCTCCTTCACTCCTAATATGAAACAGAGCAGAGGTGTTACCAAGTGAGTGATAGTCCATCAATTATTAGAGGCAAATTCATTGCTTCCACCAGCTGCTGCCATGTTAGATAGAGGCTTGCTCAGTCAGCACAGATGCTGGGGGATCCAGGGCTGCTAATCAGAAGGGGCAGTAGTTAAAAACAGATAAGGAAACGACCTGCTTAAATGTTGAGGAAATAGACAATGCCTAAAGAAAAAAAATCATGTTCACCTAAAACATTTGAAGAATTGTGTTTTTTTTCTACACCAGGAGCCTGTATTTGACTCATATGTAAAACAGATGGGAGAAGTCTTCAACTCAACAAGAGGATAAATGTTTTTAATTATTAAAGCTGTCCAAAAATAAAAAGGCTGATTCATGAAATAATGGTTTTTCCAGAATGCCCAGGGAAATTGATCACCCCCTTTTAAGTAGTCACATTACACATACACTGTTAGTACTAGTCATAGGTCATTAAAATTTGTTTTACACATTTGCTTGTACTACAAAACCATTAACTATTTGTTGCTAATTTATATTCATTAATATTATAGCAAATGAGTAATAAGATTTCAAAAATTCTGCGTTGGCCTCTTGACTCCAAAATACTCTTACCCAATTAGAAGTGGATTCCTTTGATTTGAGAGTAAAATAGCTGTGGATAGTAATAGATAGAATTTCATTTATAATTCAAAGTGAATGAGTTATGAAATCCTTTCCTGAGAGAAGAGGGTGAAGTAAAAGAAATTGGTGCCTTGGGGCAAAAAACACAGGAAAAGATAAAAAAAAGCAAAAAATAATAATTTGAATTATTGAGGGCTAAAGACAATCATGCTGACTATATATTTGTTGCTTTTGTTTTTATTATTGTTGTTGTTGTTTTTTAAGGGTCCCTTTTGGATACAATTGACTTTCTGTGTGATTTAAAACTCCTCTTTATTTTTAAAAACCCTGCCTTAGGGCACTGATATTGTATGGAGAAGTAAGTTTCATTGTCCTAGAGTCAATATGGCATGAAAGGTCATTCATTAGCTCTCTCAAAATTTCCCACTTGTAAAAAGTTCAAATGAAACCTTTCTTCCTAAAGTAGTAGAAGTGATGCAGGAGATAGCAGAGGACTGCACTTCTATTGTTCGCCAGCGGCTAGTGTCCTGGTTGCCAAGTAACACCTTTTACCATTTAGGTAGAATAAATAAATAGTAAACCAAGGCAGGGAAGAGGAGGGAGACAGGTCTCACCCCAACTCAGCAGTCTTGACCTGTTTTTATTAGGCTGCCAGGCATTCTGAATAACAAGCAACACTATGAGAAGGCAGGAAGGGGGAAGCCCTTGAAAGTCTGTGTGTATCATCTCCTCTAGCTGAGAAAGGGAAAACCTTGAGGCTGTGTATTCATCCCAAGGCCTCAAAGGGGAACTAGGAGGTATCTACAGTGCCCAGAGAAAAAGCCCATAAAACAACTTTGGTCAACTGCCTGCCTCCCAACACATACACCAAATGAGTAAATACAGACCAGAGCAAGATAAGGATTTGAGCTAACAGACCTTCGCACATACCTACATTTGGGTAGTTGGGTCTCCCTGGGGGAAAGCTGGCAGCAGCTTTACTCGCCATTCAAAAGGTAACTCCCTCACTCCCATCCCACCAACTATATCAGAACAAAGGACTTGCTCATTTTTGGCCACCCAGCCTCTAGCCACCCAAGCACTGGCCCCCGGGCTCTGGCCACCCTGCTCTTGCCACCCTTGCTTTTGCTTTCCCATTGGAACATAGCACTAATACACTTTGCCTGCATGCTAATAGGCTTGCTGATATGTAATTCTTTACTGCCTCGGCAAGAAGAACCAGGTTTCTCCCATAAACAGAAGTAAGAGCGAGGAGGAGGAAGCGATGAAACACAGTGGTGTGGCTGAGATCCAGATGTTCCTGGCACTGAGACGGTGAGCTTCTTTAAAACCAAGTATTTAGTTAGGCTTGTCCACTGATCTTAATACAGTGGCATCCTCTACTTCACTTGAGACTAAATCGCATGCATTTATTCAATCATCACTAAATATATCATGAAGTGCCTAGACCCTAAAGTGGGCTTTGGGGACACAGTAGTGAACCAAATGGAAAGATTTCTTGACTTCATGGAGCATACATTAGGGTGGGATCTCCTTTGGTAAAACAGCATTAAACAAATGAGTATAATTGTGTCAACATAAAAAGAGGTTTTTAGTTTAATCCTAAAGCAATTCCAATTTAATAAATCTAATAAAGTCCTAATGAGCAATGCAACTGCCAGTCTGCTCCAGAATTATTAAATTTTGAGATTTGTGAGAGAAAGACATTCCTAGTAAAGCTCCCTCCTCCCTTCAAATAAGGATACCAGCATCCGAGTGGAAAAACGTGAACTGTGGCTAAATTTAGCCAAAATTATCATCTCGTAGTCTGTAGAATATTTTAGCCAAGCAAATTGCATAACACAAATGCAACTATTTTCCTCACACCCTTCCCTGAGAACCTTTCCAACATTCATGCTGTTAACATTGTCAGTAGTGCACTTTGCTATAGGAGATTAAAGGTTGGCTGCAAATAATTTCCATCAAATAACTCTAATTAGCCACTAAAAGTTGGCATATTTCCTACTATCTGAAATTAGATCAGAGAGTTGAGTTGAGATGAAAAAGCCCTATTAACTCTCTAGGCTTCTAATTCCTATTTGCTGGGGGAAATTACTGTTTTGAACTTTATCTGCTACTATCTGAAGTCTACAGTCACGGGTAATAAAAAGATATGTGGAAGTCTGGACTTTCTGCTTGCTTGTACTTGCTTGTACACTATTGGGACTTCCTAAAATACACTCCTAAGAGCAATAGCCCTGGGAAATATTTTAGTGGATTTGTAAGAATAAAAGAAAGAAACTTTTTTTTTAAAAAAAGATGTTAAAATGCAATGCTTTGCAGTTATCTATATATACATGATCCCCTTTAACAAATAAATGTATTTTTACTATAATGCTATCAATCAATGGAGTGTGGAGTTTTCTTGAACCCAGTTCTGCATGCTTTTTATTAGACGTTTATCTCCTAGTGTATTTCTAACAGTCAGTCAGAGAAATAGCACTTACGCTGCTATTAGGTGTTTGGGAACCGCTGCTTGACAGCATCTGGTGCCATTTCACAGCAGCCCAAACCCGAGCCCTCACAAGGCAGCATGTGTGTCTTGCATTATGAATAAGCACCTGAACTTGATGCTTTTGTTTTGGAGTCCTGTATGCTGTCATCAGTTGCTGTGTGGCTGATGTGCTGAGAGTTAACACACCAGATGTCTGGTGCAGCCATGTACACTTCTGAAGGTCTTTTTATTTTTCGGATATGATTAATCATTTCACATCACTGACCCCAATGGCACAATCAGGAAGATAAACCAAAGGGGATGGGGCCTGGAAAATTAGTGCGAGGGTTTTGAATAGAAAATACAATCATTGGAAAAATACAGTGGCTATTTTAACTGTTAAAATGCATTTGCATTTTGCTAAAAGTTAAATTTTCTCTTGACTAAACTACTTTCAGTAATCAATAAGGAGCTTCCAATCTCTTTCTTGGAAAGTGTCTGATCAATCTTTTTAGAGGGACCATAACTTTAAAAGTATACACCCCAATGCTGGTGTGTGGCTACCCTGGGCTGGCTTTCTAAATTAAATGAAAAAGTGATATAGTTTTTACAATTAAGTTACCATGAAATTTTCTTTAAAATACAAAAATTTTAGTATAATAAAGTATGATAAGAATTAACTTTATAAATAATGGAAGTTTTTGTTTTAATTATTTAATCAAGTATTAATTATAACAATGATAAAAAATAATTGACTCATTTGCTTTTACATTTTTTTTAGTGTATAAACTAAACTTTTATAAGGATTAGTGGATATTTGAATGAGAATATTGCTGTTTTCTATCTATATATGTCTTTACTCTAAATACCTTAAGCATTTTTACAAAATATATTCATCTAAAACAAAAAGTTGACATTTTATTCCTATTAGTGGACAAAATTGAGATAACAAATTAAGAGAAGGTAATGCTACTTTATAATTTAGTGATGCAGACTGATTCTATTTACTTTCTAAATAAAAATATTAATGAACAGTATGAATATTTCAAAACTGTCAGCACAAATTAAAATGCAAGATTGAGTGTCAAGTCTATCGTATATCCTATTTTTTTCCAGACATTGCAAGAGGATTTCTTCATTAAAAATAAAAGGTAAAATAATAAATAAAATCAAAAATTGAATATATATGAACACATATATACTGTTTTAAGATAAATTTTCTAACAAATATATATGGCAAACATCCTAATAGATACCTTAAAAGTCTTTAAGAAAAATTAAATAATTTTGATTATAACCCAGTGGGAGGGTATATCAGCCAGAAAGTCAGGGTTCTCCAGATAAACAACCACTATATACATATGTATATACTGGTTCTATTTTTATATACATACTAGGGTTTGATTAAATAACTGGATACTAGAGCCTAGCCGAGTTGACACAGAAAACTGTCACAGAGGGCACGAAATGTGCCCAGTGTCCAGATGGGCAGTATGTTCCCAAAGCACACGAGTGTATATGAAGAAGGAAACTGACTGCTCCTGATTTTAATTATGACTTTAGTTCATTAACAGAATTTAAGAATAATTCTTCCATTTTAGAAGTCTATTATTCACTATTGTATTGTCACTCTTTTTCATCCACCAAAGCCCACTACTCACATTTTCATGGGAACGAGTATATTCTGCAGAAATCAGAAAATGAATACTAATTAGACTTCTTATTTGAAGAAAAGAAACATACTTCGAAATAGTGAGGGCCTTGTCCTCACCTTGAGGCACAGCCTAGTGGTCAGAACTAGCCCTTCGGAATTTGTACCCTCACTTCTGACACTTCCTAGCTGTGTGATCTCAGTATGTTCTTCAGTGAAAGGGAGACAGGAGAATCCTTACCTCAGAGCTTGTGTTCAGTGCCTGTCTAACCTCTTCAGTGCAAGAGGTGTGGATTTTTTAGGTAATATTTTTTCTAGGGGGCGGATGGTACAATCCTGAAAATCTTCAGTTCGTTATCTGGTTGCCACTGAAGCAAGTGCAATTAACACAGCTTGCATTCCTGCTCCTGGTTAACTAGGTCAGCAGTACTCACATTTGGACCTGCTGCCTGGTACTGGTCAGGAAACTGTTGGTTACAGATCCTAAAGGGATACCCATATAAATTGTTACAGCAATTTACTGTGACACTTTTATTGTATTTTATACAAGTAGCAGCGCACGGTGCATTTGGATAAACATCAATAACAACAACAACAAAAGGTAAAAAGATTAGTTGTTCACCACACCATAAATAATTGAGACAAACTGGTTATAAAAACCTGTTTGTGAAGGAATTTACTTTCAGATAAAAGTGTAAATTTAATCTCAACAAAATTTGGTATATTACCTTCTCCAGAAAAAGCTATAGTTGTGGTGTCTGTAACTGGTCTATGGTATGTCTCCATAACACTCTATAATTGTCTGTGTATCTGTCTCCCTAACTGTAGTGTGAGACCCTGGCATGAAGGGGTCCATCCTATTCAGGATCCCCAAGACTGGAGAACAATGGCTGGCACATATCTGGTGTGGATAATAATGTCTTAGGTGAATGAAAGCTGACTGACAGAGTAACTGACAGAAATAAAACTAGTGGAGGATGGAAAAGGACATGAGTTTGTAAGGAGTAGAGCTGTTAATAGATCTTAATAGTAGATATTAAATATATTAATAAATTATGGAAAAATTATATTATGTTGAAATGTTATGTATACAATAAAGAGCATACTTCCTCTGAGGCATTTATTTGTTGGAGACCAAGAGGCCTGTGAGGGGTCGAGGATAGGGTCCTGCACCGCAGGTGTGGTGGCTGGGCCTGGTTTCCGGCCTTGGGGCTATCTTGGTCTCTGACTGTTCTCATAACATTGGCCTTCGAATCATGTATACAGTAGCAATGCTAGTCTGAGAACTCCCCGACCTTGAGGGAGTAGATAATCTCGTGCCAGAAAGCTTCTCCTTTGTCTGCTATGCACTCATGATTGTACTTAAGCCTGAAGACCGCGCAATAAACTTGCCTTATGCCAGCAGAGCATTTGGTCCTCTCCTATATTCAGTCCCTCGCCCAGCCTCACGACCACCCTTGCTGCAGCGGGCTGCGGCAGAGTGGCGCCCGAACAGGGACCAAGAAGAGTCCAGAACAGGGACCAAGAAGAGTCCGAAATCGTGAGGATTTGGGATCCCGAGAGGACCGCTGCTACGGGGGCCCGGTAAGTTAAAAAAGTAAAAGTAGCAGGGAGCAGAGCAGGAGAGTAAAATAATGGGAAATTCCCACTCTTCCGAAAGGGAGCTGTTTGAACAAGTATTGTGCACCCTATTAAGGGGACGAGGTGTCATGACCTCAAAGAGACAAATTCATCATTTTGTAGATTTTATCCAACAAGTATGCCCGTGGTTCCCTGAGGAAGGAACCATAAATATTGATACTTGGAAGAAGATTGGGGAGCAGATTCGAGAACATTATCGAGCTCATGGTCCTGAAAAGACTCCCGTTGATGCCTTTTCCCTATGGTCCCTAGTGAAGGATTGTTTGAAAGGGGACTCTGAACTAGATAAATGGGAAAACGGGACTAGAGGCAGTCTCACGCTGCAAGCTACTCGCTCTGCAGAGGATCTGTTTAAAAACCCCCCGCCTCTGCCACCTGCACCTCCGCCGCCGTTAGAGTCTCCGCAGTATGAGCAACCAGATGTTAAGCCTGAGAATTTTGAATCTAGAGATCCAGACCCTGCGGAGGTCGATTGGGATGATCTAGAGGAACAGGCGGCGGCGGCTTTTGATCGCTCTCATGGAGCGTTTGTTGCCACTGAGATGAAAGAAACTAAGAAAGATAAGTCAGAGCCAGCTGTGCTCTTTAAGGACCTTCTGCAGTTGTTACACTCCCTTCAGGAGCAGGCTCAGGGTTCTGGGAAAATTGTTGCAAATAGAGAGCGGACCTCTGTTTCTGAGGATCCTATGTTTCCCAGAGATCCCACCTCTCTGTTAATAGCTCAAGTGGGATTTCGCCCACATCCCCCCCGAGAGGATGCTGTAGCGTCGCCTTTGCAGACTGCACTGCGGCGCGCGCTTCGTGATGGGGAGTCAATAGATGGCTTCTCCCCCGAGAGACAGATTTTCCCTGTCCTTCAGAGGCAGAATGATCAAGGCCAACAGTGGCGAGATTATGAGCCTATTCCTTACAAGACCTTGAAGGAGTTAAAATTAGCCTGTGCCCAGTATGGGGCTACAGCCCCCTTCACTATCGCTACCATGGAAACTATCGCAAGCCTCGCCCTTCCCCCACAAGATTGGAAAACTATGTGCAAAGCAGTGTTAACTGGAGGTGATTATTTGTTATGGCTTGCTGAATATCACGAGAGCTGTGAGCAACAGGCAAGGTCTGAAGCTGCTCGCAGACTTGGAATAACGTATGAGCAATTGGCAGGAACAGGGAGCCTGGATAGCTCAGTTGGTAGAGCATCAGACTTTTAATCTGAGGGTCCGGGGTTCAAGTCCCTGTTCGACCCTCAAGGACAAGGAGTCATCGAACGAGTACACCTTTCCCTCAAACAACTATTTGCTAAACTGAAAGGGGGGAGATGGTACAGCAAAACTGCTTGTATTTCATTTTTTATTTGTTTTGCAAAATTGCTTGTATCTCATTCTTTATTTGTTTTAAATTTTTTAACCATGGATTCGGAAGGGC
This sequence comes from Glossophaga mutica, assembly GCA_039655065.1. NCBI lineage: Eukaryota > Metazoa > Chordata > Mammalia > Chiroptera > Phyllostomidae > Glossophaga > Glossophaga mutica. The sequence goes on from CM077304.1 coordinate 136,972,480, forward strand.
GCTCCGCGGCATGGCCTGACCCGATACTAATTTGGGGCCGAGGGCATGTTTGTGTTTTTCCCACAGACGCTGAGTACCCACGGTGGTTGCCCGAGAGGTGTGTCCGCCATGCCCATGTCACTGAGGAACCGGAACACCCATCCCCGGAGAGCCCAGAGGAGACTCCAGCAGTTGGCGCTGATCTTGAGCCTCCTGTGGATACTGAAAACTCAAGTGAAGGCTGAAGAATATGGACAAGGAATAATCGGACCTATCAGACTATGCTTTGGAAGGCAGTCGCCTCCCTTCAATATGTCACCGTAGCCAAGAGACAGGTAGCTTGGATGCATATAGGGACACAGGACGCTATCTCTGTGGACGGAAGCCAGAAAAATGTGTCTATCATAGCTTGTGTACCTGACCCCTTCGCGTTTGTTGCAGGGGATCTGCGGCTTGTCCAGAATGCCATGTATAATCTTACCTGTCACGATTGTATTTTAACTAACTGTCTTAATTCCTCCTTGAATGTAAGCTCTTTTGCTATTGTTAAACAACCCGCTTTTTCTTTTGTTCCTGTTAATCTCACTGTTCCCTGGTTCAATGATCCTGGTTATGCTGTCATTCGAGCGGCTAATGAAATCATACTAGCTCGCTCCAAACGCTTTGTTGGGATGCTGATTGCAGGAATAACTGCCCTTGTAGCTCTTATAGCTACTGCCGCCACAGCCACCATTGCCCTAACAGAGGGAATTCAAACGGCAGAATTTGTCAATGAATTGTCTCATAATGTTTCTGTAGCTTTTCAGACTCAGGAGGACTGGGATCGAAAAATAGAGCAGAAATTGAATGCCCTCTACGATACGGTCAGAGTCGTAGGGGAGGAATTGAATTCTTTGGAAGTTCGGTCCTCATTGAAGTGTCATGCTATGTTTTCTCACATTTGTGTAACCCCCTTTCCTTATAACTCTACCACCTTCCCTTGGGATAAGATACGTAATCATTTATTAGGTATTTGGCATAACTGCAATACTTCTTTAGACCTTGCTGCCCTGAACAAGGAAATCCGAGATTTGGCAGAAGCACCCCCTATAGATATAGATATTGCTCGGGATGCTCAAAACTTTCTGTCAGCCTTAGCTAAGCGGTTCCCTACCTTTAATCAGCTCATGTATAATTGGATTGGTGTTGGAATCTTTGTACTTTTGTTCCTCTTATTAATACCCTGTGTTTTCCGAGTGTTTGTAAGCCAAATCAACGGCTTGTACGTAGATCTAAAACGGCAAAAATTGGATATGACCAAAAATGAAGTTCCACTGCATTATATAAAGTAAAAAAGGGGGATATGTTGGAGACCAAGAGGCCTGTGAGGGGTCGAGGATAGGGTCCTGCACCGCAGGTGTGGTGGCTGGGCCTGGTTTCCGGCCTTGGGGCTATCTTGGTCTCTGACTGTTCTCATAACATTGGCCTTCGAATCATGTATACAGTAGCAATGCTAGTCTGAGAACTCCCCGACCTTGAGGGAGTAGATAATCTCGTGCCAGAAAGCTTCTCCTTTGTCTGCTATGCACTCATGATTGTACTTAAGCCTGAAGACCGCGCAATAAACTTGCCTTATGCCAGCAGAGCATTTGGTCCTCTCCTATATTCAGTCCCTCGCCCAGCCTCACGACCACCCTTGCTGCAGCGGGCTGCGGCATTTATTGACAGTTTTAATGAGTAAGCCATGATATGGGTGTAGCCTGGAGAATAAGAAGAAAAGTACAAGGAGATTTGCTCCAGGAAAAACACATTTTTTGCAAACTGATTGGAAAGATCCCCTTCGACTGTGAAAAGGAGGTGCTGGTTTTTTCCAGAATACACGTCACATTTGTTGCTCACTAAAACTTTAGAACAGGAGAGTTTATGAGAATACATAATTGTATCAGCACTATAATTTGGGGGGGGGGGCTATTTAGGTCCTTTCCCCTAAAACTAAAATGATAAGGAACATTACATTAGATCTATATATGAAGCTTTGAATTGACATTTGTGGCACAATAATGTTTGTTGTTAGCATGACTTCCTTTGAAGTGAGTATGATGTTTTCTTCAGACACGTAAGATGACATCTCTTTTCCTGACTTCTTGAAAAAAAATTCCCATAATTGGCCAGTTACCTGTCCATCACTCAGGAGTCCCTGATGCCATTTCACATGCTTTTCATTGTGCTGTGCTAACACATCAAATCAGCTCATCATAAAACACAGACCTGGGGAACACACAGAAAGCCAATAGTTATCGATCTTTCAGTATGAGAGTAATTTGTATTAATCCTGGAAAGATGAAAAGAATGTGTTCAACTGATACAAACTCCAAAGAGAAGCCAAGGATTTTTCAGAGTTTCTGGAGTTGAAGGACTATTACTCCCAGTAGACATGAAAAAAATGAAAAACAAACAAAAATTCCCTCTGTGTTTTGAATTTATAAAGAAATATTATCTTGTGCTAAATTTACTTTTGGCTTCACATGTTCTTTATGGTCTACACAGGCTGGGCAAACTATGGCTCATTGGCCAAATCCAGCCTGCCATCTGTTTTTATAAATAATGTTTTATTGAAACACATCTGCACTTATTCATTTGTGTATTGTGTACATGGCTGCTTTTGTGCTACAATGGTAGAGTTAAGTGTTGACATAGACCAAGTGAAATGCAAAACCCAAAATATTGAGTACCCAGACCACTTCTGAAAACATTAGCCTATCCCTGGTCTATATGAGCATTATCGGCATAATCTGTGTAATAAACAAAGGTATACCAAAGCTTTCTCAGATCATGAGAACTGATCATGCACATCTTTTCTCACCAATGTATTCAGTGATGTGATGTTGGCAGCTGGAAATTACCCATGGCTGGAGTATTTACACCATTGAAACCATCAAGCATAACAAATCAGACTTTTTTTTCCTGCAAAAGCTGGTTGTCCACAGCTCAAGTGGTACTGACAAACCAATATCAATAATACCACTTCTTGTCCACTTCAAGCTGGCATACCCAAATTTAAAGTGGCATCCCACTTTAGAAAATAATAAGAATTGTTTGTTTGTTTTACTCTTCTTTTTTACTTTATTTTTATTGTTTACATGATTACAGATGTTCCCATCTTCCCCCCCTCCCCAGCCCTTTTCCCAACTCTCCCCTGACCCTCCCCACTTTCCTTTGGCCATCACCTCACTGTTGTCTGTGTCTGTGGGTCATGCATATGTGTTCTTTGGTTCATCCCTTCACCTTCCTTCATGCAGTCCCCCTTTGCCTCCCACCCTCTGACAGCTGCCAGTCTGCCCCACATACCCATGCCTCTATTTCTATTTTTTGTCAGTTTATTTTGTTCACTTATATGTGAAATCCTATGGTATTCGTCTTTCACCAACTGGCTTATTTCACTTAGCATAATATTCTCCAGGTCCATCCATGCTGTCACAAAAGGTAGGAGTTTCTTCTTTTTTATAGCCACAGGATTCCATTGTGTAAATGTACGACAGCTTTTTTATCCATTCATGTACTGATGGGCATGTGGGTTGTTTCCACACCTTGGCTATTGTGAACAATGTTGCTATGAACATAAGGATGCCTATATTCTTTCAAATTGGCATCTTGAGATTCTTAGGATATAATCCCAGAAGTGGAATTGCTGGGTCAAAAGGTAGTTACAGTTTTTATTTTTAATTCTTTATTAGTTAGAACCACTAATTATGCTGGATAGATGTGCTGGCATTGGACAGAGATCTTATTAGCAACAAGGATACAATCTTTGTTAAAGACCCTCAATGGAGTTTGAGATATTTAATTTTGCTGATTATAAAATTAATTTAACTTAATATGGGATTTTTAGAAAACACATGATAAAATATACAAACTCACCACCATACATATTACAATAGAAATTTTGTCTTTCATCTATTCATATTATACATTGTATTGAGATATATTGTATTCATATAAAGTTATTTATAATATTTATTATTTTGTTTTTGTTTTGAAAGAGTTTTTTTCATATTGATAAATATTCTTCTATAGCATCACCTGGCTTGGCTATCTGCTATTCTACACCAGATTTAATTAACTAAGGCTCTGTTGTGGTGTACTAAGAAGGCTGTGATGGAAACCACTTTAAATACGTATATATTTACATTTCCATATACTTCTTTAAGAACTATAGAGGTTCATTTCAATAAAGTCCAAGAAAAAAGATTAAAAAATAATTCTTACCAGCTGTCTTACTAAAATGACAGTAAATTGCCATCTATAATGCTGTAGCATTAAAAGGACTCGTATATAGTTATCGTGGTCTACTTGTGTGCTCCTCTGGCACAATGTCATGATATACTAATGACCATTAGCTTTGCAGCCATACAGACTTGGATTTGAATCTCAGCTCCACAGGTGACTAGCTATATGACCTTGGATGAAATCATTTGCAATCTCTGAGCCCCTATTTCCTCATCTCAAATAGAAAGTATAAAGCATACTTTGCAGAACTGCTATGACTATTGTATCATTTGAATATAAGGTATCTAGCACTGATTCTAGCATATGGTAGGTCCTCCAAAAAATGTTGATTTCCTTCTTTATGATCCCCTGCTTGATCCTCCTGTGAAGTAACCTCAGTTTGCTTTCAGATTTCCAGCTCATTTTTCTATTTGTTTGAAACTCAATAGTTGAAGCAAATTCAAACAAACATGGCACAATGTATTTTAATTTTGATACAGTTCTTTTTTTTTTCCCTCAGAAATCTGGATTTTTAGAAGCTGTTGAAAGATATTGGCCACTCCTTAAATTCACAACTGAAAAAAGATTGCCAGGCCAATAACAATAATCCTAATTCTTGCCCACTCCAAGCTGACATATCCAAATTTAATCCCACACTTTAAAAAAATAAGGACTTGTTTTTCTTTCCCAAACACATTCTTAAAAACAGTAAAGGGAAAGTTTGTTCTTTCAATTTTGTTTAATTTCTTTCCACCCACACACACACAAAGAAAAGGTGAAGTCTACATGAAATGCTGTGTCTAGGAAATTGGCTTCTATATCTCCCTGCTGAATTTCCATGTATACTGTTTCACAATACATTTGTTGGCTTCTTTTCATCTGCACTGTTCCCTTACTTCCTAAAGGACTATGAGCTCATTTACCCAAGTCTTGTGTGGTTATAAAGAGTTGAAAAATGTGTCTTAAGTTTGTATAGATTCTCTTTATTTCTTTCTAAGTGAACAAAAATATTCTGGACTTCCTTTTATATAAACTAGAAGAAGCTTTTTATGGTGAGTGTTTTGAGTTTTGCCCTTAAGCTAAGCCCTTTGTATGTGAAGATAACAGCCGTGATTGGGAAGCTCTGAACCATCCACCCTTATTGCCTTGGAAACGATAAGCCTTTTTCAAATGAACTGGAAGGGGGTTAAAGTATTATCTTTTGGAGACACAGAATTTTTAACCCACACAAAGGTCTCTTTCATTTATATATATATGAAAGTGATATACGTATATACCTCTATCTCACTGGTTCAACTTCCTTGGTATCATGATTCAAACAATTAAACAAACCCTTGAAAATCCTGAAGATATGTGAAAACAGTAATGATTTAGATAGTAAGGATTATTCTCTAACAATATAGCTACACATTTGTAATTAACATTTGTTAAAAATGTGTCTTTTCACATGGCCATGTGTACTTTTTTGAGGCTCCTCCCTCCAAATACTTAGGGCACAACAAGCAATAGCTCTCCCTAGAATCCATGTGACAGGAAAATTAATTTAAAAAACTCATCATATGTCATCCTAAGAGATACTCCATTTTCCAGGGGTTTTCGTTCAAACATACCTTTCCCTTGAGACCTTTCTCACCCAGTTCCAAAATTCCCAAACAAGATAACCACATTCCAAAAACAAATAGGATGTACCCTGAGCATGAATGACCTTACAGATCACAAATGATCTGTACAGAATGATTAGATTAGTAGAATTTAGATTATAGCATGAGTCATTTATTTAAAATAAAGGTGGGGGACTGCTCAGTGACCAGAATTACTAAAATATGAGCACTAACTGACAAAGTTCTTAGGTCACCCCACAGATATCAATGAGAAAATAACTTTGCAAGGTAGCTGTCTCGGGACTATCCCCAACATATGACATAGCTGAGTCATCGGACTTGTGCCAAAGAGCAGATGAAGAAGGCAAGGGATCAATGTCCAATTTACTGATACAAATATCTTGAAACTTTTAGAACAGAGAAGATAGTTCCTTTTCAAAATTTGTAAAATATTGAATACCCAAGTGTTAGGACCTATTTTAAAATTCTATTTTCTTTTAAAAATTTCCTTAAAAAATTTTACTGTTATTCTAGTACAGTTGTCCCAATTTTCCCCTGTTTGCTCTCCTCTACCCTGCCTACCCCTGCTGCCACAGTCAATCCCCACACCATTGTCCATGTCCATGTCCATGTCCATGTATCATTCATACATGTTTTTGACTAGTCGCTTACCCTTCTTTCCACTATTATCTCCTTCCCCCCTCCCCTCTGGTTGCTGTCAGTCTGTTCCCTGTTTCCACGACTCTAGTTCTATTTTGCTACTTAGTTTGTTTTATTCATTAGGTTCCTTTTATAAGTGAGATCATATGGTATTTGCCTTCAATGATTAGCTTATTTGACTTAGCATAATATTTTCCAGTTCCATCCACGCTGTCACAAAGGGCAGGAATTCCTTCTTTCTTTCTGCTGAGTAGTATTCCATTGTGTAAATATACCACAGTTTTTTGATCCACTTATTTACTGATGGGCATTAGGCTGTTTCCAGAACTTGGCTATTGTAAATAGTGCTGCTATAAACAGGGGTGCATGGGTTCTTTGGAACTGGTGATTTGGGATTCTTTGTGATCTGGGACCTCTTGTTTGTTTGTTTGTTTGTTTCTTTCTTTCTCTTATCATTGCTGTCAAATAGAAATTTTATTTATTTTTAAAATAATTTTATTGATTATGCTATTACAGTTGTCCCATTTCCCCCTCTTCACTCCTCTCCACTCTGCACACCCTCTCCCACCCATTTAGTTCATGTCCATGGGTCATACTTATAAGTTCTTTAGCTTCTATATTTCCCATACTATTCTTACCCTCCCCTGTCTATTTTCTACCCACCATCTATGCTACTTGTTCTCTGTACCTTTTCCCCTTCTCCCACTCCCCTGTTGCTAACCCTCCATATGATCTCCATTTCTGTGGTTCTGTTCCTGTTCTAGCTGTTTGCTTAGTTTGTTTTTGTTTTTGTTTTAGGTGTGGTTGTTAGTAATTGTGAGTTTGCTGTCATTTTACTGTATATGTTTTTTATCTTCTTTTTCTTAGATAAGTCCCTTTAACATTTCATATAATAAGGGCTTGGTGATGATGAACTTCTTTAACTTGACCTTCTCTGAGAAGGACTTTATCTGCCCTTCCATTCTAAATGAAAGCTTTGCTGGATAAAGCAATCTTGGATGTAGATCCTTGCCTTTCATGACTTGGAATTCTTAGGCCATGTACCCATCACCCTCTTAGATCAGGAAAAATTTCATTAAAGGGATGTGCATGGAATCCAGTACTAAAGGATAAATGGAAATTACAGAAATAGAGAGAGGGAAAAGACCACTCCAGATGAGTAAAGTAAAATTGTTAAAGGATACCTTTTTAAAAAATCAAATCATGACTCTTTTAAAATATAAAAGAGATGTATGTCAAAGTTTTACTTAACTAATTTTTATCTCATTTATAATTTAGGATATCCATAAGATATTTTTGAAAGTTCAAAAGTATATCAAAGAATAGAGACATATATGAATATTCAGGAATGCTGAGATAAATTTGCTAATGAATACAAAACTATCCTCTTCAACAGGCTAGAAGTCAATTTCATATCCATCACCCAAAATTCATTTGCATTTCTATGAGTCATTTGCATCACCATCATCTCTCCACAAATTATATTCAGAGTATTGCAAAATACTCAAAGGCACATATCTTCATAGAATTCGATAACCTCAGAAGCGTTCCTTAGATAATGTTCAACATTCCTTTATAAAGGGAGCCAGTAGCCATTTTTTCCATTTCATTTTTTTAATTGACATGAACAAAAGTAAAAGAAAGTGTAATATGTTTGGATCAGATCAGAGACACGTATTAGAATTGTTAAATGTGCTATACTGTTTTTTGCTGTATTAAACCTAAAACTGTTAAAATAATGTTATAACTTCTAGCCCTTTGGTAGGTGTGTGGAAAATATTTAGGAATCAAAATGGGTGGACAAAGGAAGCTTTTTGATGTGCATTTATGCATATAGTAACCCTCTCGATTCCATGCATAGGGTAATCCTATCTCACTGCTTTAGCTCAAAGAAGTAAGTACACAAGAGGAAAAATTAATACAAAAAATAATAATGCCTAGGTAACCAAGCAAATATCTATCACAAAGTCCAAGCACTTTACTCTGAAGAGATGAATGGGATCTAGCATGCAATAAATTAAGAAAGTCACATTCTCCTGCCAAATACCAGCTCTTCCCTGTTAAAATGGACATAAGGCTAAAAACAGAAGATCCACAAAAAATGAGCAAGAAGTAGATAAAAAACAATCGCAATTCGAACTAGAAAAATTTGATGTCACGTTTGTAGCATTACTAAGGTCCTGTGGGCTCTAAAGTAAGAAAGCAGCATCGTGTTGGAACAGCACAGTGATGTTCATGGCAATGACTAGGCATCGTGGATAAAGGCCTGAACCAGGACATTTTTGCTATGAGGACAATTAAATACAGGATGTACTATTTAAAGCCTTTGCCAAAATTTAGTCATTATGTTTTTACAATGTGAGTGCTCAGAGAGGATATCAGACTCTTTAAAATACCAAAAAGCTTAGTTCTTGTTATTATTGGAAAATGCAAATATGGGCAGAGATGGCAATTCCAAGGTAGGATGGAATGAACGTATTTGGAGAAAATACTAGTAGACTAAGGAAGACTCTGTCAATTTTAAGTAGTCTGCTAAGAAAGAAGACGAAAGGTAAATTCCTACTGCTTAAATGGTTAAGATCTAACTGATCTAACTGCCCATTCTGTGATGCTCAACTTCCACCTTAGGTAATAATAGCAGCTAACACTTATTGTGTTTCATGGCATATAAATCACTACAGTAAATGATGTTTTACAAGGGTGAGCAAAAGTAGGTTTGTAAGTTGTGAGTATGCAAGACACAGAGTTTATTCTTGTATTCTTATTTATTAATTATTGTATTATTTATTTGTATTACAATTCCTTTTGTCCACTCCTGTATATAATTTAATCCTCAAAATCATCATATATAAAAGATATTATTATCTCCATTTTTTACAGAAGAGAGGAAATAGAAGCTTAGAAAAGCAGAGGCAATTTCAAACCTAGGTCGTACGAGTCTATCACATGGTTTCTCAAGCATTTTGCTATTTCTTTTCTTTTTAATCCCCAAAATATCTATCTGGAGTAAGTTGTATTTTCCTTGTTTTATATACAAAGAAACAGAGGCACAGGAAAACAAAGCAGCTGGTGAAGTGTGCACTGCTGGTAACTGCCCATGTGCATGTAGTAGGTGCTCTTTCCACTGCCTCGGGCACAGTGCCCTGCCCATCCCCTGTGCATCCGCTCTCCTCAGGCCCCTCCCCAGGCCCCATCCCCAACGCTGCTCCCCGCCCCTCAGCTGAAGGAGCAGCTGTAGACAGTGACTGGCAAAGCAAAAGATGTAAATACTGCCCTGATGACATGCACATTCAGTTTTCAAGAAAAACAAACAACTGAAAATGAATCATGTGCTGTCTTAACAAAGAGTTGTCTCCTGGAATTATTCTTCCCTAGTGTGCCAATTCATGACCCCAGGAGTGGAGGGGAAAAGAGCAGTTGGGGGAGAATTTAGGAAACAGACAGACGCTGAGTCACAGAGCACTGCCAGATTGCTCTAATGACAGGCAATTAGAATAAATATCCATTAATTCCCCTCGCTCTGGTCCCTGGAGTTGTCTTGAATTCTAAAGAACCTTCTGGTTCTAATCTCCATTTGAAAGGTATGGCCATGTTATTCAGTTTTTTTCCAGATTATATATATTCCATAATAAGCCCTCATTACATGAGGTAGTGTGCATTCTCATTCCCTGCAACCCAACCAACATGACATTATTATTTGCCTTACATTGTCCACATGTATTTTTCCAACTTTTCATTCCAAATTGTGCTTTGGTTACACTGTGCTCTGCTCTGCCCATGAATGAAACATGGATGTTTCTAATGTAGGAGTAAAACAATAAAATAAAATCAGAGTCATGACTGTGTTTTCTAGTAACTAATATAAATAATATATTCAGTATGAAAATAAATGTTAAAGCACCAAATTGATTCAATTTATTAAACTACTGTTTTTAAAGAGAATCTGAAAAGATGAGTGTTTCAGAGATCTTTGAACACTCACAATGGTTAGAGATATTTTGTGGTTAATACATTGGTGTCGCTCTAGAGCTAAGATAGTTGCTCTTAGAATCCTAGAACCAAAGTGGAAATACAAGAGAAGAGCTCTCTCTCTTTCTTTCTCTCTCTCTTTTTTTTAAGCCTCATTCTGATCATGAAATTAAAAGATCTACAGTAATGATTAAGCTTTCAAAATGATGACTAATAAATCTGGGAGCCTGGGAGGCTTGGGCAGGGCCTGAGTTGCCCCAACACTAGGGACTAGCTCCAAGCAAGTGCTCAGTGTCATGAATAAACTATGAGGAGGCCAAGAATAGACATGACTCTTGACATTGTCTTCATCTGCAGTCTCTGTATCACAGTATTCCCAGAAGATTTCTAGGATTTGTGGTATAACTAGCATGAAGGGGGACATAAGTCTTTTTAATTTTTCAGATTAATCTCCCAAGTTTGTATCAGTTCTTTGGTAACAATATCTTCTCCTGAAGCTTCTTGTCACTACCATTGTTATCCATGGAAAACATGTTCTTGTGATATCACAAGGCAAAGAGTTTCCTGAGACCCAGGTGAGAGGACAGGCCCTGTGGTATGCTTTACTGATGATATAAAATTAAGGGGATTCCCCTCCTGACTTTCCAATGTCCCATCTCCATTTGTCTCACCATAGAGAAAGTCCAACCTTGTCCTCAGCAAGATCAATGCAAAAGCCAGTATCCAGAGTTTCTGCTCTATATTAAAATACAGTTCAGTCCAGAATCCAGCTAGCTTAGCGTGTTTCCAGTTATAGTCCATTGCTGTGCTGTGGTGTTCAGGTTCCCTCCTGGAGCCCATGTGTGGAGTCGCCACTGCCGTGAGCCATGCGGCTGCTAAGGCTACGCGATTATGTAAAGAAGACATGTGAGTGTGCCATGTGAGTGCAGGCCATTGGGAGACAGAGAGAGTTTAGCCCTTTTGGAACCCTTGTCACTTGCTGGGGACACCAGTAGCCGCTGGACCCACATGGTCTTGTGTTCCCGGGCTAGAGAGCACACATAAATGAATGGGTCGAGTGTATCACTGGGTGGTCAAGAAAGACGGCATGTGAGAGAGCTTCTTTGTTACCCTGGGATTATATTAGCTTGGGCTTGGAATAAACCAGGTGCTTTTTCAAAAGAACCAAACAACCTTCCAAGCTTCTCAGGCTTTGGATGGCTTTATACACCCAGTTAGGCTCTATGGTCCAACACCTCCCCCTGCACTTCCCCAAAACCCAGGTACTGAAGTGGAGAAAGGAGTGTTAATCCCCTTGACGAAATACAATCCTGTGGTCCCCTGGAATATAAAAAGCTGCAGCTTCCTGGTGAAGCAAACACGCTTATGGTCCCCCATTTATTAAGTATAATGGCTAATCCCCTTTTTGCTCCCTCTTACTGTCAACTGTCTAGTTGACAGTAACACCATTGCTACCACTACCAAATTTCCCAAAGACATCAAGGACTGAAACAGTGCAAACATTAGTCCTTTTCCAGTTTTCTGTGATATTGGTGATACTTATCGAAGACTTGTCTTTCACCACAGGGCCAGACTAGGATGAAGGAAGTGAGGTGCCTATGGCAAGGACTACTGGAGGCACAGCTTGCTACAAATATGGGCGGAGCACCTGCACAAGACAGAGCCAGCACCTTTTACATTTTATGATTTAGATGCTTCGCTCTTAAGACTTTCACTCTTGGGCAAGGTTTGCCACATACTTGGTAGGGCCTGCTCAAAGTGAAAATGTGGGGCACTTGTGAAAAATGATTAGGGCAGCAAGAGCAGAACACTGAAGCCCTTGGGAGGCTGTGGCTGGTGCCAGGGCCCCACAGGTTCAGGGTCAGCTCTTGGACCAACTGAGAGTAAGTGCCTCCTGAAACTTTGTGCCTGAAGTACCCTCTTGCCTCATCCTAGGCCCAGGCCTGCTCCATAATTTCACTTATTCATTGTGATAGTTAATTTTATTTGTCAACTTGACTGGCTAAGGGATACCTAGATAGGTGTTAAAACATTTCTAGGTGTGTCTGTAAGGTCATTTGGGGAAGAGATTAGCATTTGAATTGGTAAGCTGATTAAAGAAGATCACCCTCATCAATGTGGGTGGGCATCAGACAATCTGTTGAAAGACTGAATTAAAAAAAAAAAGACAGAGGAAGGTCCAATATGCTCTTTTTTTGACAGGGGAGGGGGCACCCATCTTCTTCTGCCCTCAGACATTGGTACTCCTGGAAGTCTGGCCTTTGAACTTAGACCAGGACTTTACCATTGGCTCTCCTGGTTCTCAGGCCTTCAGGTTTGAACTAGAAGTACACCCTCAGCTTTCCTGGGCCTCCAGTTTGCAGGCAGATCATGGGAATTAGCCTCCATAACCATGTGAGACAATTCCTCATAATAATCTTTTTATTTAGCCTATCGGTTCTGTTTACCTGGAGAACGCCAGTACATTCATCAAATTCTATAAAAGTGTAACAGTATGCCAGGTACTACTGTACATGCTCCCGACAGAGCCAGTGACAGCTTCAAGTGCCGATGCACAAGGCCCCGTAGCTCAGAAGGCCCTGAGGTTGGATTAGTGCTCTGCTGTCACCATCTTGAAATTCTTAACAATATTTTAGCAAGGGATGCCGTATTTTCCTTTTGCAGTGGGCTTCCACACGTTAGGTGTCTACTCTTGAATGGAGAAGAGAAAGAAACAAAATAATCCCTGTCCTCACAGAGCTCATGGCTTATCTGTGTTTGCATAATGCTCTTATGAGAGGCCTTAGCTGGAGCTTGGCTCCTGCTAAGTACGGTCCCAAGGTTGTGTCCCAAAGCTCAGCATGCACATCGTCAGGCATGGTTTTCAGTATCATAATCTTTGTGGCAGCATGGCCATATCCAAGGGAACTCTAAGTCTTAATCATGGGCTGATGAGCTTGGGGGTCCCCTTACAAAGCCAGAGTCACCATTTAATCAGCTTCTCATGTTCCTTGAGTCTTGATGAGAATAATCGAGTTCACCACGATAGAACTGTAGGAAGAAATTGCAGGAAGGCTGAGGACTACATGCGTTCTCACTTGGGGAGATACTACGCCCTGGGAGTGAAATAAATCTCACTATCTTCTTGCATAACACACAGATATGCATAAATACATAAACAGATATACAGTATCTGTAAGGTATTAAAACTTCATGGGGGTGGAGAAAGCTAATAGGAAAAAAATGTCTAAAAGGGCTCCTTAGAGGAACAACAATAAAGAAAAAGTTGAGAAACACTGGATTAGGTTATTTCTACCTTCTCTCACAGAAAGTCATAGAATTCTGAAGCACATTTTTTCATTTGCTCTCTACTGACCAATTGTGCATAACAAGTAGTAAATCCACTTTTTATTAAACCAAAAGGAAAAACGAAAGAAAACAGTAATGTGTTGTTAACTCTCATACCATGTCGAAGCTTAAATGTCTGTGCTACACAAATGACCCTTAATAAATATATTGAATAAATTAAATTTTTAAAAACCAATGAATTATCAGGATTTGAAGCTATCATTGGTGAGAAAATCATGAGGAAGAGAAATGGGAAATATCATCCCTGAGCCCAGGAAGCACACGCAGATGGGAGAAAGTGAGGAAAGTAAGAGGGTGGAAGTGTAATAATAAAAGTTTTAGTAAGTCAAGGAGAAAAATAAAATATAAAAGTCTATGAAGATTACATATATGAAAATGTATTTATACTTACAAAAATAGTGAAGACAATATTTTCTTAAATTACCCACACATGGATAGACACAGATTGGCCTCTCTCACTTAGTAACATGCATTTGTGTTTCCTCCATGTCTTTTCATGTCTTAGTAACTCTCTTCATTCTCAGCACTGAACAAGATCCCATTGCCTGTGTGTACCAAAAATGCATTTATCCATTCACCTACTGAAGGACCTCTCAGTTGCTTCCAAGTTTTGGTAATTGTGAGTAAAGCTGCTATAAGCATTTATGTGCAAGTTTTTGTGTGGACATATGCTTTCAACGCATTTGGGTAAAAATGCAAAAGCATAATTGCTGAATTGTATGGTAAGAATTATGTTCAGTTTTGTAAGAAGTCTGAACTTCTTACAAAGCGTATCCCAAAGTACCTGTATATTTTGCATTCCCACTAGTAATAAATAAAAGTTCCTATTCCTCTACATCCTCACCAGCATTTGGTGTTGCCAGTGTTTTGCATTTTGGACATTCAAATAAGTGTATAGAGGTATTTAATTGTTGTTTCAATTTGCAATTCCCAGTAACATAGGTTTTTTCATATTTAAACATTTTCCATATGCTTATTTTTCATCTCTGTATCTTCTTTGGTGAAGTGTCTGTTCATGTCTTTGCCCATTTTTTAATCAAGCTTTTCATTTACCTATCATTGAATTTATTACAAGTTATGTAATAACAGTCATCAGATATGTGTTATGTCTTTTGCAAATGTTTTTTCCCCCCAGCCTACACTTTATCTTTTCATTCTCTTGACAGTGTCTTTCACAGAGCAGAAATTTTTAATTTTAATGAAGTCTAGCTTATCAATAATTTCTTTCATGTATTATGCCTTTGGCTATATACCTGAAGTCATCGCTGTATCCAGGTAGGTTGTCAACATTTTCTCTTATGTTGTTTTGGGGAGTTTTATAGTACTGCATTTGATTTGCTTTTTTAAAGGCTCAGTCTGAGTGCTATGTAAAAACGAGTTTTAAAAAGGCAAAAAATGGAAGGAGGGTAACCAGTAAGAGGCTGTTTCAGTAATCTGTGGCAAGAAAAACTATGATTTTCATGAAGAAAGTAAAAGTGGAAATGAAAAAGTAAATGGACTTAGGATAGCAGTATGTTTTGGGGGTAGAATGTTGAGAGATAGCCGAAAGGAGGTAAAGGGGGAGAGAAAAACCAAGACTAACTCCTAGCTTGTTCCCATCTGGTCTTCATGGCAGGCTGCTTCGGGGGCAGTGGGTACCCAAAATTCTGGGGGCGGGGTTTGTTTGATTGTTTTAATTTGTGTCAGATACTTAGTGTGAGGAGCATTACCACTGTTTCTGGGAGTAAAGAGAAGTGTAGATATTAGAACCTGACAGCAATCCAATTGATTTGTAAAGCTTCAAAAACTAAATGATTCCCTGCAAGACCAATTAATTGCACCCACCCCATAGATCATACATTCAGTACCCAACATTTCTCATTACTTTTAGTGGTAACTAAATACATTTTACTAGAAATGAAGTTGGTGTCTTCCAGCCCATATGTTGTTAAAATGTAAATATTCATAAAATATGGTAGTTGAATTTGGGAGTGAGTAGTGGGATGTATGGGAACAGATCTATTTTGTCTTGAATACTTTCCCTTGGGTTTGTTAAAGTTTTTCCCCAGGACAATTTTGTGAAACTAGGAGTCAGTTACATCTTCATTTTTATTTCAATGTGCATTGTCGTACCTTAACATAGAAGTAGTTACATTATAAATTGTTATAGAAAAAATAACTTATAAAATTGAGTTTATACTAAGAAAACATTCAGCAAAAACTAATATATTCATTCATATTTTAAAACAAACATTTTTGTGTCTCTCTGATTTTAATAGACTCTTCACTAAAGTGTGAATTTCCTGATTTTTCATTTTTTAGATACTAAATTTTGCTGATTTTTTTTTTTGGGGGGGGGGGCTTTGGTAGAGTTTTAAAGTATAGTTGGTAGATGGCATAATGACCGCTCCATGTCTTTATCTCTAAAGCCTGTGAATATGTTACCTTACATGAAAAAGGAACTTTGCAGGTGTGATTAAATTAAGCATCTTGTGCTATATTATCTGGGTGTGCCTAATGTACTCAGGAGGGTCCTTATAAGAGGGAGACAAGAGAGTAAAGAGGGAGAAGATAATGTGACACCGAAGCAGAGTCAGAGAGAGAGAGTTAAAGATGACAGTTTTGAAATGAAAAAAAGGACCATAAACCAGGATTGCCAGCAGCCTCCAGAGGATAGAAAAAGCAAGGAAATGGACTTCCCTTTCAAGCCTCCAGAAAGAAAGCAGTCCTGCCAATTCCTAGATTTAAGATACTGAGTTTGTAGTAATTTGTTACAGCAACAATAAGAAACTAATACAGTATGTTATTCTGAAAATAGAATTTTCTTTGAGAGCTTTGTGATAATATTGCTATAGCTTCTGTCTTTATGAGATAAATGCTTACCAATCTTCTGTTCTTTAATGTCTCTTCCAAAAGCATGCTACTTCTTATACAGCTTGGGCTTTAAAAAGAAAAGAACACCTATAGTTTTGGCTTTAACAATTTTCATCTAGGTAGATGATGATACTACTTCATGAATGGGGAAGATGGGAATAAGAGTTATTGTAGTTTTGTAAATCAAGCATCCCTTTTTGGCTATATTAAGTTTGAGTTGTGTATATATATAAAAACTGGCCCAAGATAAGACAGGTAAGCACATCTGCCTCCACCTGTAGCTTCCAATGAGAGGTTTTCTTCTTCCCGAACACCTACAGATAGAACACAATTTTATAGACTTTTCCTGACTTTTCTTTCACAAATGAAGAGAGAACCATCAAAAAAAGTAAGAGAGAATACTTTTTACAGGTTTTCTTAGTTTTATTGATAGGAGAAAAAATGCAAACCAAAATAAAAAGGTCCCCTTTGTGACTTTTAACTCTTCTCTATATTTTTCATTTAAATCATGTATCTATAGTACACAAGAACCATGATAAAATTCTTCTACTCAGAGAAAAACCATATTTAGATTCTTGGGGCATTTTCTTAAAGAAGAGCACATCAAAGTGAAGATGGAGAGGAATGGGTGAGTTTTAGTGCCACCCAGGAGTCGTGTATCCGCAAAACAAAGCGGTGGAAAGATGGAGATGAAGAGTGGAAAGATACTGAGACATTGACTTCCTTTCCCTTTTGCCACTAGGCCTTACTGTGGACCTAACCTAGGGTGATAATAAGATGTAGGGGTCCGGTGGGAGTAACAAAACTGCAGCCAGTTGTGGAGGAATTGGAGGAGAACTGGTCCAGAATTTTGGTAGCGGCTATATTCAAGGAATGTCTTTGGCCAGAAGGTAGTTGAACCATCCTCAAAAAAATACATCATATTTGGGAAATAAAGAGAGTATAATAAAAGCTGTGTGTTTTTGAACACTAATCAGTGTGGTTTCTTAAAAAATAAGTAAGTCAATTATTCTGTTGTTAATATATGTGGATTGTGGACTTTTTTCCCAAAATGTAAACAGTTATTTATTTATTCAGAGACTATGGGGCTGACAAAAAAAGTTGCAAATCTTGTTGTGCTAGGCAGGGATATTACATCTAAGAAAAATTGAAACCAGTTTAGTTATGGTATGAAATGAATATTTTTCAAGTGAAATTCTCATATTCCCAAACCACCCTCAAGCTACTAGAAGATATAGACAAGTATAGGGACTGTCCCTAAACCAGTATGAAAGTCAACAATGTGTTTGTTTGATAATTCAGGTGTTCCTTTTTTTTTTTTTTTTTTTTTTAAGATTTTATTTATTTATTTTTAGAAAGAGGGGAAGGGAGAGAGAAAGAGAGGGAAAGAAACATCAATGTGTGGTTGCCTCTCTCATGCCCCCTACTGGGGAACCTGGCTAGCAACCCAGGCATGTGCCCAGACTGGGAATCAAACTGGCAACCCTCTGGTTCAAAGGTCAGTGCTAAAGCCACTGAGCTACACCAGCTGGGGCTAATTTAGGTGTTTTGAATAGAACAAAATGCACTCTGACTGGTCATAGTGTGTTATAAAAGGGAATATGCACAATGGAATACTACACAGCAGAAAGAAAGAAGGGGCTCCTACCCATCACAACAGCATAGATGGATCTGAAGAGCATTATGCTAAGTGAAATAAGCCAGGTGGTAAAAGACAAATGCCATATAATTTCACTTATAAGTGGAACCTGATCAACAAAACAAACAAGCAAGCCAAATGTAATCAGAGACATTGAAATAAAGAACTAACTGACAATAACCAGAGGGGAGGAGGGAGAGGGATAATAGGGGAAAATACAGGAAGTATCATCAAGAAACATGTGTACAGAACACATGGACAAAACCAAAGTGGGTAGGATCAGGGGTAGGAGGTGGGGATGAGTGGGGTGGGGGGAGTGGGGTGGGGAAATGGAGACAACTGTACTTGAACAACAATAAAAAATAAACTTAAAAAAGGGGGGGAAAGGGGGAGATATGCAGAGATCTGTTGCTCTCTGCCCACTTCCCTTCCCCTTCCCTCTGCCATGCATCAATTGTCCTAAAATTCTACCATAGGAAAATAAAAAATTATTTTAATAATTTTTGTTTTATAAAAATTAAATGATCACATTGGTATATTCCTTTAATTTAATAATAAGTTTTGAAACATGGTAGGGCAAGCTCCCTCATATTTTTTCAAAATCGTATTAGTTATTTTTTAATGTTTATTCTTCAGAATGAAGTCCAAGGGAGTTTGTCATAGTCCATGAAAAATCTAGCTGTAATATTCATTGTATTGATCATGTAGATTAATCTTGAGGAAATTGTACTTGTTTTCCTTTATCAGTCCTTTCATTAAGTATAAGGTCTTTTTTATGCCCTTTTTGACCTTTGATGATTTTCTCCTTTTCAAAAAATGAATGCTTTTGTATTTATATCACTAAATAAACTACTAAATTACAACCAGATGCTTTTGGCTAATAAAAACTTATTATAGGTATTAAATTCATCCTTTGGTTCATTCTCATAATATTTATATATTTTTAAAGTTTTTCTAAAATACATGCACATTTCCTTTTGTCTCACTGTAACCATGCATCAAATGTAAACTCTTGTTTTCCGATTTAAAGCCTGCCCCTTAATTGCTGACCTCCCCCTTCTTACCTACCCATATTGGCTTGCTTAGCCATATTTTATATTATTTTTAATAATTTTATAAACCAGTCCACCAGATGCACATACTAAGGTTTTTATTGATTACATTCCACCATGTCTTCTGTTCTATCCCATTCAACCGCCGGCCATTAACACTCCTGCCATGGCCACTCTTAAAAGCCCAACATAAGCTTTTGCTCCTTTAGAAAACTTTGCTGACACCTAACCACAAAAATCTCTCAAGTGCATATTTCCATTTCACCTATTAACTGTGATACCAGATAATAATAATAATAACAACAACAACACATAATTGAATACCATCTAAATATCTAGTGGTTTGTACTACACAACTTCACATGCACTTTGTTTCTTAAATATACTGTAACTTTTTAAAAAAAGATAAAAGAAACAAACTTCTCTTGTATTTCCACATCATCAGGCTATCGGTGCATTAGTCAAGCAATCCCTGTGCTGTTCCTCTGTTGGGTATTTCAGAGACAAATTTCCAAGCCTACTCACGAGATTTATTTATATTTTCCTTTTCTTTGTAGGGTGTAGACACAGAGTTAAATCACATCTTCCAAGCTTTTGGGTGGGGCTCTGTGACTAAATACTGGCCAGGAAGTGATTTACCCCACTTCCAGATATGGCTCACAAAACTCTCCCATGCACCCACACACAAGTCTTCATTCTCCTCTTTTTGTAGTAGTCTTAGAGGTCACTTGCAGGTGATGGCATCAAGAATTGGGTCCCTAAGTCACAACTTAAGGAAGAACCACTCTGTAATGTCGCTCAAGCATCTACCAATCCAACAACATCCGCACTGAATTTTCTGTGGGCAAGAAATCAATTTTTATTTAGAGGTTTTGGTATTATTCATTACAACTGTTAGCATCAGATATTTTATGCGGAGATGTGATACAAAAATTAAACATGGCTTTGCATTTGAGCAGCCTAAAGCTAGATGCACAACTGAATTTAAAATATATACTTATTTTGAGGTTTCATGTTTCTAAACTCTGGTTTGCCATTCTACTTATCTCAGTAATTCTCAAAATTGAAACTGTCATAATCAATAACCTCTTTATATTTGTTTTATGGTGAAAACTTTGTGTTCTACATATTAGTCAAACTATACATGTATCCCAATAATATAAGTAATTAAGCCTTATTAAAATTTACCAATGGAAACACTTATTTTTATTTGAAATACAACTCAGATTCATCATAAGAAACCCAAATAGTCTTTGCATTGCTATTAACATTTACATAAATATCTGTGCACGCATACATGCTGTGTTCCGAAAATAAAGTCTATGGTTACTCAGAGCACACATTTTAAAGGTGTTTTTCCCATTCTCTTAACTATTTATATTGAATGACAATCAGAAATGATTTGACATTTAAAAATATGAAGCATTGTTAGTACGAAACAAGGTTCTGAAGTGAAACTTTTTGGAGTATATCCTATATGCTTTCATTTTCTGAAAGCTTAGAATCCATTTGAAATTGGCCATTTTATTTTCTGTCAGCTTACTGGAGAAGACGGCAGGGACCACAAATTAAATTTGTCCTTGACAACTAGGAAGAGAGAGAGGCAGAGTGCCGAGGTGCGGCGGATACCTGCTGTACGCCAGCACGCAGCTGTCACGGGTCTTTCTCTGGGAAAAAGAAGACCAAGATTATGATCATAACCTTGAATTACCATCACCTGTAGTATTAGTGGCTTATCTACTTGTAAGAATGCTCATGAATTTAGAGTAGAAATAATTCTTACATACATCAAGAGTCAGAAAGCTGTAATTTTAATTTCTTCTATCGGAGAGGGCTAACGTATTCTTTCATATGTGTTCTTCAAGCGTGAAGTGTATTGTCTTTGTATCGTGATGATATTGCCATTTCCCAGGTTTAGCTATAACAGTGTAATTTAATAATCTATGACTTTATCATTTTATTTTGTATAAATTGTAGGTTCTGTGATCAATGTAAAAGTATTTTTAATGATACTGGTTTTAACTGCTATAATTTTTCTTCCTTTTCTTCTTTTTCCTTCCTTTGTTCTTCTACCTGTATGTTTTGAAAGATTTACTGACCTTTTATAATCTTGTGCCTCACTTTCATGTTCTGATATCCTTCGAAGTGTTGTACAAGTTCTGTAATTACAAATTATATGTGCATGTTTATACCCCGCAATATGTGTATAGCTTTTGCCATTGTTAAAATTTTATTTTTCCTATATATGTTTTTATTTCACAAATATTTAATGAGTATCTTCTATTTGCCTATCAGTGTGCTGGGGGATTGGATATCCAAAGGTGAGAAATACAGACTTTGCCTGATTTCACAGAGCTCACCATCTGGAGACAGAGACAGTCCCACAGTCAGTAAAAATAATCATACAAATGAATGTAAATCAGTATGGATGTTTTAATTGCATCTCAAGGAAGCATTTGATTTTCTCCCACCAGAGAGGCAGAGAAGAGCTTCCCTGAGGACAAATGTGAGCTAAGATATCTAAAGAAAGAGGGAGAGCATTTCAGAAATCAGCAGCAGCAAGTGAGAATGCCCTGGGGCAAGACCCAGCAAGGCACACTGGAGCTGGTAAGAGAAGGCCTTCTCCCACTGAAGTACAGAGAACAGGAAGGGGAATCCTGATATGCGTTGACACTAGAGAGGTCAGTCTGTGCCAAACCAGGCAGAAGACAATAGAACGAACACATTAATGAAATTTATCTTTATCTCAAGAGCAACAGTAAGCCATTGAAGAGTTTTAAGAGAGGGAGTACTATGATCAATATTCCATTAGAAATAAAATATTTCTGAGGGGGCCCAGAGAAGAGAGCAAACAGAAAGTTGCCATTACCCTCACCATCACCCTCCTCGCTTTCTGAAGCAGGCTGCAATCACTGCACAGATACAAATACAAATCTTTGCTTGGCTCTGGACTCCATTATCTTTCAAGCATCTTATAAATGAAAACCTAACTGGTTATCAGGCACCCAGATGGTATCAGAGTATTACAGAGCCATATTAAGTCCTTAGGGAGCAGCACATCCAGTAAGCTGAAGAATGGTGTTTCCCCATGAGAGCTATGGATCATTGACTCATAGTTAATGTTAAGCTGCCCTCATGCTCAGGAGCAGCTGCATTAGCAGGACATCTTTCCTGAGCTTTCTCTGGTTGTTTCAGACTCTGCTGAGCTGATGGAAATGAAGTCCATAATTTCAGCTATGGTCATTAACCCCCTACTTTGTGTTTTTTACTAATCATTAACATGTCATTTGTGTTTCACTTTAAAGATAGTCTTTGGACTCAGGGAGCTATGACTTTGGTGCAGTGGGGACCAAGTATTGAAAGAGGAAAATGCATCACAGATTGAAATGACAAAGCTGTTCTAGTCACCTGGCACAAAGGAAAATAGAATTTCTTCCTCAATAATGCAGATGGTTCTGGGATTTGTAACCTCTTGAATTGTGAAGAAAAACAAAAACATTTGTTGTCTGGTGGGAGGACAATTGATTGTGACAGATAGCTGAGAATTGTCATCATATCCTGTAGCCCTTGAATATTGTGACCCCACGAAGAAGGAAAATCATGAAAAATGTTTAGATCTCTAACTTCGTTTTCTACTTGAGTACAGAATGCAGGTTTAAGGTGAAATTGTCATCAGTTCAATTTATCAAATATTTAGTGGTCATACATCAATTTCATTCCTGCCCAAATGATCTTTTTAACCATTTCTCATTCATTGTTCTCTGCTTACTGTCATCAGTGGCTAGCATCAAAGCCACTTCATATTTCACTGGTTTCCCAGTGTATTCTCTTGGCTTGTTCTTAACCTTCCTTCCTATTCCAGCCTTTCCATGTTTTATATCTTTGGTTAAGTTCACCATCTCCACAAAGACTCCCTACCTGGTGGCTCCCCTAGGAGAGCAGCCCCTCCTATGAACTCAGAAACCTGATTTAGTAGTTATCCATGTACTCATTGCAACACTTTTACTATTATTTAACTCCTGTATATTATTTAGTAATAAATCTCATCTCCCCAACTCAATGTCATCTCCTTAGTGTTAAAGGACTAATGGAATATTATATACAATACTATTCAATGAAAAAAATTTAAGCTCTCTGGGTCAGATAGGGATCCAAATGACCACTGATTTCATTGGTTTCAGAAGTGAGACTTCATATCAAGGTCTTTGAATGTTAATTTTTACCTTCTTTTTCTTGAATTATACATTGGACACTACATTTAGTTTTCTCAAATTAATGCTGCTGGTAGTTTCAATTGATCATTGCCATTATTCAGGCATCTGTGTGATTGAAGTATGTGCCTAACTATAAACATCTTCATGTATATTTTAAATTTTCTAATATTTGTCTTGTTTTATTTAAGTAATTATATAGGAAAATATAAAAATCTTTGGTTGATAAAAACCTCACATACTTATCCTATTCATTAGGTTTTACTGCTTATAAAATAATATGACTTTTGAAAAGATTAGTGTATTAATAGTCTGTCATATAAACCATCTAAAATGAATAGGCATAAGTATATATCTGCAAGAGAATAATGAATAAAGAAAAAAATTTTAAAGGACAGGTGTAGCATGATACTGCAACAGTTATTGATATTAGGAACTATTTTTATCTTGATCCTGTAGGTCATTTTTCTCATAATGTAAAATAAGCTTATTATCTTAAAACCTCTTATGTAAAGAGTTCATTATTATAAATGTTATTTAATTTCACTTTACAAATTTAACAATATGACAACACAAGCATCATTCGCTCCTGATTTAATGATAATGATTTTCCTTAGACATAAAGCAAAATGTAGACTGTGATGCTTTTCTTCCACTACTCGAACCTCTGTGCATGCTTTTGTATAAGAACATATATTTGATGGATGATCAACCTCAGTTCTGAAGTATATTTATTTTTCTACAATGTGCTGAGAATAACTTTAAAGCTAAAAAGGCATGATAGATAAGTCTTTCTTATTTGGAAAAAGGCTCTTGCATTATTGCATTTTTACTCAATTGTCAGTACTCAAAACTACTTTTTCTGCTGGTGAACAACACTTGGCTTTATTTACATCTTGGCTGTCAGCTGGGCTGACATTTTATTTGTTGGCTGATTTCCCATATGCAGTACCTGTGTGTGCGATTCTTTCTTTCAGTTTAATAATCCACTGTATATTATTTGTGATGTTATTAAGAGCAGGTCTTTCTTTGTAGCATGCATTGTGATATAGAAAATTCCTCCAAAAGCAATATAAAATAATACCCTGGAAAATCTATTCTCATCCACAGAATTTAAGTTACTTGATATAAAAAATCTTGTTATTTTGAAATATGGGAGATGATAAAAATTTAAAAGTTTTTGATGATAAAATGTGTGATATAGATAAAATAGATACCTAAATTAACCTAATCTCAAAGATGAAGATTTAAAAGCAATTTGACTAGTTTTCTGAGCGGTAGGGTTAAGGTTGAAGGATAATTATAATTAAAATGAGAAACTCTGCCTCAGAACATTCACGCATGAGATTGCACTCAGTACTCTCAATTTTTTATCACTCTGATAATATATATTAGAGGGGGAAATATTTAGCACCCTGTTAACTACTCTCGCTACAAAGCTGACATTGATTATGAGCATGCTTTGCAGAGGAGGCTTGCTGTTTTTAGCAGCCTACAAGTAAAAACTGAACTGTATTATGCATTTGTACACCCAGGTGGAATTCTACCATAATCTCAAAGTTCTTTGGGGCAAAACAATATTTCTTGGCTTCATTTCATGTTTCTGTAAAATGATAGATTTAGTTTCTTAGATTTTAGGTCTTTGGTTCTATGGTTGATTTTATTTATTTATTTATTTTAAAGATTTTTCTTTATTTATATTTAGAGAGAGAGGATGGGAAGGAGAAAGGGAGAAAAACATAAATGTGTGGTCCTGCATCCCCCACTGGGGACCTGCCCCGCAACCCAGGCATGAGCCCTGACTGGGAATTGAACCCGTGGCCCTTTGGTTCACAGGCCCATGCTCAATCCACTGAGCCACACTGGCCAGTCTGGTTGATATATTTAGATACAGTGCTTATATATCATCTGTGATTATGAATTGTCAACCAAAATTTTCTATCAACATTGAATAGATTTCTAGACTTGTATTTGGCTACTTTTGCTGAAGCCTTTGATATTTGCAGAAAGTACAAATATCAAGAACACCTCAAACAAATGTAAGTTAGCTGGGGCTTTGGGATTAAACTCTAAAAGTCTACCCGGAGAGCAAACCCCTCTTTTACTACTGGAGCAATCACACCCTGTAATCGATCACACAGTGAGCTATCACTGGGCCAGATCTGAAACTTGGACCCAGGCCCTCAATTAACATTTTTTTTTTCTTGACATACTTGTTCACAAGTGGGGGAAAAAACAAATATATCTTAGAAGCAGCATACTCATGACTATATATATATATGAGACAATTTTTTTTAAAAAAAGTCAAAACTATTATCCTTGATGTTCTAATATGGAAAGGACTTGAAAAAGTAACTTCAAATCTGCAGACTTCCATAACTTCCTCACTTGTCAAACACTGAATTAGACATGTTCAAAGAATACACTAAAACTCTCTCCAGCTTTAATATTTTTGTTGACTGGGCACAGACTCTCCAAAGTATTATCAAGATTAGTGACTACTGGACCTGGGTTCCCACAGGGTATGCATTACAGAGAATACAAGAAGGAATAACAACTCGGAAGAAGTTGAAATATGATGGTGATAAAGATGACAACAACCACAACAATGTGTACCTGCCTGGCACTTCTAAGTTTGCAAGTGTTTTCCTATCTGATTGCTTATTTGGTCATCCTTAATTGCTTTGATGTAGTTACTACAAACAATACTTTCCTTTTTAAATAGGAGATTGAAGTTCAAAAGAGTGACTTATTCAGAAAATCCAGGTGTGTTAGAATCAATCCACTCACCTGATTTCAACAGTGGTGCTCACATTTAATGGTCATGAAAAACATGTGAACAACACATTAAGTTGCAGATTTCTGGTCTCCATTGACAATTTTATTTAACAAGACTGGGTGATGCCCAACTTTCTCCTTTACCCACCTCACATGACTCTGATGTACACTGTAAGGAATACCGTCCTACACCTTATTGTGTACCAAGTACTATTTTCTTTTTATTCTCTCTCAGCCTTGAACAATAGGCTGTATTTTATGTGCTGGCATCTTATATATGTAAATACTAATTCTGAAAAATAATTTACCACAGGTGTGGTACTTCCACCTCTCATTATTAGAATAGCAAATTGTTCTTCATTTGGTTGGTAATCTCACAGAAATATATCACAACATCTTATGGCTGAGCAAAAAGATAAGTATCTTGGCTTGGTATTCAAAGCAATTTATCAATGCTCTTCCGTATCTGTTTCTACAACAGACCCCTCTGACACGGGCATGTCTATTCGAGCCCACGCTAGCGATGGTATGATTTCACAGTTGTTCAACAGGGGTTATGCACAACAGTATTTTTAAGACAGGGTTAACCAAGTGGATCGCAGAGTCAGGTAAGTCTCACTGGATTGTCCAAAACCATTAAATTCTCTGAACTGAATCAGAAAACAGTCACCTTAACCATGAGTCTTGACCTTTCACGGGAAAGGATTTAAACACTGTAAATGAACAGATTGTTCTGTTCTTCATTAGTATCAAAAGAAGGATTGGTTGTGTAATTCTGGAAAGATTGAAAGCCTTGAAAGAATAAACTGGCCTTCCTTCTGAACATAGGTTATAGGGTGCATGATATCAACATTTGATCCAACACAAATGAACTCTCCATTCAGTAGGGAGTAAGTGAAAGAAAGAACATCTAAAACATAATCAAAAAGCACTTGTGCAGAATATTACATGTGTATATGATAACAAAATTCTCTGCACAAATACTTTTATTTTTACATTACTACTCTTTGCTTTTTTACATATAAATACTTTAGTACATGATTGAATATACAAAATAATACCTACTGTACTTTGTTGGAAACTAAACAGATTTTCAAGGATAATTTTAAGCACATCTGATTTCTAGTATATGGACTGTCAGAAATTAACCTAGGCCAAAATATTGATTGCCACTATATGCTGAGTCTCCCTGCTTTACACTATTTTTGCCAGCAGTTTGTGCTAGTTGTGCCTATTGGAAATCCAAGAAATTGAGTTCTCACTCCTCAAAAAAATCTGTCTCACTATTGCCTCATATAAGGTTTATAAAGAAAAGCCAAAACCATTTAAAGGCAATATGTTTTATAGTTTTTCTTCTCTGTAGTCTCGGGAGCCCAAGATGTCAGAGAGAGCAGCAAGCCCGCACTATTGAATGACAGCGTTAGAGAAAGTTCAGGAGGCTCCATGCAGGAGCATCTTCTTTGTGCCCCTGTGATGCTGAAGTCCAGAACCCAAGGTTTCAAAACACTCCCAGCCTGGCAACAGAAACAAAGCTAGTACATATGGACAGATTAACTAGAAGGCTCAGTACATAAGCTCCTCAGAAGAACCAGTGAGAAGGGAAGACTACAGTGGACTCCTCAATTGTTGCACTTTGTGCAAAATCGGAGACCTGCACCTGCAAGTGGTGGAGATGAGAAGGAAAGCCTAGTCATGACTCAGGTTAAACGTCTCATCGACCCAGCAGGATTGAGTCATGAAATCAATTTACATTTACTACAGAACAAAAGTGGAGAACATGACATTTCTTGCCAATTCTCTGAGGAGACTGTGTTGCAGCTGAGGCATGAAGGACAAAGAGGACTTGGGCAGAGTCTTCTGGGAAGAGGGAACTGCAGGTTTGGAAAGTTCTGGAGGACTCTGTGAAGTGCCTGCAGATGGCGGCATCCCTCACTCAACACGTTAGCTACTGTTATTATGTAATTGACAATTCCTGATTATTTTGAAGACTACTGGACAATTGTAAAAATACTTTATGAATTCAGTGAAAATGCAGAATTTTATCTACACTGTGTCTTTTGTGGCTCTTTAAACTCTCTTTATGCATATTTCCTTTGGAGAGGTGGGAGAATGTGGGAAGGTCTTTCCTTCAAATCTCCTGGAGTTGTCCTCATCACCTTCTGGTACAGCCAGTTACATTTGTCCTGCAGAACCTGAGGTTGTCCAGGAGTGGGAGGCAGAGGAAGATGCAGGTCTGCAGGCCAACGAGGCCCACGTGTCAGAGACGCCCTCAGCAGCTCTGGACAGAGAGCTCAGAAGAGTAGGAGGAGGCAGAAGCTGAAATGGCTAAAGCCAGCAAGGGCCCTGCATGCTGGGCGCTGCTCCTGCATCAGTGTGGGTGAGGGAGAGGAATCATTTGTGCTTGTGGGGCTTAGCCCAGGGTCCTGCACCTCTTGGGGACAGGCGATTGGGAAGACCAGGACCTTAGGTGGGAGATAAGAAGGGCCTACCTGTCTGTTTTAAGATTTCTATAAGCCCTTCCTCTGTGCCAAACATTGTGTGGCCAGTGATTTCTTGGTAGCATGTGCTGGGACTGTGAGCAAGTCCTTTTCCTGTGGGGCCTCAGTGTCTCACCACCAGGGAGCTGGGACTCCATTGAGGATGCAGATATGTAGCTTTCATTTTGCCTCTCTTTCTTAGTCCTGGTGGCTGTAGCTTATGCCGAATTCTTAATTTTAGAATTTATGTTACTTAATGTGGTATTGGACCTTGTACTTTAGTTGTTCTGTTACATTGTTCCTATTCAAGTTTTTCTTTTCTCTAGAACAAATGTGGTAGTGCCTTCAGGGCAAATGTGGTATCTCGCACTACTAAATCTTTCACAACATCCCATCCAATGACATTTATTAAGTATTTTATAACTTAATCTCTTGGACTACAACTATATTTGATATTAAAACCTCCAAAACTTAATTAGCAGAAATAATCACCACATCACTTTATCTTCTTAGAAAGGCCATTTAAGGTCATCAGAATGACTTCTACAATTAAGATAAGGTAATAAAAAGGAGAATTTGTTTCACTGAACTGACATATTTCACTCACTTCTGCTCTGTCACTCTCAGATATAAGCAGTGTTGAAGTCTCAAGCAACTAAACATTTGTTCTCCGATACATATTTGTTCTCCGATTTGGTCATTCTCTAAAAGGTTACCTTCCTTAAAGAAAAAGTGACCTTCATCTTTAAAGACTAGACCGTATAAGTGTTCTAACAATTAGGTGTCTTCCCTGTATGCTTATCTAAAGGTCCATTTTAAACGTCCATTCTCTTTCTCTCTCTCTTTTTTTTTTTTTCCTAACTCTAGGAAATCTTCCTCCAAGTGATAAGTCACAGAAATGAAAAGCATTCCCTCCCCTAGTGTTAAGTGGTGGAAATAGCCTTTGTTGTAAGGGGTTAGCTAGATCCTTTTGATGTTTCAACTTTAAGTGGTAGCAAGTTTTATTTTGTGTTTCTTTCTTATGGCCACTAATGGATACCTTGGATGTTTGACCTAACTTAGGTACTTTCAGAGAGCACTGGTAGAAACTTATTATATGGAGCTATTCATTTGGCTTTGATGTTCTGTAAATGTGTGTAGGATTGCTTTTAAGGGGAAAAATTCAAACACTCCCCACTTCAGACACAAGCGAATCCTCTTTAAGCCTCAGATTTTGGTCCCGAATCATGATGTAGGGAATATATAGCAACTAAAGATTATTTCTAGTTGTTGAAAATGTAGGCTGTGTTTATAACTCGTACTTAGCAGTATGTTTTGAGAATGGATGTTCTTTTTTCTTTTAAAAATATTTTATTGTTGATCTTGTACAGTTTTCTGTCTTTTACTCCCACAAAAATAAATTCAAGGTGGATAAAAGATTTAAATATAAGCCGTGACACCATTAAAGTCCTAGAGGATAACATAGGCAAGAAAATCTCAGATATTTCACGCAGCAACATTTTTACTGGTATGTCCCCTAAAGCAAAGGACATAAGGAAAGAATAAACAAATGGGATCTCATCAAAATAGAGAATGGATGTTCGTAGGATTACAGTCAGAGTGTGTCATCCTTTCACCCTGTTTTTTTCTCTTTCTGAATTCCTTTCAATACAGAGAGTGAAAAATTTTCATTGATAAATACTATAAATTCATGACGATGTCATCCATTTTAGTGTCTGCAATCCTCAGATCACCGTGGAATTTCTGTTGAGTCACTAAAAGTACAAGTTAACTCTCATGACAAGAAATTATAAGCATCAAGATCATGTCCTTAATAATGCATTTTTAAGTCAGTAATTTGTAATGAAGAACACATTCTTCTATAGAAACAGTGCTGTTCATGGTGGTGAGGTTTTTTTATCTAGTCTACAAAAGCTGGCTTTAACTATGTATAGTATGTCAGAAAGAAGCTTATATTGGTTTGGCAAAAAAATCCATTTAGTTTTTATCTGTAAAATAAAAGAAATATTTTTCATTTTCACCAATAACTTTATTGATTTGGATATTTTAAGTATGTCAGCTATCTCCTGCATGGCATAACATTGATTCTTTGCAATTAATGTTTTGATTTGATATTTATCAATTTCAACTGTTCTACCATGAAGCATCATCCAGTGAGAAATCTCCAGCATGAAACTTCACAAACCACTTTTGATTCATAAGATCAGCCACAATACCTCCTCCATACACTGCACAAATCTTTTCTTGCTTTCTAGTTGCATTTTTACCTTTCTTGAGATAATAAAACATAATATGCCAAAAATGTTGCATATTTCTTCCATTTTCAATATTAAAATGACTACACAAAAATTCACTAATTTGGTAATTTTTTAAAAATACACGCTGATATGACAGCTATCACAACACAATCTAACAAAATTGTTTCAAATGAATTTAAAGACAACTAAGTGCTACTAGTCCCATCTTATGGAAAAAACAACAAACTTTTTGGAAAATCCAGTGTGATATATCTATCATAAGAAAAAAGTTTTCCTTCCTGGGGATAATGAAGAAGAGAAACAATAGAATATGTACCTTTTTGTTGGGTACCAGGCCAACTTTAGGACAGATTTCTAAAGGAGCAAAGATTGATTTTTTTTACAACCTCCTCTCACCTTGGTGGCAGATACCTAGCATACAAATCACTGCTGTACTTCTTGTATCCCTGAAGAAGTACAGGGATTCTTCTTGCTAATCGATGCTAATCGATCCCTGAGCTTTTTCCATGATGAACTCATATTTGTTTTCAGAATCCTCAATGCAATGATGCAAATTTTGATAATGCTTTCATTTGACAGATTATTAAACTGAATCTCAAAAAGGGGTAAATGGCCTAACAGTAATGTTTGTTGTGAGAATATATCCCAAGAAATAAAGTGAGGACCTAGTGAAGATCACTGAAAATCAATAACAGCAATGGATTAAATAGCTCCAAGTGGGTTAATCCTCTTCAGGTTGATTAGTAGTCTTATAATAATGTGTATAGGGGATTAAATATGAATGTTATTCTTCACAATTCATTAGTTATTCTTGTTAAGGCAGAGTTAAATCTATCGGTAGCAAACTTCATATAGTTTGCTTTTCTTTAGTTACCTCTAGAATAATGTGCTATCTCCAAGAGAAATCATCTATCTGAATGAGTATGACTAAAGCTGTAATGGAACAATAGAATGTTACTGCTTAAATAGTAATATTTTTCTTGCTCAGATCATATATACTGCCTAGCATGACACCCAAGAAAGAATAGGTGTTTGATATATGTTTTTTGCTTTTTCTACTTGTCTTTCATTTGAAAAATCCTATTATAGTTCACTGCAATGTGTTTTTCTTAAAAGATTGGTTAAAAATACTACATAGGGTGTTTCTGTTAGTAAAATAAAAAGTGCATGACAGATAAAAATAATAGTAAAATATATGTGTACTTATTAAGTATCCATTTATAGACAAGATGGGCTTCCTGCCCATCTGGCACCCAGAGCAACAGCCGAATCAGTGCTTGTATTACTCGAGAGGGTCACAGAGAGTTCAGGTATTCAGAAAGCCAATGTCTAAGCCACATGTACAAGGTGGGTGATTCACAGCAAAGCCTTTCAGAGAAGATCTTAGCATATGGACACAGATAAGAAGGAACTTTATTTTAAGAGGATTAAGACTATAATTATTTGTTTGTGATGATTGCCAGGATAGTAAAAACTTTTCCCCAGAACCTGGTTAGATGAATCAGGAAACTCAGATCAAAAGAGCTGATTGCCAGGCTGGTAACCTCAGGGAGATGCTATCACAGACTCAATACTTGTGGAGGAAAAAAAAAGTTCAAAAGATTGGGAGTCAGTGCAGCAGTAGTTACTGATAAGTAACTATTAATACCAGCATCTATTCTTCAAGTGGCTGTAGATTTCATTGCCATGCTGTGATAAGCCCAAGGTCATGTAGGAGAACCCTTGGAAACTGTTTTAGGAACCAGAAGAGACCCCCAAAGACCTGGAGCAAGATAGGAGAAGGATCTGGAAACATATGTGTACCCAGGAATGGAATCAGGTGGGATATTTGGAAACTAGACTGCTACTTCTAAATCCAAGGGTCTTTCTCTCTACAGGGGAAACAGGTCTGTTACATTCATTTGTTCATTCATTCATTTTGTATAAATACTTTCAAGATAGCTGCTGTGCTAAGCCTCCTGCTATGTTCTGAGAATGAATAGTAAATAACAGATACATTCTTTGCTCTTATGACTATTATGAAGCAGTGGAATAGCCAGATGTTAATTAACACATCATGAACTAAATAATTGCTAACTGTGATAACCGATATGAAGGGAAAAGAATGAACTCTGGTTTCACCAAAAAAAAAAAGAGGAAATATTCAGGGTTCATACTAATCACTCAGGAACATAAAATATAGAATACTAAAGCTAAAGGAGGTCTTAGAGCTTATCTAACAAAACTTCATTATTCGGTCAATTTTAAATCTTAGACTAAAGAAAGTATAATGAATGGCCAGAGCTTCATTTTTAATTTTAGTTGGTACTTTTCTTTTCAATAATGGAACAAGTTTTACAATTATAATATAGAGCTCTAGGAAGCACACATTCTAAATGTTAGTAGTTCTACATAATTTTAAATCACATACCAAAGATTTATGCAAGTATATGAATAATTCCTATGCAATATCTAAGTGTGTAACTCTATAAAAATTTTATCTTAGAATCTCTGCAATATATTGAATGTGTGAATTAAAACTGAACCAATAGAATTATATGATTATGTGTGATTTTTATGCATTTATGGAAACATTTTGAAAACCGTTAAATCTGCCCATATTGCTCAAGTATTACAAACCTAGTTGCTCTTATTTGAAGTGCTCTACTTGGCTAACTCCTAAATAGAGATGACTTAGAATGTTTGCTCAATTAGTGTGGAAAAAGAGAGATCAATGCATAAGAACACTTCGAAAACCTTTTACCATGCTATGTATAATGCATCATTGGCATTAGCATTAGCATTAAGCTGTTGTCAGTAAATATTATGTTAAAGTTAAATGTAACCAATAAATATGATTAGAAAATTCTTTTTGCATAAAGCCCTTTATCCCTAATTTCATAATGTTTTAATTTTGCTTATATTATTCAAAATCTGCAAATTTGAAGAAAATGGAATTGGTTCAAATATGCAAGTTGGTTTGTCTGAATGTGGGAATGTAGACATATGTGAATGCTCCTGGGAGCTGCGCAATGATGGATGAAAACAAGGTAACACTTTCCAGGTGTTAAGGGAAGAGAGATACGGGGAACTGGCTAACGGTTTGGTATGGTGTGTCCTTTAAGGGTGATGAAATGTTTCAGAACTAGATAAAGATTGTAGACTATTACGAATGTACTAAGTACCACTGAATTCTTCATTTTGTAATGATTACGTTGATGTTATATAAATTTTACCTCATTTCTGAAAAGAAAAGAAAGACTGTCATCATGGACAGAATCTGGAACCTTTTTCTGCCCATAAAAAAAAAAAAAAAAAAAAAAAAAAAAAAGGAAGGGAACGTTTGCTTCAATCCCAACTTCCTGAGCACACATAGCCAGCCTCCATGGATACAGAAGACTACTCACACGATCTTTTAATGCCGACACTGCTGTTGCGCATTTGTCTTTCCCATCCTTCATTCTCTTTACTAAATAAACAGTTTTACTTTTGACTTGCACATTCCAAAACACCTCTAGTTAAGTTTCTTTTCTAATGTATCTTGACTCTATTTGTATTCAGTGAATGTTCTGGGGAAAAACTGATGTTCTCATTTTTCCCTTTGAAAATCCATTGTAATTTAATCCTTCCTGGGTAGTTATTATTGGGTTGCTAAGAGTACATCCGCAACTATTTGTGGGAAATTTATCATGCAGGTTAGCATGCCAAAACTAAACCTCTCAACAAAAGCATGCAATGTGTTTAAAAACAAGCCACATTCTTTAGGTTCTTGTTTAAGAATACACAAGAATGCTTTGACTTTATGGAAAATGTTGAAAACCTTACAGGCATTATTCCTCAGGGATATTCTATAATTTGATGCAAACATTAGTAAAAAGTTAATGTCTATAATTTCCTTTTTTAACAGAATTGTTTCTTCTCTTTGTTAGATTTTTCTCTTTTTTCCTTTTTAAGAGTCATTAGCAAGCATTGTGCTCTTTTTCTCATGTTGGACACTCAACTTTCTTGAATTAAAACCATTGTCCTCTTTGTTGTAATTATACGATAGAAGGGATAGTTTATTCAATACACTTTTTAAGCATCTTCTAAGTTCCAGGCACAATCCTTAACATTTTTGGTACAAAAATGAATACTTTGATCTTGCCTTCAAGGACCTCATAGTCTTCAGACAAGGGAAATCAATGAACATTGCAGAGGGCTCCATGCAGAGGCTCTAATAGAGCAAAGGACAAGTTGCAAAATAGAAATGCCTAACTGTGAAGTGAGCAAAAAGGGAGGAAGGTAGTGGTTATAAGGTTCAGAAATAAGAAAGGGAGTCAAAAAGTGCTTCAAAACAGTAATAATGTTAACTGAGTCTTGAATTCCAAGTAATTTTCCAGGATTATAAGGAGAAAGGCATCCCAAACCGAAGAAACAAAAATGTGATGGCGTGACGGCATGTTGAGCTTCCAGAAGCTGGCCACAGTTCAATCAGACCAAAGCACAGAGTGAGTGGAAGAGGGGTCGCTAAGGAAGCAGAAACATTTTATAATGGTTTGGTCAGAAGGAGTTTAGATACCACAACAAAGGGTTTTGAACTGTGTCGTTAGGTAAAAGAAAGCCAAAACATTTTAAATCCAGGAGTGAACAGTTTAAATTTCTATTTTTGGAAGGAAAAAAATCAGTCTTTCAGAAATGTGGACAATAGATGAAAGGAAACCTAATTCAGAGGTGGAAACAAGAAACGGAACCAGAATTAGCTCTCAAGGATCTTAAACAGTTGATTTTGGATTTGTTTGTATAAAACGATGGTAAAAATGATGAAAAAACTAGAGTGAGACAGGTTAAGAACCAGTGATAAAATGCTAGAGAATATGTACATGTAAGTGACTGCATTATCTTGCATCCCCTGACAAGCAGATACCAATATGGAATTAGACATGTAAGAAACATATTGGGGAAAACACCTTTCAAGGGTTAAAGGGAGAAAACAGGATCAAGTAGAAATAGTTTCAAACTATTGCTCCTTTATGAGAAAGTTTTAACTGGGGTGATGGGGAGTTCCTGAGACAAAGCATCCTGCTAGAATGAAAAGGGGTCCTGTTCAGTGTAAGATGAGAGTGGGAGTGAGAGCAGGAGGGAGTTTGGAGAGGGCCTCAGCTGGGGCTGTGGGCCACCCATCCACCCACAGCAGATCTGAGCAGTGCAGTTGTGTGGCTGCCACAGTGACAGACCACAGAATCAAAGATTCCAAGAAGAAAAAGTCATAAAGATAAGAGGAGAGTCAAGAGAGAGAGATGCATTTGAAAATTTTTGGGGAAAAGTTTTAGGGAGGATGATGTAGTCATCAAATGCAAGATTTGAAATTCTAAAATGCTTTTAAAATCCTTTCACCACATATTACATCAGATGGCATTCCTAATCCATAAAATAAATGTTTACTTTGGTGATATAACCTATTGTTAATTTTTGTTCGCCTGTAAAAATTTGGCAAGTGCCTTTGCTTATATATTATTCTAAATAGAAATAACAATTTTCTCTTCTCTACAACAGATGCCCACATCACAGAACACTGGTTTTATAAGAGCTATGTTGCAAAAATAAAAAAAAGGGAAAGTGGTTTCCATATTTCTCTCTTTGAAATTCGTTACAGTTTAACATATTCATTTATGTGATGATCATTGAAGTGTGGTCACTCCTCTTTTTTCAAGAAATCCTGTGGTAAATAGCAAAGATAATGGACTGACAGTCTCCAGCTGCAACACCTTTTAGAAGCCATCAGCATTCACCAAAAGCCATAAGGCCCTCAGGGCTGTGGCCGTAGGTTGAGCACGGCAAGAGTAGATTCAGGCCATTACAACACAAGGTGAGAATCCACTAATGGACAGTCTTTGCTCCAGGATCTCCCCATTGTCAGGTCAAGACTTTCCCTGAACTATGTTCAGGGAAAATAGCAGAGAGAGCTTCCTTCCCCATCCACCATCTTTCCCCTGCCTTTTATAGGCGGTAGAACCCCATCAGGGTATGTAGGCTCCTCCGACTTTTATCCTGCTTCCTCCCTCCTTAGTCTTTATAGATTTTTTTTAACCAGAATTATTTCTTTTGCATGTTTAATCCTATCTTGGTGTCTGCTTCTCAGAAGCCTCAAACTAACACAGTATGTTAAAATCGTTGAATCTGAGGAATCTTTATGTTTAAAAAATTAATTTTATTTAAATCGGTTTAACTTACATTTTTCTGACCATAGAACTCTTTTCTTACAGACTAATAATTGCCATATCATGGAACAAGTGAAACATGGTAATTTTATTATTCTAATTTACTTAACCCTCTTTTAGCTTCAGTTTTCTGGGCTGTAATCAACTGGCTTGTGTCTGTCTTCTTAATCTCTTGATAGAACTCTTCAGTTATATTTCAAGCCTACACTCTACACCCTGCTGTTGTTTGAACTTAGTGCTAATAAAATTAAGTAGTTCCTAGGTATCATTAAAAATGTAAATTTAACTTAAGCTGAATCTTATTGTCTCAGATGCTACATATTGCCAAGAAATAAAAACTAATTCTACAGTTTAAGCTTTTAGTTAGTGTCTAATTTCTCCCAAGGAATTTCTCCTGTAATTTCTCAGAAATTTGGTTTTCATTTTACTTCATCCAAATTGAACACCCATCATGTTACTATACTTTAGGTGCTGCTCTCTAGCAATGTGCTATTACAAGTTATTCCTTATACTATATATAGGATGTACTGATATATCTGAGCCAAGCCTGCTGATTGGGCACAGCCAAATATTCAATTCCTGGAGTGTGTGTGTGTGTGTGTGTGTCAGTTGTTCGTGTATTCAACAGCAAAGCATTGAGAAAATGCAAGGTACCAGACATAGTACACAGCATTATTTGGAGAGTATCTATCAGTCCTCACAGAAGCTGAAATAGAAGGTGTTTGTAGGGGACACTGAGATGGGCTACACAGATCCCTCTTCAAGACCAAGGGATTCATTCCTCCAGGTAATTAGAACAAATAACTCCCAAACATCAATGGTTTTCTCAATTGCTTTGGCTAGAGTCACCCAAAGTCATGTCCCTCTCCTCGGGCAGTCCATATTCTATGATTGGTGCCCGGCTAACCTAGAAATGTAAAGCCCTGGCTTCCTCATCCCAGCTTGTGACACTCACAGTGCTGTTCCAGGTTTA
Source organism: Glossophaga mutica (assembly GCA_039655065.1). NCBI lineage: Eukaryota > Metazoa > Chordata > Mammalia > Chiroptera > Phyllostomidae > Glossophaga > Glossophaga mutica. The sequence goes on from CM077304.1 coordinate 137,010,699, forward strand.
AAACTCCTTTGGGGTTGACTAAGGCCTACTTTGAGACTGCAGCCTAGCTTCTTCCTCAGCCCAAGCCTGTTGCATTCCCTTCCCTTGTACAGATGGCAATTTCAAGAGCACTCCCTAATAATGCTCTGAATGCTCATTTTCACCTCAATCTCTTTCCAAGGGACCCCCCAACCCATTGTAATTGGAACTGGACATGGTCTGAGAAAAGAGAGATGATGGTGAGATTTTGAAACTATATCACCTATCACCATAGTGGCAATGAAGTTCACATCATAGGTAGGTTGAGCTCATACAGCCCTTAGCACAGGCAGTCAAAGTAACAATATGAATATTAACATTTTTATTAGAGATAAAGTAGAATACTAGCCCAGTGGACCCAAATTCACTGGCTAGGGTAATATGTCAGGTATTTGAAAATATGGAGAAAACAGAAACTGTAAGTACTGTCAAATTGAATGGCTGTGGCTAAGCTCAAATAACTCGTAGAAGACATAACAAAAGACAGAGTATAAGTGTAAAAGCTCTAACACCTCCTTTGTGGCATATAAAGAAGCTCTCATCTGATGTAACTATGGGCATAGAGAGCTAGGATAAGATCAAGAACTTCAACATAAAAATACCAGAACTCCAAGCAGGATCAAAATTGTAACGTAGGCAGCTCTGCTATAATGGCTGAAAAAGACGGGAACTTAACAGGTTAGATGGGGGCATCTGAATTGGTGCACCTGAAGATCTGGAAACCTCAGTTTTCCTGGCAAGACGACAAATACCTGCCCTTCATAGAATCTGTCGTCCTCTACCCCTGCCATCTAGGTCAACATGACCTAACTGGAGAAGTGTTGACCTATGTGATGGTTAATTTTATATGTCAAAACATTTGGCTAAACATTGTTTGTGGATGAGATTAGCATCTGGATTGATAGCCTGAGTAAAGCAGGTAGCCTTTCCCATTTGCTTTCACCTGGTGGTGACCACTGTATAAGATGTTGAGGACCTGAATTACACAAAAGGAGGGAAAAAGAGAATTCTCTCTGTGTGTCACCTAATTGATTGAACTGGGGCATCGATTTTCTTCTGTCCTCAAACTAGGACATCAGTAAAGCCTTTCGACTTGGACTGGAACTATACCACCAACTTCCCTGGGTTTTCAGCTTGCAGGTGGCAGATAGTGAAACTTCTCAGCTTCCACAATGACATGAGCCAATTTCTCATAATAAATTGAATATACACCCTTGGTTCTGTTTCTCTGAAGAACCCTAACTAATGCAGTCTGATATGAGAGGAAAGGAACTATAACCTCCAAATGAGTTGCAAGAACTAACACATATGTACCAACAGGACCAGAGGAGTATACAAGGAATTGGACTATACCCTCATAGAACTCATATTCTTATGAAGGGCGGCAGATATGAGAAAATAAAAAAATAATTAGGCTAATTATATACTAAGTTAGATAGCAACAGACTGTGAAAGAGAAAATAAAGGAGGGTAAGTGGATAAAGAATGGGGTACAAGGAATTGCAATTTTTTAAAGGGTAGTGAGCCCTGGCTGGTGTGGTTCAGTGGGTTGAGCACTGAACTGCAAAGCAAAGGGGCACCAGTTCGATTCCCAGTCAGGGCATATGCCTGGGTTTTGAGCCAGGTTCCCAGCAGGGGGCCATTGATGTTTCTCTCCTCTTTCTCCCTCCCTTCCCCTCTCTCTAAAAAATGAATAAATAAAATCTTTTTTTAAAGAGTAGTGAATTGAAGCTTCACTGAGGTAAGGAGTTGAATGCATTAGTACCAGCTGAATATCTGGGGTAAAAACAGCCTGATTATGTGGAAAAGACACTAAACAAGTCCTAAGATAATTCCTGGCAAGTTAGAGATGAACAAAGAAGACAGAGAAAGAATGGTCAATGACATAAGAAGAGAGACAGAGATGGTGATGTGCTAGAAGCCAAGAGGAAAAAAAGGTCTGTAAGAGGGGAAATATCTGCTGTGTCGAATTTTACTGATTGTCCAAATGAGAATTGACCAATAGATTTAGCATTACCTGAGTTCTTGTTGATCTTACAAGAGCCAAGAGTTATTGAGGCAATAATTAAATAGAGTGGGGTTAAGAGACCGTATAAGAAAAGCAAAAACAGCAGAGACAATAAATTCTAGGAATTTTGCTGTGAATGGGAACTGAGAGTCCTTGGGAAGTGGGCTCAAAAGAATTTACTGTTTGGCTTTGTTTTTTGTTTGTTTTTGTTTGTTTGTTGTTTATTTTAAGATAAGGAATACCAGTGGTTTCTTAACACAAGGAGAAAGGAGAATAATCCAGTGGAGAAAGAAGAAAATTAATGATATAAAAGAGAAAAGGAGAATTGTTGGAATAACGTTTTTTGGTAGTGAGGGAAGATGGCATCTAATTGCCAAAAGGAAAGATCGTATTTAGATAAGAACAGGAATACAACATGGCTGAAGTGTGGTAAGAGAAGTTCTTTGCTGTGTAGTATGATACATAGCATCTTTATTCCTGAAATGTCAGGTTCACCTGATCTTTGTGTGTTTCATGGTATTATTGGTCTTATTCTTTCAATATACTGGTGGACACATTTTCCTTGAAAGAGTCCTTAGTTTGAGCACAGATGCTCCTCAGTCTGTTCTTATTAATCTTTACCTGATTCATAAATTTTACTTTAAGCATTCAGTCTGTGAAATGATAGAAATATTTAAATTTTTTCTTTTGCCCAGTAATCCCTCTTTCAGGAATCCCTCCTTTTGTGTTGGTCTTTCCATTTCACTCTCCTGTGGGATATGATCTGCCCCACTGCACCTACTTCAAAAACTTAGTATTAAAAGTAATCATAGTCTCAGTCCTCAAACTCAGTCATATAAGAAATGCAAAAATATATATATTACTTCCTTTATGTGCATCAAACCTACTTAAATTCACCTCTCAGCTTTCATCCCCTTATACCAGGAGAACATTCAATTTCAGTCTTAAAAGGGACCTTTTCTCTATAGAGCCTTATGTGATATGCTTCTTCCTCTCCCATCTTACTCCTCCCCCTCTCCTCCAGACAAGCAAACAAGCAAACACACAAACAGCAAACAAAAACCCAACCGGAATATGAACTTCAGTTTTTATTTGTGTAGGATTTTGCTGACACGGAGTCCCTTGGGCAGAGGTACACCCGTGCATTCTGCACAGCAGCTTTCTCTGAGATCTTGTGATCTTCCTGTGGCATGCCCCAGAGGAGAGTACCACCAGCCAAAGGGTGATGGATTTAGCTGTTTTCCAGAATCCAGGAATCTCCTGTTCTCCAGTGCCCACTTCCTCAGTCCTCCAAATTATTCTTTCTCCTCTCCTCCTCAGTCCCTTTAGACTTCCACTTTTATAAAATATGGCAACAAGCGCACCTACGTCTTCAGGTGGTTCCTGCTTCCTGCCTGTACTTCAGGATTGTGTTACAGGCAGAGTAGGCTCTAGTTAGCTTCTTTAAATGACATATGGAAGAAAACTAAAGATAGCATAACGTAAAACAGTACCTCAAAAAATATCCTGTCACAAATTATGTTTTTCTCCATGGAAATATAAACATTTATATTGAATTTGAATTAAAAATAAATTCACTCTTCTTACACAGAAATATGAAGTTTTGTACTGTCTAATATTATTACATTTCCATGTTCCAAGGATTTTTATTATACCAGACTTTTTATATTTGCTTCTCTCCTTGGTACAGAAAGCAAGGTTTGCTAAAATTATCTCTTATTCAATCATTTTGCCATTTTATTAGAATTTTCCCTTGAAAACAGATCTATTCACTTGTTTAAGAGTTTTACTTTAAATATGCCTGTATATAAACAATATTAGACTATAAATGACATTAGCCTATTTATTTACTTATTATTTGTCTAATTACTATTTAATTTATGACCATATCACCATAGGTAATACTTAATGATTTAAATATCTTGTTCAACATGATTTTATCATTCAATACAAATATTCTTTTCATACCCTGAGGCATACTGACAACTTCATTATTAATTAAAAAGTATAACTTACATTGAGTTACTGATAATTAGTACTTGATCATACATTTCCATTCAATCAAAATTTATGAATTTAGTCTCAATCATATCTATGTAGCAAAAATTTAATTGTATATACATACAAATATACTTTTGGATTCTTATTCTCTCAACCATTTCTTAACTTACATCTGGAAAGGAAATATAGTTGTCTAAATAGATTTGGCCCAATAAAACTATATTGATATTCAGAATGATTTGGAAATTAAGGAATACAATTTTTAAAATATTAAAATTAAATAAACATTAAAACACTTTTCCTTATTATTTGAAAATATCTGGTATGTGGTCATTAGTCCTTTTGACAACCTAAAGTAACCAACAATATTGTACCTAAAATCATAGCACTCTGATGTGGTTCTCTCAGTTTAATAAAATTTTTGAATACATCTTATCTAAGCAATTTAAAAACCTAGCATATATCTATGCTTTCTTTATAACAATTCTCATGTAGGGATTCTTTATAACAATTCTCATGTAGGGATTTAAAAAAGTAAATACAATATGGCTCTATGACTTATTTTCTGCATTGAAAAGGGAATGGACAAATAAAATTATTTTCTAGATAATTAGCAAATGTGTGCCATAAATAGTTTATTTAAGCATCTTAAATCAAGATACTTAAATATGATTTTTAGAAAAAAAAATCAAATGTAGAATACAAACCAAAAGGACAAAAAGAAGCATTAACTTCTTGAGCAATTATTATTTTGTCAGGTATATTTTTCATATATATGAATATACCATAGTTTTTGGACTATAAGATACACTCCCCCGCCCCAATTTAGGAGGAATAATGGTTGTTAATGCTGCTGTTGAGTTCTGTTTACATTTACATTGGTGAAATATTATGTTATTTATGTTATTAAATATTTTACCACATTTTTAGCTTCAAAAATTTTTTTCCTATTTTCCTCCTCTAAAACCTAGGTGTGTCTTATGGTCCAAAAAATATGGTAGTTATTTATATTTATTTATTTTTACTATACCTTTACATTTTTAAAGTACTCTTCAGTTTGTGAGAAGCTATGAGTCATTTTTGTAATAGTAAAATACTAATACCTATATCATATTTACAAATCTATTTTCAAAGACCCATAGTGGTTTTTGAATTCCAATTGAAATCAATCACACCAGTAAAAAGAATGGTGAAAAATGACTGTTTTAAAGCTGATTTTTAATAAGAAAAATACACTTATTAGAAGTCATTGTATTTTACCAAGTTTGTGTGTGTATAATAAGTTGATGTCTTTCAACTCTGTTTGGCCTATTGTCCTGCACAGAAAACCAAGTGCATCAGAGTTTCCAACATAACGCAGTCAGCCATCCACTCACTTCATTTTGTCTCAATTTGGAAGACTTTCTATGGGTTCAGTCTTTCTTCTCCATTCCAGCAATGTTTTTAGGCAAGGATGAGAACCTATTCTTCTTTATATCTTCCAAGTATCTAGACCAGGGACTTCCACATAGTAGAAGTACTAATGGTAGTAGCAGCGAGTAGTGGCAACACTTGCAGGAGTCGTGGCAACAGCAGCAGTAGCACTGGTAGTAGCAGTACGAGTCCATTTCATGCCTGGGAAGCGAGGTGGAGAAAAGGAAGTCAGATCCCCTGCTTCTCCCAGACTACTAGAGGATAAAACACAGAACATTAGATTCATTTATGACAGTTTTTGTTTAGGGCTAGAAATTAAATGACAGATTCACTGAAAATAAATAATGATTGATGATATTCACAAAACAGTGTAGTATGTGCACGTGAGCTTCACAAAATTGTAGAGATTCCAAAGTCCAGCAGTCCAGCCTGATGTTTATTATTGATAAATGATGGTGAGCAGTGAAACAGAAGACCCCATTTGTACACATGCACACCTTTTGACAAGTTTTTATTGTGTTTGTTTTGGTACAGATTCTAATAAAGAAGAAAGGGAGAAAGAGAAAGAGAGTGTGCAGATAAAAAGGTGTAAGCAATGGGATAGCGGGTGTCCAACCTCGGCCTTCGGACCACGTGCATCCCAGGATAGCTATGAATGCAGCCCAACACAAAGTCATAAATTTACTTAAAAAAATTATGAGATTATTTGTGAGATTACGTGTCACAATGTATTTAACGTGTGGCCCAAGACAACTCTTCTTCTTCCAGTATGGCCCAGAGATGCCAAAAGGTTGGACAGCCCTGGGAACATAGGAACTACTCTTCAGAGTAAAGGAAGGAGATAAGGTATTTTAAAAGTGTGTAAACATATAGAAGTAAAAATTTCTACAATATTTTAAAATGTGTTTGGTTGTTAATCACAATGTGCCAATAAAGAATAATACAACAGATGTGCTCTGGCAGCTGCTAAAAAATCTGTTATTTTGCGGAACCACATCCTCCATATTTATTGGTTAATTATATCCGTGCCTATTGATGGAAATCACAGACTCTAGCTTCCCTAGAGCCTCAGTTATGGTAATTAGCTCAATATATAGGCACACTGAGTTCACTACATCTGTGTGTATCCTCAGCACACACACACGTGTGTACACATATTATTTTGTAATTTGAGTTTTCCTTTATGTGTATAGATACATCAAATTTGTAACTAATCATGAAAATGTAGTTACCTTTCCAGTAATTTTTAAAATATTTTCTTCTATTATTTGCATTTAATTTTCTTTATGTCTTTTCAAATTATTCTCAGAATCTCTGTATTATAAGGTTTAAGGGGAAAGATGAGAATCAGTCATAGAAATCTGAATAATATTGCCAGCGAGCGATACTTGTAAGGATACCCAACAGATTCTAACAATAATCCTTTTGTACAGATCCATGTCTACTTTAAAAAATTAAAAAGAACCATTGCCTTTTCTTAGTTTTTCTCTTTTTATTTGATGTGTCAATATATGTGCACATATGGTGAAAAAATTTTCATATGCTTTTATGCTTCACTTTTATATATTCCTTTTTTTTTTACAACCTAAGTTGTAAAAAGTTAAAAGTTGTGAAGTTAAAAATAATGATAGTACATTTAATAGCCTGAGCACACAAACTCTTCTCATCTAGTACTGAAGTTGAGATGGTAATGACTGGACAGGAAGCTCTGTTTGGGGAATGCCCTCGCTGCTTGATGTGATTCGTAATTGTCTCCAGAATCTGCACCAAACACAATGTCATTAAAACAGCTTTATGGAAATGCCACTTCCCTCCACAGCCTTTACTGTTCATCTTTATGTCATTGTATATTCATAACAGACTTGTTATTAAAAACAGTCTGAGACCATATGAGTACCAGTCATTGTTAGAATATTTTACTAAGTCATTTCTTTTTTAATTCCAAGTTTAGCTAAAACTTAGTTTTAAACCTAGGATGACAGTATTTTTTTCTGCAGTAGAAGACATGTTTATTCTCTATAAAAAGAAAATGTTATTCTTATCATTATGTTGGTTGCCATTAAATTCTGGCAACTAGCCCTGGCTGATGTGGCTCAGTGGATTGAGTGCCACCTACAAACCAAACGGTTTCCAGTTCAATTCCCAGTCAGGGTACATGCCTGGGTTGTGAGCCAGGTCTCCAGTAGGGGGCACATGAGAGGCAACCACACATTGATGTTTCTCTCTCTTTCTCCCTCCCTTCCCCTCTCTCTTAAAAAAAAAAATAAATAAAACCTTTTAAAAAACTTATGGCAAGTCTGTGCATGACTTCATAGATTTTATGTCCATCTAGTACATGTATAAATACAAACTGGGAAGATAGGTTAAAAATATGACAGTATATTGTTGCCCTTTGGACTGCCCTAATCAGATGTTTCAGTACAAAGAATTTAATATATTAATTAAATATTTGTCGAGTGTTTAAATACTACAGGATCTCACAGAATACACAAAAGTGAGAAATCCAGAATGACATCTCAATGAACTAGAATGACTATTATAAGTACTGCAGAAAACAATCCTAAAGAGAGGCAGAACATAAGGTATCCAATGTATTTTAAAACACCCCCATCATTACCATCTCCAGAAAAGCAGCTATCCTGTCATGCTATCACTTCAGACTCCAATATTCAGTTTACTACTTTTAATTTGGGTATGATATGACATGAACTCTAATATATAAAACAAGATAAATTGAGGAGGCTAGGTCCACAACCCATCACCTTTCTCACTCCTACATGCAGATGATTTACTGCAACTGCCCAAAGAGCACTTATGGAGTCTAAAGAAACACATCAGGATATTGTTTCCAAAGACCCTATTATTATATCTGCATGTTTTAGGGCAAGACTTAAATAGTCCAAATCAAGCCTGCCATTTATTATACTGGTAAAGATGTGACAGCTACACTGAGAGACTTCTTGGAAATGGAATACAAGGAAAATGAAAACTTTGATAAATACTCAGATGTGAAGAGAGAAGAAAGTAGAAAGTTTGAAAATCTACTTGAGGACATCTGCCCAACATGAGGCTTTGGCTAAAGACTGAAATGTCTAAGGAGCGGCTTGATTTATGCGTTTAGTGGGTAGGGCAAAAATATCACAATTTCCTCCAGGGTTTGTTTTTCTTCTTCTCCTTTAAATGAAAGACTCATTAAAGTTTGCATTTTAAGGGGAAACAAGCTAAACAACAATAATTAACACTTATTAAGTACTTACTATGTGCCTGTAATTATACCAACTGCTTGACTTAAGTTATCTCATTTAGAGCTTGTAACAATCTCTGTGATAAGGTTGCTGTGACTGTCTCCTTTTGCAGAAGATTAAATTAAGAAAAATAATAAAGGATTCTATTTAGAATTTAAAAATATTTTGGCTCATTTTCCATGACTTGGAGATCCAAGACAGTCATTTTGCTTTTAGTATTACCTCTGTTATTAAACACATTCAACAAATATGGGTATATATCTTTGTTGCTATGTTCCTGATTTATTTCTTTTTAAACTATGAGAATTCTGTTAAAGTACACAAAACTTACAGTCTCTTAGAGAAAACTATCAACCTAATTTTTAAGGAAAGAAATATTTCTGGTTGTTTTTATATTTTTGATTTTGTTGTTAGTCACTCCATCTTAAGAGAAAACTGGATTTAAACACCGATAGATTGATTTTTAATCTTAATATGTGGGTTTGAAGTATATTTAGTTAGCAAAATCTCTCATCTCTTATTTTCAAGTCTTTCTCAAAACTTAAAGTATTAATAAAATATAGCTTAAAAGCTATCTAAATGTAAGAATATATATTTCATATTTCATAAATATATACTTTGTATATTACATATACTTATATTAAAATATAAATGTATTATATATGTGAATATTATATTACATATATTTATATAAGATGTATTATATATTCTATAATGTAGAATATATATAGAATATTATATATATATTTATATATATTATATATATACACACACACATACCTAACCCAAGGAGATGCTCACTGATCTCAGAGAGAGGGGAAGGAGTGAGAGAGAAGGAGAGAAATATCAATGTGAGAAACACTGATTGATTGCCTCTCACACGCACCCCAATCCAGGACCAAACCTACAATCTAGGTATGTGCCCTGATTGGGAGTTGAATCCATGACTTTTCGGCTTACGGGACAATGCTCCATCCAACTGAGTCACACCAGCCAGAGTGAATATATTTTTGTAGTTTGGTCAATGATATTAACATAACATATTTTTATAATGAAGTACATTTAGAAATAAAATACCTAAAATTCTGTTCTCCATTTAATTACTACTTACTAGTGGCTAGGTCATTTAAATTATGAGTTTTATTTAATTTAATTTTGTAAATATTTTATTTATTTATTTTAGAGAGGGGAAGGGAGGGAGGATGAGAGGGAGAGAAATATCAATGTGTGGTTGCCTCTCACACGCCCCCTACTGGAGACCTGGCCCACAGCCCAGGAATATGCTGTGACAAGAATAGAACTGGCAGCACTTTGGTTTTCAGGCTAAACTCAATCCACTGAACCACACTAGAAAGGGTTTATTTTATTTTTTCAAGTTTTGTAATTGGTGAAAATTGTTCTTATTTTCCTGAAAACCAAAGGGGAGCTTGGCTTAAAATGCTTTAAAGTTCCTACCAATACTAAAATCTAAAATTTTATAATTTTATTGAATCAATTTTAAAAAATGAACATATTAGGAAGAAAAAGCCAAGGTAGCAATACTTACATCAGACAAAAGAGATTTCAAAACAAAGGCCATAAAAAGAGACACAGAAGGACACTTCATAATACTCAAGGGAAGAATTCACCAAGGAGGTATAAACATTGTAAACATATATGCACCCAACACACGAGCACCCAAATGCATACGGAAAATCTTGGAGGACTTCAAAAAAGATATAGATAGCAAAACACTTATAGTAGTGGATTTTAACAACCCACTGTCAACAATGGATAGATCTTCCAAACAAGATTATTGTGGAACTGAATGATGCATTAGATAAAATAAACTGAACCTTTCATCCCAAAGAAGCATATACACATTCTTTTCATGGAACATTTGCACATGGAACATTTTCAAACATAGACCACATGATAAGACACAAAACAAGCCTCAGCAAATTTAAAAAAATTGAAAACGTATCAAGCATTCTCTCAGACCACAAGGGCTTGAAACTAGAAACAAATCTTAAGGAAAGCACTCAAAAATATTCAGATTCATGGAGACTAAATAGCATGCTATTAAATAATGAATGAGTTAATAATGAGATTAAGGAAGGAGTCAAAAAGTTTCTGAAACAAATGACAATGAAAACACAAGAGCCCAAAACCTATGGGACACAGCGAAGTCAGTCCTGAGAGGGAAGTTCATAGCAATACAGACCTACCTAAAAAAGATAGAAACATTTCACATATACAACCTAACCCCACAGCTATAAGAACTGGAGGAACAACAACAAACAAAGCCCAGAGCAAGGAGAAGGAAAGAAATAAGCAAGATCAGAGCAGAATTAAATGACATAGAGACTAAAAGAACAATTCAAAAGATCAATAAATCCAGGACCTGGTTCTTTGAAAAGATAAACAAAATGACAAGCCTTTAACCATATTCACCAAGAAAAAAATGGAAAGGACCCAAATAAATAAAATGAGAAATGAAAGAGGGGAAATTACAACTGATAACACAGAAATACAAAGGATTGTAAGAAATTACTACAAACAACTATATTCCAAGAAATTTGAAAACCTGGGTGAAATGGACAAATTTCTACAAACATATAATCTTCCAAAACTGAATCAAGAAAAGCAGAAAGCCTGAACAGACTGATAACAGTTGGTGAAATTGAAGCAGTAATCAAAAAATTCCCAACACACAAAAGTCCTGTACCAGACAGTTTTTCAGGATAATTTTACAAAACATTTAAGGAACAGCTAACCCCTATCCTTCTCAAACCATCCCAAAAAAATTCAAGAGGAAAAACTCCCAAGCTCATTTTATGCAGCCAGCATCATCCTAATCCCAAAACCAGATACAGATACAAAAAAAGAAGGAAAACTACAAGCCAATATTGCTGATGAATATAGACACTGAGATCCTCATCAAAATATTGGCAAACTGCCTCCAACAATACATTAAAAAGGTCATACACCATGATAAATTGGAATTCATCCCAGGGATGAAAGGATGGTACAATATTCACAAATCAATAAATGGAATACACCACATAAACAGGAAAGACAAAAAATACATGATTACATCAAAAGATGCAATAAAAGCATTTGTTAAGGTATAGTACCCATTTATGATAAAAACACTCAGCAAAGTTGGAGTGGAGGGAGCATTCCTCAACATAATAAAGGCCATGTATGAGAGACCTACAGCTAACATCATACTCCATGGGCAAAAACTAAAAGCTTTCTCACTAAGATTAGGCACAAGACAAGGGTGTCTGCTTTTACCACTTCTATTCAACATAGTATTGGAAGTCCTAGCCAAAGTCACCAGGTAAGAAAAAGAAATAAAAGGCATCCAAATTGGAAAGGAGGAAGTAAAACTGTCATTGTTAGCAGATTACATGGTAGTGTACACAGAAAACTCTATAGACTCCAGCAAAAAACTACTCAACCTAATAAATTAATTTGGCAAAACAGCAGGATACAAAGACAATATTCAGAAATTGAAGGCATTTTTGTACAACAATGAAATATCAGAAACAGAAATTAGGGTAATATCTCATTTGCTATAGCAACAAGTAAAATAAAGTACCTAAGAATAAATGTAATCAAGGAGATAAAAGACCTGTACTCAGAAAACTACAGAACGCTGAAGAAAGAAATTAAAGAAGACGCAAATAAATGGAAGTATATACCACATTCATGGAGTGGAAGAATTAACATCATCAAAATGTCCATTCTACCCAAAGTGATGATAGATTCAGTGTGGCCCCTATTAAAATACCAGTGATGAATTTCACAGATATAGAAGAAAGATTTCAAAAATTTATACGGATCATAAATGACCCTGAATAGCCTCAGCAATTTTGAGAAAGAAGAACAAAGTAGGAGGGATCAGAAAACCTGATATCAAACTATACTATAAGGGTGTTGTAATCAATATAGTCTGGTACTGGCATAAGAATAGACACATAGGCCAATGGAACAGAATACAGAGCCCAGAAATAAGCCCAAGTCTCTATGGTCAAATAATATTTGACAAAGGGGGCAGGAGTGTAAAATGAAGTAAAAATAGCTTCTTCAACAAATGGAGTTGGGAGATCTGGACAGCTACATGCAAAAAAGTGAAACTCGACCACCAACTTACACCATACACAAAAATAAATTCAAGATGGATAAAAGACTTAAATAGATGTCACAACACCATAAAAGTCCTAGAGGAGAACATAGGAAGGAAAACTTCAGATATCCCACACAACAATATTTTCACTGATATGTCCCCTTGACATATCAAGGGATATAAAGGAGAGAATAAACAAATCAGACTAAATTAAATTAAAAAGTTTCTGCATGGCTAAAGAAAACATCAGCAAAATGAAAAGGGAACCAACCATTTGGGAAAATATATTTGCCAATGATACCTTGGAGAAGGGCTTAATCCTCGAAATATACGAAGAACTCACATGACTCCACTCTAGGAAGACAAACAATCTAATTAAAAAATGGACAAAGGACCTGAATAGACACTTGCCCAAGGAGGATATACAGAGGGTGTGGAGATATATGAAAGGATGCTCAACATCACTAGTCATCAGAGAGATGCAAATTAAAACCACAATGAGATACCACTTCATACTGGTGAGAATGGCCATCATAAACAAATCAACAAACAACAAGTCTGGCAAGGATTTGGAGAACAGGGAACTCTAGTGCACTGTTGGTGGGAATGAAGACTGGTGCAGCCACTGTGGAAAACAGTATGGAATTTCCTCAGAAAACTAAAAAATGGTACTGCCTTTTGACTGGGCAATTCCACTGCTGGAATTATGCCCTAAGAATTCTGAAACACCAATTCAAAAGAACCTATGCACCCCATTGTTCATAGCAGCACAATTTTCAATAGCCAAGTGCTGGAAATAGCCTAAGTACCCATCAGTAAATGAGTAGGTCAAAAAACTGAGGTTCATTTATACAATGGAATACTATGCAGCAGAAAGAAAGAAAGAAGGAAGTCCTACCCTTCAGGACAGCATGGAATGATCTGTAGAGTATTACCCTATGTGAAATAAGCCAGGCAGTGAAAAACAAATACCATATGATCTCACTTATAAGTGGAATCTAATCAACAAAACAAACAAGCAAGCAAAATAGAACCAGAGACATGGAAATAATGAACAAACTGACAGTGACCTACAATGAACAAACTGACAGTGACCTGAGGGGAGAGGGTAGGGGAATAATGGGGAAAGAAGAGGAAGGGTCAAGTCAAGGACCATGTATAAAGGACCCATGGGCAAAGGCAACAGGGTGGTGGTGGAATTGAATGTGGGAGGTGGGGGGTGGGCAGGGCTGGGGAGAGTAATGGGGGAGTAATGGGGAAAACTGTAATTGGACAACAGTAAAAAAGTTAAAAAAATAAAAAATGAACATAATATAACTTATTAAAGTAGAATTGTTTAAATTCTACTTTAAAACATTACTCTTGCCTTATTACCCTGCCAAATTGTCTTGAACTAATTTTTTTTTTGGTGCTTTTAGTCATCTATGATATCAGGAAAAGGATAAGAGTACAAATCTGAGTTCTTATACTTAAACATGTAGGCATAACATCTATGAATACAGGCTCATATCAATAACACATGAATAATAATGCCTTCTCAGGTGATTTTGAGAATTAAATGAAATGAGTGTGAGAAAATGTAATAATAAAAATTTAAAGTATTATTACCCCACTTAAAATTATAACTTGGCCCATCAAGTTACTGATGTTAAATCAAGATTTAATTTCCACTTGCCCTAATACAGATAATATTGAAATGCAGGCTCTTATCAGCAGCAGTGTAGGAGTAGGGTCTATTTTGAGCCTGGATCACCTACTTGACTGCAATTGCACCAACACTGACTCTGTACAATGGCCATTGGGAGACCACCAAAAGCTAGAGATACATTATGTTGATCTTCAGATTTCTTCAAAATTAATAAAGTTTAAATTTAGGTGATGGTGAAATTGATGCTCTTAAGCCTACCTGTACCTTACATTGAATACTGGTTTTAGAAAAATGAATGTATTTAGGTCTGCTTTAGAATTGAATGACAATTCTTTTTTTCTTTTTTTTTATTTAAACAATCTTTCTAGTACAGAAAATTTCACATGTACAGAGGTAGAGAATATAAAGAATGCCCACGCATCCGTCATCCAGCTTCTACAATTACCATCCCCTGACTACTCTTGTTTCCTTGATGCTGCCAGTTCACACCTTTGCCACTCCAGGTTATTTTTTTTTTTTCATAAGAGGGAGTTAGGTATATAAAGTTCTGAAGTCTGATAATCCAATACTTATCTAATACTTTCTCTTTCCACTATTTACCACTAAGGACACAGAGTAGGCTGACTCTAACAAGGTCAGTATCCTAATTTTGGTATTATTACATATATCATTCTTCATCTAATCTCAATCTCCTACAAATATATTGTAGAGAAAGAAATTAAAGCATTCAATGAGTACTGTATAAAAATAAATAAATCAGAAAATTTTAAATAAATGGAATCTAGACAAAATAATGCAAACAAAAGGCAGTAAAGAATTATGAATAAACACCAGAAATCTGTTGTTTCAGAGCAGAAGAATTGTTCATTATAAATTTTTTTAAACATAGTAAAATAATATCCTCTTTAGAGTAGGAACAAACACAAAAACAGAAAAGGTAAAACTATTGAATTTGGGGTTACGCTCTCTAATTGAACTTCGGGTACTACGCGCGCCAGTTTCTGTAGGAGAGCATTCTGGGTGGTGTGGGCCCAGCTCCCACTTGGAGATGCACAAGACCCACACCCACAGATAGGTTCTCCCATGGGGAATCAGGCCAGCAATGTGCCTAGGCCACTTTGAGTCTTGCTTTTCCTAAAAAATCCCTCACTCTGAATTGGGATAGCAAGTGCTTATTGTCTAAAACTTCCTAGGATGAGTGTAACCAGTTCAACACCCTTTCCCTTTTTCATTTGCAAATATCCTTCTTCTGTGATATGATTAGCGGCATCCTCTCCTTTGTTGTCTGTAAAAGGTAACCACCTAAAGCAAACCTGTGCATAGTAAATGAGGACCATCATGTAATGTGGAAGAAACCAGATAAAGGTCTGTCACGGTGGAGGACACGGGCTTTTGCTCCCCTTGAGAGAAAAGCCATGCTGTCCCTTTTCCTCCACCGGACTTGGTAATCTATGTGAATGTCTCATTTCATCCATAATGATGTGGTCACTGAGGGCTGGTGTCTGCATCAAGTTTCTACAAATTTTTAACCTTAGCCCCAAAGTAGGTAGAACTTGGGGGGGGACTGGAGGGAAGAAAAATTTAAATTATGATCAAAATAGATAAATTAAGAAGCAGAACAAGAGAAAAAAGATATTTCTGGGGTAAAAATAATATCAGAAATAAAGAATAAAAGTGAGGAGTGATTAAAAGTTTAAAAGAATTATAAGAAAAATGAATAAAATGGGAAACAAGCAAAAACACTCAACATATGAAAGATTTACTTTCCCAAAGAAGCAAAATAAAGTAATGGGACATAAAAAGCAAGTAAAGGTATAAGTCAAGGAATCTTTCCCAATATGAAAAAAAAAAAAAGACATAGATAACATATCAAAAGGTTAGATTGTAGCCCAGAGAAAACTTACCAGAAATAACAACACAAAGGTATATTACAAGAAAATTATAATACTTGAAAGATGAATTAAATATTTTGGTAGTAGCCAGACCAAATATCAAATCACTTATTGTAAAGAGAAAAAATAGTTTTGCTTCTGGCTTCTCCACAGAAACCTTGAAATCATAAATGCAGTGTAATAAAACCTACAAAATTTTCAAGGACAGAAGGAGAGACCTAGGGACTTTTTATATTCAGTCCATCCATCATTGTATACATACAGGCAGCAGGTAGTTTTTAATGTACTGAACTCACAGTGTATTTTTCCCATAAGCCCTCTACAGTATTCTACCAAAAGATGAACTTCAACCAACCAAGATAAAATTGAAAAATCTAATAAAATAACTGGTTTTGAATGTTGTTCTTACACATTCATATGAAGTGGAACAAATAGACCACAGGGTAAAATAATCTTAGATTTAAAAGAGAAGTCATAAAAAATAAAAGAACAGAACTAATATCAAACATTCAACTAATATCAAACTGTTAATATTGTATCAAACTGTTAATATTAACAGTTGTTAATACAATAGGATGAGATAAACTGTGATACAATGATGAGATAAACTGTTATATTAAAATAAATACATTCATATTTGACATTAAAGTAAAATCCAACTCCCTATATTTACTGTACAAGAAACTCCTCTAAATACACTAATTGAGAGTGGCAAAAAGATAGTCACAATATTATCGGACAAAAAAACAAAGCAGAAGTTATTTGAATTTCTGATGAGGTAGAATTTAAGCAAAAAAAAGACATTAAATGAAAAATAATAAAAATATGGGCACCATATAATGCTAAAAGATGCACCTCACAGTTAAGTCACATACCAAATAGCATACAGAATGCTCGCTCACACCAGTAAATGATCAAAAGCTGAAAGTACCAAAGAGGTTTAAATGAAATATAAAATGCTCATAAGGTATAATGCTTATTTTTTACATTCCTGGATAAATTAGGAGCTGTGTATAATGTAATCATCAGTACTTTTTGGTTACAAGTAACAGAAATTCTGCTTAACAATTTAAGACAGAGGCAGCATTTGTTAGAAGATACACAAGTGTGGCTAGGCTTCAGTGAAAATAAGAACAAAATGGAGATGTTGCCAACTCTAGCTTGGTCTCATCTCTGCTTTTTCTTCTCTTTCTGCAGAGCAGATTCTTCTATGAAGCAGAAAACTGTTGCTGGCAGCAACCTGAGAGCCTCACATTTACTCAGTTAGAAGGGGACTAAATTGCTTTCTTTGACAACCTTAAAAATCCTAAAAAACCCTCAAGAACCATTTTTAGCGGTCCAACTTTAAACAGTTGCCTATTTCTGGGCCAATCTACTGTGATCCACCTTAGGTTTCCCAACTAAAATAATCACTGTGAACAGAGAAGTGAGGACTATCAAACAGTTGTGGTCTCTATTTGCCCATTTGATTCTAGTGGTTACAGCATGAAGACAACTTTTGAAAAAAGATAAGCTCTATTTGGGACAGACGATACACCAGGTGTATCACAAATCTTTAAAGTGTTTATCTCCAGTGATATTTAACATAGCTAAAGACTGAATATAATTTAATTTTTAACAATAATGTTAATAATACATCCATTCAATATCAGTGACTCAATAATGTTTATAGATAGCTGATTATAACAGGAGAAAGTGTTATAAAGATAGTAAAAAATGTCATTATAACTTTAAAAATAAATGGATTTGATATATAGGAAAAACAAAGAATATGTGTTAAAATCAGTGAGATATTTTATATGATTTGTTTTTCCTTTTTCTATAATTCAATATTTTTGTATTAAATATATAATACTTTTATGAAAGAATAAATAATAAATGTTTTATTTAAAAAATCTTTACCTTTGTCAATTCTTTCCCTCACATATTTGAGAGGGATCTTGGTGGGGTCATAATCTTTGCTAACCTTAGGCAAAGATTTTCTCACAAAAGTAATCAAATTATAGTCACATTATCACAGAAAGTATGGAAGATGTGGATACTAAAGGACATCCTCTTTCTGAACTCATATTTCTATGATGTTCTTTATGCAGGACCACAATTATGTATTATGATTTTGACTGTGAACTACTTTTTTGAAGAATCCAAAAGGTCAGAGGGCTGGAGAACTGAACACAAACTCTGAAAGGTATGAGATGAATTAAGATTCCTTAAGTACTGGGCCAAGATGGAGGTGTAGGTGGACACACTGTGCCTCCTCGCACAACCAAAATTAAGGAAAACAAAGATTTAGAAATAAGAAAACAATCAGGACTGATAGAAAATTGAACTGTACAGAAGTCCAACAACCATTCATCCAGACTGGTAAGAGGGCCAGAGTTGCGGCAGGAAAAAGTGGAGGCTGGCAGACCTGGGTGTGTGGGCCGCAGCGGCTGGCAGATCCCAGGTGTGCAGGCGGCAGCTAGTGGATCCCAGGCATGGGGTGGCAACAGTGCAGACGGAGTGAGGCCTTGGAAGGTGGCTGATTGATCAGGTGTTCCCACATTTGCAAGCAGATAATACAGGTGAAGGGGAAGTGGCAGAAGGGACTGGAATCCAAGAAAGAGGAGAGCAAGCACCATTGTTCCCTCTCAGACCCTGCCCCCACATATAGCGTCACTACCTAGCACCTGGGCTGCCCCGCCCTGGGGAACACCTAAGGCTCTACCCCTCACTGTGTAACAGCCGTGACTAGATACACACACACACACACACCAAAAAAAAAAAAAAATGGCTCAAACAGGAGAACAAATCAAAGCCCCAGAGCCAATTCCTCTAAGTGATCAAGAAATAGCCAACCTATCAGATGCACAATTCAAAGCCCTGGTGATCAGGATGTTCACAGAATTGGTTGGTTTTGCTCATGAATTAGATGAACAAATGAAGGTTACAATAAGTGAAATTAAGGAAAATGCACAGGGAACCAATAGAGATGGGAGGAAAACTGAGACTCAAATCAATGGAGTAGACCAGAAGGAAGAAAGAAACAACCAAACAGAAAACAAGGAAGAATTCAAAAAAAATGAGGAGAGGATTGGGAACCTCCAGGACATCTTTAAATGTCCCAACATCCGAATTGTAGGGGTACCAGAAGGGGAAGAGGAAGAGCAACAAGTGGAAAATTTATTTGAACAAATAATAAAGGAGAACTTTCCTAATCTGGCAAAGGAAATAGACTACCAAGAAGTCCAGGAAGCTCAGAGTCCCAAAGAAGTTGAACCCAAGGAGGAACACACTAAGGCACATCATAATTCCATTAGCCAAGATTAAAATGAAGGAGAGAATTCTAGAAGCAGCAAGGGATAAGGGGACAGTCACCTCCAAAGGAGTTCCCATCAGACTGTCAGCTGATTTCTCAAAAGAGACCTTCCAGGCAAGAAGGGGCTGGGAAGAAATATTTGAAGTCTTGAAAGGCAGGGACCTACATCCAAAATTGCTCTATCCAGCAAAGCTGTCATTTAGAATGGAAGGGAAGATAAAGTGCTTCTCAGATAAGGTCAAGTTCAAGGAGTTCATCATCACCAAGCCCTTATTATATGAAATGTTAAAGAGACTTATCTAAGAAAAAGAAGATAAAAAGTATGACAATAAAAAGACAACAAACTCACAGATACTAACAACCACACCTAAAACAAAAGCAAACTAAGGAAACAGCTGGAACAGGAACAGAACCACAGAAATGGAGATCATATGGAGGGTTAGCAACAGGGGCGTGGGAGGAGGAGAGAGGGGGAAAAGGTACAGAGAATAAGTAGCATAGACGGTGGGTAGAAAATAGACAGGGGAAAGGCAAGAATAGTATGGGAAAAGTAGAAGCTAAAGAACTTATGACACATGGACATTAACTAAAGGGGGGAGTGTGAGTGTGAGGGGGTGTGCAGGGTGGAGGGGAATGATGGGGGGGAATGGGACAACTGTAATAGAATAATCAATAAAATATGTTAAAAAATGATTCCTTAAGTCCTAAAAAGGAAGGGTCCTAGATAATGTCAATAGTTTCAACAAGGAAGTAAGAAATAAAACTTGTGGTATGCCCAGAAAAATGGGGATTTAAAGTGCAGCATGAATAGTGTACCAATGCATGAATTTAAATGCTTTTTTTAGTGTGAAATCTCCTTGTTAAATGGTCCCCTACTATGACTTGTTTCTTTAACTTTCTTGCTGCTTATTTAAAAAAGAGAGTCTGGAAGAGTGAGTGACACCTTTCTACAATGAAAACCTATAAATGCAAAAAGCCATTTGTCTGGGTTTTTAGTGTGTTTGTTGTAGAATTATTGCTGACTTTTCTAACTTTCTGGCATCAGCAGTCATAAAGTTCTGTAGCTGTCAATGCAGTTTTTCCATACTTTTTTTTAACTGTCTAAGGCAGCCTTCACTTGACACTGGCCACAAGATACCTCAGCCCCCAGTGCAATGATAACTTGGAAGAAACAAGGCTGCTGGTTCATTGGATACAGATGTGAAGGACAAATATCTTTTTTTTTCTTTTAAATTTTATTGTTCAAGTACAGTTGTCTGCATTTCCCCACCACCACTTCCCACAACCCCAGCCATCCCCTCCTCCTTCCCCTGATTCCATCCTATCTTGGTTTTGTCCATGTGTGCTTCATAGTTTTTCCTGAAAACCCTTCCCTCTTTTCAACCCATCATCCCTTCCCACTTCCCCTATGGTTACTGTCCAGCAGAATGAAAGAAGGATCTCCTACCCTTTTCAACAGCATAGATGGAACTGGAGAGCATTATGCTAAGTGAAGGACAAATTTCTTAAGCTATTCTGACTTATTTTAGCTAGAACTCCAGCAACCAAAGTCAAATGGTTCAAGGGGTGGGGGGAAGCCACTACTGATAAAGGACAGAATAATAGAACAATCTCTTACCCAGAGAGATAGCTAATAATAGTCCAGCCACTCTTTTCTGTATTTTTTCTTAGTAAAATACATGTACATAAACACAGTATCTCTGTATATAACCAGTATTTGCCCACACATAATCATTGTTGTATGCATGTTTGTATGTGTATTTGTTATGTGTGTATACATATAAGTCCTTAATAGTGAAAAAAATTGTTTCTAAGTACTGAGATATATCATTTTATATACAAAGAAAAATGGGAATATTTTTCTATTTTCTTATTCCTAAATACAAGGGAAATAAGTCTTCCTACTCCTAATGTTCTGTGTTTATATAACAATAAAAATTAGTCTTCTATTTGCCTTTTTGATGAATGTCTTTGGCCCTATACAGTTGGGAAGGATCAATAACCATTTCCGGAGGTATTTATTTAAAGATTTGAGTGGAAGATATTGAAAAAGGAATAGGAAGCACTTTTTCATCCACTTTATTCGCCCACATCCCACATCCTCACTGGAAAAATCTATCTTAATTTTTCTTTAAAAATAACCTGCATATTAACTTTCCTATGAACTTAAGCCCTTACATTTCCATGTACTTCATTCCATTAAGATTTATGCCACCCCTCTACTTGAACTAAATGTTTCTCAGGCTTACAGACCATTGACACACTCAGTTATAGAACAAAAAAACCTGGAATCAAAAGACTTGTGATTTAGCCTTAGGGTCACCTAAATTCCTTTGGTATTTTATTTTGTGATCTTGATTATTATGTGATCATACCCATACACACACACAAACTTGATTATTTTAAAAATATAATCTTTTCAAGACAGCTTCATAAAAGAGAAACCAATCTCATTCTTTTAGATCCCTGACACTATGAAATAAAACTTAAAGAAAAGTTAAAAGTACTGTGGCTCTAATGGTCTAAATTAATCTGAAGAGAATATTCTCTTGGCCAATTAATCTGAAGAGAATATTCTCTTGGCCTCAAAGATTTTCATGTCAGAATGAATCCTTCCCAGGATCCTAGGAATTCAGGCTATTCCATGGGCAAGGAAGGGGTGGAAAATTGAGCGTTTCCATCTTAATTTTGAGCTCTTAATAAATTTCATATATTACTAAATGCCACACGATATATAATATTTCATTTAATCTTTGCAAGATTATTATTCCTAGACATTATTATTCCTATTTTTTAGATACAACAATAGAGATTAAGTAACAGGCCCAAAGTCACAGAGGCAAATTTTGGCCAGGCCTAGTGGCATATGTCAGTTTTGTGGCCTTTCATTTTTTATGGTTCTAACATAGAGACAAATGCAGATAGGTTTTATCCCCAAGTAACCTTTTCATGTTACCTCTCACCTTCTGTTTGAATATTCTCTTTGTACATTTTAGAAATATATTTGTTATCAATTAGTCAATGTATTAATCAAAATAAATGCTGCTAAAAGAAATTAGACACTATTCTTGATCTCAAAATATTTATAGAGTTAAGATAAAACTTAATTATTTGGAAAGTTGAATAAGAGTATAGAAAAAATAATTGAAACATTTTAAAATTCTAACAGCCATTGACCTTATAATTTATTACCAAATCAGTTATATAGTCAGCCAATAACATTTAATATATCCCCTATCTTCTTGCAAATTTAACTCATTTATTCAACAAATATTTTTGAGTATCTACTAGGTAATTTGGAGTGAACTACTCATACAAGACAGACTCTCCCTACTAGAAATTCACAATTTATGAATTTATCTCTGATTTTGATAATATAATATGAACATTATAATTTCAGTAGGTAACTAACCTAGTTGTAAGGAATTTTGACAACAAAATAGCTATTAATATGTACTATTCTAGATTCAATCATCAATTAAAACCCTTACTTTTTCAGATAACTTGCTCTTCACTGAATACTTCTGCATTATCATGTCTCAGTATCTCTGCTCATGCTGCTTATAAAGCATGAAATACATCTCCTCCCAGCCCTGGCTGGGTGGGTCAGTTGCTCAGTTGGTTAGAGCACTGTCCCAATACATCAAGGTTGTGGGTTTGATCCCAGTCGAGGTAAATGCATTAAAAAACAAAAATCAATGCTTTTCTAATTATTTTTTCTCTCTCTCTAACATCAATAAATAATAAAGAAATGCTTCTCCTTCCACTTATAATGTTCAAAGTCCTACCTGTCTTAAGATAAACACTATCAAATATCTCATACACAAGATCTTTCCTAAAAAGTCCAGCCATTGTTAATATAACAGGAATAGTTTCCAAGACATCGATGTAACCTGGCAGCCAAGGAGAGTGGACTGGAATGTGCATGCATGAACAGTGATAACTTCATTGTATTAGTCAGCAGGAGCAGTAGATGCTGTTAAATGGGCATGTGTATCGTGTGGCCATCACATTCAAAATGAGTGAGTGAGTGAGTGAGTAGAGCAATGAATCTGCATCAAATTTTGCATTAATCTTGAACATTCCTCCATGGAAACTATTTGGATGACTCAGAAGGCTTTCAGGAACGATGCAATGAGTTTAGTGCAAATAAAAGTGTGGCACAAACACTTCAGAAATTGTCAAGAATATGTTGAAAGCGATCCACATTCTGGAAGGCCTGTAACAAGCAGAACACCTGAAAATGTTGAATGCTTATGAGCTGCAATCAACAAGGATCAGTAAGAGACAGTGTGAGAACTAGAAGCTGATCTGCAGATTCCAAAAACTAGTGTGTCTGAGATTTTGACATAGGATCTTGGCATGAAACATGTCATGGTAAAATTCATTCTTCAGTTTCTGCTACCAGAGCAGGAGGAACGCTGTGCTGCATTTGCTAATGACTTGATTCAAACCGCTACCAATGAACCAGATTTCCTCAAGTAGGTCACAACTTTGACCTTCAGTAAATATCTCTATTTTTCATAGTACATGGCTGGATACTTTCTGGCTGTACCTCACGAATGTAAATTGTTATAATCTTTCCAGAAAGCTCTTGGTTAACACACTATTCAAAACTCTAAAGAATATTTATAAGTTTTGATCAACTTTTAGGAATGGTAAATAAAAAGAAATGGATAAAGATGCAAGTCAGTATTATGTACAACAGAAAAAAATTGAAAATAAGTGCTCATAGAGTGAAAGGAAATCATTTTACTTTTTAATACTATTTTGAATTATGTCATTTTCTATTTTAAGCCACAGGGGAGGAAATAAAGACAGAAAAAGAAGTAATTTATGCAGTGATGTTGATGTAGCCCAATACATAGCTTTGCCTCAGTATGTTTATGCCCCAAGGGAAATAAAATTTGGGAGAGAATTTGTTTTCTCACCCTCCCCTGAGCTAATTTGTAGGATCATCTTGCTCAGTGAATGTGGCTTTGTGAGTATTATAAACTTAAACCAACAAACCCATCTGGTACTGGTTCAAAGAAACAGTGATTAGGAGTAAATTTGAACTTAGGTGGTATTTGTCTCATTTTCTAAATTGCTGCCTTTACAAATGAAATCCCACATATGATGCAACTGCACAGAACATAACCATGATAAAATAAAATAAAGCCATTAAAATAGTATCTGTAAAAAAAGAAAGAATGAAAGCATTTCTAAGCATTTTATATTTATTTGGTATGAAAAAGATTTTCTATACAGGAGATTAAAACTAAAAATTACAAGATGAAGTATTTATTTGACTACATAAAAATTATTACATCAAATAACAATAAAATATAAAAATATGCAACCAATAGTGGATATTTTAAAATATAACATTAAATAATTATTACTGTTAAATATAAAGAGTTTGACAGATTAATAAGAAAAATCATACTGTTTTAAAAATACACAAAGTAGAGGAATAGGCTACTCACGAAAAATATTCACATACACAAATAATCAGAAAACATGGAATAATTCAATAATTAATACTAATAATATAAATATTTAAATATGAGAAAAATAAAAAGTTTGCTTTTAATGATATTACAGTATTTATGAATATGTGGCATTAATAAGGATCATGAGTAATCTTGCTGGTGGAAATGTAGTTTTTTACATAAATTTCTTCAGACTCCCTTGTTTTTCCTTCCCACACTCCCAGTGGAATCTAACCAGCATGACTAGCAACATGCCAAGGGAGGAAAGGTCAGAGGAGGGTCCAAACTGCATAACCAGCCAAATGAAAGGTCAAGGGGTCTAAACCAGCGATGTGTTAGTGGAGGAAAAGTCACCCTGGGGGAAGGCCCTTGTTTTCACAGTTTCCCTGTTGCTACTAGGCACCTGGGGCTTTCTTTCCTGGTGACCTTCTGTACCTGGCCCATCATCTCTGTTCTGTTCATGTCTAACAGTCTACCACACTTGGAACAGAAGTGGACACAGTCATAAGATTTTGGGTACTTTGATGGTCGTGCAAATAAAATGTTTGACAGTTTTTGTGTGGAATGTAAGAGAAATCAACTGTGATTCAGGGTTTTTATCTGATTAATTAGAAACACTACTAAGTTTTTAGTCTATTGGAAAAATGGGATGCTAGTTACTCAGATTGGAAAGACTGAAGGAAAGCAGTTTTAGGGATGAGGGCAGGATCATCACAAATTTGGTTTTGAGTATTTTAAGTCTGAAATGCCATCTGAACAGCTAAGTGGGAATGTAGCCCTCTGGGGTTCAGATGAGAAGTCCAAAATGAAGATCAAAATTTTCATTGTTTTAAAGCGTAGATGGTATTTAAATCAAAGGGATGGGTGTGGAGAAAAGGGGAGGTCTAAGAATTCAGAATGCAGACCTATCCACAGCTAAGAAAAAGATTGGGGATATAGAGGAAGTGGAAAAGGAGGCAGAGGAGGAATGGCCAGCCAAGAAGAAGGAAATCTAGGAAAATGGGATGTCATAGAAGCCAAGAAAATAAAGTTTCAGGAAGAGTGGATAAGTGATCTATTGTGTACAATGTTGCCATTACACAAGGATAATAGAGAACAGACCACATCGTGGAGGTCGTGGGCAAGTTTGAAAATAGTAGTTGAGGTGGAATGATAGAGGAAAAAGACTTTAGGACGGGTTTAAGAGGGAATGAGCACATTCTACAAAATAACTGGCCTGTACCCTTGGCAAATGTCAACATCATGAAAAATAGACTGGGATTAAATTAATGTGGTAATCTACTTTATCCCATTAATCTATTTAGGCTATACTAAGTGAATGCAAAAGATGATACTAAATGCAAAAGGTAATACTAAATTAGAAAAAAAAATTCTTTTGCTATAATGAACATTATAGTAGGGCCATTTTTGAAATCTGAAGAAGGTATCTAAAGCTATAATAATTTTAGCAATATAATCTTCATGATTTTAAGAATTGCACTCTAGTATGGGAAAATATTTGTTTTGAAGATATACATGCTGAAGTAGTTATAATTAAAAGGGCATCATATCTGCAACTTAAATTGTTCAGAGAAGAGAAAATTAAAGTTAATGTGTTAAAGCAATTTTTTAGGACTCTGAGTAGTGAGTAGGTGAGAATTGTTTGTCCTATTTTTGAAAGTATTCTAAACTCTTTAAATCATCACAAAGTAAAAATAAAGTAAACAGTTAAAATACTAAAAAGCAAAAGTAAGAAGGAGAGAGGGGAGAGAGGGGGAGAATCAAGAGACTGACTTACTATAGCTCCTTTTCCCTTTCATAACTTTCTAACTAGCCTGTTCTCTAACATGTAAAATATTCTCTTACAGGTATTTCTTTCTTTTCTTGCAGCTAAAGTAATGGATCTTTTATCCTTTTAAAAATAATGTTCCACTCCTTCTGTTTAAAAAAATTCAAAATCTCCTTGAATTTTTGAACAAGCATGATTTCTAAGTAATGTGTTAATATTAGACCTTTTAAATTGTTTTTTAATCATTAATTAATCTGTAAACTCTTAATCTTTGAGTTTACAGTAAAATGTATTAAATTGTCTCTTCTTCAATCCAAGAGGATTGCGTGTTTTCTATATATAGGACCTTCATTGCTTCATATCTGGTCATTAATAAATCTTCTCATCATTTTGTTAATGAAGACTTCCTCAGTGTTTCTCAAATCTGAAGCCAATGAAATGGACAAAAGCAGAGCCAACTTTATAATACTCCTTGGGAAATAATTCCTATAATTTACAGACAAGCCACTTGAATCTAAGAGCTTAAAATTACCACAGTTGCTCCCCTAAGTTCTGAAAATATAGGTATTGTGTTGGGGGAAGGATTTAATTTTTTAAATTATTTTTATTGATTATGCTATAATAGTTATCCTGATTATTCTCCCTTTGCCTCTCTGCACCCAGCTCTCCCCATTCTCTCAGGCAATCCCCTCATCATTGTTCATGTCCATGGGTCATGAGTATAAATTCTTTGGTTACTCCATTTCCTATATTGTACTTTATGTCCCCATAGCTATTCTGTAACTACCTATTGGTACTTCTTAATCCCTCATCAAATTAAGGAAGCTCTCTTTCATTATTTTTTCAAACAGATTTCCAATTTCTTGCTCTTTTCTTCTCCTTCTGGCACCCCTATAATGCAAATGTTGGATCTCTTGACATTGTCCAAGAGGCTGCTTATACTATCCTCATTTTTTTGGAATCTTTTTTCTTCTCGTTGTTCTGATTGATTGTGTTTTGCTTACTTATGTTCCAAATCATTGATTTGATTCTCACCTTCATCTACTCTACTGTTGTTTCCCTTTAAATTGTTCTTTGTTTCAATTATTGAATTCTTCATTTCTGGCTGGATCTTTTTTATGCTGCTGAGGGCCTCACTAAGTTTCTTGAACATCCTTATAACCAGTGTTTTGAACTCTGCATCTAATAGATTGCTTATCTGCATTTTGTTTACCTCTTTTTGTAGAGTTTGGATATGTTCTTTGATTCGGGCCATGTTTCTTTGTCTCTTCATTTTGGCAGCCTCCCTGTATTTGTTTCCATGTATTAGGTAGAGCTGCTATGACTCCCTGTCTTGGTAGTGTGGGCTAATGTGTTAAGTGTCTTATGGGTCCAGCAGCACCGGACCCTGTACCCAAACTGGGTACTTGAGGAGTACCATTTGTGTGGTCTGAGTACACCCTCCTCTTGTAGTTGAGCTTTGGTCATATTTGGTAGATCAGTGGGAGGAATTTACTCAGGCCAGTCAGCTGCAAGGACTGGCTGTGACCACTGACCACAAACCTCCACCATCTGTGAGGGATCAGCTGTGCAGGGGCAGGGTGGTGGTACTTCTGTTACAGAACAGACCTGGGGGTTGGGGATGAATGATATACTATTATAGAACGGACCCACCCTTGTGCTCCAGGGACCCCCCACCCCGTACTAGGTTCCCCTCACCCACCCCCAAGGAGAGACATCTCTTAATGCCAGAGATTGGTGAAAAGGAAAGGGATTATTTATTTAAAGAGTTCTACAAATTTAAGAGTAATAACTTAATGTCCTCATTGCAGTCAAAAAGTCCTTTAGAATACCCACAAACACACAGTCCTTCCTTCCCCCTTTGCCCAGTCTGGGGTACTGTATCTCAGAAAAAGAAATAGAAGTCTGTGGTTCTTCTCTGCCTAAGCCATGTGGCCCCAAAAAGACGCATGGTCCCAAAAAGACCCCACAGGGCTGCCACGCCTGGATTTAAATCCCAGTGCCAATCTTTCTCTGCCCCACCATTTCTGACTCCTCCCACAATTGGCCATAGCTGCCAACATTCCCATATTTTTCCAGCTTTACTAGGCTGCCATGGTGAGTCTGGGCAGGTGTGACCCTGTGGTATGGAGCCAATCATCTCCAAGCTCTCTTGAAGGCTCTGTAACCAGGGTTGTAATGGGAGTTGCCTCCCATTTACTTCATGGGTTGAAGTTGCTCCCATCCCCCTGGCTCAAAGTATGGCTACAGCTATTTAACATATCTATGAAACCGGTTAAAGGTTATAGATATGTTAAATGACTGTTCTAGAGGTTATCTGCAAAACTGTTGCTATGCAAAACAGCTCTCATAGCCCTGCTCATTTTGTCCCATCCCCCAGCTCAGACTTGTGGGTGTGAGGACATCATATATATGTATATAATTATTATTTTTATAATATTTCCTGGACGCCGAGTTCTGGATCCCATTACAAATCCCTATTTGGGCCCCTCCCTCCTTGGCTGCACCCTGTTACACTCTCATGTGATCTGTAGCTGTCCACTGGGTGCACTGGCCCTGGCATTTTCTGGATGGTGCAAGCCAAGGTCAGCCCCAACTATGTTTTGCTCAGGGCCACCCTGCCTGAGTTATAAAGCAATCTGAGATGGCTGCTACTTGTGCTGGACTTGGAGATTCCCAGGTGAAGCCAAGCTGTGAATGCTCATGCCAGACCTGGGCCTCACTGAGACCAGCTGTTGCTTGTTTGAGAGGATTTAGGAAGTTTTGAAGCATAATTCAAGACCAGCCATTTGTATGGAAAAGCAGCTTGTGTGGTCCCATAAGTCAGGTGGGGTGGAGTCTCTGGGGATCTCCAAGGTGGGTCATACAATGTTAGCCAGGTTGATGGAGTCTCGGATATGGCATCAGCTTCGATCTCTGTCAGGGAAGGGCTCAGAGAAGGGGCAATGGCCTCTGCTCACCACAGTGCCAGACCTCTCAGTTTCTCTCTATATGTCACTGGAGCCTTTCAGGGCTACTCTGGTGCTGGAGCTCACAGGGTGTAAGTCTGAGTCGTTGCGTCTTTGTGTGGGTTCTTTAAGAGGAACTGCTTGAGGCTCCAGAAGTTTCTTCCACTGACTCAATCCCTGCTGGTTTTTGCAGCCAGAAGTTGTGGGGAACTTATCCTCCTGGCACTGGAACCCTGGGCTGAGGGGCCTGGTGTGGGGCTGGGACTCCTCACTCCTGAGATGGGGGAAAGGATATGTAATGGTGGGGGGAAGAGAAGAAAGTTAGGATGTCTTTATAGGAGGCTGGGTATCCTTCTGAAAGATTAGGATTCGTCTGTTATTTAATAGTGAGACAATGACTATTTCCAAGCTGGAGATTGGTATCAAATCTGAGTCATAGGAGGATAATCCTTGTGATAGTGTGAAAAATAGATTAGATGAAAAATTTTAGGACAGGAGTTCGAACTTAACTTTAATGCAGTTAATAAAAGTGTAGTTCATCTTAGAGGAAATGGGTTCTTGTGTGAGGACAGAAATGAGTAACCTTGATTCATGAGACCAGACAACAAGTAATTACCCTCCACAATAGAACAAAACAGCTCCATTTCATTAATTTTCTAATGTCTTTTTCCTGTTGCATATATTAACCTTATTACCATATTTATTCATGACAATGTGTTCACATGGGCATGCAGATGCTGCCTTCCTGTCTCATTTAGAGGTGAGGTCTCTTCTTGTCTTCTGTCATTGACAGGATGTCAAACATCCCCCAGGATTTAGTCCCACAGCATGAAACCTCTCTACACTTGGCTTTCAATCTTCTCAGGCTTGTCAAAGCTTTTGCTTCTCTATAAAACTCTCCCAGCTTTCCAGATAGCATGAATCTGGAATGAATGTTAGAAAGATTTCCACATCTCCTGGTATATGGATAGGAAGAACACAATCAAAACTGGGTCGAAATCTCAACTCCACCATTTACTCATTGAAGTTAGGCTACCTGCATTAACTTCAGTTTCCTTTCTGTAAAATGGTGTAGGTAAAAAAAGGAGACAATTTTATGCTTTGTGACAGCATGGATAGACCTGAAGAACATTTTGCTAAGTGAAATAAGCCAGTCAGAGAAAGATAAATACCATATGATTTCACTCATATGGTATTATTACATGTGGAATCTAATGAACAAACTGAACCAAGAAGCAAAATAGGAAGAGACTCCTAGATAAAGAGAATGATGACAGCTAAGGCTGAGAGTTTAAGGGGTGGAGGGATTGAGTGAAAAGGAAAAAGGACTCATTGACGTGGACAATAGTGTGGTGTGGGAGGAAGAGGGGTGCAAGTGGGATAAATGGTAATGGAAAAAATACAATTAAAAAACTAAAATAAATAAATAATAATATGAAATGAAATGGTGTGAGTAATGGATGCCTGAAAGGTTTTGTGAAAATACTAAATGAGATTATTTTTTAATGATTATGAACAGAACATAAAACCACTTGATAAATGTTAACCAGGAGTAGTAATACTAAGATCACTAATTGTATTTCTATTACATATGCATTACCTTTTAATGCATTTTAGGACTCTTACATTCCATATACATTTATATTAAGTTATATCTGAGATCTCATACTTGGTAGAAAATTTGCTTAAAAATAATGGTTAAATAATTTTGTGGAAATCTCTCTTTAGTGAGAATATGGATGGCTAAATCATTCTCAAAGTAGCATACTCTTGGGCTCAACCAGATAAAATCAGAGGAAAATCAAAATAAAGTATGAAATGATTAAAAGGTACTATAATTGGGTATCATTTTCAACAATGTGCTAGTAATATAGTTGACTATGTATTGATACCCATCACACTTTGTATTTACCATGTTTTATTAGTTAGAAACAAATTGCACATCTCTCCTAAATTGAATCTCAAAAGGAAGAGGTGACACAAAGGTATGACAGTAGGAGAGAGACAGGAATCACAGGTGCCACATTACAACTTTACCTTTCATAGTAGATAATCTTTAAAACTAGAAAATTAAATAAATAATGTGCTTGAGTATTTCGATGTGGAATCAAAATCTAAAGAATCAGCTAAAATATCTGAAAATTATTGCCACTATAGAATAGTACAGAAAGCAGAGCCAATTTACTTTTTAATTATTTAGCTCATTAACCTATGTGCATGCATATGTTGTTTTATTGTAATTGGATTTTATTTTTATCAAATAATTATAATGTAGATCTAGTATGGAAGATGCTTAAACTTTGCTCAAATACTGAAAAGTAATGAATGCAAAAAATTTGGGCTGGAAAGCAATGCCTGAGAAAAGATTTGAGAGATTTTGTTGACTGAAAACTCAAAATAAGTCGATAATGAGATATAGTTGCTATGTCCACTGATTGAAGTATGATACATAAGTAGGAAAGATAATTGTTCTATGGTATTCTGCATTGAATATTCTGTATTTAAAGTGATGTTTATTTCTAGGCTCCTAATTTGATCTATTTTTCTATTCTTATAATATCAATGGTTTATTTTCATTATAAAATCAATATAATATTTCTATGGAAAACTTTAGAGAATAGAAAAAAGAAAGAATCCGTAGTAACGATTTGTTGCTGGTCTTTTAAACACTACACACACACACACACACACATACACACACACACACACACATATATATATATATATATATACACATATATAACATGTATATATGAAAAATTGTATGTAGGACAATTACTCTTTCAACCCCTTCAGAGTAGGCACCTTGAGACCTCACATAGTTCTCCCATTTTCTATCAGTTTCCTCATCATATTTTCTTGAATCTCATTGATGGTCTGAAATCTCTTCCCTTTCAAAGGTGAAATTAATTTTGGGAAAAGCCAGAAGTCACAGGGTGCCAAATCTGGGTTGTGTTTGTAGAGGGACTGAGTCACCTGAGTGATTTGATGTTGCCCAAAAAAACTCTGCACAAGATGTGATGCATGAGCAGGCACATTGTTGTGATGAAGCTGCTAATCACTAGTTGCCCATAGCTAAGGCCTTCTGAATCATCTGAATAGTTTCCATGGAGGAATGTTCAAGCTTAATGCAAAATTTGATACAGATTTGTTTGTCTACTTGATCAGCCCTTTTGAATGCGATGGCACACAGTGCACATGCTCACTCAACAGCATCTACTGCCCCCACAGTGAAGTTGTCTTTGTTCACACATGCGCATTCCAGTCCACTCTGCTTGGCTTCTAGTTTGTGTTGATGTCGCACAAACCATTCTCACCATGTTAAGAATGGCTAGACTCTTCCTGGACAGGCATATTATATAAATATAAATACAGATGCTAGATGTAGATATAAATAAATATACCTAAAGTAGCCACAAAGGATGGTCTGAAATTAAAACTTTTTAACTAAAAGTGAGTCATGGCAGGTAGTCACATCCTAGGCAAGTGTCTTCCATGACAAATGTCAATCTTTACGTTTACTGGTCCTGTCTGGACCATATGCAGTAAACATACCTTCAGAATGGCAGGTTAGTTCCTTTTCCAGACCCTTCAGGGGACAACCACTGCACCAGAGCACAAGACCACAGAACCCCTCAATGTTACTATTATTACCTGTTCTCCCAAACATCACCTCTCTGTGTTGTGAATCTTAATCATTAACTATCCCGTACCCACCAATGCAAAAAAGAAATGCGTGTGTTCATTTTTTTTCCAATCCCACAGATTCCTGGTTTTGCTTTCTCCCACCTCCTTAGTCTATTAGCAGTGGGTTCCCTGTAATCCCCTTATGTCTTGTCCTTAGATTCTGATGTATAAAATAAATGGTAAAACTGCCATTGCCCAGAGCATTTTCTCAACCCACTGAGATTTTACTTCCCAGGAGTTGCCATTGGTTTGGCTTAAATAAACTAGTAAGAAATCGCTCAGGTTTGAATGTTTCTTATATTAACAAAAGAAGAGTAAAAAATAATGCAAGCCCTGTGATTGCCTATCTCTTTCATGGAAAAAAGTTCTAAGACACAGAGCTGGGAAGAGGAACCCAGGCAGAATGCAGCAACTGTCTCAGTTGATGTGGTGGAGCTGGACAGCCAGGGCACCTAGACTGTGTACAGCAATGTCCTAGAAAAGAGCTCTGGATAAAAGAGAGCTCGACAGAAAGAGAACTTCAGTGTTCATTCCACAAGGGTCCCTCTAGAATGCTCAGTTGAGTACTTGGGTACGTGTGGGAGAAAGCTATCTGAGGCCAAGGAAAGAGCAACTTATGTCAGTAAGTTCTATAACTTAAATAAAATGGACAAGTTCCTTGATCGAAAATGATCAAAACTGCCTGAGGTCATGACCTGCGTGGCTCAGTTGGTTGAGCATCATCCTGAAAAGTGAAAGTTCCCCAGTTCGATTCCTGGTCAGAGCACATGCCTGGGTTTCAGGTTCATTCCCCAGTCAAGACACATATGAGACATAATCAATGTTTTTCTCTCACATCAATGTTTTCCTCCCTCTCTTCCTTCCTCCTTTCCCTCCTTTCTAAAACTAAATAAATAAAATCTTTAAAAAAAGAAATACATGCCTGAGTAGATACTCTTAGATACATTAAATTTTTAGTTAAAAACCTTGGGAGCCATGCAAAGCTCTCCTAGGCTCAAATGGCTCTACTCATGAATGTTGACAAACACTTAAGAAAAAAATAATATAAAGTTTACAAAAATTCTTCTGTTACATAAAAAAATAAGGAAAAACTAGTACATCCCAATTCATTTTATAAACTAACATTACCTTAATAAGAAATAAAGCTATAAACAAATATCTCCCATGAACACAGATGCAAAAATACCTTGCAAACTTTTAGCAAACATATCCAAAAAGTATTAAAATGGATAACACATCTTGAACAAAGGACTTAAAAATGCAAGTGTGGTG
Organism: Glossophaga mutica; assembly: GCA_039655065.1. NCBI lineage: Eukaryota > Metazoa > Chordata > Mammalia > Chiroptera > Phyllostomidae > Glossophaga > Glossophaga mutica. The sequence goes on from CM077304.1 coordinate 137,045,485, forward strand.
TGACATTTAAAAATAAATCAAGTAATTAAACATATTAATGATTTTTTAAAAGTAAGTTTTTTTAAAAATCCATATGATTATCTTAAGAGATACAAGGGAAAAAATCTACTAACCCTATCCAACATTCATTCCTGACAGAAGTTCTCACTCGGCAAACTGGAAAGAGAAGGGACTTCCTCAAGCTAATGTAATAACCTAATGAAAAATCCACAGCTAAGATCATAATTAGTGGTGAAAGACTAAATCTTCTCCCTTAAAAACCAGAAAAAAAAAACAAGAATTTCTGCTTTTACCATTTTTACTCAACAGACTACTGGTGGTTCTAGCTACTACAATAAGGTAAATAAATAAATAGTAAAAGGCACCCAGCTTGGTAAAGAAGAGGTAATTTTTTATTCTCTGATGATATGATTGTCAATGTTGAAAGTCCTATTGAATTTACCCAAAAAAAAAAAAAAAAACCCTGAAAATAAACCTACTATAACTTATAGCTGAGTTCATTCTGGTTATATGACACAAGATCAGTATATTAAAATCAATCATATTTCTATGCACTGGTAATAAATATTAGAATGTTAAAATTAAAAAATATACAAAGTGATACACTGTATATCTTAATTAAGAAGACCACAACTCATAGATCAGATGATTAAATTTGTTAATATGTCAATTTTTCCCAAATTAATAGAGTCAATGTACACCCAATCAGAATTCCAGTAGGTATTTTTTAAAGACTTTATTTATTTGTTTTTAGAGAGAGGGGAAGGGAGGGAGAAAGAGAGGGAGAGAGACATCAATGTGTGGTTGCCTCTCATACACCCCATGGCCTGCAACCCAGGCATGCGCCCTGACTGGGAATTGAACCAGCAACCCTTTGGTTCTCAGGCCAGCAATCAATCCAATGAGTCACATCATCCAGGGCCTTTTTTTTTTTTTTAGAAATTGACAAGCTGATTCTCAAAATCATGTGGAAATTCAAAGGACCTAGAATAGTCAAAAACAACTTGGAAAAAGAACAAAATTTGAGGACTTGGACTAGTTTGCTTCAATACATTATGAACTTATAATAATCAAGCCAGGGCCAGGATCCAGTGAAGTAAACAAGTTGCATGTGGCACCAAATTTAAAGAATCATCGACTCTCAGCATCATACAAGTTCAGGAGTGACACTTGCACAAACCTGAAAGTAATGCCTCTTTAAATTTTATGCCTTAAATTTAAGCATCATACCTGCTTTATTCCAGTCCTGGCTCTGATCAAGATAGTGTGGTACTGACATCAAAGTCAACAAATAGCTAAAATCAGTGCAGTCATTGCGTTGAAATGTACAAATATACTAATATTACAGAAGACACAGTCCAGGAAAAAAACCATACATATGTGGTCAATTGATTTTCAACAGAGATGAAAAGGCAATTTAATGTACAATAGACATTTCCTTAAAGACAATATATAAATAAATAGCCAATAAGCACATGAAGAGGTAATCAACATTATTAGCCATCAGAGAAAGGCAAATGAGGTACTGCTTCATACCTACTAGGATAACTTTAACCAAAGACACAGACAACAGAAAGTGTTGGCAAGAAGTGAAGAATGGGAAACCTCATACATTGCTGATAGAAATGTAGTGTGTACAGCCAGTGAGGAAAACAGGGAGTTCACCCAAAAATTAAATACAGACATATTCAAAATGAACAAATCTATAGAGATAGGAAGTAAACACAAAATGGTTGCCTATGCCCGGGGGCAAGAAAGTTCTGTGGGAAATCTGGAGTGACCACTAATCAAAGAAACCACATGGTTTCTCTGTGTGGGAAGGAGGGTAATAAAATTGGTTATAGTTATATTAGTTTGCTAGGGCTGCTGAAACAAAGTACCACATGCTGGATGACTTAAACAAAAAAAATATTGTCTCATGGTTCTGGAGGCCAGAAGTCTGAAATCAACATGCCAGAACAGTTGTTCTTCTGAGGGCTGTGAGAGTCACATTGTCCTCCCTTTATACACATCTGTATCCAAAATTCCCCTTCTTATAAGGACATAAATTATATTAAGTTAGAGCCCCCCTAATTATTTTACTTTAACTTGATTACCTCTGTAATCCAAATAAGGTCACATTCTGAGGTACTGGAGGATAGGACTTCAACATGTGAATTGGGAGGGGGGTAATTCAACCCTTAAAAATAGTGGTGGTTGAATAACATTGAATATCCAAAAACCATTCAGTTGCACACTTCAAATGAATGAATAGTATGATACATGAATTATACTTTAATAAATCTGTTATACAAAATATAAAAACATAGAATGAAACTTTTAAAAATCTTAACAGACAACTTTAAAAAAGGCCAAATTTTAACCAACATCTCACCGAAGACATAATAATTGCATGAAAGCACATGTAAAGTTTTCAATATCATTAATCATTAGAAAAATTCAAATCAAACTCATTGTGATGATACCTTTGTACACCAAGTAAAATGGCTACACTCAGAAGACTGATTTCAGTGCAGACTCGGTCACTAACACTGCATGAAGTAGCAGAAGTGAAGGGAACCAGGTTTGCGGAAATAATCATGGTGATAGAAAGGTATCAGCCTCAGAAGCCACTGAGGTGGTCTGATCTATGCTAGTACAGTGTAACTACCAGTTACTGCTAATACTGAACAAGTCTAAAAGATGTACCAACGTGTTTATTTGACTTTTGGCACTGTCTGGTGAAAGGACTGTATCACAAAAGTTGGGGTTTGGGAAAGTTAGTTTAAAATCATAAGTACATGTACCAGAGGGGAGAGGGGAGGGAATTTCAGGGGGAAAGGGGAAAGGGTTTACAGGAACAAGTATAAAAGACACATGGACAAAAACTATGGGGGGTGGAAATGGGAGGGAGGTGGGGAGGGCTAGGGTGGTAGGCTGGGGTGGGAGTAAAAGACAGAAAACTGTACAAGATCAACAATTAAAATAAAAATTAAAAAAAGAAATCTTACTACAAAGTTTTTTACTTTTTCAAACCAAGTTAAATATTCTCTATCCTCATCAGTTGTGCTTTTTAAAACAACATTCCTGTCTCTTATTTTGTTGTATAGAGAAAAATAAAAAAATAAAAAAGAATAAAAGATTGATTTTACCAAGCAATAGCAAAGATGAAGAGCAAGTAGAATTCCCATGCACTGCTTATCAGAGGTCAAAATTTCACAGCCTCTTAGAAAAAAAGTATGTGAATTTTATATAAAGTGAAACACACAGTTCCATTTCTAGATATTATCCAATGTTGTGTCATGAAGAATTGACTAGCTTTTTCTCCTGGTTTCAGGAAAAGAGCATTTAAATCCTCAGAATTGTCTCCTAACAGGAGTGTCTTTGTTATTCATTATTAGTCCCTAGGACCACACCTTCTGAGATTAGGCTAATGAAACGACATACTGGGGGTCCCTAGTTTTAGGATGGAGGTTAACCCTGCCAGAAAGACCAACCACATGATTAGAGTGCTGGAGTTTTAGAGCCATGTGATATCAGTCCAAACCTCCAACATCCAGGGAGAGGAAGGAGGCTGCAGCTGGAGTTTAATCATGTAGTCGACGACGCAGTCAGTGATGAGTACGTAATGAAGCCCCAACAAAAACTCTGGACTTTTAAGCTCAGGGTAGTTTCCCTGGTTAGTAAAATACATCTACGTACTAGAAGGGTGACATATCCTAAGAAAATGAAAACTTTATGTTTGGAATTGTTCCACACCTATCCCAATAATGTCTCTTAGGCTTGTGTCTTTTTGCTATAATAAAGCTGTAATTATAAGTATATCTCTTTCTTGAGTTTTGTGAAGCATTCTAAATAATTACCTTTGAAGGTGTGGGAGTAGAAACCCTCTCTGAATTATTTATAGCCAGTTGGTCAAAAGTGTAGGCAACCTGGAAACCCTCAATTTGCTGCTGGAGTCTAAAGTGAGGGCAAGTCTTGTGGAAGACTGTGCCCTTAACCTGTGAAGTCTAATCTGAGCTGGGTAGTGTGTGTCAAATGTGTACTGTACCCAGGAAAATTGGAAACCTATTTATATAAGACTTTATATGAATGTTCACAGCAGTTATATGTTAAATGTCCAAGAACTGGAAACAACCCAAATATACATCTACAATGAAAGAATAAATAAGTACTAGTATATCCACCCATTCAATGCAATACTACCAATTAGCAAAAAGGAATTTTCTATTGATACATAGAACAAATGAACACATATCAAACTTATTTCACTAAATAAAATGTTCCAGACACAGAAGATTTATAGTGTATAATCCCATTGGTATAAATTCAAGTGACAGAGAATAGATCAGTTGTTGCCAGGTGCTAAGAATGGAAGAAAGGTATTTTTGTAAATAGGATTAATTGAAATTTTTGAAGTTATAGGAATGTTAATGGCAAATGGCACCAGATGTTAGACCTCGGTCTTTGAGTTTTGTCTAAAAAAGAATTCAGAGTCTAGACTCAAAAACAAGCACAAGTTTATTTAGAAAGTCACAAAAGTAAAAGAAGTGAACTGTGAAACAAGTGAGCCAGCTGGTTGTTTGGACTCAGCAAATGAGTTACAGCGGCAAAAGAAGGAAGGCCCTTGGAGCTTAAGAGAAAGAAAACAAATGTGCCTAGAGGGGAAAAATGGGGAGGAAATGTGCAAGTGTGTGAGTTAGTGAGAGAGAGAGAGAGAGAGAGAGAGAGAGAGAGAGAACACTGGGTCTTTCAGGAGATGTCTCTGGGAGGATCTCGATAGAATGTTCATCAGCTTTACAGATGTGTCTCCTCAGGGTCATGGTCTCCACTCATTGCTTGGTGCCAGGGCAGGGGGTCATTAGTCAACACAGCTGTCCTGATGTCAGCCTTGGTGTTGCCACACCTGGCCTTGCTGCTTTTCTGGACCTGGATCTGAAACCTAATTGAGGCCTAGATGTTATCTCTAGTTGACCAAAACTCTGTCTCTCTGGTTAACAGACCTAAGGCTTTGTTCCTAAGATTATTTGATTCCTGTCAGAACCTCATTGTTTTGAGGACTTAACACTCCAGGGAGTAGTCATGCAAGGGTTTGTATAGGAGTATATCGGGCTATTCTCTGGCCCATTTCCCTCCTTATAAGGGGATCTAAACCACACAACCAGTGATAAGCTAGGGAAGGAAATATCAGGCTGGAGGTTAGGTCTCACCTTACAAACTGCACATTGCTAGGCACCTGGGGCTTTCTGCCCGGTGACCTTCTGTACCTGGCTTATCATTCCTGCTCTGCACAGGTGTGTATAACTGCCTGCTACATCAGAAACAGCTTATGTCATGGCTGTAGTGGGGTTTACAGAACTTTATACATTATCTTGACCCCAATGTCATACAATATATAATCATTTATTCTAGTCAAATTACAGATATTATAGGAGACCGTTCTGCGTGGCATGGGCCCAGACAGGACCCACGTCCACAGATAGGTTCTCCCATGGGGAATCAGGCCTGCATTGTACCTAGACTGCTATGAGACTTGCTTTTGCTAAAACTCCCTCACCCTGAATTGAGGCAGCAAACATTTACTGTAAAGTAACTTCCTAAAATCCATGCTAAACCTTCCGAGGATGAGTGTAACCGGTTCAACCACTTTTCCCTTTTAATTTACAAATATACTTCATCTGTGATGTGATTAGCGGCTTTGGCTCCTTTATTTTCTGTAAAAGGTAACCACCTAGAGCAAACCTGTGCATAGTAAATGAGGACCATCATGTAATGTGCCCAGAAAAGAAATAAAGGGCTGTCACGGTGAGGGCCAAAGCTTCTTCTCCTCTAGAGAGAAAAGCCATGCCATCCCTTTTCCTCCACAGGACTCGGTAGCCTGTGTGAATTTCTCGTGCCTCTCCACAACGTGGCAGACCCCACGAGCGAGGGTCCGCATCAGATATTACTTTAAATGACAATATTTAGTTTCTTTATTACTTTGAGTTATGTGGATGGGACCACTGTGTGAAAATTTGTCAAACTGTACCCTTATTATTTGTCCGGCTTTTGAACTGCATATAAAATTTTACTTCATTAAAGTATTTTATGTTTTTAAATGTTGTTTGCAATTTGTTGTTATTAAAGCTTTTTTTATAGCTGTTATACATTTCTTAAATTTATTTGTAACCATTTACTTTGTGGGTTTTATGGATACTTTAATAGAATATCTCTCATTATATTCTCCTTATTTATATTTGGCATATGAAAAACTATTGTACTTTAAAAATAATTTTTAAATTAATAATTTCTAAACTTTTCCACTTGATTTTTTACTGTTTCCATGTAGGTTATCAAATTAATGATAATAATGACAATTTTGTTGGCTTTTTTAATGTTTATGGTTCTTGCTTCCTTTTCTTGTCAATTGTACTATCTGAAAGTATTAGGAATATGACAAATGATAGTGGAGATATCATACATTCTTCTCATTCTTCTTATCTGAAAGAGAATTCTTTCAATAATCCAGTCTGAAATATGATGCTGGCTAGTCCAAAATGTATATCTGTCAGGTTAAGAATTGTCCTTCTTTTCTATTTTACTAAGATTATAAAATCAGAAATACATATTGAATTTTATCCAATACTTTATGTCAATTGTTGCAAAATCTTTTACCATATTTTGCTGTGTATAAATACATACTTTTTGCCCAAATTTTGGGGGGAAGAATAAGGATGCACATTTTGCATGCATAATACTAATTCTGTATCTATATAAATGTTTTTAATTATTTTATTTATGCTTATGCTTTAAGAGTATAACTCTAAAAAGCAATAACTATATCTGTGTGCAAAATAATACTCTGGAATACAATAATTAGTTTTTTTAATATAAATAAATAAATAATCAAAATAAAAAATTAAAATGAAAGATTTTTTTCCCGGAAGTTTGGGCCAAAAATATGGTGTACATTATGCACGACAAAATATGGTAATTTTCTTCTTTTGGTAAAATACTATATTGTATTATTTCAGTTGATGTTTTAGTTATCCATTCTGATATTCCTGAAATAAATTCTATTCACTATTATTTTATCAATAGTCTGTAAGATTATTTTTCACAAATTATTGTTTAGTATTTAAACATCTTTATTTTGTAGTTTGCTTTTCTGTGATTTCTTAAGTTCAGGATGCATACAAATTTCTTAGTCATAAAAATAAATAAGGTCCTTATTTTGTCATCAGTGCTGTAGTAACACAGACAATATTTGGTCTTCAAGCATTTGAAAGAACTTGCCCATGGAAGCTTTGGAATTCAGTCTCAATTGATAAAATAAGAGGCTTAGAAATTATGTTCTCTTGAAGAACAAGTACCTTTGTGCTGGTTCTGAAAGACAAGACCCAGTGAATTGAATTAACTGGCTATTTCTCTATATTGGAGAAGAGAGGTTGAATGATACAGCTTTTTATATAATCTTTTTATTTATTCCATTCAGTAGTACTCAAATATCTTCCTTATTAATAACTTCTTAGTCATAGGGCTTCAAAGAATCCCTTTCTTTCAGGACTTCATCTTCCAAGGCCACAAGAGGATCTGGGTCATTGTCAACACGAGGATAAGCCACAACATAGCTCCTGAAGAGAAACAAAAGGGCTCAAAGTAGAAAATGCAAGGATACAGACCCTGAAATAAGCCATAGGTTACCTGGGTGCCATGGTTGAATAAATGCTGGAACAGATGGGAAATGGGAGAGTCAGAACAGAGCTTCAACATGGGTCTAAAAGATGAAAAATAAAATCCAGGGATCAACAAATTTTTATTCATAAACTTACTGATGTAAAGAGCTTTAAATTGAATTTATTGTACATTTAGTTCCCTATAGATCACATTCTGGGCCTTAATAGGCAGTACCAATGTAAAATAGAGCAATATAAAATAGGTACATGATGCAAATCCTGGAAAGCATCTAAGAGCAGCAATAGCTGATCAAGAACACACTTGCAATCCAGAGACTGATAGAACTCGAGCTTGTTCTTTTGCTTTCTCTTTGTGTTGACTTTCTGTTCGTTCTGTCCTTGATGGAAAAACAGAAGTTTTTACTCCATCTCTCTCTCTCATTCCTCCTTTGCTACCTATTTTGCTTGCAGCTTCTGGGCTTTGTGCTGCTTCCACCCCTAATATTTCATGCTGAGGAATCTGCTAAACTTCTTGCTAGACAAATTTTCATTCTATTCTAGGAAGGTTCCATTCTTCTTGTGAACCACATATAAAATAAACCTTTGTTTTCCTAAAACTAATTGTCTTTTGTAACTTTGTTGTGTTATTATGCAAAAAGGTCTCCTCTTTACCAGGGATGAAGAGGATGGACAACTAGAAAAGCTGCCTCTCCTTTTAACAATAAAATTTTAATTCTCTGTCCTACTTTAAACTCTTTGAACTCCCATTTCTGAAAGCTTGCTTTGAATTGTCTCACACAGTGTCAATGAGACAAATGTATTAAATAGAATGACAAAGGCAGATTTTTTTTAAAAGAAGACATTGGCAATTATACATCTAGTCTGAACTCACCTTCAAGTTACTATGTCAACGACAACTTTAAGAATACTTTCACCCATCCCATGACAGTTGCTAAAAACAAGCATAAAAATGAAAGAGAAAGAATAGAAACCATAACAATGAGGTTTTCTTGGTTTCTTTATATAATACAACAATTGGGAGATTTATAGTCTTCTGTAGATTTAAGAATAGCATTGATGAATATCATTGTTGATCTGAATCTACAGTAAACCTCAATAGGATTTTAGTCTCCCCATTCACCCTTTCCAGCACTTTCTTCAGCTAATTTTCTGATTTAATTTAAAATATAGTAGCTATTATTTTGTTATGTGTTCTATTCAATATCTCCCTGGAATGGTCAAGAAAAATCAAAAAGTAAATATTTTGTACATAGCAATAGTCTGAGAGCAAAATCACCAGCTGAAGAAACTCTCTCTATTGGAATTATTGCTTTGGTAGTGGAAGAAACATAAAAGCAAACTATTGCTATAATTTCTCTTTGAGTACCCAACATTACAGGTTTCTTATGCAGAGACACTTCCTAACCTATCCAATGCTTAGAACAAATAAAATTTAATGTTAAAAATTTGTCAAGAAGTTTACTGGCCTCTCCCTCTGTAAATTATTTTTCTATGTGTACCTTCAGCTTAATACTGTGTATTTACATGAAGGTAGAGGAGAATCAAATTCAAATCCATTTCATGGCAGTACTACCAGTACAATGAAATTTAATGGCTGTCTTTAAAGGTTTGAGTATGAGTCATTTTTGAAAAAAAGTATTTCAATTTATTTTTCAAGCTTCTAACATATAGAAGGGAAATCCCATTCTGTCCTCAAAAATCAAAGAAAATAGTTTAATGGGCAAAGCACTTATGATTGACCAAAAAATCCCCTCAGATTTCTTCTAGAGTCAAGATAGAAAGATCAATTCAGCTTTTTAAAGAAGCAATGACTCAGAAAATCAATCACATAAGGATAGGGCCTGCTATTTATGCTGCATAGATTTTACAAGGTACTATTAGGTATACTTAAAGTTGATTGGCCTATAAATAAAAAAAAAAAACAAAACTTTTTGTATCTCAACAAAAGGAGATATCTCTAGGAGTCCTAGAGGGCTGTCTCCTGGACAGATAAATGAGGAAATTGTACTTCGGTTCTATTTCTTCATTTCCTTTCTACTGCCGGTTTTGGCTGTTCAGTTTCCTTCTTCACCCAGGAAAAGATAATTGGATTTATCACTACTATTCCTAATTTTTAAGAGACTTACAAAGTAAGGTCCATTTTTCACTGTGGCCAGTGTTTAATAGAGTTTTTCTTTGTATGAGCAGTTCCATGTTGCTGAAGTGTATATGAAATGTTTCTTCCAATGCAATTAAATATTCTACCCTCCAGGATAAATGCATGATTATAAGACTGACATCAGGCATTAACCCTGAGTGTCTGAGGTATAAATATAATGAAAATGTATATATATCCCAAACTTGAGCTAAAAAAAAAAAGAGAAAGTTTTACTTGGAGATACAATATAAGGTGAGGTTTTAAAGTGCAGGCTTCAAAATCAGAAACACTTAAATTTTTATTCTATCATTATTAGCCTAAGATTCTTCATCTTAGGAATAAGATAATAATACAAATTTTATAGGATTGTTGAGAGAAATTGATGAATTAACAAATTTAGAATGCTAAGCATACTGCTTAGCTTTTTAGTAAATGCTATTATCGTCAAAGCAAGCTGTCTGAGACCATCTTCCTTTCATCCCAACAGGGCAAGAGGCCAGCTGCTGGAGCTGTTGGGTTTTTCCGGGGCCCATCCTGCCCTGTTTTCAGTATTTAGTGACCCAGTCACAGGCGTCCTTTTTCACTGGACCTCAAACTTCACCCAAATCTTTACCTGCATAGGGCCACCTTCCCTGAAGAGATGGTAGGACTAAGTTTCTACCATTTTCAACAACTGTGCACCAGCCCCCAACCTCTGCTGTTCTCAAGCCTTGGTCAGCTTTCTGGACATCTGCAGTAAAGGCATTCTTCAGGAGTCATATTTGAAAACCAGATTCACATTTCCATTATTTCAGGTCGTCACCCAAACAAGCTGTGATCTGGTTTTGATCTCAGGAACGCGCCTCACCCTCTGAGTATAGTAGTCTCAAAGTACTCTTCATGCCCTGCATAGCTCTTCATGCCCTCAACTCAATTACCCTTTTCCAAGTACTTTTTTTCACTATCATGTAGAGATTCCTGAACTCTCTTCCACGTGTATTAAAAAATATAAATCTTGAATTCTCCTTTATGGTATCATGGGACTGGAGTGTAAAGAAAGACTAGAAGCCATTTTCTAAGGATTCCACCATCCTGAGTACTTTCGCTTTCCATGTGAATGACCAGTTTGACAAACTAGATTTACTATTTCTTAAACTCTTTTACTCCATTTAACTTCACCTATGCCTGCACACTCAGTGAAACCCAGATTTTCTCATTACCTTTTTCTAGTACTCTTGCTATTACACAAAACTGCCTGTGTCCAAAATGAGTGGTTGATTAACTAAATGAGATCAGATATGTTTTAAGTGACTAGCTTTATGTTTGGCATGTTGAACAGCACCTATTAGAAGGCATTCACCTACTCTCCAGTCTCAATATTGATAGACAAAGTTACATAATATTGTTCTTCTTCCCCCCTCACACAGCTTTGAAATATACACTGAAATGACACCACTTAGAGTATTATAAATCATGTAGGAAATTGTAAACTCATTGATATAAATAGCACACTATATTCAAAACAAAACAATTTTTTACATTTACAAATATAAGGCATATGTCTGTGTTACTTTTCCTTTGTGAGAGGAGCTACCTTATTTTTCAAAATATTTGATTATTCAAAAGTTTCAAGAAAAGCATTCATTTTGACCTTTAAGAACTCTATGTTGTAATAAGAGTCATTCTTGGAGATTGAATATGGTGTTTAGATTGTGATATGTGTTTCTTTGTTTGTTTTAAAATAAAAATGAATTTATAGCTTTTATTTCTAGAGTCAAAGTTAAAAAAATATCCTTAAAAGGTTATCTAGAATGACACTGCCCCAAAGCAGTGACAAAATGGTCTTTAAAATTAAAGATTTGTACCTATAACAATTATCTATTTTTCCAAAAAAAATCTTTCAATAGAAAACTATAAAGAATATTAGTAGAAAAATATCTAATTTCTACTTTTTGATGTAATCTTAATTTTTGTATAAAGAGCCCAAGAATGACTCTTAGTATCACTGCAGAGAGTTCTCATATCTTTCTAGGAACATAAATGTCAGTTGTATTCACCCCCAGAATTATATTATTTTTGACTCCCTTCATTAACCAACTCTGAAATACTTATTGATGTGGTATCATAGAAGAAAATGGTTAAACTAGAGAAAATGTTAGCAAATTGGAAATTCCTAACATAGTGCAATATGTTTCAATGCCAAACCAGAGACTTATTTGAAATTCATGTTATTATGATTTGCTTTTATATTTTTGTTTTCTGTTCATCCCCTGTGGTCCGATTGACATTTCTCGGTCATTGGAAGGCCTTTCTCCCACCCATGCTCAAGGCATGAGAACAAAACAAATAGCAATTTACCATTCTTTTCCTTTTCTACATAATAGAAGGTATTCACTTGGGTTTTTTCATTTTATTTGTTTGTTTTTGAGAAGTGGTTTCTGCTTGCTTTCTACCTATATACCACGTGGTCTTTGATCTCTGTAGAGCAAGGCTTATATAAGGGTTTATATTCAGTACAATAAGTTGACTGCTCACCATTGACTTCTAAGGACACAAACTCAGGAATATTATTGATATTAGATTTTCTGTATCTCCCCCCCAATTTCATTGTCCTTTGTACAAATCTTACACTATCTTACATGATCACTAAAATCTGTTCTAGTATAGCACATTTATTACATGTTTATTTCAATACATTTGGTTTGTTTATGGCTATTGAGATCTTGCATGTTAAAAAATCTAATACAAGTCAAATGTGTAATTTTTCTTATCAGATAACAAAAGTGAAACAAGTAACTATCTTTACAACTTTAATTACTTATTGTTAAAATTGCACGTTCTGCGTTCTATTTAAGCAGTTAATACTTGTCAGGAAATATTTGAATCCCTATCATAATAAACTCTTAACTTTAAACATATATATTACATAGTAATAAAATTTTCAGTGGAAACACATACAAGGACAAGTCTTGCCTATTTTTCTGCACTGTTTTCATTTTCCCAGCACCTAAGAAACTGAGGTAACCGATCTAAAGTTAGTCCCTCATAGGTAATGCATGAAAAAAAATTCCATATCAGTCTCAAAGGATGAAAGCAAGACTGAAAGAATATATGTTTCTCTAATACCTAGAAATAATTGAACAAAAATTTCTTATTTTTCTTCTCTTTGAGTTCGGCATTATTTAAAAGAGCAATTGATCCAACAAGAAATTGCATAATGTAAAACAATTATGTGAAAGATGTTCTTCTTTATGATGTTAGCTGTTATTAATTCATATGTTACCTCCTGCATATGTGTATAATCATTGCATTGACATTCCCACCAGATGGCAATGTTAAGACTCATGGTGTTATTTGATTAATTATAGATATGCATATTGGAGAAAGCATTGCTGAACAAACTTGAAGTACATGTTGATGAAATTCATTTCAATCACCCTTGCTCTGTTGAATTCACAAATATTTATATCATTTTAAAATTATGTGTGGTATTAACTTCAAAGAAAGTAATAGTTGTCATTTTAAGGAAATCATTTAATATCATTGTTGTTGGTAGTTAGAAAAGTCTCTTTTGAACTAACTAACTCTTGAAAGCATTATGAAGTCCTAAATTATATAAGATTTACTTACTATCTTATAATAATTAATAAAATCAAAGCACAGGAGCTAATTAGAGATTGCTTAGTAAGAATACCAGAAGAAATGGAATACAAAAAAATTCTCTTTGAGATTTATATTTATAAGGCCTGAATATATTCTGAAAAAATGAAATGTAAGGAAAAAGAGGATTCATATTACACAAAACAAATGTGAAGGGAAAAAGAGAGAGAATCAGCTCTTCAAGTCTTTGCACTAGTATCCAATCCCAAGTCTACTTTCTCTGGCCTGCAGAAGAGTTCCCCAAAATGAAAAAAAAAAAGTTGTTTGTATCTTTGTTTGCTGGGTTTTTTTTATTTGGTTGTCTTTAGTAGGCAACTTTTCTCTATATAGAATTTTTATACCAGTCCTTCTCTAAGTGTAGGTCTGCAGACTGGGGTTGATGTACAAACTCTTTGCTACTAGTCAGTGATAAGGTCATTTAGACATCTAGAGTAAGCATTCTTGTCTATTGAATCTGAGAGTTAAAAAAAAATAAATAAAATAAACCTTGAAGCTGTATTTTGCATTTCTTTTTTTTTTTTACATTTTATTTTTCAGTAATTCACTTTTAATGTATTTTACAAAAATATCACTCCAATATGGATTAGAAGTGAAGGAAAAACTAACCTTTCATCACAGATGGTTTGAGAAACAATGGTTTATCTCTTACACAGATATCTTCACGGTGACTCCAGATCTTTTTTCTTTACATAGTTATGACTATAGAGAAGAATTTCTTTCTTTTGGATGCCACAACCTTCCCTTTCCTTTGGTTCAGTAACATTTAACAGGAAAGCAGTGAGATTGTAGTCTATATTGAAGTCACAGCTGACAGTGAGGCTATATGTTAATCAGCTTGGGTCTGTTTCATTTCTTGGTCACTGAAAATCAAGCCTCCTTGATTTCGAGAGTAGACTCAAGTCACATTGAATTATAATGTGATAAATCTGAGATGTAACCACCTAGAAGCATTTATTGAGCTTCCACTCAATATTCTACAATGTCTCAGTCCTCAAAAGACTTTAAAACACTGTTTGAACAAAGATAAATTCACTGGAAACAATGATTGAACAACACACAGTTAAAGCTAACTTTTATGCTGCCAACTCTAAGTGATGGAGAAATTCAGAGGAAAAGGAAATCGTTTCTTTATTTGCATAACTAGATAATAACCTCTATTTCTCATGATTATAAGTTAATGTTAAATCTCATCGAATGGTTAGCACAAAGTAGGTGCTCACCACATTTTTTTTTATTTTTGTTTTTAAAGAAGAAACATGAACAGGGCTGTTTTTGAAAAGGTGAACTGAATTCACATAAGCAAAGAAAAAATTTTTTTTAATTCTATATAAAAGATTTTGCATTTGTCACAATATTCCTTAGTGATCCTGTGAGGATTTGTGCAGAACAGAAATGAACAAAACCAGGCATGAAGACAGAGTTCCATAGATGATATTTTGTTTACTGGGACCAGTAACCTCTGATCTCTACTAAAAAATTCACAACTGTTTCTGTGATCAAACTACTGTATACACCAAAAATGTTTAGGGACAGAGAATGAGACTGGGCCATGATTCTCATTCTCCTTGAATAAGAAAAGGTAATGATTTTTTTTTTTTTTCAAAAATAAAACTACTGATGTAAGTGATGACACAAATAACCTAATCACTTGTTTCCTTCCAGTTAGTTTAACCAGAGTGGAAACTCTGAAATAGAGCACAAATAGTAATCATTATTTCCTGTCTTTCAGCCTTTCCCCGGCCTTCTGCGTGTAAGTCAGCAAAGTTCTAAGGCCTCCTCAACTTTCATCTTTTTCCTCCCTTTGTAACTTAAGCTTGATTGTTCCCTCTCTGTTGTGGAAGAAAACCATTTCTGTAATCTTTTAAAAAGCAGTTTTAAAAAAGTCTCATTTTATGTCCAAATGATTTGAATAATGAAAAAACCCAAGATAAAATTTGTTTCCATTTCTCCTCCTTTTTCATTTTCTCTCTGGTAAAGAGCTCACCTTTGTACCTGAATTTATTCCCCATAGGTAAGCCAGTCAGGCCTTGGCTCTACAGAAGGGAGTTTCCTTGAAAAGCTGTCAGGACTTTCCCCTACAAATAGATGCTTGTAATTAGATCTCTCCACTTTAGTAATAGTGATTCCAGATGGCTGCTTCTAGAAAAAGAAAGAACTTCTGACTACTCTTAAGTGGGAGAACTGTATGCTTTCAAGTTCCTGATTGATCAGGTATTACGAGAAGACCTCTGGCGTTTGGCAGGTTCCTTTGTTAGGGGAACTGTATTTGGGGCTCTTACTGTTGCAGAGAGCTCTTTAAAGAAAATACTAATTGTACTTTTCCTTCAACACTACAAATGTCTGTTAACCATCAGTCTTTTGTGAATCCATGGCTGTATACATAAAATTCATGAAGTTCAAGTCCTGAAGTTCAACACATGGAATCTGAAGAAAGTTAGGTAAAGCTAGCAAATACATAAACACATGGACAGCAAAGGAAGTGTGAGGTGGAGATCAAAGCTCTAGCATACTTTTGATACCACTTCTTGTTATTTCCTAAACTGCTACATAGAAAACACTCTCCCCAAAAGAATCTCATTTCAGGTTTGCAAAAGCCTGGGAGATTGGAAAAGCAGGTACTTAATCCCTCTTTTATAGATGAAGATATTGAGGATCCGGGAGGCTAAGTGCCCAACTAGTGGTAAAGTCAGGGCCTAAATGCGCATCAGCATGTGTCTTTTCTGAGGCTCTTTTCTGAATGCCAGGCTGGCACACTGTGTCAGAACTGAAGGAGGAATGAGCAGAGAAAAGAAAGAAGGCTTGGCAAAAACAGTGGTGTCAAAGCAACAACAGTAATAAAGCCACATATACTTTTCTTTTTGCATTAAATTTGGTGGTCTAAAACTTCTAATTCTCTCTGGAGACCTATTCTACAACCCATCATTTGTATTGTTTACGATCATAATCCTTCGATTTCTGCAAAATCAGACTCCTAGACGAGATTTTGAGTGTTAAGTGTTTTATTTGAGAGGCAAGTATAGTGAGAAAGTACAAAAGTGAGGCAAAGAAGGAAGAGGACTGATAAAGACTATGTTGATGAATCGGGTTACCCATGTGTCCATGTGTGGATTTCCATGGGGAAACCCTCTGAGAGTGTATAGAACAAAACAGAACTGCCTCACTAAAGGAAAGGTAGCTGGATATTACATACCAACCCTGGTCTCTTGTTGACTGAGGGTTGCTCCTGAGGCATTAATGGGTCTGAGTCTACCCCACTTTGTATGAACCAAGCAGGCTCAGGAAAAGGAGAAAGCCCTTGTACAGAGACAGACACAGAAAACCATAGTGGATTGGGAAAGCCCAGAGACTTTAAAAAAAGTATGGATAGGGTACCAACAACATCTGCTAAAATGACCTGGAATGGAGTTAACACCAAAGTGTGGTTTGTAACTGCACAACACAGACTGAATACAAAGATATTGATTTTTCCTCTGCCTAAATATTGGTTATTGAATACATCTGTATATTGTATATGTATTTCTGTGTATGTATGTATTCATATGTACGTGTGTTTCTGAATATATAAATGTGGGTGTTTGCTTGGGTGTGTGTATTACTTCCTTCAGTCATATTTCATCCTACTACACCTTTTTAATGAAGAACTTCTCCATTCATGGCCCAAAATTTAGCTTATGAGAGCTTACATTTTATTCCATGATCCAAAATTAAATTACTGTTGATGAGCCTAGTAGAAAACTGGACAAATTGCATGAATGGACAATTCTCAGAAAGTTATATAAATGGCCCACAAATATAAAAATATTAATTTCAAAAATAACAAAAAACTGACACTCCATTGAAATATGGAATATTTAAAAATATATTTACATAGTGTTGGTGGTAACATAAATTCTTATGGTGTAATATTGAATTTTTAAAGTTTCAAAACTATAAATGAAATGTCATGTATATAGAGAAAAAAATTTATCAAAATTATTTAACGCATTTACATATATATATATATATATATACCAAACCTCCTTGCATCATCTTTTAAACTTACATATATTTATAATCTGTACTTCCTATTTGAGTAACATCATTTGGACAAGTTTTGCTTGGATTTGGCAAATAATTTCATATTCATTATATTTGCACTGCTCTATGCTTATGAATATAACCTTTATTTTTCCTGGCCTAAAAAAAAAATTGTATTGTTTACTATTTCTTCTGTGAAGCTTGTTTTCATTGTTGTTGGACTTTTCTAAAACACTCAAGTCACTTTTTCAGATATGTAAATTTAGGTAAATATAGAATTAGAAGTATGGGCTCACTAAAGCTTGATCAAATAATGTGTTTTATTTATATGTTCACTTGTTTACTTTTTCTCTCACTATAAGTATGAACTAACCACAATGTAATGTATTATCTTTTCCACAAACCACAAAAGGTTTTAACTTACTAATTCCATACTAAAATCAGTCAAAGGTACTGCACTATACTATCAAGTGCAATGAACTTGACAATCAGGTGAAAGCTGCATTAACTCTCATGGATGGGATCTGTAGACATCTCATAGCTTACTTCCTAGTGGAATGCTATATAATGCACTCCACACATTGTTTTCCTAACTGCTTTTAACTTCAAGGACATCTAGGTGACAAAGAAGAATTTTCCATCAATTGTGGAAAAGTTACATAACATGGTGATATCAATTTATAAAATGTTTAGAACTAATGAAATATAGAAATGTTACTCTGTTAAGCAGGCCAGTAACCATGAGTGCTCACCACACTTTCAGATTCATTCTGGTAAAACAGTGACAAACGGTTCTTTACACATAAGTCTCTGTGTCTTACACCAGGCAACTGAGTCACCGTGGTCTCAACTAAATAGAACAGTGCCTGAGCTATAGGCAGCTATTTTTAGGTGCTCATGCAAATCTTACCAAAGTGATGATTAATTGTTAAAAAAAATCTTTCTTTTACAATTTTTAGGTGCTCATGCAAATCCTACCAAAATGATGATTAATTGATAAAAACATTGCTTCTCTTAAAGGCTTTTTAATTAAACATATACACAGGTGGAGGGTTATGGATATCAGGGAAGCTGAAAAATATCTAAGGAGAGTATGCAGATGTTATGAAGCAGTAAAAGCCATGATTAAACAGAAGTACCAGATGGAAGGAAAATAGAGACAAACACAGAGAGAAGCAGAGATGCAGAAAGGTGAAGTGTCCAAAGTGGCAAAATTTTATAGAGACTGCTGGGCCCCAAGAGCTGCTGTAGTTTCCAGAAGATTTTACTTTTTCCTGATACCTGAAGACTTAAGGGCTGAGATAAGAAGTGTCTCTGAGTAATTGATAAACCAACCCATATCACCGTAGATAACCTGAGACAGCAGCTGCTTCTTGCA
This sequence comes from Glossophaga mutica, assembly GCA_039655065.1. Taxonomy (NCBI): domain Eukaryota; kingdom Metazoa; phylum Chordata; class Mammalia; order Chiroptera; family Phyllostomidae; genus Glossophaga; species Glossophaga mutica. The sequence goes on from CM077304.1 coordinate 137,064,311, forward strand.
ATTAAAGGGCATTTAACCAACTTGAACATAGTTACACAACTAATGAGGACAATAAAGGGTCAGAAAATAAGCCACAGAAGTTTCCTAATATATGTGAAGAAACATATGAATATACCTCATTTCATTTTTAAAAAAAATAAGCACACACCTATGCCAAAATTCAACAAAAGTCCATTTTAATATTAATGTTTAAATGTAAGAGTGTACTTATTTACTCAGCTTAGAATTGGAAATTCGGAGACCAGCAAAGTAGATTTGACCCTTGATTAAATTTTGTTTGACATCAGAACAAAGAAAAGTACACCTCTATTTGGAGAATTACACCTTAAAAATATGAATTATGTTCTTAAAGTTCACAAGATGAAATTGTATCCAGATACAAAAATATGTCCCTAAATTTTTGTTTTGTTTTTAAGTAAAAGTAATTTTTCTCAGTATAGAAGTGCAATTTCTGTGTGGCTTTGGGTGCATGTTTTTTGATTTCTGTATACACACCTCTTCAGATTTTTGTTTTTCTCTAGATCTACAGTTCTTTCAGTCTCATTATAGCCACATCAAATTCTAACCATGCATCTCAGTCTCTAGTTGAACTTACTCTTTTTTACTTGTCCTCTTCAATTTTCTTTATCTCTTTGATGGCTTCTTTTTAATAGATAAAACACTGAGAATCAGAGAGACACTAACATGTTATGTTTCATCCTTAATTCTGAAGGCCACAAAGTGAAAAGTAATGGCATTTATATTGAGTTATATTGAGAGAGAAGTTTAGAACTCACTTTTACATATACAGAATGATGCACATACATAAATTGAACTGGAGGTCTTAAAGCAAAGTGCAACAGAAGATTTCAAACAATGACTGACTTTTTTTTGAAATATAATGAGCAACAAGGAGGATGTAATTTTTTTCAGGATACCTTAAATACCATAAAAGTAATTTTACCTTTCCCTTTTCACTTTACAAATATTATGATACACAGGATATCAACAGGTTAACACTAGGAAATTAGCACTGTGAGGTCACTGAGAAAACCAAAGTTGGGAATGAAATTGCCTAATGCTTCATAGATCTTTCCTTTTTTATTTGATTCCTTTCTTCTTTCATGCCTACTAATACAATTTCTTTTTCTTCATCTCCAGGAGATCCATTGCTACAATAAAAATGAATCCAGTTTCAGAAATAATTGTTCTAATTGTAGCTCTTTATGATGCCTGAATAAAAAAATAGCATTTTTATGTGTAATAAGAATTTATAAGAATCATAATACTTGGTATATATTACTTTGGAAAATGTCTTTTGTTGACCTCTACGAAGTGTTGCTTATAATTGTGACTCATAATCACACATGAAAAAAGCTGTTTAATTTAACCCACATTCTAATACAATCATCTCTCAGAAAATAACAAAGAAAAAACTAGTTTTCATTGAATTTCTACTACATGCCAGATAGTTTCTCAGACGGTTCTTGTTACATCTGCCTATTCATGCTATGATTAATGTGTTCTTTTTCTCATTCTTCAAGTTCACGAGTTACAGATGAACTTGGTCTCACTGATCTAGGGGGATCTACTAAGCCACTATCAGTAGGGATGTGCATTCCAAAACTATGTGTTCCTACAAAACACAGAATACAGAATGTATAATGACTTTTAATTGATAAGTGCTCCAGGCCTACTCTACCAGTTTACACCTATATAAAAACAATTCAGAATTGAGGTTTAAATGGCTGCATTGTTTGAAACATGAGAAATATGAATTGGACTGCTTTTCCTGTTTGGAAAACCATCTGAAGAACATTTAAAATCAACTCAAAAAGTGGAGATGGTTTTGTTTTTATTATTGTTATTAGTGAATGAAAGCAATTTATCAAACCTCTATTATTTTTTCTACTTTTAATACAATTTATACATTTTCTTAAATCATTAGCTGGATATGCTAAACCAATGTGAACATCTTTGCATTAGATTATTGAATTTATGCTTATCTACCTGACATGGCCTCTCTCATATTAACTCAAATCAGAGTTCATGAACTAATAACACTCGTAGCATTTGATAGCAAATGTAAGAAGAGACAGACTGGTTGTAAATTTTATTTTAAATCACAGTTTCTGTTCTTGGACAAATATAAGTCTAACATGTTTTTAAAAGAACTTTGTAAAGCTGTATTTTTTTAAATTAGATAAGCAAGCAATATGCTTCCAAAATTTATTGATTTTTATTTATTGTTTTGTTTGCTTATTATTGTTTTACACAGCTAAGAGCTGAAAGTCTCATTTTCCTGCCTTCTCTATGGCTATTTTTTACTCAGTGTCTCTTTGAGATGGGCAATCCTCGTTAATAATTCATCAATGCTACCAGAATCTATAGTCAGTTATGAATACTCATTGAATCTGTCATCTTGAAAAGTGTTTAAAATAAGCAATGAAGAATTTTCAAAGTTTGATTCTGTCATTACCTTCTATGTCAAAAAGACGCTAGGAATGAAATGGTGTCTGAGTCAGCTCAGGCTGCTCTAACAAAATACCACAAACTGGGTGGCTTACAAACAACAGAAATTTGTTCTTCACTGCTCTGGAGTCTGGAGAGTTCACACTTATGGTGCTAGCAGACTGGGTGTCTGGTGAAGGCCCTGCTCCAGTCTGCAGACTACTGACTTCTCTTCATGCCCTCTCTGTGGAAGGGGTGAGCTAGCTATCTGGAACCTGCTTTATAAGGCTTTATTATAAACGTCATTAACAGTAACTAAAATTATTTCAGTAATAATAAATAAAACATATTTCTTAATTTCATTTATGAGGCCTCTACCCTCCCAATCTGATTACCTCTTAAAAGCTCTACTTCCTAACAAAATCACATTGGGAATTAGGATTTTAATATATAAATTTGGCAGAGACACAAGCATTCAGAACATGGCAAATGGTGAGTAAAAGGAGATGGTCCCTTTTTTATAGACTTTACAATCTAGAAGGGATGACAAACAAATAAAATAATTATACAAATGAATGTAAAAATCCAAATGGGGGAAGTGAAACAAAGGAGGAGTCTGTACTATTCTGAATTACCGTAAAAGGAATTTGATCTAGTCAGGAAGACCAAGGAAAGCTTCCGTGAAGAAAAGGTTATATGCCTGAAACTGAAAAAGGGGAAAAATTAATTGCATAAAGAAAAAAGATAAATCCTTGACACATTGCAGGTAAAAAATATATATATATATACTCTATGGTGAGAAAGAGGAAGACAAAGAAAAGATACAGAAAGACCCAAATGCTTGGAGAATAAAGATAGAGGAAGAGTGTGTTGTGAGATACTACTAGAGAAGTGGACTGAGCCATCATTCTCTAGAGGCTTGCAGGCTGTGAGAACAGTTTTGTCTTTATCTTAAGAGCAACAAAAAATTAAATTAAAGAGACTAAATTAAAGAGAATCTAGAGTAGTAAAATGTGCACTAGTTAAGAGGTGATTGTAATTGAGTAAGGAATTAATACATGGTAGCTTAAACTGTGGGCGGTAGTGGTAGGGATGGAGAGAGTGTATTAAGGTAATATTCGAAGTCACTTGGTGGTGGGTTGGATAAGCAATCTGAGAGAGAGAGACTTCTTAGGACTGTCAGACTGACTCCTGGTCTCCTGACCCATGTAACAAACAGGATGGATGGTGAGGCCAGTCACTGAGGTGAAGGGACACTAGGAGAAGAACAGTGGCTAATGGGAATTGGTAAGCTCAGTTTGGGATACACTGAGTTTGAGATGCCTTAGAGAAACATTCAAAAAAAATTTCAATGGCATTAGTTATATTAATCTAGAGTTCTGAGGGGAAGTTACTGATATAATTGTAAATGTGTAAATTATGTAGAGATGTCCATTGAACCTATAGGTGTGAGAGAAACTACCCAGAAAGTGAAGAGGGAGATGAGGAAAAGCATGGGCTTAGAAAGTAAGCATACATTCAAACCTACCATAGAATCTAGGATCAAGAGAACGTGGGCAAGACAGCTATCTCTCTCTCTCTTTCACTCATTTTCTCTCTCTCTCTCTCTTACTGAGTCTATTCTGAACTCTATTTTCCTTATCTGAAAATGAACATAACACTATCTTCTTAAGGTTGTTGTTGGATTAATTAATCTAGCATGTGAAATAGTTTCCATTGTACCTTGCAAATAGAAGTTAATAAATGGTAGAAATGCTGATGCTGATAATGACGATCAGCCGGTGCTGGTGGTGATTTTATTTCCACGGCCCAGATAGTTGTACATTAAAGCAAAAAGAATTTTGGTTAAAATGCTAGTCCTTTGAATTAAAATCTTCCCTTAAAGCTTCTAGATATTTCATCTTTTTTTTAACAAAAGAAGCTTAAAATAATTTAACTTTCATTGATGACTTGAGATCACCCTGTGGCTGCTGGTTACAGTGCTCTGTCAATGACTGTCTTCAAGATTTTTTTTTTAATCAGCTTGAAATCAGATAACCACAGTTATTAGCACTGTGACTAAAATAAATGTAGAATAAAGGTAGATAAAGTAAAACTTAATGGACTCTGAATAAAGTATACAGATTTAATGACATTTATTGGGATGGATGAGGAATCATAATTGCTTCTTTCCTGATTGTTTGCTATCTTTCAGATGGTTGAGATTGCCAGGTGGTGTACACTTGAGTGGGCCTGTGTGTTCATTCACATTCATATATGAATAATTCCCCTTAACCAGTCATTCTCTTTACATGGAATTATATGTGTATATAGTTACTATTTAAATTCACTCCCTTAATAAATTTCTCACATCATAAGAGACATTTAGGTCAACTATCTCAGTTACAAACTCAAGAAAACACAAAACATTTATTAGAGAAGCACACACACAGTATATATATGCCTACTTTTATCAAGACAATAAATATGCAAGCAGAGATGAAACTATGGAGTAATATCCTACTCAATATCAAAAGTAGTTACTGTGCTTTGCAAAGCCTGCTATATTTTATGTCCATTTTTTTATAATTTTCCCAAAGTTTCTAATTTTTCTTTTTTTGACGCTGTCTCTCAGACTAATCCCCTAACCCTACCCCAAAAATTTGATAACCAATCCAATATTGTGTTGAGTTTTGTTTTCCAGAGATCTTCTTTTTGCAGACTTCTACCTCCTACTCCTGTTTGGACCAACTAATCTCTAGATTTGCTGCAACATACTAGGGCTTGCATTCACTATTTTTCCATATCAGTTCTCTTTAATTTTTGCCCCAGCACCTCTTCAGTGTGGATACATTCAGTCAATAAGTGTTTATTGACTGGCTTCCATGAGGCAGGCAGCATCCTAGGCTCTGCTTAGCCAGTATTTATGGAACATACTCTAGTAGAAAAAGACAGACAATATAGAAAGTAAATGAGAAGACTATATAGCCTGTCTGATGTTGGTGGATATTTAGAAGAAAAATAAAGAAGTAGAAGAAGGGAAGAATAAGGATTACGTGTGCATGGGAAAGTGTTAGAAAGGTAAGGAATTAAATTTTAAACATGATGGGCAGAGAAGATCTCACTGGGAGGAGGGTATTTGAGCAAAAATCTGAGGGAGGTGAGGGACTGAGCCTTATGCATATTTAGAAACCATCTCTTTAGGAAAAGGGTTCCTAACATTGAGGTAACGGTGCTTTGTTCCATATCCCACTTCTATCTCAGTCAAAACAGATGGCTTTGGGAATTATTACCTGAATAAAAGTATCTAATGAGTATCTTTGCAAGAAAACTCTGCAGAATGGAGAATGGAGTAACTAGGAAAGGGCTGGCCAACCCTTTTATGGGGAAGTCTGACCATGATTGAAAATAGTTCATCTGACACAAAGATTGAAAATAGTTAATAGTTGGGAGGGACCAGGCAGAGGTTGTGAGGCAACAGCACTAATGATAACCAGAAGCCAAGCAATAGACAGACACATAGGTGAAAAATAAGCAGAAGGGAAGCAAGGAAGTAGAAACCTGAAACCAGAAAACACTGAACTCCCGAACTGCTGATGGTAGAGCAGATAGGGTAGCATGAATTGTGTCCACATTTCCCCAGCTCAAGACAAACCTGTTTCTTCTGTTCCTTGTGTTTTTTGGTTTTTTTTTTTTTTAGCACAAATCCCTGAGGTCACTGAAGTTGTGTCTATGCCTTACAAACTAAAAGAACCAGTAACAACAAAGCAATTATTTCCAACTTCTGTAATTAACTTGACTCATTCAATTATTACTTTTTCTTTAATTCAACTTTAGAAAAACACTACGCAGATATGGAATATGTACATTTTCAGCAGCATTAAAGTCAGTCTACCCTATAACTATTCACTTGTTTTTTTTTTTTTTTTTTAATTGAGTCTATCCTACAGGTGTTATCCCACCATTTTACCAAAGGGTTTCTAGATTCCCTGTATCAAAGTGACTTTTAGTGTTTTTCAGACTGCTTCATCAGGTTCATGTGTACTCCTGTGCCTGTACTTGTGATTAAGATTGTAGATGTATGGTCTCTATGTCTCCACTAGACTACTTGGTTTCACACCCTCTTTTCCATAATTATGGCATTGAATCTCAAACCACTAGAGCAACTGTGGGAGGTAATGGCACCTTCACCTTGTGCGATTATCACCATAACTTTTCTCTCTTTTCCATTAGAACCTCAAATCATACTGACTGAATTTTGTACTCTAGAAGAACAATATATTTATAATATCTTGCAACACAAATTAGGCCAGTGCATGCATGACTGCTGAACTTTAAATAGTAGGTTACTTACAGACAAGAGCATTTACAGAGAGCTGGCTCCCAAGCATTGGTTTACATTCATACATTTAAATTGCATCCTATTCCAAAGGGATAAGTAAAATAAAACATCATTTCTTTTTCTTTTTTTTCTGGTAAATGTTTACTTCTCATGTTACAAGAGTTAGGGAATAAACTAACTTTTTATTAGTGCCTCTAATAAAAAAGTGCTTAATTCAACAGAAGCATGCCCATTAGTCACTGGAGTCGACTTTCAGTAGTTACTATTTATCTTCTTGAAAAGAACTGAGTAAAATTATGATAACAGAATGTAACTCATACTGTACTTATTTTGCTAAGCTCAGACTCTGAAGTGCAAAAACTTCTATGAATTTTTTAAAATTGTGCTTAAGCAATTCTGTATTTATTTGGGGGAGGTGGTGTCTATCACCCATGGTCTCCTTTTTTAAAATCTGGGTAATTGTAAAGCATTTTTTACACTCATAAATTTAGCTCTCTGTTAGTATTTCTATTGTTAAACTTTTGCTGTTGTTATTTTAGTCTAAATAGTACAAGGTAAAAAAACTAATAATGAATTTTTGATAATAAAATGACTATACTAATCAATATCTTGAATTCTCCAGAGCATTGCCTTAAATCAGCATTTCCTATCTGCAGAATTTCAGTTGCTTAGACAATGTCCTTGACATCATATCAGCTCCCTATGAGGGCATTAGGGCTTCATAAGGGAGAAATTGTCAGGAGCAAAGTCAAGATCCGACGGAATGTAAACCCTATTCTCATGTAAATATGTTAAATGAGGAGCACAGGCAGGGAAAAAAGAGAATGGTAGATAGATCCATCTAAATGAAGCTGAGTGCTTCAGATTGATAGAGATTAATGTGTAAAAGTATCTAGGCTAGTTGAATCAATTGGTTAGATTCCCATGGTGATGCATTAAAGGCTGCTTGTTTGATATTTGCTTGGATCACTAAGTTTTGCTCAATGAATAAAAGCCATTTCACAGACAACTCTCTAACTTCAACAAACTACCTTTTAAGCATGAACACATGAGGTTACAGAGCAAAAAAGTTTGATGCCTCCACTGAACATTAATTCCCACCATTGGATGACAACCCTGAATGCTGCTCCTATTGATAGTGGATAGTAGCTTTTTGTTCCTATGGAAACACATAGTTAGCATTGCTGGAATTTCCAGTCTGCTGTCTACTTCCATAGTAGGAACTTAGCAACTATTTGTGAAATAAAGAAATGCCTGATTCTGTGGGCTCATATTAAGCAGTCATCATGCAATTACACAGATACTTGCAGAAATAAAGAAGATAGGACATGAAAGACAGAGACAGAGATGAAGGTTGGCAGTAGAAGGAGAATCCTGAGAAAGCTTTTCAGAATTTTGCCTGATTAGCCTTTTCCTTGCTCTATCCAAGCAATACTGAGTAGACAATGTGAGCCAAGACATAAGTAAAAGTGCTCTGATATGTTAGGACTGCATAGTCTTATTAGGAAGGATGAAATCTTCTTTCTCTATTGTACCTTGTGCATTATCTTAAATATTTCAAGTTGTTTTAAGGTAAGTAAGAAACACACAGAGAAAAATATGTTTATTTGAAGCTGAAATTATAGATAGTCCTACTTTTAAAAATCCTTTGGCCTCTGTCTTATTAGAGATTTATACTCTGAGAAAAAGTTTAGTTCTTGATCACAACCTCACACTCTCCACATCCAGGCCTACCTTCAATGCATACTGCCTCAAGGTCTTGTGTACTTACATTTGTTCTAACAGAATAAACTTTTGAGTCAATTTTCTCCTAAAGGGTTTACCAATCCCTGCTAACACTGTTAGATATTTAGGGCAAGATTTTTTTTAGACTTAATAGAGCTCATAAAAAGCTCACTCCAACTAAGTAAATTCAACGATTTATAGGGAAAATATCTGAGTAGCAGGGCAAAAGTTAATAGTGCCTAGAGGAACTAAAACTTTCTTTAATTGTTTTTAATGAAATTAAAAAAAAACAACAAAGAAAGAGTAAGTAATGAGAACTGCTAAATGACTTGAAAGAAGCCTGGTAGTCAGCAAAGTGATGGTTTTCTTGTTGTGTTCAGAAAATGGCTTGCTGAAAGGAAGGAGACAAATATTTTGTTTCTATAATGTTAGTACTTAGAATTTATATCTCTAATCTTTTCTACCATCTCCCTAGTTCTTAAAACTTCTAGAGATATTAGAAAGTGGTCAATATTATTCTCAATTAATAAAGTAACCACTTAGCCACACGGATTATTCACAGTTAACCTTGGTTGTGAGATGAAAATAGAAACCAGAAGTGCCTATTCAAATTTACAATGGATTTTCTTATATTTACTTTTCTACAGACACCACCTTTTAAAACCAGTGCTTACATAACAAGAATGAGAATGTGAATTACTGTTCTCCCTTCTTCATTCATCTTTTTTTCAGTTGTATTGAGATATAATTAATATATAACATTGTATTTGTTAAAGGTGTACTGTAGAATGATTTCATTATGTATATATTGGGAAGTGATTTCCACAATAAGTTTAGATAATATTTAGCACCTTATATAGTAATTAATTACCTTATAACTGGAAGGTTGTATCTTCAGACCACCCATACCAATTTCCTTACCTTAATACCCCACCCCACACCTCTGGCAACCACCAATGTGTTCTCTTCTATAAGTTTGATTTCTTTAGATTCTGCATATAGCTGAGAACATACAGTATTTGTCTTCTCTGTTTGATTTATTTCACTTAGCATAATACCTTCCAGGTCGATCCATGTTCTTGCAAATGGAAAATTTTCTACTTTTTCTATGGCTGAATAATATTTTGTTCTATATTAATTATACATTTTCTTTATCTATTTATCCATCAATAGACAGTTTGTTTTCATGTCTTGGATATTATAAAAATGCTGTAATAAATATGAGAATAAAGATATTTGTTTGAGATAGTGATTTTGTTTCTTTTGGATATATACCCAGAAGTAGGATTGTTGGATCACATGAGAATTCTATCTTCAACTTTTTGAGAAACCTCCATACTATTCTTGATAGCAGCTGCACCAGCTTACATTCCCACCAACAGGGTTCCCTTTTCTCCACATCCTTGACAACACTTGTGATTACTTATCTTTTTGATGACAACTATTCTAACATGTGTGAGGGGATGTCTTATTGTGGTTTTGGTCTGCATTTCCATGATTAGTGATGTTGAGCAGTTTTTTTATGGGCCTGTTGAAAATCAATAAATTGACATGTCTTCTTTGGAAAAATGTCTATTTACTTTCTCCGTTTTTAATGGAATTATTATTATTATTTATTTTACAATTGAGTTACACGGGTTCTCTATATATTTTGGATATTAATCCCTCTTTGGATATATAATTTGCAAATATTTTCTCCTATTATGGAGGTTGCCTTTTCATTGTGTTGTTACTTACATTGTATTTACAGAATTCTTTTAGATTGATGTAGTTCCGCTTGATTGTTTTTACTTTTGTTGCTTTTGCTGCTGGTGTCAACTGCAAAAAATCATTGCAAAGACCAATGTCAAGGAGCTTACATCTTATATTTCCTTCTAGGGTTTTTGGTCTTACATTCATGTCTTAAATTGATTTTTGTGTATAATGTAAGATAAAAACACAGTTTGTGTGTGTTTTTTCATGTGCTTGTCCAGTTTTCTCAACACCATTTACTGGAGAGTCTCCTTTTTCTTTTATATACTCTTGGATTCCTTGTCATAAATTTGTCACCCATGAGTGCATGCATTTATTTATTTATTAGCTCTCCATTCTGTTCCATTGATCTAATTGTCTGTTTTTATTCTGAATACATATTATTTTGATTGCTATAGCTCTGTAATATAGTTTGAAATCAGGAAGTGTGATGTCTCCAGCTTTGTTCTTCCTTCTCATAAATATACTTTAAATTATACAATATAATATAATGTAGATGTAATTATGTATACAATATAATATACACTATAATTAAGTTGTATAATTAATTAAGTAGTTGAATTAATAAGAATAAATGTTTATTTCATTACTTTTCCTTTTAATATAACTGGTATACATGCAACTTGAGATCATCAATTTCCCTTCAAAAATATTAGACTGATTAAAGCAGATGACTTTGGATTTACAGATTTCCCATATGGTAGATTCAATGGAAAAATAAATTAATACCTAGGATATTCTTGGTCAAATGAGTGCTGTAGTCCTCTATCATGATGACTCTAATTTTTAATATTTGATTTTTGAATGTGTCTACTTTGAATATTATAATTTTATAAAACCCTAACATATTTTAGAAGATGAAAATTATATTCTTCTCTTCAAAGTTGACTTATAAATTTGATTTTATCATATATTACACACATTATCTTATTTAATTACCATACCTAAAAGTTAAGACCTTACATTAAAAATTTCCTTTTTTAAAAGAATCTTTCTTTTAGAAAAAGATTGAAAAACTTGTTAAAGAACACTCAACAGGTTAGCTATGGATCCAAGATTCACAACCAGCTTAACTGGGAAAAGGTCTATATCTTGTTCAGTACATCACAACATGTTGTAAAACAAAAAAAAAAAAAAAAAAGATGTGTGTTTGGGAATCATAGTATCTTAATAAGACTTTGATTTGGAAGAAATTACTTAAAGTTTTATTGTTGGTAAACACCAAAAGATTTTAGTTCCTCAGACTGACATAAAACTAATTGGAGAATAAAGTTAATAATATACTCAATAGTAAAAAAGGTTTTTCATAAGTATTTTCTTTGATTCTGCTATTTTTTGTGTATTACCTACCAAGTATAAGTAGAGGAGGAAAAACTTTTTCTCTACCATCTAAAGCTCTGCTATGGGAGACTGCAAATTAAGCAGACAACTGACAGTTTCACAGAAGGAAAAATATACATTTTGTTTAAAATCTTATGTATAAAGGAGCTGCACAGATGAAAGCCCATAGAAGCCATTAGATTTGGGGGCTTTGTATCATTTTATTGAACAAAAGGCAATAAATTGCCAAGTGACCAGATAAAGAAAAAAAGTTGGGGCTTCTAAAAGCAGTAAGTTGTGAGAAGGTAAATTATAGGGAAAACTAATAATGATAAGGGTTTTTCAGTAAAGTTGGTTTATTCAGACTCATCTTGGTTCCATCTCCATCGCTGGCGATAAGGGTTATTGTCCTGTTTCTGGTACAGCTGAGGGTGGGGGAATGACACCTTCGAAAGGGGAATGTGTTCTCCACTTTTAGGCAGATGCAGAAAGAACAGAAAGCTTTTTATTTTTTTTTCAATTGCCTTCAGCTCAAAATAATTCTTATGGTAAATGGCATATTTTACAGTGGCACTTGTGGTCCCCATCAGATGCAGTAATATTTTTCTGTCATCTACTCTGTCTTCAAATATTAAACTCAGAGGACATTCTTGTTCCAGCTTGACTCTGGAACATTTACTTCCAGAAACTTTATTATGTTGTTAATAGTTTAGAAGTCCTTCTTAATTGTGGATTGAAGAAAAATATTTGGATGTGATAATGAATGTATATTCTAAAATTGAAGGGATTTTCATAGAAAACAAGATTCAGAAATTGTGTTTTGATCTGTTACCTAGTGCAATTTAGTCCCTGAATTTCTTATATGAAATCATTTAATGGTGCTATCTTATTCTATATTTTTTCTGTGTCTTCTTTGCTCTCTTTTTTCCCTGGGATTTTTCTAGGGTCAATTGTTGAGCTTCTGTATAATACTGCTTTCCCTTAGTGGACTAACTTTATTTCGCCTCCCAATCATTCCTCTCTAGGCTGTTTTTGAAGGACATATAAACTGAGAATGGTATTTAAGGATGAATGTTTGCAATCAATTTGATGGTAAGCAACATTAATTTGAACCCCAATTACACAAAATATTATTCACTGAAAAAAAATAATTCAATTTTTCTTAATGATAGACATGTATTACAGAAAGATTATTCTACTAGTATCATTGAATTTTTCCAATAAAAATTGGTTTTCCCTCTTTATAAAGTACCTACATATATCCTTGATTTTGTCTCTTGGTTCACAAAGCCTAAAATATTTACATCTGTTACATTGTAAGTTTGTTTTGTAGAAAAAAATTGCCAAATTTGCCTTTGTCTAAAGGTTGGATTCATCCAATATATGTCCTCTGTTTGGCCTTCTGAATGTACTATAAAACATTTAAAAACAACAATAACCATAAAAACGTGTATTAATCTCTCTTCAAAATTCAATTAGCAATTTACAACTTGGTATATTTTTTTAGCATTTAGATATTAGTGTGTTGCAATGTGTGTGTGTGTTTTTGTCTGTAGAACTGAACCAATCTTAGCTCTGCAACAGATTTCAGGCTTAGAGAAGAGAGTCATTTCATAAACATATTTGTTTATCATAAATGATAATACTTTGATATTAGCCAAAATATTACTCAATGAACATTTTATAAATAAATGATTAAGTGAAATAAAGAATTTGAGTCACACCATTCTTATGGAAAATAAACACATTTAATATGACCATGCATATCTTACTTCAAAATGAAAATCCTCATCTTTAGCTCCTTAGAGACTCAGGGATTTTTCAGTGAAACCAAAAGAACCGTAAGTGGGCAGAACTAGAACAACAGTAAGAAGCCCTATTGAGACCTGATGGAATCTTTCACCTCCTATGTGACTGTGGCAAATAGTACATTCCTCTGAGTCTCTTTCCCCAGGTGGTTTACAGTAGATGATTTATTAGGTTCTATCAAGTTCTGACAATCTGTGACTAGTATGGTAAGATGTCCCACTGGCAAGTTGTGTTTCTGGTAATAGATATTTAAATTGATACTAGTCAGATACTACCTCTGAAAAATATCAGCCTTGATGACTATTGACTTTTTGAATGAGCGAGACAATACGCTCAGTGCCTCCCAGTACTCTCACTTATTTCTCAAATTCAGGTAGCTACTATTGCTGTTTCCACTTTTTTTTAAGATTAGAAAACTAAGCTCAAAAGAAGTTAAAGTCATTTGTTAATGATCATAAAGCTGGTAAGTGTCAAAACTGGGATTTAAACACTATTTTTTTTTTCAGAACCTGAGGTATATAGTTTCTTATTTTAGTGGTAGCCCTGAAAATCTTTTCATTTTCTAAATTTGAAGATGTCTCCTCTGAAAGCCAAAACACTTAAGTTTGTTCTGCCTAACATTGTATCTCTCAGTTAACCCTTCAAAAAAATTTAGTGAAGGTCTAAATCAGAGAGTATCAGCAGGCAGAAGCTGTCCTGAAAGAGCTGGATTGGCATCCAGCAGAGATGAACTTTACCTTGGTTGTTATGTTGCTTAAAATAAGCTTTACTTCCTGTCTTAGTCTGCTCAAGCTGCTATTATAGAATCCCATAGATTGGATGTCTTAAACAACAAATATTTATTTTTCATAGTTCTGGAGACTGAAAAGTCCAAGATCAAGGAGCTGACAGATTCGGTGTTTGGTGCTCTCTTAGTTAGGAGGCATTCATCTTTTCATTACATCTTCGTGTGCACTTGGAGAGAAAGATTTCCTGTCTCCTGTTGTTATTGTTATGGTGCTTATCCCATAATAAGCACCACACCCACACGACTTGACCTAACCCTGATGATACCCCTCCACCCCCCGCAAAGGCCCCACCTCCAAAACCTAACACATAGGAGGTCAGGGGCTTCAACTTATGAATTTTGAAAGGACACAAACATTCCGTCCAAAACATTTCCATTTATAATTTTACTGGAATATCTTTACTAAGAGTTTATTCACTCCATGCCCCTTGGAAAGAATATTCTACCTTAAAGATCAAGACAGCTTAGAGCTGAACTAGAAAATGTGATTTAAATTTGTATCCAAACATGTAGTAAACTATCTAACCCCAGGTCCTATGCTCAATGTCTTCATTACTGCAAATGACTGATAGGTTTTTTTTTTCATGTTTTAAAGTGCAATCAAACTATCAAGTTTACATATTTGATAACCTCCTACTTTCTCGTTTCCTCCAAAATAAATCAAAGAACATATATCTTTCAATTACTTGAAATTTTATTTGCTTTACATATTTTGGATAATTCATGAAGCTGAAATTATTCTGTTTTAGCTTCCATTAAGAGATACGAGTAAGAGTTTTTAGACCGCATTTGTGTTGTGGGGAGCGGGGAGGCTACAGGACAGTAAGGGAGAGAGGCCAGACCCAGTAAATACTTTTAGGAACCAAACAAAATATCTGCAATGTTGTCTCTGTACTGAACAAATGCATATATGAATTTATTTTCATGTAAATGTAGCTGTCAGCTTAGATACTATAATGCACTTGGTAAAAAATAAATCAATGGGAAAAATACTCTTCTAAAATGTATTTGTTAAATCATTATGAAAACCAAGAAAAACTTTTTTTCCCTTAGAGCCTTTTGTTTAATGAAACATGGCCAGTTACAGGAATCTTGCTGTTTTATTCCTCTCCACTGAGCACAGTTTACTTGATACCTCATCCAAGACAGAGTTTGCCAAGACAACTGAACAAGTCTAGTATAGAGAACTTCAATGTGGTTGGAAAATATCCAGCTTTGAACAAGGGTCTGTGCCAGGCTCTCGGACTAGCCATATTTTTTTCCTCAGATGTCTTTTCTTTCTTCCTGGAGACACTGAGTCTTTGCATTCTTGAGTCCTCAGGTTGTCAGGAATTTTCATGGTTTGGTAACATGCCTCGGTGCTAATCCTCAGCCTTTCTTAAATTCATGTGTGTCCAGGGCATGACTTTCTACTTGCCTGCATGTTTCCTCATGTGAAAATTGTGAGCTTTCTAATTCTATGCAAGCTCACAGTTGGCTGATGATCCACAGTGAGATAGATTATCCTAGTGGGGAGGGAGATCTACAAATGCCAAATTGTACTAAATTGTTCAATAATGCGAAGTCACTAAAGTAAAGAGTTAAAGCAGTCAAACCTGCTCAATGCATTTGCTGCATATTTTCAGAGCCTAGATCAATTCACGAAACCAGAAGTCAGATAAGTTAAATAATAATAATAATGATAATAATAATAATAATAATAATAATAATAATAATGAGTACTTAAATATTCTCCAGTCACTTTGCTAAAGCACAGACTACAGATTAGTTTATTAAACCTCACACCAACCTTTCAGGTCAGTATTGCTATTATCTTCAGTTAGCAAATGCGGTAATTAACTGGCTCAAGGATGTTGACTGATAAATAATGACACAAGAAATGAATCCAGAACTTTCTGGTTCTAAAACAATTAAGTTATATTTCTTATAATGTAGTCAATTTCTTTAACTTACAATAATAACAGAATTTCATGCCAAGATCATTTAGAAGTTGAGAGTAACCTCTGAAGTTAGAGTGCATGGTTGCCCCTGCCAATCGCTGGCTGTGTGTTGTTGAGCAAGTTATAGTACCTTCCCTATAGAAGGGGATCAAAATCTGAATAACTGTTTCTTCCCATAGAGTTGTTTTGAGATAATCCATGTGGCACATATAAACTTGTGCTCAGTACTTGGTGAGCATTCAAAACATTTAGGTACGATGATAATTTAATGATGGTATTAGATCTAATATTCACAATATTACCACTCTCACCTCGAAAGCATGTGTACAAATAAACACTAATTTACAGATCTTGCTTAACCTAGTGATTCCCACTTGCTGATACAATCAAACTAAGACAGTAATCAGGCAGTATAGACTCTTACAGAGATCGCTATCTGGCTTAGCTGTAAGATTAAAAATCAGTTGCTATTTCTGTTCCAAGCCATTTTGAATGAGCTAATAGTTTATTTGTATGCATTTTAGGAAAAACTGTACAGTGATGTAATGACTCTACTATGCACATCGCACATCTCTGCTTTAACTAAAGAATAGACATAAGAAACCATGTATGAAGTCTGTCCAGAAAAAGTCCCATTGTTAATGTAAAGAGAATAGTTTCTGTGACATCGATATAACCTGGCCGCCAAAGAGAGTGGACTGGAATGTGCATGTGTGAATAATGACGACTTCATTGTACTAGTCGGGGCAGGGGGGCGGTAGACACCATTGAGTGAGCATGTGTACTGTGCCACCATCACCTCAAAATGACTGAGGCTGGAACAATAAATCTGCATCACATTTTGCATTAAGCTTGAACATTCCTCCATGGAAACTATTCGGATGATTCAGAAGGCCACAGCTATGGGCAACTGGTGATTGGCAGCCTCCTCACAACAATGAGCCCACTCATGCATCATGTCTAGAGCAGAGTTTTTGGGCAAAACATCAAATCATCCAAGTGACTCATCTCCCCTACAGCCCAGATTTGGTGCTCTGTGACTTGTGGCTTTTCCCAAAACTAAAATAACTTTTGAAAGGGAAGAGATTTCAGATAGTTGATGAGATTCAGGAAAATATGACAGGGCAGCAGATGGCAATTGGGAGAACTGTGCGAGGTCTCAAGGCAACTGAAACATCATTGTCCCATATGTACCATGTTTCTTGTATCTTGTATCTTCTTCAGTAAATGTCTCTAATTTCCATATTACATGGCTGGATACCTTCTGGACAGATCTTGTATATTTGCTCTTGTTTCCAAATAGCCTGAAGAAGCCACAGGAAAGTTATATGATCAATCTAAGAGAAAATATTGAAAATTTCATAGGCTGGTGTGTCTAATACAAAGTCCTCTAAATTCAGGCCCAGGTCTGAATTAGCCTTGAGTTTAAATTCCAGCTCCGCCATGTAACTAAATGAGTAACCCTGGACATGTCCCTCTAAGCTTGTGTTTCCTTGTTGGAAGTGTGTAAGTGATAGTTATACTTACCTCTTAAATAGTCATGGCTTTTAAGAGAATCTTTGTAATTAGATGGATTATATATTCTGGCACACTATGTTCCCAATAAGTTTTAGCAATTGTGAATTTTGTCTGTATCTTTATTGCTTCTTCCACTCAAAACCAATTATGACTGTAAGTGACACTGCATGGTTTTACAAAGGCTAAAAAGGAAAATAAGGCATGTTCTATAAAAATTAAAACACTTAAGGGGAATAAGAAAATATACCTTTTATTTGCAAAATCTTATATTCCTCTAAAATCCATGTAATAAAGGCAAACGTATTGTGCTAAATGTGTGAATCATGCAAAATCATCAAACCATCAAGTAGCCTTTATGAAGTGCTTCTGTGTGCATGGCATCATGCAAGGAGTGACAATATAACAATTAGTGATGATATGATACATAAGCAGCATTTGTTAAGGTTTTAAGTTGGGTCATGAGCTAATTAGTGTCCATCTTTGAATATTTTTATCAGAATAAAAGAATTGAGGTATAGTTTTAATGGACACGATTGAAATCACAAGCTAGAAAGCCACTGAATTCTGATACCCAAGTCCTATCCAGGTTTGTGTGGGAATATCAGATATTTTCTATGCCTCCTATTTAAGTTGATACATTTAAATGATGAGTAAGACAGCCAACATGGAAGAGACCTGCAAATCCAGCTATCCTTGAAGTTTCTTGTAAATGTGAAGACTTTCCTTTGCCTTTACAGAAAAAAATTGCAGATACCCTGTTTCCCTTAATAATTACAAGTAAAAATTGCTTTGAAAATGTAAGATACTAAACTCTACAAATATGTTAGTATCAACAATCCTGCCAATCTTCATATTTCTCTTAATTTATATTTATTTTCTCTGTAGAAAAGTGCTGTCATTTTGAGACAAGGATAGGGATCAAGATGCACATGCAAGATGGATATAACCTTTTCTTATAACCTTATAGGAAAGCTTGCAGGTGTAGCCAGCAGCATCAGGCAGATTGGGTTTGAATCCCAAACTCAACACTTTCAAGATGTGTGATTCTGAATATGAGATAGACCCTTTTGCCTTATTTCAATCTTCTTTAATTTTCCTGTTATCTCTAAAATAGTTTTAATACTAATACCAGAGTCATAGGGTTAGTTTTAAGGTTATAATAATAGTAGAAATTAAAATAAACTTTTTTGGTAGATTAATTTTCAAATACGCTATCCATTTTCATCAGAACAAAGAATCTGTGTAGCCCTCCCCGCCCCCATATCAAGGCAGCTTTAACAGTAGCCTGATAGCCACAGAGGGCATGTTGAGTTAATTTTACAAGTTACTAATTATCTCTGAATAAGTGGTTTTCAAACCAAACTACACATCAGAAATCACCTAGAAGCTTTAAAAATGCTGATTCCCTGACCCCATCCTTAAATAATCAAACCATGATCTCTGAGAATGGGGCCTTTGGCAGTCACTGGCACTTTTTCTTTAAGTAAAAATATTCATCTTCCATGTTATCATCTCAATCTAGTCTTTTTTTCCTCTTATCTTTATGACCACACCATTTTAAAGATGAAGCTATCACTTTTATTTACTGCATTATTAGTAATCTTTTAAAAGCTGAATACATTTGGATATTTTATAAAGAAATATAGATTTGACTGCATTTGCAGCTTTCAAGGAAATTCAAACATGATGCCTAACAAGAAGTCTTCACGAACACTCAAATCTCATCTCTACCATCTCTAAAACTTTCCCCTAAATATAAAAGCCTACTTTATTTTATCTCAGCCTTTGCATAAATCTTGATTTTATCTCATTCTTCCATTTGCAAACTGAATATTCACCATTTCCAAAAGTTTGCTTTCCTTCTGCAAAGTATAATAATTTATAATTTCTGCAGAATTGCCTAAGTACAGTTAAATACTCCTAGAATAATCTCAACAAATATATAGTGTTTTTGTTTTGCATGGGGGCTTGTGATTACTTGATATTTTCCATGGGTATTTTTCCAGCTACATTTTTATTAATTCCTATGTCTGTATTTGTCTACCATGGATCATAGTAGGAGGACTAAAGATAGTTCACTGCTACACCCCAGACACGGGGCATGAAATAACAGCAACAAGCGTTAAACTTAGAGGAGGTAGATATATACAGGCACTAAGACTCTGAAAAGAAGTTTCTTTCCACTATTCAGGATAAAAGGAGCCATGATAGAATCCTCTGCCTATATCATATCCAATAGGCTGCTCCTTTAATAAAGTTCACAATGACAAAGTTATTCTCCTTTGAACAGTTGCTTTTACTTAATGAAAAGGAAGAAAAATTCAGAAAAGTAAAAGTGTTAGAAACCTGTGTTGATGTTTTGTTCTTTTTCCACAAGAGGTACATAGAGGAGAAATATACAATGGAAACTATAAGTGAATTTTAGGTAACTTCCCTTCTCCGAGATAGAGACACATCCCACTTTAAAGGAATACGAAGTCTGCTTACTAAATAACGTGCCAGAGTTTCATGCTTTCAGAGCTCAGATCAGGTTGCATTATATCTGCCATCTGCCACCTGTACTTCTTAATAATGGACTTTACTCATTCTCTTAAGTTAAATTGTATTTTGGGGAAGCATTTCAGAATCCCTGTCTTTACCTGTGAAACATAAAGTTTAGAACACCCAAATTAAGGTATAATTATTTTTATAAGTTAATTAGGAATATATAGCATTTGATAAAATGCAAACTCAATTATAGGAAAACAACTTCAACAAGCCATACTTGAAACTCGAAGACTTGGTCCAATGTAACACGTATTAATGTCAAAAGTGTATAAAACATCATTAGATATTTCTAAGATACCTCAATCTCAGTACATGCAAACTGGACTCAGCTTCCTCCTTTACTCTCATCCCAGTTTGTCCCATTTCAAACAAATGGGGACCACAGAGTAAGAAACCGAAGTCATCCTAAGCAAGCCCTCTTCTTCATCTCCCATCCTTCCATATCTATCTTATCACCAATGTCTGTTTATAGATAATCTAGACACATCTCTCCATTCTGTTCTCCTAGCTATACGCCATGTCTCACCACCATCATAGTCTGAGGCTATCAACGCCCCTAGCTTAGACTGGTGCAAACACTTCTTAAGTGGTCTACTGCCATCCATTTTTATCTTTTCTCATACATTTCCCCACTATATCTGGAAAGATCTTTGTAATCATTTTTAACACAAATCTGTCTTGTCACTTCTTCTGAATCCCCTTTCCTTCCATGAGAAGAGATTAAAACCCTTGAAACTCTTTTATCTCCCACCCAACCTCTAATAATCATTCTCATCTTCCACCTTGCTTACCCTTAACTTACTGAGCTATAGAAGGGTAGGTTCCTTGCTGTGCTCCTTCACCATTAGCTCACAACCAGCATTCAAAGGCTAGAACTCCCTTTCCACCCCTGTACTGCTAATTTACTCCTATTCATTCTTCAGATTTCAGATTAATGGTCGCTCCCTCAGGGAAGATTTTCCTAGTCTCTCTGCATGGGTTAAGATCCCTACCACTCCATCTCAGAGCACCATATACCTTGGCACTTATCATAATTGTAATTTTACAATTACTGCTGATTATTAAATTAATATCTCGTCCATTAGATTGTGTTTACTCACTATTATATCTTTAGTGCCTTGCACAAGTCTAGCTTTCTATAAAACAATCAATGAATTATATATGAATGAATCAGAGGCTCAGTTTCCATATACATGAAACATTAAAAAGAAATCTCACAATTAGGGCATACCTAAGTCTTGTGTATTGCAATAAATGCTAATGAAAAAAATGTCATACAACAGGCAACTGCTATGTGTTTTACAGTAATCTATCAATCACTTTCTGCCTAATAGGAAACTGTGGTTCTTATGAAGGAAAAAAACCACAATTATGAAACATGGCATAATGCCAAATGTGTTTGATCCAAAAGGGCCTTAGGGTAATATAATACATAAGTTTGACTGATCAAACTAATTGCTAAGCATATATCTTATATTTGAAACAAAATGATTAACACTTGATTCTAAATAGGTGTGATAGTCTTCATGAGTCTCATGTGTCAAAGGACAGTGACATACTTTCCCAAATAAATTTGTCTTTTATGGATGCCAAACTACTATTGGAACATAAACTTTTAAAATATTTTTAGAAATTAACATGTTTTTAAATTTCAAATTACTAGAGGTTTGGGGGATCTCCATTTCATTATCAATATTCAGAGTGTTAAGCACTCAACACTATGCCTAAATACCTGAGTGGTATTATGCATCACTGATCTTGAGCTTTTATTTTAATTTTAAATCCTGATACCTGTAATTGAAATTGGGAATGCCAGCATTCTTGCTGCCTGTCACAATCAGAACCAATAAGTTGAGACAAGGATTGAACCTTTATGGGTTCTTTATTCAGAGAGCCAGCAATCTGAGAAGAGGGTGGCTTATGTACTCTTCAAAACGATCTTAAACCCTTTTCAATGGCATGGATAGAATTGGAGACCATTATGCTAAGTGAAGTAAGCCAGTTGGTGAAAGACAAATACCATATGATCTCACTTACAAGAGGAATCTAATGAACAAAGTAAACTAATGAGCAAAACAGAACCACAGACAAGGAAGCATGGAAAAGCTTGACGGCTGCCAGAGGAAAAGGGAGAGGGAAAGTATGGTGAAAAAAGGGGGAAAAGCTTAGCCAAAGAACATGTATGAATGACCCATGGACAGGCAATGGTGTGGGGATTGACTGTGGGAGCATGGGTGGACTGAGAAGAGGAGGACAAAGGGAGCAAAATCGGGACATCTGTAATAGAATAAACAAGAATAAAATAAATAAATAAAACATCTTTACACCTCATTTCAAGCTGACCATTTTATATGGAGAAGACAGAGTGAATAAGGGATTTGGAAAAAAGTTAATTGGATAGAAGGCTAGGTAGAAGGTTTGGAAAAAAGGTTAATTGGAAAAGAATTGCAGCTTGGCAGTAATTTTCTTAGTACTTCTTTATCTATTGATCAACAGTTCCTTATCTGCATCCAAGGAGTTCCCTCCCTGAAACACAATGGCTCAGATACCAGTCTCCAAGGCTTGCAGACTCCCTGGGGGGACACGGGTTGAAGTTCAGGTCAACCTTCTGCAGTCACATAGTCATGCATTTCAGTTCCTGGAATAACAGCTTTTAACATGTAGTAGTCAGTCACTTAAGCCTATCAGCTAACACTAAACTCTTTAACTTTTTTTTTAATCAGTATTTTTTTAATTGTTGATATTGTACAGTTTTCTGTCTTTTACCCCGCCACCAGCCCTCCCCACCTTCCTCCCATTTCCACCCCCCATAGTTTTTGTCCATGTGTCCTTTATACTTTAACTCTTTAACTCTTGAATACGCCTATTGTACTTACATTGTGTGCATAGCTTGGGGAAAATTATTTTCTATGTCCACATTTCAGATTCTTTCTCATTAAAATGGAATAGGACTGAATTAAATATTGCATGCAAAATACCTTCCACAGTGTGAGGGGTACAGTGGGTTTCCAAATAATGCAAATTTTTGTCCTCTTATTTTTCTTTCTCATTTTTTTCTCATCATTGTAACCATTCAAGACATTTGAAAGGTGTGAAAATCTATTTGCCAATATGTATATGTTCAGTTTCAAATGTAAAAATTCTCTTCTTTGAGGATTGAAATGACTTTTTCATTCTGATAAGTACATTTATTTATAGGAAGATACCAATCAAAGGCACGCATGAAAACTGAAAAACATAAAGACCTTTTAAAAAAAGAGGAGGAAGAAGTGCATGTATCTTGTGTCATTTTCAGATTGAGGTTCTCTGGTATGTGGTTTGCCTGAAGGAAATAATAAGTGATACCAAAGAATTTAACATAACCTCTTCTACCTCTAGAAGCTTTCTCAAGGACCACGTTGGTGTGGAAATCTGAGTCACACACCCTACTACTCTGGAAAGAGTGATATTGAAACCAACAGTCAGTTAGGGGAGGTGCTCCTTTGGCCGTGTAATACACAATCAAAAGAACAATAGTATTCTCTTTCTTTTCAATAGATTAGTATTTTTTCAAACGCATTTAAAAATCAGTTAAAACTTGACCAGTAACTTCTCTTTTGCAAATTCAAAGGAGAATTTGAGGACATGAATCTATTTAAAAAGGCAGTTTTTATGTTTTACCTCAGCCTTCCAAATCAAGTTTCTATGTTCAGTTTTAAGCTTTTAACATTGAAGTGTCCACTCTGTTGGGCCCTTTGTACCAACAACAACACACTTAGACAGCTTGCAAGCAGGAATACAGCTTTGAATACAAATTGAAAATAATTTAATTGGATATCCTATTTGTTAGGTTTGGTTTGGTTTGTTTTTTTTCACTTGATTTGGCAATTTAGCATAATCTCTAGCATGATCCACTTATCACGATCCTTGACATATCCTAGGAACCGTAAGATATCTCCAGGAGGAGAAAGTTGTGGCAGAAGACATGAGAAACCTGAAGCAGTGAGAGGTTGTATAACTTGTTCAAAATTGTAGTTGGTAATTTTTGTAGCCAGGGTTTCAACTCAGGCAAACTGAATTTAGAGTCCTAAGCAATGTTGCTAGGTAAAACTGGAGTAATACACATGAACAACGAAGCCCTTTCTTTGTGCCAGTATCATGTCCATGGAATAAAGACATTATGTACAAAGAGTTGTAAAGGGACCCAAACCAGAGAAGTTCATTTTGGGAGACATTATTTATCACCTTAGGCTAAGAGTTAGCTGAATGCTCCTGCCAAATGTCAGTGATTTAATTTATAATTGGAGAGTGTAAGTATGTCCCATGCAATACTTGGGATATGTTTATACAAAATAAATTATTTGTTATTTTTCATTATTAATCTGAAATTAAATTTAATTAGATGCATTAAATTTTATCTGGCAACTCAGTGCTGTTTTACATATTCTCCTTTAATCCAAATATACAAAATTTAGGAGAATTTGTAATCTGTTCAAGTAGCTACAAGCAATCAACTTGAATTGAAACACAGACTTATTTCATCTCAGAGTCTGTGCTGGTGGCAATGACAAGCTACGATTGCCCTATATGATGGACAAGAGGTACAGAAAAGAAAGGGAGTGAGTCCCAGGACAGAAGACAACGACGTTAGCATTTTGATAAGGGCTCTGGTAAGGGATCTTGAAGCTTTCAAGATCCAAGCTTTCTCCTTTCTTAAATCAGGGTCCTTCTCTACTCCAGCAGTTTGGGTAAATGGAATAAAAATAGACAAGTGTTTCCATTCTTGTAAAGTCACAAATAGCATGCCAATATTCTCAAAGCAAAATTTAGAGAGAAACTAATCTGAAAATAATGACACTCTGAAAATAATCTGATAAATGGAAAAAACATGGAAAAATTATGATTTTCAGGAAAATCTGAGAGAAATAGGCACTCAACCCATAACTCTATTTCCTTGTATGAGGACACAAAAAAGTGTGCTTCTTCATTTGGTGCATGGTACTATTTTCTTTGTATTAATAGCACTTATTGGTATTCAAATAATTTCTCACTTATGTTTATACTTTGCATCTTCCACTTATCAGTATCAGAATTGCCAAATTAAGAAAACTGTACTTGAACATCAATTAAAAAAGAAGTTAAAAAAAGAATTACTAAATTATATTATAAACTTCTCTAGATTTACAAAACATCTAAGAACCCTTGACAATAATAATACACTCCCAATTTTGACTCATTTCAAGTGTACTTCTATTATTTACCACAAACTAGTTCAAATAACATAGAGCACTGGAGGTAAAGAAAAATCTAAACTAGAGCCTTATGAGATAGCTTTTCTTTTTGCATAATGAGCCCAAAGCACATACACTTTGAGGTGTTCATTTGTTTGTTTTTTCCTGACTGGAGACAATGTTTTATATCCATCACTCTCTCACCCAGCACCATTCACAACAAATGACCTCCCTTAGTCTAATATCGATTCTGGGTTGATGCAGGAAATGCTATGCCATTAATTACTGCAGTAAAACATCAGAAAGAAATTTATATCTGATTGTATAATTTGAATATAATATATACCAAAGTACTATTATCTAAAATGGATTCTGATTAATAAATAAATATTTATTGATAGATTTTTAAAAAACTAGTATTTGCTTCTGATACTGTTATGCTTAGTGTTGATATATAAAAAAAACTACAAAATAAGTCGAGCTTTTGTTTTTGCTTTCTTTTTTTGTTGTTGTTTTTTGTTTTAAAGTAGAAGACATGACTTATCAGCAAGTTGAGAAAGCCATTTAGAATGAAAAATATCAGTGCTCACTGCACATAATATATTTAAATATTATTTTATGCTTTTTATTTAGCTTTCAAGATTTTATTCAGTTATTTTTAGAGAGAGGGGAAAGAAGGGAAAAGAGAGCGGGAAACCTCAGCGTGAGAGGGAAACATCAATCAGTTTCCTCTCCCACTCACCCAAACAGGGACCTGGCCCGCAACCCAGGCATGTGCCCTGACTGGGAATCGAACCAGAAACCTTTCAGTTTGTGGAACAATGCCCAACCCACTGAGCCATGCTAGTCAGAACATATGCTTTTTTAAGCATGTAGATTGGAGTC
The DNA here is from genome assembly GCA_039655065.1 of Glossophaga mutica. Lineage (NCBI taxonomy): Eukaryota > Metazoa > Chordata > Mammalia > Chiroptera > Phyllostomidae > Glossophaga > Glossophaga mutica. The sequence goes on from CM077304.1 coordinate 137,090,555, forward strand.
CAAAACATTTGAAACCCATTGTACTATTTTTACCTGGCAAAAAATAAAAGAGTTCTCTTGCATAAATGCCCCCTTATAATCTCATCTAAAAGGGAATTTCAAACTTATTAAAAATTCAGAGTTATTGATATTTTTAATAATTAGATGTCACTTTTATTGCTATTTTGGTTTACCATTTTCATAAAAGATAATTTTGAACAACTGTGGCTGTTTCAGTCTCAAAGACTTTAAGATCCTTTCAAATGTGATAAGCATCTCCCCTCATGTTAATATCTCATCTATTTCTGAAGCTGCAGAATTTCTACATTTTGTTGTTATTTAGGATCTGCCATTACGCTATATTCCAGCCCAGGCTCCCTCCTCTCCTCTCTCTAGTCTTTCAGTATAACCATATAACCTCCTAATAGCAGGCATCTCTTTTCCATCTCTTCCATCTCTCATCTCTCCTCTCTCTCTCTCTCTCTCTCTCTCTCTCTCTCTCTCTCTCTCTCTCTCTCTCTCTCTCTCTCTCTCTCTCCCCCCTCACCTCATATTTATGACATACAAATGTCTAAAGTACTACATACTGGCTTATGTCATTTGATTGCTGCAAAAGATTCCTAAGGTAAAAGAGAATGATGGAAAGAACTCCAATTGATGCTACAGTATGCATGTAAGCACAAGTGCAGATGTTATCAAGTATAATCCTCACAATATGTCTGAAGAAAAACATAAATGCTATGTATAATCATAAATTATTATACTGAGGCCCAGAGTGGTAAATCAAGTTGGGGAGATACTCTCTGCACCTTTTCACAGACACACCACCTGCAATGCCTGAATGAACATCACTTGTACAAGTCACAGGAGAAAAGCAGTTGAATCAGGACCTGAATTCTAGCTTAGTTCTTTCTCCCTCCCCCGCTGGCCAAAGCGTTTGCTCATTTACTGCTCTCCCCCTTTTAAAGAAACAGCATGAAAATTAGACAGTGTGACCCTATTATGAGCATTTCCTTTAAATGCAGTAGCTTCCAACAGTGCTTCCACTACATATCTAAACTTCTGCCAGCTTATAAAATGAGAGTGATATGTATGTTTTCCTAATCCAACAATAATAACAACAACAATTATAATAATAGATTTTCTGGATTGTCTGTTTTCTACTTTTTTGTTTGTTTTATTTTGATTAATGCAGAAGGCCAAATAGCAGAGCTCTGGGTGTTTGAGTTAATTCTGTGAAAACAACAAAAATTGATTTATACCATCATTATGTCTGAAGTGCTAAACTTTGAGATTATAAATTATTTCATTCTTGGCAGTATTCAATTTCTAATTGAGTCTGAAGTGGATGAGATTGTCAGAGTCTAAGATTTGAATCACACACTGCTCTGATGAGCAGAGTAAAAAGCATGCAAAATAAATTATCTGCCTAAGGAATTCACATTTATGATTGATTATTGATCTCTTGAAGGACTTTCTACAAGCAGAAAAGTTTCTGCATTAAACCATATTCTAGGACACAATCTGAACATTTTTACATACAACCTTTTAATATTGTAGTGTTAATACTTAAAGATTTGTTTAGGAAGAGGATGCTCATATCTGGTACTCGTCATCCTCATTTTACGACTTCCCTGCTGCATTTGAAACTTTTGACACCAATTCTTTGAATTCTCTCTTTTCCAAGTTTCTGAGACTATTTTTCTGGTACATCAACTTGCTTTTTTGACAAGTTCTCCTTAATTAGATCTACTTTCTTCTACCATCTGACCCTGGGTTATCAAAGACCTGGTCCTTATTCCTCTATTCATTTTACTTTGTTGTACTTTATTTTCACACTCTCAGAAAATTAACCTCTTTCTTTGGCAGTTTTCTCACAATTTTTCTTTGAATTATTCCTGGTAGCAACAGTGAATTAATGCAGATTCCTTCCATCCTGTGTTTTACCTTTAAAATGTTACTTATTTTCTATTCTATAATACCTCAATGCACATGTGCATGACAATTTGGAGGGGGGAAACTGAAAAAATCTTTAGACATTTTTCCATATCTTGGAATATGTTCTCATAATCTGTCATCCATGACTTTGTACATCCCCTGGCCTCTCAGAATTATCCAAGCTTGGAATTATTGAGAGCTAAAAAACTTGATATAAACTTGAGAAATCACAACAGTTAATACTTAAATAACCTTAGTAAACAATGCTGTGTAACCCATGCAGAATTTACATCACCAGAGATATTAAAACTGAAGATAAGGAGGATCTATTAGATTGTCACTGCTTTTTTGATTCCAGCAAAAGAAACTTTGAGCCTTACAATTTAAAAATCTCAGCCCTGATCCGGGGACTCAGTTGGAACACAGGTCTGTACACCAAAACGAGAGGCACGTGGTAGATAAAGCTCCCACATTGATATTTCCCTGTCTCTGTCTCTCTATCCTTCTCTCTCCTCCTCCCTCTCTAACATCAGTAATAAAAGATCCTTGGGTAACTATTAAGAAAATTTTAAATCTTCTAGACTGACAGACTTGCAGACTCAGAAACTGGTTTATAATTTGTTCTGACCATTAATCTTTGTTTTTTCCTCCTGTTTTTATAGGCACACCCCTTATTAAATAGCTGATTGTTTACGTAATATGGGTCTCAGTTTGGGAGTCCATCTGTATCACTGCCTCCTTAAATATAATCCAACAGTTTAACTGAACTATTATTTTCTAGGACTACATAATTGAGTCCATGAAATATGAAGCAATCTACCAACTTCATTTCTGGATACAATTCCACATCAAGGTGGTGATGCTTCAGAGATTCCAGCCTACCCATACTTTGGAAGAATCAGCTAATAGCTTCTCTGTTCTAATCTTAGATCCCATTTCCTTGTCTCCCTTAGATCAGGCAGGGACAGACTTTCATACCCTATACAGGCAGGGTCCATGGCCCTGGTCAACAGAAAGCAGTTACTGAAGACATACTGTCCTCCCTCATCACCCCTAAAACATTTCAAGGATGGAAGTTTCTGAGGGGGGGAATGAGACAGGTCAGTAAGCCAGGACAAGTGGAATAGGGAAACTGAGGCAGGGAGTTGGACAGCCAAACAGTTTACAGCCATCTAATAAATCATAAAATCCTATCTTCCCTAACCAAGGACACTTAAGAGTAAATGGTTTACTGTAATCCCTCACCTATCTTGGGAGTTATGTTCCGGAGACCCCCCTCGATAGGTGAAAATCCTCAAAGTAGCGGCGTTATATTTATTTTATTATTTATATGTATTTTAAAGCTTTATAAACCCTTCCCACACTCCTATAATCCTTTCCCACTCTCTTATTAACCTTTCCCACACTCTTAGAAACACTTCATATGCTCTTAAACACTTTCTACACTACGTAATTTTAACAACATATAAAATTCTATATGGATACTCACCAGTGAAGTACAGTTGTCCCTTGCTATATCGAGGTTCACTTCTTGCGGCTTCACTGTAAACCTGCAACACAGTGAAGCCGCAAGAAGTGAACCATGATATAGCGAGGGACGATGGTATACCCTACTCAGGGAAATAGATAGCAGAAATACAATCAGGGCCATTTGAGCCAACCACAGCCAAGAATGGATGAAATTAAGAGAATAAATCTCATTTTGGTACATCAGCATAGAGCTGATGAATATTCTATTGAGAGCCTTCCCTAAGACCTCCCCTAGGCTCCCAGGATTTAAAACTCTCAAGTTAAAAGACCCAGGTCACACTCTTCCTCTTAGGAGCACACCCAAATCTTTCTTCTCTCTCAGGCATACATCCCCTAAACTCTAAGGGTCCCCAAAGAGACTTGCAATCAGGGAAGCAAGGGGCAGTGGCAGGTCATCCCTAGGATATCCTCCTAAACCTATCTTTAAGACCACTTTTCTCTGCCTTTGCAATGAGCCAAAATAGCTACACCTAGGCTCTCTCCTATTACTTCTACTCTAAGCCCTTTCTGGTTTCACTGTACCCAGCTTTAGTAATCATACTCTAAAAAATCAAACATTAAAGAAGTACCACCTGTGAAGCTCAGCCTCACACTATCTTTGTCTCTAGCCCTGACCTGTGTCCCACTTCCAGGCTGTTTAGTCAGGATTTTACTTAGCAATTCTGGCAAATACCTGGCACTCAAGATGCATAAAGCCAAATATATAATCTTCTCTTCCAAACTTATTCTTCTGTCTCTAAAAATGGTATCAGATGTCCTCAGTGACACAAGATTAAAATGTCAATGTCATTTTCAATTCTTAATTTACCATATTTTGCCATGTATAATGGGAACCCTCATTTTGGCCCAGTATTTCAGGGTAAAAATCTTTTGTTTGATTTTTTAATTCAATTATTTGTTTATTTATAGTTAGATACTTGTGTTTTGTATTACGAAGGAATTTTAGCATTTATTTTTGAATGTATTATTGTACAAGAAATTTTGTGTAACAAATAATTGCAAAACACAAGAACAATACAAGGTACAAGAAATTTTATGTGCTGATAACAAATTAGTACTACCCATGTGTAATGTGCATCTTTATTTTTCCCTCAAAAATGTGGGCAAAAAGTATACATGGCAAAATACAATAATTTGCATACATAAAAATTAAATTTTAGTATGTTCCACTTCTCTTCTTAGTCTGGCATCTTCTGAAATATACACAAGGGTTTTTAATCCTTTGGGGATTCAGGTCTGTTTTGATTGTCAGAAGCCCATGTAGCCCTCCCCAGAGGATCTAGATGGTGCACACATTTTTAAAGGGGGTTCAAACTCCCCACCCCAATAAAATGGCTTATCAGCTAGCTTCCTTTCCTCCAAGACTTCCTGAAAATTGCTACCAGATTTATCTTCCTCAAGCACTTTCTTTATCAAGGCCATTAGCCAATTCAAATTTTTTATAGCGCTCAACCACAAAAAGTATAAAATGGAGGAGTTGGATGATGTTTTAATAAGTATTAAGGGTTTATATGGGCCAGCCTTTTTCTACATATTATTATTGTTAAGACTCATAGTAAACCTACATAATATTATCTTCCTTTTATTAGGGGAAATAGAGAGTTACACATATTTAAGAGAGCTGAGATTCACATCCAAGTCTCTTGCTTCAAAGCTTATAATTTTTCTTTTATTCGAAGTTGCCACATTATTCCATTTTCTCTAAAATCCAGATGCATAACTTAGCCTTGCATAAATAGTTTCCACAAAACGTTTTCTAGCTCTGTCTTCCATGACTCTCTTTTTACAGTCTCTGTTCCAGCTGGAGTTACCTTGTTACATTCCTCAAAACGTGCCACGCACATTGGTCTTCATATGTTGCTTCCTCACCTAAAAAAAATGAAGAAAAAACAAAGGCCTTTGCTCTTTCTATCCAATTCCTTGTGATCTTCCAAGGTCCATTCCTGATTTCCTCCTCCAAAGCTTCCCTTGCAAATATTCAATTGCTACTTTTGCTCACACACTTTATTGTCACTTCCTTTTAGTATTTTGTCTGTAATCATTTTGTACTGTTATTAGCTCATGGTGTATGTATTGAAGCTCAGGCAGTTGTGGGAGCCACATAATTTAATTTACAAACAGCAGGGGCTCTCTATATTTGTTGAATGAATGATTGCGCATATATGCATGCAACCCATTTTCCTGGCATACAAGGCAGCCACAATTGTTTAATCTTTATTTTCTCTAAGCTGATCCCTTTGTGAATTCTTTATGAAGTGGAATAACAAAGAGTGTTGATTTTTCCTTTAAAATGTTATTAAAGCATTCACTTTAACCACAGTGGAAATATATATATTGAACCCTGAAGGGAGCCCTTCATTTAAAATGGTGGAAAGGGAAATTAACTCAACTCTGTGGTTCTCAAATAAGACATTAGGCTTTCCTTCTGGCAATGTTTATGTTCCTCAGTTGGAATAAGATACTCTTCTGGCTTGCCTTAAAAAAAAAAAAAACAAAAAAACAAAAGCAATAGAAATAGAGCCTGTTGACTGTTGAAAATCTCTTAAATCACACGTTTAGTGTTAAGTGATTTGGATATTTATATGGAACGTTAAGAACGATGCCCAACATGCTCATAAGCTCACCATCTGCATGATCCTAAATAGGATATTCCCTTCACTGATCTCTGTGTGGCTCTAAGCCAAGGAATATGTACAGTGCTTTTTCAGAAAAACAGGAACAAATAAATTTCTGAGAAAACACATAGAAAATTGAAGGTAGGGACTAACATGAAAAGATTACTTCTTTTCTCCTAATTTAAATACTATACAATTTGTTCTGTCTCTATGTGTAACAGAACTGGCACCCTAAAGAGATCTGAAAAATAAAGGTTTATGTTTTCTTATTTAGTTCTGTATGTGTACCATCTTTTTCAGTAGGAAGAACAAAAAGGAAATTTATTCACTCTCTCTCTTTTTTTAGGCTTAGCATTATTTCTTTTATTTTTTTATTGCTTAAGCTACTACAGTTGTTCCTGATTTTTCTCCCCATTCCCACCTCCACTCTGTCCCACACTCTCCCCTCCATAAGTCAATCCTTTCACCATCTTTCATTTAGCACTCCACCTCATTCATTCTTTCAGATATTTATTGAGTTACTAATGTAGGCTATACTCTCCTCCTTTCATACTTATTCAGCATTTATCCTGAACCAAGTCATAGGTCCTCTCTCCTCAAATAGCATGCACATCTAGAAATCACCAAAAGCTATAAACTTACTTCCTTTCAATGAACACTAGAATACACATTTATTTCAGATATGCTCCATTCTGTATATTAAAATGTTTCTTTGCTATGCAAAGTATAACATACACACACAACACACATATACATCTCACTCTGTTAATTTCAAAGAGGAAACACATCCATGGAATCATCAATTGGTTCAGGAAATCATGCAATACCAGCACCTACAAAATTCTTCTTACAATATCACCTAGACTCCATCCTCTTTCTGCAAAGGTACAGTCACTACCTTGCCCATTTTTTAAAATTTCTCAAAGTCTGGCTCTTGTGTCTGCTTGAAGCTCTCCATCTTGCCATCTGTATCCTTAATCCCAATAATCACAGTTATTTTAAGGTCTCTAATGAAAAACTACAATAGCTATCTCTATATGGTTCTGTTTCTATTATCTGCTTGTTTTTCTTTTATTTTGATCATTTGATTTTAAGTCCTGATATAGTTGATGAAATTTTTTGAGTGTCAAATTCAATGTATGAAAAACTGAGGTGATGTTTTGAAGCTTTAGAAGATGTTCTTTTCCTCCAGATTTAATTTTCTCTTGCTTCTGGAATTTAATTTGAGTTTGAGTTTTGATTTCTTGAGGGCTAGTTTAATTCCGATGTACTGAAAAACACATTTCCTCTTATGGATAGGGGAAAAAGTTGTTTCTTTTTACACAAGTATTCTTTCTTCATTGAGTGATGAAAGGTGTATAGACTTGATTTTCTGTTTGCTGACAAATACTGGGAAATGTTGCTTTAAGTGATGTGTTCTGACAAAATCATTCCACTTCTCCTACCTTCCCTTATTATTTGACTCTTAATTTTTTTTATATAAATTTGCAGTTCTATTATGTTGTTACTTCTTATATAAGTTTCCTCCTATTGTTTGTGGAAGTAGATGGGATGAAAATATTAAATAAGTGAACATAGCTATATAGGTATTAAAAAGTGCTTTGGAAGAATTTCAAAGTCATACCACCAAGTAATTTTAATTTTTGTTTTTATTGGTGGTATTCATTTGTTCTTTGTTGTTGTTGTTTGATTTGATTAACATTTCTTCTTATAATTTTGTAATAACATCTGCACTATTTAAAGAACTGCCCCTCTCCCACCTGTGTGGTTTTAGTGGGTATATTAGTTTCGTAGGGTTGCCATAATGGAATACCACAAACTGGGTGGCTTAACACAATGGACTTTTTTTTTTTTTTCTATCACAATGCAGGACACCAAAAGTCCAAAATTAATGGGTTGCCAGAGTTAGTTTCTTCTTGGGGAGTTTCAGAAGGAAAATCTATTTCATGTTTTTTGTCCTAGCGTCTAGTGGTTGCTGGCAATCTTTGGCTTGGAAATGCGTCACTCCAATCTCTGTCTGCATCATCACACGGTGTCCTTCCTGTACGTCGGTCTTCACACCATCTTCCCTTTGTGTGTGCCTGTCTCTGTGCCTCTTCTCAGAAGGACACCAGTCACATGGAAGTCATACGCCAATATGACCTCATCCTAACTAATTCCATCAACGATGAGCTTATTTCCAAATAAAATCATATTCTGAGGTTTCAGGAAGACATGCATTTTTAGGAGACACTATTTAACTCAGTGCAGTGGGATAACCAACCATAGCATCTAGCCTTCTGCTTACAGCATTAGCTGCTCAGACTCCTCGGGGACTTTATGTATAAAAACTAGTAGAGGGGATTTCTCCCTTTTCTTTTGGATCACCAGAGAAAGACAATATAAACCTTTTTCAGCAACATTTTTAAGAGACACAGGCTAATACAAAGAGAGAAACAGAACTAAAAAATGGGAGGAATGCATAATATGAGAGAAGGTGTGTAAGATAGAGAAAGATCTGGAATTCTGGAATTTTGAAAACCCAGAGCAGAAACAAATGAATCTTTTTATTTGTTTATTTTTATGATTTTCTGCAACTAGAAATTGTTGTTTGTTTTATTTTAATAAAGAAGATTTTCAATATAACCAAGCACATTTCACCATACTGTATGGCAATTTTTAATCTTAAAAAGAGGGCAAGTGAGAGACAGGGGAATGTGTGAATGAAAAAATATATTCAATATTCTTATCATTTTATAATACAAACATTATAAATTAAGATTGACACAATTTTAATCATTGGGTCTGCTTCCAGCTTTTTATTCTTCAAATAATCTAAATGTGTACCAATGATAGAATAGTTAAATAAATTAATGTGTTTACATTCTGAATCTTATGCTGTTATCAAAATTGTGGGGCAGATCTATGTGTCTTCCCATGGAAAGGTCTTTATTGTGATTTAAAAACATAAGTCATGAAACAAGACATACATTTTCACACCACTTATGAAAACTATGCACCCATGCTTGTGCACCTACACACACTTAGGAATGTATACTGGAAGGAGATGGGGAGGTGGGGAGGTAAATAGATAGAGCTGTTAACAACAGTTACAGCAAGAAAACTTGGGATGGAAAATTTGTGGCAAAGATAAAAGAGGATTTCTAATTTTGTCCTAGGTATTCACTCTCTTGTTGCATTTTATATAGAGTCATAGAGTTACCACTCGCTTTATTAAAATCAAACAGGTTGACAACACAAAAGGAAATAATTTTGGCAGAGTTTCTTAACTTCTTTGATAGGCTGAGTTTTCCTTCATTTTCATGTGTTCCTGTCATTGTAGAGACAGTTACTCTCGGAGGTCATGTTTGTGTATCAAGCACTTAAGTATCTGCAGAAGGCAAAAGGGTATCAGCAGTGAGTAAAAAGTGCTGAGCTGAGACTCAGGTGGACAAGAGAACGCGTTCTCTTTCTATAGTAGGGGGGTGCTCCTCAGCCTCGGGCTGTTGCTGCCATAGGATCATTATGACCCAGCATTGTAAAATCTTTATACATACTTTTGATTCACATTTGTCAGTCTGTCTGTGAAATAAATTCATAATAGTTGTATTTCTGGGTCAAAGTAAATGCGCATTTTAGATTCTGATTGATATAACAGGACAGAAGAAGTCAATCATTATGACTGTTTCAGCATTACTAAATGTTAAAGCCTTTCTGCTGATATTTAGGTGAAGCATAAATCTGATTAGATCTTGGTGAAGGCTCTCTAAATATAACGTGGCATTTTTATTTAATAAAAAATTTGCCTCATTTACGTTCTCCTTAAGTGCAAATTTGAGCTGTTTAGTGTCAAAAAATAATGGAGAATGGCATCCACTGGTCCCTACTGTCCCCATGCACATCAAAGGTGGTATAGCTGTCATCTTTCACTTGCGATGAAGGCAACAATAAACGGGACTGATCCTCATAGCAACAAATCAGATGCCTCAAGGAGAGCCAACTGGAACAGAAGCGAGGCCCTGTGCCAGAAATCCTAAGAGGCAGAAAGTGTCTTGGGATGTGCTCCAGCTGCAAAAGAAATGCGAGAAGCCTCAAATGGTTAAAAGGAAACAGCCTGCCAAGGGAGAGACTTGTGTGTTGCAGGATGTGTTGCTACAAAGCATTTCTCTAGCTCTTTGTTGTTAAGTTATTTAATACTGTGCATATCAATTTTCTTTTTTACTGAATTTTACTGCAGGAGATAAGGGACAGGTGATGGTAGACAGATATTGATTTCACCTGTTCTGCTGATGCTGCACCATCTCATCTTGCCTGTAACATCCCCGTGAAAATACCATTGAAGGGTCAATGAGCTGTAAAATGGTTACTTTTATCCTTCAAAATAATATTTCACTAATGTCTATGCTTGGAAATTCATACAGTAGTTCAAGGACATAGATTTATTATGAAATATAATCTTTGCTCTTGGGAAAGACACATGCTATTATTAAAGAAAAATTTCATTGAAAGGGCAAATATAAACAGATTAATGACTTCATCAATTTAAAATCTATATAATAAGGGGCAAATTACATTATTCCTATTAGAGATTCTATATTTGATAAAATGAACAGCAATGTGTTGTGACCTTTACTGAATATAATCAGTGAAGAAATCCAGAATAGTCATAACAATAGCTTTTATTTGTGAAGTATCTGAAGTTCGAAAAACATTTTAACATGGCCTAACTTGCAATTTATACCTATTAGCAACCTTGTGAGTCTTGCAAAATAGGTGTTAAATTTGATTCACCAGTGTGACCTAAGCCCCTTTGGTAAAGGTCAGAGTATAAAATTCAATAAGCAATTTTGAGATTACAAAACTGGGATGTTACGTTTATTACTCAAGGTCATACAAGTTAGTAATGGAGCAAACCCTACACTTCTGCAGGACTCAAGGGCAGAACTGCTGAAGTCGACTTGCCTTTATCTTCTCTCCCCAGAGAAAAGGTGTGTTCTTTGCAGTGAGGCTCTCCCCTGCTCACTCTGACACTAATGGACATTGTGAGTTCAGAGCCACTCTCCACTATAAGACTTTTCCCGATACTGAACTACTTGTTATACTTACTGCCATTTGGCATTAGCTGTGCTGTTTTGGCTCTGCTGACGGAATATTATTTTGAAGCTGTAAAGGATAAAATACACATGGAAAGGTATAACAGAGACCAAACACAGGTAAAGTGAGAGAATAAGAGAAAGGGTGTTGGCTTTTAGTGAGTTCACAGCTCTACGGCCAGGAAAATTTGGTGTGGTGACAAGAACGCAAGGTTGCCATTCAATCTGTGTTTGAATTCTGGTTTTTCCATTTCTGGCCGTGTGTAATATGATCAAAATACTTCTTAGCTACTTTGAGCCTTGGAATCTTCAATGATAAAATATGGTAATAACTGTGTCATAGAGTACTTTTGAAAAGCTAAAATAACGTACATAATATGATTGTACTTCGTAGGTGCTTAATAAAGTATAGCTGTAATTAATAAAGTATAAAATCAACTTACTAAATTGACTTAGATACCATGTGATATCTAGAATACATTCTAATTAATAAATGATTTATCAGAACTTTGGGGAAAGAATAAATGAGTACTAATACTCAGGAAGTGTTCATTGAAATCAAATCATAATGTATTAATCTTACTTCCTTATTAAAGAGTGATGCCACTCAGGGGTCAGGGGTCAGCAAACTAAAGCCTACAGACTAATCTGCTCTGTGACCCAGTGTTGTATGGCTTGAGAATCAAGAAGGTTTTTTACATTTTTATATGGTTGGAAATTTTTAAAAAATATTTATAACCTGTGAAAATTATATGAAATTCAAATTTCAGTGTCCATAAATATAATTTAAATATCAGTGTCCATAAATAAAGTTTTATTGGAACACAGCTACGCTCACTCATTTGCGCTATGTCTAAGGCAGCTTTCTCATCAGAGGACAGGGATGACTGGTTGCAACAGAGATTGTATGATGTACACATCTACAGTATTTATTATCAGTTTCTTTACAGAATTTGCAGCCCTGGACTAAAATATTAAGTCAGAGAAACACCTCAAACACATTATATCTGTATTTCAGGAGTGTTTAACAAAACTACTTATGACAAAGGCAGCTAACTCTGGAACAAATACAAGTGTGTTCCCTCTGTATTCTGACATATCCCTGAGAGGTGCCCGCCCACTAGCATTGTATTTCTCAGACTTCTTCCGTCTAGGTGTGGCCATGTGGCAAGCTTTTGCCAGTGAAATGTCAGTGAAAACAATTTGCAAGACAGAATTTTTTTAAGAAGCACAAGTTCCTCCTCCTATGCATTTTACCCAGCAGGCCCATGGGAGATGATCCTTACAAAAATGTAAGGAACCCAGGTTTCTGGGCTGCATGTGGAAGGGAACCACCTCCCTACCAGAAACACCTGTTTGAAACTTTTGAGGGAAAAATAAAGTTGTATTGCATTATCACTGAAATTTGAGGAATTTGTTTATTAGTATATCTCTAATTAACTCACTCTTAAGATGTCCTTCTAAGAAGGACAAAGCAGTGTATATGAATAACAATACTTGTGTGGACTTAGAGATGAACAGCTGTGCTCAAACAGGCTGGTTAATGACGTGATGTCAGCACTGGTGAGAGGCATAATACCGTAGATGTCTTCCACCCTTGGGCCCATCCTAATAATCAGTTCTATTAGAAAAAATTAGTAAGTTTAAACGTTTTAAAACTGCTTTTGGAAGAGTTCTTTGGAAATTCCTGATAGATGGAATCATTGAGACAAATAATAGTGAGACAGAGTTCAGCTTAACATAAAGGAGAATTTAAAATAAAATAAAGACAGCAGCCCAGAGACACCTTGGGGTGTACTGTGTTCTCTCCACAGTGGTGATGTAAAGCCCTAATTAAATTTAGCAAAGAAGATTTTGTAATTATACATGAGGTTGGATTAATAATTCCTCTAATTCCTTCTAATTTTTGGTTGATTTTATCATTAAATGTTTTCTTGTTCTAATCATACTTGCTATTTAGTTTAAAGAAGTTTAAAGGTCATTGAGATGAAAAGGCAATTGTACCCCTTTGGTTTTCCATAAATTGACTTATGCACAGGTCTTGCATATATAATTAAAAGACTCTTGAATAAATTATTTATCTTGTCATTCAATAAAAAACATACCCTGAGGAATAAAAAGATAAGTTAGAAGAATTGGTGTATTTGTTAGGATGTGTACATCTGCAAGAAGATAATACCAACTAACCGAAGCCTAAATAAAAGAGATTTTAAACATTTTACATCAGAAAACTTTGTACCTGGCTGAGACCATGTTAACTAAGAGATCAAAATTACCATCAGATACAATAAGATCTATTAGTAATTAGGTAATAAGACATGTAGATATCATGTACCCCGTGATATAATACACTGAGAAGGGCTCATCATGTTTTTTAGGACAAAAATATAAATATAATCTAATTATGGCAAAACATCAGATAAGCCCAAATTGCAGGACATTCTCTTAAATAATTGACTAGTAGTCTTCTGAAGTGTAAAGGTAATTAATAAAAAGGAAAGACTGAAAAATTGTTACTGATTGGAGACTCAGGAGAAATGTTAACTAAATCTAATGTGGCAATGGCAGTGGATCCTGAAATAAAACAAAGATATTGGAAGAAAAGCTGGGAAAATCCAAATATAATTTGCAGTGTAGCTAATAATATGTATCAATATTAATTCTTAGTTTTGATCACTGTCTTATCGGTATGCAAGATGTTAACACTGAGAGGAGCTGAGTGAAGAATATGGGAAAGCTCTTTGCTATTTTTGTAAACTTTTCCTAAGTCTAAAATTATTTCAAAATAAAAAGTAAAGGGAAATGAAAACACTGCTGGCAGTTCCAAATGTAGTGTAATGACACAGGAACATTATCAAAGACCTAAAACTTTTTTTCTACTTTTCCGTCATGTCATCGTCCCATGACCACCCCCGCTCCCTGCTTTTTTTCTCTAGGTTTGTCTAATACTGGACATCCGCCACTGAATCTCAGATCAACAGATCTCTGTCCTCTTCTGTTTTGGGGCAGACTGCCTTCTATGGGCGATACCAATGGGACTGCCCTGACCCCTGGCTTTTGGTTGGGCAATGCTAGTAGGAGATCTATGGGCAAGAATGTGAGGTTAGGATTGTTATTCCTCAAGTCTTTCCACTTTAGGCTAAGGTTTTAGTGAGACTAGTTCCTCCACCTTTTTTCCTGGTAAAAATCCTTGTAGGCACCTCTCTTTTAAAGATCTAGTTACAGCTCTCTACCTGCTTTGACAATCACTCCCTTGCATTTCCTGTGATCACAAGCCCCTAGGTGCTGACTATTCCTTATTATTCCTTTTTATTCTGCCCAGGTTTCATTAAACTTTCAGTTACCACAATTGCATGTGCCACCTCATTCTTGCCTAAACTCTCATGCATCACCTCATAGTCACAAAATAGTCCATGCAATTTCTAGCACCACATATTCTGCTATGTCATTAGAGAGGCAAGAACAGACAATGCCTATTGGGTACAAAAAAAAAAAAATGTGTACTATACATGGTTTCAATTCTACCTTTCCCTTGCTGGCTTCATAGTATACCTGGTACACAGTAAGTACTCAGCATTTTCCATCTCATTAATGAAGAGCCAGTCCTGCTGTTGCTCAGGACAAATGTTCTGGAGTCATCTTTACTAACTTTCTCCTCAACCCTGCAGCCAATATGTCAGCAAATCCTGTTAGCTCTGCTTCCAAAATATATCTAGAACCAATCAGTTCTCACCTTCTCCAGCATCACAATCCTAGTTCACTATGTCTCTCCTTTGATAGTTAGAATTGTCTCCTGCCTTAATCCTCCTCCACCTCCCTTAGCCAAACACATACTTTCTAACGTGATTCAAATCATATGGTCCCTCTTCTTAGGACTCTCAATTCATTTAAAGGAAAAAGCCAGTGTCTTGACAATGGCCTCTAAGGTCCTACAATACTCGCCTGCTCCCACCCCTTTCCTCCCTTCCCTAGTCTGTACTGTTCCCTCCTCGCTCTGTCAGCCACACTGGGCCCCTTGCTGTTGCTGAAACACAACGCGTGCTCCCACCTCAGGGCTGTGCTCTTCTTTCCTCCACTGAATATCTTTCGATCTGCTCCCTTTTTTCTTCAGCTCAAATGTCAGCCTTCCTTGACCACCTTTCAAATAAAAAATAAAAATAAAACAAAATAAAATTAAAATAAAATAAAATTCCCTTCCATAATATTATATAATTTTTCATTCTCATTTTTTTCTTTTTTCTCCATAGAATATAACTGCTACAAATATCTATATGTGGTGAATAAATACATATACATATATATGTATGTAGTGAGTAATGTCTACACACACGTATATGTTTATATACATATACATGAATATACACATGCATATTTATGTGTGTGGGTATATATACATATGTGTGTGCATTCATGTACATGTGAATACATTCACTGTCCCTCGGAATATATCCTCCTTAATGCCTTAGATTTTATTAAATATTTTATCTTCTGTGCCTAGCATAGTGCCTGGTGTATAGGAAGTACTAAATAAATATTTCTGAAATAAATGGTTATTAATATTACTTGAATGTAAATCTGAACATGAACTTTTTAGCTTATGCCCCCCTAGGTTTTAGGGAGATTTCTTCATGTGAAGAAAGCAGAGGGAATTTAAACAAAGTGATTCCACTGTCCACTAAAGAAGCTGCTCGGAAAAGGGATAGAGGCTGCTTATCAAGTATTCCTTCAACACCCCTCTCATGGAGCCCACCTGAACGGAGATTTCCTGAGGCAGCCAGAGACAAGTTTTATGGATACAGTAAATAAATTTTTATTGCTAAGTAAGCCAAACTGTAAGCAGATGCACCAGGAGTGAACTTTCACCATACTTTATACATTGCTGACATGTCAACTACAGCAATTCACACTTGACTGAGAAGCTATTAAAACAATTACCAGTTCATTAACAAGGGCTTTTAAGACCCGTTTTGAAACCATACTGGCAAGAAAAATGTGTGCTGATAGGCATATTAACCCCTAGGGTGGCCTGGATTTGGACAATTTTCAACTTGAAGGCCCTGTGCTCTAGCTCTGTATTCCTCTGATTCCTGAGGACACCCCCAAAGGCAGGTAGATCTAATTCAAATTTTATTAAAACGTCAACCATTTGTGCCTGAACTAGTGGAAGAATAATGCTAGTACGCTTTTGTTTCAGAGTGTTCACATTCCAGCCATTCAGAGAAATGACAAATTAAAAAAAAAACAATGCACTCTTTTTCTTGTATTTGGGGGGGATCCAAAGACAGAATTCAATAAGATTTTCTGCCTGATCCTTTAAAAACTTTTGTAGAAATAGCACCATCTTAATCTTGGACATAATTTTAAATTTGCTGTAATTTACCTTTCCTTAATTGACTTTGCTCGACTTACTCTTTTCACAGCTTGAGGCCTTCCCTCCTCTCATCTCCAACACGCAGACATTCTCTGTCCCCATGTGGCCTGTGGCTGTCCTAAAACTTCCAAAGAGACAGTGCCGCCTTCTTCTCCTCCCACAATGCCGCTACTCTGCTACTCCATGCTTCCTAATTACCCTGTCTCTCCTGAAGGCAAAATTTCTATCTCTTCTAACTAGGTATAGAGAAGAACATACATTTATGTACTAGTCAAAGTAATCTTCACAGATTATAAATTACTAACTGGCCTAACCAATAAAATATGTATCTGTATTATAAAGAAAAGCCTAACACAAATGAATCAAATGTTTTGCAGTCTCCTAGCTCTAAGACAAACAGAACTATTTTTATTTTACTAATTGGGAAATTAAAGAATACAAATGATACAGAAACTGATCAGGAAGGTTTTAATTCTCTCTAAATTTTGGTTTCTTGAGAAGTTTACACAGTAGCCATTATTACTAGTGCTTCTCTGTGCCTGCCCACCTCACAAAACAGGTTTTTTTATAATAGGGCTGACATACAGAGACGTAGAGATGAATATGCATACCAGAGCGAATGGCTATGATGTAGCTGAGATCTGACAGCTAAACCAGGCGGCCATTCTAAGTGGGTGTTCTGACCCTTGAACCTCTTACACAGGACATTCTGTGACAATTTCATTACTCATCTGTGGCACTGAGGAGTGTCTTCTTACTCATTTGTGGAAACATTAACAAATTGGTCAATGTGATTTCTAAAAAAAAAAAAAATTAAAGCAGAGGATGTACAGATATTACATATTCTCTCTTATTGCAGACAATAAGCTGTCTCAGAAAGGAGACAGAAATTTTGCAGAACTTCACTTAATAAGCAATAGTCAAAGTCTTTTGCTGATATGGAGACTATGCTCCATTTGGGGATTTTTCATAGACTTTTGCAGAACAAGTAACAAGTACCATTTGATTAGGAAAGTCTCTTTTTTTTTTTGCATTAATTTTCCTGTCAGCACATCTCCTCCTGCAGAAAATGACTGAGTAGAAATCAGATCTTTATATTCTACTTACAGAGTCTGGCTGCAATCAACTGCAGCTCTTAATGGCAAGTAATATCACTATCAGTTTTGTATCATTTAGTTCTTAGACTCTCTAAAGACATCTATTTCAGGACTTTGAAAAGTACAGGCTATTTAAAGTCTTTATATTAGCCAAAGAATTATTAATAATAGCAAAATAATCATTGAAGTCTTAATTTTTATAATTGTTTACACTCACTACATGATGAAAAGTCTATTATTTTCAAATGAGAAGGTTGCAAAGTTTTGGAATCCACTAATATTTTTCCTGGACATAAACACAAGGATGGCATCCTAAAATCTTTCTAGTATAGTATATTTCTTTGTCATCTTTCAAAATACATGACCAGTTAACATATTAATTTTTTTCTCATATGACAAAATAGGCTGTATTCATTATCTGTTGCTATATTAAAAATCATCTCATAATTTAATGGCTTAAAACAAAAATAAGTGTTTCTTCTATCACAATATGTGTGGGTTAGGAATTAAGAAGCAGCTTAAATGGGCAATTTGGGCTTGGAGTCTTTCTCTTAAGGTTGCCGTCAAGGTGCTGGTTGAGGCCAGCATCCTCTGAAGGCTTAACTGGGCAAGGAAGATCCAATTCCAACACTTCTGACTCACATGGCTGTCAAATTGGTGCTGGCTGTTTGCAGAACAGTGAAGAACTCCATTGGACTGCTTGAGTATCCTTCCTATACAGCTGTTGCCTTTATCGAGAATAAATGACTTCAGACAAAAAAGGCATAAGTGACAATGTGTTTTATGACCTAAGCTTGGAAGGAACACACTTTTGCTCTGCCATACTCTATTGGTCACATAAATCACTGCTGACGCACTGTGGGAAGGACTACACTAGGGCATGAATACTGGAGAGGGAAAGATCATTGGGAATCATCTTGAAGGCTGGCTGCCAGCTGAATGATGGAACAATAACTAGCACTGAGTAGACACTTAACATATATTTTTTAATAAAGTGAGAGAATGAAAAGCAGAAAGTGGAAGGTCCAAAAGTACTGACAACGGTGAGTAAGCAACAGCTGCCTTTTTGTCTACCATGTTCTGTACACAAATAAGAAAAGTTTATTCTAAATTATTCACATAGAACATTATTTTTTATTCTTTCTCTGCAGTAAACATTTTTCAAATGAACAGTTGGAGAAGGGGTAATAGTTTAAATAAATCTCTTAAAACATTCAAGTACTATAACTTTATAGTTTCCTCATCTGAAAATGGTTGACAAAATTTAAAGAGGGAACGGTTGAAATTAAAACAGTTTTAAAATGGCTATCACAAATATTTTTTTTAAGTATCTAAAATTGGGTTCTACATTATTTTAGTGTCTCTTCGTAAGCGGTAGAGTGAAAATGTGCACAAAATTAGCATTCCTGACTATCCCATTGTAGCACATATATCTCTCCTAATGTCATCTTTTTAAAATAAACAATAAAAATGAACAATATTTTTAAAACCTTTAATGTGACCGAATGTTTCACATCAAAGATATGTATTTTCCTTCACTTAACCACTTCCTTCCCAAAAGATCAATGAACTTCTCTACTAGAGGAGGGGAAATGATTTGTGAAACCAGCTTTCTGCTTCATTTCCTCAATTCCTTTTATCCTCAGAATCAGTTGGAAGGTAAAAGTTACCATTAGAATTCATTGGTTCAAATAAGACTTCGGTTTGAAATTTTTGAAAATTTTCAAAGTAAAGCTTTCTCAAGATACTGAGAGCCAACTTTGCTTCTTTGAAAACTGAGCACAATTACTTCACTTGGAGGATTATTTCACAATTCAGTAGGTTCACATCCAGGAAAATTATCTTGGTATTAAACTTAGTTGGGTATGTTCCCCTTTTACACTAGATTTATAGTAACTTTCCTTTATTTTGTGAGGCACTCTGCAGGAAATGGGAATACTTTGCAAATTAAACATTACCTGAAAGAATTCAACATAGAAATGAAAGCTTTCAGACCAGAAATTTTATTTAGCTTTTGTTATTTTTCTCTGCATCAATGGTGATGGTCAATTTCAGCATGGACATTTGTATTTACAATAAATTTGGCTAAAAAAAAATCTCTTATTTTGAAGGGATTTTGTGACAGTGCTTATGCGTATGGATTAGAAGTGTTCTATTGTTTTATTTCATGTTTCACCAGGTATTTGTTTTTCTGTTCCCTGTTTTTTCATCTAATAATTGCACTCTACTTTGCTCTTTTTGTTTCATTTGGTCTTTCATCATAAATCATTCTCTGCAACCCCTAAAAGATTTTTGTTTCTTGTCTGAACTCATTCCAGATTTCTTTCTTTCTTTTCTTTAAAAAAAAAATTAATTGTTTTAAGTAATGAGATGGACAGCTTTGGATGTACTATTTCAGAGCTTCATTGAAAAGGAATCTTGTATATTTTTGGCTGTTTAATAGATATAGATATAAATATATGGGTAGAGATATGTAGATAGATATAGGTATAGATATGCAAGGGAGAAGCAGTATATAACACAGTAGAAAGGGCAGAGGACTACAAATTAGGAAACTGGTTCTAGGCCTTGCTGTTATACTGGCTTGCTATGTCCAACTGGATAAATCACTGTGGTCTCCCCTGTCTTCATTTATTCATTCATTTATTCCAGAAGCACATGTTATGTGTATGGAGATACAGTCATGTATAAAATAGGCCGGGTCTCTGTCCTTTTATAACTTAAATTCTAGGGAGGATTGACAAATTATAAGCAAGTAAGTAAAAATATTTTGAATCTTTAGATTTGATCATGGCTTTTAATGAAAGCCATTACACATGGCAAGTTAGTTAGAAAAATTCAGAGGTAAGGAAAGGGACTGTATTTAGATGAGCCAGAAAACTTTTTGCGATAAAATATTATTTGGCCTGATGGGTAAGAAGGAACTAGGTATGGAAAGCTGAAAGAGCAGATATAAAAAAAAATCAAACACTTGAATTTTAGGTACTTTGATAGTCCCAGATTATAATTTTATTTATATAACTACATCTTTGCCAATGTCAAAGTTAAAAAAAAAATTGTAGGCAAATTTTCCTATCACCTTACCCTTACATATCTATGAGAAAGACAAAGACGTTACCCACATCCTTAGAGGTCAAAAAATAAACTTTGAAATAGTTGAAGTTCATGTTCCCCTGGAGTAAACAGTTTCACCATTACTGGCTAAGAAATATTAGATTCTCCAAATCAATCATATAAATTTCTTTGGGATTTCTCTGTGCTTTCACTTTTTAACTTTTCACATTTGGGGGCTATATTTTTTTACTACATATTTCATGTTTTTCTAACTTATGATAAAAATTCATGAATTCTAATTTGTTGAGGGAAAAATATACGTGTAAGATTGAGAAAGAGTACAGAAGTGGTTATTAAAAGTTCAAGATCCAGTTCTGATAGCACCAATAAATAAGGTAAGAACTTGGACAAGTAATTTTAATTATTTGGTCCTCAGTTTCTTTATAGAAGGGAATATTGACTTAATTCAGCTAAAAATATGAAAAGATTTTTAATTTAATTGCCAGAGGAAAATTTTCACGGAATCCCATACCTTCATCAGTTAGTACAAATTTTGTGAGTGGTGGAAACTAACTTAAGAAAAGTCAATTTATTATAAAGTTGTAAGGTGGTAGTGACCAGAGTGTTAGAAATATGGCTGATTGTCAGAGACTAGAATTAAGTAAAATAAGTACTAACCTACCCGCACATTTGCAACAGTATAACTTTTACACATCATGACTTGAGAAAGAAATTTTCATAATAAATTACCTAAGAAAATAAAGTATATAAAACCCCAAGTTTTTATTATCTTCCTTTCCTTTTCTCTCTATGAACAATGATTAGAAAATTCCATTATTATTCAAAGAGCAGTGCTGATGTTTCTACCTATCTAACCCACCATAATCTTCTCAAACTTATAAAATGACTCTGTTCTTCCTATACGACCTCTCCACCATTAAATTAATAAACCATGCCAAAATTCCAATAAGTTAGCACTGATTGAGCACCTGTTAAGTGCTCAGTAAGAATGTGTATAAAGAGAATCTGCAAGGCTGGAAGGTGACTGAATCCTTAAAGAAACCTAGTGAAGACATGAGCTTAGTAGGCCCAAGTTAAAATAAGTAATACCAGAACTTCGCTATTCTAATTAGAAAATTTCCTAGAACACTCCCAGCAATAAATGTATTTTTATTTTATTTTCTTGATATATAATATAAAATGAATAAAATTATCCTTCTGGAAGGTTACTTTTTTTTTCAAACTACCTTTAAGTTTTTGGTCAATCTCTACTGAAATAATATTTGCTTATCATTAGCAAGTTCAGAGGGAGATATTCAAAATGTAATTTTCTGCCTGGGGCCATTCTGTTTCACTATTATTGTTATATCTTATCATGTATTCTAAAAAATAAAAATAGAACCTGCTTACTAGCAGTCACAACAGATGAAATTCACTATTTCTTTCCAGTAATCATGAAATCCTTTGCATATATGATTTTTCCATATCTTTTTTTGTCTATGGTTTCAAATCTCTTTAAAATAAATGTCTATTTTCACTATTTGAAGATTAAGTCTCACAGAATTACTTTAAGGTTAGCAGCTAGCAAGCTTTAACATATTGATTTTAAGAGTAAATAAGCTGACAAAGGCTAATTGATATGCCCAGGGCCATAGAGTATGTAAAGGTTTGAACTGAGACTAGAAACCAAGTTTTTTAGCTTCCAGTTTAAAGCATTGTACACTGGAATGAGGATCTCATACACACACAGTTTTCTGGTGGTATATGGGTTGCAGAACTGTCTCAAGCACTGGCCAAGGTTCTGGGAAAGCTTACCAGTGCAACTGCCTTTTGTTTTTTTACTTTAGTTCCTCAGAGTAGGAATTCTCATAGATACTTCTTATAGTAAAGTCTCAGATTTTGAATAGTTATAAAGTACAACACGGGAGATATAGTGTATAATATTGTAATAACTATATGTATGATGCTAGTTGGATACTGGAAATATCAGGGGGAACATTTTGTAAATTATATGATTGTCTAGCCACTATGCTGTAACACCTAAAATTTATACAACATAATGTTGAATATAAACTGTAACTGAAAAAATGTTCAAATTTTTTTAAAGTCTCAGACTTTGTTTTTCCTAGGAAAGTAGTACCATATGTAGAACATTTAAAAGGAAAATGTACATTTCATACATATAGAATATTCCGTAATAAAAAGATCACTGCCATCGACTCACAATAATGATTTTAATAATACACCAAATAAAATGAAAGATCCATTTCATCTCTAAATTCTAGATTTGTAAATTGTTCCAGAACAGCATCTATAATGACAAAATATCAGATGTGCAAAAGGTCTTGGACAATGTCTGGCTCAGTTGTTTTCAAATTCTGATCAAAAGGAATCCCTCAGAGGTCACAGTAATTAGGGGAGAAGAGGAAATTAAATAAACTGTATTCCATACCCTCCAGCCCATGGAATCCTCCCAGTGATAAAATTCCTGATTTCATAAGGTATATATACTATGTTTCATTGCTTAAAATAAAAAAGGCTTAAAACAAATAATCTAACCCAACACCCTCCCTGCAGATGAGAAAACTTAAGTCCCAGAAAATCTAAGTAGCTTGCCCAAAATGATACAGCTACCTGATGACAAAATATAAACATTAGATCCAAACTGACAATTCTGTTTTCCTTAAAATTGTGTTTAAAGCAATTTTAACCTCGGTGGGTCAGCAGGCAAACCTCAGAGGCTATGGTTCCTCCCCAGAGGGTCATTGTCTAGTGTTGGGAAATCTTGAGAAGAAAAGGATGAGAAGGAGATATGTACACTTAAGACTGCACACCAGCTATGGAGAACGACAAAGTGAAAATTTATTATTCAAAATTCTAAGAATTAACTTTTACAAAGTTTCTCAACTATTCATTTCAATGAACTATACAATTAACAAGTAGGTAACATGTACTACCAGAGTGGTTTCAGAGTTAACTTACTTCTTACTGCAAATGTGTAGTCTAAAGAAAAAAAATTGGGAAACAAACAAACAAAAAACTCTACTAAATCTCTATAATATACTACAAATCGGTTATTTTTTTCCTTCCAACTTAAGAGGACTTGTGGTGAAGATTGTGCCTGACCAAGTGTGACAAATATTGTGCCCAAATGTGTTAATCACATGTATAAAGGTCAAGAGAAAAAGCAAGACTCAGGTTCGGTATTTTTGTTCATGAGTGGAAAAAATACACATTCTGATTTTTGTCACAGAAAACTGTAATTTAACATTTAAAGAGAGACTCAGCCATTATTTCTACTGAATTTACCAATATCCTTAAAATTTCTTTCGAAGCCCTCACGTACATGCACACAAAGTAGGCTATGGAAATCTTTTGAAGCCTTGGGCAAATGAAACTAATATTTTATACAAATACCAATTTCTTTTATTATTTTTTCTTCTTTATAATCTTTTTTTCCCCATTTAAAATCTTTAAGCAAATACTAGAACATCTGGAACACTTGCATTTTTATTAGAGTTTTGACAGTATACCAAAAAATGTCTGAAAACTAATAAAATATCTCTAGAAAATACATAAACTGTCACTGTTTTAAAGACATGTTTTTTACCATCCCCAAAGCTTATTTTTATATTGAAAAAGTCATGATAAAATCATCTAAACTCACAGATTTCCTCATAGAAAATATTTTTAAACTATTTTCTAAAAATAATTTATTCTTATGATCCTCAATGTTGCCCAAGCAGCTTTTGTTCTTGGGCTTAGCTTTGGCAAATTCTTTTGGAAGTGCTCTTGTTCCCAAGACAACTAGCTAATGAAAACATATATATTGATGTCACGTGACACAGAAGAGGCCAGCTTGAGAAATGAACTTCCTTTTCTCACTTCTTCAGCAGTTATTCCTCCGGGATGGACGCCTCTGGCCTCTCTGATTAAGGCTGCTTCTACCTGCCCAGAGGCAGTTTATAATCCAATTTCTAATCTAAATGCAGAAATTTCACTGCTGTGGATAATCATAGATTCTCTGACTGTGAAGAATTAGTTTGTCTTTGCTAGAAAAGAGTTCGCTCTGCATTGAAAAAAAATTTCACTGCTTACCTTAGGAGTCTTGATAAGGGTCCTCTGTGCTCTGGGGCTATATGAAACCGGTGTTATTACACTGTGCTCAGTAAACCTGGCACTCCACTGAGTCTGCTGAACCAGAAGTTCAAGAAAATATACTGCTATAAATCCAAACGGGTATGTCCCTTAAAAGTCTCACATACACCAGGCAGCTGTTTTTCTTATATAAACTAAATATGAAAAAGTTATACTCCTTGGCTTGGTATTAGGTGCTGGGCTGAAAGTGGATAAAGCTGTCTTAAGCAAACCGTGGGGAAAGTCTTTGTAAGACTGGAGTCACCGCAGGAGACAATGTGCCTCCATTCTGGTCAATCTGGCTGCAGCAGACACTTCCTAAGAATTCCTGGCTGTATTTGGTGAGAACTGGGGGAGAAAGTCTTTCCAAGAAGCTATGACTAATTTTCTTAACATTTTAAGCTGAAGAATACTTAAAGAAGAAAAAAGAAAAGTACTCTGAGGCAGACTGACAAACAAGAAGGGTAAAGGCCTGATATTTCTTGGAAATCTCATCAAGTGAAAAAAAACACATAAAACACAAAACCAAAATAGTTATCAATCTCTCACTTATATAAAAATTGCCATCATAATTTAATAGAAAAATTTAACTAAGAAGTTTTAGCTCAAATGTTTGTGAAAAGGTATACCTAAAAGGAAGTATTGCCCTGTTATAGTTGAATGCTAAAAATGACCTTTACTATTTTTCATACAAAATTCTGCCTAACTCATCAAAGTCTAGAAAGCAACTGAAAGATATTTTTCTTCCGTGGGTATTTAAATTTTTTTTTTTTTTTTTTTTTTTTTTTTTTTTTTTTTTTTTTTGGTTCTCGTGTAGCTATGAGTGTTTGGATTAAAGTTTCAAAATGGGCTTCAATTTTCTGTTAAAGGAGGAACATAAGCATCTAATTTTGAAAGGAAAAAAATCCCCACTTTAAATAAAATGAAAAAGTTCTGGGAAGTTCTAGCCCCTGTGTCCTTATTATTCCAGACCAAATCTGTCTAGAATAATAAGGACTCATCAAATTCTCAACTGTTTCAGAAATAACCTAAAAAGTGTAGATATTAAGGGAAAAAAGTAAAATGAAGATACTCAAAATTCCTTAGAAAATTTTGTACCATCTTAGCCAAAATCCTTACTCTTTAAAAAAAAAAAAAAAGTTTCCTGGGTTCTGATCAAGATGCCAGCATAGGCAAAGGTGGTACAAGGAACCTCCCACAACCACCTCAAAATTACAACTGAAGTACAGAACAACTATCATGCATAACCACCTGAAATCTAGCTGCACAGCAGCCCTACAACTAAGACTATACAGAGGAGCCACGTCAAGACTAGTAAGAGGGTCAGAGATGCAGAAGTGGCTGGTCCTACGTGTGGCAGTTAAAAATCAGGACGGATATCTTAGCTACAGAGGTCTGCCCGCTAAGGCACAAGGGACTCATCTCCACATCAGAACCCCTAGTCCAAGATTCCAGTTCTAAGAATAGATGCCCCTATAACTTCTGGCTGTGAAAACCAGTAGGCATTATGGCCAAGTAAAACAAAGGGCTTTCTAGAGTCCCAGGTGCTCTTAAGGGGCCCAGACAGGGACTTACCCAGACAGAGCAAACTCACTTGCTCTGAGCTCTAGCATCGGGGCAACAGCTCAAAAGGCACCAGGGACATAAAAAGAAGAACTGGATTGTCTGGCATCAGGATGAAGCCTGGAGGGAGAGCTTTTTCCCAGAACAAAGTTCTGGCAAAGGCCATTGTTCTTTTGCTGAGCCCTTCCCCACAGAACTAACAGGGGCACATCATATATGCATCTCCATCAACCTGGCTAACCCTGTTTTCCCCACCCTGGTGATTCTCTGAGACTCTGGCCCACCTAATTTGCAAGGCCATCCAAGCCATTTTCAGTGGCTTTTCCATGCAAATGGCCTCTCTTATCTTGTGCTATGGACTTTCCTAAAATCTCTCAAACAATCAGCATGTCACCTTTTCATGTCTTGTACCTCTTGCTACATGGCCTCAGTCCAGGCGCTAGTGGCAGGCAGCCTTGGTTCACAGCTTGGTTTCTCTTGGGCTTCTCCAAGCCCAGTACTGATACAGGGTGAAGCCAAGAGGTGAGGCCCCCAAAATAGGGATTTGGAATGGAGCCCAGAGCTCAGGGTGTCCAGGAAATATTAAAGGGACATATAAGATGTCCTCTCCCCTTCCGCCACAGGTGCGAGTTGGGGGAAGGGACACATGGAGCAGGGACATGCAGAGCTGTTTTTTACAGCCACAGCTTTGCAGCTAATCCATAGCATGGTCATTTAACATATCTACAGCCTTTGGCTGGTGGCTTCGATGTGTTAAATAGCTGTGGCCATGCTCTGAGCCAGGGGGATGGAAAGGACTCCCCCCAAGATGTACCTGGGGGGAGGACTCCCAAGTTACAGCGCCTTCGTGGGAGCTTGGAGAAGATTGGCTCCAGGATATGGGGCCACACCAGCCCAGACTCACGATGGCAGCCCAGTAAACTTGGAATAATACTGGAATGCTGGCAGGTGTAACTGATTGTAGGAGGAGTCGGAAATGGGGCTGCAGAGGAGGACTGATGCAAGGGTTTAAACCGAGACGTGGCAGCCATTGGGGGAGATCCACATGGTTTCACCAGAGTACAGACCGCCTGCAGCTTTGGTGGAGAGAGA
Source organism: Glossophaga mutica (assembly GCA_039655065.1). Classification (NCBI taxonomy): domain Eukaryota; kingdom Metazoa; phylum Chordata; class Mammalia; order Chiroptera; family Phyllostomidae; genus Glossophaga; species Glossophaga mutica. Next base: position 137,118,003 of record CM077304.1, read on the forward strand.
GAGCCATGCAGTTTTGGCCAGAAGCAGAACCACATGCTTTTGGTAAAGTCAGGACCCCCGCAGCCATGTGAGGAAGAATCATCAGGTGGCTTTAGCAGAGAACCGCCACTCGGCTTTGGCCAAGTGGAGACCCTCTCCACAGCTTTGCAGAGAGAGCCACGAGGTTTTGCTAGAGTGGGGACCCCTTCCCTGCAACTTTGGTAGAAGAGGACCAGGTGCCTTTGGGGTGCTCCCTTTGACTGGGTGGCCTGGGAAGTAGGAGAGACTTTGCCTGGAAGAAGGGGGAAAGGACTCTTGCCAGTAGGCCATGAGAAGGTGCCACATGACTTTGGATTTAATTAGAGATCCTGCCTGGACCGCAACACAGCTGAGTGTCAGGAGCCTGGATCCCAGACATTTGTCTCTTCTCCTGAGTTAAGTTACCCTGAATTAGTGCAGGAGGGAGAAAGGAAGCACTGTGGTATCTGTTAGGTCACTACTTTAAGTCTGTATAGCATTAAATAAACATTTCCTTTCCTTTTCACAAATCACTGGCTTTGAGAGCCATCTCTCCATCTGGAGATGGATAATCAAATCCAGTAGGGGGTCGTTTCAGTAATAGTATATTATGACCCCCTGGGCCCTTTGGCCCTGCATGTGAGTGATATATGCCTGTCTGTATGTCTGCTCTGTAACAGTACAAGTAGCAGCCATCTGAAGATCACTGGTAGCTCACGCCATCTGGCTCCAGGAGAGGCACGCGCAGTGGCTGACCTTGCAACTTCTGGAAGAGCCCAGAGTTAGTGCACTTGGTGGAGAGCATCTGAACATGCCAGATTACAACCCTACCACCTCGATGAGAGACACACTCAAGGCGCAGTCAGCAGGCACCAAAGCCCCATGGAAGCAAGTCCTGTTCCATAAAGTTGGACCCTGCACAGCAGCTCCTTACTGTAGTGAAAGCTGGTCCTCCCAGCCAGCCAGCTTGGGGGTCAGTCCCCCCATGTGACATACAGACAGCAAGCATGGCTCAACTACAACAGGACAGTGCACACAGCACACACAGGGGACATATCTAGCACTCCCAGCTTGGATGACTGACTAGGCTATGCCTTGGGGCCTTTAAGAAGAAGAAAAAAAAATCAAACTCAAAAATATGAATAATAAATGGCCAGTAAAACAAAACAAAACAAAACAAAATCTTACCATTAGTGATAGCATGGATGAACCTAGAGTGCATTATGCTAAGTGAAATAAGTCAGTCAGAGAAAGAAAAAAAAATACCATATGGTTTCACTTATATGAGAAATCTAAAGAGCAATATAAATGAACAAATTAAACAGAAACAGACTCATAGATACAGAGAACAAACAAAATGATGGTTGGCAGAGGGGAGGGAGGTTGGGAGACTGAGTGAAAAGAAGTGAAGGGATTGAGAAGTACAGACTGGTAACTACAAAATAGTCATGGGGATGTAAAGTACAGCATAAGGTATATAGTCATAACATTGTAATAGATATGTATTGTGATTGTTGGGTAATATAAATACTAGGGGGGACACTCTGTAAACTATGTAACTGTCTAACCACTATGCTGTCACCTGAAACTAGTACAAGATAATATTAAATGTAAACTATAAACTATTTTTAAAAATAAATTAAAACATTACAAAGGAAGAAAACACAGTTCTATTAGATGTAGTTTTTTATTGTTCTCATTATTCAGGGAGCACAAACATTCCTTTTTGGTGTTTTTCTACATGCTTCTACTAGAATATTTACTACACTCTAGAACAACGCACCATGTGGTATCAATGAATTATGGTAGATGATGCATGTTAGAACAGAGAAAAAATAATAAAGCATCATTTTCTGCCATGTTAGTCATGACACTGGAAGAAATTAAAACCAAAGACAGATAATAGTGAACAACCAGGTTAAAAGGTAAACAGATTAACAAATAAACCCAGTGATAGAAATAGAATAATATTCTAGTTTCTCAAATAGAAGAATGATCTTCTGTAACCTATTACCATCTTAGTCAACCATAATTCTTTGTGTGAATATATATGTGCATTTTTTACATGCATATTTTCTAAGTTGTAATCATAGTATGTGTGTATATACAAGGCCTGTCCAGGAGGTATCCAGTCATGTACTACGAAAAATAGAGACATTTATTGAAGAAGATACAAGACACAAGAAACACTGTACATAGGACAATGATGCCTCAGTCCCCTTCAAAGTAGACACCTTGGGACCTCACACTGTTTTTCCAGTCATCATCAGCTGCCCTGAATCTCATCAATACTTTGAAATCTCTTCCCTTTCAAAGGTGATTTTAGTGTTGGGAAAAGCCAGAAGTCACAGGGCACCAAATCTGGGCTGTGGGGGGCCCAGATTTGGTCACCTGGGTGATTTGTCGTTTCACCAAAACACCGCAGGAGACGTGGTGCATGAGTGGGGGCAATGTCGTGATGAAGCTGCTGATCACCGGTTGCCCAGAGCTTTGGCCTTTTGAATCATCTGAATAGTTTCTGAAGAGAAATGTTCAACCTTAACACAAAATTAGATACAGATTTGTTGCTCTGCTTTTTCAGTCATTTTGAATGGATGGCCTTACACAGTACACCTGCTCACTCAATGGTGTCTACCACTCCCAGTGACTAGTACAGTGAAGTGGACATTGTTCACACATGCGCATTCCAGTCTGCTTTCCTTGGCTGCCAGGTTACACTGATGTCCCACAAACTGTTTTTGTTATATTAACAATGGCTGGACTTTTTCAGGACAGACTTCAAGTGTATGTATTTGAAGTATTTATTTTTCATTTTATGTACTTGAATAAACGTGCCGTAATCTACTCAACCAGTTTCCTATTTTTCTATATTTGGGTTGCTCCCAAGTTTTAATTTTATGAAATAAAATTCTGCTGTGAATTTCACACTTATAAAGGATGCTTATCAGTAAGATTATTGAGCCAGTGAGCATACTTACTTGCACATTTTTTAGCACCTATTGCCAAAATGCTTTACAAGGGTTATGCTGGTCTATATTGCTAATGATGTGAGATGTGAGAGAATACTGATATAATTGATATGCAAAGCCTTTTCTTGACCATACAGGTAATAAAAACAAACAATTCAATGAATGTAATTACATTTTATTGCATCATATTGTAAATGAATTTTGTGTTTTTAAAACCTTAGCTTATCATTTTTCAGGCCTCATAATAATAATTTTACTCATTCATGCATTTATTTATGCATTCATTTATTTATTGAAAAGCCATTTATCGAGACCTTCTTTAAAAATATGTGCTGCCCGATATGGTAGTGAAAATATGGTATCAAAGATATAGTAGAGACACAGAACTGGGGGTATAGTAGTAAATAAGAAAGACTCAGATTGAACTCTTAGTGCAGATTTCAGTGAGGGAGACAGAAATTAAACAAATTACTACACAATTAGTTATTTCAATATAACTATTACATAAGCAATAAAACTAAGTACTGAGATTTATTTGAAGAAATATTAAAACCAGGTAGCATTAAATTGGTGGGAAGAGATAGTACAGTTTCCCTGAGGAAGTTACGTTTAAAAGTTAACTCCAGAGAATGAGGAGGAACTCACCAAGTTACAGATAAATGAATAGAAGAATAGAGTTAAATGTGGGCCACTGTCCCAACACAAAAAGAACGTGGAAAGTTAAGCAACCAAAAATTGGTTCCCAAAACTGAAACATTAGTGATAAAGTTGGAGATTTTCAGGAAACAAGGTCTTCGAGGTAACCTAGGAGGATGACACACAGGGCTTTTGGATACAATGAGGATTGTTAGTTTCATACTAAGTCCAATAGAAATGTAGTTTAAGAGCCAGGGTGAATAAAGAATTTTAAATGTCAGATGGATAAAATTAAATTCATCTTTCAAAGACAGTTTCCTAACAATTATTTGGAGAATAAACTCCAAGTAACAAAAACATAGGTGGCGGTATAGCAGTTAAAGGATTCTTGAGGGAAATCAGGATGAAAAATGATAGCTTGGGTTACATAACCAGCAGTAGATATAGAGAAAAACCCAACAGATTCATGACTTGTACTTAAGGATTTTCAACAGGCCTCAGAGTGTGAGTGAGTATGGAGAAGGAAGAGGTCACAAAGCTGGAACCCAAGTTTCTGGCATGAGCAAGTGGATAGGTGCTGGTGTCACCTACTAAGATGGGAATTGACGTGAAAATCTTGAGAATATTACTGAGCCATTTAATTCAAGTACATGTGTGAAGTTGACAGATGTACATCAGACTCAGAGAAAGGGTCCACGATAAAGATGTAAATTTGTAATAATAAATGAAGCCATGGCAGCAGCTGGAGATCATCTGGGAGGAAAAGATAGAGAGCGCTGAGGAAGGTGGTAAAACACAGGGTCCTGAATAATTCAAATACATAAATACTTGGCCACCAGGTTCAAAAGGAAAATGCCCCCAAAGATACTAAGAAAAAGTAACTAAAGAGGTAGAAGGAAAACAAATTGGGATTCCAGAATCAAAAGGAAGAGCTTTTCAAGGTATCAAAATGGTGGTGAATGCTGATGAGTTGATAGATAAGAGAAAGAATGGAAAGTGGAAGCCTGGGTTACCTTCAAAGGGTGGTTTTGATGGATGGAGGCAGCCAGCCAATTTGGGTGAGATAAAGTGAGAAAGTGGAGATGGTAACAACATGTAACTCTTAGAGTTATTACATGAACTGACATTTTTGATGTCTGAATCTCAATCATATTAAAATCTAAAAAAAATAACACATGTACTTTAGAGACATGTATTTCAGGTTGTGCTACCATTATGGAAGGTTTTCATATTTCCAAAAGGTTCTATTAAAATATATATCTTTGTCCATGGCCTTGAGGGCACTAACCCACTCCAGATACCCTGTTTATAATATTGCAAGCTCAAGGAAATATGACACCAGCAAGTATTCACAGTGAGAGAAGGTAGAATGCTTGGAATAACTGGCAATGCCATTAGTTACTTACAAGATTTCCTCAAAGATATCCTAGTGTACCCCATTACAAAACAAGGGCTTTATATTCTTAGCTACTTAAGCATATTTACATATTCAATATATAATCTAATTAATGTATTTACCCATTTCTAGATAGGTAAAATGGAAATGTAAAGTCTAACTTAGCCAGGTCCACTACCAATGCCTCAATATTCATAACTAACTTCCTGGCATTTCTTTATTTTTTTAAAGATTTTATTTATTTATTTGTAGACAGAGGGGAAGGGAGGGAGAAAGATAGGGAGAGAAGTATCAACGTGTGGTTGCCTCTTGAGCACCCCCTACTGGGGACCTGGCCCCCATCCCCAAGCATGTGCCATAGACTGGGAATTGAACCAGCAACCCTTTGGTTCACAGGCCCATGCTCAATCCATTGAGCCACACCAGCCAGGGCTAATTTCCTGGTATTTCATGCTGTATGTTAATTCACTAAAAATACCATTCCCATTGCAGATACTATTTATTTAAGAATGTACAAAATCTCAGTTTCAATCTACATTCAAGTATTCAATTGTTTAGCGTATTAATTAATCAGTTATTTAGAATTACTTCCAATTTAACATTTAAGATACACCTTTGATGCAGCTAAATAGTCCATTTTACTTCCTGGGCTCATCAAGGAGGCCATATACCTGAATTTTCTTTCTGCGAGTTTCATTTTTTTTTTTTAGGATGGATTATAAGTATCAAGCCTATGTTTTCACCTATAGAAATCCTCCTTAACCCAGCTTTCTTCTTTTTGCCTGAAAATTCTTTTCAGTAGCTAATTTTCAAGGATTTACTAGCTCAACTGCTTCTGAGTAACCAATGTTTGTCTTTTAAGATACCCCATCAGCACTTCCATATTTATCTACTCCATCTGGTTTCTATTCTAGTTCCTCTAAGCTCCTTTTTACTTGTCAAGCGTAATCTCTCTCCTGTCACTGACCCCTCCCTAATCTTAGTTCATTTAGGCTTCATAAGGGACAACTGTCGTGCAAGTCATCTGCAGGATTGCTCCCTTGTCTGTGAAAAGGTCACAGTAATACTTGCAAGACTATTTTACAATAAATAATTCTTACATTTTAAATGAAGTGAAAAAAGGTGACAACACAAACCAAAATATATATCTAAATGCAGCACTTTTCCCTGTGGTAGACAACTGAATTTCCTAAGATCATAGCCAACAAAAACTACACATATCTGACTTGTACTTTGGCTTTTTGCTTTCTAATTACAGATTGTAAGAGTAAAGACATAGTTTTTATATCTCACAATCTCTTCTTAGATTAAATAACAGATGCAGGGTATATTCAGAATTGAAATGTAAATGTTAAGACATTATGTCACGGTTAAAACTATTTACCAGATGAGTAAAAATAACACATTTTTATGTGGTAAACCACTTAATTAGAACTGTATAATTCTACATTATTTGCTCTATTTTTTCTTTTTTAAAAGAAGCCAAAAATCTCTAGAACAAACATTTTCCCTGTGTCAATTGGTTTTAGAGTGCCAGCAAAGTTTTGCTTCTTTTCTTTAAAGCATATTTATTTTTAGACCTTTCACTCCACTATTGCAAACATATGTTCTTTCTTTCTTTCTTTCTTTCTTTCTTTCTTTCTTTCTTTCTTTCTTTCTTTCTTTTTGTGGAAGAAAAGAAATAACTAAGGGTGCAATTCTCTTTAAATACTTTTTTAAACGTGAAAATAAAAAAGAAAGAAGGAAGGAGAAAACAATAGGAGTTTTATTTCAGAATTCTGCACTGTGCCAAGCATCCAATCTGTAAAACATTTTACCCTGTTGGTTTGGGGATGGGGAAAGACATCTGTGTGTGAGGCATCAATCTGTTCTTTTGAAACACAATTCCAGTTCACAGAGCTTTGATCTGTTGAGTGATAAACACAATTTTCTGAAGCTGCTTTTTAAAAGGCAAAAACGTTGACAGTCTAAATCCTAAACCCTTAAGACAAACTTTTATCCAAACAAACACAATTAATAAGAGCTAAAATTTCTGGATCTTAACAACGTTCCAGACTCTGAGCAAATGACTATGTGTACATATCTCAGTTAATATTTACTTTTGGAGAATGATGCTGGTATTATTTACATTTTACAGATAAGAAAGTGAAGAAGCAAATAGTTCTCTATATTGTGCAAATCGCTTGGCAAGTGAGTTGGAGTTACAACCATGTATAGAATGTAGTTCTACCTCTTAATCCAGGCATCTTTCTTCTAAAATAGCGGCCTCCCTCAACTAAAGTACACAATGGATTGAAAAAATGAACCTAACAGTGAGTCAGATTATGTTGCAGCAATAAACTTTCTTTTAGAGTCAGCTAGGGAATCAGAAAAAGGAAGAGAAAGATGAATCCATCTACAGTATCTAAGGGGGTTCAGACACTACCTTATGCACTTACATAGAAAAAGCTTTTTTATTGAGCCAGAACAATGGTAAAACAGACAGGTCCTTGGCATCCATTCAATGCTCATTTATTATATATAAAGAGAGGTCTTCTTATTATCTGAGTTTAACAACATAAAATGGTCTATAGTCCAACAATTCCTTTCTTCAGGCTCAGTTAAGGCTAGGAAAAGTTGTTCTCTAATGTTTCAAGCAAGAGGTATTGTCTCATATTTAAATCAGACATCCATCTCTAAGAACTTTGAGGACTTTTACATGCATTATCTCATTTATCTTCTCAACAACTTTGTGTAGCAAAAAAATGAACTTCACCTTTTAAGGCCTCACTCAGTACCTGTCAATAAATTAGCATTTTCACATTCCTACTTAAATTTTCACACACCTTCTTAGGAACTAAGCAAGAGTTGTAGGATTCCAGTTCTGGCTTCCCCATTAGCCTTGGGCTCTCCTGCAGCTGCCTTTGGCTGGAGTTCCATCTGCTATGTAATGAGGGTTTCAGGCTAGGTAAGCTCCAAGTTCCCTTCCAGCTCTAAGATTCTAGGCTTCTAAGCTAGTAGACTAATTATAGTCTTCAGTGGAAGAGTTATGTTGAAGTCTGAAGAACTTTTGGGCTCTATTTGCCTCTTCAATTACTACAGTTGCTATTTGCCTTTCTCTCGTAGCCAGAACTTAATACAGCGAGGTTCTCTGAAGGCATTGGCAGAACTGCAGCTTAGGTAGTAAAAACTGGAAAATAGAAAAGGAAAAATGGATGAAACAAGAAAAGAAAGGCAGAGTTGTTAGGGAGAGAAAAAGGGCAAAGCAGGAGAAGAAGGAGCAAAGAATGAGAGAAAGAGAGGGGGAGACAAGTAGGAAAAGAGAGGGAGCGGGGATGAGATAAAGAGAGAGGAAAGGAGGAAGAACGGAAGACTAGTAAGGATAATGCCACTAAAACTATTTGTGTTTTCCCTCTATTGTTATCATTGCAATAATACTGTTGCTACACTGGAGAAGAGGTCACAGTTGGTTTAAAAGAAAGAGCATGGGTTTTGGAGTTAGGTTACACTTGGGTTCAAATTCTGACCCTTCCACTGATGTCAATAGTATGTCTGTAGGCAATTTGCTTAATCTCTTTTAAATTTAGTTTATTTTAAATTATAAAAAAGGAAAGAAAAACATCTCTCTTTCAAAGTTTCTGTAATTTATAATGTAAATTACCTAGCATACATAATATTATTATTTATAATGCAAGTGATATGTGGCAATCATCCATCTACCAGCATCTACATTAATCGCACCTAATAAAGAACACAGAAAGTATGCTTTATATGGCTTGGATTGTCACTGGTCCCTTTATCCTTGTCTGTTTCATATGTTAGCCATTAGTTTCTGCTGCAACATGTATGAGTGCTAATGGCCATAGACCTCAAATTTGGGGGACATTGCTCCCTGTCACCGTTATCACTCCCTGCCAATAGATGAATATATAGAGACATCATAAGGACAGCATGAAGATTCTGCTGGCTTTGTCCTCTCTGTTAGGACTTTCTCCGTCTCTACACACACAAAATGCTGAAAGTTTTTTTTTAAAGGCCACGATCTTAAAATAATGCAGAAACTCAATGGCTTTGTATTCAGTAATATTCTCATCTGTGCACAAGTGATTCCCACTTTAATTAACCTCCATGACTGCTCTGTGTGCTCTAAAGGAAGGAGATAGGCATAAGAAAAATAAGCATTTGCAGCCTGGGTCTCTGGAGAGGCAATGAGACCTCGTGGAAGGTAAATTGCACTGTAAGGTTGCATTCTTAAACAAGAAATATAAATGACTGCTAAGAAAAGCAATGTGCAGGCTTGTTCAGAATTAACACACACAATCTCTTCATATGCTGAACCACTACACTTGCAGGTTTTCTTTTTCCTGAGTTTCCTTAATACTCATTCAACTGGCAAATATCATTGAGCTAAGTGAGAGACTAAACATATCGCTAGGGAATATAAGAGGTTATAACTTTGCTCTCAAGAAACTTGCTTTCAATTCAAAAAACTTCAAGTGATTTAATTCTTTCATCTATAGTGTAACAGCTGACACCATTTTGTTTATAATTACTGGGTCAGCCCTAAGATTCCTTATAGGCCCACTCAGTTCACATCGCTAAGGGGGGAGACAAGATATAGTCTAGCACAAGCATTGTCCAGTAGAAATAGACTAGAATAGGAAAAAAATTACATACGCAATTTTAATTTTTTCTAGTAGCCATGATAAAAAGGTACAAACCTAAGTAAAAGTAATTTTAACATGGTATCTTATTTCATCTAAATATCTAAACTACAAGCATTTTAATATGTAATCAATATAAAATGTATTCATGAAGATTTAGACTTTTGCTTTCACTCGGTCTTCAAAATGAAGTGTGTATTTTGTCCTCACAACATGTCACCGTTTGGAGTGCCCACTGAAGGGACAGCACGGTTTAAGTGTTTCCTCCGAGTGGTCAAGTAGTTTATTCATCCCAATTATGTATCTATATTCGAATATTCTCCCTCTGCACTTACCCTTACACTCAAATCTCCTTTATTATATGGAACAGAGAAGTATGCGCCCGAATGTCCTGATGTCAGAGGTGACAAGGTAGGGCTCCTTTTCCTTGAATTTAAGTTCAGTGTTTTCATCCATCAGTCGCATGCTTTGATATGCCTTGCTAACTGTATTTAGAAGTGTTTAGCATTCGGGGTCAAAGAGCCAAAATGGCAACGTAAAATTATAGCCCCGGACAGGAAATGTCAATGGGCGCTGGGAGCCGCGGAAAGCACACCCAGAGTTAGGACAGCAGAGCATGTAATTGTTGAGCCCACAGCAGCATTTAGCAGGGTAATGCCCCTGTCATTACCTTCCCAGACCACCTATGGCGGCACTGTCGCATTTATAATCTGCTTTGACGAGAATGTGAAATGTGGGGCCTTCAGTGAAAACATATTACCGTAATTGACCAGGAGGTAGACCGTCCACATAATTTGTAAACCTGTTTTTTTTTTTTTTTTCCATTTGTTTGGTTTTTGCCCATAGTGGTCTTTTTTGGAATTCTTCATAGTCCTACTCAGTTTGAATTACTAAGGTAGATGTCATAGCTAAATATGATGGAAATGTAGCAGTTGAACATCGATAATGTCACTTTATGTCAAGAACTGTCAAGGATCTGAGATTTTACTCTGCTTTCGAGTTATTAAGTTAACTTGCCATAGTTCCAAAGATTAGGGTAGATACTATGAGACTCCTGGGCCATAGACAATGGAATTTATTGCATTTAATACTTTATTATATTTATTACAAGTTCCCATCAGTTTCCCTTGCTCCTCAAGATCCATGGAGTTATGCCCAAGTGGATGCTGGGTGCACAGTGAGTACACATTACATCTGCAGAATCTCAGGTTAAGAAAATCTCAGTCTTCCCAAAGGTCTGTTGGTAAACCTGCTCCACCTTTTCCCTAGAGGGAGATACTGTCTTCGTTATCCTGGAGAGAAAACACAGCTTTCCTATCTTCCAAGAGAGGTACGTTCTCTATCTCCAAGACTCTGCCACACAAACACCCTTAAAAAGATGGGAACACAAGCTATCAATGTCTTTACTCAGAAAATGTGCAAAAGCAAGAGCTACCCATGGAGACATGTCCCCTAATAGCCTTATATTAAAACTCCTCACTCACCCTTTCTTACCTACTAAACTTTTTCATTTCTCACTTATTAATCGACACTTTTATATTGCTTTTTAATGTGCCATTAGATTGGAATGATTATCAGATATTTGTAAAAAACTATGATCCAATCGATTTAAAAGATTCAAAAACGACTCAAGATAAATATTAAGAGAAAAATTCTGGTTATTACCACAATTGAGAATCTTGAGGAATTAATAGATTTTAATTAATTATAAGATCTGGATCTTTCAAGAGCCCAAGTTTTATTTGGTATTATATTTTCTTACTGTATATCCTGATTTGTAGTTCAGAAAATATGGTTATCATAAGCATAATTAATCTCTTGCTTTCACATGACAGTATTTCACATTCCTCTTTTTTTCTAACAGTAAATAATAACAGGAACTCTAGTTTAAAGTAGTGCTTGATATCAAATATATTTCATAAAACATATTTAGGTTGTACGGGATCATATCAAAACATTCATATGTACATATATAGATTATATTTAAACATATAAACAGCTATTTTATGAATAACCAGTACTCCTGTAACACTGTATAGAATCTACAACTTTTAAACTGCATAATTTAGAATAGCAAAGGAAGTTGGAAACCACATCCAATTTAAGCTTTCAGGAGAATAAAGGTCAGTTAGAGGTCATTTCTAAAATAGAATTAGAAAGAAGTCCTAGAACTGTTGCCCAGCTCTGACTCACTTTAGAAAACAAGCAAACTTGCACTGTCCTCTGTGATTTACTGGTGGGAAACCTCAGAGGGGCTCAGGTTTGCTTCAAGTTTCAGCTGACCATAAAGAAGTCTTGAAAGTAGATTGTCACGAGGAAGAGTCCTATCCACTAGATGAATCACTGCCCGTTTTCTTCAACTCCTTGGTGTTTTTTTAATGACATAGTCATTCAAATCTTGACTCTTATGGAAATCAGTTCTCCAAGTTCACATTGGTTATGCTTTGATGGTAGATTGACAATTGTCTGTTCTAATCCAGAACAATCAACCAGCCTTTTGGGAGTCATTGTTGGTAACCACATGGTGTGTATAAAAGAGAAAATGACAAACCTCTAGCAAGACTGATAAAGAGAAAGAAAGAAAGAAGACAGAAATTACAAATATCGGGATTGAAACAGGGATATTACCATGAGCCCTGCAGACATCAAAGAAGAGTAAGGGAATCTTACAAAAACTCTACACACACAAATTTGACAACTTCTATAAAATGAATGAATTCCTCACAAAAGACGAATTGCTGCTTTTCAATATGAAATAGATCATTTGAATAGGTCCTTAAAATAGTTGGGCGTTACTTTATTTTTAGTATAGTATTACTCAAGTAAATGACATAGATTATTTATGGAAAGGCTGGGGGAGTCACTACTATGTATTTGTTCTATAATGTGGTAAGGCCCTTCCTCATGGGAAATCGGTCCCTTTTTCCATAAATGGATTTTGAGTCTAAGCCCTAAATCATACTGGAATATGAGTGAGGTATTATGACTGCTCATTTGATCTTAACCTTTTGGGGTTATATACTAAGCAACACCCTTGTGGGCTATGCATCCACCTTACTCCTATAACAAATCCTGTATCATATGATACAGGATCCCCCCCAACAAAAGTTATCAGAAGAAACTGGAAAGGATGTAAAGAAATCAGGGTAGGGCAGGGGAAGAAGCTTTCAATCATTTCAGCTCCTAATTCCATGGGGAGCTCTGGAGCATGAACGACACTCTGAAGTTGTTTCTTCTTGATGCATGAGAGCTGAGCATCTTTTAACTCTTGTATCAGTCAGCTCTGACTATAAACTTCCTCTGGGAAGTGTGCCATAAACTCCAAGGGTAAGATGGCTTCTGTTGGCCAAAGACAGTTCTCCAGATGAGGCCGAAGATGTGAGTCATTACCAGCCAGCACTCACAGTGGCTGCAATATGGGTGCACCAGCCCAGCAGTTCTAGGTAGGGAAGCAACTGTGTCTGCCACAGTGCAGAGAAAGTGAAAAATCCGAGAGCGTTATGTTGGTAAGACAACACTTCACGATGTCATGGAATTCAGCTTGAACATAATAAGTAGTTAGAGTTATTTAGTAGCTAAAATGGAAAGGTAATGTGTTAAATGAAAGCAGGGTTCATTAAAATATAGAATTATTAGGAAGAACGGAACTCTAAAATCCAGGTATGGGCTATTCAAATATGTATCTTGGTTTTTTTAATTATTATTTACAATTTTACTTTTCTTTTGAATTGTAATACACATTCACTAACATTCCAAATTTTAAATACACAAAAGGATATGAGTAAAAATTTACCTTTGCAGACTTACTCATCTGTCATCCGATTTTCCTAAACAGAGGCAAGTTCATGTCACTTTTCAGAAATAATCTTTGTACAAACATATATCTATATTATTTTTGTTTTCTTATTTTCATAATTGAAAACACATGTGATATCAATCCATATTAATACATAAAAGCTTTCTTATCCTCTTTTTGTAGCTCCATCACATTTTATATGATTGAATCATACTTTATTTAGCCATTTCTCTATTGATGAATATTTAGGTTGTTTCTAATCGTTCATTATTATACCTAATAACATCTATCTACCTATCTATCACTGTGTACATTCATGATTATAACTATAGGGTAAATTCCAATAAGAATCACTGAGTAAAACACTGTTTCTGTCATCTTAGACTAAATCATGTCATAATAACAAGTGATGTCAAATCCTGAGCAGGTTACGGCGGTACAAATTTACCTCTCACTCATGTTACATCTCTATGTCAGGATGCTTTGGCTCCTTTCTACAGCATCTATATTCCAAGACCTAAGCTGCAGGAGCCCTTCCAGCATATAGAAGGTTTTTGGCAGAAGGAAAAGAAGACATAGTTAACCGAATGATAGCTCTTAAAGTCTGCTTGGGAATAATGCATGTCACCTCTACTCACAGTTCATTATGAAAGTCACATGGTCAAGCCTGACCTCAGTGTGTATGGATGTATAATTCTCTCTTCATAGGGGAGGAGAGCAAATATTTAGAATAACAGCACAAGTCGCCACAATGGGTAGGTATGCTTATAAACTTGGTAGATACTGAATTGTTCTCTTTAAAAGTATTAGAAATTTAAACCCATAAAAATTGTATGAGTGATTCCACCACTTCTTCACTGATACTTTGTGATATCAGACTCTTTGATTTTGGTCATCTGAAAGGTGAAATATATTTTGGTGTAGCCTTAAGTTAATTTTTTAATCATGAATAAAATTCATACTATACTTATATTCATATTCATATTGAAATATGTCTTAGCATGGTAATATTTAGGTAAAATCTTTAATAGTCTTATTGTTTCTTTTATTTGGAAACTGTATTTCTATTTATTCTTCCTACAATCATCAATTTCCTGTTGTTATCAAATCAGCTTGTGTGCCTACAGGATCTCAATACTTTTCCATGTGCTTACAGCTGATAAGTCTGTCCCTTCAATGGACAAGCTATGTCTTTAACTGTTTCATATTTTTATAACAGGTTTTTAAAAAATAAAACACAAATGCAGTACTTTTTACATCTTACTTTAGATATCATTTTGTTGTGTTTAGCTCAATCTTCAAATAAGTTCTAATCTGTTTTTGTATTTTTTAAATAATTTTCTTCAAAAAATAATACAGCTGGGAAATACTAAAACTTCAGGAAAAAAAATAAAAGTAACCTCATACCTTCTTATTCAAAGACAACCATTTGTTTGAATATTAATTTTGTCACTTCTGATGTTAGATTCCTAGAACTGAGTTATCTGGGAGTCTGATAAATAAGCTTCATTCATACTATCAAAAAAATCAATAGTGTCAGGCAGGTTTCCAGCTTTTCCTCTTGGCTTCTCACTGGGTGGTCATCAAGCAAATGAAATCCAACATGTGGTTCCCCCAAACGTTTCATTCTATGATATGGTGTCTCTTCCCTTTGGATTTTTGTGGAAAAGATTAAGAACTGCAGGTCTGGGCTTGAAGTGGCACAGAGCAGGTAGGGAAGATTTAATTATTTGGGCCGCTTATGGAGTATAAGATATTTTTCCAGAGGCAAAGAAGAAAATGGAACAACAATCCACTGTATAAAGTCAAGGTTCCCAGACAGAAAGATCAGCTATAAAAACAAAGTCTAGAAGGTCCAGAGATGAGAATCAAGACTGGCAATGGAGAATTCTTAAGTTTAGGGCCTTGTCAAAGAAAGGTCAAACCAACTGTTGTTTAGAGACGGAAATTTCAAAATGTGGCCAGTTGCCTTGAACATTTAACTTCCTCTTATAGGCTTGGGTTGTCTGGTATGCCCAGAAGTCATCTGACAGCCTTCCATGACTTCTGTTATTGAAATTTAACTCATGTTTCATTTATGATTGCAAACAGAAAATTGAAAAGTAATAATGTGCTGTTTTGGATTGGGACCTGAAAAAGTTGCTGGTTGCACATTAATTCATATCTAATAATACTTACTCATTTTGGTGAAGTTCAAGAAATCTGTGTAGCAGAAATTTTAAAAGTAATATCTTGGTACCTGAATATCAATGTCTGATACTCAGAATCTAATTAGAGGACTTTTACATGCTGGTAAGTGTGAAAACAGAGACATATGATTGACAGATTCTTTCTGATCCTGAAGCTAGTTATTTTTGCCTGCTACTTGATCTTTCTCTCTTTTTCAATTGCTCAGTTGCAAATTCTGTGAATAAGTAGTTCAGGTTAAATGTAACCTAACCATGCAATTTGTTTTCTGTCATGACTCATGACATTGAAAACTATTTTCTTTGTCCCTATTTCTAAGCTGGTTGTCTTGCAGTTTTGACAAATGCCCTGTGCCTGTCCTTGTCAGGAGTGAGATCATGTGTCAGCTTTTCTAATGAGAGTCCCTAGTTGTATCATCTTCACAGTTCAGAGGATTATAGAGACAGGTGATTGACAGAAGAGAAATAGAGTATATAAAATGTTTATTTCACAAAATATAGCCATTGATGAGGTTCCTGAACTAGGCTGTGAATGGGGATAGAAAATAAGATATTTAGGTTTGAAGGAAAAAAAACTGTCAAGATTTAGGAACTGATCGGCTCTGAGGGCTGGGGGAAGATGCAAGGAGAGGAAAGAGTCAAAGATGATGAAGATTTTGAGTCAGGTGAAAGAATTGAAATAATAACTGCTTGTTCGTTTGTTTTCTGAAACTCGTGAGAACTTTGAATGATGAGCAAAATGCATTCATAGACATCATTGTCATAACATGGAAATCATAATACCTGAGCAAACTGGATCTCAAATTTACCATACTTGTCTTATTGAAAATAGTTTGAAAATAAATCCTACTGTAATTTCTGACGAAGATATCTTATATTTGCTAAATGGCTATGCAGACAACTAGAAGGAATTAATCACCTGACTGTCTATAAGCTTTTAAACAGAGAACCGTACCTTCCTAGAGGGAGGACAAACTACAGTCTATGTGCCGTATTTGGCCACCTCTGGCTTGGGAAAGCTTGTAAGCTAAATAAGTGATTTAAAATTTTTAAATGATTAAAAAATCAAAAGAAAAATATTTTGTGACATGTGAAAATTATGCAAACTTCACATTTCAGTGTTTTGTTGAAACACAGCCACATGTGTTTGCTTAGGTTCCTTCTATGGCTGCTTTCTCTTACAACAGCAGAGTTTTGTAGCTTCCACAGAGACTATGTGGCTTACAGAGTTTAAAATACTTAGTATCTGACCTTTTAAAGAAAATATGTGCTTACCCTTAACATAATATAAGCTATAGATCTAAAGTTAAGAAAGAATGATAATATAAACTGAAGGCATAACTAGTAAAAACAGTGGTTTAATTTTAACAGTATTTTTTGTTTATCCCTTCACTCAGTAAATATTTGTGGAGAGCCTACTATCGGTCTATCAGTGTGTGAGATGCTACAGATGCACAAATTCATTAAAACAAGTTAAACTTTAGTTCACTTCTTACTAATAAAACATTCTGAAAATTAGTCCTCTTTCTGGTTATTCTTAGCAAAAGGATGACAAGGAAATACACTGTAATTAGAATAGAAAGCTTCTTCTTAAGACTCAGTGTATCTTGCCAGAATTAGAGTCTTGGCAAAACAGGAGAGAAGATATGGAGTAAGTCCCTCTTCTCCAAAATCCACATATGGTTTCGAATTTGCACTCATTCAGAACAGGTAGAAGTCTTGAAGGATCTATTATCTTCCTAGTGCTTTTCTAATTTTTACTTAGTGTGTATTTGTAATCCTTTAAGCAATTCAATGGGAAGGGTGTCAGTCTTGTTTTACATAGGAGGAAACTGAGATTGAAGACTATATTGACAACTGTTGCAGAATAGTGCACTGTGAATATAATTGGTATGTTCTAACATTGAGAATAACCCCCCTCATTATTTTATTAAGAATATTAAATCTAACACTTATATTTATGGATAATGGAGATTTGGTTGGAAATAAGAAAACTTGTTTTACCACACAAACTTCTTAAATGTTTCTTTTAAATATTTCTCTTTTCCCTAAAGATCCTCATAAATTCTCACTTTAAAAGAATGGCAAATACACAGAAGCCACTGATGACCCTGTTTATCAGTATGTTATTATAGAATATCCTATACATCAATTATAGATGTATATGTATGTATGTGTGTTTCATAGAGAGAAATGTTACGACATACTAGTTATATTCAGATTACATAATTTTGAAAAACCTGGAAAAAATATTTCACAGACTCAGCCTCTTTATATGTAAAATGGAGGTGATACCTATGCTTATGAATAGTTGTAAAAATTACAAATAAATATCAAATTTAAAATTAATTCTATTAATTTATTAATTTTTATCTATTTTGCAGTTTAGCAAAATAAAGGGGTTTCAGGACTGAGTCCATTTCAAAGGTGAGAAAAAGCTGGTGAAAGCAATTACAAATGGCTACACCACTGACTCTTATTTTCTGTATTCTAGAAAACACCCAGGCTAAGTTAACATCCAGAAGTGCATGATTCCAAAGTTCACTTCCTTTTAAAGAGACCAACAGTTTTATATGCTGTTTTTTGAAACCTGAGGGCTCAACAGTGGTAATTTAAGAAGTTTCACAAATATTATATATCTATGAAATTAGTTATATTAAAATAAATATATAATGCTCAAACTTCCAGGTAAACAGGACAGATTGCCCATTTGTATTTACTTCTATTCCTTTCCCAAATAGAAAATATCAGTAAAGAGATTTTAAAATATAAACTCAAAAAGATAAAAAATATAAAACAAAGCACATTAGGAACAGTTTATGGAATGTAGAATTTACAAGAATAAATGGTAATTGATTTAGAAGTCCCAAATATGCTGAAATCTAATCAAGCAGTGGGGTAAGCCAAGAAACAATCTAATTGTAATTAGAATCCCTAAAAGCTAAGAAATGGCAATGATGCAGATACTGAAGGGTAAGAGTAAAGGCGGGGCTAAAACAGATGGGCATTTGATAAGAGTCTGTGAGAAAAGCAGTGTGAAGTCCAGACCCCACCGGCCACCTCAGCAGAAGAGTGGAGACCTACTGTTTGGGCAGAGCAAAGTGGAAAGTCACTGATGTCTCAGTAGGCAAAGTAAGTGGAAAGGGTGCTACACCCAAAATAAGGGCAGCCCCAGTATGTGTGCAACACTGAAACTGACCGTGAACCTTTTCCATTCACTTTCCAGATACCAGCAGCCAGACTTCTAACTTCAGGCAACACTGTTCTTCTCCAGGTAATCTGACTAGATCTAAAGAAAAGATACTGTCATTGGGTTTTCCCACAAAAGATTACAACCAAATCATTAGTGAAGGCTAAATTCAACAAGCCTGTAGCTTTTAAACAATTTTCTGTACCCCACTGAATACATGAATAGCCAACAAAGCATCAGAAGACACCTCAGTCAGGCCTTTAACATGAATGGTAAAAACAAGACATACAAACATAGAAAAAGAAAAAAGCCAACAAAGAAACAGACTATGCAAGAAGAAAAGTTTAAATATGTGTGTACTAGTAATTCCAGAAAAATAAAAAGAGACATTGCATTTATGAAACAAGTGTAGAAATATATTTGTTCAGATTAAGAAAACCATTTAAAAATTAAATGTATAATAAAATAAGGAAATAAATAGTCTAACAGTTGGAAGATAAAATCAAAGAAATCTCCCAGAAAACAGAGCAAAGCAACAAAAAGATGAGAGTTAAATGGGGAAACAATGGTACGAAAATGAAGGAATCAATTCAAAAGGCACAGCACTTGAGTGATAGGAATTCAATAAGGAAAGAACAGAGAAGAGAGAGCACATGAAATCATCAAATAAGCAACCAAGAATATTTCTCCGAACTAGAAAGAAATTAATTCCAAATTGAAAGTGCCAATTAAGTATTTATTGAGTGGATATAATAGATCTATTCCAGAGCGCTTAAGAATGAAAATTCAGAACTATGGTTACATAGAAAATTCTAAAGCTTCTAGAAAGATAAGAGAGACTACAAGTGAAGATCAGAAAACAGGATGGCTTTGGACTTAAAAGAGGTGCAGAAAGCTGAAAGACAATGAAACTAAATGAAACTCTACAGTAAAAAGATTTTGACTTTACTTTTCTGTTCTTAGACAAACTGACAAATCAAAGGTAAGTATAAACATTTTCACACTTTTAAGAGGTTCAAAAAATTTACCTTTCAAGCATTTTTTTCCTCAGGAAACTTCTGAAGGCATGCTGTACTAAAATGAGGGAGTAACCAAGAAAAAAGGAAGGCATGGGGTCCAGATAAAGAGGTTTCCTTTCCTTTGAGAAAGAGACAAAGACTAGCTCCAGGATTAATGTGAAGGAATATCCCAGGAATGTAACAGCTAGTAATTGGACAGCAAGAGCCACTCAGAAAATAAGTCTCATAGAAATCTGATGTAACTGGGAGAGTTAGGGGATTTTTCTGTGATCACTATGTAGAAATTGAGGCCAACAACAAAATAAGACAATTAGCTACAGAGAAAAAACAAAAAGTTGCTTAAAGAGGAAAAAGTAGTCATGGTTTATACACAGCTTCTCTGTGAATAGTACATGAATAAACAGATTAATGCGTCCTGAATAATTTTCAATAAAATTATAGAGTAATTTTGGTGGAATGATAGAGGAGCTGGGAGTTCATCTCTGGGAGCTAGTGAGCTAAATCTCATCTGCTGTTCTGGAAATTCAATGGATGTTATCTAAAACAGAGATATCGAGAAATAGCAATGTTGTTATATGAATACCAGTGGAGGCAAAGTATCAAAAGAAACAGCTAAAAAGCCAAATCAGCTGAAAGAAGCCAGCCTCCGAAGAAATTGAAATGTGAGGAAATGTGGAGGCATTGCTATTTTTCTTAGTAAGTATTGTAAAACCACTTGCCTGTTTTAAATGTGCCAAAATAACTTTCACAATCATAAATGTCAAATTTAAGGAAATGTTTACACTGAAATGTTCTAATTTTTAACAATTAGAAACACATTTACTGAGTTGTGCAGCCAGGGTAATTGATTTTTGTAGAAATCTCATAGTACAACCTCTCTTAAAATATTTTATTAGGCAACCTCTTGTAACTGGGTCATTAATTAAAAGATTATAGCTTGGCACTGTTATTATTATCATTATTATTAAAGTATTATCATTATTATTAAATTATTATCATTATTAAACTTAGGATTGCAAATGTCTATTTACTAAAATTATAGTATTACCTATTAAATGGGCTTTTCCCCCTTGAATAACTAATATTAAACTGATACAAAGCTGAGCAAAAGTCTGAATGCAGAGTGATATAAGGATGCTACTGACATTCATAATCTGCAATTACAGATGTTTATATTTATTGAAACAATCTTGTTGAAATTACAGAATCACAGAATCACAAAATGCTGGAATGCACTTGGAAAAATGGACATTTAGGTCCCACAGGAAAAATGGCCTGCCCACGCCTTCATAGGTGGGGAACTACAAGAATGAGAAATCTGCCACTCCCCTCTCAGCACTTGGCGATACATGCTGAATGAGCTACTCTGGAGCAGAGCTCGCAAGAGTCTACATGGAGGCTCGTTTCTAAGACCAGTGCATTTTGAATGGAAGTACATAGGCTGGTTTCTGTTATCCCAAGTAGAACACAGATAACCACTAATGAAAATCTCAAGAAACAAAGTTGAGATATGGCATCATTGAAAAGACAGAGGGAAATAAGGCTCAGTCTGAGAAAAAAGTGATTTACTTCCAATCTTATTCATTCTGTCCTTCAAAAAAAAAAATCGTTGCTAACTTCTCCTTCTGAAGATTAATAACAGAATAACATTTTTCTTGCAGGGTGCATGTGATAACAAAGGGTGGTTTGTATAATAAGAAATAGGATATGGTAACTGTATGTTCTTAACCAGGCTTTTGGCAAAATGCCCTTTTAATATCACTTAGGAATTTTTTACAGTAAGCAACAGAAACTGATTCAAGCTAACCTAAGAGGGTTTACTGGAAAGATGCGAAGGAAGGGTGGTGGAAATGAGGAAGCCACATAACTGGCCTGGGTAACTACAACAGCCGAGAAGACTTCAGAGGACTGGGAAACCAGCGGCTGGCCTGGCCTGGTCAGGGGAAGAGTCTGATGAGGCCACTGCCTCTGGAAGGAGGAAACTGTTGCCATCCTGTTCTCTCTGCATCACTTGCTGAAGATTCAGAGTGTTCAACTGGCTGAACTTCAGCCATTGGCTCCCCCTTGGCTGACTAAAGTGGTAAGAGGAGAAAACTGACATTTCCACTTCTTTGATTAAGCACCAGCTGCTGACTTCTCTGCCACCAGACTACACACTGGGGAAAAGCCAGCAGGAAATGAGGGGACTATTAGGAATGCCAAAAAGGTAGCAAACAGCTATTATATCTTTCTTGTTAAACATGCTTATACCATTGTGTTTACTGAATAGTCTACTGAAAGAGCATTCTTCTGTTTTTGTTTTTGTTTTATTTTTTTTCAAGATTTTATTTATTTATTTTTAGAAAGAGGAGAAGGGATGGAGAAAAAGAGGGACAGAAACATTAATATGTGGTTATCTCTCACACGGCCCCTGCTGGGGACCTAGCCCACAACCCAGGCATGTGCCCTGACTGAGAATTGAACCAACAACCCTTTGGTTCCCAGGCCAGTGCTCAGTCCACTGAGCCACACCAGCCAGGGAAAAGAAAGAGCATTCTTAAATATCTAAAAAAACAACTTGTTTAGAGCGTCATCTTTTTTGGCAAGCTGATAATGAAAATCTTCTTATCAAGGTGACATCAGTCCTGGCAAGACCAAGTTGCTTTCTTTTGATGTATTGGAATTCAAATGTAACATGGGTAAAATTTCTGCCTCAGATCAAATGCAGCACACCTGTAACATAGACCACCCAGTGGTCTATGTGGTGATCCTTAACGATGTGGCTTTGTGTGGGCTCTGTCAAAGGGCCAGAATGGCTTCAAAATTCTTTAAGTATAGTGACGAGATAATAAACTCGACCTTTTTAAAAAGCTTTTATTTCCTATTGGCCTCTTAAGTTCATTGATCTTTTATTGTGCTTGCTTTATTGTTTCTCTTTTCACAGTAAAATAACAGAAGCAGTAAATCATCTTAATCAGAAAAAATATATAATAATTAGTAGAATTTAATGAGTTGCAATGCCTGGGGAAGACCAGTAAGTAAGTACTAGAGAGGGTGGAGAAAAGGAAAGTAATTAGAACAGGTAAGGCTTTGGCTTCAACTTTTCTACACCAATAACTTATTACAACATTATCTTTTATAGTTCCATACCCTAAATTTCAGCAAGGAATTTACTGCAGCAAATCATCTCTCCTGCAAACTAAGTGACAAAATGCTCAGTGAAATGTTTACAAATAGTAAAGCGACTGAAGAAAAAAAAAAGAAACCAAAATAATGAGGTGAGAAGAAAATATTTTCAAATGAGATTGAAAATCAAGAGAGGAAAATATGAACTAGATCTTCAGATAAACAAAGAGCAATGGAAATAATTTAGAAAACCTGCAAATAATGATTTTGCAATATGTTTTGTTGAAATGAGTAAAGTGTCATTGAGTCTTTTCAAGTTTGGTAAATATTATCTGATGTCAAATTTTATGAGGAGGTGAGAATATATAATCCATAGTCATTTATCACTCATTTCTGAACTGCGTGTGAGGGAGCTGACTTTTTCTGTACTGAGCACAGTGTCAGCACATCCTGAGGTAGCTCACAAAGTTACTAATGCCTCAAATTTATCTTAGCCGGCCTTTGGTGGGATCAGAAGGTAGTGATGTGAAGGGCTTTGTTAAACACAATGCAACCCTCTGCTACCTAGCCCATAAATAACTCTTAACCATATATTCCATAAAGAGTAAAGCATCTAAGTAAAATAAGTATGTATGTGACAAATACCAAAATTAATTTACTTTTGTGTTTGCAATACTACAAGAGAATGGAACTCAGAGGAACTCAAGTGAAAATACTATAATAACACATAACCAGCATTAGTGCTTCCTTAATTGGTAATTAAGTTTCTCTGTTCAACAACAACAAAAAAATTATAGAAACATGCTTTAATGAGTCAAACATTTCCATTGGAATTAGGGAATGGGAGCCAGCCACCCGTCCTTCTGACTGCTGCATTTCTCACGGGGTTTGCTGGCTTCTGTTCATGTACTTTCCTATTGTCAAACATCATTGTTATATTGGTGCTTTTAAAAAAACTTAAACATCAGTTTGTTCATTTCACATGATGGGAAGTGTGGATTTAGCCTACTTTTTTCTAACTCTCTTACCCTCCCTACTGCAAAAATTTCCCCACACTTGGGAATTACAACTCTAGTTAGATCAGTATTCAGGGTTCACACGATTATATTCTTGTGAATATTACCTGCGTCATATTTTACTCTAGGATTATGTTTCCTCTTTTTAACACACTTCTGTATAGCTTGTTGGCAGTAAGGCTACTGATGGTTATTGACTTCATGTTCATTGGGGAGATCCCTTTGTCTCTCTCCTGCACCTCATACTTGACTCTTTCTTGCTTTACTCTTTCATTAGAAGGGGCTTTGAGAGAAAGGCAGCATGAGAAATAAACTGTTTTTGAGAGGTTACAATCTGAAATTAACTCAAATCTATCCTCGTACTTTACCAACAGTTTTGCTAAGAATGGTGTTACTGATTCAAAATAATTTTCCTCCAAAATTTGAAGGCATTTTTCTCCACTGTCCTCTATCTTTGGAGTAACTTTGAGAGATGAAAATCTTTCTTAATTCCTAATCATAGAAGCTTTTTACAATCTTTATCCCTGAAGTCCTGGAATTGTACAATGAAATGCTTTTGTGTCAGTTGATTTTCAGCTATTATGCTGGGCACAACCTAGGAATTCACATGCTTCATTTCTGGGAAATTTTCTTGAATTATTAATAATTTTCTGCTTTCCAGTTTTTCCAGTCTTTCTTCCTGGATTTCCTATTAGTCAGATATTGGAGCTCCTAAACTGGTCCTCTAATTTTCTTATGTTTACTTTTTTAAAATTTTCTATGTTAAAGTTTTTTGTAAAAATTCTTTTGTTTTGCTCAACTTTCTATGAGAAGTTCTTTATTTTACAAAACTCCTTCTGAAGTTTCTGTTTCTTATATTTTTAATTTTCAAAATCAATTATCTTCTGCTTGTTTGTTTTACATAGCACTCTATTATTGTTTCGTGGATACATTATTACTAATAATACATTTAAAAATTTCCTTCAGTCTATAATATCTGCTTCCTCCACATTGCTTTTGTGTTTTATTCTCTGTCTGAATAGAAGTGGCAGATTAAAAGGTTTTTCAGAAATACAAGGGAGTTTCCCTATTGCAGAAGTCATAGTAGGAAGAGCTGGCTGGACTGTTACTTTGAACTTTACTATTTTAGATCTTTCTCTTGGTTTGGTAAAAATTCCCAGAAAAGAATATTCTGGATATATGTCTTCCTGCTAGCATTCTGGAAACCGAGTGGTGGGAAGAGGGATAAGGGGGTCTCAGAACTCAGTATTAAACACTCACTCCCCCAACTCATAACCTGCCCTCAACTGTGGCCACTCATCTCCAATCCAAAGAGCCTCCATTTCACACGTTCCAGACAATAAACTTACAGTCTTCTCTCCTGGTTAGTGTCTTCATCACTTCAGGCTGACATAAATTATCACAGACCAGGTGGCTTAAACAACATAAATTTATTTTCTCGTAGAACTGGAGGCTGTAAGTTCAAAATCAAAGTAGCAATAAAGTTGGTTTCTCCTAAGGCCTCTCTCCCTGACTTCTAGACAGCTGGCTTCTCCTTGTGCCCCATGGCCTTCCCTCTGTATACACTCCTGATATCTCTTCCTCTGTATAAGGACACCAGCCCTATTGGGTTAGGGCCCCATACTTATTACTTCATTTAACCTTAATTACCTTCTGAGTGGCCTTTTCTCCAAATAGTCACTTTGCAGGGTTAGGACTTAATACATGAATTGGGCTGGAAAAACAATTCAGTCTGTAACAACCGGGAAAAGGCAAGGTTCAGCCGTTCAGAGTGTGATTGGGGATCTGCGGGCCTCAGTGTTTCTTTAGCTCACTCTACAATCTTTTTTCCTCCCCTATTTCCTCCACCTACGGAATTAGCAGACCAAGCCTTTTCCTCAACGTATTGTGGACTCTATCACATAAATCATGTATCTTTTCTCCCCTCACTGTCAATTTAGAATTGAGTTTTTTTCAAAGCTACTCAATTAGAACTTATCTTTACATTTCCAACAACTAAATTTTTGTTGTTACTGCGGGAATGGTAGAAAATATGTAATGAGTAAAACGTGATTGGAACCACCAATCAGACAGGGTGCCTAACTGATCAGAATGGACCTTCGCCGGATGCCATCCAGGTGCCCAGCAGCTGAATGCTGGGGCTCTGCTTGCCTTTTCCTTTACAATTTGTGGGTACGTGCCATTTGAAATAAAATCCCTGTACCTGATATTGTTTTGTGGTTTTTAGCAGAAGCACAGTTAAATGCGTGTGCTTATTCTACTATCTTTTACCAGAAAAGCAATTTTTTCCAAATTTCAAACTTAAGCATAAAATAATACTTTAATTCTGCTTATTACTGACTAACTGTGACTTTTGAGATATTTAATTAAACACCGTCAATAGGTCAGTCTCATTGGATAGCTTTTGGGAAAGTGTCTAAGGAAAAAGATACAGCTCACATAAGCTGCTCCTGGTGTCAGGGTCATTTTGCTGATCCGCCAAGTCATGAAATGTAAATTTTTTAAAAAATTTTACTGCCATATTTTCAATATTTTTATCAGTGCATGAATCTCTTTTTAAACAATTTCCGCCTTCCCTGATCTTCCCCGAGAATCAGTACAATATTGATAATTTTTTCCAAATTTTGATTTAGTACATACTTCCCTCACTTAACTTACATTTTTTAATATGGCATGTATTGTTAGTTTCCTACTCAAAATTATTCCCAATTCTTCCTTGTTAGGAGGAGTTAAATTTGGTGTGTTAAATATTTGCTTTTCCAAGGTCTTTTTAGCTTGATGTCTATGTGACATAGTTCCAGCCAATAAGATATAAACAGAAATCTGTTGGAATTCCTGTAAGCACTCAATGTTTTTAGGTTAAACTAGTGAATGACTAACACTTTTAACTCTTGCTAGGTGATTCATTAGTTCTGTGGAACTGAAGTTTCTGAATTTTAAAGCTCCAGCTTTCCCATTAAATGGGTAATGATTATACATATATATATATATCATATATATGATAAAAATATATATATGATAAAATTCTTAATCAGGGGTTCACAAACCACAGCCCAGGGCCCATTTTTACAATACAAATAAAATTTTATTGGAACCTAGCTATACATTTCACTTATATATAGTCTATTGCTGCCTTCACATAACAATGACAGTTGAGTATTACAACCAAGACTATGTGGACTTAAAAGTCTAAAATACTGGACACCTGGCCCTTTACAGAAAAAGTTTGTGGACCTCTATTTCTAAATCACTTAGCCTCTTGGAAGCCCCTTTTTCTTTACCTTTGGTGAACATGGTGACTTCTGAGCATTTTTAAAAGCATTTTCTGATATATTTTTACAACTCTAAGCTATTTGAAAAGTACAGAATAACAAAGTTATGTTTTCACATTGCAGTCCTTCAAATATTTAAAAATAATAATGCACAATCTCCCTAAGTCATGTCTTCTTTTAGCTAAATCATAACAGTTCATCTAGCTCTTTCACATGACCAAAAAAAAAAACCCCATTATTTTGTAAAGAATTTTATTTCATTTTTCAACATAACTGCTAAAATCTAGAACCCAGAACAAAATACAATCCCACAGTATGATATGACAAGCATGGAGAGCAACTTGCAAAACACTAAACCTCCTTGTAAACTATATTCTGATGAACTAATTTCAAGATTATGTTTACTTCCTATTACATCTCAAACTGAGTTGTCAGAAATTAAAACTTCTAGATACTTTTGACTGCCCCATAAATCATTTAAATTGGCATACAAGCTTTTTTCATTTATTCCTATCAAACACATCTCATTGATTTTAACCCATCTTTTAAATCGAGTAAGCTAATCTTAAATATTGATGATTCCATTCATTATTTTATCTATTTGTCCAAAGTTTGAAACTTTTAAAAGTTTTATACAAGTGAATAAAAATATATTGAAAAAAAGATCTTGCCATAGGGCAGAGCTGTGTCACCATTATCACTAGATTACTTATATATAATTTTGTACTATGATGATGTTTTTATCCTGTATTAAATCTGCACTAAACTTTTTTTTTTTTTACCCTCACCCAAGGGCATGCTCGTTGATTATAGAGGGAGGGGAAGGGATGGAGAGAAAACAGGAGAGAAACAACAATTCAGGAGAAAGAAATATCAATCGTATGCCTCTTGTACATGAATCTGCAACCTAAGCATGTGCCCTGACTGGGAATCAAACCCACAACCTTTCCATTTACAGTACAACACTCCAATCAACTGAGCCACACTGATCAGAGCTGTGCTAAATCTCTTTATGCACTATCTTGTTACATATTCCCAAAAATGAGGATATTCCTAGTACCCTCATTTAACACATAAAGAATCTGAGGTCCAAAGGTGCTAAATTAAAAGTCGAGTAGTCTTACTACACAACTGAAACTCTTCTACTAAGTTGAATTGCTTCTTCCTAAGGAAATGTTAAAAATTATTTATTTCCAAAAGAAAAAAATGTTATTTGATTTCAAACAAGAGGAAGTAGGGGCGCAATAAAGAGAGGCACAATCATAAATTGTGAGATTTTTGACTTGACTTTGGCTTTTAAAGCATTTCTTCACGTATGCAAGGACTCACCAAAGTATCATGTACTAAGGAGTGGCCCTTTGCTTCATCAGTGAATAGTGGGCACAGGCTGCATTAATTGCCCTATCAGAGTGCTTATGGGTTGTTAGCTTTGAGTACTGATTATCTTCTGTATTATTTGCATTGCTTTAAGAGTTCTATTTTGTCCTTATCTTTCTGTTTCTTTTTGTTTGTTTGTTTTTTGGTATTGACAGTCCAAGTTCATAAACTTTTAGAATTATATGCATGCATTGTTAGTGAGCATGATCTTACACTTAAAGTATACACACTATGAAAAAGCTCAAGGAACACAGGAGACAGCTATAGATTAAATGATGAAAGAAAACGGCATACCCAGTGAATTAATTTTGTCCTATTTACTGGTATTTAGTATTTTAGAGTAATACAGGGGAAAAACACTTGTCCCTCTACCCATATTAAATTCATTGGCTGGGGCCCTGTAAATTTAACAACAGACAGGTTAACAAGAGAAAAATAAACAGAAGTTTATCAACAGGTGCATTATGAATACACATGGAAATATTCAGAGATGTGTAAGTCAAAAGGGTGGTTAGAACTTGGGCTTCTATAACGTCTTAATAAAAAAGCAATAAAGTTTTAGAGAAGTAAGACAAAAGAAAAGAACTTTGAGCTTCTAGTGACTGGCAAATTGTGGGAAGGCAAATATACAGGAAAATAAGAGTAGATAAGGATTATTTTTAATGAATTTTGTTATGTAGATTTCTCCTTTGCCCTCTCTGGGCTGATAAGGCCCTAGAGTTGTCTCTGGTGATTAACTTTTGTCCTTTCTTTGGGGAGATGGGGAGAACACTTTTACAAACCTATCTCCTGCTTTCAGGCTAACAGGGAGAAAGCGGAGAGTTTTTGTTTCTTCACAATTGCCTTCAGAGTAATCTTATACCAAACTGGAATGTTTACTGACATATTCTGCTACCCTTCACTCTCGACGGATGTTAGGTCCAGGTTCCAGGAAAGCATAAGAACACTTTCTTTTGATTTTAATATTACTTGCCTTATAGACTTCTAAAAATTTGTGTGTAAAGGATCTGCTCAGATAAAACACTCAGAATATACAGAGGTTAGTGAGAAAGTGAAAACTTAATACTAAGGGCTTTTAGAGATGGATACTTAACCAAAAATCAGTGGCCTTGGGTCCTTTTGCTTACCCCACAGGGATCCAAAGGGGCATCCAGGGAATGTGGTGGGAGAAGGGAGCCCTACTGTCTTTGACGCCACAATGACTAAGGAAAGTGACTGGCAATTAATGGAGGGGCCACATATCAGGCAATAAACAAAGACAGTCCTGTCTGCAAATGTCTACGAAGCTCTTATCTACCATTATTTCCTTTAATTTCAATGTCTCTAGGAAACCTACTTTTATGGGGTAGGTTTAGCTTTAAGGCTATAATCCCACACTTTGTGAAAGAAAAAAAGCAAAAGATAATTTGCTTTACTGTCTGAACTCTAAACCAAAAACTAAGAACTCTGGCTTTTGCCCCCAATTATCCAATAATATACAATATGACCTTGAGCTAGTTATTTACTCTGCTTATGCATAAAAATGAGGATAATGATAATGTCACTGGAGGAACATCTGAATTCATTAACAATAGTGGAAGGATATCTAAAAATGTAATGTCATGTTTCAATGTATAATTTTATGTTTGAACTACCGAGGTACTACCCAGCTGCATCGATGCTCAGCAGCCACTAAAGTGGCATAACAATGATAAGCCCACTTTCGTAACAACCATCATAGGCCATTCCACCTTATGAGAGTTTTTCTGATTTATAAGCATGAGAGCTATTCCTGTAGATCAAGTCAATCAATTAAGAATAAATTATGTAATTGCCTGATGTGTGTTCAACAGTTCTCATTTTTAGCCTGAGGGAGGAGTGAGTTTTTAAACTTTTCCATAACAATGGTCTTTTCCAGAGTGTTAATGATATACAGATATTGACACTAAAAACAAAACCAATTGATTTCAAAACAACTTCAGCCTCAATTAACGGACTGCAGGCTCCGCTGAGGCTTTGCCAAGTCTCCATTTATGAAAGCATACCAGGACTATGAAAATTTAGAAAGCAAATGCTCAAATTGAGAGAAATGTGCATATTTGATAATGATTCTCACACACACACACACACACACACACACACACACACACACACCCCCCACTACCCTGTAAGTCACGATCTTAGGTTCTTGTCCCAAACATATTTCTGTGGAGTAAATGGAGGCAGGCTGGCTTCCTCACCCAGGTATCTGGGTAACTAAGGGAAGGAGTTTTCCCAGAAGCTTGAATGGACTTGATAAGCAGTGTTCTCATAGCGTTGAGACTGGGTCCGATAAGCTGTTCCCAAAGTCTCCAGGGGCCTCGTATGAAGCTCTGTTGCATAAGATCTGTTGGCACCCTTTCAGCTTTGTTTGCCTCTAGTACATAAGCAGGCAGGGACTCCCTGCTGGGTGCCACAACATGTGCCACGCAAGGGGACAGGTGACATGTAGTGTGTCATGCAGAGACATGCAAGGGGGCACACAGCTTGCAGCGTGCATGGCTCACCCACCTGTGAATAAAGGCATGTCAAGTATCCCCACGGCTCCGTGAATATTCTTCCCTCTGCCTGAATACTGTGAACCTGTCAGGCTTTGAATGGTCACAACACAATTTCCAATTAGTTTTGAGATTTAGAGCAAGTTCTTTGACCTGAGTAGTACGATATTAATATAATGATAATTAAGATATATCAAGCTTTAAGTATATTTTAGGCACTAGGCTAAGTGGCCTTCTTATTACATTATCTCATTTAATTTTCTGAACAACTGTATGAGGCAAAATCATTATTTTGCTTGCTTGGTGGTTTTTGTTTGTTTGTTTTTGGTGTAATAAATGGCTGAGTAATCCTAGAGCCAGTGCTCATCATCACTGCTCTAAAATCCTGAGATGTGTGTACATGGCCTACACAAGATAAATTTAGTCTAATATATAAATGTGCTTTAAGAGTAAAAAGATTTCTACAAATGTAAGTTTCTAAAGAAAAAGTCTGCTAAATAGAACCTACTAGTCCAAAAGAACTAATGCATTTGATGTGTCCAAAGAAGATCATGAATTGTTATTCAGTGGTAGTGTGGGCAAAAAAAGGGCCACACACTGCACCTGAAAAGCCCAGGGGAGGCCTGCATGGTGGGTCTTACAAACTCAGAGACCTAAAGTAACCACATAGGATGGTCTGAAACTGAAACTTCCTAACTAAAAACGAGTCATGTCAAGTACTCATATCCCAAGCCAGTATCTTCCATGACAAAGTTCAGTCTTTAGTTTAACTGTCTGTTGTGTTTTTATATCTGTAATAACATGCCCTTGGAATGTCAGAGTAATTAATTCTTTTTTCCAGACACCTCAGGACACAATATCTCACCAGAGCAAGAGATCAGGGAACCCCTCATTGTTATCTTGTTCTCCCAAATACTATCTTTATGTGATGTAAATATTAATTGTTAACTTTCTTATACCCACCCATATAAATGAAGTATGTGTCTTTCCATTTTACTTTTTATCCAGTCTCAGAGATTTCTCCACCTTACTTTCTCCCACTTCCCTAATCTATCACCAATGGACTTTATGTAAGCCCCTAACTTCTCCTCCACTTCTGATGTAGAAAATAAGGTGCAAAACTACCATTCACTGAAGTGTTTGCTCAATCCATTGAGATTTTGCTCCCCAGCATTGGTCATCAGTTTGGCTCAAATAAACTCATAAAGATTATCTATAGGTTTGGAAGTATCTTGTGTCAACAGTACAGATATGAGATAGGAACAAATAAAGAGGATAGTAAAAGAACTGCCAATTAGAGAGTAGAAGGGCATGTCCTTCAGATCCAAAATTAGGTATTTCTGAAATCTGGAAAGCCACATGAGTTGCCTTTTCTCAGTGGGCACCTACAAGCATGTCATCCCATTAATGATCTAAATTTCTATTAACATCTCAACACACCCATAAGCCTAAGCACTCTGGTACTCCATATCCCAAGGGATACATCTATCATAAGAAACACTTTTGACATGAAGACCAATGGAAGAAGGTACAAGGACCAGAAATTTGGCACAGTGCAACCAGTCACCAGTCACAAAACAGTTTTGTAGACTACCAATTTCTAAACCAAGATATTTTTCCTTCAAATTCAGATTTAACTGTAAATTAAAATACTGAGAATCCTAACTATAAGCTAAACACATGCATATAAAATTTCTTATGCCAAGAACTTCCTTTTTTAAATTTTATTTTAATTGTTGTTCTTGTACAGTTTTCTGTCTTTTACTCCCATCCCAGCCCACCACCCCAGCCATCACCACCTCCCTCCCATTTCCAACCCCCTAGTTTTTGTCCATGTGTCCTTTATACTTGTTCCTGTAAACCCTTCCTCTTTTCCCCTGAAATTCCCTTCCCTCTCCCCTCTGGTCACTGTCAGCCTGTTCTCTATTTCAGTGTCTTTGTTATATTTTGCTTGTTTGTTTTGTTGATTATGTTCCTGATAAAGGTGAGATTATATGGTATTTGTCTTTCACTGCCTGACTTATTTCACTTAGCATAATGCTCTCCAGTTCCATCCATGCTGTTGAGAAGGGTAGGAGCTCCTTCCTTCTTTCTGTTGCATAGAATTCCATTGTGTAAATGTACCATAGTTTTTTGATCCATTCATTTACTGATGGGCATCTAGGTTGCTTCCACCATTTGGTTATTGTAAATTGTGCCACCAAGAACTTTCTGATTCTCTAATTTTTATAAACTGGACATATACCTTAAGGACCAAAGTTCCCAAGTTATTATATGAGTTTCAGAGTCTATCCTCTTAAGGCTTTTCTGTCATAAATTGGCAGCCCTTATGTTCCATCAAATGTAAAAGATTCAATGATCTTCCTTCCTTGAGAGCTCAACAGACCATTCAGGCTTCATCTCCCAGCACACCAAGAACTGTATTCTTGCTACACACTGTCAGACAATGGTCAAGTTCAAACTCAGCTGAAGCTCTGTATATAACACCACAGTCTTAAACCATATGTTCACATCACAGAGCAGTTTTGAAATATTCATCTTTTTTGAGTCATAGATACTTGAAAATCTTTTGGAAACTCTGCACCATACCTCCATAAAATACAGGTACTTAGATAGTCTTTCATTTCAGGATATTTGAGGACCCACTGAAGTTAATCTATGTACCAAGGTAAACAAAATATGTCAGAAGCTTCAGGTCTTCCCTATCCTAAAGTTCAGCTCAGAACCTAGAGCCCCATTGTGGACATAAATGATATTCCCTAAAAAATAATAATTAAATGTCTCTAATATTTCCCACTCCTCCAATATATACAATGGATACTCACCATTAACAGGTGTTATGTACTATAAAGTCAATGCAAGGACTGAATTAACAAATATTGAACTATTGGTCCTAGGGAAATACAGGGTTAGGTTCCTGTGAACCCTGGTCACACTAGTTTAATCAACCAATCAATGCAGACCTTGTTTCATGTGTATTTCTGTTTAAAAACAACTTATCTACTACACACTCTGTATTCATTGGTATGAAATTGAACTTACAGTCAACTGTGCTCTAAGTCATGTCTGAACAAAGCTTATTTATCACACATATTTTCTCAGTAAGACACATTACAGCCTCCTTGCACTTAGAAGCACTAGAGAGCCCTTCTGCACTACACATAGGGGCCATTTTAAACAGTGAAGTCTCCAAGAAAAAACAAATAGGCAAGAAAACAAGTCTCAATAAGTTTAAGAAGATTGAAACCCTATCAAGCATCTTCTCTGAACAAAATGTTATGAAATTAGAAATCAGTTAAAAGAAAAAACTGAAAAACACACAAAGTCATGGAGGCTAAATAACATGTTATTAAACAATGAATGGGCTAACAATTAGATCACAAAAGAAAGCAACATATACCTTGAACCCTGGCTGGTGTGGCTCAGTGGATTGAATACCAGCCTGCGAACCCAAAAGTCCCCAGTTTGATTCCCAGTAAGGGCACATGTCTGGGTTGCGGGCCAGGTCCTCAGTTGGGGGCAGGCAAAAAGTAACTGGCAGATGTTTCTCTCCCTCTCTTTCTCCCTCTCTTCCCCTTACTCTAAAAATAAATAAAATCTAAAAAGAAAAAAGTGCCTTGAAACAAATGAAAATGAGAACACAGGAACACAAAATCCATTAGACACAGAGAAAGAAAGTGTCCTAAGAGGGAAATTCACAACATTACAGGCCTACCTCAAGAAACAAGAAAAATATCAAATAAACAATCTAACTTTACACTTAACAGATGACAAAAAGAACAACAAAAAACCCCAAAGTATGTAGAAGAAAGGAAATAATGAAGATCAGAGCAGAAATAAACAAAACAGAGTCTATAAAAACAATATAAAAGATCAATGAAACCAAGAGCTGATTCTTTGAAAAGATAAACAAGATTGACAAACCTCTAACCAAACTCATCAAGAAAAAGAGAGAGAGGACCTAAATAAATAAAATCAGAAATGAAAGAGGAGAATTAACAACTGACACTACAGAATTATAAAGAATTGTAAGAAAATATTAGGAACAATTACATGCTAACAAATTGGACAATCTGAACAAAATGGATACATTACTAGAAACATACAGTCTTTCAAAACTCAATCAGGATGACTCAGAAAATCTGAATGGATCTATTACAATGAATGAAATTGAAGCAGTGGTCAAAAAACTCCCAATAAATAAAAGTGCTAGCTCAGATGGATTCACAAGTAAATTTTACCAAACATTCAAAGTAATAACACCTATCTTTGTCAAACTATTCCAAAAAATTTAAGAGAAGGGAAGGCTCCCATGTCTTCCTTTCCCTTAATGAAAACGTTTCATTTTATTAGGCTGTGGTGGGGCTCTGCCCACAGAGCCCCATCTGTCCACCACCGATGAAAATAAGACTACCAAGACATGATCTGCTTGGGGAGGAGAGGTGGCCAATCTCTCAAAGGAGAAGGGCCAAGAGATGCTTCCTCAATGGCTTTTATTAGGTTCATAACACACAGGAATACAGGTAAAGTTCATCAATCATTGTCAGGTGGCAAGGATCAAACAACAGATAACATTTCAAGGAAACCTGAGGGCTTAATCTGAGACAGGGTCTGTCAGCTAAGGGGTTACAAAACTCTGGGAGACAAACTCATTTCCTGCTCAGACCCTTATCATTTAAATGAGAGCACTCTTAGCAAAGCAGGTTTCACAGGACTTTACAAATTTTTTCTTATGCCCAATCACCCAGGGAGCCCGCTCTAGCCAGCACAGGGCTGCACTGCCCTCCGTCATAGTTTCAGGCTTAAGTGTATCAGAGCCAAGAAGCAAGAGTTAAGGAAAACTTCTCCCAGACAGAATGAGGACTCAGCCTATGTCAGGATAGCCGGGGTGGGGGGGGGCGGCGAGAGGGTCCATCACCCCCTCTTTGCTGCAGCGCCCCCAGTCCTTCCTTGAGGGCCTTCCAAGTGGTCGTTCCTGTCTTAGGCAACCCTTCCCTTGAGGGAATCTTACCCATCCTTGGCTAACCAACCAAGCATTGGGGGCCAGTTGTGGATGAAGCAGAAGCAGCGCTCCTGCCAGAGAGATAAGCTTTGTCTCCTTAGTGGCTTACAGTCTGAAGGTCGCTCACTCAACCTTAGCCATGGGGGGGGGGGTTACAACTCCTAAAACCAGGCACAATGGTTCCCAACAGGAAGCCAGCATTATCTTAATTCAAAAACCAGATAAATACACTACAAAGAAAAAAAAAAAAAACTATAGGGCAATATCTCTGATGAGCATAGATGCTAAAATCCTCAACACAATATTAATAAACCAAATCTAGCAATGCATTCAAAAGATCATACAGCATGAGAAAGTGGGATTTATTCTGGAGATAAATACCCAGATATTGTTCAGTACAATATCTGCAAATCAATAAACATGATACACCACATAAACAAAATAAAGGATTAAAACCACACGATCATATCAATAGATGCAGAAAATACGTTTGATAAAACCCAGTACCCATTTATGATAAAAAGTCTCAGCAAAGTGGGAACAGAGTGAACATTCCTTATGGTAATAAAGACCATATATGATAAACTCACAGCCAACATCATACTCAGTGTCAAAAACTACAAGTGTTTCCCTTAAGATCTGAAACAAGACAGGGATATTCACTTCCATCGCTCTCATTCAACACAGTACTGGAAGTTTTAGCCATAGCAATCAGAGAAGAAGAAAAAATAAAAGTCATTCACATTGAAAAGGAGGAAGCAAACTGTCATTATTTGCAGATGACATGATACTGTACATAGAGAACCCTAAAGATTCCATCAAAAAAACCATTAGAACTGATAAATGAATTAAGTAAAGTAGAAGGATACAAAATAAATATCCAGAAACAAGTTGCATTTTTATACACCAATAATAAACTATCAGAAAAGGAAACTTAGAAAACAATCCCATTTCAATTTCATCAAAAAAAAAAAAAGAAAACAAAATAAGAAATAAATTTAACCAAGAATGTAAAAGACCTGTCTGTACTCAGAAAATAAGATACTGAAGAGAGAAATTGAAGTTACAAGTAAGTGGAAGTATATACCATGTTCATGTATAGAAAGAATTAAGATAATTAAAAAATGTCCATAATACCCAAAATAATATAGATTAAATCTAATTCCTGTCAAGATGCCAATGGTGATTTCATAGAACTAGAACAAATATTTCAAAAATGTACATGGAACCACAAAAGACCTCATCAGAGAAATGCAAGTTAAACCACAGTGACATATCACCTCACACATATAAGAATGGCTACAATTAATAAATCAATAAACAGCAAGTGCTGCCAAGGATGTGGAGAAAGGGGCACCCTCATATACTGTAGTTGGAAATACATATGGGGGAAGCCACTATGGAAAGCAGTATGGAGGTACCTCAAAAAATTAAAAATAAAACTGTCTTATGACCTAGAGATTCCATTTTTCTGAAAATATCTGAAGAAATCCAAAATATTAATTCAAAAGAATATATGCACCCCTATATTCATTGCAGTGTTATTTACAATAGCCAAGATTTGTAACCCAAGTGCCCATCTGTAAGATGATTGGATAAAAAAGCTGTGTTATATACAGTTATATACTACAAGTGGCATACTACTCAGCAATTAAAAGAAAATCTTACCTTTTGTGACAGCATGGATGGACCTGGAGAGTATTTTGCTAAGTGAAATAAGCCAGTCAAAGAAGCACAAATACTATATGATCTCACTTATATGTGGAATCTAATGAATAAAATAAACTAACAGACTCATAGATTAAGAGACCAGACTCATAGCTATCAGAGGGGAGGGGCATGAATGGGTTGGGTGAAAGAGGTGAAGAGATTAAACAAAGGAAAAAATCTTATAGACACAGACAAGGGTATGGTGATTACCAGAAGGGAGGGTGGGGGAGGTAGAAGAAGGTAAAGTGGGAATAAATGGTAATGGAAAAAGACTTGATTTGGTGGTGAACACAAAATACAATACACAGATGATGTAATATAGAATTGTTCACCTGAAAACCGTATAACTTTATTAACTAATATCAGCCCAATAAATTCAATAAAAGGCAGAAATATGTGGAAAATGTACATTTTTAGAAAATAGACTAAGAAAAGGATACTTGTTTACATTTTGAAAGCTGACATAAAAAGACAGAGCATTGCCTTATAACTTCAGCTGGGAATGTGAGCAGCAAACTACTCTAACTTTCCACAGCTCTGCCCATGAACACAAATGACCATGAAAGCACCACGAGTATTGATTTTGAGGCTGCAAATAAATTGTACCAGGTGGGAAAATTCACAAATACAAAATCTACAGATCCTCAGTTAATGAGGATCGACTAAATATACTCCCCATCAGTTTCTTACTACCCGTACCCTAAGGGCCTATAACATTCCACCTCCTAAAGTCAATATCCTTAATTGCCAAATGTAGAACCCTCTAATGCACCCCCCCAATTTCTGAGGTAGTATTTTACAAATAGTCATGCAATAGGGCACTGAATTTGGCCCAATTGATCCCTATCTTAGTGAGCCCTGTAACCTAGAGGACTCCAGTCCTGTTCCCTTCAGTTCCTAATACTTGGGACCCCCAAGCATACACGTATAATTGTTTTGTTGGTGTGTAAATCACACTTAATTTCTCCAATACTAACCTTCCATATATATTTATGGGAAAATGAAAATACCCCTATACAGAAATCCTTAAAGAAATTTAAAAAGGATGAAAGTCAAACTAACTGGAGGCTAATAAATGCAGACCAGTTTTAGCTATGTCATCTTCTATATTGATGGTGCATTTTAACTCAATATTTTTAACAACCTGTCATGATGGCAAGGATCTAGGAGAAAAGTAAAATATTTAGGAGAAGAGCAACATTTTATTTTATTACATCCTTGTGCCTAGTCTGCAGTTCGAAGTGAATAAAAGGAAGCTTTAAAATAGTTATATTTTGCTTGTTTTCCTTTTTCAAAATAATGTTTTATATTTCTATTCAAATACAGGCTAACTCTATAATCATAATAGAAGTCACTGTTCCTCATTTCTTTTCTGCTACCTAAAATAAGTCTTGTAAGATGCCTTGCAATAGACTGTTTGTATTAAGAGTATTAAGAGCTCTTAAGAGTTTATAGACAATGAAGGGTCTGAGCCTAAGGAGAAATGGGAAAAGTCACTGTTGTGACATTCATGGTGACAATGTGGCAAGATAGAAACTAATATAATGTTGTACATTGACCACAATATGAAAATTTTTAAAAAATTTAAAAATAGAACTCAGAATTCCAGGCCACACACTAATTGGAGAATCCATGGAAATTGATTCTGGCTTTGCTTTTGGTCCCATGCCCTGAAAAGCCAGAGGTAAACCACTGCCTACAACTCCCAAAGAGAAAACCTTGTGGCCTTGATCAGCTTCTCAGTGAATTAAACTTTACCTTATGATATATTAGTGGATGTAATGACTAGAATGCATTCTATCTTTCTAAGCAATCGAGGTAAGCACCATTTTAATTTACAGTGACTATGCTTGGTGACTATGCACTTATTTCTGTGTTTATAATTACTGAATCTTTTCAGGGTTAATTTAAAAACTTTTGAGTGTTTATTACGAGCTCCACCTTTTGCAGGATTTAGTAAGAGATGTAGTCATTTACAAAGTCCATGCCTTGAAAGTGTTTACAGAGTAGATTTGTGCTATCCAATAGAGTGGCCCCTACCCATAGGTGGTCATTTAAGTTTAAATTCAATAAAATTAGAAACTCACCTTTTCAGCTGAGCTAACCACATTTCAGATACTCAATAGGCACATGTGGCTAGCTGCCATCATATTGGACAGTGCAGATTTCTATAATCACAGATATTTCTATTAGAATGTGCTGATCTAGGTCAATAAAACCAGTTAAAAAGAAAGAGTGAATTTAGAATTTGGCTTAATTTCTTTATTTCAGAGAGATTAGGTTATGGTTGGTAATCCCTAAAATACAACAATATCTTTTTTTCTCCAGTTGGTAGTAGAATGTGTGGAAGAAAGAACATCACAAATTAGGCTTTTCCTTCCTTCCTCATTCCCTCCCTCCCACTCTGTCTTTCTTTCTTATTCAGGTGCCAAAATTATTCTGGGTTGTTTTCATGCATGTGTGGGGAAGGAAGAGATGGGTTTGGCCTCTCTATTTGGAGGAAATGAAGCAGGAAGTAAGAATTCCTGTTACTCGTATGAGGTCTTCTCAGATTCACTCACTCTTGCATATTGATTGAGTGAGCTCTCTCTATTTATTTAACATAATAAAATTGACCTTTTTGCTTTTTTGAAATAATTTTTCACAGTTTATATCTTCTTCAATTGCCAATTATTCCATTCCCTCCTTTACAATTTATTTTTTCATACCAGCCTTCAGTGCATAACTGTGCCACATCTTGGGGCTCCCTATACTTTTTAAGATTTCAACTGTGCATTTAATACATGTTTAGCAG
Source organism: Glossophaga mutica (assembly GCA_039655065.1). Classification (NCBI taxonomy): domain Eukaryota; kingdom Metazoa; phylum Chordata; class Mammalia; order Chiroptera; family Phyllostomidae; genus Glossophaga; species Glossophaga mutica. Next base: position 137,158,627 of record CM077304.1, read on the forward strand.
ATTATTTTACCACAGCACTCAACACATGGTAGGTTATTAGTAAGTACTGCTTATTATTTACAAGACCCTTAAAGGGGAGTGATAACTGATCTACTGCAAAGTGTGATTAAAGTTCGACATTACAAGGTCAATGACAAATACAAAATGCAATCCAATTATCTTACTAAAGGGTAGTCTTTTCAAATCATTTTTAAAAACATTATGATAAATTTTTTGCTGACCATTCAAAATGACCTTTAAAAAATGACATACAAGAAGCACTCATTTTCTGCTTAACAATTATTTCATCTTTCTTCACAACCACTTTCTTTATTTTCATCCCCAATTTGTATCGTTGATAAGCATTAAGTCTTCTGGTGTGTATGATGATCACTTCAATATATTAAAACTCAATCCTTTGGATTAACAAAGGTTTCAAAGTTATGCCAATTCATCTGTATTTTTAATTAAATGCTTTTATTTGCTACAGTTTTGTTCTCTTTAATATCTATACATTTTTATCAGTTTTAAATTTTCTTTGACCTCAGTCATTAATGAATATCTTGAATACTAATCTCAGTAACAATTCTTTTTATAATTTTCTCCACAATTCAGACAAAAATATTATTCCACAGAATGTAACTGCCCATTCATTTGAAGACATTCTCCAGATTCAGGGATTCAGTTTTTCACAGCTCTCGACATTTGCTGTGCAGAGAACTGTCGAACGTACGACTTTGTTTTATTGTTGTTGCTACTCTGGCAGCTACTACTCTCTGTAGTTTATTCTGCCTTGCTTGTTAACAGTGAACTTATAAAGCATTAAAGAAAGGCATTAAAGACAGATAAACATCAAATGGAGTCTTTTAGGAAATAAGAGAAATATTTCAAAACAAAGGCACTTTCATACACTGTTGGTGGGAATGTAAGTTGCTGCATTTTTTCCAAATGCAGTTTGACAGTACACATGTAGAAGCTCTTTTTTGAAAGGTTTTTTGGAGGTAGATACTTAAATAACATTTAAGAAATACTGCATAGAATGAAAAAAATCAAGAATTTTCCTACTTGGTGGGACCTGTAGATGCTAATTTCAGGTCTAAGAAGTGCCAACTATTATATTATTCAATCTTACTTTTCTTGTGTCCCCAAGATAGTTAACCCTACTACAACAGAGGGTTTATTTATGTTTAATATACATCCCTAAGGAATTCATCTCCCTCAAAAACTGCATTTTTCATTGTTGTGAATGGAAGAATAAATGGAGAAACCAAGTTTATTTGGAAAAGTCTGCACAAATATCTGTTGAGTATAATTTAGTTAACATGTATTTGTATCATTTCTTTAGCAGATCTTAGACTGCTCTTACTGGATTCTGGAATAGTTCTTCATAATAATAAAAACTTGAATAAAACATTCAGGAAGATACCCTACTCATTGATCTGTTCAAGACCGCTTTTAGACTTCTGGTCAAGATGGCAAGCATACACGGCTTGCCTCTTTGTACCACATCAAAATTACAACTAAAATTTAGAACAGCCATTGCTCATAACCATCAAAAGTCAAGTTGAGGAACTGACAACTATGGAATTGAAGAAATCACATCCATCCAGACTGGAAAGAGGGGCACAGACATGGAATGTGCTAGTCCCACACCCAATTATGGTGTATAAAAATATGGTAGGGATATCTTGGGAGTGAGAAGTCCCAGCCCCACACCATGGTGCCCATCCTAGCATTCAAGTGCCAGGAAATATATCCTCACAACTTCTGGCTGCAAAAACCAGCAGGGATTGAGTTGAGACAGAAACTTCTCAAGCCCCAAGTAGTTCTTCTTAAAGAACCCACACACAGATTCACCTACTCAGACTCACTTCCTCTGGGCTCTGGCACCAGGGTGGCTTGAGGGGTGCCAGTGGCATGCAGACAGAGGCTGAGGTGTCTGGCATTAAGGCAAGCAGAGGCCATTGTCCTTTTTCTGGGCTCTCCCCGCACAAAGCCCATTCGACCTGCTTTTCCATATGAATGGCTGGTTTTGGATGATGCTTCAAAATGTCCTAATCCTATCAAACAAGCAGCAGCTGACCTCAGTGAGCCCCGGGCCCAAAACAACCAGCCTAGATTCACAGTTTGGCTTCACCTGGAAATCTCCAAGCCTAGCACAAGTAGCAGCCATCTCAGATTGCTTTATAACTCAGGCAGTGTGGCCCCAGGCAAAATACAGGTGGGTGTGGATCTTGGCCTGCATCATCCTGGAAATCCCAGGGCCAGTGTGCTCAGTGGACAGATACAGACCATGCTGGAGTGCCACCACCCTGCCCCTGCAGAGTATCCTCCACAAGGTGGAGGTTAGTAGTAAGTTGTTACAGCCAATCCTGGAAGCTGACTGGCCTGGTTAAATCCCTTCCATTAATCTACCAACAGCAACCAAGAGGGTGCACCTCAATTACCCAGCTTGGATGATAGGAGAGGCTGTGCCACCGGACCCTACAAGACACCTACTACATTAGCCCACACTACCAAGACACGAAGTCAAAGCAGCTCTACCTAATACATAGAAACAAACACATGGAGGCTATCAAAATGAGGGGACAAAGAACATGGCCCAAATGAAGGAACAGATCAAAACTCCTGAAAAAGAGCTAAACTAAATGTAGATAAGCAATCTATCAAATGCAGAGTTCAAAACACTGGTTTAAGGATGCTCAAGGAACTTAGTAAGCATATCAACAGCATAAAAAAGAAAACCAAGTCAGAAATGAAGGATGCACTAATTGAAATAAAGAACAATTTATAGGGAAACAATGGTACAGTGACTGAAGCTAAGAATCACATCAATGATTTAGAATATAAGGAAGCAAAAAAGTAACCATGCAGAAGGAAAAAGAATCCAAAAAATCAAGGGTAGTGTTAGCAACCTGTGGGACAAATTTAAGCAATCTAACATTCACTTCATAGGGATTCCAGAAGGAGATGAGAAAGAGCAAGAAATTGAAAATCTATTTGAATAAAATAATAAAAGAAAACTTCCTTAATTTGGTGAAGGAAATACACATACAAGTCCAGGAAGCACAGAGAGTCCCAAACAAGATGGACTCAAAGAGGCCCACACCAAGACACATCATAGTTAAAAGGCCAAAGGTTGAAGATAAAGAGATGAGAGGGGGGAGTATGGGAGAATGGGTGAAGAGCTGAGGGGATTAAGAAGTACAAATAGGCAGTTACAGAATAGCCACGGGCATGTAAAGTACAGTATTGGAAATGGAGTAGCAGAAGAACTTACGCACACGAACAAGGGTGAGGGATTGCCTGAGGGAGTGAGGCATGCTGGGTGGAGGTGGACTAAGTGGGAAAAATCAGGACCACTGTAATAGCATAATCAATAAAGTATAATTTTAAACAAGAATGCTTTTAATGATGATCTCTGATTATTGCTCATTTGTTTACTTTTATTATTCCTATAAGCATAGTGCTTCATGATTATTACCATGGTTTCATGTATAACTTCCTTTTTAAAGAGAACTTTTTTCTTTTAATCTCCCAAATGACAGTAAATTCATGCATCAAAATATTTTCCCAATAGCTATTTCTTTCTTCAAGTGCCTAAAAGGATTTATCAGACCAATCTTTTACATATAAATTAAATAGACTTTAGGCTTAGTTATTCCATTTTATATGACAAACTTGAAGCAAAATCTCACCATAATGAAATAGTTGTTTGAAGTTTATATTGATCTGCTCTCAGTCTTTGGATGTTAACTGGTATTGGTTGGCATGAACTCAACATAGACCACAAATCATGATTGCTGTTTAAGAATCCTCACATACCAGTGACATTGTGCTAATCACCTGGTGATTTCACAAATGACACAGAACACCTTTTAATTTTTTTCTTAATTGCTTGATATACCTTTAAAATAAAATGAACACACACCTTTCTGCCATAAAAAGCTGATATTTTAAAATACCCAGATGTTATATTTTCATCATTCAATTTAAAATGAATATTATTAGGTTTCTGAAAAAGTAAGAAGGTGGATCTGGTCACATTTAAGAGGCTGTATTCCTAATTATTGCCTCAAATTCATTATATAAATTTAATTGTAATTTAAATTTAATTTAAATTTATTGTTTTTGCTAAAGTCTTCCAATATAACTGTTTTATAAACAATAATCCCCTCATGTTTTATTCAGAAAAAGTAGTGCATGTTTTACTGTAAGTTTATTTGATGTAGTTAAGTAGCTTTTTGTTTATTGGCCATTAGAAGCTTGTGACTAACTTCTTTTAAATTACTGCATTTTTCTATATTTTATGACTAAATGAATTATGCCTTAAATTATTATTTGAACAGAGTGAGATAGTAAAAGAAACATAATTTCATTCTTTTCCTCATGCCTATGAATCATCTTTTCTACCAGGGTTGGAGGAAGTGGGCATAAGTGAAGAAAATAAAACTCTAATTTCACGAACATTGCAAGCATCACTATTGTACTGAGATATTTATATTAAATTTTAATTTTTTAATCTGCAATAGTCCAATACAACAGCAAGAGTAAGCTATGGAGTTTTTTTAAATGCTAAAAATTATAAACAAAGACTATTTCAAAGGCTACTAGCACCAAATAATATGACATTGTAAATAGCAAAATGTTAGAGGCAATTATGACATTATTTATTTTTAACTTATTGTCATGTGACAATATGTGCCAAATTTTTCTCCCATATACTTAATAATGGAGTATGGTTGACTTTGGTTCATCTTACTACTGCAGTAAAAGCAAAAGCTGCATGTTGGGAATATAAGGAGTTGGGAGAAGGGAAGATACACTGCTTTGGACCTGTGACAGCTTTTCAAATAACTGCCCTTATGTGTGAGGTTTTGGATTCCTCATTGGCAAAAAACCAATAATTGAAACACTTCCAGCTTTCTGCAAGGCAGTGTAATCAATCCAGACAACTGTGTGCTTACGAATGTCAATATCAATACAAGCTCACTGTGAAGATAAAGAAAGAAAGGGTTTCTGTATTCTGTGTGTTTGTGTTAGCTTGTGTTTGTGTGTTTAATGTCTGGCTTTCAGAAAGCAGACTACTAATACAGAAAAAGACACTGGACAAGGAGCTGTGCTTTTTTGCATGTGTTCTATTTGAGTCTCATTAACTTAATATATGACCTTGGGTAACTGACTCCATAGAGCTTTCTGAGCCTTAATTTCCTTCTCTATCGAGCATGGAATAATGTGTGGAAAGATTTATACAGAAGGGAAATTTTGAACCATTTCTCTTTACTTCAAGATTAAAAATGGAAATAAGACTGTTAGAGTTACGCAAACCTTGGAAATTACTCATCCAGTATGAATAATTTGAAGGGAGAGACTCAGAGAAGATAAATGACTTGACCAAAGCAACAACATTCAACACTCAAGGTTTTTGGATTCAGAGATGTTTTAGAATCACATTTTTTTCTATTTTCCAGTTGTGTGGGTCCATATTTTAGACAAAAAATTAATTATTTGCATCTATGACCTGTACTAGAAAGAATAGAAATATATAAATCCTTCCTTACTATGTTTGTTTATACTTTTATTTTTTATTTATTAAACATTTCATGAAAGCTTCTGACAAAAAAGAAAAATCTGATTTATCTCATCAAATATTAAAGTGGCAAGAGCAGAATACATAAAAATAGTTAAAAATAAAATTTGCTAATCTAGACAGAACACTAAAATTTTTGTTAATCAAGATTTAATTTGTCATGCTCTCTCTTCAAATATTTTAAGAGATTGGGATCATGCATAGAACTTCAGGTGGTTTTGTTCTTTGGAAAAACTTTTTCTTATCAATATCAATTTTTTCAATAATAATTAGGTATATTCCTTGCTTGAGGATTTAATGACATTTTTAAATAATTATTTGATTAAAATAATAATATAATTCTTTGTGAAATAAATCGGAAGAATCTAAACTGCAGCCCAGGATATATCACATCTACCCATTCATTAATGTATCCAAACTCATATGAGCATCTATTATGTTACACACTCATATATTTGGTTCCATGTTTATGGATGAAAAGGTGAACCAGAGAGATACCCTATCCTTAGGGAACTCATAGCATATTATGAGACAAAGCACACACACACACAAGGAGACATAACATAATGTAATAATATTAAATATTCAACTGTAATTGAAAAGTAAAAAATTATTAAAAATAAATAAATAACCCAGAAAGCATTAAACTAGTTCTTGAAGTATTTGTATTGTATTTGTACAATACAAATTATCTAGATTGTATTTGTACATGCAATTGGCACCATAACAAAGATACAGCAATAGAAAAGCAAGGAAGTTTGGATAGAATTTTGCCTAATACAGGCTATGCAGAACAAACAAACAAACAAACAAACAAAAAACAGTAGGAAATAACTATTTTCCAGTTGTTTCTTTGGGTCTGACCCCACACTTGTTAGAATTTTGCTACCCAGCCTCATTCTTTAGCATGAGAGCAGCATGCATGGTAAATTGGCATGCTAGGAAATTCAATATGTGGAATTTGATTATATGCCCAAAAATGCAGAAAATCCTTTTTAAATTCATTAAATATGTATTTTAAAAATACAGCAGCCGATATTTGTAGAGTATTTGTTTGCTATGTTTTCAGCAACAAAGCAATTTTACCTCCCATGACCAAAACAAGAAAACTTCAAAGGATAAAGTGAGGTTTCTGCACTCATTTACCTCCTTTATTTTACCTCCTCTATCATTAGCTTGCACCTCACAACAGAGATTAAATAGGTATGGAAAACAAGAAGAGGTAAAAAATAGCTATACAATTTCCTAGAGTTGAAAAATGAAACATCAGAAATGTTGCAACCCTATAAATATTTCTATCTACTTTTTTTATCATTTTTATTTTAGATTTAGCAAGAGTAAATTACATCTCCAAAACCAGCTATAGTATAGCCTTATTGTTTCTGGGAAACAAGTCAGTTTTACAGGAACATCAATGCTGATATGTAGCTTGACAGGAACTGGGACCTGTTGTAAAGTTGTCACACACACAGACAACTTGAAGGGAGGGACCTGGCAAAATAAAAAATCTTCCCTCCCACTTGCTGATCTCTTATCACCATCAGCAAGAGTACAGAGGGTAAGGAAGCCTTAATGAGTCCATGGGGCCAGAGTCCCTTTGCAGACCAAAGTATTGAATGGATCCAGAAGAGCACAAGTAACCTGTCTCATTAAACTGCCTTCCCCCAACCTACCTCCATTCCCAAACTTGGCCCTCAGAAAGTTCAGAAATAAAAAGTTACTTTTTTATAATGCAGGTAATTCCCTGACTTAAGGATATGTAACCTACTAAATTCTGACTTCTAGGACTAATCAATAAAGAGGTAACTACTCACATTGTGAAAGAATTTACATAGTACTCTACAAATAGCTCCTTCGATGAGGTTATAAAACTGATTTATGCAACTTATTTTAGGTACGTATTTTGCTATGTATAATGCACACCCACGATTTTGGCCTAAACCTTCAGGGAAAAAAACTTTCATTTTAATTGTTTAATTCAATTATTGATTGATTGATTGATACTTGTTTTTTGTATTATAAAAAAATTTAGCATTTATTTTTTAATATATTATGGTACAAGAATGACAAATACTTTCAAAACACAAGAACAGATATAAGGTATTTCAGGTATTGTCCATGTATAATGCACATCCTTATTTTTCTCTCAAAAATTTGGGCAAAAAAAAGCACATTAGACACAGCAAAGTACAGTACATGAGGTCTTTCCAGAAAAAGTCCAGCCATTCTTAATATAATGAGAATGATTTTTTACAACATCAACATAAACTGGCAGCCAAGGATAGTGGACTGGAATGCACATGCGTAAACAATGACAACTTCACTGTATTAGTCAGTGAGGGTGGTAGATTCCAGCAAGTTGCATGTGTACTGTGTGGCCCTGCATTCAAAATAACTGAGTGAGTAGGGCAACAAATCTGCATCAAATTTTGCAGTAAACTTGAACATTCCCCTATTGAAACTATTCAGATCATTCACTATGCCACAACTATGGGCAACTGGTGATTAGCAACTTCATGACAACAAAACGCTCCCTCATGCACCATGTCTCATGCAGAGTTTTTTTTGCAAAACACCCAATCACCCACATGACTCAGCCCCTCCACAGCCAAGATTTGTCACCCTTCAACTTCCGGCTTTTCCCAAAACTAAGATCACCTTTGAAAGGGAAGAGATTTCAGACCGTTGATGAGATTCAGGAAAATATGATGGGGCAGCTGATGGTGGGCGACTGGGAGAGCTGTGTGAGGTCCCAAGGTGCCTACCTTGAAGGGGACTGAGGCATCATTGTCCTATGCATAGTGTTTCTTGTATCTTGTATCTTCTTCAGTCAATGTCTCTATTTTTCATATTGCATGGCTGGATACTTTCTGGACAGACCTCACGTATCAGCTATAAAGTACCAATAGGCGAAAATCTACTGCTCATGAATGGCTATATCACTATTACCTAATTTAGATGTCTTCCTTCCTGCTTATTTTGTTTTACCTAGCACCGGCAAATGTATTGTTTATGGAAATAAGTTTTTAACAGTTCTTTATCTTTTTTCTTTTGTGTTGGATCATTTGAGATGAAAAGAAAAGTTGTCATAACTTCAGAAATGAGATTTGAATACTCATCTTCTTTAACTTGATAGTAAAGTTGTAGACTAACTCCCCATGGTCTTCACTATAATGTTAAAAAGAAAAATGAAAGAATATGACTAATGTTATACACCTCTAGCAGTTCAATGACATTCCTTTACCAAGAAAAAAAACAAAATAAAGGCCCAATATAAGAAACAGATAGTAGGACTCCTTATGAATTACAACTCTAGAAGTTTTTAGATTTTTAATGGTAAAAACCACTTTTTTAAGCCATTTGTTGTGCCTCCCCTACAGTGATTGCATTTTGCTCTTAATAATGCACATTAGTTTGGGCTGTTATGCAAGTCTCCTTTTGTTTCCTTCAGAAAATAGGAGATTTCTTCTTAAAAGACAAGCAAACAGAAAGAAACTTAAAAATGGGGAAGAGATGTCAAAACCAGAATTAGTACTCAGAAATACCTAATGATGTTGTAATTCCCAGAGGAAAACATTTATTTATATAATGACATTCAGTTAATTATTTATAGAAGTAAAACTCGGGAAAATTCCGT